>JADEZT010000001.1:2776165-4164248 GCA_016618095.1 Colletotrichum echinochloae | reverse complement strand
ACTTAAAGTTATTTTTTAGAATAAGCTATAGGGTTTTAATATACTTACCTTTTTTCTTATTCTTTTTCTCTTCTTTTTCTCTTTTCTTTTTTATTATTATTACCTTTATTACTAATTACTTAATATTAATAAATAGTTATATAAAATAAGGTAAAAAGTAATAACTTACTTATTTACTAGGCTTTTAAGAAAGCTATGAAGGCTTTATTAAGCTTCTTTTAAATAATAAAGAACTTAGAAAGATCTTCTTTCTTCTCCTTATTTTTTTCTTTATTACCTTAGCTATACTTTAACCCTATATTAGTTTTAATAATTATTATAAGATATTAGTATTTATCTAAAAGAATAAGGTAGGTAATAAGAGACTTATATAGGTTAAGGAGACCTTAGTTCTTTTAAGAAGGATCTAAAAAGCTATTATTCTCTTCTCTATTTTATAATATATTCTAGTATTTCTTAAGTCTAATAGTATATACTATAGTAATATAGGTGTATATAGTTTTATTTTAAGATTTAAGAGGTATTTATCTTAAATATTAGCTTTATATAAATAATTAATTATACAGTAAAGGTATAATATATAAGTAAAAAATAAGAGTATTTTAAATATATAATTAATATTATTATCAATAAAGAAAAAGAAAAGATAATTATTTATAGCTCTTAAAAAAGAGATATTATTAAAAAAAGAGAATAATAGAATTATTATTATTAAGCTAATTAGAAGTTGTAAATTTAGCTAGATGAACTTTAGTAATAAATAAGATTAAAAGATAAGTTTTTCAATATTTATATCTTATTATAGTATTATATAAGGATTTTCTTTATATTTATTACTTTAATAGTATATATTTATACTTATACTTATCTATTTTTAGGTAATCTTCTTTATATATAGTTAATTATAAGTATATAATATCTAAGATATATTACTATACTTAGAGAGGTATATTATAATACCCTTATAAGTATTACTAGCTTTAGTATAAGGCTAACTAGAATAATAATATTCTAGCTCTAATTAGGTAAACTATACTATAGTTATTAATAACTACGTTATAGCTTATATAATCCTATATATAGATAGTTAAGTAGTTTTCCTATTATTATATCCTATCTAAGGTAATTCCATAATATATAAGTAAATAATAGCTTAATTTTAGTTATCTAAAACTAAGGAGAGAAGTAGGTTTCTTTTAGGTTATATATACTAGTCATATAGTTATATATATATATATATATATATAAAGTAGGTTTATATATTTAATTAAATAATATAGTAGGTATAGCCTAGGTACTATAATTACAGTATAAGCTTATAATAATATCTTTTACTTTTATTCTTACTTTTTAATAATAATTTTAATAAAACTTAATAATTTTATCTAAACTAGAGACATAATAATTCTAATAAAGGGATTAAGTAATATTTCTTTATATATAAAGTAAGGTAAGTAAAAGGTAAGACTTATACTTAAAAAAGTTACCTATTACCTATTATTATTATATAACCTTATATTATATATAATACTAATGATAAGAAATAACCAATAATAAAATAATAGTTTTATTAATAATTATATATATATAATAAATGATTACTTTATTATCTTTAATATAAATAAGTTTATAAGCCAATAAGTTATTAAAATAAGTATTATTCACAATATTACCTATATAAAGGTATTAGTAGTAGTAAATATAGCTAAAGAAGCTCTAGTAGTAGTAAATAAGTGTATAGTTATAATACCTCTGGAGTTTGATTATTACTAAAAAAGTAAGCTAATTAAAGCTAACTACTAATATAACTACTTTAGCTACCTGAGTAATTGGATATTATATAGAATAATAGTATAAGCTTAAGGTATATAGATAAAAGAGAATATACTAAACTTATCTATAATATTATATAAAATATATATACTCAGTAGAATATAATATTAAGTTTTATAATAACTATAGAAATTAATTAACTATATAAATATAAGTAATTATATAGTATTAGATTTCTATTTATTTAAGTAAGGCTATAGTAAATATAAGTTGGTCTAATTATTTAATAACTAAAAGTCTAGATTTATATAAGACTATTATCCTTAGTAGTATACTTCTGATACTATGAAGATAGCTTCCATAAACTTTATATAATGAATTAAAGTATATAGATTAACTAAGGTATAGGTAATTAAATATCATAATAAGATTATAACTACCTATCGATAGGTAAAAGAGACTATAAAAAGTATAGAAATCCTATTTAAAGCCTTAATATTAAATATATAAGTATAAAATAGTAATATAAAGAGAATTACTATAGTTATTAAAAAAAAAGCTTAGGAAACAAAGGTAAAGTTAAAACTACTAGTATTATTATAACTAGAGATTTTAAAAGTAATAATATATCTATATAACTATATTTTAGTTAAGTCTTATAACTAGAAATCTCTATACTAAATCTAGTATATAATAAGAGAGTAAGTATTATTATTACTATACCTTAGCTACTTATCGGTCTTTAGTTACTATATATAAATAATAACTTTAGATATCTAACTTAGCTATAATTATCTTTAGTATTTTAAAGTAAAAGTATATATTAGCTATCTAATTAGTTATATATTAATTAGTTAATATTATATAGATATATTACTAAAACATAAAGTTATTATATTATATAGTATAATATTTAATAAATATAGATACTTCTTCGAAAAAGAAAATAAATAAGTAAATAAGTTAAGTAAGATAAATAAAACTATAATTAATAATAGATTTAAAATCTCTAAATACTTTATTAATTATATTATTATTAAATATACTTAATATAAGAAAATAAGAGAATTATAACTATTATAATAAAGTTTATTATATTAACTATATTATATAGTAAAAAAAGATATACCTATAAGAATCTTAAAAAGCTATATTGATAACTAAAACTTTTGATAGTTCTTATTATAATACTTGTATTAAATTATAGGGATTATAATAGTTAGTTATATATATTAATATTACATATATATATATATATATATATAGTTACTTATATAGAAATCTAGAAATAAGGCTACCCCTTTATAGTAGAATCCTAGTAAATCTCTAGCCTTTAATTAGTCTAAAACCTTAGATATCTACTATATATATAGGTCTAATTACTTATATACTCCCTAGCTAATTACTATATTATATCTATATATTTTATAACTTAAGACTAATAATTTACTTCTTTAGCTAGAACTTTTAATAACTCTTACTATAGTTTTTATATGTTATTTTTAAAGTAAGATAACCTATTTAATAAGTATGTAAACTAGTTTTTTTATAGTAATAAAAAGTAATTAATGTAATAAAAAAAGACTTATCTAAATTTAGTAATAAGATAGTAGTATCTTAAAATATAACTATAAGACTAGCTATAAGGCTATACTAAAAAGACTTACCTAGGTTATCTAAGGTATATATTAATCTAAAAAATAACCCATTTATAAATTTTTTTAAAGAAGCTAAGAAAGCTTATTTATAGAGCTATAATATTATAAATAACTAGGTTAAAGTTAATATAGAAAAAGCTAGTAATAACTAAATACTTAATTACTAATAGGTATATACTTATTATGAAGGTTTTATAACTAAGAGCTATAACCAGAAAAGGTATAGAAGGTAGGTGTATTAGTAATACTAGACTGTAAGCTAGAGAGAGTAAAAACTCTTCTTTAGTAGGCTATAATATATTTAGTAAGTACTTTCAAAGTATAACTAAGTAAATCCTAAGGTAGCCTCTAAGTTTATACTTATTCTCTTGTTAAATAATTAATTATAACTAACTTTTTATACTTATAAGTTAAATAAATATAGATTTCTTATAAAGTTTAAGATATACTTTATTATATATAGTAATTAATAATTAAAAGATATAATTTATAATCTATATATAGTAATGTTAGTAAGACTCTTATTTTAATTATTTATTATTATCATAATTAAGTTATATCTGAAATTAGTTTAATTTAATATAATAAATATATATATATATATATATATTAATATAAATATAATATTATTAATAAGACTTTTTTAAAATATTTAAACTATAGTAATAATAAGAGTATCTATTTATAATAATAAATATTTTAATTTATAAATATAATAAATATATATATATATATATATATTTATATTAATATAAATAAAATATTAATTATAAGACTTTTTTTGAAATATTTAAACTATAGTAATAATAAGAGTATCTATTTATAAAAAGCTTTTTATAAATTAAAATAGTTATTACTACTATAATAAAAGTATTTTAAAAAAAGACTTTAAGAACTTAGATTTATATTAATTACTAGAGAATTATATTACTAATAAAAGAGTATTATAACTTTCTATAAGAAGTTAGTTATAATTAATTTACTAATAAGAGAATAAGTATAGACCTAAAGAACTACTTTAGAATCGACCTAGTTATATTTTAGTAAGTACTTACTAAATATATTATAGCCTATTAGAGAAGAGTTCTTACTCTCTCTAGCTTATAGTCTAGTATTATTAATAAACCTATCTTTTATACCTTTCTTAGTTAAAGCTCTTAAATACAAACCTTTTATAATTCTTTAAGCTTTATAAACTAAGATAACTAATATAAAATAGAATATTGAGTTATAATTCTAATAATAAATACTTAGTAATTCTTAAAGAAAGTAAAAATATAAATAAACTATAGAAATTTATTATTTAATATCTAATAATAAGAATATGTAATATAAGTAATTATATTATCTTGTTATATTTCTGTAATAATAATTATAACAATCTTATATAGAAGAGATAATAACTTATTAAATATAAGATAAATTTTGATTTTATATTATATTCTTTAGATAAACCAAGGAACTATATTTAAGGCTACATAATTAATAAAGAGTTAGCTTTTTAAAAGATTAATTTAATTAACTTTTAAAAAAGAATATACTATTATAATTTAGTCTTATTAAAGTCCTATGATTATTTTAATTATAATAAGTAGAATTATAAAGGTAAAATATAGAAATATATAAGTAAAACTAAAAGCTTATTTAAATACTTATTAAGTATTTTATTATAATAATATCCCTAGGCTAAGGGGTAGGATACCTATAGATTGATTAGTAGACCTTTAGTAAGATATTACCCTAGCTAGATTAGTTATATATAGATATAATACCTATATATAGCTAGACTAATATAGAGTAGTTAAGTTAAATTCTATATTATTATTAATCTCTATTATTATAATATTTATCTATTACTTTTCTAGGCTTAACCTCTTATAATTATTTACCTTCTACTTCTTAGAGGGAGCTTGCTTAAGAATAGATAAATTATTATAGCTATAACTATTATTATAGTTAACTAGAGCTTTAGTAACCTCTTACTAAACTATTAATATAGAGCTAGCTTCTAGTATATTATTATTAGACCTATCCACTACTAATCTATTAATAACTAAGCTAATATGGGTTATTTAGAAGTAAAATATAATACTTTTATAATTACTTATGAATTATCTAGTAATAATAGAAAAGTAATATAAGTACTCTCTAGGTTATATATATAGTATAATATTAGAAAATAGTATACTAGAGTAATTATTAGATTAGCTAGTAGTAATATAAGCTACTAACTAGCTATAGCTTATTACTTTAAAAAGCTACTATATTAAATAAGCTTTTATAAAGGTAACCCAATTACTCTAGATATAGTAATATAATTACTAATTTATACTTAATATAATAGGTAATAGAGAAATAAAAGTAAGAAGCTTATAGGCTACCTTTAAAGTATTTATTTACTAATTATATATTAATATAGAGCTTTAGGAGTATTACCTTCATAGCTAGCTCTATAAGCTTTACTAGAAAGACTAGTTACCTCTATAATTCTTTATTAAATAGTTAGTAATGTTTTAGGCCTTAGGGACTAAGGACCTTAAAGAGAATTAGCTACTTACTTTCTTATTTTTCTGTTACTTATACCCTAGTATCTAGTAGGCATTAGTCTACTAGAAGTATAACTTCTAGTAACTATATAATATTACTCTTATTATTAAGTAACTATATGAACTCTATATTAATACTAATATTTATAATTAAATCTCTAGATAGATATCTAATAAGGGAGTCTACTAGTAACCTATTACTAAACTACTAGTAAAAAAGGTATAGCTAGATATATTATTTAATAAACCTATTACTAAATAATTAGTAAAGATATTACTAGAGTATATAACCTATTATAATAAGAGCTATATTACTATAGATTATTATAGTAAAAGGATATATATTAAATACCTAAAGAAACGGCATACTATTATAATTTATTACACTAGATTATAAGCTATTTATACTGGTTATAATACTATATAGCTAAAAGTAAAAGATACTTAGGAATTAGACTTATAGTACCTACTAAGCTATTAGTAACTAATTATAATATAGGTTTAAATCCTATATTAATATAATTAATTAAATCTAAGGAAGTACCTAGAGATAGTAATAGTCTGGGTACCTAGTAAGGTTAGAATTCTAGAAGCTAGTAATAGTTCTAGATACCTAACTAGTTAGTAATAGCTTACTAAAGGCTTAATAATTAATATATAAACTATAGGCTTAAATCCTACTTTAAATAGTAAGCTTACTAAAGTATATTAAAGTAGTTTAAATCTAAAGTTATGATACCTAGTAATAGCTTATAGAGTACTTAGTAAATAATAATAAGATAATAATAAGATTTATCTATACCTATAATTAGTAATAGTAAAAGTACTTAGTAATAGAAGTATAGCCTAAGGACTAGCCCTTTTAAAAGAGGGGGTAATTATAATAATATCTCTAGGCCAAGGGGTAGGATACTTATAGATTAATTAGTAAACCTTTAATAAGATATTAGCCTAGCTAGATTTGTTATATATAGATATAATACCTATATATAGCTAGACTAGTAGGGAGTAGTTAAGTTAAATTCTATATTATCATTCACCTCTATTATTATAATATTTATCTATTACTTTTTATTATAGAATTACCTTAGGTAGGATGTAATAATAGGAAAACTACTTAACTATCTATATATAGAATTATATAAGCTATAACATAGGTATTAATAACCATAGTATAAATTACCTAGTTAGAGCTAGAACATTATTATTCTAGCTAGCCTTAGTATAAGGCTAATAATACCTATAAGAGTATTATAATATACCCCTCTAGGTATAATAATACGTCTTAGATATTATATACTTATAATTAACTATATATAAGAGGAATTAGTTATAAATAAGTAAGTATAAGTATAAATATATACTATTAAAGTAGTAAATATAAAGAAAATTCTTATATAATACTATAATAGAATATAAATACTAAAAAACCTATTTTTTAGTTTTATTTATTACCTAAGTATATCTGGCTAAATTTATAATCTCTAATTAACCTAATAATAATAATCTTATTTCTATCTTCTTTTAATAATATTCTTTCTCTAAAGGCTATAAATAATTATTTTTTTCTTTTTTATTAATAATAATAATTATATATTTAAAATACCTTTACTTTTTACCTATATATTATATCTTTACTTTATAATTAATTATTTTATATAAAGCTAATATTTAAGATAGATATCTCTTAAGTTTAAGAAAAAGATTATATGTACCTATATTACTATAGTATATATTACTAAACTTAATAAGTACTAGAATATATTATAGGGTAAAGGAGAGGGTAATAGCTTTCTAGATCCTCTTAAAGAGAGCTAAGGTTTCTCTAACCTATATAAGTCTCTTATTACCTACCTTATTATCTTAGATAAATACTAATATCTTATAATAGCTATTAAGACTAATATAAGGTTAAAGTATAGCCTAAGTAATAGAGAGGAAAATAAAGAAGAAGAGAAAGATCTTTCTAAGTTCTCTATTACTTAAAAGAAGCTTAATAAGACCTTTATAGCTTTCTTAAAGGCTTAATAAGTAAGTAAATTATTACTTTCTACTATATTTTATATACCTATCTACTAATATTAAATAACTAGTAATAAAGATAATAATAGTAAAAGAGAAAAAAGAGAAGAGAGAAAAAAAGAATAAGAAAGAAGATAAGTATACTAAAACTCTATAGCTTATTTTAAAAAATAACTTTAAATACTTATAATATCTTTAGAATATACTACATAATAACTTCTTAAGGTAATATATATTAATAATTAATACCTAATTATAAAAATTTTAATAGTATCTAACTAGCTATATCTCTTATTATATTATTATATTAAGTATTAAGTTATATTATCTAATATAAAAGTTCTTAATTATGAAGTATAATACTACAGCTTTAAGTATATGCTCTTATATAATCTATAGTAGTATTTACTTTTTATTCTCTTTATAGGTTTTTAGTTAAGTAACTAATATATTATAAAGCTATCTTATATTCAAGGTATCTCTACTACCTAGAGACCCTTAGATTAGGATATAAAAGTATAATAAGAAAGTATTACTACTACCTATACCTTAATAACTATTAAGCTTATTATTACTTAGTAATATAACTAAAAACCTGTTTATTACTCTACTTATATTTAATCTTTCTTTATTTAATATAACTATTACTATTAAAAATAATAATAGTATAAGTATTATTTATATAATAATTAATAACCTTATTAGTAGCTTAATACTTATATTAATATTACTTATATATTATATTCTTATAGATTAGTATATAATACTTTTAAAAAGTTAGTAATATTAATTTTAAATAAAAAAGTTTTTTTAAGCTCTTATAAGAAGTAATAACCTTATAAGTAATATTAGCTTTCTTAGGTAGCTTATAAGCTATACTAGCTTTATTAAATAGCTTATAAGTACTCTTTTTTTATACATACTTTTTCCTAAGTAATTATAATTCTTACTTATATATCTTATATATTTAGAAGTACTTTGAAATATTTAAATTTTACTCTTATAAAGCACTTTATAAGTCTATCTATTAATATCTAATCTATATATAAGTAATTGATATTAAATAACTTACTTATATACTCTTATTATAGCTATATATTCTAAATATTAATATATTATAACTAGGTGGAGATATACTTACTATTACTAATTATAAGATAAATTATTTAATTATTATTATGATGGATTTATTATATATTACTAAGATTAAGAAATATATCTTAGAAGAGATACTTAAGACTAATAGTCTCCTTAGTAATATACTTAAGGCTAAGAAGCTCTACTTTAGTTATTAATATAATAACTATTACTTACTAAGTAGTCTTTTATTAGACAAGCTTACTAGAGAGTAAAATAATATACCTTTAAAATAAATATTATATCTTATTATTATTAGCAAGTAAGGTATTACTTATAATTACTAGGATCTATATACTCTCTAGTATATTATAGTAGATTATAAGGTATTATATATAATAAAGGTAATACACAACCTAGTCTATTACTTACTAATAGGTATATAAAAGGTTTATTAAAAATTAAAAAAGTAAAGTATATATATATATATATATTATATTAGATTAGATTATTATTATAGTATAGAGAATTAATCTAATCTTCTCTTAGTATTACTTTACCTTAGCTAAAGTTACTTAAGAATTATTCTTTTAAAGTATAACTATTAATAAAAAGATAATAAATATCTTAAAGTTAATAAGGTTAAATTTCTTTATAATGTATTTAATATACTAATTATTAGTAAGATATATCTTATAATATACCTAGTTATATAAAATTCTAATTCCTAAGTACTATTTAGTTATACCTTAGTCTTTTATATTATATATTACCTAGATCTTATTTATTATATATATAGCCTTAGTTTTATATAAGTTATAGTATAAAATAAGAATATTATTTATATAAAAAAGGAGAATAACCTTCTTATTAGAGGTTTAGAATAAGTATGGATTTTTAGTTACTAGCTTTATTCCTAAGTAATATAAGGTCTTAGAGAAGTTCTTATACTAAAGTAAAGGTATATCTTATAAGCTATATAATATATACTAAAGTTCAATATACTTACTTAGTATCTTAAAGCTATCTAGAAGGTAATAAGTAATAAGAGAGTTATTTAATCCCCTCTTGATATTTATAAATATATTAACTATATTAAATTAATATATCTTAAGGTTAAATTTAATTATAATAGCTATTATTATGTAAAAGGTTTATACTATAAGGGTTATTATATAAGTTTATTTAAGTAAATACTTTTCTTATATATTACCTCTTATATAAAGGTATACTTTATAATAATCTAAGAATCTATCCTAGTTATATTTATATATAAAGACCTATTTTAGAGGTATAAGCTTCTAGGTAACCTTACTTCTATTAATAACTTTCTAGGTATTTATCTCTTTAAGCTTATATATCTCTATAACTACTACTTACTTAAATATATTATAAAATATCTATAAGAGTTAGAGAAGCTCTCTTTAGTTTTTTAGAAGTAAAAAAAGGTTATCTATATATTTTTTATTACTTAGAATTATAATTATTTAAATATACTTTAGTTAGATAATAGAAGCTTAGATATAACTATATAAAGTAACATATCTAATAGCCTTTTTATTAAGTACCTCTTACTTATGAGATATTAATATATTAAAAAATATTTTATTATTTATTATAAATATAATAATATAGATAGATAGTTTCTCTTTCTATATATATTAAAGAAGCTATTTTCTAATAGAGAGAGAGAAAGACCTTAGAAATACTAACTCTACTAGGTTATAAAAGTAATTATATCTAATTTATCTTAGTTATAAATATCTATATCTTGCTCTTAACTAGTATTACTTATCAATATCATTTCTAAACATATTATAAAATAATTTATCTTATTTTCCTTAGCTAAAGGTATATTAATATAAATAATAATTTTATCTTTAATAATCTCTTGAAAGTAATTAACTTCTCTAGGATTTAATATACTTTTATCTAAGTTTTTAAAATTAGAAATACTTGTTATTAATTTACTCTCTTAGCCTAGGATTTCTTCTAGCTTTAGGGTTAGTTTAGAGGTTAATAGTTACTATTTTTATTAAATATAATTAATATCTTTCTTTAGTTTATCTAATCTTATTATTCTTAGTATAGAAGTTAGTAGAAAAGGCTATTATAAAGGGCTAGCTTCTTATAAAACTAAAGTAATATTATCTAACTTTATAATTTCTAAGATATAGAATTTTAGATTACAGACTATATTTAAGTAAGTAATATAATCTATAATATTCTAAGCTTTCCTAACTAGAATTATATTATTTATATTATTCTTTCTACAAAACTTCATTTGATTAAATATAATGTTATATATAACAATAATCTATTTAAGTAAGAATACTTATATATAATATAGATTATAAGTATTTTAAATATAACTTATAAAATAACTAATGTAATCTTTAGGTTCTATCTTAAAGTATTATCTTCTTATATCTCTCTTTTTATCTCTCTTTTTATCTCTCTTTTTATCTCTCTTTTTATCTCTCTAGAGGGGGTATACTTAGTACTTATGAGTATAAAGGCCTCTCTAGTAAGGCTATAAATTCTAACTAAGAATTACTTAGTAAAGTAGTTACTATTAGTAAAAGTATTATTTAAACTATCTATTTTCTCTTTTAATTAGTAAAAGCTAGGTATTTTATTAATATAAGCTAATATTATAAAGGTAAATACCTATTATTATTATCTCTATTTAAAGCTTATTTAAGAGGTTTAATTTTAAAAGTATCTTAATACTTTAGGTAATTACTTTTTAATTAGTTTACTTAGTACTTCTATTTAGCTTCTTTATATATAAGAGAATAGTCTTAACTTTAATTCTCTCTTATTATACCTATTACCAAAATTTAGTATAGCTATTAATTATTATTATAAAGTAATCTATATTTTACTTTATCTTGTATAAAATAAGGCTATATTATCCCATTACTTATTGCTTAAAGGTATATAAGACTTAAAATATACTATTATAGTCTTTCTTAACTTATAGAAAGGTAAATAGATAACTAATATATTTATTCTTAATTATTATAAGCTAAAAAGCTTTATTAAAGCTTTTAAAGTAATTAAATAGGTTCTAAGTAATCTTATAGTATAGATAAAGTAACCTCTATTTTAAATATTACTTAGAAACTACTTTTCTTATATATATTATTTAATAATATAAGGATTTAAGTCTTTTATATATTTTTATTTTTACCTCTTATATATTAAGTATAAAGTATTAAAAAGCTTTAGAATTAAAGTAATTACTATATAAGTATTAAAACTAGGTAGAGTTATCTCAATCTCTTTTCTCTCAATATAAGTATTATATAAACTTATACTTCTAAGGTAATAGTATAAAATTAAGATTAACTAAAGCTATATTACTTATTAGTATTTATATAGAAGTAAGGTAACTAAAACAAGACTTACATTTAAGAAATATAATATTTATAATCTTTATAAGTTACTGAACTATAAAGCTATTAATATACCCTTTATAGTAAAGAGTATAGTTATATCTAGAGTATTAAATACTAGTTACTTAAAGTAAGGCTTCTAAGATAATATTATATAGAAATTCTTAATAAATACTATATCTTTAAGCTTAAGATCTTATATATTCTTACTTCTATTTCTAAGAATACTTTTTATTATATAAGTATTTCTTATAACTATAAGATAAAGTAATACCTAAGTCTCCTTGGTCATTATTATTATTATATATATAAATTATATTAAGCTTAAAAAGAGAAATATTATTTACTAAGTATATTATACTATAGTTATTTAATATAGTATTATATAATAAGATATATGAGCTTATAATAAGTATAATAAATATCTTATAGAGCTTCTTTCTTAAGATAGGTTTAGTTAGAAGTAAGTAAAGAAGAATAAAGTTAATAATATAAGCTATAACTTATAATAAGAGGTTATTTTGATTAGCTTTATTATTTAGTTTATTATCCTTACTATTAAATTTATACTAATTTAATTTATAGTTACTCTAGCTATTATAAGTATTATTCTTCTACTTATTCTTTTTTTAAGATAAACGTATAGCTATAAGCTACCCTTTTTAAATAAGTATAATTTATAGCTCTATATTTAAAAGGTTATTTATCTAATTATAGATTTATTTAGTATATTTCTTAGTAACTATTGCTTAAATAGGTATATAACTTATAAAAACCTTTTAAATATATAAATAATTAATTAGTAACTAATAATATATATACTTATAAAGGTATTTATTATCTAGATCCTTAGAAATAGAGTAAGGTATCTTAGATTCTAATTATAAAATAAGATAACTTATTAGAGTTATAAAAACCCTATAAGCTCTTCTCTTATACTTTATTACAGAAGAATGTTTCTAGAGAATTTAAAACAAAAGAGTAATATAATTATTAAAAATACTAATAAGGTAATCTAATATCTCTTCTTAGATAATATCTAAGAACTTATAAGTTACCTAGGTTAAGGTAATATAATATAATACTACTTAAAGAAAGGTTTAAAAATTAAGAGTACTCTAGACTTTAGATAGGTTATAGATCTTTATATTAAGGTAGGTATATCTCTATTTTATAAGCCAAGTATAAGAATTAACATTAGATACTACCTTATTAAGTATTACTTAATACTTCAATTAGATAATAGTCTAACTAGATAAAGTACTAAGAGTATATTATTACTCAAGTATCTAAAGTATTATATAAAAAGAGGTTTAATCTAAAGATATTATCTCTATTTATATTAGTAAAAGTATTAACTCTAATATTATTACTTTAATTTATATATTAATTACTCTAAATCTTTTTTCTTTTTATTTATAAATAATCTTATTAGATACTACCTTTATAAGATATATCTAGTAATCCAGTTTTACATTTAGGTTTTTTAGATTTAAAAAGAGGTTTTTATTAAAGGTATATATATTTAAGATTATTATATATTTATTAAATATAATAAGCCTTTTTATATTAAAAACTTTATTAAGATATATAAAGTTTTAAAAGTTATTAAGTAATATTCTATCTAGGTTAATATACTTCTAGATATCTTTTAATTATACTTCTATTTTTAGTATTATAAACTATAAGAGTTAGTTATTTTAAAACTAAAGTTTCTTTACAATACTTATCATAGTACTAAAATAAATAGATATTATAAATAAGGTACTTAGAGATAAGGTTTATTTAAGAGAATTTTTCTAGCTTAAAGAGTATTCTAGATATAATAAATTCGAGGTATAATATAAGCTAGGCTTATAACTATTATAGAATTACCTTAGGTAGGATATAAGAATAGGAAAACTACTTAACTATCTATATATAGGGTTATATAAGCTATAATATAGGTATTAATAACTATAGTATAGATTAATTAATTAGGGCTAGAATATTATTATTCTAGCTAGCCTTAGTATAAGGCTAATAGTACCTATAAGAGTATTATAATACTTTCCTAAGCTTGACCTCTTATATTTATCTATTTAACTTAATTATTTTAGGCTATTATAGGCTATCTAGAATGGTGCACCTAATATATAATATAATTACAATATATTTAACTCTTTAAAAGTACCTTCTCTTCTATTTATAATTAAAGATTATCTTAAGAAATATAAAAAGCTATTAAATTATAATTATAAAGTTTTATTTAAAATCTTTATAATAATATAAATAGATAATTAAATAAAAGCTATAAAATAAATTAATAACCTATGGATGAATACTTTATTAAGCTATTATATTATATAAGCTTTATTTAAGGTAACTTTAATTATTTAAACCTAGTAATGTAACTATAGAATTAGCTTAGATAAAGATATAATATAAGAAAACTTTTTAATATTTATTTACTAAATATATCTTAACTTTAAAGCTTAAGAGAGAGAATGTTATTAAGCCTTATTTAAGATAAAGAAATAATAGAAAAACTCTCTTATAATCTTTTTTATTAAATAGAATATAATTTACTATATCTTAGAAGATAAGATAAAAAGTATATTCAAGTAGATATATAACTTCTTTTTTAAATTACTTAAAGATATTCTAAACGAAAATAATGTATTGAAAAGTAAAAATTAAAACCTTAAGAAAAGTAATATAAATAGGTAAGTAATATTAAAATCTAAATAATAAATTATACATTAAATTATTATAGAATAATTTAAAAAGGCTATAAAAAGAGATGGAGTATGAATAAAGATAATTACCTTTTTAAAGGATTTTATCTTAGTTAAGTTATAAAATATACTGATACTAGTTTAACACTTTAGATTTCTTTTATATTAAGAATTAAGAAGTTAGAAATAAAGTAGTAAATATATAATAAGTACTTTATAACCTTTTAAGCTGAAGCTACTAGTTATATATTATAATTATAATAAAATAAATTATTATTTAAATAAGTATAAAAGCCTTAAGAATAATAAGAGAATATTAATAGCTTAGGAACCTAATTTTAAAAAGGTCTTAATAAATATTATTATAATTAGAAATGGAATTACTAGGCTATTGGATATAAAAAGAAATAGAAATAAATAATACTCTAAATTATAATATAATCTTAGATATTATTTCTATTGAAAAACAATAAAAGAACAAGTAATTATTTTATAAGGGTATATTAAATACTAGATCTTAGTAAATATAGACTTATATATTTAAATTAATCTTACTCATATAAAGTTAATTAATCTTTTTAAGTTAAAAAAGATAGATATATAATACTTTATATTATTTAAATTCAATAGAAATAAAAAAACTAATTATAATTTACTAGATTATATTCTTTTTTTAGATTTAAAAAATACCCTATAAAAGATTTAATAAATATTTACTAAGTTATTCTTTTAAGGAGATCAATATAAACTTTATTATAAGACTATTATTAAATATTTTTAGTAATAATATTAAGTATAATAGTATTTTAACAATTATATACTATATAATAAAGTTTATTTATTTTATATTAACTTAGAAAATAGTTATAATAGCTTCATCAAGCTAGATCTTCTATAAATAAATAAAATACTACTTTAGTATATCTGTTAGTATTATAAATAATAAAGATAAATCATTAATTCAATTATTCTAGAAAACTTTTATAAAAGAAAAAGTAATATATTATTAATTATTTATCATATATTACACATAAACCAATAAATAATTAAAAAGGAT
Organism: Colletotrichum echinochloae; assembly: GCA_016618095.1. Classification (NCBI taxonomy): domain Eukaryota; kingdom Fungi; phylum Ascomycota; class Sordariomycetes; order Glomerellales; family Glomerellaceae; genus Colletotrichum; species Colletotrichum echinochloae. The sequence continues at coordinate 4,147,997 of JADEZT010000001.1, read as the reverse complement.
ATATTAGATATTAAAAAAGTATTTATAACTATATACTATAGAGTTATTAAGATAATAAGTAATATAGTTTTCTAAAGTAGGTTTTATATATAAAAATAATCAATATTTTATTATTAAGCTCTTATTAATAGAGTTATTATATAGCTATAACCTAATATATATTAAATATATTTTATTAATATCTAAGGTTAAGATTTAATAGGTTAAAAAGATAATTAATTATATTATAAAGCTTTATATTAAGGTAGTATAATACTAGTAAAATGTAATTAAAGCTTAAATAAAGAAGTATAATAAGTATTATATATTAAAGAAATATCTTTATAGAAATATTATTAAATTATTAATAAAGAACTTTAGATGTAAAAATAAAAAGTTAATACTTAGATTTATTTATATTATCATTATAAAGTAAATTGGGTTATAAATATACTAGATTTATTTTCTTAAGTAATATTATTCTATATACAATATATTTTCCATCTCGGTAATTAAACTCTAGAATACTTAATAAGAGTATATAAAAAGGTAATTAAAATTACTTAAACTAAAAAATAAGCGAATAAAATAAAAGATAAAAGAGATTATATTTAAATAAGGGTTATTGAATAATGAGTAATACCTTATAAAATAAATAAGATAGCTAATATAGTAAAATATATAAAAGCCTAAAGACCATCTTTAAAATACTTATAAAAATATGTCTTTTTATAAGAGATGTATTAAGAAGAATTATAAAAAGTAAAATAATAATAAGTAATATATTAATTATTATTCAATAATTACTTATCTATAGATAAGTATTTTTAGAATTCCTCTTTATTATATTAGATTAAGAAATTAGTTAAAATATCTTAAATAAAAAATAAAGCTAAAAACTAAACTACTATTAAAGACTTATTATAAAACTATTATTTGCTTATTACTACTTTTAGCCTTATCTTTTGTTTTACTTTACTTTTATTTTTATCTTTATTTTTACTTCTAGTTCTTTTTTTTCATTGAAGTATATATTTACCTCTAAGTTATTTAATTAACAATCTAGCTTCTTAATAGTAACTTAAGTAATAGTCTTATTCTTATTATACTTTTTAGTAACTATTTAATTAGTAATTAATATATAGAGTATAGTCTTTTTATTAATAAAATTAATAGAATTCTATAATTAAGTTACTTCTTAATTAATAAGCTTTTACTGAATATTATAAATATACTTATATTTATTTATAAAATAAGCTATAAATACTTTATATAGTTAATATATTTTGAGTAAGTTATTAATTTATTTCTTATAAGCCTTATAGTTCTTTCATATACTCATTAATACCTTATACTGAGCTTTCTTTATATACCTTCTTAGTATTACTTCAATTAATAAAAGCTATTATAGTAGTAATATCTCTTTTTTTATAAGCTTTTTCCCTTTTTTAAGCTTGATAATAATAGTAGTATAATAGCTTAGTAACTTTTTTTATCTCTCTTCTTATCTTAATGTTATCTTTATTACCTTTATTACTCTTATTCTCTTCATCTTTTAAAATAGTAATAAGTTTAACTTTTTTCTTGTTAAAAGAGTAATAATACCTGTAATCCTATATTTCTTTTTAAAAGTTGAAGCTAAATCTTCATAACTAATAAAAGTAAAACTAGTAATGATAATAATATAAGTAGGTCTAAGGTTTATTATATATTTAATAATAATTTTATAAAATATAAGTTAAATAAAGAACTTCTTAAGTTTACTTGTTATATTAATTTTATTATACTTATTTTTAAAATAATTTATTAGGTATTTAATATTTACTTCAAAGCTTATATAATATAATAGTATATATCTAGTAATAAGTACTTTATAACTAGTTAGTTTATTTCTAACTATAGAAGTACTTTTTTTACCTTTTAATTAGTAATTAAAAGAGGTGGAAAGGACCTATATATACTACTACCTAAGTATATATAAAAGGTAGAGCTCTTAGGTACATAAGCCTCTAGCTAATTAGGTATAAGGGTTATAGCTAATTAAAGGAGTTATATTAAGAGATATTATTATATTAGTTTATTAAGATTAGAGTGATTTCCTCTAAAAAGTAAGGTTTTTCAATTGACTTAGCCTAGGTTTATTTCTATGAAAGGGTTTCTAGTAGCTAGGCTATAACTATAGGGCTATATTACTAAGATATATATATATATATATAAGCTATATACTAGGTAAACCTAGTTAGCTTTTAAGAGTTAGCTTAATAAAAGCTAAATTATATATATTTAATTAAAGAACTCTTATTTAATTATTATTATAAATACATATAGATTCAAACTAATTAAGTTAATTAATCAGATTAATAAAAGAAATAAGATTAGCTTTAATAAAAAATTAAATATATCAAATATTTGATAAAAAGGAAATAATGAACCTGATATATGTGTATAAGACTTAAATATTTATATTTAAAGATAAGCTTTTAAATAATAATTTATATTAAGTTTTTATATTAATACTTAATAATAGATTAATAATATGCTTAATAATATAAGACTAATTTCATATAACAAAGATAAAAGAATTATAAATATACTAGTATTCAAGATTACTTTAGATTCTCTTTACCTCTTACTTATAAAAATACATAAAGTAGTTTTATATCTCTTATATAATATAAAGAGGGTTATAGATTAGAGAAGATAGATAGTAAGGATTATAATATAATAGATTATAATAGGTATAGGTATATTATAAGAATTTAAGCTAACTTTCTAAATAGCTTATATAATAAGCCTTATTTATAGGGCTTAATTACTAATATATACCTAGGCTAACCTTTCTACTAAGGGCTTGCTGGATATCTAGTAACCCTCTTATATATAATACCTCAAATTTCTTTTAAAACTTGAAAAAGGCATTAGTATTATTAAATAATTAATAAAAACTTAATATATACTTATAATAAAATATTTCTTTTTATTAATCTTATAAGTAATATATGTAATAATATAATTACTTTAATAATAAATAAGGTAATTAATATTGTAAAAAAGCTAGTTTAAGTAATTAATATAAGAGGTATTACTCTTAAGCTCTTTAAAGCTTTTATTAATAAGATATTAAAACTTAAGAATATTAAAAACTTAAATAATAATACTTATACTAAGTAAAGGTTTAATAAGAGGTTATTGATAAAAGGTAAGAATTAAAAAAAGATTTATTAATCTAATAAGTAAAAAGAAAAAAGAGAAATAATAATTTAATAAAGGCTTAATAAAGAATAAAAAATAAAATAAAAAGATTAAAGTTAAATAAAGAAGTATTTATACTGATAATAATCCTAGTAATTATATATATTAGTAATTACTTAAGAGATTATTATAAATAAGAAGAGAAAATAATAATATAGTAATAAAATAAAATAAATAATATTTATAATAAATATTTATAATAATAAAAATTTAATAAACGTAACATAGATATTTTTATAAAGTAATAATAATAATAAATATATGAGAATAAAATAAGAAAAAAAAAGAGATCTATGTAATAAGAATAATAGAAATAAGATAATAAAGTAATACTAATAATATATTAAGAGTTTATTATACTGAGTAAATAATTATACTTAAACTATATTAAAGTTAAGTAAATTAAAATAACAAACTACTAATAGCTTTATGCATAACTATTAATATATAAACTATTATAGCTTTAAAGACTAAGACTTTAACAAAAGAGGTAATTATAAAAAGTTAATCATAATTAATTAACTAATAAGGGAATAAGTATAGACCTAGGGGGTTATTTTAGGATCTACCTAGTTATATTTTAGTAAGTATTCACTAAATATATTATAGCTTACTAAAGAAGAGTTTTAACTCTCTCTAGCTTAAAGTCTAGCATTATTAATAAACCTACCTTCTTTATCTTTTTTAGTTATAGCTCTTAGTTATAAACCCTTTATACTTTCTTTTTTATATTAATGACTATATTCCTATAGTTTTGAAGTTATTATAATATGAAGCTAATAAGGTAATTAATAATATAAAAGAGAGATATTACTTAGAGAGTAATAATAAGATATAATAGTTTCTTAGTATAAGGATTCTTTATAATAAATAATAATAAAAGTATTATATAAACTAACTATCTTACTTCTATAGATACTACTAATTAATATTACTCTTTATACTAATATTATACTAGATTTTAAAATAAATCTATATTTAATAATAAGGTTAGTCTATATTTACTTAGATAGAAATAAGCTACTTTTAACTATATAAATTACCTTCTAAAAGATCCTACTTTATAATAGTTATAAGCCTAGCTCTAACTTAATTATAAGTATAACTAACTCATATTATTATAAAGTAAATCTTTAAGATTATTCCTTTTTTAAAGTAACTCTTTTTTATTTATTAACTAATTATAACTTATAATAACTTTTGATATAAATATTAGTTTCTTAACTAACTAAAAGCTATATAATCTAGTTATTACATATAAGCATTAGTACTTATAGTTTATATTACTTTATTCTTTTATTATATCTAAAGATATTTAGGAATATATTAATCTAGATAGATATATTAAACTTCTAAAATATCTTAATAACCTAACCTATTAAAAGTATATTAAAAAGTAAAATAATTATAAAATGATACATATTATTCAGCTTAAATTATATAAGAAGTCTTTTTAAAAGCTAATTATAATATACTAAATAAGCTAAGTAAATTAATATTACTTATAATAAAAAATATATTAATAAAGAATAAGTAGCTTATTATTATAAAGAATATATTATTAAAGAAACTCTTTATATATGAATAATCAAAGTTAAATAAACTTTTTATATTATAGGTTAATATTATTATTTCCAAAGCTATTATAAGTAAGATTTAAATATAATTACTTAATAATAATAGTAAACTTATTTTTTAAGTAATAATTAAGATATGTTAGTATACAAAATCTTATTATGTAATAAAATAACTAACTATACCTAAGGAATATATAATAAAGCTCTTTTATAAGCTTTATTAATTAAAACTTTAATTATTTAGCTTACTAAGTAATATAATATTCTTATAAAAGCTAAAGCTTTTAAAATATTAGAGATCCAAGGTATATTTATAATTAAGATATTTCTACATATAGTTAAGTAATAAACCTTTATAAAAACTAAATGATATAGAAAAGACTATTTAATCTTAACATAATATAAAGATTTACTTAGTAATTTATTATACTTGGCTTTACTAAAGTTTTATAAAGTAACTAAGGTATATATAATACTTAGAGAATAATTAAAGCTTAGAGTTAGTAAGAAATACTATTATAAATACCTCTATAAATAATTGAATTACTTCTAAAGCATAGTAGACTATAGTTTTTTTAAATATATAATTAAAGAAAAGATAAAACTATCAAAATACCTTTTACGTAACTTAGCTATTAAGTTAGTCTAGATTAAAGTTATAAAGCTAAAGTAAGCTAACCTCTACTTTAAGATTAAGAAAAAGCCTAGAAATATAAGAGTAATAAATTAAATTTATAAAAAATATTAAGAACTTTAAAATATTTATTTATAACTTTTATTATAGTCATAATAAATCTTAATATACTTTATAATAATACTCTATTTCTAATATACTTTTTACTTAGTGTCTTTTTATCTCTAGTTATAAGCTTATATATACTTAATAAGAATACTGTATTAGATAACTATAGAGGGATCTATATTATTAATAATAAAGACCTTTTTAAGCTTAGCTTATACTAATATAATAATAAGAAAAGCTATGTTAAATCTAATATAATATTATATATGGTAAAGAATTATAAAATATATATTATAAATAATATATTTAATAATACTAAAAACCCTAAGATAAGTAATCTTATACTAAAGAATATAATCTATATTTCTAGGTTTTATATTAATGTTATCTTTAAGAAATTAATTAAAAAAAAGTAAACTTATAGCACTCAAGATTAGACTATATTTTTATTAAAATATATATAAAAAGATTTTTATAATAAAGACTCTTAGATATAAGGGTAACTTAGTTTTTTTTAATATATACCTATCTTCTCTTACTTTCCTTTATTATATAATAATATTTATTATAGTCCTACTTTTTCTATTAATACTTAAGTATTTATAATAATAACTTTCTATTTAATAAGAAATATATTAATTAATTATAATAATAATACCTGTTTTTAATACTTTTAGACTAATGATCTGAATACTAAAGCTCTTATATATCTTTTATATAATACTTAGGAGGTAAAAATTAAAGGATTAACTTACATAGAGTATAAGTATTATATAGTTATATATATAAGATAAGTTATTTTATAATAAATATTTCAAAATAGATCTATATACTTGTATTACTATATATTATAAAATCCTTTTAACTTTTCTATTAAATGTAATTATTTTAAGTGGTTTGTAGTTTTAAGAGATAAATATATAGCTAGACTATTTAATATTACACTACTTAAAAGATATATAATAATATATTCTTTATACTTAAGCTTTTTATATTATGAATAAATTAGTAATATAATATCTATATATATAAGATCTACTAAGATAAAGATACTTTAGTTATTAGTATTAAAAGTAAAATTAAATATAAGAAATAAGTAATAAAGTAAGAGATTAATATTAAGCTACTCTTATTAAATACTCAGAAATTAGTAAGTAGTAATAAATAAGTAAGCTAAGAGGTTATTATAAAAATTATAAAGATACTCTCTTTATTAGGATTTCTATATAAACTTTAGCTTAAAGTAATACTTATAATAATATATATATATAATATAACCTTATTTTAATACTATAGATAGGTAATACTTATTAAGAAAAAAAGATATAGTTTAAATAATATTTTAATTAATAGGTATTAATATATATAGTCAAACTTTAATATAACTTCTATTTTTTAAAAAATAGATATATATATATAGATAGATATTATACTTATTTATTAATAAGCAATTATAATAATAAAATATGATAAAGATAATTTAAAGTTAAACCTAGAGAGTATATTAAATACCTTATAAGGTATTGTTAAGGATGTGATAGATCCACTGGAACAACAGTGGGGCCGTGCCGACGTCACGTGACTTCCATGTCACGTGAAATCTCTCCTTCCACGGCTGCCTCACTTCTTTAAGCAGTGCTGGTAAACGCTGGTAAATTCCTCCTCTTTTGTTTATTATTAATAGACTATTTTGCCGACTTAGTTAATTAACCTGACCTATGATACTAATACTGATTAGTAGTTAACTTTATAGTAACTACTACTGTAATAACTGTAGATCAGTAAGGATCAGTAGAAGAGATAATAATACCCTTACTTGTTTACCTAACTTATAGAGGGCTAGTATACTACCTAGTAGAAGGAAGGTTATTAACTAGAATAAATACCTAGCAAAAGGTTTTTAAGCCTAGTATCTATTATATAAATATTACTTTCTTTAACTTTATTACTTTTTAAGAAGTTATTACTTATAACTTATAACCTTATTAACTTTATTACTTTTAACTTATTTAAGAAAGGTAATAGTAGCCTTTATATTCTATTTCTTATAATCTCTTTTTATTACTATTCTTATTCTGTCTCTACTACAGTACTCTTACTAGTATCACTTTTTACTACTATAAATAATAAAGAATCCTATCTTAATAGACTGTTAGCTGGCCTATGAGCTTGTATATTAAACAGAGCTTATCCCTCTATAGAACTTACTGCTATATCTATTTCTAATATCATAGTTAGAAAGGGTTAATAAATAGAAAAGTCTGCTCCTGCGGTCTATTAACCTATTTAACTTTACCCTTTTCTACTTTATAATTTCCCCTTATTAACTTTAGTAACTTTGTCTACCTACTTAATTAGTAGTAAAGATATAAGTGGTTAGAAGACTTTATCTACTTACTCATATAGTAGATAGTCTTTTATACCCTTTAACTACCTATCTCTTTAACTACTTCTTTCTTTTTTATAAATAATACTTACCTTTACCCTCCTTACTCTTCTTTATTACTCTTTCTACTATTTATTATAACTCTTAAGAATTTATTACTTCTTTCTTTCTTTTATCCTAACTTTTATTACTTTATTTACTCCTTCTATCTATTATCTATACTACTAGTAGTAATTCCTCTAATATATGGATTTACCTCTAAGCTTGTATAATTAGAAGTAAGTACCTATATTTATAGAGGTTATAAGGCTAATAAAGGGTAATAGGATCTATTCCTATATAATTACTACTATTATAGTAAAAGTATTTAGCTTAAAGTAGATTACTACTAGTATTTATTATAGTACTAGGAGGATTCTCTAAAGATAGTAAAGTATACCCTAAAAGTATTACCTACCTTTACTATATTCCTAAGGTAAGCTATAGGATTATTATCCTCTTATTATAGGGTATTACTACCCTATTAGAATTCTCTAACAACCTAAGTATAACTCTTTAACTCTAGGCCTTAGCTACTATTATTAACTTTTAAATAATAAGGTATAATATCCTATAGTAATAAATAGGTATAACCCTATAGTAGATAGCTAAGGATAACTTTAAAGAATAGTTACTTATAGACTTTAAATAAGCTTATTATAATACTATTAAGGATTTTTATAACTTCTTTATATAAAGAGGTATCCTAGTATTTACTTTATTAGAAATAATAGTTACTAGATAAGTATATAATATACTTAAAAGTAAAATACCTAGAGTATAGTATAAGACCTAGATTAAGGCTTTTACTATTAAGAATAATAACTTTAGGAATAAGCTAGTTAACCCTAACTTTATTAATAATATCTTAGGTATTATACTAACTATCTTATTTAATTAGAGCCTAACTGGACTACTAGCCCTAGCACTAGCTTATATACCTGCACTAGCTCTAGCGCTAGCTTACTTAGTAACCCTAGCCCTAGTAGCTTTAGTATTAGCTTGTATATCTATACTGGTTACAAACTCTGTAACAACCTACCCCTATAATAATACCTCTCTGATGTATTAGATTACTGACCTTATTAAGATATACCTAGATAAGGTAAAGTATAGAGGAGGGGTATATAAGTTACTTAAGTTAAAGCTTACTATCTTCTATAACTAATATAGGAAGGTAGGTATCTCCTAGAAATACTATATAGGTACCTTCTTTATTATACTAAAAGAGGCTGTGTCTAACTTTTATGCTAACTACCTTTATAATCTATTCCTTACCCTTAACTTTTATATAATAGTCTCTTAAGTTAAGACTAACTTTAAGATAGAGAAGATATACTAAGTATACCTTTTAGAGTTATAGTAGACTAACCTAGTTACTATTATCTATAATAACCCTAATAAGAGTAAGACTAAGGCTCTAGAGATATTTATTAAGAGGGTGAGTATATTAGTAAGGGTAGTTACTTAAATTAGTATCTCTATTGATAGTATTCTTTAAGATTATCTTATTAATAGCTACTAAGGGGTTAAGGACTGTTTATTAGCTCTCTTTAACCCTTCTAGTATATTTACAAAAGTCTGTAGTTAATTGTAATTAGCTATTAGTAATATAGCTAAGTTTAAGTAGCCTGCTTGTTAGTATATAACTAAGGAAGATTTTACTTAGTAATAACCTTAAGGTAATGAGGCTTTCTAAACTAACTGTACTTATAATAGTTAATGTAGTTACTAGTAGAGGTATAGTAGTAGTACCTATTAAAACAATTACAATAACTATAATAACTAAGGCTTATATTACCTTTTTAATTAAAACTATAATAGTAGTAGTACTTTTAAGAAGTACTATATCTACAGTAAGACTAGCTATTAGTTAATAAAATACCTAAAAGAGGAATAATAATAGTTATACTATAAGTATAAAGAGTAGTACCCTATAGAATCTTCTCTTAAAGATTTTTATTACTTTATAACTAACCTTAAAGGATTTAAACCTTTTAAATTAGATAATAAAGTTAATAATAAACCTAATAGAGTTAATACTGCCTTCTTTACCTTAACTACTTACTTTAACTTTGCTATAGTTAATAGTCTAATCCTCTTTAATACCCTTTATAACTAGTTAACTACTTACTTTATTACTAAAGAAGATTTATAAGGTAATATAACTAAGGAAGGTACTATAGTAGGAGATATCTTTATACTTAAAGACTAATACTTAGTGACTACCTTTTAGGGTATTATACTAGATTCTAGAGTAGTAGAATATTTAACTATTGGTTTTGATTAATACCTTACCCTATAATAATTTCTCTATAGCTAATTGATACTAAATACTAATAATGCTGGTTAAGTAAGAATTTGATTTAGTAATAGTAAGTACTTTATCTTAAAAGGTATTATTAATATCTTAATACTATTAGGCATCCTTACATCCTATATAATACTAATAAATATACTATTTCTCCTATACCTTATAGATATAGATTATAATAGTATATACTTTAATAACCTAATAAATAAGCTTATTTAAGGAAAGACTATTATACTTGTTATTTATAAATAGGGCTATGTGTGGATGCTATTAGAGTAGCTTGTGTAAAGTATGGCCTAGTACTATCTTATGGATGCTGAGTTGTGAAGAGTCTACTGATGATTTAGCTACTTATTAGTCTATAGACTTTATAAGGTGCTAATGTAGTCTGGTAATAATGTTAAAATTACTACTTTAGAGCAATTAATAAAACTCTACTATTATTACTAGATAAATGGAAAGTTACCTAGCTGCTTTAAGTTTGCTTTAAGAGATAATAACTATGACTTTAACTATAAGATTATTGTTGATGTGGTTTACCTTGATAGAAACCGCCCTGCTCTGTATATTATTAATACTGCTATATTATTTTAAGTAGCTTACTTTCTTAACTCTATTACTATAGAATATATATAAGAAGCTCTATATATATATTAGATTGATATATATCTTAGCTTACTAGACTAGATAGTTATAGATACTAGCCTTAACTTCTACTCTTCTAAATTTAAGAAGTCTACTCAATTACTATTAATTAAGGTAAAAGAAGTACCTATTAAAGTATATTATAATATTAGTAAGGTAGAAAGATATTACGCTCCTTTATAGTAAGCCTATAAGATACTTTGTAATAAGGGTATCTTACTAGAAGTTACCCTCTAACTTGCTATTAAGACTATTAATAATACTGCTAGCCCTAATAGCCTTGTTCTAACCTTTCTTGTTTTTAGTATATACCTATAGATAATAGATAATTTACCTCTATTACTGACTATAACTAAGAGGGCTAAAGTAGTTAGAAAAGTAATAGAAGTAGTCTATTAAATCTATATAAAATAGTAAGTTAATAAAGTAGTTGGAATATATAATAGCCCTGATATATTATTAACTCTAGTACTACTCTCATAGTCTAAGGTCTATATGTAGTGTGAAAAGAGTGGCTAGTAAGGCCTTTTTTAACTTATTAGTGTTAATAGGACTGAATATATTGTTAACCTCCTCTATAGCTTATAAACTTTTAGATATACTGTAGTTAAACTATACTATTGTAACCCTTTTGATAATAATATAAGAGACTAAGAGTAGCCTATTAATATATTACTAACTAGAGTAGCTAACTAGGGTCCTCTAGAGACTAATGATAATAATAAAGATAAGCTAGCTACTGTAACTATTGATAATAAATAAGGTACTATTGTTGTTAATCTAAACCTACTAAAAAGGGGTAGAGGCTACTCTTATAAGTAATACTTTCTTAATAAGACTAAGTAGTAGTTAACTATGACTTACTATATAGCTAATACTCTATTAGCTACTACCTTTCTATCTATAAAAGAAGAAGTAGACTAACTACTAGTAATTAAACTATATAAAAAGGGTATTATTACTACCCTTAGTAACCCTTTTAAATACTCTAATAAGCTTGAGGTTAAGGCTTTTCTTACCTATAGTATATTTTACTTTATTATATATAATAAAAGAGAGTATGCTAGTATATATATCTTTAAGGCTAGAATAGTTAATAAGGTTAAAGGTAAAAACAAAGTACCTTATAAAAAATCCTACCTTGTTATATAAGGGTATACTAATAATAGAAAGGAAGCTATTTTAACCTAATTACTAACTATCTAAAGGGCTAGCTAGTAACTTATTCTAGCTCTTGCTATACTATTGATATAACTTTATAGATTCTAGCTATAGCTGAGGGATATTACTCAAGTATACCTATAGTCTACTACCTAGCTAGCTTAAATAATTCTTGTATATCTACTACTATAGATCTAGTACTTCTACCTTAAGGGGACTATTATATAGGTAATCTAACCTCTATATAGTATTATAGAGGTAAGTACTTATTAATAGGTAATATATAGTACTTACTATAGAGAAAAGCTCTAGATAGAATTATTAATATATAACCTATACCTACTTATCTCTTTGATAGTAAATCTAGACTTTGTGGTTATTAGTATATAGACTAATAATATACTTAGCCTTTTAGATAACTAATTTACTATATATAAGGATAAGGAGCTAATTAAGGTAGACTTTATAGCTAAAATAAAGAAGAGACTAACTATTAATAACCTACTTATATTTAATAGAGGAATTATCTCTTTAACTAGTAATAGAAAGCTAGTCCTTAAGTAGAAAGGCTAGGGTAAGAAGCTATAACCTATTGATAGTACTACCCCTAAGGCTCTTAAATAGTATATTAAATAATAGGCCTGAGGAGCTTATATTATATTAGTCTATTAGCTAGAAGCATGCTTTAACTACTCTGTTGCTATATAGCACTAAGCTCTAACTAAAGAAGATATTGTAGCTCTAAACTACTAAATTACCTAGTAGATAAATAACCTTAACTAAGGTCTAACTTTCTACTTTATTAACCTTGCTATAATAAAGCTATTTATTCTTATAGATAGGTCCTTTATAAATAATATAGACTTTATATTATAATTAGGCTTTCTTATTATTCTTATTACTAAGAAAACTAGTAATAATAATACTAGTAACTACTTTAATATTATTAGAAGTATTATATACTTTAGCTTAATGAAGTATACGTATATTACCTATAGCATGCTAGTAAGTAAGATATATGGGATAGTAGCTGGAGCAGATATAGTATATGCTATTACAACTACTCTCTAGTAAGTAATAGATTAGATAAAGATACTAGTAATCCTAACTATTTTATATATAGATTTATACTTCTTATATAAATACCTTGTTAAATTAGGTACTATAAAAGAAAAGTAACTTATAATAGATATTATAGCTCTTAAGTAGTTATATAAGAGATAGAAAGTCTATGAGGTATAATAGATTAAGAGGATTAATAACCTAGTAGATAGATTTACTAAATTAGTACTAAATAAGGTATTAGAGAAGCTGATTAGTAATAGGATAGTAGTAATTAGAATAGAAGGATAGGTTTTATAAGCTATATAATAGGTTATGTAGATTTAAAGTATTATAATACTTTTAGATTTAGATTTTTATTATATTTTTAAGCTTTCTAGTGAAAAGCTAGATTTATGTAGTAGCTAGGCTGCTATAGAGGAATGCTACTACTTTAGATAGTTACTAGTATTGAGGATGTGATAGATCCACTGGAACAATGGTGGGGCCGTGCTGACGTCATGTGACTTCTATGTCACGTGATATCCCTCCTTCTATGGCTGCCTTACTTCTTTTAGTAGTGCTGGTAAACGCTGGTGAATTCCTCCTCTTTCGTTCATTATCAATAGACTATTTCACCCACTTAGTTAATTAACCTAACCTGTAATACTAATATATTTATATTAAAGTTTTTACTTATATCTTATTTAATAAAATTCTAATAATAGTAATATATATACTCTCTTAATAGTGTTAATAATTATTATAATAAAATTATTACTGTTATTATAAAATAAGAAAATAAGTATAGAAAAAAGAGATAAGTAATTAATATAAATAAAAAAAGAGTAATGATTTCTTTAAAAGTAATAAAGTTAATAATAGTTATTTTTATATAATAAATATAAGATTAAAAGAGGTTTTTATTAGTATTACTAGTTACTTATATTTCTTTAGTTAGGTAGTACTAGAGCCTTTATAAGCTATTAGGTAAATAAGGTTATTATAGTCTCTTCTATTAATTCTTATTAATCTATAGTAATAGTAATTATAAAGTTAATTACTAATTAGTATTAGTATTATAAGGGTTATATAATAGTTAGAAATAGAGTATATTACTATTACTAAAGTTATTATATAATAGTAAAGAAGAAAAAGAAGAAGAAGGTAAAGTTACTAGCTAGGTAGATTATAGATATAGAGAAGGAGGCTAAGGTAGGTTATATATTAGAGTATATAACTACTAGCTTAGGTCTACCTAGTATCTATAATTAGAATTAATATCTTAATGCTATTAGTAATTTATTAAAAAGTAATAAATTATATATTAAAATATTTGTAATATATAATAAGACTTTACCTTAAATTTAAGCTTAATAATAACCTTATTATTACTTTAGATATAAGCTTTAAAAATAACTTAATTAATTATTAAAGCTTATAAGCTTTTACTATTGAACTATATAATAAACTTATTAATGAAAGAATAAATAAGTAATAAACTATAACTATATTAATAATTAAAGTAGAGTTACTAGTTTTATTATAAGCTAAAAATAAGTTAATATTTATAAGCTAATTAATTACTAAACTTATAGCTAGTATTACCACCTTAATTATATAATTAAAAGTTATAATATAATATAATGATTAATAGATAATTAGCTTAGTAATTAAAGAGTTAATTTAATTATAAATATACCTTTATTATATAGATATATATTATTACTAGCTATAGTAATAGATTACTATTAGTTATATTAACGTTATTTATATCTTATTAGTAAAGCTAATAGTAAATAAATTAATAAAAGCTTTATTAAAGTAAAAATAGCTTATGTTTATCTAGTAATTAAATATTAGTAATTAAACTATATAGTTAATAAGAAATTATAAAAACAAATTAACTAAGAATAAATTACTAATATAATTAAAGTATTAAGTATTATAATAATAAATAATTAGCTAGTATATCTCTAACTAAGATAATTGACTTTTATACTTATATTAATTAATAAAAATAGATTATTATAAAAATATAGCTGATATATTTTAATATTATAATTATTTATTAATATAGTTAATAAAACTATAACTACTAATATCTTAATAACTATATAACTTTTTTAATAAATAAAATTAAGAAATATCTTATAACTTTATTAATATAAAAATACTTAGTTTATTATATATTTATATTATTAAACTTAAACTTATAAAAGAGGTAATAAACTCTATAAATATAACTACTATTAAGTCTTTTTACCTCTACTTAGGTTTAAACTCTAAAGCTTTAATTTAAGTTATTATCTTATATTATATTTATTTAATAAAAAGCAATACTATTAAACTATATATACTTTAGTTTTAATTATTATTAATTAGTTAATTATTTTCTTTTATAATAAGTAATTATAAAGATATAATAATTATTGTAAGCTAATTTAATTTAATTTGATAATAGCGTTAATTTAAAAGAATATATTAAAATAGATATAATATATAAATAATTAATATAAATCCCTTTACCTATTAAGCTAAATAAAGAAAGGTCTATAATAAAACATTAGCTATATTATTAAAATAGATTTTATTACCTAAATAACTAAAATATAATAGTATATATATTTACATCTTAAGATAAGACTATAGCTAGAAATATATAAGGAATCCCCTAAGAAATAGATATATAGTTATAGATATATATAAGTAATTAACCAAGGATTATTACTATAATTATATACTTTAACATATTACAGTCTATTACATTAGTAGTGTTAAAAACCTACTTTTTTGTCTGTGTATTAGTAACCTACTAATGCAACCCCATAAAAAATTACAATTTTTAGCTACTAGGTTTAAAAATCTACTATATCTAAATATTAAGTAATCTCTCTTTTAAAGTTACCTACTGCTAATACTAAAAGTAAAGCTATTTAAGCCTATATAGGACTCTTTACCAGTTAATTTATTAGTAATTAATACCTCTTAGCTTTCTTATTACTTTAAAAAAGAAATTATATAGGCTATATAAGCCCTAAAGTTTATAATATCCTTACCCTAGAGACCTATATAAGGCTCTTTATTAGTTAATTTATTAGCTAGCTAATTAAATCTTAGATTCTAATAAGAGTAGTAGCTTAATAGAAATAAGAAAGCTTAATTACCTCTTAGCCCTTAGATTACCTCTTAGCCCTTAAGCTTTTAAAGCTTCTAGAGTCTATAATATTCTTATATTACTATTACTACTCTTAATTAGATAAGATAAGAGATAAAATAAGAAGTTATATATTAAATTAAATAAATATAATAGTATTATAATTAAATAAGAATAATTAAAAGAAGTTAGTATAGATACTAAAGACTTTAAAGAAACAAATAGATATTAGGATTATAATATAAATAGACTATAGTATATATATAGTTAAATAATAGTAATATTAGTATAAAATAATAAAGTAAGTAAGAGTATATACCCTAAGTAAGCTAAGTTATATAAAGTTAGAAGTATAGTAACTATATAAATTATTAGAGCTTTTTATATACTATAATAACCTTAGCTTTAAAAAGATATAAGACTTTCTTTATAAGTAATATACTATAGAGGTTTATAAGTTAATAATTAGTTAGCAGCTTTAAGATACTAAGTAATTATTAAAATCTATTTATATTATTACTACCTAGAGAGATAATATATTGTAATATACTTAGGTATCTACTATCTATTAATATTACTTAAAGTAATTAATCTTTATTAATAAGTTAGATATAAATAAGTATATTAGTACATAAAGAATAGGCTAAGTACTAAAAGGCTTAGTATCTTATTATAAAGATAAACTTAAATATAAGTAGTAGTATTAGGTCTTACTAGCTCTTATAATAAATAAGATCTTTAATATATTAATATACCTAAGTATAACTAATAGTAATAGGTTTTTAGTATAAATTTAAGAGAGAGTATTACTTAAGTATAGTATCTTTTCTACTATAAAGTTAGTTATTATAATAGATAATGCTAGCTTTTACTACTAATAAGATATCTAAGAGATATATAAATTAGTTAGTATATATCTATTATATTTACTATTATACTTACCTAACTTTAACCCTATTAGGGAGGTATTTAATAACCTTAAAAAGCTTTTTTATAAATAATATCTTATTTAAAATAGAGATACAAAGGATATATAAGACTTTAAAAAGCTACTTTATAACTATATAGTAGAGGTTAGTTATAGACTAAAATAGATAAAAAGCTACTTTTACTATTCTTTCATTAACTTTAATAGTATATAGTATATATTTAATAATAAAAGATTAATTAATAGTAATATAGTTATTATTAATAGAGATAAAGTCAAAGTTATTTCTATAGTTAAGAAAGTACTACTATTAAAGTAATAGTAAAGGAAAAAAATATATATTATTAATAGTTAAAAGAAATTCTCTTTAAGTAATTACTTATTTAGTCTCACTACTTTACTTATTACTAGCCTTATTATATTATTACTTCTTATTACTTTATTACTTCTTATTACTATTATATAATACTATCAATAACCTATTATTTATTACTTTAATTAGATTATTAACTTTATCACTATATAATTTATTAAGGTTAAAGGTATTATTATTATTATCTTTAAGGTATTAGTTACATATAAATTAAGAGATATATTAACTTGAGTAAAGAAGTAAAGAAAAAGTAATAATTAGCTATAAAGATAAGAATATAAAGAGATTAGTATCTATAGAGATTAATACTATAATAATAATAACTAGAGTAAGGTTAACTAATTAAATCTTCTATTCTTAATATTACTTATTTAATTACTAATTGTAGTAATAAAGAGTAATAAATTATTAACTTTACTACCTATAGTATTTAATCCAATATATAGTAATTTACCTTATTACTTAAAAGTAATAAAGTTATATCTACTATACTTATAATACTACTATATAAAGATAAAAGTCTTAATTAACCTCTATATCTAGCTAATAAGAGATATAGGTATACCTTTCTCTTTATACTACTCTTTTAGTATATACTATATTACTATAAGGCTAGATAATAAGCTTTAAAGCTACTTAAGAGCTTTATTAATACTACCTTTATATTACTAATATTACTTATTGACTTTAATAAATTAATTAATAAAATCTTTCAATTTAATTAACTATATTATAAGCAATTACTTATTATACTGTAGTAGTAATAATAATAAATCTAGGTTAATACTTCTTATTATATAAAGAATCTATAATAGTTATAATAATAATAAGTTAATTAATAAGTAATAATACTATAACTAAGAAGATAGATAACTCTAGTATAATTATTAATATAGTTATTAGAGATAAGGGCTTACTTCTCTACTACTACTAAATAATAAATTAACTACTATATTACTAGTAGAGTTATTAGTAATTAGTAAGGCTAAAATAATAGCTAGATGTTTCTCTTTTTTAAGTATAATTATAAAGAGTAAGTTATTACTTACTTTATCTCTTATAGGTATAACCTCTTTTATTTACTACTAACTAATCATAATTAATAAGCTTATTAGTAGGTTTTTTAAGCTTATATTAGTATCTTAATAAAGTCTTACCTCTTATTATATCTCTATATCTTTAATAAGTAACTTATAGTAAGTTTTATTTATAATAAAGTACTAATTTATATTATTACTACTTTAGATACTATTATAGTAACTTACTTAGTTAGTATACTAATAATACTTTATTAGATCTTCTTATAAATCCTTTTTTATATCTTTTTCCTAACTAAGCTTTTCTCTTATTAAACTTATTACTATTTTTTTTAGTATATACTTTAGTAAGTAACTACTATAGTTTTATTAATTATTATAATCTTATTAATTATTATAGTATTATTAATTATTATAGTCTTATTACTTATTATAAGATTTTATATATAGTATATTACTTACTACTAGAGATAGTTACTTTTATTATATAATTATTTATAGTATATTAAATATTAATATAATTAAATTAGTATTATATATAAGCTTTATACTAAAGAAGATCTTTAGAGTTTAGTAACCTAATTAACTAAGTTAGAGGTTAAAATTAATCTATAGTAAGACTAGCTATTTCTCTTTTTTTATAGTAAAGTTATTACTATAATAGATAACTATTAATATTTTAATAGCTACTTACTTTTTATTAAACTTTATACTTATTTATAACTTTAAAAGCTAATATTACTTACTAAGTTATATCTAAATATACTCTTTTATATTTCTTAATATCTCCTTTTTTTATTATAACTCTATTATTATACTAGCTATCTATTAGCTTAACCTCTATACTATTTAAAAAAGCTAGATTAATAGTACTAATATAATACCTCTAAATTAAAAGCTAGTAGTAAAATAGATATTTACTTTAATAAGTAGTAATAATAAATTAGCTATTATTATAGCTACCTGTTACTATTATTATAATAGTAATAAGGTTTATAATGAGGTATTGAAAGAGTTAAAATAAAAGAGTACTTATTATATAAGCTCTTTATTATTAGTATTATTATTATTATTATTAGTATTATTATTATTATTATTATTATTATTATTATTATTATTATTATTATTATTATTATTATTATTATTATTATTATTATTATTATTATTATTATTATTATTATTATTATTATTATTATTATTATTATTATTATTATTATTATTATTATTATTATTATTATTATTATTATTATTATTATTATTATTATTATTATTATTATTATTATTATTATTATTATTATTATTATTATTATTATTATTATTATTATTATTATTATTATTATTATTATTATTATTATTATTATTATTATTATTATTATTATTATTATTATTATTATTACTATTATTACTATTATTACTATTATTACTATTATTACTATTATTACTATTATTACTATTATTACTATTATTACTATTATTACCTACTTTAGCTACTTATAAGAGCTTTATTAATACTTACTTTTTTAATATCTTAAGAATTATTATTAACTTCTTTAATAGTTTTATAATATAGTTTTTTATAATAACTATATAATTAATAAAAAACTAAGTAATTAATATACTTTTTATTACTAATAATACTTTATAAGTAGTTTTATAAGTTTATATACTATTAGCTAGTAGTATTAGTAATACTAGCTCTATACTACTAGAGGTATTTAACTCTTTCTTTTTTAGTAACATACTAGTAATAATAATAATAATAATAATCTCTTAAAGCTATTTATAACTATGATATCTATGTGAAAGTATATGGTATATGTGGTTACTTGGTAGGGTAACCCCCCTACATGGCCCTAACTAGGGTGGTGGTGGTGATGGTGTTGCTAACGCACGGACGAAAAAGTAGGTTTTCGACACTGCCAACCCAACAGACTGTATTCCCGCGCATTCAACTATTTTGCTCTGCAGTGTCATTGTCCACCAGCTTGAGTAGCAACAGCTTTCTTAAGGTAAGAACCTGTTTCTCCTTGTGCCAGTGAATAATACAGTCATTAGTAACATTGCCGTCCGCGGCCACCTGCACGAGGAACTCGAAATCGAGAGGACCATGTTGTAAACCCTCGGAGACACTGCCAAAGAGAAAGTTGTTCGGCCTAGACTTGACCTAATTGGCCTCTAAATACCTCTCACCACGCACAGGCATCCAACGATAGCGGACGAATGTCTCTTCACCTTCTGGCGTAATGAGCCTGAAAGCGTTAACGCCGGAATATGTCTCACGCCTGAAGCTCGCTGGGTTAGGCTTTGGTGCCTCCATAAACGCAAGAGCTGCTGGGGGGGAGGCAACGTAGGCAGCCACATTGCCACTGGCGATGCTTCGGCAGGAGGCAAGTTCCTCCTCCCCGTTTGGAGCAGGGAAGAATGGTGTTGAATGCGCAATAACGTCTGTGTGGAGACGACGAGGAGAGTCCGCGAGCTGCAAGCGTACCGCCAGGCCGCGCGGGTTACCGTTGGAATCGGTGACTGGAAGATCAGGTATACCGGTAGAGCTGGAGAAGCGGGCAATGGCTGGTGTCTTGGGGGTTTGTGAAGTGTTGAGCACGCGAAAGTCGAGCAGCTGTCCTTGTAGGCCTAAACACACCCGCGAGCAGGACACCTTGAGCATGCGCTGCCAAGTTCGATCAACGGAATCGGCATCACAGTACTTGGATGGAAATAGTAGCCTACTTACCTGGCCTGAATCCCGGATGTGGACCGAAGATGCCGTGCGAGACGTCCTTCAGGCTTCAGGATGTTGCCGTAACTCTATCATCTGCTGGCAGAGGCATGGCAGGTGATGGTATACACGAGCCAGCGGACAAAGGTCAGCAATTAGAAGTTCGAGTTTTGATATTTGGGTATATGGTGTTTGCCTTACATACACCGACCGCATGTACGCTCCCTCTAAGGTAACCACAGACTAAGATCGCAGAACCGCCGAGCTACCTACACACTGAACTGCAAGACCTCCATGGATGGGCCTTACCACGGACACTTATCAACCCTGTCAACTGTCGTCAGGCGATGAGTGATGACTGCCACGTTCAATTAGACCCATGACTGCAAAAGCAACGCAAGTAAGACCGCATGGCGCGTGCGACTAACACAGAGTGGGTTGGCGGAAAGTGACTCTTCATGGTGGTATATGAGCGGCGCTTCTTTACCACCGGACCGCTTTACATATACAAATAGCATACAAACAGCCTGCTAGACCGCACAAACAACATGGGGCCAAGTGAACCTGTCAAGAATGTAGTATTAGATTACAAGTAGTCTATAGTAAGCCCAATGTACCCTTTTGGGGTCAAACGCCACGAAATATTTCCGACATTCGAGGAGTTGCACTGTCAGACTCGGCACACTCTCATATCTACAGCGGGGGGGCCTCGGGATCCTCCATACACTGGTCAACCCGCATAAGCTGCTTGTTCGTCTTCTTGGCCATCTGAATGAACTGTCTTAAGTACTTGACGGTGCTGGGGTACAAGTAGTGCATAACGACAAGACTGCCCCCCTTGTTTAAATCGCGCTGGAAAGCCTCCAGCTGCTTCTCGGGTGTAGATGAAGTGGCCCAGAGCCAATCCTCAACGTCGATATTCCAGTTGACGATGTAGGCGTCACTTCTACCTGTTGTCGAAACCAGTTGCTGGCGCATGCGGGCGCCCTCATTGCCAAAAGGTGGCCGAAAATACTTGGTTTTGAGACCATTGAACATGTCCGACACAGCGTCTATGTCCTGCTTGTACTCCCAAGCAATCGCATCATTGTTGGGGAGACCCTCCATCCTGGGATGGGTGTAGCTGTGGAGAGCCATCTGGTGGCCTTGCGTCATCATATCTTGGTAGATATTGCTCAAATTGGCGCTAGGGTCTCTAAGAGGCGCGCCGACGGTGAAGAAGGTGACTTTGATGTTCTCAGATCTGATGACCTCCATGACCTCTTGGGCGAAGGTTGGGTCACCGTCATCAATGGCGAAGGCAATCGAGTTGGGGCGCTTGCAGGCAAAGACAAGATTTCCGGATGGCATTTTCGAGGGGATGTAGAAGTTACTCGGCACAGATGAGACAATCTCAATCTTGGTCAAGGTGACAGCTTCGTTTGTGTAGAACCCCTTGAAGGCCAGGCCAACCACACGGGTCCGTATGATGTTGAAGTGCGATATGGGAATATATATGTCGCTGCCATTAGCATAACGTGCTGCCTCGAGGGAGTCCCAGGTCTCGGGGAATGGCGCGATGGCGTCACTACACTGCGAGTTATGCTGTTGCATAGCAATGGTGAACTTGTTGCTCCCGCCGTAAGCAACGTGCAGGTATGAACCATCGTAGCTAGTCAAGTCGGCACATGACTTCTCGAACTGAGTGTAGTAGGCGAAATCGGCATCCGGCGCCTTTATAACCACTTTACCCTTAGTCCAGCTGACTGCGTCCTCGTTGTCGCCACCATGCCATTGCCCTAAAGAATTCTGGTCCTTGGTCGGGAAGTTATCGACAAGCTTGGCTGCTGCAGTGCCACTCGGTGCAGCAATGGTTGAGACTGGGACAGTGGCTGACGGCAGCGTCTTGATGACATACTCTGATGGGACGGTACCGCAGTAAAAGGACATAGGGCCAAACTGCACAGGTCCAGAGAGCTGGGTGAACAAGATAGAGGACACCTTCGAAAGGTCGACCGCCGTGAACTTAGAGAAAGGTAGGCTCCACAGCTTCTCTGTACCGTCAAAAGTCCAGCCAAGGTCGCTGGTGGTCTGGAAACCAAAGGTCGTATCCTCCCCGCTGCACGTTGTCGCTGACGCCAGCTGGACGCCGAATGTTGTTCCTTTGCTGGCCTTGATGCGGAGAGAAATGCCGCCATACCCCTTAGACTGGGCATCTGTACACGCAGTCTTGCTGTAAAAGTAAGACGCCTTGTCGCTGGGGGTTATTTTGACCCTATTGCTGGCAACCTCAATCTTATTCATCGTCCCATCGTCACTGCTTGGCTGCAGCATAGCGTTGTAAAAGAGGAAGGTCAAACGTGACTGAGACTCCCAGTCATCAATGAGAAGGTTACTGCAACTTGATGAGACTGGTGATGACTGAGCAGTGACCGAACCGGACACGGTCTGCGAGCGGCTGCCGCTGTTGGAGAGGAACGATGTCCTGGAAGAGGCATTCGAGGTTGACGTGCCTGAAGAGGTGCGGCCTTGTGAGATCGATGAAGTAGAAGAAGACGAGGTGGAGCGAGCTCCTGATGTTGACGAGGAGGCGCGAGCCTGAGACGTTGACGAGGTAGAGCGAGATTGTGATGTTGACGAGGACGTGCGAGTCTGAGACGTGGGAGATGGTGAGGTCGACGAAGACGTGCTCGACTGTCGAGACGTCGCACCCGACTGTGCGTTGGACACTCTGCCTGTTGAGTTGACAGGCGAGCTTGTCGACGTAGCCGAGGATGAGCCTGTAGCCTCGTTGCAAGTGAGTTGAACGTTGCTGAACTGGTAGCCGGATAACTTGGTGTAAGTAGACCAGGCAAAGCCCACAATGCCATCGAGGCTGGCCTCGGGGAACGACGACAGGGGAATGCTGATAGTCTGCGTTGAACCCGTCAGGCCAGAAACAGCAACCCACTGGCTTTTGTACTCTTGATCGGTACAGGACTGCTTGCTCTGGATCTCCACCAAGAATGACGCATCCTTGGGCCCCTTGACAGTCAAGGACAACGCCTTATAACCACGGGAAGCTGCTTGGTAACAGTCAAGGGTTTCGTAAAAGTACGATGGGGGGTTAGACTTGGGGGTAAATGAGAGTATTCCGTTGGAGAGAGCGATTCTTGACATGGTGTCATCATCGCTAGTCCATGAACCCAAGTTGTTCAGACCGGAGGGGGATGATCTCGAAAAGTCGTCGATCAGCAGGTTGGAACATGCCGCGTATGCAGCTCCTGTGAGGCCAAGGAGGCGAAGGAAAGTGTTGGTAAAAGACATGATGGCAGCGATTTGCCAGGTCGTTGATCTAAAAGGGAGGGTACCCTCGAAATGAGAGGCAAACAAATGACTGGAAGCCAGGCGATGACGGTGAGAGAAAGACAGATGTGATGGTGTTTCATCCAGGTTGAACGTGGCAGATGGAAATAATTATATACTTGAGGAGCCATTATAGGACACCTTCCTAGAGTCCAACACGTTGCTGGCGCCAATGGCCCGCCATACCAACTCACGCTTTCTCGCTCGAGGGAAACGACGTCAAAAATCAAGCGGTTGCTCTCTGGCTCTCGGACGTTAGTTAGGGTGGTCGAGGCGAACCAAAAGGCGGGCGGGGAGGCCTAGAGCCAAGCCACAAGATGGGGCACAAAGCATGGCGACCCGATCTGCCCTCGAGAGGCCAGGGTCACGCTAGAGACAGCCTCGTTGACAGCTAGACCTGGGTTCTCGGTCCCTCAGGTGGAATAAGGGTCGACGAGATGACCATCCTGCCAAGTGGAGGCGATACCGAGGAGGATTATTGAAACAAGGCGTTGCAGCTTTCATAGTGCGAAAAGATACTTGCTAAAATGTGGTGCCGCTGACGGTCGGGGCAAAGTCGCAGTGGCTGTCCTTTGGGGCGAGTGAGTGAGAGAAAGAGACGAGGGTGGTGGGCGGGAAACTTGAAGGAACCCTTTGTTCTCGGTCCTGTCTACTGTTGTTAGAGAGTGGAATAGAGTTTACAAAGAAAAAGAGAGAAAAACGCTGGTTCAAATATATCAAAGGGAGCAACGTTGGATGCGAAGGGCAAAGATTGGCAACATTTTGCGCGGTGTGAGTCATATGGGAATACATCAACCGCTGGCTAAGCTCCTGGGTTCACTGACGCGACTTTTCAGGCCAACTTCCAAGCAATGCTTGCCTAAAACACAAAATGGCAAATAAGCAGCTGACGATATCAATGCAGAAACGGCATGGTCCGACTGCCAAGGGAGGCTCCCTAGTATGTATTGGCGTTAGCTCGCCAGACCTTCACCAAAGGCTTTCATGAGAATAACCACACAGGAGAAAAAGTCGCCAACAATCTTCCAGAGCATTCCCCGATGAAGGCTTGTGACTAGCTTGGCTGGACCTTTTGATATCTGTTGCAGTCAACCAACGCTGCGGATACCAAGATCTTGACGCCCGCGGATATTTGGCGGCAACGCTGGTTTCTTCGGACCTCGAACTGCTTCTTCCGCCATCCTCTCGGCGTGCCCTCGTTTTCGTCGGATGTATAGCAGACTTGCAAGCGGAAGGCCAAGACCTGTGTCATTACAGCCATTGCTCATCGGTTGGACCAACGCATGGCCCAGTAACCAAACGCCTGGACCTGATATTCAAAGTGACGATGGCTCGCCTTGGCGGACAATACCGGACTGCGGTCTGAGCCTACGGCGAGTTCCTGTAATTATAGTTTGCTCCCGAACTAAGATCGCGGTAGACAACTCCCGGGTTGCCAAGCATCGGGGGCACCAGAATGACGACTCACACCCACCTGAAGCCGCACGCATCGAAATCTCCCACGCTGCAGCCGGTGGTCTCCCAGCGACCCCAGTAATCTTTCCAGCGGGCCGTGTTAGTTGGATCCAATAAACTTCGTAGTACTTTTCATCGACTCAAGCAATCGTTTTCGTACTGTTCCGCGCTAGTCGTGCAGGAACGAACGGTTCATCAGGTACCGTTGGATATACTGGCGTGAATGGTGTGCCCTGAGACGGGAGATTCGAGGATTGGCATGTTAGCTGCGGGAAGGTGGTTATTACGAGAGGGTCATCCGAGTAGGCAGCTGAGTGAAAGATGAGGGTTGGGGAGACAAAGTCAAGACCTGAGGCCCAGTCGGCAAACGGAATGATAAAAGTGGCGATGCGTATATGATGGAGACGAAGACGTTGTCGGGTCGCTCTCGAGTTCCACCTCCTGCTCCTTTGAGTTTGTCGATTGATCGTACCGTCCACGTCGAGCACGGCATATGATACCTGTGGCCGGTCGTCTCTACATAGCTAGTAAACGGAAGAAAGACGACCACGAGCGCCGGCATTAGCTGTGGCTGGGAGATTGGATCAGGGGTAGGCTTTTCGAATGCTCCATATTAGAGATCCGAGAAAAACTCGGTTGCCAAGACGAACAAGATCAGTGCGAGAGACTTGCGAAGTGGTGACGTTTCGGGGAACGGGCCCGGGAGCGGCTGGAGTGCAGGGCCCAAACATGCGGGCTACCTGACGAGCTGGGTCACGGTAAGAGGCCGAGAGGTACAGTTCCACGCATCCAAGACACGACCAGACATACCACCATACCTGTGTGACCTTCTGGTCCCGCAAAACCCGGGCATTGCGATAATGTGGATACAGTCTGTTGCGTTGGCAGTGTCGAAAACCTACTTTTTCGTCCGTGCGTTAGCAACACCATCACCACCACCACCCTAGTTAGGGCCACGCAGGGGGGTTACTCTGCCAAGTGACCACACATACCATATACTTTCACATAGATATCGTAGTTGTGAATAGCTTTAAGAGATTGTCGTTATTATTATTATTACTAGTATGCTACTGAAAAAGAAGGGGTTAAATACCCCTGGCAGTATAGAGCTAGTATCACTAGTGCTACTAGCTAACAGTATGCAAGCCTACAAGGCTGCTTGTAAAGCATTATTAGGTGCTGGAGTATTACTAGTAATAAGTAGTATATTAGCTACTTAGCCTCCTACTAGTCACATAGTTATTATAAAAAGCTATATTACAAAACTATTAAAGAAGTTAATAATAATTCTTAAGATACTAAGAAAGCAGGTATTAGTAAAGCCCTTATAGGTAGCTAAAGTAGGTAATAATAGTAATAATAGTAATAATAGTGATAATAATAATAAGAATACTAATAATAAAGAGCTTATATAATAGGTACTCTTTTGCTCTAACCCTTTTGATACCCTATTACAAACCCTATTGCTATCACAGTAATAGCGATAGGCAGCTATAGCAACAGCTATTCCACCGCTACTACCTGCTAAGGTAAATATCTATTTTACTATCAGCCTCTAATTTAGAGGCATTATATCAGTACTATCAATCCAGCTCTTTTAAATAGTATAGAGGTTAAGTTAATAAATAGCTAGTATAATAATAGGGTTATAGTAGGAGAAGGAGATATTAAGAGATATAAAAGAGCATATTTAGATATAACTTAGTAAGTAATACTAGCTTTTAAAGTTATAGATAAGTATAAAGTTTAGTAAAAGGTAGGTAACTACTAAGATATTAATAGTTATCTATTATAGTAATAACTTTACTATAAAGGAAGGGAAATAGCTAGCCCTACTATAGATTAATTTTAACCTCTAACTTAGCTAATTAGGTTGCTAGACTCTAGAGATCTTCTTTAGTATAGAGCTCATATATAACACTGGTTTGGTCACGTTAGCGTTTAGTATGCCGCAGACAACTATATAACAAAAGTAACTATCTCTAGTAGTAGGCAACACGCCGCGTGTGAAGTCTTATAATAAGTAACAAGGCCACAACAATCAACAACACTGCAATAATTAACAAGACCGCAGCAGTTACCTACCAAAGTATATACTAAAAAAAACAGTAATAAGTTTAATAAGGGAGGAGCTTAGTTAAGAGAAAGACATAAAGAAGGATTTATAGAAAGATCTAATAAAGTATTATTAGTATACTAACTAGATAAGTTACTATAACAGTATCTAGAGCAGTAGTAGTATAAATTAGTGCTTTATTATAGATAAAACTTACTATAAGTTACTTACTAGAGATATAGAGATATAGTAAGAGGCAATACTTTATTAAGATACTAATATAAGCTTAAAGAACCTACTAATAGGCTTACTAATTATAATTAGCTAGCAGCAAATAAAGGAGGTTATGCTTATAAGAGGCAAAGTAGGTAATAACTTACCCTCTATAACCATACTTAAAGGAGGGGAAAATCTAGCTACTATTTTAGTCTTACTAACTACTAATAACTCTACTAGTAATATAGTAGTTAATTTATTATTTAATAGTAGTGGAGAAGTAAGCCCTTACCTCTGATAACTGTATTAACAACCATACTAGAGTTAGCTATCTCCTTAGCTATGGTATTATTACCTATTAATTAACCTATTATTACTATAACCGCTACAGACTTCTTATATAGTAAGAAGTGTTAGCTTAGTACTATTATTATTGCTGCTATAGTATAATAAGTAGTTACCTATAACACAGTTAGTTAAATTAAAAGATTTTGTTAGTTGGTTTGTTAAAGTTAATAGGCGACGTTAGTAATGCAAAGGCAGTACTAATAAGGCCCTTGAGCAGCTCTAGAGCTTGTTATCTAGCCTTGTAGTAATATAGTATATGCTAAAAGAGTGGTATAAGGAGAAAGGTATACCTATATCCCTTATTAGCTAGATATAGAGGTTAATTAAGACTTTTATTCTTATGCAGTAGTATTACAAGCGTAGTAGATATAACTCTATTACTTCTAAGTAATAAAGTAAATTACTATGCGTTAGGTTAGATACTATAGGTAGTAAAGTTAATAATTTATTACCCTCTACTACTACTATTAGTAATTAAATAAGTAACCTTAAGAATAGGAGATTTAATTAGTTAACCTTGCTTTAGTTATTGTTATTATAGTACTAACCTCTATAGATACTAGTCTCTTTGTATCCTTACCTTTATAGCTAACTACTGCTTCTTCTCTACTTCTCTGCTTAAGTTAATATATCCCTTAATCTGTATGTAACCAATACCTTAAAGATAATAATAACAATACCTTTAACCTTAATAGATTATGTAGTAATAGAGTTAATAATCTAATTAAAGTAGTAAATAATAGGTTATTAATAGTATTATATAATAGTAACAAGGAGTAATAAAGTAATAAGGAGTAATAATATAGCAAGGCTAGTAGTAAGCAAAGTAGTAAAGCTGAATAAGTAGTTACTTAAGAAGGATTTCTTTTAACTATTAATAATGCGTGTTTTTTTTCTTTATTGTTACCTTAATAGCAGCACTTTCTTAACTGTAGAGGTAACTTTAACTTTACCTCTATTAATAATAATTATACTACTATTAATTAATCTTTTATTATTAAATATATACTGTATATTATTAAAGTTAATAAAAGAATAGTAAAAGTAGCCTTCTATCTGTTTTATCCTGTAACTAACCTCTACTACATAGTTATAAAGCAGCTCCTTAAAGTCCTATATATCCTCTATATCTCTATTCTAGATAGGATACTGCTTATAAAGAAGCTTCTTGAGGTTGCTAAATACCTCTTTAATAGAGTTAAAGTTAGGTAAGTATAGTAGTAGATATAGTAAGCGTATACTAGCTAATTTATATACCTCTTAGATATCTTATTAGTAGTAAAAGCTAGTATTATCTATTATAATAACTAACTTTGTAATAGAAAAGGTACTATACTTAGGAAGCACTCTCTCTTAAATCTATACTAAAAACCTATTACTATTAGTTATACCTAAGTATATTAATATATTAAAGATCCTATCTACTATAAGGGCTAGTAGGACCTAATACCACTACTTATATTTAAGGTTATCCTTATAATAAGGCACTAGGCCTTTTAGTACCTAGCCTATCCTTTATATACTAGTATGCTTATCTATACCTAACTTATTAATAAAGATTAATTACTCTAGGTAGTATTAATAGATAGTATATACCTAGGTATATCACAATACATTATCCCTCTAAGTAGTAATAATATAGATAGATTTTAATAACTACCTAGTATCTTAAAGCTACTAACTAATTATTAACTTATAGACCTCTATAGTATATTACTTATAGAGGAAGTCCTATATCTCTTTAAGGCTAAGGTTATTATAGTATATAAGAAGCTCTAATAACTTATATAGTTACTATACTTCTAACTTTACATAACTTAGCCTACTTAGGGTATATAATCTTACTTATCCTATTATTTTATACTAATATTGCTACTATTTAACTATATACATACTACAGCCTATCTATACTACAATCCCAATATCTATTTTCTTCTCTAAAGTCTCTAATATCCACACTAGCTTTCTTTAATTATCTTATTTAGTTATAGTACTATTATATTTATTTAATCTAATATATAACCTCTTATTTCATCTCTTATCTTATCCAATTAAGGGTAGCAATAGCAATACAAGGATATCATAGACTTCAGGGGCTTTGGGAGCCTAAGGGCTAAGAAGCGATCTAAGGGCTGAGAGGCAATCAGGCCTTCTTATTCCTATTAAGCTACTACTCCTATTAGAGTCTGAGATTTAGTTAGCTAGCTAATAAATTAACTAGTAAAGAGCCTTATGTAGGTCTCTAGGGCAAGGATATTGTAGACTTTAGGTCCTACGCGGCCTGCTTGCTCTCATATACTGTGACAATGGGCGACAAGGCCATACGTCAGCGCGGTCTGTATGATTTCTTCGTCAGGGTAGCAGGAGGGCTGAGAGGTATTGATTGCTAATAAATTAACTGGCGAAGAGCCCTATATAGGTCTGAATAGCCTCACTTTTGGCGTCGGCAGCGGGCAACTTCAAAAGAGGGACTACCCGATGTTCGGATATGGCAGATTTCTGAATCTGGCAGCCAAAAATCGCGATTTTTCATAGGGTTGCATTGGTGGGTTGCTAACGCACAGACGAAAAAGTAGGTTTTCGACACTGCCAACGCAACAGACTGTACTTGGGATCTTTGTCTGACCCGTGCAGCGGCGCAAGGCGGCGTTGCGGCACCCCCACAGTGTCCACGAAAGCTGATGGGAAGCTCCGAGCTCGGGCCGGGCGTTGCAATGGCGTGCCGCCGAGGTGTTGGTTGCATTCTCTCTTTTTTGGACCGCAAGCTGTTGCTGCTGCCTGCAGTCTTGCAAACCACAGACCCGAAGAGAGCCCCCCTGACCTTTGTCTCTCACTCTTCCGACCCCAGGACCGGTACAATACGCGGCGAGTAGAGTTCCACAGGAGAGGCCATGTGATCCACCAGGCAACGTAAATGACATCGCTGCCCAAGACAGCAATAGCTAAACCCTGGACCTGACGGACAGCCACCCGGACTTCTTGCTCGATCGCAGGCGAGAAGCCGTGTTCTGTTTCGACGGGAACGGCGGCGGTCTGGGCTGGCGAGACATAACGAAACCTGGGAGTAAGTAAATTACTGAAAGCTTCACACGCAAGTTGTCCCCTCCTCCAAGGAGCTGGAACGGGGATAACGAGAGCTGCCGGATGCGTCGTCCTGGCGCCTTTGGCTTACGTCGGTTGAGCATTAGCTGGTCGAGCCAAGTTTTGTGGTTGGATTGAAGTGAGCGCGATCCGTCCAGACCTCATGATTCTCTCCGTCATCTCGTCCAATTGAAGACAGCTGCCGCACTCCAAAATGCCACGAATGACGGTTGACGGGTTGAAGTGGGTTGAGAAACGAAGACCGCAATTGGACCGGCCCCTGTCGGCATAGGGCAGCACAGGTTTGGTTTCAAGTCAGTGTTACTGAAGAAGCATAGCGCATTCTTCTGTCTCGGCGAAACCAGTGGGCGAGGCGGGAAATGCTAGGTAGGTAGGTAGGTAGGTAGGGAGTCGGGGGGAGAAGCCAACGGAGACGGCGGGTACGGGTGAGGCCATATGACCCCCAACGCAACCACCACCACCCTCAGGCTGAGCTGGCAGTGCGCCCGCCAACAGCAAGGGTACATCGCACGTCTTGCGTGAGGTCAGGCCGGGACCGCCAGGCTACATAAAGAGCATGGTACCTTGAGTGTGGCTCAGAGGGGTCAGCCTGACAAAGGCTCCGAGGCGGAGCAGTGCATGGCGTTGGTGGGATGCCAGCATCGTCATCGGCGAGACGCGCCCACTGGGGCAGGTAGCTAGCAGATGCAGCCTCTCCAAACCAAGAAGTGCATGAACGGGATACTGTATACGGCGCATCGAATGCATGACATCAATACAGCGGTACGGTATAGGCCAAAAACCAGTTGCTGGCAGCTGGCGGGCTCACCTGATCGTAGCGGGCATATCGTACACCCTCCCTCAACTCACCCCCCACCCCACCCCCTTTCAGGGCGCCGCGGGGGCACCTCTGATTGGAGTACACAATGTAAAATGACATCGCCCAAAGCATGGACTTGCAGCAGAACATTCCGCATCTGCCTCCGTCCCATTTCGAGAGACCCGGTGACGCAGCCACCCCTCCCTCCCTTTCCCTTTGGCCACGCCCCGAGCTTTATCATGATGTGTATCAGCACCTACCGGGCCCCTTATCACCCGCCGACCGCGAGCCGAGAAGATACATACGATTATGCCCCGGACCCCGTATGTACTTCCTCACTGCACGTCAGTAGTCCACACTACCGACCTAGGTAGGTAGGTAGGGAGGTAGGGATGTAGGCAGTAAGCAGACTTGGATCACACCTATCCATCCCCTCCCCTCCCTCCTTAGGTACCTAGGTTGATAGTTGACGGCACAGACACCAGAGATAAGCAGCCAGCAGCCTACTTTCGTCCCGTTTTGTCCACAACTTAAGCTCGGCCGTCTCCAAAATTGGCACACGCGCCTCCCTTCCCGACCCCTTGCCTTGTTCCCAAGCTTCTCCGTCATGTTCCTGCTCGCCCCAGTTTATGGGGTGTGCTCAGCCCCTCGAGGTATAATAAGATCACATCCATGGCTCATCGATCCTAACCCATGGAGCCCGTCCTCACCAACCCTTCTGCCCAACAGCATCGAAGACAAAAGACCGAATCATCACGCCATCCAATATCTCGTACGCTCGTCTGTGGTTCTGTATTCCCCGCATCGTCCACCTCTGTACCTGTGCCTTCCAGAGCACTGCCCAGAAGTCCCTCCTGCCAGAGCCTGTCTATATTCGCTGTCATCCCCGTTGACTTGCCCGGTGACTCACCCGGCCACTTCCGTCCCAGCAGTGACTACCTACCTCGCCTCACCCACCAACTCTTTCTTTCATATTGCCTTACCTTGGCCTCGTCTTAGCCGCCACCTAGATCCGGGCACCGAAACGGGCATAACTCCCAACAGCTTCCCTCTAATCCACCGTCTTTTATCTATTCGTCATCCATCCTCGTCCAACCTCTGCTTCTATCCAACGAAACATTTGGCAGTACCTACACTCAAAACATCAACCCCGAAAGGCATCGCGGCCTCCCAAACATCGTCCACCGTTACCGAGTTCAAAATCCGCGCAGCTTCCTGACCTATAGACCTTCGAACATCGCGCCTCACTCCGCAGTGACGAATCAGTGGCGTCGCCCACCTGAACCCAACTACGAACCATTATCTTCCCACGACGAGCAAACCGACGTAATGGCTGCCGCGATCGAGTCTCAGGCCCACTTTGACCGGGACCTCCGAAGCGCACACCAGGACTACAAGAGGACCAAGGACTCGCAGTCTAAGTGGTCAAATGGAGCCCGTCCCCTGGCAGGCTGCCGTCTTGACTGGACCACCATGGAGGCCGTCGGTGGAACCGAGCAGCAGCGAGCCAAGGCTCGTCCCAGGGGAAAGAATAGCGAGACGTACGTTTTCCACCCAAGTTTCTATGCTGCGTAGTAGCATGGCTTCCTGACACGTCAAACACAGGTCTCATTACAAGAAGATGCAGCACAATGTGACAAAGTTTCGAGCGCACTGGGAGCTTCCTCAAGGCCGCCTGTACGCGGCAGCACGAGCTAAAGAACAGATTAAGGACCCCCTCAGTCGATCGGTCATGGAGATGGCCCCATCCCAGGAGGGATGGAAGAACCTTGCTACCTCGGAGGATTGGAAGTACAGCTTTGATAAGATTGAAAGTCCCAACCGGCCGTTGGCCCTTGATGTCTTTATCAAGACGACAGGGCGCGAAACGGAGCGCATGGTGGAGAAGGAGTATGAGATTCTTAACGAGAACGGCCAGATTCTCAAGGGCCGCAAAGCGCGTCAGAACCTACGTCAAGATGGTACTCGCGCCGCCGAAGCTGATGGCTTTCAGCTGGTCTGATATTGCTGCTGACTCCTCTGTGTGGCTGCTTTATGCGGCGGTGCGTGGTCGACTGCCTTTACGCTTGGCAGATTCAACTTACCTACCCGGGCGTTTGGTATTAAGCATGGCACGCGGGGTGGCCGAGGCTTTCCATTAGTCCTGCAGTGTGTCGAATTTGGAGACGGGATGGCGTTTGGTTTTGATGGACAGAAGCATCGTGTATAAAGGCATGACCATGATGACCGTAAGCACAGGTTAATGAACTCTCTTGGCGAGACTATTTGCATTGGGCGGTTTCATGCCTCCATGCCATCCTGAAAGCAGAGGAGGGGCCTGGTCCCATATAGGCTAACCGCAGGAGTACCCGTACATACCCGTGGGAATTACCGGCCTGCATGCCACCGTGATCGCTGCCCCCTTTGACAACGACGACACCGCTCCCCCCCCATCGACATCCACTGCACTCGCAAAGCGACACCCTCCTCTCTGGTGACCGAGAAGGCACCGCTCGCGAGTTGAACTAGCTTCGTCGAGGACTCGGCGCCAGTAAAATGCTTTAGTAAGTTCATGTCTATCGCAAACCCGTGATAATTAATGATGCTCGCTGGCTTTCGAAGTTCCATGTTCAAAGCGCTCGAACGTGTCGTTGCCAACATGGACACGCTTTACGTGGAGGGTCAAATCCGCAGCTTGATTTGCATCGACGCAGTACAAGGCGCAGGTCTATATCTCGTTCCCTGTCACTCATGCCAAGGTCAAGGTCAAGACTGACGAAAAGCCGAGCAAACTGTGCAAGGGCATGAAGTATCCCTTCTCAGGCAGGCACAGGTACGAGTATGCATAGTCGGTATGGCCATTCGCATCAGCCAGGAACGGGGAGGATGGACGAAGGTGGATGGTGCAGAGCGAAGAGATCTGGTGGCGAGTAAGTTCTGAGCCCGAGCCGAGCCTCGTCCATCTCAAAGCTGCTCTGCGTATGTCCATGATGAGGTCCGATCAAGTGCGCCATGGCGCAGAAGAGGTAAAATGGGGCGTACGTGACACATGAGGACAAACTCGAAGCGCTGATGAAAGGCAAGGAAGGGCAAGGGCATCACATCCATCGACTGAGGCGGCCCCGACTTTGCTGAGCAGGGCCTATGAGATCCCATGTGTGTCTCTTGCTGGGGAGGGGAGGCGGCATTGAAGCAAAAAATTGCGGCAATTTGGCTGTGAGCGCCCATATACAGATAGTAGTAGTTCCAAGGGATTGGCCAATCGCTTGCTTGTCACCGGCTGGTTCTTAAATCCGGTGGCAGCACTGCCTGCATTGGGATACCTACCTGACTACCCAGCTGGGTAGGTAGGTAGGTATAGCGTACGATGTACAGATAATAAACGAGGTCTATTTGTTATGCCCGTTGGGCGGGGGGGTTGCATGACAATGAAAAGGAACAGGCGATGCAGCAGCCAGCCAGCGAGTGCGGCGCAGTGCAGTATGTATATACTCGCCTAAGCCACCCATCTCCACCTCACCTATACATACCTAAGTGGACAGGTACTTTGATCCAGCAATACGGTACCAGTTAGGTATCTACCTAGGTAGGTAGTTACAGGTATATGAAGTGAGTCATTCGGCAACCTCAAATGATTCACACTTGCACACCTACAACCAGCTATTACTATGAATGATCTTCCTAAGCCTACCCTATGGTTGGCTGTATATAGAGGATAGGTAATGATAACCCGTGAGTCACTGCCAATTCTACTTATACCAACCCACCTACCTAACTAGGTAGGTAGCTGCCTAGGTACCTCAACTGATCCTGGCTCAAAATGAAGACACAAGGGTGACAAGTCAAGGTTCTATAAAGGGAGCTGCATCAATTACATACCTGACACATTCGGCCAGTGACTCCCCGATTGGGTTGACGACCCTGGACCCTAAACTTTGAATGCAACCTTGACCTTGCTCGGGACTCATATACTTACCCGACTTTCTTACCTCTAATTCAGCCTCAGTTGTTGTTTTCATATTGAATCAGCCAGACACCCTTGCACACCAAGCTGCCTTGCTCCATCAATTCATTCGGCAGCATACAAAGGACAGCAATCCCTCTTCTCAAGCTTGTCACTTGGACAGTCAGTCATCTTTAACACCGCCAGTCTCTCGCTCATCAACTCCCACGTCCCAGGGCTGACTGCTCACAAGGACCGGCCTGATTCCTCCCCAACTGGCCTTTCACACCATTCACCTCAACCACAATCTAGTCGCTAGCCTCACCAATACACGAATGCCTATGGATTTCCCGGTTCCAACAACCCACGACACGGCTCTCTGCCTGATCCCGCCTAGGGGCCAATGGCCGTCAGTCGACCGACTTCGTTTCGACAACGACAAGGCATATGCGAAGTGGCCGCCCCATATCAACCTAGTCTATCCCTTCATCAAGTCCACGGACCCCAGTGCGCTTAGCTTGGCCTGTGACGCAATTGTCCACTGTCTCATAAACCGCAGACCTTTGGGCGAGGCCGTCACTCTTCCCATTCGCCTAGACTCGCCAGGTCATTTTCAACATAAAAATGGCAGTACCCTCTTCCTGTGTGATGAAGATGCCGGAAGGGTCTCTCAGGTTGCCTCTCTGCGAGCCGCCATCCTTGCAGCCATTGGTCAGACACGTTCTGGACCGTATAATATGCACATGACGGTGGCTCAATGTGAAGACACGGCGCACTCGTCTAAGCTTGAGTTTCTCCTTCAAAAGGTCCGTCGCCTGCCGCCGGTGAGCTGGGAGGCTAGCCAACTGGCAGTCTTGGTTCGCGCACCGTCTGGACAGATGAAGCAGTGGGGCCTCATCGATCTGACCTCGCCCTCCCTCCATCTCTGCGAGGACTCTTTCGGCCTGGACCAAGATGCAACTGCAACTGCGAGACCGCAAAAGACATGGTATATCTCTGACCACCACTCGGCATGGCAGCCGGTAGACCAGGTTTCTTCGGAGTCGTCACATCTGACTGTCAAGTCTCCAGAAAACCTCATCGTTGCCAGTTGGAACATTCTTGCAGAGTTCCACTGGCCTCCCTCTCGCACGAGATATCCCATAATTCTGGACAACATGCTTGCAGGATCCTCGTTGGCAGATGTCGTAGTACTCCAAGAGGTAACCGACGATTTTCTGCCCTTCTTACTTGAGGACGAACGCATTCGAAAACAGTATACATACGCCTCACACGGACCGCCTGATAACCCTACTGCCGGACCTTTACCCAATATACTCAATAATGTGGTTCTCAGCAAGCACATGTTCTCCTGGGAATATCTCCCTTTTAAGCGTCAGCACAAGGGATCTTGCGTCCTCAAATTCGACGGATTGGGACACGGGGAGTCAGATGGACCCACGTTGCCCTTAATACTGGCAGCCTGCCATCTCAGCCAAGGTCTGACAGATGGCGCCGTTGTCGCCAAAGAAAGGTATGGCCAACTCGCAACAGAGGTTATGTGTCTCAGTTTGGTTCCAAGCTGACCCCCTACGCAGAGAACTCCAGCGCATATTGAGCCATCTCAAAAGCAGCTATGCCGCCAATCAATGGGTTATTGCCGGCGACTTTAATATCGTCACGTCCTCCTACACCGTCGATAACGCCGTCAAGAAGGGATCAATCACCGTGCATACGGAAACCGTTCTTCGAAGTATCGAAACAACTCTAGCGGAAGTCGACCTTCTCGATGCCTGGATGGTTTCGCGAATCGAAGCAGGCGTCACCGAAAATCTTAAAGGGGACGCAAACGATATCTTTGAAGGCGAACAGGGGGCAACCTTTGACCCAAGAGAAAATCCACATGCTGCCAGGATGGTCGGAAGCGGCCAGAACAACCGTCCACAGAGGTACGACCGCATCTTGGTCAGGAGTGGAGGGCCTTTACAAATTTCACGATTCAACATGTTCGGCTTCATCACGGGCGAAGGCGTGCTCGGAGAGAACCCGTTGTATGCAAGTGATCACTGGGGCATCCGATGCCTTTTGCAACGGTTCGACTCCAAGGGGGCAGCAGCAGCAGCAGCCAGTGTACGAGTGGCTCCTGTTCAGCACAGGAAAGCCCCGGCTGGCGTATCGGATACTGCCGCCTTGCGACAGTTGATGGAGAATCTCAAGGTTTTTCCAACGGAGAAAGACGAGACTATCCGGAAAGAGGCACTCCAGCTACTGAAGAAAATTATCTTGGAGTCGGATCAAGAAAATGCAGATCAGACACGAGGCCGTCCCACCGTCATATTGGTCCCCGTAGGGTCGTATGGTCTCGGCACCTGGTCTAAGACATCCGACATCGATTGCCTTTGCATTGGATCCATTAGTCCCCGCATCTTCTTCACTCTCGCCCGTCAAAGGCTGCGAAAGTCGGGAGAACCGGGTGTCCGATTATTGAGGAAAGTGAAGGCCAAGACTGGCACCATGCTTGAGGTCGAGGTTATTGGGATAAAGTGCGACCTTCAATACTGCCAAGCGCCCAGCGTGGTAGACCAGTGGCCTGACATGCTGAAGCGGCCTCCATCGGACTCGGCGTTCAGTTTGCCAATGCAGACACTCCTCAAGCTGAAGCCTGCAAGGGACCTATTCTATATGCTGCGCTCTATACCTGATCTGGCACAGTTCCGCATGAGTTTCCAGGTCATCAAGGCTTGGGCAAAGTCTCGTGGGATTTACGCGGCCAAATTCGGATATCTCGGCGGCATACATCTGTCCGTCATGTTGGTGAAGGTTTGCAAGATGCTCTTGCACGACGGGGGTGTGGTATCCGCGGCCGATATCGTCACGACATTTTTTGACCACTACTCACAGTTCGACTGGCTGAACGATGTCGTCTTTGATCCCTTTTTCCACAAGAATCTGAGGTATCATCGCACGCCAAGGGAGGCCATGTGCCTTCTCGGCTGGCACTCTCCGACGCTCAACACGGCGCTCATTGCTTCGGTTCCAACCGTGAAGATCATCTCGGCCGAACTCCGTCATGCTACTGCTCAGCTATCGGGGGATGAAGCGAGCTGGCAGTCTTTGCTTTCTATCCCAGCCTCGGGCAAAGACAGAAACATGGCACCGAGCGTCTCAGATTTCCTCGGTGCTTATCGTTCATTCGTCAATCTACGCATCCACTACTGGGGGGCGTCCCTTGAACGTGGGAGCAGGCTGGTTGGCTGGCTGGAGTCGCGGTGCGCCTCGCTCTTGGTTGGTGAGTACTTCCAGATCGCTCGCACTCGACATTTGGCAAGGTAGGCTAATCATTCCATCCTCTAGATATAAACAGGAGAGTTCCGGAACTGTCAGCCAGAATATGGCCCGCCAGGTTTGTAGACTCGTCCAACTCCAAAGCCAACGAGAACCGGGGCGATTACCAAGGCTCCTATCTCATAGGACTGGATTGGATGAACTCGGAAGAGAAACCATCAAGAGATGACCTGGAAACGGCGCACAGCAACCTACAGGCTGTCCTGCAGCAGTTCGAAAAGCTCATCATGAACGACGAAAAGTACTTCGATGCGAACGCCTCGTGGTTCAGCGCGACGGTCGTGAAGGCAAACGAGCTGGGCGATCTTCAGTTGGATGATCGCGAATGGGGTGTGTACGTCGATGGAGACGACGAGTCAGACACGGAGGACGAAGAAGAAGAGAACGAAGACGAAGGGATCCAGGAGTGGCTTGCGGATAAGGCAAAGAAGGGCAAATCGACAAAGCAACGCTCGGCGAAAGCCCGGAAACCTGAGGGTGCGGGCAAGCTCCGCACAGCACTCGATGTGCTGAATCGGCTGCGGTGGGACCCGGATATGGACAGCAACGACTTCCTCATTGGGTACGAGGACCGTTTCCTGGGGCCACAGGAAAAGGCCCTTTCTGCCTGGAAAAGTGAACAGACACACGAAGAGTTCATTCCCCAGCACCGCATCTTGTGGTTCAAGCGCCGAAGTGACGATGTCATAGTGTGGCATAGGTCCGAGCGTATCGACCTTCTCTTCAAGAAGACATGAGGCAATTTCCCGGACACAACGCCATAGAAACGAGGTGAACGGGGACCCGTACCACATCAAGAACCTCGGGCTATCTCGAAACCGTCGGAATGAGCTTTGATAATGGCGTTTGCAAGAAGGGCTTGTGCGACGAGAATGGAGTTCTAGCTAGTCCAGCGAATACAGCGCCAATCACAGCCCTCGTGTTTTCGTTGCCTACAACTGTGAACGCACCGGTGCTCGATCTAGAAGCATACTCGATCCCGCTCCTCAGTACGGCATGGGACTGGATAGTAAGAGACAGAGCATCTGAGCAAATGCCATAATAGCTTCAGGTTTGTTGGAGAAAAAGGATTGTTATGTTGTTATTGTTGTTGTGATAATGGGCGTCGCCGCAACTGCAGCATTGACCTGCTCAGCTCGACGCGGCGTCTAACTCCAGACTCCCCCTCCTCACTAGAGATGAGACCTGGCTTACAGTACAAGAAGAAAAACCCATGCACCAAACCTCGAGCGGGTGCCCATCGCCAAAACGCCCTGCCAGTCCCAAGACAGAAGAGAAATTCATGACGAAAAGAAACAATATGGGAACACATATGCCCTGTTCTAACACACGAAACCCTTGCCTAATAGAGCGTCATGAAAACAGCGGCTATTCCAGCTTTGTCATACTTGACGTGTTTACCCTTGCCCTTGTCAACCTCATGATATCGATCCCAGAAACGGTTGTACAGGGGCTCGAGCATTTGCTGAATGTCGCGAGCGAACATCTGTCGAACCTCCCGTTCCATATTGTACGTTTTGTGCCGGGCAACCATCTCATCAAACGACGCATTGAACGCCTGGAATTTGCCCTTGATGTTGTCCTTATCCCTGCTGCTCAGGCCTTTGAGGATGGAAGCTGAGTCGGCCTGGCCCGAAGTGGGCCGTTGCTTGCTTGTATGAATGACATCAAACAAGTGTGTCGACACCTCTTTACAGTCCATAGTATACATGGCTGTCGCCTTCTTGCGCCATTGATCCAGCATACCCATCCGCCCCTCAAGAAGAGGCGCGAGGTCCGAGTCGCGAATCATCCGTTCGATAATGACAACACTGTTGGCCAGAAATACACCAATCACAGCTCGACCACCCTTGAGAACCATCTTGGCCTTCTGGTCAAGTGATGCCATGAGCGTATCCACCGTGTCGGAGCAATAATGCGAAAAGATTTCCTTGCCGTCAGCACCTATATCGAATGAGGCGAGACTTGGAATCGCGTCAGTGGGCCGTCCGTCAGTGGCAACGCTGGATTTCCATCCCCCGTCACCCAAGGAGAACATGATACTCGAGATTGGTCGCAAAAACTCGACCATGGTCTGTAGGCGCTGCATCGTCTCGGATACGATGGGTATTGGTGCACCGTCTTGGGGAAGAGTCTGCATCGCAGCAATTCTCCGTCTCGTATCATCCAGCAGTTCTCCCAACGTCAGCTTGGCTGTCTCTCGCACGGGCCGGAGCGCTGCAGCAAGCGATGACTTGAGTTCGCCCGTGCGGGTTTCCAAGTTACTCGATAGGCCCGACATGATCTCGGTGATCTCATACGCGAGGTAGCAATCTGTGTTCAGGTGACCTTTGATATGGCTATTCAACTCTCGGAGGGTGCGGGCAAGCTCCGCCATGGCGGCCTGGCACGTGGCCTGGAAAAGGGGGCCCCAG
The DNA here is from genome assembly GCA_016618095.1 of Colletotrichum echinochloae. Lineage (NCBI taxonomy): Eukaryota > Fungi > Ascomycota > Sordariomycetes > Glomerellales > Glomerellaceae > Colletotrichum > Colletotrichum echinochloae. The sequence continues at coordinate 4,105,690 of JADEZT010000001.1, read as the reverse complement.
TCCTCCCGTGTGAAGATGCTGCAGATGTTGTCGTACTCGGCCAGGAACAGACCTTCCATGGCCTGCGCATACGTGCCGATCCCATTGGTGCCAGCGCGGTAGATGGCGTCAGGGTTCTTCTTCTTTGTCGTATTGACACTGGCAGCAGCCAGATTAGCCAATGTAGACGAAAGGTAGGGGCCGCGTATTTCGGCATAGATCTTGGCCGTTGACGAATCTTGGGGGGCGGCGCCACCGCCATTTTGACGATGATTGCTCGAGATGTATGAATTGACCAAGCCAAGACGTGCGACCTTATCTTGGGAAAGAACCGGGAATGGCATATCCTTTGTAATATAATGGAGCGGTTCTACCGAACGGGGGGTCTCTCCTCGGAGTAACTTGTCGAAGTGGCTTTCAAGTTGTGAGTTGCCAGACTTGATCAAGCGGACCAATTCTGCCATTGTCTGTTGGTTCGCTCGTAAATTGGATGCCTGCATGTCGGAGAGGGCCTTAGATAGGCGTTTGATCGAGGCGAGGAAGCTGGAAAGACCAGCTTTGTCGGGACCAGCACGAATGATCTGTTCTTCATCGTTCTTGCTATCGGCAGGTTGGCGGAGGCGCTCGATGGCAGCGAGGACAGCATCGATGTCTGCGAGGGAGGGCTCAGAGTCAGTTCACTAGAAAGAGAACCTAGGTAGAAGGGAGCGTCTACGGACGGACGTACTGTTGCCTAGGACCTGGAGCTTCTTGGTCTCTCCACTCAGTGGACCAGCAACTTCACGGACGCTCTTGCCAGTAGATTCTAGCCTCCCCATGCATGCTTGGATCTTCTTGGTCAATTGGGAGGTCTTTTCGAGCCGCGAGTTCAGCACGTCGACCTCAGCACGAGCCTCTTCGTCGGCGGCATGACGGTTGGTCGTGGGGCCGACGGACATGATTCGTTTGCACCTGAAGCCTAGGATAGTTGGGACTGTCAAGGCCGTGACGGGGCAATGTGGAATCAACTGCGGCCCGTTGTCGACGCAGTGAGAATCATGGAAAGCAGAATGCCAGACGGGAGGAAGGCGGACGTCGCCGGGCTGATGGGCGTCGACGTTGCAGCCGTGACAGTGGTCCTGTAGTTGTCGCGATGAACTATGGTTAGTTCCGTGGACGGTAGGTAGTCAAAGTAAACTCGCTGTCAGCTGCACTTCGCCGGGTGCTGCTTTCCACGTTAGAGCGGGCAGGGCGGCGGGCTAATGGTGGTGGTATTGGTTCGCAGAGCGTTGTTTGATTGGATGAGCTGGTTGCTGCTGCTAGGTGGCTCAGGGACCTGACACGACGTGCAGGCGGTTTGCCTTCAGGAGTCAGGACAAGGTTGGATCAACCGAGTAGGGATGAACTGTCTGTGCAATGGCTGTGCATTTGTGCACCGCCTGATGTTGATGAGCTCAATTTATCCATGCCCGCTTCCCATGCATTGATAGAGCAGGTATCTTCAAGGTTATACTATGCCTATTCTGAGTGACGTATGAAACACTAATCATCAACAGTCACCATACGTCTTGTTGGGTATTTCCCGAATGCTTCCCTCCCATGTATGACAACTACTTGGGAAAAGCCGACCCTTTGAATAATTACACGATAAGTCGCTTACTTACTCGACTTGTCCACTATATTTCGCCCAACAAACGCCGACGGCTTATTGTTTACAACACTCTCAATACCACTCCTCCTGATAGTGTACTGTAGCGTCACAACGACGTGGTAATATGCCATTTACAGTTTCTGTGTGTCCCTTCTGGGGGATACAGGAATTCCATACCTTTCTGTACATCTAGGATCACTTGCTGTATCTATCCCGCGCAAAAATAGCGTTTCGTAGAAGGATCCATGCCTTGATGGTCTGCTGCACCTCTCAAGCCGCTGCTCTTGCAACGGGGCGGCCCTCACACCAATTATCTGTGCTGAATGACTCGCTAGGTCACGGTGAAGAACAGCTAGTGTTTGGCAGGGGCAAATTATACGGCATCAAGGAACTTGGGTGCCGTCTTGAGCAACGTGTGGTTGGCTCCAAGGGGTAGACAAGCAAGAGTCGTGGGATGAAAGATGTAAAGCGCATGCCAGGACGGGGACGTAACTGCAGTAACTTTGCCGTGACTGGCTAGAGTGAGCTGAAAGTCGTAGGAGCAAGTGTATCCGCCTCCCTTGGTCCGTGCCAGCCGTTACTTTTATGGGCCAAGGCGGAGAAGGCCGGTGATGAGTGGCACCGCGAAGGTTGTAGGACGACCAGCGAGTAAAGGTGAGGCGTAAGTGCGCATGTGCAACAAGAGCACTCGGCAATAGCAGTCAATGCCCAACCTCTGATGTAGGTCTAGGGGCGCCAAAACCAGCCGCAGGAGAAAGGCAAGGGTACAAGGGAGACATAACAAGAAGCAATCAATATGCCCCGCGGAGTATTGTATTCTGAAGCGAGTACACAAGTAGGAGGGGGCACGGGGGCAACGGAGGGATATACAGTATAAGAGCCGGCCACTGAGGCTAGAAGACAGAAAAGAGAAGATGAGAAAAGGCACAACAACAATTGTTAAGAATCGAAATTCGGAGATGGAATCAAGTGCCACTTCTTCGCACGTACCTAGGTACCCAGCCTGTCATCCCATATATCTGCATCGATACGTCCAATCAGACGACAACTAAGAACGACTTCTGCTTTTGGCTCCACCCACCCGCGGGCAGGGGCCCCCTCAAATCAATTAACGCGTGTCATTTCCTGAACGCGTCAAGTCGCGTTTTGGTGTTGAAATTGCCCCCTCTTTTATTTTTCTTCCTAGGTAACCAGTCTAACTCATGCACCAACTAACCCCCCACCTCTACATGCATAGACAGGTGCTCTTTCCCCCTCCACCGTCCCCCGACCCTCCCATCCCAATCCGCAATTTCCATCCTACCTCAATGCTGTCGCTTCTTGTTGCCAATTTGCGCTGCTGATACCCTTTTTTCGGTTTGCCCTTTTCTGTACTCCGTTTCCCCCTCCCGAAACCTGGAAGCAGTTGTCGTCATGGATTCCTTCATGCTGCAGGACGCAGCCGCCTTGGACCGCGTCCGCGCAGCTCAAGAGTTCCTTGACCCTCGTATGTTGTTCGCATCTGGCTAGAATCCATCGATTTCCCTGTCATCCGTCGTCGTTTTCGCATGCTAATTGCTCTGTCTACATAGAGAACGATTCTCAAGGGCGCAGTTACAGGTCGGCCATCATTTTGATGCTGCAGAAGAACCAGAGGAGACTCGTCGTCAACCTCGATCAGCTCCGTGCCCACAACCCTGAACTCGCCTCAGGAATCCTGGAGGACCCCTTCGACTACAGTCTAGCCTTCAACCATGCTCTAAAACAAATCGTCAAGACCTTGCCGCAGTCTGGTGACGCCGAGAAACTCAACGATGTGTCATATTATTGTGCCTGGGCCGGTAGCTTTGGCATGAATGCTTGCAACCCTCGCACGCTGTCCTCGCAACACCTGAATAGCATGGTGTCCCTTGAGGGCATAGTCACGAGATGCTCTTTGATTCGCCCGAAGGTTGTGAAGAGTGTACACTACAACGAGGCCAGGGATGTCTTTCACTTCCGCGAATACCAGGACCAGACCATGACCAACGGAGTCACCACGTCGAGCGCTTATCCGCAGGAGGACGACGAAGGAAACCCCCTTACCACAGAGTATGGTTTTAGCACCTATAGAGACCATCAAACTGTCTCTATACAGGAGATGCCCGAGCGCGCCCCTGCCGGTCAGCTGCCTCGCGGCGTGGACGTAATTCTCGACGATGACCTCGTAGACAAGGTCAAGCCCGGCGATCGCATCCAACTTGTCGGCATTTACAGGACTCTTGGAAACAGGAATACAAACCACAACAGCGCCCTGTTCAAGACAGTAATCATTGCCAATCACATTATTCTTCTGTCTTCAAAATCTGGGGGAGGTGTGGCGACCGCCACCATCACTGATACCGACATTCGAAACATCAACAAAGTCGCTAAGAAGAAGAACCTTCTCGACTTGCTGTCCCAGTCACTCGCCCCCAGTATCTATGGACACGCTTATATCAAAAAGGCAATCCTTTTGATGCTCCTCGGTGGCATGGAAAAGAACCTAGAGAACGGTACCCATTTGAGAGGTGACATCAATATCCTCATGGTGGGTGACCCCTCCACGGCGAAATCCCAGCTTCTCCGATTCGTTCTTAATACGGCACCACTTGCCATTGCTACCACCGGTCGCGGCTCGTCTGGCGTCGGTCTGACGGCTGCTGTGACATCGGATAAGGAGACTGGAGAAAGAAGACTTGAGGCCGGAGCTATGGTAATGGCTGACCGTGGTGTTGTTTGCATCGATGAGTTCGACAAGATGTCCGACATCGATCGAGTTGCCATTCACGAAGTCATGGAACAGCAAACTGTCACCATTGCCAAGGCTGGTATACACACATCACTAAACGCCAGATGCAGCGTTGTTGCCGCTGCCAACCCCATATTCGGGCAGTACGACACCCACAAGGACCCGCACAAGAACATTGCCCTGCCGGACTCTCTTTTGTCACGTTTCGATCTTCTGTTCGTCGTCACCGACGACATTGAAGACACGAGAGATCGACAGGTCTCAGAGCACGTTCTGCGGATGCACCGCTACCGTCAACCAGGGACTGAAGAGGGTGCGCCGGTGCGCGAGAATGCCGGCCAAGCCCTCGGCGTCGCTCTCAACAGCCAAACCGATATTCAGCGACCGACTGATGTTTACGAGAAGTTTGATGCGATGCTCCACGCCGGTGTCACCTTGACGTCTGGCCGCGGAGCAAACAAGAAGCCCGAGGTTCTCAGTATTCCTTTCATGAAAAAGTACATCCAATACGCAAAGACCAGAATTCGCCCGGCTCTGACCCAGGCGGCGTCAGACCGTATCGCTGACATCTATGTTGGTCTGCGAAATGATGAAATGGAGGGCAACCAACGCCGAACTAGTCCTCTGACTGTTCGTACCTTGGAGACTTTGATTCGTTTAGCGACCGCGCATGCCAAGTCTCGACTTTCCAACAGAGTTAACGAGCGGGATGCGCTTGCGGCTGAGGGAATCCTTCGCTTCGCCTTATTTAAAGAGGTGGTGGAGGATGAATCGAGAAAGAAGCGGAGAAAGACTCGAACCACAGAGTTTGCTTCGTCCAGCGAAGAAAGTTCCTCTGATGAGGACGGTGATGATGGGAACTTCAGAAGCTCGTCTGTCAGGACTTCAGTCACACGACCCACGCGGTCTACAAGAGGTGTTGCGCGTCCTCGAACCACCGGTGGCGACCGGCACGATGATAGTGCTGCCCACGAGAGCGATGCGGAGTCAATAGCACGACCTGACGGAGAAGATGTTGACGAAGAAGGCGTATATGAAGCTACTCCCCTGGAGTCTCGTCGTCGCGGTGATGGTGCCAGTTCCTCGAGTGCGGCGCCGCATACCCAGACATCTTTTGCTTCATCAGTGCCTGTGTCCCAATTGCCTTCGCAGTCGCAAGAGGATGCACAGGATGAGGATGAATTGGCTTCAGAGACAGCCGGTCTCGCCATCGCGGATGAGCCTATCTCTCCTCAGCGACTCATGGCCTTCCGGAGCGCTCTCGGCCAGCTACTCAATTCAGCCTTGTTTGACGATGATTCGGCTAACGTTGATGCCGTTCTTGAGGCCGTCAACCAGAAGTTGCAGTCTCGCAGCGGCGGCGCTTTTGGCAAGCAGGAGGCTGTCAAGGCTCTGAAGAAGATGGACGAAGCGAACCAGATCATGTATGCACCCCTCATTCATCCCTCCCTCACTTCCCCCTTCGTCACATTGAATTGTATATCTTCAAGGCTAACGAGGAAGCAGGTACACTGATGGCGAGCTTGTGTACAAGATTTAGTATTTTGTTGCATGATGTGTTGGGTTGACTGTGAATAGACACTGGCGTTAGGCTCATGACAGGGAGGCGGCGTCCGTAGGAGGTATTCTCGAGTGGACAACGGGTCATGTATCTTGGGTTTGACAAGCAGTCAACGAACACAATCTTTGGCGTCAATGGCACATTCCATCTCAGTGCCCGCAAACACAGATTTCCGTGATAGAGCCAAGCTCCTCATGTCAGGCTCTATTACCTCTGCAAATGACTTTTGAACTCAGCAAGCCGGTCCTCCACCCTGACGCCATTCCAAGTCTCGTTACCCTCGTTGTCCTGGCCCATTTGAGGCAAGCCCACTTGCTCGATAGCAAAGCTTGCAGCGACACTCGCCCATAATGCAGCCTCCTCGACGTTCTTGCCCCTTGCGAGCGCAATGGCGAGGCCGCCCAAGAATGTGTTGCCGCCACCAGTCGGATCTATCACCTTGCCGTGGTCGCTATGAACAGCAGGAATCCACTGCTCCATGCCAGAATCCACCTCGATCTCTTCGCGAACGACGACACCCTCGTCATCCTGAAGCAGACCGGCGAACAGTGCTTCCATGTCGGTGTCGGGCTGTAGACCACCTCTCGTGTAATCCTTTCTGCGACGCTTCAAGCCCATGCCGTCTCGCGTCTTTGCCTGGCGCTTGCGACCCCCGTTACGAGCGACATAGCAGCCTTTGTCGCCGGCACGGATAACGAGCGTGAAGGATGAAAGAGGCATGCTGGCGAGGAGCTGCTCGCAGGACCTTTCAACGGCCGCTTTGGATATCTCGCCGGTTTCCGCGTCCAAGCCATCGTCTCCCATGAAACCAGCCAGTTCCGAGTGGTTCGGACTACAGACATCGACAAGTGGTAGGGTATTCGTACAGTTGAGGAGCTCGTCGGGCGTACATAGGTCTGGCACGGGTTCCCATACGAAAATGGGCTTCGTGTACACATCCGGTGGACATACACGCTTGCGGGACGAGATGATCTCTTTCACCAGGTCCCTACATCTGGTTGGAGAGCAGATGAGGTGAAAGGATTTAGACAGTAGCAGATGGGGTGTCAAATCGCTGGCGGTTAGACGTTTCTTGGGGGTTGTGTATTTGAAGGCACGCTTTTCGGCGCTTTCGTACCCGTTCCATCCGCGCGTGGTCAGGCGCTCAGGGTCATCGCGGAGCACAACGGATGTTCCCCAGCTGCCGATTAGGTCACCCAAAGACTGCGGAAAGTCGGAGCCCTTATCGACAATCCAACCCACGGATGAGGTGTACGGAGGGGGCGAAAAGAGACGGGCTCCTAGGGCAGCATATGAGCCGGCGCCACCGAGGATGTCATAGACTGGCGGAGTAGGTGGCAGGAAGTGTATCTCATCTGCAGTCGGCGTTAGTGTGTGCCGGACTTGTGTACTTGTATTTGATATAAAGGATGAAAAAGGGCAGAAGCCAGTCGATCTTTCTCACCAATAATGAACATGCCCAACGTCACAAAGTCAACAGGAGGAAACGCGGTAAACTCGTCGTCGGTGAGCCGTTGCTCTGGCCACTCCTGATAATCGTCATCAGCCATGACGGCAATTCAGCAGTCAGCGGACCCCAGGGAACGAAGCAAACGCGTGGCACGTCAAGGGGTGTCAGATTTTACTTGTTACTGGTAGGGTGTGACTGACGCGCCCCTGAAGGAGTAGTTTGTGGCTTCTCCTTTACAATACTGGTATCGCAGTTCCGATGCAGTAGATGATGGTAAGGCAATTTCAAGTGTGGAACTTTGTGAGCGTTGATTCTGGGTAGGTGGGCGACACTTAGTTTGTTGTGTCGGGGACGGTTAGTCGATTCTGGGTCGATAAGTAGGTACCTGTAAACAGAGACAAGCACATGCATGGGGGAAATTTGCTCTTGGCGACATCAGAAGCACCGAATGTGGATGAGGGATGAGAGACTAACGGAATATCAAGATCAGAAAACGAGCGATGAATCAGGCCGGTAGTTTGTAAGGACTTGGCGGCAACTGATAACAAGCCTGGACACTATAAGATAACCCTCCGCCTTGAGTCCCATCGTCTCCTGCCAGAGGGCATGGACGCCGCGGTGAGCCTGCATGGAATCTGGATAGGGTAAGCCTGCAACGGAAAACTCTAGGCAAATTCTAGAAGCGTTGTCTCACGTTGGGTAGCTTTGCTTTGGGGTGTTAACCCTATAGTGAACGAGACCTTGCCTCTGTCCTCGGCAGAGATTACAAAAAGAGAGGGGGGCGACCCACAGTGACAAGCAATCATTATATGATGTACAAGTCCCGCCCGCTATTGGCGCCTACGGCCGGCCTGTGCCGTGTTCTGGAGCGTGAAGCAATCTGACTTGTTTCTCTTGTTGCCAGTTGGCTTACAAGATTAAGATCTGATAAGGGAAGAGAGGCATAAGGAAGGCTATTCAGTGCTCGAGGCTTCGTCCCATCATTCAGACGCATCATCTTGATTCCCTGAAAATTGAGATGATATTCAATTAGGCATCCAACGGAAGGGGTTGAATGTGACCCACTTCTTCCGTCGTCTTACGATGCACGTAAGATTTGCCCGAGCCAAATGTGTCAAGAATGTCGCCAGTCCGCACGCAAAAAGTAGGAATCGAAGGGTTCAATGACCTCTGGAGAGAGAGGGGTATTATCAAAAACACACATCGCATCTAGTACCTAGGTATGATACCTACCTACCTAGGTAGGTGCCCTCCCGTAGACATCACCTCCGGTGTGGCCCCACCCATGCTTGAGGTATCACCTGGCTGGCTGGCTGCAGATACCTAAGTACAGTACCTAGGTAGGTACCTTACGTGGCGCGCGCAGCTGCTTTTACCGTACCGATTTGTTGATGATGTCAGGTACGTACCCCCCCCACACGTACCTGTAGTGTACAGAGGTAGGACGAATCTCTGGCATGACATAGATGCTTGCGACAATACCCATTCAAAACACTTCGTCCACCATCATCATTTTGTCCCCATCTACTGGTACAAACATCCCCAGAGCCGCCCCCCGTTGCTATACGCTAGGTGTAGTATTATTCATCATCCTGGCGGCTCCGCACTAGCTGAAACCTCCGACCCATTTGTCCAGTTCTCGCCTCGATCGATCCATACATTGCTGTGCTTGTGCTAGATTGGCGTTATCCAGCCATTCTTCAATACTCTTTACTCAGCCTTGGTTGCCTCGGTTCCTCGCACTGCTCAGAGTAAAGCTGGCCTTATCTGCCTTTAAGTTCCGTATTGCGACTTTCTTCTTCAGACCATCTCTACTACGCGTCGTAGCCCTCGGGCCGTTGCCAACCTATAATTCTCTCCGCCAACCCTGGTCGCCTCTCAAGAAGCCTGGGCTTCCCCCTTTCACCCAACATGGCAACAAACAACATGAACAACCTCACAACTTTGATCAAGCGGTATGCCAACCACTCTCCACGGGCCATACCGCCTCTTCTACCTGCGGGAAAAGGATAATACTGGGTTCCGCGTCGTTCTTGCTTCTTCCTGGGCTAACCCCTAAACAAGCCTCGAAGCTGCTACAGCTAGACTTGAGGACATCGCTACCTCTACCATCGAGCTCCCTCAAGCTGTCCCTTCCCTCAACCAATCTGTCCCATCGCCGCCTACTGTCGCCAATCCCTCGGCTCCTCCGCCCCCGCCGGCACAAGCTGCCGCTGCACCCCAGGCGCCCCCCGAGCCGGTCCCTGAGTCTGTTGAGGAGTTTGACCAGTTCATAGCTACCTCGGTTGATAAATATGTCAAGATTAGCAAGGAGCTGGGTGGTCTTATTGCTGACCAGGTAAGTTTGCGTCTATTTCATGCCATGGGCTCCAACTCGAATGCTGACACAAGTATGTACCGCAGGCCGCCAAAGTATTGCAGGGCTTCCGAGCACAGCGCAACTTCCTACTCATCACTACCAAGGCTAAGAAGCCTGACTTGAATGGTGCCGAGATGGCCGTATACCAGGACCTCCTTAAACCCATCAACGAAGCTCTCGTCGCTGTTAGCAATATCAAAGAGTCCAACCGAGGATCGGCTGTCTTTAGCCAGCTGAGCGCTGTTGCTGAGGGCATCATGGTTCTCGCATGGGTTACCGTTGATAACCGTCCCTATAAACACGTCGAGGATTCACTGGGCTCAGCCCAGTTTTTCGGCAACAGAGTGCTGAAAGAGCAAAAAGACAAGTAAGAATGCCTCGCCGGGCCTGCCTCTCCCTGATAACCCAATGGGGCCACGTAGCTAACGTACGGCCTTCAAGGGATATGCAGCAGACGGAATGGGTCAACGCTTTCTACCAAGTTTTCCGCGATCTAACCGACTATGTCAAGCAACACTTCCCCAACGGCATACCCTGGAACCCCAAGGGACAGCCTGCCCAGGAAGTTGCCAAGTCTCTGTCCGCTTCTGCTGTCGCCGCTTCCGCCCCTCCTGCCCCCCCAGCTGGTGGCTTGCCCCCTCCACCCCCGCCTCCTGGTCCACCTCCCGTTCTTGAGATCAAGGACGAAACGCCGGGCGGAAAGGGTGGGTTAGGCGCTGTCTTTTCTGAGCTGAACAAGGGCGAGGCTGTGACAAAGGGCCTTCGCAAGGTTGACAGATCGGAAATGACACATAAGAACCCGTCGCTTCGAGCAAGCTCGACAGTATCTGAGCGAGATGGCTCGGTGCGTGGCAAGAGCCCTGCCCCGGGCAAGAAGCCCAAGCCGGAAAGCATGCGTGTCAAGAAGCCGCCAAAGAAGGTGCTTGAGGGCAATAAGTGGACTATTGTATGGGACCCATGCCAACCCAGTCACGATATAACGCGAAAACTGACCTGTCGGCTCTAGGAAAACTTCGAAAAGGAGCCCCAGCCTATCGAGATTGACGCATCCATCTCCCACTCTATTCTGATCAGCAAGTGCAGCAACACCACCATTATTGTCAAGGGCAAGGCAAATGCTGTGACCATTGAGAATTCGAGCCGTTTGTCGCTGATTGTGGAATCTTTGGTGTCTACGGTGGACGTCATCAAGTCCCAGAACTTTGCCTTACAGGTTCTTGGGGCTGTACCGGCCGTCTTGATGGATTCGATTGACGGCGCTCAAGTTTACTTTAGCAAAGAGAGTACGGGGACCAAGATTTTCTCGAGCAAGTCCTCTGGCATCAACCTCAACGTCATCTCAGGGGAAGACGACGATTACAAGGAAGTGCCCTTGCCGTCGCAGATCTGCTCCTATTTCGACGAAAGCAAGGGCGATCTCATCAACGAAATTGTCAGTCATTCTGGATGAAGGTGGTCGGTTTGATTGTTGTTGCATATATGACTATGGGAGTCAGTGGTGGCAGTGAAGTAGTCATCTCCGGATGAAGATCTGGGTTCCACACTTATGTACCACTGGTGGTGGTTGTGATGATTTGTCATAGGCGTCTCATTCGACCCAGTAGTCATGCCCATCTCCATCACCCTGATCTTGTTCTCTTCTATTTAGATTAGCGTCCATTTCCAGCGCTGCCAAGCATTCATTCCTGCTCTACTTACGTTGTGGATGGGAGACAGCAGATGGAGTGAGACATGGTTCGGCTTTGGCAATGCTGTCAATGCTGACATGTGCTGCACGTTGGAAATATAAAACTATGGAGATGTTTATATATGGAAAACACCGAATCGATTGCAGCGGTGCCGACACCACTGGTCACGTCTATCATGTTGCGGAAACGCTTCTACTGTATCGACGTCAAACAAAAGTAACCGCCCACATACAAACACAGATACGGAACCCGTCCGAGACAGCCCCCCCCCACACCCCTTTCTCTGCTTAATTCGGCCCAACATAGATTGCCAGCCTCTAGTTCCATGCGGAGTGACTTTAATTCCCGTTCTTCGGTTTTTACAACTTAGCCTTGGCTGCCTTGATAGTGGGAATGAGAAGATCGCGCATATCGCCTGCAGCCTCATTCAGGAAAAAGCTCATGCGCTGGCTGCCCAGACCCTTGGAGACAACATTGAAATTGATACTGTGAGCATCGCCCCAGTTAGCTGAGCACTTGGAGAATACAAGGCAAGGAAGAGGTTTCCTATCACAAACCTGTTTTCGTTGATCATATAAGCAATGCCGAATCCGGCATCAATGACCTGGCTCCATCCATATCCGTTAAAATACTCGGAGCTGAGTTGCGAAGTCGAAAGGTACCAGGATGAGGAGTACGTGAAGGCAGGGTCTTGGTAGATGGCCGGCAGCTCTTGGCCAGGCTCCAGGAGCTTTTTCAGGCCAAACAGATGTCTGTCAACACCCTTGCCATCTGATGCAGCCGTGATATATTCGAGGTGAGAGTCGATAGCTTGGCGGAACAGGTCCACCTTGTCATTGTCTTCGATGTTGGGATCGGCCATAGCATTGCACCAGGTAACAGATGCATCCGACACCGTTCTGCACGTTTCAGTGCGGCCTTGCTGAAAGCGGCGAGTAGCGGCCGACTCATACGTAGGGCGGTTCTTGCCGTACATCTTGTGGTAGGCCAGTTGAATGATCATTTGGACATAGGCATCGGGTGAGCACTTGAACTTCTTGATCAGGCCCTTGCCATAGCCCTGGTAGGCCTGGACGGCGAGCTCGTGCTGGCCAATGACGTCATGGAAATCCTTCCTGGCGCGGTCAATCTCAGCCTGGACTTCCTTCGTGACTTCGAATTTGACGACCTGAGGGTCGGGCAGGTTGGAGCGGATCGACGGATCAGAGAGATCAAGCTTGTTGTTGAAGATGAGATCGTTGATAAAGTCGTTAAGGCGGTGGGTAGGGGTCCCATCCATCATGGAGTGCTCCCCCATGAAACCCGAAGTAGCGTTGTCATTAACGATGAACTGGCATGGCTTGTCGTACCAGCGGTTGGCACCATCGCCGTGCCAGTACTGGCGCGCACGCTCCTCGAGAGTAACAGGGGCGGCATCGTCCAGACAAACAACAAAGGAAGACGCTTCAACGGCTTCCAAGGCAGCGGCGTTCTTTGGGCTGGCCTTGAGCAGAATCTCGCGCGCATCGGCCCAAACGTCGCGGTTCTCACTGGTCAAAGCGCCGACGGCAGGAACTCTTTGGGCCAGCTCGTAGACCTTGTTGAATTGCTGCTCGAGCTCCGAGGCGTTAAGCTGTTTACCGTCGACCTCATGAAGGACTTTGAAGATCTGGTTCTTGCGGATGGCAATGATGTACTTATGATCCTTATGGGAGAACTTGACGGGGTAGTCGACAGGCTTTGCGGCGACACGACTTGTGTTGAACATCCACTTGTAGCTGTCCATGCAGATGGGCAGTTTCTTCATGTATTCGGGCTCGAGGGTGCCGTCATCGACTTGCTTCTTGAACTCGAGAACAGCCGAGGTTATGGCGGCGGCTCTCTTGGAAGGATTCCTTCTCCGACGGTCATCGCGGTGAGAGTAGAAGTAGCTGACGTATGGGACGACAGGGTCTCTGTAGCTCAGGTATGCCGCGTCATTCCACCATTCATACAGCCAGTTACGATTGGCAGGGTCTTCTCTACGGGCGAGCAGTTTCTCTTGGAGCTTGCTGCCGACACCGCCAGGCTTGACGAACTCTTCCACGGCTTTTTTGCTGGCGGCGAACTCGGACTCAGAGAGAAGGGGGTGCAGTGTCTTGACGTAACGCGCGGCCGTCTCTTCGAGTGTGGGTACAGGTAGTCGGGGCAGAGAGTCTTGGAATCTTAACATTGGCCCCTTGGACTTGTCCTCAACATATCCTGTGCGCAAGTGAATGTCAGCCATCTTTGTTAAAAGATGATCAAAAACACCCGAGCACGGCCGAAGGACGGTTAACTGTGACTTTGCAAGGCTGGGATCGGATTGGTGACATCGCAGGACCGCAACAGGAGGCAACAAAACTTACCGGATGGGAGGGAGCTGCTGTTCCGTTTCGTAGTGGACGCCATGACTGTTGCAAAGGACTGGAGAAAAGTTAATGAAGTGTTCGAGGGCACAAATTGGGAGGAAGAAGCAAAAGAGACGACAGGTGTGGCGTAGTAGACCGGCGGAAAGGGACGCCAAAAACAACGGATGGAGCCAGTCAAACAAGCGGAGCGGGGTGGGATCAAGGATGATGGGGTTGAGCCGAGGATATATGGACTCGGGAGTAGTGCGCCAGGCAAGGTGTAGGAAGACAACTCACAGGACGACTGAACCTTAGATGCCTCAAGGACGACGTTCGTACCGTGGCAGACCTAGCCTCGAAAGCTCGTAGAGCGGCCGACATGACCGGTTCTTGAAAAGGGAAGACGTGTGGTGATGGTAGTGGTGGTGGTCGTCGTCTCGTGTGTGGTTGGTGTGTCCAAACACTTGCAGTGGCACACGTAGCCGCAGGAAGATCCGCGGTAGGACAGACGGTAGACGGCAGCGGCAGCAAGTCTGGTCAGTCAGCTTTCGGAGTGGATCGGAGCGGAGGCTAAGGCTAGCCGTTGCGGGCGAGAGATACAAGAGACGTGGGAAAGAAGGGACTGGAAGTGGCTGCTTGTCACAAGCCAAAACCCAGCTGCCACGCGGAACTGGCTTTATTATGACAATGGAGCAAGGGTGCGTGGTTGGTGTCTAGTGTGTCAAGGGCTCGAGGTACCCTTTCGGATCCTTGTTCTTTCCTGGGTTGGTGGAAGGGGGTGAAGGGAGAGGAGTCAAGAACGCGGTTACGTCTCGGTACGGGGTCGGCTATGGGGAATTGGAGGGGTACGGGGTATGCTCATGTGCTGCTTCAAGCTTTTAGTGGCGAGGGCATCGAGCGCACTCCTGCAAAGAAGAAAGGTCGGTTTATTGGCGATACCTCGGCTTGAGCAAGCTCTACTACTCCTTTCTCCCAGTACGGATAATTAGTGGGCGTACGTCGATAGCTAGAATCCGGAGGTGCAGCTGTAGCGTCGTTGAAGCAGCAGCAGCAGTGGAAGCGTTTGAATTGGTTGCCAAAGACAGGAGGTGACAGGTAGCGACCTAGGTAGATAGGTAGATACTACACTAGGTACCTAGATAGGTAATAGTGTGGGGTGGACGGCGTGGGGATATGGGTCTGTAGTCTTGCTACTCGAGACTCGCGTAGCGTAACGCAGCTAGATGGATCTTCTTGCCAAGTAATGGCTATTAAAGGCCGGGGACTATTAAAAGGAAGGGTCAAACGGATAGCAGAGATGGAGCGAAGGTGGGCAGGATAGAGAAGAGAAAGGCAGAGGGAGGAACGAGAGAAAAGCTGGCGTAGGCAGGGTATGTACGTGTGATGATGGTGTTGGCCTTCGTGGCGGTTTTGGCGCACCCTCATTTCCCTTCTCCCTACGCGCCAAAAAAATAAAATAAAAAAAATACATTGACTTCCGGATACCGGGGCTTACCTTACGGAGAACCTTCCTTACTACTACTTACCTAGATGTTTGTCTTAGACGGTCCAATGTCCCGGCCGGCGGAGGTGGAAATGGGGAATATGCAATCGCAACAGATGAGAGTTCGGCCTTCCGTACATAGGTCCTAAACCCGTGCAACAACGCTCATGTACCTGTTCAAGCATCCAAGCACACATACACTGATTCCTACATCTAGGCTCTAATTATGCACGGGATGGCAAAGGTGCGCATTGTTCCCTACCTATTTACATTGCTTCCTTGCGGGCCTTGCTAAGTAATAATCCTCAGCTCCGTGCAGTAAAGCTGGCGGCAGTGGACTGTTCCCTCGAGCCGAGGTAAAACAGGGGGGCCTGCGCGCCTTCACCCCGTAGGTACTCTTTTTTTTGTGCTCAATACTTTCTCTGCCCACTTGCCCACGTCGTCCCGGTCTCTACTAAGACGAAGAAAAAAGGTCCGCTCTGAACGGGCCAGCCACATCCGGTGCACCTAATACCCTGCCTATACTCCTACTTGTGACACTCCCTTCATTTGAGCCTAGGCTTTGGGCCGATTTACCTAGGCATCCTTCGATTGACTTATACATACCTAGGTCGTATGTACCGAGAGAAAACCACCTACTGCACTTGAGCCGGCCACCGTCCTTCCCAGCCTCCTCCTGACCGCTTCAGCTCATTGCCCGCGCTCCTACCCGTCGAGAACCATGACCCGCAACGCAGCACAAGCCCAACCTGTTACGTTAATAGGCACATCTGCGAAAGCGTGAGGGGCTGGAATCGAGAAGCCTTTTTGCCAAGACATCACTACAACATTTCTGCTGTCCAACGGACGGGAGTACACAACCGGACTGAGTCGGACTGGACCAACGGACTTAGTTTCCAACGGAGTGAGTGGTGGGCCTGTCCGCTGCATCGTCCCCAATATTCCACAAGTTTTGCAACGTCCTGGACGAACGGACATGATCTTCCCTTGCGCTTCCGGACCACGGGGACCTTGGCCGACCCCTTATGGATACGATGCGCAGAGTCTGCTTGCTCCACCCCTCCGTCGTGTTCAGCATCTTACTCCCTCCATCGGCATAGGTTATCGGGCTTGTAAGGAGTCGCGTGAACGAGGAAAGAGACGAACAGGGTGGGACGTGAAGGCATCTTCCCCGTGCCACCTCACTGCAGCTTCTCACTTAGCGATGTTAGTGCGCATCCGATTCCGATTTGGCGTGCCTGTTCCCAATCACGAACCATCTCAACGTTGAAAGTATGTGGTAGCTACAGCACAAATGCCAACACAAGTAGCGCGACTTACCCTCACTGTATCTGAAACTCTTTGCATGTGTCTGATTCCCACAATGCATGTGACAACATACCGCAGTTATCACGATAACCAAGATAGACCTTCGATACCTCCAGCATGGGGACAACTTTGTCCAGCATGACCCGCAGGTCAAATCAAGAAGTGGATCAGTTAAGTTAAGATCGCCAATAGACCACACATGCATCCATCTCCCACATGCGTCGAACGGTGGGTCATGCTAGAAGGCTTACATGGGCCGTCGACAACACGTCGACGGACCAAAGAGCGCCAATGGCAGCAAATAAAACTGGGTAACATGACTATCTAATACATTTGTACAAGGCGAGAATAAGTCGCCCAGCAGATTGGAACCCCTCCGACGCCCAAAATCACCCGGACTTGTTGAACTCGCCGCAATTATTCGTGCCGTTCCCTGGTCATCGCCAACCCAAACCCCCTTGGAAAGAAAACAGTCACCGTCCTCCGCGCGTGTGGACACGCATAGTTATAGATCCGCGACAACCTGGCCTCGCCGCTGTCATGGCCTATGGTGCCTCGGGCGGAAGAAGATGGAGACCATGTTTAGGCTTCAAAGCTCTTGATCTGCCCTTCGCTGCTCAGTGGCTGCACCGCGCCGGGTCCGGGCGCCGCCTGGAATGTGAGGTTGGCACCATCCGTCATCGCATCCTGCGCCAGCTTCAGGCCTTGCTCCCCGCCAGTCTCAACCGCCGTCTTGAGTGAATCCTGCACCTCTCGCACACGACGCTTGAATGCAAGACGGTCCAAGAACAGTTGTTGCCGGCCGCGCTCGAGCTCTCTTCGCTCTGCCTGCAGAATAGCTTCCATCTCGTTGAAGTACTTCAACTTCAGCTCCAGCTTCTGCAGCGTGAGGTTTGCTGCAGCAGAAACCAGTCGCGTCATCTCACGCTCCTCGTGTGATACGAGGCCGGCAGCACGGGCACCCATCGTAGCCATAGGAATAGTCGCCAAAGTCGTCGTTGTTGTCGTTGTCGTGGTCGTCACGTCTTGCCGAATATCAATCTCCATAGAGTCACCATCCTTATCCTTGCCCTTGCCATTGGTGGTAGCCTGCTCATCAGAGCTATCGCCCTCGAGCCGTCTACGAAGCTTGCGCTTTAGCTCCTCCGCCGACTTATTGGCTGCCGCAGCCGTGCTGGCCGGGTCCGCGAGACCCGCGAGGAAGCCAACCACGGACATGACAGGATTGTCCGCTTGGCTGAAAGGCAGATGACCACCCTGCTGCCCGAGCATCGCAATGCCGGTTGGGGCACTCACAGCGAGGTCCGAATCCACATACTTACCCTCAATATCTAGGGACAAGAACTGCAAGACACACTCCTCGCGCGTCCGTGTGCCTACGTGGTCCGCGATCTCATTCCAATCGTCGTCCATCCTCTCGATGCCCTCGAGCAGCCGTAGAATCTCAGCATCGCTCCAAGGCGCGTCCCGATCGAGAACAGTTGTATAGGTGGGGTTCTCCATGCGCGTAAATTGGGCGCTGGTCTGGTTGCCAGGGAGATGGCCCTCGAGATAACAGCTTGGGCAAACGTCGTATTTCGTCTTGGAGTTGGGATCGGCCTGCGAGCTGTGATAATATAATCTGGTGCAGTCGATTCCACAAGTGTGGCAGTTGACCTTGGCAATGGGTGTCTTTGTGGCCTCTTCAACACCCGAGATACCGTTAGTAACAGGTGTTTCGCCGTTGGTCTTGGGCTCAGTTTTGTTGAGCTTCGTTCCCCTGGCGCTTGCCTCGTAAATGTTTCGACTGACTTCCAAGTTAAGATCCCCCTTGGCAGTAGAAGTTGCTGTGGCCTTCTTTTCGGTGTCGACATTTGGCTTCCCTGTCGAAACGACAGCATCGGCAGATGGTTGCCAAGGCTGCAGACCACGGGGCGTGTCGCAGATAATCTTGAAGTGACCAGTAAAGGGAGGACCAACGTGCGAAGGTCGTTGCTCGGCATCGACCTAAAACTCCATTAGTTCATGCTGTAAAGCGCGCGTATATCATGGGAACCATGTACCTGGTAGTTGATCAATCCCCATTGCTCAAGGAAGGAGTGAACGCGCATGATGGCGCAAACATCTCCAGCTAGGTTCCGCCGGCAAGCCGTGACAGTGAGATATTCCACGGGGTTCAGTCTGTAAGTGTTGATCATGAAGTCGCGGTAGTCCTTGTAGACGGCAGGGGTCTTGCTGCGATTGCGGCTGTTGAAGAACTCGGACATGGCCTTGCGCTCAATGTCGTTGATGGTGTTCATGTCAAACCAGGTACTGTAGCTCGGCAGGACTATAGCATGTGTTTGTGAGATGAGATGCTCTCGAGCCGCGGATTCGAGGGTCTCCTTGGTCTTGGAGTCTTGTCCATCAACATCATTGGCGATAGCAGCGTCGTCACCGTCCAGCGCCGCAGCCTGGCCATCTTTTGCTTCGTCGCGAGAACCACCCATTTCCTCGTCTTGGGTAGCCTCAGGCGCGGGCCCATCGGGGGCATCGAGTGGGTTATCAGACGTGACACCTGGTGCAGGTGTTGCGCTATCCTGCTTGATATCGGGTTCGGCGACAGGACCCTCGGTCATCTGGATATCTATAATAAGACTATTAGATGGTGTCCGATGCCATGGCAAGGACATTGCTTTTCGGAACGAGGCTGCCACGTACCTTCAGCTGCGTCACCTGCCGCAGGTTGCAGAGGGGGTTGCGAAAGAATTGGGTTACTGCCAGGAGAGGCAGCGTTGGAGATTCCGTAGTTCGATTGGTCCTCCATGATGATTTCTGGTAAGAGGAATTCAGGACCAAACGAACATCAAGACAGACGGAAAGTCGCGAATAAGCTTGACACCGCGTCGCGCAAAATGTGATTCGGATTGCGCGAATGAATCAACCCACGGTATACAACTATCGGAATTGACTGATGGACGATGGAGCCCACAGGTGTTGCCCCTCCAAAAGCGCGTTATTTCGATGAACGTTGACGAGGTCGGGTGGTTATGGAGTCGCGTCAGGACCTGGAGAAATTTTGGCGCGATGCTTTGGGGGGAACTACTCCGCGGCTCTCTGAAAGCTGGCCCCATTCGATCCAATGCGCGCCTCTTTGCTGTAAGCGGCAGGGAGCGGCAAGCGGATTGCTCTGACCAATCCTACACGTGATGAGCTGAGTGTCACGTGGAGATACCGGTCAAGATTCCTCGGTCGCCCAGTGCTCCTCCCTCAGGCCACAAGGAGCAAAATCCACACGGTTTTACACTAGTTGCACTCCCAGGTTTAACCTATCAACAGCCCTGACACTGATGACGGCACTTTTGGCAGCTGAGGGAAGGCTTCATGCGAATTCGGCGTAGTAACCTCGGGCCATATCCAACCGCTCCTCTGCAACTTGCAGTCTTACACATCACGCCCAGAGTCTCCCAGCTCACGCCGAGCCTCAGCAATCACCCTTCCCCATCGAGGAGGATCCATACAGTCACTTCCAAATCTGCCTGTGCAAGCGACAATGCTCTTTCTTGCTCGAAGAGCCGCTGCCAGCGGAGCTGCTGCGGCGTCAAGTGGGCTTTTGGGGTTCCGATCTAGCTCGACAAGAAGTCTGCTTTCCACCCTCGCGATTCTGGAGCAGAGGGAGGGACATCTGAATCATGGATCTCTGAGCGCCATTACTGCTGCGAAGAAACTGGGTGGCCCCATCCATGGCTTCGTGGCGGGAAGCAATATCAAGGGTGTTGCCGATGAGGCGGCCAAAGTGGAGGGCGTTGAGAAAATCATTGCGATCGAAAACGCTGCTTATGACAAGGTTGGTATTGCTACTGTTGGAAGAAGGAGATGAAGAGGAATAGCGCAACGTAAACAGGCTACTAACATGGATGTTCTGTTTAGGGCCTGCCCGAGAACTACGCGCCGCTCTTGGTTGAGAACATCAAGAAGGGCGGATACACCCACATTATCGCCGGACACACTGCATTTGGCAAGAACCTGATGCCACGCGTTGCCGCCCTCCTGGATTCGCAGCAAATATCCGACATTACCTCCATTGAGAACGAAAACACATTCGTCCGTCCCATCTACGCAGGCAATGCCATCGCAACCGTTGAGTCCTCCGATACGATCAAGATCGTCACCATTCGCGGCACGGCATTCCCCGCCGCAGAAGTCGCCAGCGGCTCGGCTGCGGTCGAGGACGGTGTTGACCCTAAGTCCCAGTCCACTACCGAGTGGGTGTCGGAGGACCTTGCCAAGTCTGACAGGCCAGACCTCTCAACTGCTAGTAAGGTTGTATCTGGCGGCAGAGGTCTGAAATCCAAGGAGGAGTTTGACAATATCATGCTTCCCCTGGCTGACTCTCTGGGTGCTGCTGTCGGTGCTTCGAGAGCTGCTGTCGATAGTGGGTACGCCGACAACAGCCTCCAAGTTGGCCAGACTGGCAAGGTCGTTGCGCCTCAGTTGTACCTGGCCGTTGGTATCTCCGGTGCTATCCAGCACTTGGCAGGTATGAAGGATAGCAAAGTTATTGCTGCTATCAACAAGGATGGCGACGCTCCAATTTTTCAAGTAGCAGATGTGGGACTGGTTGGCGATCTATTTGACAAGGTGCCAGAGTTGACCGAAAAGATTAAGCATCAATGATTTTGTAATGTACAGAAATTGACACGACTTGGTGTGGCTATTTATGATAGAACCTCGAGCATGGCCTTGGTTGACGTGAACTTTTCCCGCTCCTTGCCCGCGACTCGACCCTTTTCCTTCTCTGCGTTGTCAATCCTATGCCAATCGTCCCATCCAATTCTCTTGGACGCAGATTCGCCAACCTCCGCTCGGACACCCTCCCAGCCAGCCGCGGGTTTTGTGTTGGCCTGAGTGAGAAATTGCAAGCCAGAAAGCCAATCCTGCACAATTGAGTCGCCTGTCTCAAAGGCGTCCTGCATTGTTGAAGCAATGACGCCGGTCGGGCCTCGCTTTACCCATCCGGCGCAGTATATACCGTTAGCCACTCCTGACTGGATCGAGTCAGAGGCTTCGGCCTGGTCTTTGCTGAGAACCCTGCCGCGCCCGTCATTCATCACAACGCCTCGCCGATCGTCGAATGCGACACCGGCTTCCTTGAACCCTGGTAATGGTACGGACTTGTAGCCGATAGACCGGAAGACCAAGTCCGAAGGCAATGCCAGCGTTTCACCAGTAAGGCGTGGTTGAGCACCAGGGTCGAACTTGTGAGACAGTTCAGTCCGCTCAAAGACGCAGCCCCCAACATGAGAAGGGTTCGTTTCGCTGGGCCGGAACTCAGTAGGGCTCAAGCAAAAGTCAAGAGACCATGACTTGTCAACCCCGTCCGGGAGAGCCTCGGAGCCCTTGACAACCACCTCCATCAAGCGCCTCGCTGCTCTAGGTAGCGACTTGATATCTGGGGGGACCAGAGTTTTGTCCACGGGATGAAAAGCAACGTTTTGGATCTTCATCAGCTCTCTGACCTCTTTGATGGTAAACGCCGCCTGAACGAAAGCATCAGCTAGTGTTCGACGGCATCGTCGAGATCCCCATCACACTCACCTGCATTGGTCCACGTCTTCCAACAATACGGACCCGCTTGACACGAGAGGTTGTAAGCTGGGCCAGGGCTTCTTCGGTGATGTCAGTCCGCCGCAGAACGTCAATGTCTTCGAGGAGCATTCTGGCGACGTCCAGAGCCACGTTGCCCTGGCCTATGACGACGGCTTCCTCGCCCTTGGAAAGATCCGGCGCCAGGCCGGCGTATTCCGGAAGCCCGTTGTACCAACCGACAAACTGACGGGCCGAATAGACGCCATGGAGGCCAGACTCTCCGGGTATGCCGAGGGTTCTGTCTTTAGCAGCCCCGTATGCCAGCAACAAGGCATCATAGTTTCGCAACAGGGTGGGAAATGAAACAGTACAGCTGTCATGGTGAAGACCGGAGTCGCCTATAGAGACATTACCCATAAAGGAAAAGGTGGGCGAGCTCGCAACTTCTTCAAACTTGTCTTGACAATTCTGGCCTGTGTCAGCGGTGCACACATGTCGCAGTTGGCATTGCAAGAGCTCCAACCTTGACCTCGGGATGGTCTGGGGCTACTCCGAACCGAACGAGGCCGAAAGGCACGGGCAGCCCCTCGTACATGTCAACCTTGGCCTGCGGGAGTTGTGACATGACGCGGTAAGAGGCATAGAAGCCGGCGGGTCCGGAACCGACAACAGCCAGGCGGAATGGAGTGTCAGATTGACGTGTCTGTCTCGCTGCAGGAGTGGTAGTACTCATCGGACGCAAGCCGGGGCCGCTGGCGCCCCCCCGAGGCCGAACATGGCTACATGCCGGACCCGGCCGGGACCAGGCTCGGAATGGCAGCATAAGAACGGTGCCAGATCAATTTAAGCAATAGCACTTGGTGGTGTGGCTTGCTGGACGGAATAGGATGATGGAGGCCAAGTCCGATCTAGGTTTGGCTACAACTGTGGGATGAAAGAAGAATGAGAAAAGGGATGGGGAAAAGTGGCAGACAACGGCGTCAAGGTGAAAACTGTCGGATAAAACCCTTGGTATTCGGACATGTGGCCTCGGGCGGCACTGGCAGCGGTACAATGCTGACGTCTCCGGATCATCGACATCAGTACAGAAGCTGCACAAACTAAATATATAGCATACTATGTAAAGTGAAGTCGACCGCAACCGGAGCCGAGAAGGTGCACAGTGAATGATTATTTGTAACAAAAGATCGGCTCGTCCCTTGCAATTGCTTGCCGCGTTTATTACCACCGGCTCGGGCAGGGGTTGCTGCAAACAAGTCGATTCCAACCGCATTTTGTCCGACTTGGAGGCTTGGTCCGAGCGCTAAACACTTTGCCACACCCCCTAGTGTTCCGGGGCAAGTCAGTGGATTACCCGCGCTATGGTTCCTGGCCGGGCCTGTGAGAGCCTGGGTGAGAGCCAAGTCCACGTTCCACTAGCTTCTCAAGGCGCGGCGTGCAGATGGGCGCCACGTTGCCGTAGCAACCAGTGCATGCGACCAAACAGCTCGGATGGTGATGATGATGCGGCTGCACCGCAGGTACCGAGCTTGAGTTATCTGTCCAGCTTGTTTCGACCCGCTTTGACTTGGCTGTGCCTGGTTTTGGTCTTGAGCTGGATTATTCCACCCTTAAACCACCTCATCCCGCCGTTCCCACAGCTGGGTATTCCCCTCCTTTATCAACGCTGCCCATCCATCACAAGGCAAAGGCTTACAGAGGGAAAGAGTGAGAGAAAGAGAGACCGAGAGCCTCTCAAGCGACACCCCTCTCAGTCTCGACCGAGATTCCAACCGTATCGAATTCGGCCAGGTTAGTCGTTGAGCCGGTATCATTCCAGCCAGGCCACTTCTGCCTGAGCCCCCTCGCGCATTCCCGGCACTTTGATTTCTTCGACTAGCAAGACAATAGAAGGGCCGCGACAATGGCTCACCAACCCTATCTCTACAATGCCGTGAGCCATGACCGCGACGCCCGATTTCCCGAGCCGAATTTTGACCCAAAGGCCGTGACTCGAGCGAGCTGGGAACCGAAGCCGCGCATGCCAAAGCCCAAAGGGCCTCTAGTTGTCTTCAACCGCCATCCTGAGTGAGTTCGTTCTTGTTTGAGGCTCATCCTGCATCCAGTGTGACTGTCGAAAATCTACAGAGAGTACTGACTGGCCATGTCATTTCAGCGCACACTTGGTGCTTTCTCATCGATCCAACAACTACGTGTCTCTCAGTCCGAGGATGAAGAGTTGGATCATGTTCATTCGGCTCGTTCAGCTGGGCCTGAGGGTCGCCGAACTCATCGGGGCCGTCGGGCTCCTTGCGCTGCTTATATTGATGACGAACATTGAGACCCTCGCCAGCTGGGTCATGCGCATTACGGTTTGTTCCTCACACCTGTCAGGGCTCCATGCCACAGAGGCTAATGAACCGAAAGCCGGGGGTTGCCTCGGTGCACTGCCTGTATGCCATCTATCATTTACAGAGGCCCGCCGGTGGTCGTAGCCCGGCCTCCTCCACCGCTTACCAGCTGTTTGCTAGCATCTCGGACCTGGGCGTCATGCCCTTGTACGCGTACGGTGCTCTTAATGTCCATAGCAGCGGCGCTGTGTGGAAGACGCGACTTGCCGACCAAAGTCTGCTGGACTATTTCATCCCTGCTGTCTTTTATACATTCATCGGTGCCGGGGGCCTGCATCTGATTTCCTTCTGCATCTCGGTTTGGCTTGGCTTAATGTTCCGCAAAATTACCCACATGCCTCCGGACATGAATCCCCTGGAAGACCATCTCACGACCCGAGCCAAGCACAAGAGAAACAAATCCAGTGTTACGACTTCTGCGAGTGGCGATAGCGAGAAGCGACTGTCAACCCCCCTTGAGGATCGCCGCCGATCAGGTGCCCCATACGAGGATGTATCTCGACCCCCCAGTATCCCTTTCCAGCGGACACGAGCCGGGTCTGACCTTTCCGACTTCACTCGTGACTCCCTCGCCGATTTGCCCGACCGTCAATACCAGTTCACCTCAGGTAACTCTCCACGCAACTCGGCAGGCATCAGCCAATATGCACGCATGTCTGCACCTCGCTCCTCGTATCGTGGTTCCTATACTGAAGTCCCGCTTCACGAAACGAATGCCCAGCCATCCCGGTTGTCTATCTCCTCCGCTGCGATGCCGCCGTCTCCGGGCGATGGCCGCAATGCCGGAAAATTCACAGAGACCTGGTTCGCAACGGACTCGCTGATCTCACGCACACAAAAACGGAATCGCGCCATGGATGCCGCAGTCGCCGCGGAGCAGAAGAAAAAATGCAACAAGGCGTACGAGGCGCTCGGCCAGTCCTACGCCGTAGACAACTCTGACTGGGAGCGCGACGAGAACGACCTTGCCAGCAGCGACTTAGAGAACGATGTCGGAATCAGTCCTCACCCAAACCCACTGGCATCCAACCCACAGGCCACTCCCCCAAGAACCAAGACGCCGTACTACTCTCTGGAAGACACCGCGTTGTCGGAGGTGGACCTCAATTGGGGAGGGAACGGCGGCACATTTGACATTGCCGACGAGAGGCCTTCCTCGCTCGGCCCTAGAGCCTGGCCACGAAACCGCGACAGCTCCATCCAGCCCGAGTCCGATTTCTACTCGAAGCCTTACGGCGAACTGAAGCCTGCTACACCGCCCGTCATGATCGGAAGCAACCGACAGGTGTCATCTGGCAATGACTTCGAGAAGAGCCAGTACTCTTCAGACTATGGACGACGCAATGTGAGTGGCAAGGTCGCTGAAGAAGGCCTTGCAGGGTCAAAAGGCAACTACTCGCGCTATAGTGTGATATAAGGTTGCTTTGTTAAAAATGACGCCGGCAGTGCATGAAAACGATTGGTGCAGATAGGATATCTGTTGTTTCGGAGTTCATATGAGATTTGAGGGCACATCCACGACGCCAATGTGGAGGGTGACTTGTGTATGTATGGCAAGACGGCTTTCGTCGAGACATCGAGGAGAAAACACATACTGCTGATACCGCGTGTGGATCACTGTGTCACGAACGACGTGATGTAAACTAGATGCTTGCTGAGGTCCGATAGATTGGAGCCGATATCAATTATAGAAGCCTGTGTCTCTTGACCGCCCCTTCGACGTCGACTCATTCCCTAGCTTGGAGTCGTTCAATGAGCATCAACGTATCTGGCTACTGGAAGGCGCCTGTCTCACCTCCTGCTTGTATCCATGACCACGAACTATATCTTACGGGAACCGGCCAACTTTGCCCGAGGGGCGGCTCTTCCTACTCAACTCTGAGCGTACTTGGCCCAGTTGACCCGAGGTTCGGCTTCTTTCCACCCCTTATCGTCCCAGGCACCCAGTTCGCTCAAGTGTCTCATCGTGGGTCGCCCATGCGGACAGTTCCAAGGCTTGTCCAGCTCACCCATGTGGCGAACAAGTTTCTCCATTTGTTTCTGCGCCAGAGCCTTCCCGATCATGACGCTGCTGCGGCACGCTCTCATGGCGAACATGGAGCGCACCTTGGATGGCCGCGGGGCAGACGAGCGGGCCTCGGTTAAGTGGTGGTCGCCAAGCAGAGAGATGAGTTCTTCGAGGTCGGACAGCGTGAAGGTCGTTTCACGGCTCAGGGGGAGAGCGTGAAGCTTGCACCTAGACCCTACCGGCTGGTTGCCTGAGCTGTCTACACTAACCTTGAAGCCGTTGACGTCCAAGGCAGGAATGTTCTCCATGACTATCTCCTCCTCCAAGGCCGTGAGTTCCAGCTGTTTTGGGTGTACCAGTCGTTGTGACTGGACAACCGTCGTCGATTGCAGCCTTTCAAAGTTATACTTTTCGTCTGACGCATGTTGGTCGATGATGAACAACTCATCATCCCCAGAGGGAAACCCCTCCCCGTCTCTCGTCGCATTACGGACAGCAATGATAAACCCTAGATTGAATTGGCCGACAATGGTCATTTTGGCAAAATCTGATTTCGATATGATCAGAGACAAAACTTCTTCAGCATCGTCTGCCTCAATACTGCAGGCCATTGTGGAGCGGCTCCGCCTCGGAGTGGCGCGTTTTAGCTCTGCTTCCCATGCATGGATGCGAGACTGCAGGCTTGCTGCATCAGTCTTCAAGTCATAGTTGTGCTGTAAAGTGGCGTCCTTTCGTTTGATACCCCCCTTGAGGATGTTGGACCTGTGATCTGCGTATCTGGCTTGTCTGGGCAGATCATGCTTTGTACCATCATCCGTTGGCGATACCACAGCCAATACATTACTGTGGTCAGGCGATTCAACACTCGCATGGTTCATTGAACTCGAGAGCTCATTGAGAATGCAAGCAGGTGCTGGGACTTTCTCACCAGGAGAATCGTCCATTGAATCGTCCAGGGATGAATCATTCAGTGGGCAGCCCTTACTTGATTCTTCATTATCTGAGTTCGCACCCACGCTAGGATCAGGTTGCGTCGTTAATTCAACACTTCCTTGACTTTTCCGATGCCGAGCCGACTGATTTGCTGAAAAAATCTCGGATAGGCGCGAGCCAAAAGACGTATTCGCAGTCGCAGAAATCGTCAATGGCCTGAATGCAGTCGTTCTTGACGGCGGCCCCGGCAAAGGTAACATCTCTGACCTAAACTTGGTTCTCTTAGGCGTAGTCTCAATAGAGCCTGTGACCGTGCTATCGCCAATGGTTACGGTCGCAACCTCCGGAGCCGACCGCTTAGGTAGCCGAGGGGCCGGTGTATGCCCAAGATGCTCATCTCGTGGCGTTCGAAGCGGCGTAATAGCCGGTATTTGGGCTTGTTCTTTAAGTTCGGTGCCAACACTAAGCCGCGAGCTATTGCTGGGGGACGTAGCTGTGCCATTATTGTCTACGCCTTCAGCAAGTCGAGCGTTAAAGTCAACGACTCGCTGAGGTGTCTGAGTAGTGTTTACTGATCGAGCTCCAGGTGGGGTCGCCTGAGAACTGGGCGCATCCGAAGCTGCTTCGTTTGCCAACTCTGACGTGTCGGATGAGAGCAGCGCCATCGGGTCCCTTATGCTTGTGCCATGAGCAAGTGAAGCCCCACACTGAGAGCGTGCCTCTCGTTCCTCGCGTTCTACGTTTTTATCGTTTGTCGTTCGTCCAATCCACCGGCTGATCAAGCTCTGTGACTGGATATCTGCATCTGTGAGTTTCCGGGGTTTCGAGGTTCGAGTCCTCTGTCTTGGCTTATCACAAGAGAAGGTTTGTTCATCGTCCTCGCTGTCGTCCCCGGAGCTGGAACCATCACCAAGAGTCGAGCTTGCTGCCTGTTTCCGGCTCCCCTTCTCGCCGTCGGGGATATCGTTCTGAGCGACAGCCGAAATCCTACTCAGCTGCGTCTTCTGCGCTGACTGCTGAGCGGCCGGAACAGAGTAGTCCTGGGACTGGAAAAGAGATGCCAAAGCCTCCTTCAGAGACTCCAACATACGGTTCTGGTCGTGCAACATGATGGTGCGCTTATCCGGGCTAACGTTGACATCGTACAAGTGGGTGTCAAGTTGGATGTCTGCAAAAATGAAAGGGGACTGCGACGCGTTATAGGCCCTGTACACCTCGTTGAAGACCTTGGCAAACTGAGGCAGTCCGCAAGGCCTGCCATTGACAAAGAACATTTGTCGATCAGGTGTCTGACGACCTTCGCCGTGGGCCGGCCGACTCACGTAGCCCTGGACACGCACCGCAGTAGAGACCTGATTGTCTTTAACAGCCGACCTCAAACCAGGCCCGCTGGTAGGTTCGAACTCGAGCGCCAGGTCGAGCGTGACCAAGACAGTCATGGTTTTGGCACCGAAAATGTTTACAAGGTTCTCGCGCGTTGTGGGATTACCCTTGGTAGAAAAGAGGACAATACGCTTGCCCTTTGTGGGCTGCTGCGACACGGAGAATTTGACACCTGTCTGGATACAGGCATACTGGTTCAGGAGTGCGATGACCTTGTTCCATTCCCGCTTGATGTTGCGCTGCAGCTCGCGGCGGCGAACGGGCAGGTTGTGGAAGAGATTCTCGACAATGACATTGGTGCCTTTCTGGGCGGCAACAACGTGCGTCTCTTTGAGCTTTCCCGAGTACTCGAAGTCGAGCTTTGTGCCTTTGGGGACATCCTTGGCCATGCATGTAACAATGCTGAACTGCGACAGGGCAGACAGAGACGACAGAGCCTCCCCGCGAAAACCAAACGTCTGAAGGGTACCGAGGTCGGAGTAGGTTGAAAGCTTTGAGGTGTAATGCTTCAGAGCTACGGTCTCGTAGTTGTCAGGAGATATGCCTGAGCCATTGTCCTGAACTTCAATGGAATCTAGCCCCTGGTTCTTAAAGCGCACATCTAGAAGAGGCGAAGACACAAATCAGCCCCGGCAAGGCGACGGCAGGGAGATTGGATGGGTGAGAGTCGAATGGTCGTACCTATGATAGAAGCGCCGGCGTCAATGCTGTTCTCTACTAATTCCTTAACGACGGAGCAAAGGTCGACAATGACTTGGCCGGACTGAATCTGGTGGACCTTTAGGGGTAAGACAATGTCAGTACGATCAAGGATGCCTTTCCATAAGGCACGAGGTGCTAGGGAGGATGCTCACTGTGCGGTCCTCTATGGGTTTGATTGTGGCCATTTCCAAGAAGCTTGGAAATTGGAATTCAGTGCTGCATCACTTGTGTGACGCACATGCTACTGGTGTATCGAGAAAAAGTAGTGGTGAGTGTCGAGAACGACTCACCGCGTCAGACGCGCGGAAGGGAGACGAGATATGCTGCACACGCGTCAAGTAAGAGTCCAGCAATTAATTCAGTGGCTCGCACGTCATAGACACACAGCGCGACCCGAAGTACTACGGTATGATGGGTAAGTAAAACCTGGTAGTCTGGTACCGATCCACCGACATGGGCTGGCTGGCAAGGGGCTGAGGATAGCTGACATAAGACAGAAGCACGGCTGGTAGATAATCCGCCCCAGCTATCAAGCACCCGCTAGCGTTGGGTATTAGAGCGCTGTTTTCTCTGAAGTCTGTACCCTCTGATTGGTCAGATCAAGGGATGGTGTGCGCCCCACTGGTACTTGACTTGGGGTTAAACTTTGGCCCGATACCGTAGTATGGCCGGCTCAACCCTCGGACACCATCAAGTACCTAAGTCAGGTACACATGCTCGTACATAAGTACCTAGGTAGGCTGGTAGGAACCGAGTTATAGTGCCTTATGCAGTAAGTAGGTACCTAGGTAGGTACCTCTAGCGTCGCCACGTTTGCTTGTTCCTGCACGAGAATGCTTAACTGTCGGACAGACGGTGGCTATCTGCGCCCGTCACGTGGGTCAAGTCGCACTCTGACGCAGTAAGTACCTACCAAGGCACCTAAGGTAGCCAGCGTAATTGAAGTTGCCGTCTGTGGTGACGGTTGCGGCTGAGAAGCGTAGCGATGTCATATGAAGGCAATCGCACTGCCATTGACCTCGTCCCTTGATGCCGACAAGGCGAACTCAAAATACCTCCCAGACTCGATACTGCTACGTGCCGCTTCTTGAGACCAGGCTGCTTTCACTCACAAAACGAATCGACCTTTTGGGGGGTTCTATTTACGACAGAGCAACAGGGGGCTATCAGAAGGCGGAGTCCATGAACAGAAACGAAAGCGACAGGGACGGTAATTAAGCCACTCATGTCCTAGCAGCTACGTCTCGGTACCGTGCCATGGCATAGGCCCTGAAGGCATGAACACACATAGTAATTAGTGTAAATGTGTAAATATGGATGGGCATTGCGCGGTAATGGACATTGGCATCGGCACAAGTGTGGATGTGTGATGGTAAGGTGTCTTGCGATGGTCCACTCCGCAGTTAACCCCTGGCTGCCAGCGCGATTCTGATACCACGATAACTTGCGGTGGGGGTGGTAATTATCTAGCCGGGCGAAGGAGGCACAGGTTAATCTAAGAAGAGCAACCATCGGGTCGTGTCTCTCTGGCCATGCAATGCAGCAAGTATAGTAACTTGCCGTATTATCACCGTCTTCCCATAGCCACAAGACACATCTCTGTGGCGAACCAGGCGGGTTCAAAGTCGTGGTAGCATCACTCAATTATAGCTGCAAAATACTTGCGCTAATGGCTCAAGTCTGATTACCGGGACGCATGTTGTTGAATCTCGGTATCGTATTCGTTTTGGCTTTTGGCTTTGGGACAAGCAATGCTCATCCGCGGCCCGTCTATGGCAAGTCAATTTATAATAGTAGCGTTGTCATCATTATTTGGGACAGTGACGACAGACGCCGCCAGCGTGCGGCCCAACTGGTTTACGAAAAAAGAGGGGCCGAGATCAGAGTTGAAGATGTGAAAATTGGAGGTCGGGATACAAGGGTCGGCGGAAGAGAAACGAAACAAAACAACCGTCATTCAGGCGGACGGGAAAGAGGAGCGATTGCTAAGAAACAAGAAGTGAATGTTTCATGTCACATTGGGAGGGGCTATGGATGGTTGCGAGAACCAGGGATGCCGGCCTAGCTTGGGGATGGTGTTGATGAGAACGGTGAAAACCAAGGCAAAAGGAGACGAAAGTATTTCTTTCGGGCGTTTGCCTGTAGAGCAGAGTGTAATAGCTGCCAACTTACTCACCTACCTCTGTAAAGATAGAAACCTAGGTATCTAGTACCTAGGTAGGTAGCGACGCTGCCAAATTCTCGTCCCAATCTCGTTCCCTAGGTAGGTAGGCTGGTAGGTCTTTCCTCCTCCGTCGATCGTTCATGTAGCCCACCTAACTATTACCTACCTACCTAGGTACCTACATGAGTTGAGTCGGGACGAGTTGACTGTAAGCATTACCGCCAGAGCCAGTTTTGCGCAGCCTGACTCCCGCCCCTTGTTTACATTTCTTCTCTTTCATGCTTTTTCGGGCATCTTGTGTTGCTTCACTTTTAAAATGCGCTGCACGGAGAGGTTGGAGTGAACATGCCTAGAATACCTAACGTACCTAGGTACCTTGGTATGCTACAAAGAAGCCCCTAGTTAGCTGTGGATGGATAACTCAATTCCACGTCTCTGCGCACCTGCGTGAGCGAAATGGCTCTACGTGTTGAGGAAAAAAAATACATTGTCTAATGCCATGTTGCGAAGTACCTAATCGAGGGAGGTACCTCCTAACCATGGATACGCGTATACTTGGGAGAAATGGAGTGCACTGGAGTACCTAGCTTAAGAGTTGTCTCACTATCAAGGCTGTCACTGCTAGGGGAACTTGTCGAGCCGTAGTTTACTTGTTTGTCTGGGTCAAGTACTTCAGAGATACCTTGGCGTGCTTTGTTGGGCTGCATGGTCTCGGCGGCATTGAGTTCACTTCACAAGGCGAATCTAACTTGCACTTGACACGTCGATTCTACACCACGACATGACTGACACCTTATCTATGGGGGAGGGCCTATCTTGCATTGGGGGCTGACATTGCCGCAGGAGCACTAACACCAGCCGGGTACAGTGACAGTATTTGAGGGTCAGCGACGGTAGCGATAGCCTAGCCGCGACAACACACACTACCTAGGTACCTCCCTACCTTATCTTGCTAGTAGCAGCACAGCCTGCTGCTACCTCCCACCACCGACCACCACCACCACCACCACTTCGCCTAAAGCAAGCACGTTGCGTTTCCTGATTTCCTTCGACCATTCCTCCCGTCAACGTCTGTCCCTCCTTTGTCGTCGTCGTCGCCTTCCCGTCCCTTGTCTCGCCCCCCAGGCTTTCTCTGTCGGTTCCCTGCTCTCCTTGCACCCTACGGCCAAGGAATCTCTCGGTTCTGTACAACGAACGAACGCTTCTTTATCGTGGGAGACTCGAGCGAGCCCTCTCTACCCATGAAGAGGCGCTCGTCGGGTTCGACCGACGACAGCGACGACCCTCCTCCTTCTGGCCCTCCTGCCACCCGACTTCAACATCACTACCATTATCAACACAACTATCCCTCCTCAGGTCGCAATTTTGCATCACCGCCACCTCGCGGCCCTAAACAGTCTGCTATCGTCGACGCAGTTGTTGTCGCCTCGAGGCCTTCGTCGGCAAGGAGTAGACGCTCAAACAACCCCAATTGGAAGCTCGAATATGGCCCGAATGCGAATGGATCACCTGAAAACCAACTCTTGACTGTTTCTTCCTCGCCGCCGCCCCTCTCGTCCTTATCCCTGACCGCGCCATCGCCTGCTTATCGAAACGACCATCGCCAACTCCTAAACCACACCCACTCCCAAGCTCCCGGCGCCGAACGCCAGACCCACCAGGAAGACCTCGCCAGTCTGCGAAACGCCCAAGAAGAAGATAGCGACGACGACAATTCCTCTCGAGACGACCCGATGGCAATGACTTCGGACAAGATGCCCGATGTGCCATTCGCAGGTCGCCGCTCCCGAACTCGCAGCCCTTGGTCCATGACCTTTTTCGCTTTGGCTGTCACCGTTCTTGGCATCACTCTGCTCTGCGCCATCTTGAACTCGTCTTGGACTCGCCAGATCGACGGAAAGGGATGCCGCATGTCCTACATGCGGCCCTCTTACATCCGTCTGCGTGACTTCGACACCGAACACACTCGCTTTGCGACAAAGTACTCACTGTATTTGTACCGTGAGCAGGGCGTTGACGACGAAAGAAAGGTGCTCTCCCAACTCATGTTTCCCTAGTGAGACGAGCCACTGATTGTTTGCAGTTGAGAGGTGTCCCTGTACTCTTCATTCCAGGCAATGCCGGAAGCTACAAACAGGTCCGACCCATAGCAGCTGAAGCTGCGAATTACTACCACGAATCTCTCCAACACGATGAAATTGCCACGGCCACCGGCGTTCGGAACCTCGACTTTTTTACCGTTGATTTTAACGAAGACATCACGGCCTTTCACGGACAGACTATGTTGGATCAGGCAGAGTACTTGAACGAGGCCATTCGGTACATTCTGTCTCTGTACATGGATCCGCGCATGTCTGCACGGGGGCAGGACTTACCGGATCCCACCTCTGTTCTCGTTCTTGGTCACTCGATGGGTGGCATCGTTGCGCGCACGATGCTCATTATGCCAAACTACCAGTCCAACTCGATCAACACCATCATCACCATGTCTGCTCCCCATTCGCGTCCTCCAGTGACTTTTGATGGGCAGATCGTCAAGATATATGACGATATCAACGACTATTGGCGTCATGCTTACTCCCAAAAGTGGGCCAACAACAACCCGCTGTGGCACGTTACTCTCGTCTCGATTGCTGGAGGCGGCCTAGACACCGTGGTCCCATCCGACTATGCTAGTGTCGAGTCGATAATTCCCGAGACGCATGGTTTCACTGTATTTACCACCGGCATACCTGGCGTCTGGACCAGTATGGACCACCAGGCCATTCTTTGGTGCGATCAATTCCGCAAAGTCGTTGCTCGGGCCATGTACGACGTCGTCGATGTCCACAGATCTTCACAAACCAAACCGAGGGCAGAAAGAATGAGGGTCTTTAAGAAATGGTTTCTCACTGGCATGGAAAGCATTGCGGAGAAATCTCTACCTTCAGAAGGGCCAAGCACGCTCCTCACTCTTGAGGACAATTCCAATGCGATCATGGCGCAGGGCGAACGCCTGGTTCTGCGCCATCTTGGGCGCGAACCAAAATCACGCGCTCATTTGCTTCCGGTGCCGCCTCAGGGATCCCTAGAAAGCAAACGATTTACTCTTCTGAGCGACACGGCTTTGGACAAACCAGGAGAGCACGGAAAGTTGGAGGTTTTGTTTTGCAGTGTTTTCCCGCTCCAGCCCGGCCAAGCGACAGCCTTGTTTTCGATGAACATGGATCTCTCAGGAGACAACGCTGGGTCGACCAGGTTGGCATGCAAGAACGCCGCGTCCGACGTAATCTTGCTACCCGCTTCGACTTCGTCTCGTCATGAGCCGTTTTCCCTGGACAATGAACCGGTACCCAGACCATTCTCCTATCTTCAATTTGACACCAAAGACATTTCCGATCATCAGTTTGTGGCCATCGTGGATAAAGCAGTCAAATCAACCCAAAGCTTTGTGTTGGCAGAGTTCAGCGACTACTCTCAGTCTCACAGACGGCGAAATATCAGTCTGCGCCGGCTCCTCACGTTTGGGATGACATTTAGCCTCCCGTCGAACCGTCCCATGGTTGCGGAAATCAACATCCCCGCCCTCCAATCCAGCCTCCTTGCTTACAATTTGGAGATTGGCAACCAAGCGTGCGGCACTACTCCAGAGCTCTTCTCCCCCATGGTTCGGCAGCACCTGGCCCAGCCGTACGAGTCCAAGTTTTTTGTCAATGCGAGGCATGCCAGCATCAGCATGCATGGCGTAGCCCCCTTTGTTCCGCCTCCCCTGAGGCATAAGGGGCATGACGAGCAGGGTCTCAGTCTTCAGTTCTGGACCGACCCAACATGCGAATCCGCTATCCAAGTCAAACTGACGGTTGACGCGTTGGGCAGTTTGGGTAAGCTGTACATGCGCTATCGAACAGTATTCGCAGCTTTCCCACTGCTCGTGGTGACCCTCGTGCTTCGCAAACAGTTTCGGGTATACGATACCACTGGCACGTTCATCTCTTTTTCTGAGAGCCTCGACCTCTGCTTACGGCAGTCACTCCCTCTTATGCTTCTTTCTTTGACGTTCCTCTCCTTGTCAATGACAGGGTCCTGGTCGTCGGCACCAGGCGTGTTCTGGCACTGGCGCAACACGACGTCAACAGCGTCCGATTTTCACAGCAACGACCTTCTTACCGGCACTCAAGATCCTTTTTTCTGGTTTCTGGTCCCCCTTATCGGAGTTGTCTGCATCGGCGTATGCGCAGTCCTTCATTACGTTACCCTGGCTTTGACTCAGCTCCTTGGAATCGTCTACTCGTGGTTCGCTCTTGGACCCTACGGCCAGGCGAGAGACGAGCGCCGCCGAGCGCAGCTGCCGACTTTTGTTGCTTCGTCGCCCAGACGGCGCATGGTCACCACGGCGGTTCTTCTGTTCCTGGTGTCCACCTTCATCCCCTATCAATTCGCTTACTTGGTAGCTTGCCTCGTCCAGCTCTTCACTGTTGTTCGCGCCCTCCGGATTGCTTCGGAGCTCAAGTCCGGGCGGACCTTCGACTTCTACTACTACTCTCACTCAATCTTCCTTCTGATGCTCTGGGTCCTTCCTATAAATCTACCGATCCTGGCCGTATGGATTCGCAATCTCGCCGTCCACTGGCTTACACCTTTCTCCTCGCACCACAATGTACTCTCCATCATGCCCTTCATCCTTCTAGTGGAGAACCTGACGACAGGCAAGATGGTGCCTAGAGTTACCGGAAGGATGAGGCATCTTACAAGCGTTCTTTTGTTTGGCACTGCCATCTATGCTGCCATCTATGGTATTTCGTATGCCTACATGCTACACTACCTTGTCAACTTCATAGCTGCATGGTTAGTTGTGGTTCACTCAACAAATGACAACTGGCCCCTCGCCGGCCTCAGTTCGATATTCGAAAACAGTCACGTTGAAAATCGCAAGCGTGGTAAGACGCCATGATAGCAAAGCCGACACTCGGCTATTTTCTAAAAGTGCCATGGTATTGGCGATGTCAGTTTGGTCAACAAGATCTTGAGCTTCTCAAAGGCGGAGTTTCAGTTCAGCCACCCCATGATGTATATACGACAAATGTCCGACTCGCCAGGCCCATACTTCTAACGTGGGCTCATGACGTAGAAAGAAGTGGCGGGGCTTTCATTTCTTCTGATATAGACGGTCTCAACTTTCTGCAACCGACTTCCAACAGGCCTTGTCTTGACGTCGGCGGATACATGAGGCCTTTGATCATGACACATGGGCGTTGGCACGTTTTCAGTTCTCCTTATCTGTTCATCTGCATCTTGCATTGGCTGGAGTTTGAACGGTTAGTGCGTTTTGGCTAGAGGCGTCGAAACGCGCATGTTCTTTTTTATTGCGGACTAGCCCGTGAAGCCTCGGAATCGTCTCAGGCTTTTTTTTTTTCACTCTTTTCCATTGGGCCTCGGCCGAAGGGAACGCCGTTGCAACAAAGCATCCTCGCGGAAGGGCGTTTCCTTGAGAAGGATTACAGGCCAGAAAGGATGAGGCTTCTGTTCGCTCGATATCTTGTATAATGTCACGACGGGTTTTATCTGTGG
Organism: Colletotrichum echinochloae; assembly: GCA_016618095.1. Lineage (NCBI taxonomy): Eukaryota > Fungi > Ascomycota > Sordariomycetes > Glomerellales > Glomerellaceae > Colletotrichum > Colletotrichum echinochloae. The sequence continues at coordinate 4,068,461 of JADEZT010000001.1, read as the reverse complement.
GTCTTGAATCCCGTACCTGCTTTTAATATAGTAACAGCCCTAAGGAAGCTCTAAATTCTCTTCACACAATAGGTGAGGAGACCTACTCTGATCCAGAGCGCACACTAGGGGGGGAGGCTGGGGAAGAGGAAGTTATACTTTGCGTAAAGAGACGCACTGAGTTGCCGGCGACGGGGACTGCTCCCGACAGATACTCGGTTTAGAATGCCAGATCGATTCTGCTGCTACTGTTGAAGCCATGCATATCTGCTTGCGGCCTAACAAGTGTTGAAGAAGCCGTCGAGTACATTCTGTGACGTCACTGATATATTGGCTTATTCAAAACCCCGTCTACGGAAACAGCACCTTGTGAATCATATAGGGAATGTAGCAGAAGGCTTTTGGGGGGGCAACAGGGACAACTCCTAATGAACTGGGTAGTAAATGGTACGATAATGCAATGCCTGTAAGGCAACCCAAAACGCCGATCCTCTATCTCTTGTCTCCAGTAGTCGCATTGTGAGGTAGGTCTAGGATGGCGAACCGCTATCCGATGTCTATACATCCTTGGCTTGTCTTGATATACGCAAGAGAGCTCGTGGGGCTCGCCAAAAGCTGAGCCGCAACTCCACCAAACAACTGCACTGTCCCTTTCTCTCCTTATCATGCTATACTATCTGTCTCGGATGAGACATCCTTCAATCATCCTGCTCGGCCTTGCTCTTTTCTTCCTTGGCCCATTGAAGTCGCTGGTGGTGGATGACCCATAGCGTGAGGATTAGGCCGACAGCGCATGCCCCCAGTGTCATCAAGTACGCTGTGCGATAGCATTCTAACCCTTCGTGACAAACTCGTTCACCATCCGGTCCCAAGACGCTATGTTTGTCGTAGATCTTTCCATAAAAAATATTGAACACATTGCCCGAGACAACGGGTGATAGCGTCATCAAACCCCAGTTTTGGCTGAGCCCGTGGATTCCGAACGTTTCGGCCACGATGGAGGGGAAGACCCCAAAAAGGAGGCCGTACGCAATGCCAGAAAGGCCAGAGACCAACCCGAGCAAGTGGGGGTTGATGATGTGGAGAGCCAGAACTTGGGCTACAAAGAAGACGGCGCTGGATGCTACGAGGCACCAGACTCGACTGCCGTTGAGTCGCTTGATCAAATCCGAGCCGACGCCTTGATCATTCAAGTCAGCTGGTACTTCGTTGGAGTTTGCAATCACGGTTGGTCATGGTCTTACCGCTAAGGAGTCTGCCAGCAAAGCTGCACAACGATAAGATGGATACGTGCATCTGCTGCTTTGTAATGAGATACGCCTCATCTACCGACTCATCCCAATGGCGCCAAAGGGCTTTGACGTCATTTCCAATGTTGCTAGAGGCGAGTGTTAGGTCCAGCTTAAGCATAGTATCGCGAAATTTTGCAACTTACTTGATGGTCATCAGGCCAATACCAGTGAGGATTCCCATGATGATGAATAACTGCCAAAAATCGATCTCACGCAGTAGTGCCCAGCCACGAATATCTATTCGATGAGAACGATCCAGATCAACACTACTCTGCACAAAGACATCACCGGGCATTGAGGAGGAGCTCGAGACCAGCGAGGACGTCTCATCGGGCTCATAATCATCGGCATCGATGGTTTCGATTTGCGCCTCATCAGCCTCGCGAAGGTGTGCAGACGGTTCGTAATCTGGCTGGACCGGCTCGTGGTCGGTGGTTGTGATGGTGGTGGTATTGGCAACTTTAAGCGACGTACCAGGTTCAATCAGAGACGCGTTATGTCCATGGCCGGGGCGGTTGGGTTTGACCTCTTCTGAGGATGTACGACGAAGCTGCTGCGAGCCAGATAGGACATCGCCGGTGGGCACACTGTGATAATTGGCATGAGGCCAGACACGCAAGAAAAAGAAACCGAAGAAAGTCAGGCCGCAGGTGCCAAACGAGAGCAGAGCCAGGAAGGCACTGGTGTTTCCGGGGAAAAAGATTGTACCAAAGGTCGAGAAAAAGAAGGCACTCAAGCCAAAAGCTGCCAGAGGAAATGCAGTTGCGGTGCCCCGATGATGCGGCCAGTTCAAAGCAGATGTCTTGACGGACGCTGCGAAGGCCAGACAACCGCCGAGGCCAGTCAAGTAGGAGAAAAAACAGAGGAGCGGCACTGAAGCAGCAGCGCGATCGTAAGCGATGTGGAAAGGGAAGTATCCAAGAGCGAGCAAGATGGAACCAAGGATGACTGCAGAGCGAGGGCCTTTGTGGTCAACGAGTATGCCAACGGGAACGCCCAATGAATACATTCCCAAGTTGGCCGAGAGACCAATGACGTTCGTTTCGGTCGAGGAAAGCTTCAGTCGCTCAGCGAACTGAGGCGCCCATGCTGAGTAAACGTACTATATACAGACGGCATGTTAGCAAGAACTTTGAACCGAGAGTTCATGACACAGCTGATGCTGTGGGAAGGGAAACGATCCAGTCGCGTCAACTCACGTTGGTACCGCACGCCAGAGAGATGACGGTAGCTGCGACGCTGGCGACCAAGCGCGCGCGATGCAGTTGTTTCTCTCGTTGATTTGCCATGGTTCCTATAGTCTTGGGATTCGGCGAGGGAATGAGGCCTCTCAAGATATCATACTTCGAGTTTCGGGGAGGAGCACAAGGGCAATCGATCGTCGGCGACTGACAACAGCGAAGATCGGAGTCCAGCAGCGATGACGGCGATGATTCGAGGCCTTTGCGTAGGGTTGGCGTAAATGGGCGGTAAGGTTGACTTTAGTGCACTATCGGGGGCCCTGAGTTCATAGCTATACAGACGAAGCCAACAGTACGCAACATAAAAAACAGGCGACGCAAGGAGGATTCGAGATTCGGTATGTGTAGCAGGACAGAAGATAGAGGAAGCGGGATGGTACCTAGTTAAGGAGAAGAAAGAGGAGGGACAAGAGCGGAGGCGATTGCGGGCTGCGGGAAGCTTCGCGGAAGGGAAACAATATGGGGGGACGATACGGGGACGATGCCAGATCCCTTATCTTTGGGTCAGGAATCACGAATCCTCTCGTAGTGCAAGCACCTATCTATGCACTACAAATTGCCTCCCTCTACCTCCCTGCCTTGACCGATGAAATGTCCGTGTGGGCAAACGCAAAGTAACGAGCCCCTGTTGCTCCTTGGTCGGACCTGCGATGCCGTAAGTTCACCACCGAAAAGGCTAGCCGTCCACGTAGCGAGTACCTAGAGACGCTCCAGATTCTACACATCATTCGAGTAAGGAGCCTTGTACCTGGTACATTGATGTGAGCTTGGGGTATCTTGGCTCGCCGCCATGCTGCGTACAGAGACTGCGCATGGTAGCGCCGCAAGTGTCAACTGGACGGGGGGCTATTATCTCCCTCCTTCCTCCAACCCCTGCTCATGATCCAGTTTCCAAATTCCCATGCACTGCCGTCGTCGCCGCCTGACAGGTGTGAAACTTCTCTTTGCAAGTCCCGAATCAGCCAGCTAAGAGCTACCGGTCAGTCCATCGTAGCATGCTTTTGTGCCGCTAGCTGTGCGCAATTCAGCCCAGTCGTTGGTTCTTTATCTGTATTGGGGTGGTTCGTGCGACACATGGCGATGGCACAGTCATTTGACCCCATTCGTAGACATCATACATGGAGCGCTAGAGAAAAAGGTGTAATCTGGTCAGGTTCTGTGATCCACAGCGGGGCTTGGCTTATCGACGGGTATTTCGTCGACAGTGCTACAAAAATTGATGGTCGAACCGCTATAGCGAAGGTTACTGACGAAACTCGTTGCTTTGACAGACGAACCACCCCCTTTTGCTTGCTCTTTCACATATTTGTTTTATGCTGCTGGGTAACTCTGGCCAGAACAGAAAGTCTTGTCTCCCGACGAGAATACGGCATGCGTTGCGTTGTAATATGAACGCTCAGCGCCTTTAGGCTACAATACGGCGTTTTGCGGACGCACCGGCATAGGCTGGATGTGTTTCGTCCGGGCGTTGAAATGTAGTGAGGAAGCCACTGGGTTCTTGCGCAGCTCCACTCTGGGTTTCGCGACAAGCAAGTTGAGCAGGGAAGGCGGTAGATGATGTGCCAAACTGGAAGTATCGTGTTGAAGTATTGGGCATGATACTTTTACTGTGTTTTTCCAACTGTGTTAGACTTCCAGTTTGGCACTGAGGTACGTAGTCCAGCACAGGTACACAATAATACTCTAACACAGTTGGAGCGTCTGTTCAAGACGTTGGGAATCGGTGCCGATGGCGGTGGCTGGCCGACTTCGCAACTGTCACAGAGGGTGCCCCCCTGCCTAGGTACACTAGGAGTGGGGGATTACGTAATCTCACGTGCACCTTCAGCCTCCATCGCCTAAGCCACCCCATTTCTCACTGGTCATCGAATCGGCTTTCGGAATGCGCAAGCGCAAGGCTTCCGATCCCAGCCTTGAACCACGACAATTGTTACAACACGACAGCCACCATCACATAACAATTCCTCCCATCAATCTATTGGGACTCCCGCACAACCTACTGTACTTCGTATACGGCCGATCGCGCCTCTGGCACATACCTAGTCGTCGCCATGGGTGCGTTGCTGTCTTTACCGCTGATGGCGGTGCCGAGTGTGGGCACGGTATGTTGCATCACCGCACATTGCGTCCATCGTGGCAGGATCATCGCCAGTTAATACCATGCAGGTTGTAGGTTTTGCTGCCAGTTGCTGCGGTGCGGCAACATGCTCAGCTGTCTGCAGCGCCTGTGGGAAATGCGGCAACAGGTGAGTTTTCCGTGTCGCGCGAATCGTGCTCGTTCTAACATCGTCCGCAGTGTCGCTACCCGCATCGGATACGCCCTCATACTCCTCATCAACTCGATTCTATCTTGGATAATGCTTACCCCGTGGGCAATCAAGAAGCTCGAACATCTCATGCTCGATTACGTCAAGATTGACTGTCCCAACGGTCAGTGTTACGGTTGGATGGCGGTCCACCGCTTCAACTTTGCTCTTGGCCTCTTCCATCTCATCTTTGCCGGTCTCCTTTTTGGTGTTACGTCTTCCAAAAACCCACGCGCCGCGATTCAAAATGGGTACTGGGGTCCCAAGGTCATTGTTTGGCTCGCTTTCGTGGTCCTTTCTTTCCTGATCCCCGACGAGTTCTTCCAATTTTACGGCGCCTACATCGCTCGCTTTGGGGGAATGTTGTTCCTCATCCTCGGCCTCATCCTACTTGTCGATCTCGCACACAACTGGGCCGAATACTGCCTTGAGCAAATTGAGGAAAACGACTCCAAAGTCTGGCGGTCAGTGCTTATTGGCTCGACTTTGGGCATGTACCTCGCCTCGCTTGCCATGACCATTGTCCAGTACATCTTCTTCGCTGGGTCCGGTTGCTCTATGAACCAGGCGGCTATTACCATTAACCTCTTGCTCTGGATTGGTATTTCGTTCATTTCGGTTCACCCCACGGTCCAGGAATACAATCCCAAGGCCGGCTTGGCCCAGGGCGCCATGGTCGCCGTCTACTGCACTTACTTAACCATGTCTGCTGTCTCGATGGAGCCGGACGACAAACAATGCAACCCACTGGTTCGTGCGCAAGGCACTCGGACCACTTCGGTTGTTATAGGTGCTATTGTAACAATGCTCACTATTGCGTACACCACCACGAGGGCTGCGACCCAGAGTCTTGGACTAGGCTCCTCCGGCGGCATCCGTCTTCCCGAGGAGGACGAACATGACCTTGTGACCCAGCAGCCCAATGGCCACAAGCAGATGCGCGCCGAGGCTTTGCGCCGAGCAGTCGAAGAGGGCAGCTTGCCGGCGGATGCCCTTTTGTCTGATGACGAGAGCGAGGCCGGCGGCAGTCACACTCACGGCGACGACGAGCGCACAAGGACCCAATACAACTATACCGTGTTCCACATCATCTTCTTCCTAGCAACGACCTGGATCGCAACTCTGCTCACTCAGAGCTACGACGACCAGAATGCCGATGGCAACTTTGCCCCTGTTGGCCGATCCTATTGGGCTAGTTGGGTCAAGATTGTGAGCGCCTGGGTCTGCTATGCCATGTACGCCTGGACATTGGTGGCTCCAGTCATTCTCCCTGACCGCTTTGACTTTTCATGAATACTCTTGCAGCTGCATCATTGAGTATTTTGTCCTTCTATTGCAGGCTGGAGTTCTTCGGAGGGGGGAGGTTATATTTGGAAGCATAGTGGACAGACACGGTCAGAAGGTTTCTTTGCTCGCCGATATCGTTTTATTCTGACCATACCCCAAGCCATGCATCATTTGGGACATTCCAACCCACTGCGTCGAACTGGACGGCTCTGTTGCGTAGCCACGTATCTCTGTATGTATGATGCCTGTACCTCGCATGTTTACGTGCTGTAAAACAAGATAATGAGGCGTACCTACTACTCCGACTTGGTGATGTGAGCGTCACGTACGAGTTACGGCAAGTGCAAATTTTCCTCTGTCTGTTTGAGCCCCTTGGCCTGACTTTGTTTTATTTTGTTTTTTCCAAAACGCATCCGGTCGGCACCGCAGTCAAGTGCCATCATGTTACTGATGTGGAATTTCTTCCGCGCTTGTGAAAAACCTGCCAACCCCGCGGATCCAGTCACAAGGTCTTGTTTCCGTGTCCGGTAACAACTTTGCGTGCCTACTGAACAGACTCAGCCGCATGGAATCCATCCAACGTCACGTGGACCGCTCCCGCCTGGACGAGCTGCCGAGACAATTAGTTTGGTTTGTATAACTATGAATCAAGAAAGCAACTTACGGCACGGGAGAGATCCTCAATCAGATCCGTAACGTCCTCAATGCCCACACAGAGCCGAATGAGATCCTCTGGCATCTGCCTCTCCTTCCGGGTCTTGGCATCGATGCTAGCATGGCTCATTTGGCAAGGCATACTGATCAGACTGTTCACACAGCCGAAGCTTACACTGATGCTGTATAGCTTAGCGGCTTCGACAATCCTCTCTGAGAGAGCGGCGTCGCCAGTCTCAAAGGACAGAACGGCGCCGGCGCCACGCGCCATGGACCAGTGCAAGTCATATTGAGGGTGGGATTTGAGTCCCGGGTATCGGACCTTAAACCCATGGGACTCGAGAAATTCGGCGATTTGCTGAGCGTTGGCCTGCTGCTTTTCCATACGGATAGCAAGCGTCTTGATACCTCTCATAAGGAGAAATGAGTCGTTGGGCGAAAGACCACATCCGGTGGCGTTAATGGTAAAGAACAGCTTGTCCCCAATCGTCGAGTCGTTGACGCCAATTACGCCTGCCATGATATCATGATGTCCAGATAGATACTTCGTGCCCGACTCGTACACAATGTCAGCACCGATGTCCAAGGGGTTTAAGAGCATGGGCGAGAGCATAGTGTTGTCAACAATGACCAAAGCCTTGTCATTGACATCGTGCACAAGCTTGGCAATCGAGGGGATGTCGACGATCTTGATGAGGGGGTTTGTCGGTGTCTCGAGCAAAACCATGGCCGTCTTGTCAGAGATGACGTGGCGAAGGCTTTCCACGTTAGTGGTGTCAACATGGTGAACGATGATTCCCTGGTTAGAGGACAGATATGCAAGCAGCCGATTGGTACCTCCGTACAAGTCGTCGCCGGTGATGACCTCGTCGCCGGGGCGCAATAAGCGGGTAATGACATCCAAGGCACCCATACCGGAGCCAACGGCAAGGGCTCTCGTGGCGTTCATGATCTTGGCCAGATGGCGCTCGAGATGGGTACGGGTCGGGTTCCCCGACCTGGTGTAATCGTACTCATTACCACCAGTGGCAGAGGTCTGCTTGAAGGTCGCGGACTGGTAGATGGGGATGCTGGAGGCGCCATACTGGTCGTTACTGTCGGTGTAGACCAGCTCGGTGGCTAAGGCATAACGGCGGCGACCATTGCGAGGACTGGAGGGCGTGGGAGAAGGGGGGAGGTCGTGACCATCGAGATCAACCCGCTTCAGGGGATTGCTGGATTTGGCCGCAGCTCCGTTGTTGGGCGGTATAGACATTGTGAGACAGGCAGGTCGTGGCGATGGCGGGGTAGCGTAATGTAGGTACTGCCCGGCCGGCTTTGCTTGAAAAGAGCGAGTGTGATTGAAGCTGTCTTCGACTGGTCGTTGGCGATAAGCTACTGCACATGCAGCGTCTGTGAACCGTCGCAATTGATGGTCGCAAGGGATGAGACTGTAGCGGAGGCTACGGACAGGCGTTGAATGGATCGAGTACAGTACTACCGCTGGTCTCGTAAAGAGCCAGACTTGTCGCCGCGGACAGACTGAGTTGCTCAGCAAGTCAATTGTCCAAACGCAGCACCGGCGTACTCGATTGAACCAGGTGGTTGGTAAGCAGGGTGGAAAAGATGTATGCTTGTAGATGTATAGGAGAAGTTTTATGGCTACACAAAGAGGGGACCGACGGCGGCCTTTTGGGGAGACGGGAGCGTGTGACTCTAACAGCACTGACGACCACCACTGTGGATACCCCCGGATGACGTGATTTGTCGGTGTGCCCAAAGTCCCCCGAAAGTCGGCGATGGTGGGGCAAACTAAACCCTGGACAAGGATGCGGAGGTTAAGAGCTGTGTTGGAATTGGTCAATGCATGCATGCAGGACTAGGGTCATTAGTCGGGACGTTGGGGCCAAGTACAGACGGCACTGGCCGTAATTGGCAGACACCAGACACCTAGCAGGAACTGACAGTTGCATGGTCTCGAAAGGATTTGCCTGTAATCAGCTGGCAGTCGTTATCAACCAAAACAACACTAGAAAATCTTGTATAGGTACCTAGACGACAGAACAAGCACCCATACTACCGATTGATACCTGGTTGTAAGTTGTCGACATTAGAGACTTCTATAGCTATATATGTCTGATAATCCATCCAATCCTGACCCCCTATGGTTTGCACATGTATTGTACAGAAAGAAGCTGGCGTTGCACGATGTTAAAGGATTTACCGTTACCGCGTATATCTATCCACGAAACCACAGAACAACCCAACGATCATCTTCCTATCCGTCGCTTCTAACGTGGTCAAACAAACACGCCCCTTCAAAGGTGTTGACACGCAAACCGTCATCGCCTCATGTATTGTCTTTAACCCAACTCCTCAACCATATCCTCGAACTCGTCAGTTACCGATGCCTTTGAAGCCTTCGTTGCATGCCTGGCATGGTTGTCCATCAGGATCTGACCTCCACCTTTTCTTCCGAAAAAGTCTTCTGTACGGATTCCCCGGAAGTGCTCAGGCGTTATGCTGGACATGGAGTTGCCGCTCGCCCGATGCTCCCGCATATACTCACGAACCGGCGCCATGGCAGCATCTCGGCATGCTTCCTTAATATCGCTGCCTGACATGCCGGCGGTGACTTTTGTGATGTAATCCAGACTAAACTCTGCATCGGTCTTTGTGTCCTTGAGAATGAGCTGCAGAATGCGCCGTCTCTGCTCCTTGCTTGGCAGAGAAACCGGAAACTTTTTGGGCATTCGCCTAAGAATAGCCTCATCAATGTCGTGTATCCTGTTTGTCGCCCCCAGAACCACAATTCTGGCGGGCATACCTGAAGAGTTTGATGATGTCAAACCGTCCCAAAGAGTCATGAACCTGAGTTGTCAGCCGATGAACACCAACTAATCACCACTTCAATTGCGGTTCCAGTCACTCACTCTGCCTTGACCATGCCACTAGCCTCATGCTCGCCACTTCTTCTTGTGCCCAAGACAGCATCGATTTCATCGATGAAGATGATGGCAGGCTGCATCTTGCGAGCCAATGAGAACACAGCGCGGACCAATTTGTTAGAGTCACCGTACCACTTCTCGGTAACAGTCGAAATGTGTAGGTTGATAAAAGACGCGCCACTCTCGCGGGCAACCGCCTTGGCAAGCATGGTCTTGCCGCATCCAGGAGGACCGTAGAGCAATACGCCAGACGGGGCAGACAGGAGCGGTGCCGCATGAGAGTATAGATGCGGCATAGTTAGAGGATAGATGACAGACTCTTTGAGCTCATCGATAATTTCCTCCAAGCCGCCGATATCTGTCATACCTCGTTAGCGAAGCTCCAGGCCATGTGCGCGGTATTAGCGTGCGTGCGTAGCGCTTACCAGAGAACCCAATAGGGATATCCTCCGGGGCCACCATTTCCAGAGCAATAAGGTTCTCATACTCATTTAGCACCAACTCTTCTGGTTTCGGACCGCGGCGAGAGGCGTTGCTGTCGTCCGACGGGTCATCGTCAGATTTGCCGGCGTTCTTCCCTTTGCGCAAACGCTCCAGATGGGCCTTCGCCTGCAAACGTGCTTGCTCGTGTTTCTCTCGATCGGGATCGGCGAGGGTGCTGGTAAGCGATGACAGAAAGTTCCTAGCAAGGTACACGCCGGTTGCCATCTACATTATCAAGTTAGCCTTCGAATACGTCATTCGTTTCTACTATTGAAGGAGTCCGTTTACCATGCCAGCCACCAATAACAGGTCCAGGGCGAAGTCGCCCAGACCCTTCTTGCGGTCGCCCATGCCGAGGAGTTTTCCGACGGAGCCCAGCCAACGGTCAAGGTCGCCCGTCATCAGTGTTGGCGTCACGGCGAATGGCCGACGGGATGTGGTTGGGATTGCCTAATGTGCAAAGTTACAACGAGTGAATGGCCGTTGTGGACAGGAGAGAGTTTGACGACGAGTCTATTTGTAATGAAGATAAGAACGTCGCCCAAAGGTTGCACGCCGGCAAGCAAAGATTGCGTAGTGGCTTCGTTGGGCGCATCTAGGTGATGGAGAGACGGCGGGCGGACAAGACGTGGCCCCGTTCTAGAAACTGAGCCGACTCAACGCCACCCGCGGTACGGGGAGAAAACTAAGCCACATATGAACTGCCGCCGGAGGTACCTAGGAGTTCGTTTCCCTCACCCCAATGGCGAGCACCGCCACATGTACGCACTGGACACAAGCTGCTGGATCTAGTACCCGCTAACCTTGCCCAGGTCGACCAGGCTGTCAGGCCCTTTGTTTACTTTTTCGTCGCAAAGTCGTTGTAATCCGCTTCGGAGCAGATGCCCCCTCCTGTGTTTCTTGTTTGGAATTGTACTCTGCGCAAACCTTCGCCTCAGAGCCGTGAAGAATTAATTACCGTACGCACCACTGCTCCCTGACGGACGCGATTCACTGTTTTTCTCAGTAATATAGCTGAATGACGCACGAATCACGCACGACCCATCACCGCGCGACACTAGATATCCTCCAGGCGCGTGGCCTTCCCCGACCACCCACTCTCCGCTGCGCAATTTGCGCCTGTCACCCTACCTCACGACCACACCATTTTCCCTGGCGCGAATGTCGCATGCTGCTCGCTTGTCTAAACTGCTGGCTTTAGTAGATTCGGATTCTGACGAACTTTCCGGCCTCGGCGCGAAAACCAATGGCAACAGCACGAAAGATCACAAGATGCCGCTAGCGAAGAAACCCAGGGGCAGGCCTCCGGCCGCTCACAAGGTCACGAAGCCGTCGCAAAGAGCAACAAAAAATCGCATGAATCCCAAGCTTGCAGCCTCAATCAGCAAGGCAGACATGAATGGCACATTTGACTTATCAACTATTGTCGAAGATAAGGCTTCCAAGAGGGGCCGTAAGGCAGCAGCGAAGGATGAAGAAGAGGAGGAAGAGGTGACCGAAAAAGATAAAGACATTGCTTCTCCAGCAAAGCCGAGTGTCGGTAGGCCTAGAGGTCGTCCAAAAGCCTCAGTCGCAGCAGTGTCCAAAGGAGACGATCCGAATGAGATACCGGATTCCGCCGTGAAGCGCACCGCACCACCAGCCAAGCGAGGACGCCGCCCTGCTACCAACCCGACGCAGAACGATGAATCGGAAATCCCGGAGACACAGGCTCATGACGCTCTGTGCGTTGAGATGGAGCTGGATGATCAGTTCGAAGACCTGTCAGTACCACGACAGCCTGCCCGCCATACCAGAGAGGCAGGTGGAAGCTCAGATGTGGATGTGAGCGATGTACAACTACGGCGGAAGCTGGGCGAGATGAGAAGGAAGCATGATCACCTGGAGGCAAAATACCGGGATCTCCGGGACATCGGGGTCAAGGTCGCCGAACGCAACTTTGATGATCTCAAAAAGGAGAGCGAGGAACGAGCAAAAAGCAAGTACCAGGTCGAGGCCAGTGAAGGGTAGTGCTAACATTTCCCAGCTGCGAGCGAACTCATAGGTCAGCTCAAGGCCGACCTTGCCATACAGCGGGATCTAGCGAAGGCGGGACAGCAGTACAAGAAGCAATTTGAGGAAATGGAGGCGAAAGCAGCAGCATTGACTACATCACTGGCCGAAACGAGGCAGGAAGTTAAGACGCTGTCAACAAGGCTAGCCGCGAGCAGGTCTGCTGAAGCCGCAGCAAGCACGAAGACGGTTCCCGGCAGCGCCGTCAAAGGCAGTAGCGCTGCTGCTGCTCGAGCTCTCGCTAGCTCAGATATGGTGCAAACGGGGCAATTGAAGGAGGATCTTTATGGCGACTTGACTGGGCTGATTGTCAGGGTCACCAAGCGCGACTCTAACGGTCAGGTTTTCGATTGCATCCAGACGGGGAGAAACGGAAGTAAGTCCTACCACTTGTCGCGGTTTCTTGCAGTATCTCGGTGGCCGACCTCGTTGTACTAATTACGCTCCTAGCCCTTCACTTCAAGCTCGAGGTCGAGAGTGAGAGCTCGGGTGAGAGCTACGAAGAAGCTCACTTCACGTACAAGCCACAGCTGGACGAAAATAGAGACCGCGACTTGATCGACATGCTCCCCGACTTCTTAGTGGAGGAGATCACATTTCCTCGACCACATGCCGCGAAATTCTACGCGCGTGTGGTCAAGTCTTTGACTGAGCGCATCGATTAGTCTGTTCGAGCTGAACGTCTCTTTTCATTGGGGGCAAGGCCAGGCACGGCGCGCAATAAGCGTTTGATTAGTCTATACGACACCCTGGGAGACTGCATGAATACATACAAGCCTAGCCCACTGCTCGACCCGGTTTTGAAGGTGGATGGCCTGCTGCTGTTGGCTCGGCGAGACATGGCATCGTAAATAACGGTTCCCGGGTCCTGTTGCACAGAACGAAATACATGGGTACCTAGCCAAGCGCAGTGCAAACATAGTCTTCTACGGCGGTAATGAATCCGTCAGGAAAAAGCAGTGTGTGACGTCAGGCTGGTCATTTGTCTTACTTCGACTGTTCAATGAGGTTCCCAAGTTACCCCTGTCCGAACAGGTCAGGTCGAGAATGAGAGCCTGAGTTAATTGGTTGCTTGGTACTTCTTCGCACTCAACAGCAGACACCTTGATGTCTGGAAGTCATGTGTTAGTGTTATTCTGCCTCCCACGGTACATCGCCGAAGTCGCGTTTAAAGGGGCCGAGAGGAAAAACAACTTGCTGAATATGAGGCTAAAGGGGCGATAGCTACATTCGCACTGCCCAATGCCTACCCACCTACCTGGGTAGGTAGATACCTTAGTACCTAGGTAGGTATAGAGACCCTCGCTAGGTGCAAGCAGCCGCTCCCGCGCCATGTCGTAGGCTTCTAGGATGTCAAAGTGGGTCCATCCGGTTTTGGACCCCTGCACCTTCAAAAATCGGTGCATTACTACTTACCTAGGTAGGTACTCTACGTTGTGGACGTGTCGTGAAGAGACGAAAAAATCTCCGCGTCGATGCAATAAGCGTGATTGATTTGGTCCGGATCGCACTGCGCTGCACCGGGTTGGACAGGACTGCTGTGTTTCCGCTGCGCCTCTTCAAGAGCCGCGAGAGCAATGCGTTTACGCCTTGAAATGAATGCGCCTCCACTCCCTTGCGCAGAAGAAGAAGCCCCTGGTCCCCACGTCTCTTTACTATCCAACCCCGGCCATTTCGCGGGACGACTCGAGCGGCGCTGAACCAGTCGAGCCAAGCTATACAGCCCAGTCACACCTGACCTTTCTCGGGTCCTTGTCGGTCCTGCCGCTCCCATATCTCCCGGGCTGCTGAAGCGAAGGGACAACACGACACAGAAGGCTCGACGAGAGTCAAAGACAGCAGCGCCGAAAGACACAAGTCTCTTACCTTTCGTTGCTTTGCCTGCCATGGCTGTCTCTTCGCGCGCCGGCTTTTTGGCCGTCGCGGTTGTCTTTCACCTCGTCTACATCTACTCCATTTTCGACATTTACTTTGTTAGTCCAATCGTTTCGGGCATGGAGCTCATCCAGATCAACCGGCCCGACCATGCCAAGGCTCCCGCTGATCGTTTGGTTCTCTTCGTTGGTATGCTCGTCTACTTCCCGCTATCTGGTGCCACAACCTGGGCAAGCTACTGATACTTGTTTCTAGGAGATGGTCTTCGAGCAGACAAGGCCTTCCAGTCCTTTCCAGAACCCTACCCCGAATCCGAAGATGATCTGGCTCCGCGGCCACTGGCCCCTTTCCTACGATCCCGCGTCTTAAAGCACGGCACCTTTGGCGTGTCACATACGCGCGTGCCCACCGAGTCTCGCCCTGGTCACGTTGCGCTAATCGCCGGCCTGTACGAGGACGTCTCAGCAGTCGCGACTGGCTGGAAACTTAACCCTGTCAACTTCGATAGCGTCTTTAACCGGAGCCGTCACACTTGGAGCTGGGGTTCTCCTGATATCCTTCCTATGTTTGAAGAAGGTGCTGTTCCTGGTCGCGTGGATTCCTACACCTACGGTCATGAGTTTGAGGATTTTAGCCAAGATGCTCTGCAGCTCGACTATTGGGTCTTTGATCATGTCAAGGAGTTTTTCAATGAGGCGGCCAAGAACGAGACACTGGACGCTGCGCTTCGTCAAGACAAAGTGGTCTTCTTCCTACATCTTCTTGGGTTGGATACCAACGGTCACTCGTACCGACCCTACTCAAAGGAGTATCTCAACAACATCAAGGTTGTGGATCAAGGCGTCCAGGAAATAACAGCGCTTATCCAATATTTCTATGCTGATGACCGAACCGCTTTCGTCTTCACAGCGGATCACGGCATGAGCGACTGGGGAAGTCATGGAGATGGCCATCCAAACAACACTCGTACGCCCCTGATCACCTGGGGTTCGGGCATTGCACCGCCAGTGCTCACAACCAACTCCGTTGCTCCTGGGCACGACGAGTACTCCTCTGACTGGCACCTTGACAGTGTCAGACGACATGATGTGGCGCAAGCTGATATTGCGGCCCTGATGGCTTACCTGATCGGCGTGGAGTTCCCTGCTAACTCTGTTGGCGAACTACCCTTATCGTACGTTTCGTCAAGTATCGAAGAGAAGGCGCAAGCGGCTCTTGTCAACGCCCGCGAGATCCTCGAGATGTACAGGGTTAAGGAAGAACGGAAGAAGGCGACGGAACTGCGCTATCGGCCGTTCGGGCCGCTGAGCAATGCGAATCTGACCCCTGACCGCCGGGTCGGTGACATTCAAGACCTTGTCGACGCTGGCAACTATGAAGAGGCTATTGAAGAATCGGCTGCTCTTGTAAAAATTGCGTTGGAAGGTTTGCGATACCTCCAAACGTACGACTGGGTCTTCCTTCGCACGCTGATCACCATTGGCTATCTTGGCTGGATGGCGTTTGCGCTCACTGTTGTTATCGGCTTGCATGTCTTGCGAGGCAGCCACCCTCCTTGCCGCACGACAGTCGGTGCGACTGTGTTCACATCAGTACTTGCAGCGTTGTACGCATCTTTCATCATCTCCAAGTCCCCGGTCACCTACTATGCGTATGGTTTCTTCCCTGTCGTCTTCTGGGAGGAAGTCTGGGCTCGACGTCGTTCACTTGTCGAAGGCCGCCAGGTGCTTTTCGGGCATATCAAGACCGGGGGCGGCGTGGTTTCATTCTCCTTGAATGTCGTGGCCTACGTCTGCATCATTGTTTCTCTCGTAAGATACAAGACATGTTCCTGGTTCTGGCTGCTTTGGTGTCGCTAACACAGTCGAGGCTCTTGGATACATCCACCGCGAAGTCTTAACCATTATTTATGTCCTTGCGGCCTTCTGGCCCATGACGTACGGCTTAAGATTCCTCCATTCGAACGCCTTGTTGACTGTGGTCTGGTTCTTCGCATGCCTTGTGATGAGTGTTTTCACATTGCTTCCGGCCATGAAGTCAGAGAACGTTCCTCTCATGTATGTCTACGCCGTTGTATCCTTACACCCCGAGTGCTCACGTGCTTACCCATCACAGCATAGCAGGCGGGGTCGCTATGGCGGTGATTGGCCTAGCTTATCTTGTCTGGGAAGGCAAGCTTCTTGAAAGACCAGCCCTGCCGACTGCCAGGGCGTTGACCGGTGTTCAGGTGAATACTTATGTCTCGTTGAGGATCTGCTCCGCAACTGACACAATTGAAAACAGGTCGGCCTCATCCTGCTCGCAATTGTGATCACCCGGTCCAGCGCCTTGTCTCTTCAGGCTAAACTAGGGTTACCCCCTGGCAACCAGGTGGTTGGATGGATTATCCTTGGTAAGCGTCAATCAAATTTCGACGTTGGGCATTGTTAATCGATCGGTAGTTGTGTCGCTGCTCATGCCTCTGGCCCACCGTTTGCAGCCCAACAACCACTACATCCACCGCCTAATGACTATGTTCTTGACCTGCGCGCCGACGTTTGTCATTTTGACTATTTCATACGAGGGGCTGTTTTACGTGGCTTTCAGTATTCTGCTGGTCGCCTGGGTGAGCCTTGAGCATCGCGCATTCGCTTTCAGCAAGAGCTCCGCAGACGAGCGACGCTCTCAATATAACGGTACTGCCAACAAGAAGCCAGAACCATCCCCGCCAGCTTTCAGAGCCTTGACTCTCGCCGACGCGCGAGTTTCATTATTCTTCTTCGTCTTGCTGCAGTCTGCCTTCTTCAGCACAGGCAACGTGGCTTCGGTGTCGTCCTTCAGCTTGGACAGTGTGTACCGACTAGTCCCCATCTTCGACCCCTTCTCCCAAGGAGCACTACTCGTACTAAAGCTGATGATCCCCTTCGCCCTCATCTCGGCCAACCTCGGAATCCTCAATGTCAGGCTCGGCGTGGCGCCGTCGTCTCTATTCATGGTTGTCATGGCCATTAGCGATGTTCTTACTCTCTACTTCTTCTGGGTAGTCAAGGACGAGGGCTCGTGGTTAGAGATCGGCTCCACCATCAGCCACTTTGTCATTGCGAGTCTGCTCTGTGTGTTTGTGGCCGCTCTCGAGGGTGTCAGTGCACTGTTTATTGGCGGTATTGAGGTCGAGGAACCCCAGGGTGAAGGGGACCAGAACGGGACGGTGGCATCCGATACCACGGGACGCACAATGGCGGCCAATGGCAGGACGCCTTAGATCGTTGCCAAAGCATAACGGCCAGTGGCCATGGCTTGAAAATCAAAGTATATACGATGTCGTCATACTGTAGTGGAAGGCCGAACAAGCCTGCAAGCACTTTATCCGCCCACTTGGCCTTTTTCAACGCCGGCATGGTGGATGAGTGAGTTGACAAAACACGCTTCATGGCCGAGTACTGCGTTTGACTCTCGTGTCAGCGCAAGGGGCCTCCACTTCAGTTCCCTTGACCTATTACTACACTCCTACGGTCGTCCTCAATATGACGAGACGCGGTTCAAGCCGGCGAACAGGCCTCAGCTTCAGTCATTGCTTTCAAGAGCAGTGGTGCCTCGGTGTCGTCTTGGAGGAGAGAAGACGCCACAAGGAATAGAAAGTTCCTCGGAGAGCACCAGGGAAGCTGCAGCGTTGGCTACGATCGGTGTGCCAGTGTACGAAAACAAGGTGGAAGCGCGGTGAGGGTCCGCCGAGTTCTCACACCGTCTCCGTTGATGGGAGTGTAGGAAGAGGGGAGCGAGAGCTGTCACACGTTCTGCACAGTCGGACATATGCCTGTAGACTAATAGTGAGGGAACCACGACGTGCCAAATATGTTGTTACAGGGCGTCTCCGGCCAAGCCCACCTATCTATGTATGAGCCGACCCTCGTCAACACCGGAGGTAGTCATTTCACCCTTGCCCGACTAACTAGAGGGTTGTATCCGCACAGTGAGAGGATGTGCCGGAAATGTTTGTTCCGGAAAGGGAACAGAGACTCGGCTCGGTGGTGAAAGGTATTTTCAAGTACTAAAGTCTACTGGGACCGAACGTAAGGCGTACCGAAGCCAGCCTGGAGTCCCCCTTGCCGTTGCAATCGTGCGTTACCACCTGGATCTGGTTCCTCTAGCCTCCGAGATATCTGTCCCAGTAAACCTTTTCTTTTATTAGACCCGGATTCAAAAGACGGTATGCACCACAGCCGATGATGATGCTTCCAGGGGATGGCTGGCAATCCGTTTTCCCCAAGCCTTGTAACCTCCCCGAAATCATCCATTGCATTCATCCCAAGATGCCGACATCAGCAAACATCTCAATCACGCCGCACCCATCACACCTATAGTCCGGGTACACGTCTGAATTCTGAGACACGTCGCGGCGTCTGATGCCTCGTCATCCACAGAGGCATTTGTAACTCTTAGTCATCTCGATTCCAGATGACATGCAATGAATCACCTCGATGTCGTTCTCCCGCGGATCCCGCGCGCGGGGGACTCTTGATGGGCAGTTCAGGGACCTAATTCCCCTCCCCTTCAAACTGTTGCAACGTTTGGCTCTAGACGTCCTTCGTGGCTGGTCCGGGACCAGACATGACCATAGGTATGCTTTTCTCGGCAGCCTTCTGGGGTTCCTTGGAGGGGGTGGTGGCGAGGATTCACCTATCCATGTCCACGTACAGTGTGTCCCTTGCCTAAAACGGGAACGCATGCGTGGGGACCAAGCAGTTTCGGAGCACATCCCCGATGCATAATTATGATTACCTACCTGTTCCTACACTACCTACTAGCCTAGGTAACTTGGTCAGTAGGTAAGGTAACTTGCCTTCCTGACCGCGCCAGCGACACTCTCTGAAGCTTAACTTACCTCACTTATTATACCACCTAGATTGGTGGGTACGTAGGTACCCTAGGCATGTACAATGTATGTAGGTAGACTCCGGTTGTTTGCTCTCGTGCCAGTGCCTCGCCGTGGTCCGTACCGCACCTGTACCACGCGGCGGCCCCCTTACACACCCGCAGCTGCGCATTTGGCCTGGGCCCGAATTTCACATATCCGATGGCGGCTGACCGGGAACGGAAGAGGTAGCTTCATTCTTCATCCTCCGACATGGATGGATACGTGGCTCGGTTACCTAGCAAATGCCCTGTCGCCGCCTAGTTGCTACCAACCTCCGTTGCTATCTTGAACAAACCTGCGTTTGCCATAAGCCGTGAGGGGTAGGTCGGTGGGGTAGGAGAACGCCATCTTGGCAGTAGTGCCGTTGAGAAAGAGTCTCACATGCTCGCCAAACCGACAACTGTGGCGTCTATTCCAACGTCCTTGGCCAAACCTCGCCTAGGCTGCCACACTCGCCCACGAGATCATGATTCCAGCGTCAACAGGCAAGGCCCAAGTGGAAAGGGCCGGGCTTCATGTTGGTGGCCCAGGCAGAGCCCGGCATCAGTCACACGAGAAGTACATGCTGGCTGCCAGCCCTCTCGCGTTACCGTCTATAATAGGACATGATTGCGCTCTTCTCTCAATTCATGCGCCACTCCCAAACCCCGGAAAGTCCGGCAGGCAATGCTAGATGTTATCAGTAGGGGGAGTATGGGTAGTAGAATCGTTCTGGTCGCGACGCAGAGCCACTGCTGTCAACTTTGAGTCTACCACGTGTGTGGTTGCTGCCTGGGAAGACGAAACAAGGACTGGAAGATCAACAAACCCAGCTCCATACGTTGCGAATGAATACCTACCTACCTACCAGCAGTTCGCATCCCATCCAGCTCACCCCAGTCCAGGGCAGACAAGCCTACCTTACCTGCGTACGAGCCGATTGGGAGCTGACATAGCCTGGCGAGCAAGGGCCACATACCATCGCGGTGGTCCATACCTCGGAAGCAGACAACAGGAAGCAAGAGCTACGCCAAGGGCCCGATGCTACAAAGCTAGAGCTAATTGTCTTTTGTTTGTGCTACAGTGATGCACCAGCCATGGGTGCAATCAGGGCCGTTCGAACAAGAGACAACTCGGCGTCACCTGTTCGCGAGGATCTCAAAGGGCACGCTTGGCGATTTCTGGTTCCCGATTCATGCGACGTCGTCCACCAACTCCAAACTTTCAGGCAGGCCACAACTTTGTTGCGCACCCAGGTCACCAGACATCGTCTTCAGAAAAGGGGGTAAGAGCCAAGATGAAGAGTACATGATAGCCATATGATCTATTAAGAAAAGAAAGAAAGAAAGAAAGAAAGAAAGAAAGAAAGAAAGAAAAAAACCCTCTGGTACGGCCATGTCGTTTTTCGGGCTACTTCTTCAAGGTGGCCGGCCCATGGACTTTTCTCGTCCACCTTACAACTTAGTCCTGTATGATATTGCGAGGCTTTCTTCCAATCAACCCCGTCATGCCCCTGGGGTGGGATGTCTTATAGGGCCCCGGCGTGCTAGACATTGTTGTACAAACCAGAGCGGACGACAGCAGCGGACGAACACTGACCACGTTGTGCAAGGCAGCCACCGCCGTAGCTTTTCGGACGCTTGAGACAATACGGACCAAGACAGGCAAAATCAGTACAAGAGGCGTCTCCTAATGCACGAATTGGATGGCTATACTCCAGTGGCCAAGCGCGCCGAATCTTGAAGGGGAGAGCGAAATCGCGATTCCGAGCGCACCTTTATTGGAAATAAGCTGTCCTGAGACTGAACATCATCCATACGGTGGCCGCTGTCTCGACCCCAGGCTAGACCCAGAATACCACTATCTTACCAACAACAGCAACGACGCCATTTTCCCTCAAAGCCGCCGACGAATACCTCGACCTCAGCTTCGACCTTGACCTAGACCTGGGGACGAGGGCAACGTGGTGGGCCTTGACCCAGGTGTCCCAAGGCCCGACTTCGACGCGGGCGAGAGCCTGGTTCTGACAGAGAACAGAAACAGCACGGCCTCTGGCCGTCTGCTGCGGCAAGGCGAGACTACTGGCAGCACCAGCCACAGAACCTGTTCACGACGACGGGCGACACGGATAGGCCAACCCTCGACGCAGGAGGGATGGAAACAATCCGGAGTGGTGGTGTGCTGACGCTCCCCAGTGCGAATCGATCAACAACGCGGTTGTGCTGGTTGTGGCTCGGCGGCGTCTGCAGACTCGGATCCACTTTTATCGTTACAGGGCAGGTAGCAAGAGTAGCGGGAGCGTCGGCAGACGTGCACTCGCCGTCCAGTCCCAGCAGCAGCATCAGCACCAGTTCCAACAGTTGCAGTTTCCGCTCCCGTTCCATCCTCGCAGCTTCATCGGGCTCGTACTCTTCCCTGCTGACCTCTACCCCCCTCCACCCGCCGCATCCGCATCCGCACCCGCACCCGCACACGCACACGCATACGCACCTCCAGCACCCCTACCCGCACCCACGCCACCTGAACAATCCTCGTACGCATCAGCAACCCGAGGACCATATCCCCCAGAAGCTCCAGCAACACCACCACCCCCTACCCGGCTGCAGGAGCCGCCGCCGCCGCCGCCGCCGCCGCCGCCGTTGTCAGTCTCCGCCAGCGCCGCTGCTAGGGACAGAATCAGAGACACAGCCAGCCAGACCTTGCGCCTGGGCCGCCTCTACAGCAACCAGCACCTTTGCTGCTGTCGCTACTACTGCGCCAGCTCACTCCTGGTGGCCCTCCTCCTATTCCCACGGCGCGACCAGAGAAATTCGTCAACGACTCTCTTCACCACCCTCACGACTCCGTCGCAGCTCTCGCTTCACGGTCGCCCATGGATGCCGACATGTCATCTACCGACCTGTCGGCCCAACAGCCGCAACCATCGCAAAAGTCCGAATCGCCATCGCAGTCTGCTGGCGGAGATTCCAATGCCGCCAACACGAGCCCCAACGCTCAAGGCAGCTCTGCTGCTGCCGCCGCCGCCGCCGCCGCGAACCACATGAGTTTTCGCAGGTGCGTCCTTCACCGTTAACCTCCGCCCCCGGCGCCTCGTCGCGATGACGCCCACTATTGTTGAATTCAAGATGGCATGTGTGTGCTGACATTGTTCTTTCTTTCTTTCCGTAATCAAAAGGCAACGAGCTTCTAGAGCTTGCGAGGTACGTAGTCTTCCACCTTTATCTTGGTCGCGCCCGCCATTCGCGAGACCCCTCTGCCCACTTTGTGCCGAGGTATCTTTATTTCGTGCACCACACCTCGTTGCTCTATGTTGCTACAACTGCGAGATTACATCGCCCACCACATCAATATGACACGCCTCGACCAGAGTTCAAGCTAACTGTTGGCCCTTTGAATATATAGACATGTCACGCACGCAAGGTACGGATGCGCAATTCTCACTCCCTCGACTCGTCCGCTCCTTACCCCTCTGCGCTATGTGACATGCGACCCAGCTTCCCGCGCGCCCAACCATCTCTGCAACCCCCCTTCTCCAACCGGATTTCCTCACCAAGCCACCCTTTACTGATTTTCCTTAGGTGCGATGCGACGCCGCCAGTCTGGGCGTGCCTTGCACGAACTGCGTCGCCTTCCAGATCGAATGCCGCATCCCTACCCCCAAGCGCAAAAAGGCGACAAATGCTGGAACGAACAAGGACTCGGACAGGTCTGCCTCTACTTCGCCGTTTCCGCAACCCTCCAAACCTGGGCTAACTGAGGTACGCTCCAGCGAGAAAGGAGATACTGCCGACGACCGTTCACCAAGAGCCCCTAGTATTTCTGCCCCTGGTCCCGGGACGTTTCCGCCACGAACACCTGCTATCTATCACACCACAGATGGTACGCCGTCGTCCAACTACACCGAGTCGCAAGCCCGAAAGGAGGAGGTTGACAGTGGCACCTATCTCAACCTCGTGATGAAACCCAAATTCACAAGAGCCCCTATTACGGACGCCGGCAGAGTCGCATACCTCGGGGAGTCGTCTAACCTGACCTTACTTGTCCATGACCGCCAAGGCTCGTCAGACGTTGTCCACTACCCTTTGCCCGAAAACGTCAGGGGATCCAGAGCCCGTCTAACCGAGCTGGATAACGTCGAAATTGACATTCTCCACCAGCGTGGTGCTTTTCTGCTACCGCCGCGATCACTATGCGACGAGCTTATCGATTCGTATTTCAAATGGATCCATCCGATTGTTCCTGTCATCAACCGCACCCGTTTCATGCGACAATATCGCGATCCCAAGAATCCGCCATCCCTATTGCTATTGCAGGCTGTGCTGCTGGCCGGCTCTCGAGTCTGCACAAACCCGCAGTTGATGGACGCCAACGGCTCGACAACACCTGCAGCTCTGACCTTCTACAAGAGAGCAAAGGCGCTGTACGACGCCAACTACGAGGACGATCGAGTCACCATCGTGCAGTCGCTGTTGCTGATGGGCTGGTATTGGGAAGGGCCTGAAGATGTCACCAAGAACGTGTTTTACTGGAGCCGGGTCGCTACCATCGTTGCGCAGGGCTCTGGTATGCATAGAAGCGTCGAACAATCGCAGCTGAGTCGCTCCGACAAGAGGCTTTGGAAGAGAATCTGGTGGACCCTGTTCACGCGAGATAGGTCCGTTGCTGTCGCTCTTGGCCGGCCTGTACACATCAACCTGGACGACTCGGATGTCGAAATGCTCACCGAAGATGACTTCATTGAGGATGACGGCGACCGCAACAGCGAGTACCCGCCAGATCCTATACACGTTCAGTTTTTTATGCAATATGTAAAACTATGCGAGATTATGGGTCTGGTGCTCTCGCAGCAGTACTCGGTGGCCTCAAAAGGTCGGCAGTGCAACGCGATCGATCTGACGCACAGCGATATGGCTCTCGCAGATTGGCTTCAAAACTGCCCCAAGATCGTGTACTGGGAGGTTGCCCGGCATCACTTCTGGTCAGCCCTGCTTCACTCCAACTACTACACGACCTTGTGTCTCTTGCACAGGGCACACATGCCGCCCAACGGCGGAAGTCGGGTCCCTGACGATTCGCCATACCCATCACGGAACATTGCGTTCCAAGCAGCAGCCATGATCACCTCCATTATCGAGAACCTGGCGGCCCATGGCGAACTGCGTTTTTGCCCGGCATTTGTGGTGTACAGCTTGTTTTCTGCCCTCATCATGCATGTGTATCAAATGCGGTCGCCTGTGCCGTCGATTCAGCAGGTGACACAAGACAGGTTGAGAACATGCATGCAGGCCCTCAAGGAGGTCTCGCGCGTGTGGTTGGTAGGGAAGATGGTGTACACTCTGTTTGAGTCCATCATAGGAAACAAAGTTCTCGAGGAGCGTCTGCAAAAAGCTGCAGGCAAGCGACACAGAAAGGCGCAACAGGCCATGGCACAGCTAGAGCAGCATTCGCGCCCCCAGGACGTGGCCAAGCGGAAGTACGACGATATGGCCATCGACTTCAGCGTCAATACACCTACGCCCCAGGAGTCGTATGAACGGTCACGTCCCCAGACACCGAGCCACATGAAGGGCGAAGGTAATCCCCAAACCATGCCGCCGCCAGTCACCTCTCCCAACCCCAGGCAACACGATATTTTCATGGGCGGAACATCATCCCGGCCGCAGACCAGACCTGCGACACCATTCAACCCTTACTTCTCCGTTCCAGCTACGCCGCCAGACTTATACCTGGTAACTCGTAACTCGCCGAATATATCCCAGTCTCTATGGGAGAATTTTCAGCCCGACCAGCTGTTCCCAGATAGCGCCAGCATGCCAGCATTCCCCCATACGTCGCCTCCCCCCGTAAACCAACAAGGTCTCGACGCAGGTCTCATGGCGCACCTGCAAAATTCCAGCATGCAGAGCGGACTGCCAGCCCAAAACGCCCAGTTCCAACAAAGGGGGGCCAACAAGACAGGCTTGAGGGGAAGTCCTCCTCAAGGTCATAGTGTCCCCCCATCGGGTATGCAAGGCTTCCAACAGCAGCAGCAGCAACAACCACAACAACAGCAACAACAGCAACAGGCGCAAGCACAAGGGCAGAACACCCACAATAATGCCAATAACAGTCTCAACAGCAATCTGTGGACCGCCAACTTTGATGGGCTGATGACCGACGGCCAGAGTCCGAGCGACAGCTGGAGTACAGGATCTGCCCAGGGGCAGCCAGTTCCAAACACCTTGAACGTTGAGGATTGGTGAGTGAATATACACAGCTCGGAAACCGACTGACTCACTAACCTGACGACTTACTACAGGTTCCAATTTTTCGGCATCAATAACGGCGATTTGGCAAGCATAAATCTCGATCTGGGACTTGGACCCCAGTAAAGATAGATCAGATGCTCTTGGTATCCATTCTAGCGCAGACTTCGCTCAAGGCGTGTCCCGTAACCGCAAATATGGTAGAGGGTGCATCAATGAACAATGTTCGAGACTTGGCGAGGCCTTCTCAAATTTCACATGTGCCTTGCTAAGAAGCGCTACAAGTAGCTGGCGTGATGAGGCGGCTGTGTCTGTATCAGAAAGGCCCATATGAACAATGCGGGCGCCCTTGCATGCATAAGAAGCGGCTGACCCTCGCAGAATGTTGTAGGCCTGAGACCAAAATCATAGCATGCGTCTACACGACGCTCAATTGCCGGGGACTTGGTTCGCACGGTGCCAGGACCTACGTCACTCTCACCGACAAATAACTAACACAGCTGCCCTCACGTATCTCTGGCTGTACGCATTGATGAAGAGGCAGTATGATATTCGGGTTTGGTTCTAGTTGAAGAAACAAGCCACCCTTCAAAGGGTTTACCTGTCCTCAACGCCATTTCCTTCCTCTGTCTACCTAGGTAACCCCACGACTTACAATTGTTGGTCCATTCCCTAGACTCAACCTGGCTCCAAAAGGCTTTGAGATGAAGGAAAAACGCATGATATACCCATGTCTAATGTTTCGAAAGAAATAATTGGTGAATGAAAATGGGAGGTGTTGGCTGGTAGGTCAAGGGCAGGTTGGGCGACCATCCTGGGTGGAAGCCGTGGCAAATTGAGAAGCCACCTATCCTTGCCGTAAAACCCCCTCTATGCCCGCTAACGCCTTTTCCAATGCTCGACCATGCGGCACCAATTCGACTGATGCCTGCCCTTGTCAACCCGTGCGCCTCGTGGGCGTCTCTATCTTTGTTCGAGATCATGATATGTGTCCTTGCCGAGGCCTTGAGGGACAGAAGCCGTTCACCCAATAGTAACTTCGCCAAATAATCGCGTCGGGAATTCAGGTCTAATCAGACTTCTTGGACTTGGCGGCCGATGTGTTGTTACTTACGCCTCGGCCTCTGACAGACCCGTCTCCGTCACTCCTGCCCGTAGAGCCGACTGTCATTGGGGCAGCCTCAAGTAAGCCTGAGCTAGTCACACCACCGCCGACTGGCATGGATAGCTTTCCGTCGTCACTGTTGGTGTCCGTTAACTCGATGAGGTCGAGACCGTCCGGTTGACGGCTCCGGGTGCCCAATGTTGGCGTCCCGGGAGATTTGGCGAACGCGCCGCGCAGCCATGTTTCTAATGTTGCCGCGGCACGATCAAGACCAGAGCCTTGCCGTGAAGTTGCCGAGAGATCCTGACCCTCATCGAAGGGGCTTTCGACAATCCCGCTGCTAGATCCTGGCCTGAACCCAAAGTTGGCCGTCTCGGAGCCCATGACTGAAATGGACGGTAGCGATTCGTCGATGGCAATTCCAGGGATATGCTTTTTCGCCCACGAGTTCAAATAATCCTTTTCCGGGCCAGGCGCCCGCACGCTTCGGCCCAGGGAACCAACGCCCCCAGGCCTCCTCATCCATGCTGGCCGCGTGTCCCCCGCATCGCTATTCATCCTGCTCCTTGAAGACACCGGGGTGGACAAACCCGGAGTGTTGGGTAGATTGGGCCTGTTGCTGAGGTTGCTCTGCCGTCGAGAAGACGGCCTGCCTACTTGTTCGGGACTTTCCATAATGCCAGCTGTTATCGCTACAGTATCGAGAGAGTCCCTTGGTGTGGACATGGTCGAAGTACTTCGGAGGCTCTTCTTCCGTCGTGGCGGAAAATACCCCATGGTTTTCTTCGAAACACGGGCGATCTCGACTGGTTTTGGAACCGAGTCCAAAGCAACCCAGCGTACGTGAGTCCATGGCGACTCCTCTTCTTCGTTTTTGGATAGCTCGGATGATGGGCCGTTCGTAGTTGGCAAGCTGAAGAAGTCGACTTGCGTTGATTGAGCGGAAGTATGCCCGTCCCGCCCGTTGGCGCTGATCGGTTCCGGTGTTGGAGCTAGCAAGTCGACGGCTTGTCCCTCATGTGAAGGCGATTCACATGGGCGACCTTTGATCTCGCACGCATCGACCGGTATGGCTAGCCATTTTCGCACCTGGATATCTCTGGACCACAGGCCATTGGCCTTTCTGAATGCATCCTCGCGACACCTATACTTGAGCACTATGCCGGCATATGTATCAGTTGGTTGCACGTGGTGGATGTACACCAGCTGGTCTTGAATTTCCTCCTCCTGCGGCGTGTCTCTGACAAACTCGTCCGAATTCCTCCTCTTATACTTACCCGCCACGTCAAGACCTCCGTTGACGCCCTCGTAACTTTCCAGGACGCTCGCTGTCCGAGCTGCCTTGAGGGCAGCGTCTCTCTCTGCGAGGGAGCCTATCGCTATGTCCCGATGACCAGGCCGAGAGTTGGATGGGGGCGCAGGACCCCAGTCCTTCGGGGTCTTCCGTGGCGGCGTGGAATAGTCTCGCTTGAGGGGGTTGAAGCCCGTCCGTCTCCCGTCCCTGTGATCTGACTCGTAACCCGTATCGTGAACACTTCCACCAGATATGAGGGAGGAAGCCAGCCCTTGGATTGAGGCCCAGCCTTGAGACCATGTCGTATCCAGGAAACTGGCGGTGTTTGGTGCAGTATTATTTCGGCGGTTGTTGACAGACGCATCCTGTGCAGCAGGCTTGGCGGATGTATTCCTAGATATGTGGCCGGATGGCATTGGGCTTGGCTCGCGACTAGATGGCGAACGCAGAGCAGATAAGGAGGCGGAGAGCCTTTCTATGGGGCCGCTGGTTGAGGACGAGTCGTCGAGGGTGCTGATGAGGCGCCGGTTGCGCGGGCGCGCTTCAGCATCATGGCGTGCTGGCATGAGGGCCGACGAAGACATATGGGATGCCGACCCGACCGGGTTCAGGGAGTTTGCCATGATGGAGCAAGGCCGCCCACCTCGTCGGTTAGGTGGCAGGTAGTTAAAAAGGAGGGCATCAGCGCGCAGCTTCAGTCATGGACAGCTTTCGATCGCAAGACGAGAGGGGCGATTCGGAGACGCGGCGTCGTGGGCGACTTCGGATGAGAGAAGGCGACGGGGGGGAAGACGGGGTGTATCAGGCCCACTCGAGATGTTGGGGAATATGGTGACTGGCCCTCGAGACTGTTCTAAGGGGGCCACGTAAGGGGACGAGAGGAATCGATTGTAGAGAAAGGGAAACGAATGGATAAGGCAAGGTAGGAGGAGGGTTGGGGACTACTCGTGGTTCTTAGTGCACCATCTTCTTTAGCGTACGTTGGGGGTATTTAGAGAGCAAGCAGTAACGAAAGCGGTAGTGGGAGCGTGTGAGGGGACGTAGATTGAACGGGCCAGATTGGACTGAACTGGGCTAAACCGTCCTTCACTGACGAGGCAGACGGGCTTAGTTGGACTTGGACTTGGGGTGTACTGGAAGGGCGAAAGGTCAAGGATGGGGACCCTTGGATGAGACGACGTACCTAACCAGCACTGACTGCGAGGAGCCCTGCTCCCCCCTTCCCCTGTCCCACTGAATAATAATTAGCGGTCCTAGCAGTGGGGATAGAACAGGTGGCTTTCCTGCATTCCCCCAAGTCGCTTGAGGCCTGGGTTGTTTTAGGACCCGAGTTTACGGCCCTCGCTCCAGTGTCTTCCACCAGGCCAGCCAGGTGTGGGGGTTTTGTTCCAACAGCACAAGCCACTGTCGGGGGTACATCTGTACATCTGCAGCCCACTTGCTCGTGCGAGGGAGGTAATAATTATTAACACTTGCCAACTCTCTCCGCCCGACATGCAGCGGCCCCACTGGTACGGATAGTTCCTTGCGGACTGCAAGAGCGTGATCGCGCTTCACATCACGACAACGCCACGCGCCGTAATCGCCTTGGTCTTCAGTAGCACATGATCGAATTACATCCGGCGCCAACCAACGACACCACGTTTTTGTATGCGGAGGCGCTCGACGTTGCTCTAACCCCTCGGCCTGCTCCAGCACGCGATGCCCATTTGCATCGAGTGTCGACACCCGGTCAAGACGCTATGGACCAAGTACTCGAATGCCGATGACAAATCTACCGGACACAACATCCGCTTGACTGTTTGCAGGAACTGCGGTCACTTTTGCGACAAATATGTTGAGCACGATTTTGTCGTGCTTTTTATTGACCTAGTACTCATCAAACCCCAGGTCTACCGTCACCTGCTTCATAATAACTTGATGAAGGACGATGACCGATTCGATGTAAGTCAAGAATGGGCTGGCTCCTGGTCACTCGATGTTGAACAATTGCTGACACGCATCTCACGGATAGTCGTCCATCGTGCGACTTGGCATTCTGTTGCTGCTGTTCGACGTGTATTTGACATGGGCCCGCATCGAGAAACAAACGGTTCCTGTGTCCGCTCACGACGAAGGTGCCAGTTTGGGCAGCCTAACTCAACAGTCCATCGTGTCGCAATACCTCTTCTTCTGTACGTTGCTACCCTTCTACCTCAGAAGACACAAGATTTGCCACTGAAGCAGAGGCTAATATCCGGCCAGTAATTCTCTGTGCTCTGTCGACTCTCGCCTTTCATATGAGCATCCGGTTCATGACATCTTCTACCTTCTCCCCACTGGGCATGCTCAACGTCCTGCCTCGATATTCGCGTCCCAACTCCGTCTCAACTGCGCTACTCGTCTCATCCTCTACCAAGCTCTTCCCGATCCTCATGGTTATATGGCAATATGATGTTCCAGCCGCTGCGCGATCGCTTGGCTGGGCCGTGGTAGCGAACAACGTCGAGGCTCTTCGTATTCTGCTGGATTGCGGCTACGGCGTCGCCACATTACTAGCTACAATGGGAGCTCTGGCGCGCTGGTCTGTAGGGCGCGGCGTTCTGTGGGCTGCAGGGCTAGATGGCGTCGATTCCATTGGCGAGACTAGCATTGCTGCAGACGGTAAGGCCCTATGGGCTCTGTTGATGTATGTCAGGGAATGGGCGAGTGACCTGGCTGCTGGGTAGGGAAGGGTGGGCATGTAGGATCAAGGAAATCAAGATGAAGTTTGCAACAGTGTAAAATTCAATATTGCGTAAATTGATGTTGGCTACATGCTTCGCCCACTCGAGGACGCATCCTATCGAGCATCGGCCCAAAGCCGCGAGTCTTGCCAGCGCCATCAACCATCATCATCTGACCTGGATAATGTACGGCGACATCCCTTAACGGCCAGCAACAAGCTTCTATGGCAGAATCCCCGCAAGCCCTTATAACGCCGTCCATATGAGGTTGTAGTTGTGTAAAGTTGGTAATAGTACATCGGTATCCCATCGCGGCACTGCGACCGCCATCGCTTTCAGGTATTCGTCAGTGGTGCACGGCGCTTTCTCGGAGGTTGCTGCGTTTGGGCTCGATCAAGGGGTGGAGTTGAGCGAGGAACGTGATAGCCCACATGAGGTAGCAGCATGCGAGGGCCAGGAGGAGAGATGATCTCCAGATGCTATTGCTGGCGTTAGCAGTGCTGGAACAGAGATGAGAGGCCCGAATGAGCTTTCCCGCGGCTTATCTCAGTAAGATTAAACGTACATTTGAGTCTCGCCCTTGGGCGACAAGAACCATGCGCCGGCGCCCATCGCTACGACGATGAAGAGGCCGATGAAGATGCTGTACCTATTGTGTCGCGTCAGCATTTACCCCGTCTGCCAGGGAAGCACAGGACCAACAAACCCTTGCGCCATTGTGATATGTTTTTCCTAGAGATGGGTTTCTGTTAAGATGTGCAGGTGTACTGAGCTTCTGCGATGGTGTTGTCGGGCCGCTTTGTCGTCAACTGCTGTCGTCGGGGAAGGCTAAGAGCTGGGAGGTTGGATGCCGACAGTGGATGCAGCCGCCGATACACACAGTGCCAAAAACTGTGTGGATGGAGTCATCGACTACGCATGTTTGCTTAGTCATCGGCAGTTTCGACGCAGTCTTGCACCCATCTTTGAGACACAGACGCAATTGGGAGCAAAAGCTAGGCATCAGGTGGTTATTTTGTTGCCCTAGCTTGGTATGACGAGCAGCGACGATGGCGAGATAGAATGGATAAACCACCAGGTAGAAGGAAAGATCAGATCAGGGACCATTCAATACAAATAGAAAGACAAGGAATACTTTCTGCTTCCTTGTTTACTTTCATTCCAACTAGATCGCTGACGGCCCCGAAGAAACCGGTGTTCAGCCTACGGTACTTCCTTAGGAGCCATTTTCAAACCTGAGGCCGGCTTCCTTCCTCACGGCACCATATATACCGGCGATGTCACCAGATGGCCCTGCATGGTCCTTGACAATCTGGAGGTGCTTGTCAGCGGTTTCGATATTGGGCAGGCGCGTGCCAGCAGCTTTGGCGATGGCGATGGCATGGCCGGCATCCTTCCTCGCCAGGTCGACCGCGAATAACGGCTCTTGTCTCTTATAGTAATCACCCTCCAACATCCGCACCGAGTACGCAGGGTATGGACTTCCACCAAAGAGAGCATCAACGAATTGCTTGATGAAGCCGGTTCCAAGCCCGCTCTTTTCTGCAGCTACATAAGTCTCTGCCAACTGTTCGACCATTCCCAGGATGACAGTGTTCCCCAGTACCTTCAGCGTCGCGGCCTTGTGGTACGGCTCGTCAGCCATATTGATCTCGCGAACTGCCATGGCACGGACGTAAGGCCGGATCTTCTCGATGGAGGCCTTGGGGCCCGCCAGAACGAGGGTTGCATTCCCAGCAGTCACCATGGCGGGCGCACCAAAGACAGGGGCGCAAACAAAGTCAGCGCCCTTGTCCAAAACCGATTTCGCGGCGGCCTCAGAAGCATCGGGGGCGATGGTCGAGCATTCTACAAAGACCTTGCCTTTGAGGTCGCGCTGTACTGCAGCCGCGAAGATCTCGTCCACTGCCTGGTCGTTGGCGACGCACGTGAAGATGATGTCAGCTTTGGTGATGGCGTCTCCAAGTGACTCGGTGACTTCCGTGCTACCCGCGGGCAAGCTCTGACTCAGTTCTGTCGCTCGTTTGGCGGTGCGGTTGTAGATGAGGAGCGGTTCGTCCAGGTTGGATTTCTCCACGAGGTTCTTGCACATACCCTGGGCGAGGTAAGCTGAGATGCCTTGGTTGGTGTGGAAATTGAGCTAAGTTAGAAGCGGGGGAGGGTCACCCTTCCAATGTTACCGAGACCGATCCAGAGAAGCCTTGGGGCCATTATGTGAGATGCGGGATGAGCGGCAGAGAACAGATCAACCAGGCCGAAGACGGAAAAGCGAGAGCAGCTGCAGATCACTCGGAACTCAAGGATTGAAGCTGTGTTGAAAAGGCGAGAGAGCACGAGAGCTAGATATGGGAAATCCGAGCTGAGGCGTCCTTTCGGACGAGATCGACGAGGTGAGTAAATTTAGTAAGCGGCATTGACACGCGAGATGCTCAGGTAGGTTTCCAAGGTGACACACTGGAGAGAGAAGCGGGGTTGTCCGCATATCGATTGATGACCTGCCTTCAACGGCATTTTGGTGCACAAGGATGCCGCAAATCCAACGCATGGGGCGGGACGGCAACCGTAATGACAGTTGGTTGTGCAGCTACTCGTACAGCCATTCCGTACTGCGTAACAACACATCATTCATTTCTTTTTATGACCCCAACTTCTGCGCCATTAATAGGTATCGAGATGCCACTTACTCAGGGGCTAGACAAGGTGGCTGACGTGCGGGTTGCGGCCGCTCCCGTCACTGCAGTTGGTCTCTGCAAGCCAAAGACGCAAGCTTCAAGGTAACCGATGTGTGCTAGATCCTGTTACATAGTTGCAAGTCCAGTTACTCACTGTAAGTCGTTCGAACATAGCCCGTCAACAACCGCGGATGACCGCTTAATTCGTCACACAGTTGAGCCGTTTCCCCACTTACAGGCGAACGCCATGAAATAACATCGGTACAAGGTATGGATTGTAAACGTCTATCAGGCATTCTACAATGACTTGAACGTCTTGACCTAGATATCTTTCATACAAGGCCAACTCGCCTCGGTGCTACGGTCGTCGGTGATACAACAAGGTCGCCGATGGCGGCCTCTTGATGGGGCCTTATCCGTCTTATCGTCTTATCAGTACGCCCTCTGGTAGGCTGGTTTGATTGACAAAGTGGGAATTCTCTTGGGTTAGGGGGGGAACAGGGCGCGTTACAGTTCGTGCTCTTCTTGTCAAGTCCCCAGCCCGCGTCTCCAACTTTCACCAAAGCTCGGTTTTTACGACTTGGCCATTCCGAGTCATCTCTGGATTCAAGCAAATCCCAGAGCAGCGTGACAATCATTCGCATGGTCGTCTGAAGAAATGGCTGGGCTTTGACCCTTCCCCTTTCTCGAAGCGCTGGCTCTAACGGGCCGGGAACTTGGGTACCAGAATTCAACATTCTTCAACGCTTACAATTGGGTTCTGTGCTCTCTCACCGCCAAAACCAGGACGAGTTGGACGTGGCTCGGCTGTCTCGCATCATATCGGTCTACGGTCTACTTATACCGGATTGAATTATACCGTAATCAAAAGACGACCTGCCATCTGGTATGCCCTGCGTTGTCCCGCTACTGCTGGTAACATGCGGGCTTCTGTGTTGAAACAAGCGAGTAACCTGGTTGCGAGGGTATGTGTTGCATCATCTACCGTTATGCTCTTCTCTGAACTTGCAGCACATGAGCTTACGCACCTCATACTAGGCTCCTTCTGCTCTTGACTCATATAGTCCGCCCAATTGCCGACTTTACCACCGCTCACGACCAGGAGGTACACGCCAAGAAGAAGCCTTGCAGCACCCACTCTCTGCAGCCTCTCACGCTTCGAGCTCCAACGCGCGGGAGAAAAAACGAGCCGAAGACAGGGTAATTGCTGATCCTGGCGGGATTGTGCCGTCGATGGCTAACTCTACTTCCAGGACTTTATTGTATCTGTCCTAGAAGCGTCCGCTACCCGTCGTGATGCCAAGGGGTATCTTCAAAAATATGCCCCTCAGTTGGGTGAAGGCGACTCTGAGAAGCGCAAGACGAGCGACCTGCAAGGACCAGCTGACCAGACTTATTCGTCCATCCGAGTTGTCAATCAGGCGCCAAAGTTCATACAGGGTAACGAATCCAAGACCGAGACCACCGTTCCCTTGGATGAACACACCAACTTGGCCATCGTCAAAATTCGTCTTCCGCAAGACATTGACGACGAAGTACTGAGCGCAATTGCCAAGACCTTGACCCAGCTTAGGAAGCTTGGCCTCGTGAGCCTCATTGTTCTGGACGGAGGGCCAACCTCAGACCGGAAACTCATCCGTCAACAATCCTGGCGTGTTCAGCAAGCCGTTGAGGTCTTTGGTGAACCGGGCTGCATCCTGCTCGACCAGTGTGTCGCCGATGCTCAGTCACAGACGGCTCAGACCAAGGGCTTTTTGCCATCCGGTGTTTACGTCCAGCACCCTCATCTTTTGCTACGAGCTTTGCGGAACAACGCCATTGTGATTGTGCCTCCCGTCACAATGGCGCACGACATGAAGAGCATCAACGTAGTCGATGCCGACGAAACCATTATAGCGCTTACCAAGTATTTCTGTGGGCTTCAACTCAATGCTTCTGAGCACACAATCGGGTCACCCGACTCCAATCATAACCCCGGCCTCAGGGTTGCTTCGGTCGAGAAGGTCATCGTCCTGGACCCAGCCGGGGGCACACCTCTATCTGATGCACACGATGACTCTTGCCATCGATACATCAATCTCGAGCAAGAATTCGAGGGCATCATGTATGGACTTACACATCCTTCGGGTTCGGAGGCTCGGCGAGGCAAAGTACCGGAAGAAACACGACAGGTTCATGCTCGCAATCTTGACTTGTCGAGGAAGGTCCTTGCTATGCTACCCTCGACGTCTTCTGCCATCATTAGCACCCCTTCTGCTGCTGCGAACAAACCTCTTCAGGAATTCACCAGGGTTACAACGCGCAACAGACAGAACCCACTGATTCATAACCTCCTGACGGACAAACCCGTATTCTCATCATCACTACCCCTCGAGCGGGTGCGGTCGGGGAAGAAGGCTGACGCAGCATCCGGCGAGACGCATGTGGCAACCTTGCTCAAACGCGGCATGCCTCTTACGGTATATCCTGATCCAACCATTAGTGCCTGGCTGCCGCCTCGTCCGGGAGGCCCACGCCTAAGGCTCACAGACACCTGCATAGACCTGCCACGACTGGTCCATCTAATCAATGATTCTTTCAACCGTGAGTTGGACGTTCAGCATTATTTGGAGCGCGTCAACGAGAATCTAGCTGGTGTCATAATTGCCGGGGAGTACGAAGGCGGAGCAATATTGACTTGGGAGAGGCCGTTTGGGTTGGACGAGGAGACGGCCTACAAGACTGGACGCCTCGTTCCGTATCTGGACAAATTTGCGGTTCTCAAAAGCCGACAAGGCAGCGGCGGGGTTGCTGATGTTGTTTTCAACGCCATGGTAAGGGGCTGTTTCCCCGAGGGTGTCTGCTGGCGTAGTCGACAGGACAACCCCGTCAACAAGTGGTATTTCGAAAGATCATTGGGTACGTGGAAGCTGAAGGACACCAACTGGACGATGTTCTGGACAACTCCTCATCTACCGTTGAGTGATCCGAAGTTGCTGGACTATGGGGATGTCTGCCGCAACATTGAGCCATCGTGGGCAGACTCCAAGCCACCAGATTAGAATGGATATAGACCAGGACTCTAGCGCTTTGATATTCGAGCACCGCCAGGCCAAGAAGACGAAAAGAGATGACTAGAGAGAGTATATGGCCGGATTTACGAAAAATACCTCGATTACGATTCAAAGGAGCGGATCAAGTGACTAGGCACTTAAAGGGTGCAAAAAGCCCTCGATCTTTCACAGATGGGGTGAGCCTCAACACACAAAATAATGGTCTGTGGATTATTATGCATGCACAACTGAAGGGGATTGCTGTCCCCATATATCACGTGCCGTATGCGCCATTCCAGTGTTCCCTGCACTGGTTGACTGGTGTGGCTGGTACAGCTTGGCCCTCCCCAGACAGCTTGTGACAGCATGCTGAACGTTGCTGTACATCCAATTTAAGATAATGGATACTTGTCTACCTTGCTTGAGCTGATAGCAGGCACGAGGCAGCACTTCCGCATCTACAAACCACCACCACCTTCCCAAAAGGCACATCATAGTTGCCAACTTTCGGTTGCGAGTTGAGTCGCATCTGTCTATTTCTTTTCCATACAAATCCAAGCTTTATCCAGGACTGTCGCAAAGATGGACTTCAAGAATCTCGGCAAGAACATTACGTACGTCGTGTCGTTAAGTACTCTTTGGAAGGGCTGTCTCGAGATGCTTCCAGGCTGACGACTTACCCCAACCTCAGTTCCTTCGGGGCTTCTATCACCCCCTTCGCTTCCCGCACCTTTCAGTACACCAAGGAGCAGCTCGGCCAGGCTGAGGACAAGGTACGGAACCACTGGCGCCGGTCGATCACCTGTTCTTTGAAGAGAGGAGCTGACAATTGTGTCCTCAACAGACCCAGCTCCCACCCGACTACATCGATCTCGAGAAGCGCGTCGATGCTCTTAAGCAGGTTCATCAAAAGATGCTGGCTGTAACGTGAGGGCCTCTAGCGACTTTCCCCAAGCCAACAACCCACCACTAACATCAACACGTGAAGCTCGCAATACTCGAACGAGGCCTATGACTATCCTCCCAATCTCAAGGAGACCTTCCAGGACCTGGGCCGCACCGTCAGCGAGAAGGTTACCCTGCTCTCTTCCGCCGCCTCTCCTGCCGAGGCTCAGGCCGCACTGACAGCCCCTCCTACCGCGAAGCCCCAGCCCAAGACCTTCAACCATGCCATTGCCAGAGCTAGTCTCTCCAGCAGCCAGGTTTTGCACCAGCAGCACACCGGTGCGGGAGAGGACCCCTTGGCTACTGCCCTTGAGAAGTACGCACTGGCCATGGAGCGCGTCGGCGAGGCCCGCATGGCACAGGATGCCCAGATCCAGAGCCGCTTTCTTGCTGGATGGACCACCACCTTAAATACCAACCTCAAGTTTGCTACTCGTGCCCGCCAAAACGTTGAGAAGTCGAGATTGACCCTTGATGCCGCCAAGGCCCGCGCTCATGGTACTACTTGGAAGATTGGTCCCGGCTCTCCCCGTCCGGATGAACCCCAGCCTCAAGAACTGAGCCCCGAGGCGCAGGAAGAAATTGAGAAAGCCGAGGACGAGTTCGTTACGCAGACCGAGGAGGCTGTAGGCGTCATGAAGAATGTATGTGGACAAAGTCTCTTGATCCGCATCGCAACCGTCGCTAATCCACACGATAGGTCCTTGACACCCCTGAGCCCCTTCGCAACCTTGCCGACCTCATTGCTGCTCAGATTGAGTACCACAAGCGGGCCTACGAGATCCTGAGCGAGCTCGCTCCCGTTGTGGATGGTCTGCAGGTTGAGCAAGAGGTTAGTCGCGCATCGACCTACGACGTTTAACAAGGTCCGTCCGTGCTGACGCCGTTTCTGCAGGCCAGCTACCGCAAGAGCCGTGAGAATGCCTCTTAAGCAACTGGAACGAGCGTTGCGTTCTTCGAAAGCACAACCGCTGTGCTGGCAGCTCCCTCATGCCTAGACGGGGTCCAAGTCGTGAAGTGTTAAACTGCGGCGAGTGAAGTACTCCAAAGGTTGGAAGAAAAGTCGGTTTCTTGAGCTTCCGCCAGGTTGGCGGACCGCCTCTGTCGTATGAAAAACCATTTGTCACAATGGAATAGCCCTCCATCGTTCTGTGTAGCGTTTCGTAGCTGCGAGGAATACCTCGCATCCCCATCCGACGACTGGACATTAGAGACAAAGACGCCCTGATACGTACGATATGTTTCTTTCCACGACCGACAAATACATAGCTCTTTTCGTGCTCTTGCAAGTTTGAACCTTTATTTACAATTAAAAAAAGAAAAGAAAAAAAGGATGAAAGGGGAAGAAATATGCTGTATTCAGTGACCGGACCTTCAATGGCGTCATATTAAAGCTCGCATATATCGCTCGATATGAACCGAAGGAGTGGAGAGAAACCTTGCATGCTGAAAAAGCGTTCACGGCCTTGTATGGAATCATTGCAAGATGGGGGGAGGTGGGTTCTTCGTTCTCTTTTCCCACCGTATCCTAAGAGCAGCTACAGCTACTACGTCCAATTTGTTGAAACTTCTTTTTGCCACCAGCGATTCAGTGCCTAACGTTTAACCGCTAGAGCATAGGTAGTGGTAGCAGGTAAGCTAACCATCAGGGGGGGGGGGGGTTACCTGACCAAAGCCCCACAAAAGATTTCAGAAGTGGGGCAGGCAGGAGGTTATATGACCATGGTTAGGTAACCTTATAGTTATCTAAACTTTCCCTTCTATATATCTATATAGGAGTGGTTTAGAATTAGGTCTAAACCTATTTTAAATAGATAATAATAATATATTTTCTCTTCTTAAGAAAGAGATACTACTTTTTTACTAAATATAACTAAATAGTACTATAAGAGATATCTTATATACCTTTAACTTTATCTAAGCTCTCTAAGCTTTTTACCTAGTAAGTTACTTTAAGAAAAGTATTTTAAACTAATTAGAAATATATTTAAAACTAACTTAGTACTAAGATAAACCTTATTTAAAGCTTATACTAAGTCTAATACTAGTATTAGTAGAAGTATTATAAAGTAAGTATTATAGCTTTTATAATATATATACTCTTATCTAAAAAATAATTTATATATTTTATATTATTAAGTATCTTAAAATTAGTAAAGAAAGTATTTTATGTCTTATAGATACTTAAATAATTAAGAAAGATAATATTAAAGCTTTTTAGAATATAATAAGAAACTAAGTCTAGATTAATTTAAGAGAAATTTTAAACTAATTTAGAACTAATACTTAATAGGTTTAATATAACTATATATATACTTTTCTGGCTAAGTATATTATATTAGCCTTCTTTTAAAATACTATTTATTTATATTTAATATATAATTATACTAAGAGAAAAGCTTATTCTTATTTTAATTAAAATCTATCTTTTTAGAAGTATTAAAAAGTTACTTTTAAAATAGTTTAAAATATTATAAAGCTTTAGAAAAGGGTATATAAGCTTAACCTTAAAAAGAAAGTAATAATATAAGTAGTTTTAAATCTATTTTTAATAGATTTAAAATAGGTTCTCTTATTAACTTTACTTTTAAGATAGGTAAGAGTATAATAATAATAGTTTAAAAGATAGACTACTTATATACCTTTTTACCCTAATTACTCTCTTTAAGTACTTAAGTTAGACTATAGAGTAAGTAAATAAAACTATAATAAGATAGATTTAAGATAGGTTTAGAATTAATCTTAAACTAATTCTTAATAGTTTATTATTAAAACTTCTTAGCTTATAGCCTTATATAAGTACTAAGGTAAATCTAGCTTTAAGAATAAGACCCATTATATAGGATTTCCTTCTATTAAGTTTTAATCTTATTTAGCTCTTATAGAGACTATTCTTTAAGAAAAGGATATATTAAAGATATATTATAAGTAGTATTTCTTTATAAGTAACTATTTAAAGCTAAAGTAATATAATATAAGAACTAATTTTAAATTAATTTTAATTACCTACTAAATTAGTTCTTTATAGATATAAATTATATTATTTTTAAATTAATTCTCTAGATATCTTACTTAGTTAAATTTAACTTTTAGATCTTACTTAACCTCTCTTTAACTTTAGTTATTTTATTAATATTATATAAAGTTTATTATTATTTACTACTCTCTTTAATAAAGGTACTAATAAGTATTATATATAAGCTTTAGAGTATAATTTAAAAGATTAACTAACTTAAGACTAGCTTAAGTAAGAAATCTTTTTATACTACTTCTAAACTAATTTAGGACTAATTTTAAATTAATTTTAGATACTTTTCTCTAGTTTTTAGAGCTCTAGGAATTCTATAATACCTATAGTAAGAAGAGTATTATTAATATCTATATAAATCTCTTAAATATAGACTTTCTTAAAGCTCTTATTTAAAAGTAAGAAACTATAAGCTTCTCTACTAGTTATAATTAGTTAGTAATCTAGTATAAGTATTAATATACTTAAAGTAAGTATTAAATCTAAGTAGAAATATATTAAGAATTAGTTTTTAATTAATTTAAAAGGCCTTTATATAAGATTTTAAACTAATTATTTTTAATATATCTAATACTTTAAAGATAATAGAAGTAATTATATATATATTACTTTTTATAAAGAGTAAGCTAAGCTATAGAAAAAAGTAGCTTTTAAGACTTTTTAGTTAGATACTAACTTTAAGTATCTTATTAGTTAGTATAAGGTTAAAGTAATTTAGAGCTTTTATAGTACCTTTTTTTTAAAAGATATATTAAGAATTACTTTTAAATTAATTTTAAATAAGCTTTATACTAATTCTAGATTAGATCTTAATAATCTTACTTATATAGGTATATATAAATTATAAGAGTATAAATATATATAAACTAATATATACTATTATATTTTAAGTTCTTAAGAAGTAATATAGATATATAGCTTACTAAAAGTCTCTCTATAAAAAAGGCTTAGTATTAGATATTAAGGTTTAAATACCTTATATCTGTATATAAAAGATAGTATATATAATAATAAAGTAAATTATCTAATATAGTATTAATAATACTATATATACTATATATATTAGATAACTATATCTTTACTTAGAAAATACTTATATATTATAAATATATAAGATATCTATATATAAAGAATAGTTCTTTTAAGTAAGAACTATCTATTTAAAGAGAAATCTAGAAAATAAGAATATAGTTATAAATAATATAAGTAAGATATTTTAGAAAATAAACTATAAGAATATAGTTATAAACTATATAACTAAGATGTTTTAGAAAATAACCTATAAGAATATAGTTATAAACTATATAACTAAGGTATTTTAGATAATAACCTAGAATATCTAAGAAATCCTTAAAATATATAGAAAATAAATATAAATAAACCTCTTATATCCTTTATATCTAGGTAGATAGTAAGGTAAATAAAAAGCTCTTTTATTATATCAAAATAATATATATTTTGTTTTATCTCTTATCTCTTATCTCTTACTTTATTACCTCTTATAGCTTCTAATACTTAGTAAGTATTACTATTAACTAAGATTATAAGAATTTAATTGGTAAGTAATTTTAAACTACTTCTAGATTAGTTTTAAACTAATTCTAAAAGGTTTTAGCTAATATCTCTTAAAGAAATATAATTTTAAATACTAGCTATAAGACTAGTAAGTAAAGTACTATATATACTTCTATATAGTCTACTTTATTTATAGTATTAAGTAGTATTACTTAAAAGATTAGGATCTAAACTTATTAT
Organism: Colletotrichum echinochloae; assembly: GCA_016618095.1. Taxonomy (NCBI): domain Eukaryota; kingdom Fungi; phylum Ascomycota; class Sordariomycetes; order Glomerellales; family Glomerellaceae; genus Colletotrichum; species Colletotrichum echinochloae. The sequence continues at coordinate 4,026,711 of JADEZT010000001.1, read as the reverse complement.
TTAACTAGATATAAAGCTTCTTACTTTACTAGTTAGAGAAAGACTATTAGTTACTTTATAGTCTTCTAGTTAGTAAGTAATTCTAAAGGTATTCTAAGTTTATTTTAAATTAATTAGAAATTAATTTAAGGCTAATATCTTCTTAAAGTAAACTTAAAGTAACTATATAAGCTTAATATAAGGCTTAAATAATAATTACTACTAATCTAAATTAGAAGTATTTTAAAATAACTTTAGATAATTAAAATAAACTTATACCTTATATAAATACTATTAAGGTATTATATAAGGCTTTATATATATAAAGTAGTTAATATATTTCTTTTCTTATCTACATTTATTAGTATATTAGAATCTATTTAGAACTAATTCTAAATTACTTAAGAATCTATTTCTAATTACTTTAAATATATTAAATATAATTAATATATTATAAAATAAGATATAATCTTTATAATACTTAAAATACCTCTTATATAGTAGAATACTTCTTTAATTAAGTATTATAATACTACTACTAACTATTTAAGTAAGAAGTCTAAAGTCTATTTTAATTAGTTTTAAACTAATTTAGAATTAATTAGAGGTAAAATATATATATTAATAGAAGTATTAATAGTAATAAGATAATAAATATATTAAATATATATTTCTAAAATACTAAACCTAATAGTAGTTAAATAAAGGGTTTATTATAGAGTTAATAAAATTATTCTAAACTTTTTTTTAAACCCCTTCTAAGTTAGTTTTATTATTATAAAATATATCTTAAAGACTATTTTAAAGTATATTAAGAAATTAATCTTATACTCTTTCTAAAGTTATTAGAAACCTATTATAAAGGTATTTAAAATATATTTAAAATTAATCTCTGAGTCTAAGTTAAGCTACTTTCTCTAGACTTATTAAAAATACTTAAAGCAATAGTCTATAAAGAGCTTTAGTAGTTAATTAGTAAAATAAAGTATAGAGAAATAAAGAAGAAAGCTTAGTATAAGAGAGAGAGTTACTTAAATTAAAATAAAAAAGGCTAGAGTTAGAGAAAAAAAGTTTATGTTAAAGAAAAAGAGATTAGAAATTAAGAAATAGTAATAAAGGTTATAAGAGAATTAGTTTTAAAGTAGTTCTAAGTTAGTTCTAAATTAAATTAAGTTAAATTTAAAAGAAATTATTACTTAATAAAAGGTTTCTATAAATACTTCTTAATAGTATAATAAGTTATTTACTTTTCTTCCTTTTATTTTTTATTTTTATATAAGTATTTCTTTATAATTATATAAATATATAATCCATATTAGTTAAAAGTTATATTATCTTTACTTTTTATATTATTAAAAAGAATCTAAAAATATCTAAATAAAAAGTAATTTTTACTTTAAAAGTTTTTTAAGTAAAACTATAATTAAAGTATAAAATATAAAATTACAATATTTATAATTTTAATAAAACTAGCTTTTTAATAGAAATATTATTATATATAATAGTTATTATAACTTCTAATTATAAGAGAAAGCTTTTTATAAAGTAACTTAGTAATTATAAATATGTTTTTATTATTTAAGATATATATATAAATAATTAAATACTACTTTTATATAGTTATTATTATAAAATATAAATATTACCTTTTCTCTTAGTATATTAATAACTAATTTCTAATTAGTTACATAATATATTTATTTAAATAAAAATAAATAATAAATAAATAATATTAGTTTAAATTAGTTAGTTAAAGTATTTTAACTAATATATATATATTTATATAAAAGACTTTTATTATCTTTTAATTCTTAATAACTATAATAATTATAAATTAACTAACTTTAATAAATATTATAAAAAATTAAATATTATTACTTTTTATATATTATTTATTTATTATTTAAATCTTAATTTTCTAATATTAAATAATATATATATATAGTAAGTAGGTTAATATAGTAAGTAAGTTACTTTTTTTTATACCTTAAAGGCTACTTTTTTAGCTATTTTTTAAAAATTAAAATTAAGCCTAAAGAAGGTCTAGTTTTCTATATTAAGCTTTAATAAGAGTTTTATTATAAGGAATAATACTATAGAAAATACTTACTTACCCTAACCCTTATATATCTAGCTAACTACTTATCTAGAGGGTTTAAATAAGAGATTTCAGAGTTAGGGTAAGTAGGTATTTTCTATAGTATTTTTTCTTATAATATAACCATTATTAAAGCCTAATATAGAAAACTAGACCTTTTTTAAGCTTAATTTTAATTTTTAAAAAATAGCTAAAAAAGTAGTCTTTAAGGTATAATAAGAAAGTAGCTTACTTATTATATTAGCCTACTTACTATATATATATATATAAATATATATTAGTTTAGCTTATTAAAATACTTATATAATAAAATTAAAGCTTATATAATAAATAAAAAATATATAAAAAGTAATTATATTTTACTTTTAAAATAATATTCTTTATCTTAATAAGTAAAAATAATATATAAACCAGTTTTAAATAAATAAACCTTATACCTTTTAATTTTAAAATTATCATTTTTTATTTAGATTTTAAATTAAAGATACTAATATTATTAAGCTTATATTTAAGTAGTTAAAGCTTTTAAAATCTAAAGATATAATTTATAGTAAAAAATAGTATATAAAATACTAGTTCTATTAGAAAGAAAATCTAAATATTTAAAAAATATTATATTAATAATAATATATAGCCTTATTAACTTTTAAACTAAAGAACTTAATAAGTTATTATATAAGGTTACTATTTTTAAGATTAAGACTTATAAGCTTTATATAGAAATATAGATATTAAATAAGTATTAAAAAGTAAAAAAATCTAATTATATTCTGAAAGGTTACTTAATATTACTAAAATAAAAATATTATAAATAAGAAAAAGTAATATTAAGAACTACTAAAAAAAGAAATAACTTTTAAAAAGAGAGTTATATAGAAAGTATTAAACTAAAACTATAAATAATAATATAATAAGTTAATTATAAAAATACTAAATATAATATATAAATTTATAAAATAATTTAAAAAAAAAGTAATAAGTAATTTTAATTAATTTAATACATTATAATTAAATTAACTTATATAAAAGCTAAAAAGATAGAAAAAGATAGATAACTTATTATAATAAATAACTTATTATATAAGTATATTATATTAAGTTTAATTATATTTATATATATTATTTAATTATAAGTACTTATAAAATATATCATATTATTTTAAACTATAAGAAATAAATTTATATTACTTAATAAGAAAGAAGAACTTTCAAAAAACTAATTTTAAATTAATTTTAAGAACTTAAAAACTAATTATTATTAAACTAATTCTAAAGTAATTCTAGATTAAAAGATTCCCTTTTTAACTCTATTAAATACTCTAAGTATAACCTTACTAAAGTAATTCTAAATATATATTTGTTGCGATGCCAGCCCATCGTCAGGATCCATCGGAGTTATGAGTTAACTCCGATCCCGCCGGTCACGTGTGGCCGGCCCGAGCTTGCCCGCGGACCCACCCGCGGCAGCCCTTTTCACCGCCAGCTCAACCTGGCGGCCCTCTTGATAGTTACACTTCTTTACGCATAATTGACCCCTTTTTGAGACCCCTTATTCGTCACCCCTTTTGAGGCTGGTTATCACCAGACCCCTTTGACCTTGCTTACCAACACTGATCAGTGGTTGAACCACTATTGAGGATACTGCAGATCAGCAAGGTTTTTCAAGAAGAGACAGAACTACTGCGAACCCTTTATTGGCAATAGGGCAGTTCTGTGCTTTCTCCCGTACAGATAACCGGCTTGGAATACCGTTACGGCAGACTTACGGCACCCTCATATAGGGCACCATAAGTACGCGAGCCTGATTCGCGCAAGTCGACTTCGTCGCGTTACGAGAAGCCGCAACCCGCAAGATACCGATTTTTCGCTGAAAAATCGTTGGATTGCAAGACCGCGAAGTCCCGTACTTTGCGCGCCCAAACAACCGCCAATAACCCACTATCGACCACCTCGATACAACCTCATTAACTTCACTTTTTCATCACTTCGACTTCAGACTCGCGACTATCGTCGCGGTTGCCTGAAGAGCGACTCCACCGGGCTGTTTAACGACCCGACGGTCCAACGGGCCCACGGGAGTATATAATAGACCCCCTTCCCCTCCTCCAACCTCTACGATTTTTTTACCCTCTTTCCCTCTTTCTGACTCCCTCTTTTACAATCTTTTTCCTTGCTCAAAAATACACCTCCAATTGCCCTCGAGCGACCGACGCCGAGGAAGCCCGCGCGAAGAAGGCTCTTTTCGACGAGCAGCGAGTGCCGCGCGAGGAAGGCTCTTTTTCGACGAGCAACGAGAGTCACAACGAGACCGCGCAAAGGCTCTTTTCGACGAGCAGCAAGTTCAGCGCGAAGGAGGAAGGCCCACATCGACGGGCAATACCGCCACCGAGTCCTCGGCGAAGAAGCAAGAAGACCCCGTCAACCGAGCAGTTGCCTGTACCACCGGCAGTAATCCCTCTAACGTACGTATACGCCTTCCGGTCCGCCGGAAGAAACGCCCGTGTTCGAGAGGTCGTCAGGCCAACGGAGGGCAACTGCAATGACGCAAGAAGAAGCAACCGCCGCGGAGCGCGCCACCAAGGCCGCTGAAGAGCACGCGAGCGAACGCGCAAGCGAGCGCGCAAGGGAACCCGCAGTCAGCACAGCGCAAAAGGAGCGCGAACCCATACCCGAAGGATACCGCAAGTTCGTCAACCCATTGATTTGGGACATCGAGTACTTGGATGAAATACCAGAGGGCGGCGTGCCCTCTGACCGCGTCAAATCATTGGATACAATTATCCTCTATCACTTGACCAAGTGGGAAGAGCAAGGCCATTACGGCGGAGACCTGTGGCAGCAAGTCCACGATAAATTCGAGGATTGGTCCGACGCGGATTTCAACACTGCTTCGAGGGCAGTTACGACCCTTTTTCGCAACTTCATCGTCAGCCGCGGTGTATGGGTAGCGAAGGAACCCGCCAAAAGCACTATTGGCACAAGGCTGAAGAAGCTGGTTGACGACGAGCACTTCCCGAAGTGGGATGATGAGATGATACGCGAAACAGAGGCCAAAAACAAGGTCTTTCGCGACTACCTCAACAACCCAGACTTCGTGCGAAACATCAAGCACATCTCGCGAGCCAACCTCCTGCCGTCAGTTGACGAGGTGCGCAACAGCCGCGAAGATACGAGCTTTTCGCGTAAATCACGCGATGAGTTGGATTATCAACAACGCACCTCGTACGGCAACCCCTCATTCAAATCTCCCCGCTCGAAAGGCGAACCAACGAAGCCTCCCTCATGCCAAGTTCGCCCGTGACTGCCACGATAGTCAAGAGGCAGTCGCCGAGCACAACTGCTCCCCGACCGACGGACCAACCGCTCGTCAATTGACCGACCTCATCAAGTTGTATTCAGACGATTCGACGTCAAAGTACAGCGGCGGCAACTACGAGACTCTTGACTCGAAGCTTCCGATTTTTACGACCTCTGCGCGAGGGTGGGTATCTCCAGCGACCACTACGGATCAACGATTCTGTTCATGCTTACGGGCAGCGCGCGGGAGTATTACACCAGCGACCTCCGCAACCGTGCTATCAGTTTTGACACGCTTATAGCGAATATCAAATCACGGTTCGAAGGGGATGAAGTCTACCGCGCGCGCAACGTAGAGTTGCGAAGACTCAGCTACGAGCAAGTTGCCCGCGAGTCACCCGGCAAAACAAGAGTTGAAGTGCTGGACTTACTCATCGAGAAAGTCACCAAGTTGGTCAGAGCCACAACGCGGCAAGGCACGCCCGCTGACAGCGACTATCGCGACACTCTACTCGCTTGTTGCCAGGGCATACCCGAATGCGCGGCCGCTCTGCTCAACCCACCCGCAACTTACAACGCACTTTGTGCGCAGTTGAGAAACGGCGTGAGCAACGCGGCAGCTATCCGCGAGCAAAGGCGCAGTACCTTACGGAAGGACCGCCCGAGCCAGACCGGCAGCACTTCACCGACCGCCACTACAACGGCCGACGCGGCAGTCGCCCGCCGCAAAGAGGCTACGGTCCAAGACCCCAAGGTGACCGCCCGCGCAGCGCACTTCGAGCGAAGAAGTGCTTCGTTTGCAACAAGGAAGGTTGTTGGTCAACAACGCACTCAAAAGAGGAAAGAGACGCCTCTCGCAAGCGGCTCCAGAGGAGCTACTTCGCCGAAAGATTCGAACAATACCTTCTCGACTACGAGGGCGAAGAGCCTGACCCCTTCGGCGATACAACCGATGACGACTACCTGCCAGACGATGGCAAAGAGCTCTTCGAGGATGCGACTTTCTTCACATCTACAGCGTTTTTCGGCAAAGAAAGCATCAACGGTCAGAAGGTCCACACGCAACTGCGCAACCAGGCCACTTTGCACGCCTTGACGAAAGAAGACCCTTTCGCGCAAGACCCCAGCCAAGAACGAGGGTTGGGCGAAGTCTTCGTACTTGACGAGCGGTACTCTGCCGCAACTTTTCAGGGCATCATGCCTGACACCGGAGCAGCCCGAGTGTCAACAGCAGGCCACCAACAGTATACGGCCCTCTGCAAGCACCTCGGCGCAGAGTTGCCGCTGGATACGAGCCGCGCTGGCGAAGCAAGTATCAAATTTGGCAGCGGCGATTCATTCGACTCCCTTGGAGCTGTTGCTGTACCTACCCCCATCGGCGAGCTCACTTTCCACGTCATGACCTCTAGCACCCCGTTTCTCTTGTGCCTTAAAGATATGGACTCTAACGGCGTGCGATTTGACAACCTCGCCAACGTACTTATCAAGGGCACAACCGTAGTGCCAGTGGTACGCAAATGGGGCCACCCATGGATGCTTTTGGAGCAGCCAGAGCGCAGCGTAGCGCAACACCATCTCACTGATGCGGAGCTACGGCAAATACATCGCCGTTTCGGGCACCCTCAGTCCATCGGCTACACAAGGCACTCGAGGAGCTTGTTAGCACTGGGCGGATGAGGATAAGGATGAATGGATGGGTTTCGCGCACGTGACGCGCGAATATTACGTCAGCAACGAGAAGTTGAATACTTTTTGCGATTTGGATTTTGATTGCGTTTTTGAGCTTTTTGGACTACGGGCTGGCTGGCTGCTATTTTGGCCACAAAATAGAGAGTTGCCAGTGTTGCGATGCCAGCCCATCGTCAGGATCCATCGGAGTTATGAGTTAACTCCGATCCCGCCGGTCACGTGTGGCCGGCCCGAGCTTGCCCGCGGACCCACCCGCGGCAGCCCTTTTCACCGCCAGCTCAACCTGGCGGCCCTCTTGATAGTTACACTTCTTTACGCATAATTGACCCCTTTTTGAGACCCCTTATTCGTCACCCCTTTTGAGGCTGGTTATCACCAGACCCCTTTGACCTTGCTTACCAACAATATTAAACTAATTTATAAGTAACTTTTACTAAATTTAAATCTTATTCTTATACTTAAAGTAAGCTTAAATCTTATAATTAAGGTTATACTTAGTAGTAAAGTAAGACTTTAAATTAATTTAAAATTAGTAATAAATTAGTTATTAATTAATTAAAAACTTACTTTTTCTAGTAGTAGTATAATAAGTATACTTACTAGTAAAGCTAGTATTCTTATATATCTAAGCTATATTAAGCTATAATTAATTTAGAATTAGTTATAAATTAGTATTAAATTAGTTATAGATTACTTACTAAAGAGACTTTACTATACTTATATATAGAAATATATAGAAGAGGAGATAAGGTTTAAGCTTTATACTTCTTAAAGAGAGTTAAGATATCTCTCTTATTAAGAGTATTAGTAATAAAACTAATAATATAATTATAAAATTTTAAAGAGAATTAGTTCTAAATTACTTATAAATTACTTCTAAATTACTTATCTATAGTCTTATTATTATTCTTAATAGAATTAGTACTAGACTTATAGCCTTTAACTATAACTAGTATATTATTTAACTTATACTTCTTAATATAGTTTTTAAGGTTAAACTTAGAGCTAAAGTAAATATTTTATAAAATTAAGTTAAAATTAATTATAAACTACTTATAAATTAATTAAATATACCTTAATATAAGTAATAAAACTAAACTTACTATTAAAGAAGTAATAAACCTCTTCTAAAGTAAGTATAATTTTATTATCTTAAATTAATTAGAAATTAGTTTAAAAGTAAAAAAGAATTAATTATAAATTACTTACCTTATTAAACTTAGAAAGTAAAAGATTAGCTAGATATTTATTAAGGTAGCTATTAACTTTATTAATAAAGTATTACTAATACTTAGGCTAAATTAATTTAAAAAGGGTTTTAAATTAGCAAAGAAAGGGATAAAACTTATAATATCCTTATAGGAAAGTATAGTAAGAGAATTTACTAAACTAATTTAAAATTAGTTAGAAAAGAGAAGGGAATAGGGGTAAGAAGAAAAGGGAGATAGAAGCCTTATTATTATTATTAAAGGGGTTAAGAAAGAGAAGAGAAAGAGTTATAAATAGGTTATACCCTTATATAGAATAAAATCTAAAGGGATTATAAGTATAATTAGTAACTAGTACTAACTTAATTAGGTAACTTTCTTTTTTAGCTAATCATAAAAATAGGGTAGTAGGTCACCTGACCATGGTTAGGTTATCTCTTAGGCAGACCTACCTAGCACTCTTTTATAGGGCTTTGGTCAGGTAACCCCCCCCGATAGTCAGCTTACCTGCTACCACGTCCATAGGTACCTACCTAGTTATCAGGTGTCACATGTCACCTTGTTCCGCGATTTCTGCGTCACCGCATTAAATCACGTGATCGAGAAGTGCTGACTTATGTAAGGAAATCTACTGGTCAATGAAAGCAAAGCGGCCTCGATTGCCATTGCGCGCGCAGTTCCCGACCTCACGATCCACAGCTCTACTCCCCAAACGCCGTCACCCCGATTTGAGCCAATTGATACCGCAATCATGCGAAGGACATTTCGCCTGCTCGCGGGCGTCAAGCCTGCTAGGTATCTCGAAGCTGGCACCCCGACGGGCCTAACGGGCCTCTGGACGCACAACAGTCCCCGGTCGACCCTGTTGTACCTGTACAGCACCACCCTCGAGAAGCTCAAGGCATTCCCCGAGTCCTCTCTGTACCGTCAATCCGTCGAAACCCTCACGAAGCACCGCCTCGGTCTCGTCGAAGCGACGTCACCTCCCGGGTTCGCCGAGTGGGAGAAGAGGGCCGAGCAGATCGTCAAGGAGAAGCCCGAACAGTTCCGCCTCGTCAGCGGCCGTGTTGACGGCAGTGGCGCCCGGACGGTGAAACTTGGCAACCGAACATTCATTGTTGGTACTCAACACGACGCTAAGGACATCCGCGTTGAGGAGTGGGATGGCGAGAAGGACGAGGGTGGTACCCTTGAGGGCCCCCGTACCGAGGCGGAGCGGAAGGACCACCAGCTGCTTGCCGACCGCAAGGACCTGAACGACATCGCCAAGGTTCAGTGGGAGCCTGAGCCGCAGCTGACGGCCGACCAGTATGTTTACTGATGCACTGGTGGAGAGGGATGGGGCTCAATGGCATTGCATGTATACTGACTGGTTTTGCGCGCCCTTTAGGATTTCCGAGTTGGAGAGCAAGATTGGAGCTGGCCTCATCGAGGAGGTCATTCAAGTCGCCGAGGGCGAACTTAAGCTTGTCGACGTGATGAGACAGGCCAAGGTGTACGTTTTAAGCCTTTGCCCCCAGCGCTTACGCTTCCGCCCGTACTGACAGTTGCTCAATAGGTGGGAGGACTTGGAAGAGAAGCCTGTTGAGGGCCAGTGGACCTACTTTGAGCGTAACTCAGCATAGGCTGGATCGCCTGCTGCAGACAATCGTCTGTACTTCATAGACAGTGTATATTAGGCGACTGTGATGACCAAGATACATCGAGCGGTTGCTTCTTCACAATGGTCACCGAGTGCTTTCACATGATGTAACCCTCGCAGCGCATGGAGCTTTATGTTTATCAAGAGCGCCGAAGCAGATTATTGTTGAAACCTTTCTGGCTGTTTCTGTCTGACTTCGTACCACGGTAAGGCATATACTTGACGATCCATGTTTATTGCAATAAGAGTCGGGCTGCGTAACGTCAATCGAGGACATCCGGTCCACAAGAGAGGCATTGCAATTTCTAGAAGCGACCGATTACATTGTCTGGCAATCCGAAAGTGCAAACGCCTGGTACTGAAGTACTGGTAGCCTTGGAGGACCAAGTCCGAATTATTATGCCGAGGATCAAGTTACCTTTGTTAAGAAAAAGGCCACATAACGGCACATTGATTGAGTTCGGGTCGACCCAAGAGTCATATCTGTCGATTGCGACGGAATAAGTTGATGGTGGCAACTCTTAAAGTATTATATGCGAGCTAAAAAAGGTAGTCAGCCAAACCGTACAACCTGAGAAACCCAGACTGATGCGATGATGTCCCCACTTGGGTTTTCACCGAATTCTCGCCTCCCGCATCTCACAACTTACACCGACAACCCAAATTCACTCCGAGTCGCTAACAGAACACAAAACGACCGACAACGCACTATCTCATTTTCAAAAGCATTCGGAAAACCAGCCTGTTTCTTCCGTCCGCATTGTCACATTGCTGCTTGCGGTTGTCAACAGTAAAAGGCGACCATGAGTCAACCAGCTTCCAGCCGCAAGAGGTCTGCATCGGCCATGTCCATGAGTCACAGCCAGGACGCCCACTACAGTTCTCAGCTTCCCAGCGACTCCATAAACCCTCTCAGTCATACACCCTCCGTTTTGCGCCAGCTTCGCCTCGCCGGACTCGCGGAAACGGATCAGCCTCCTTCGCGGACGCAGCCCAGGTTTCCGCATCGCGCGTTGCAGGATCCGGATGCGCCGAGCAGACGAGGGTTCATCGCCGCGTCTAAATCTCTAGCAAGCAGCGGCGTGGAAGAAGTTGGCGGCCAGGAGGGGGGAGAAGGCTCTGACGATGACGATGGAAGGCGGAGGAGGAAAAGAGACGGGGAGACCAAGGCCAAGTACGCCTCCGAGAAGTCGCCGTTTCGGCCACTGGTCCGCGCCATCTACGGGTTTCTTGACAAGGGCGACGCATCCAACGCCAAACGCGCCTTTGGAATCCTCGTGAGATCCAACGTCCACGGGAAGCCGGTCGACATCAGGCGGAACAACTACTGGGCCCTTGGTGCCGAAATCCTTATGCGTGAGGGTGGCGGTTCCTTTGCCAGCGCTGCAAATGACGGGTCAGGAATGGAGGAGGCGTACCCCGCGTCGAACGTTCCCCGGGTACGCGAGTACTTCCAAGACCTCATTCAGCGCTACCCGTACAACTTCAAGTACCGTGCCGCCGTCTCCGCCGTTGACTTCTGGCCCGCGCTGTTGAGCTACGAGGTGTTCCAAGTCCATACGCAGCACGCATCGTATCTGCGGCGGCTGGAGCGCGAGGCCGAGGACTTGGAGGACGACTCCTGGCAAGAGCCGTCGTTGCTCGGCGGGGGCGGTGGCGGCGGCGTGATGATGGACGACGCTGACTTTAGGACGCCCGTCTGGCAGCCCGATGCGCGGGACCTACGGCTGCGCCGGGCGAGGGATCAGATCCGCCTACGGACGCTGGATGCGCTGCGCGAGATCGCGGGCCGCATGGACGACTTGCTCGAGGACCGGCCGTTCTCGCACAGCCACGAGCTGCTGCGGTTACGTGGAATGGTGTCGCTATACATCGGCGACCTGCTCATCCCTGCGTACAAGGATGCAGAGGGCCAGATCACCGAGGCAAGGATACGTCGCGATGCAGAGAGGAACAACGCACGAAGCAGCTTTCAGAAGATGGTGGACTCCGGCGGACCCCCCGATGTGTTTATTCAAAATATGCTCACCACCGCCGAGCACGACGAAGGCCCTATTCTGCCGGTTTTCTCGTCACTTCCCATTCGAGAGTACCGCTTGGCTATCTAGAAGTGGCCGTCGGTATTTTTCTGAATAGATGAGGTACGAAGAGCTGATGAAAAGACATGTGCCGTCCCTTTTCTTTTCCGCTGCCCGCAGGTATAATTTGACTGCTGCTCTTCTCCCCTCTCAAATCTCCTTCTTGGATGGCGCCCATCTTTGTAGCACCAGGGCGAAGTTGGAGCTGCCCACGACGACACACCACTGGCCTCCTGGACTCCACGCTACCTGTCTACCCACAAACGTCGATGCGCCGCAGTTCTCAATCTTATGGGGCTTGAGAGGTGCTTGGGGGTTGCTCACGCTGTACTTACCGTTCCACATGTCCAGGGTTTCCTGGTTGAACTGAGCTTTTAACTCAGGCACTTGCTCGAGCTCTGTGCGGTGAACCTTGTCTGCCGCCTTTCTCTCCCGAACAGTCAGCCCCGACTTGGCATTGCCGGTGCTTCTATGAGTGATGGCATTGAGCCAGTTGGGCTTCAGCGCAGGCTCCTCGCTGTCTCCCCTCGGTCTCCTGAGGGCATTGACGTATTCGTGGAAGCCGGTGATCTGCTCAAAATCCCAGAAGTAGATTTTGCCGGTGGCGTTACAGAAGGCCAAAATGGGATGTTGGTCAGGAACAAAGTGCAGTTTGAACCGCATGAAGAACTGCGGACCACATCCGGGGGTCTGGAACTCAATCAGACGGGTGTAGGGGGCCGGACACTCCGCCGAGACTCCCGGGTTGAAGGCGGACCGGGTGAGGTTGGCCGGGTTGATAGTGGTCGGGGCCATGGACTGCGGCGGGGGCGGATCCTGAGATGAGAAACCCTCAATTTTCCACAGGACGATGACATCGTCATGGCAGGCTCGGGATAGGATGTAATCGCCGAAGAAAGAAACGCTGGATGGCATAAGCTAGGTGTTGCGATGGGAACTGTGTCTCTTGTGTTGTGAAGCACCTACCAATCTACGAGACTGCTGTGTACCTCGGATGTAGAGAAGTGAGGGTAGTGAACCTCGACCGGACGGTCGGTAGGCTCAGTCGGGAGGTCTGGCACCGTCCACTGCCCATTGCGTTAGTTGGTGTGAGACACCATATGGCTTAGGGACAATTCTCACCAGGTTGATTATCTGATCGTGACCGGCCGAGAGAATATACCGACCAGTGTCATGCCATGCCTTGGGCTCATGTTAGCAACAGACTCACAAATGGATGCCGAGGCAAGTGTCTCGACAGACCAGTGTGAGCAAGTTCCAATAGTGACCCTCACCCCCGAGAATACACAGACAAGGCTGCTTCTCATGCTTGGAGTCCAGGCTCCATATCCGGACTGTGGTGTCGTCGGAACACGATGCAATGATCAAAGGGTCGATAGGTGAGGTAACCACATCACAAACATCCTGCCGTTGCATTAGCGTGACCTCTTCTTACAATAATCGAGGCAGGACTCACTCCTCCATGACCAACTAGACACTAGATGAGGTGTGAGCCAAAAGTTATACGGGGGTCCGGTGCGTGGCTTTTGCCCCCACTTACGTTGACAAGCTTGCCCTCAACAATGTCGTAAATTTTGATCTTGGCATCCTCGCCGCCGTAGCACAGCAGTGGCCTTCCCGTCTCTGCATCCCGAGTCCAAGTGCAGTAATAGTTTCTAGCCTCGGCCTGCAGCTTCAGTCAGTCACGGAGGATCATAGGGATAGTCGGGTTACTGGGGATGGATATACATCATCATCACGAATTATGCTGATTATCTCACAAGGATTGGAGTCATCAGTGGTTGCTGTCAGGCGGCAAACAACAATCTGACAACAAGAATCAGTCCATGCCTGGTCCAACAAGGTGCCTGGCGGCAAGCGGCGTGCAGGAAGACACTTACATGTTTTTTGCTAACGGCAGCAAAAATGGAGGCCGCATCTAGCGGCTGATAAGGACAAAATTTGACATCGAAGAACTCTGGGCAAAAGCGTGTTAGATTCGGTCTGAAGCACTGGCAGACTTACGTCATAACATACCAGGCACGGGGTCATCTTGAGCGAGGTATCTGGTATCATCCTATAGCCAACGTCAGCAGGAGGCAGGGGGGAAGGGAATACATCAAGATGGGGCATTGCGTGTAGTGGCTGGGGTTGTGCAGTGATGCAACTTTCGCCGGCATTTATCCAGAAGGAGCTAGGCTCATGGACAAGTTGGATAGCCACAACAGGAGGGGGCCTCGGTATGACCGGTGTGGCCTTGTACACATACCTCAAGATGGACTGAGACTCTTAATCTTGGGAAGTCGTAAGGAGTCGGTGCGGATAAGGGTGCCATTGCCGTATGGCGGCGGTTGAGGTTGAGGTCAGACGTCTAAGGACACAACGAGGGAGACCTGGTTCGAGTGATGGGGCTGAGTGTTCCCTTTCTGCTATGACGCTATCCGCTTTTGTCCGTAAGTTGAGATTCGACGGTACAGGCCGAGAGGGTCCCAGGTAGGTAGTACCTTTGTGCGTGGCGGTGGTGTGCTAGGGCGTGTACGAGACAACGAGGAAAGCACAGGCAGGGCGCGTTGAGACGTGGTTACGGTAGATTGAGGCGGCGAGCTGGTGGGCAAGGGCAGAAGAGGTGTGGTGTAAGTGAAAGAGAAGGTACTGTACGCAGTAAGTAGGTAGGTAGGTAGTTACTTTGCGTAGGAAGGTAGCTCCCGGCATGTGGATGCGAAGCGGATAACAAGCGGGCGAATTTTCCAAGATGCAGTGTGTTGCAGACGAGTTGCGCCAATGGTCGAGTTGCAGTTGCAGTCTTGGCCAATGACTTGCAGGATTTTCTTTGTTTCCAGCTGTTCCTGTCAGGGTGTTGGCAGGAAATGGGATGTGCCTGGGGCCAAGTCCCGCTTCAGTGGCGCCCGCCCCCCACATTGATCAGCGTACAAGTGCTATGTACCTAGGTTAGGTAATGTACGGAGCACAGTATTGTACATATCAGGTACCTACCTACCTAGAGATCCCCACGACCAACTGCAACCCCTGGGATATATCACTTCTTGCTGGCGCATGTTACACCACGACGCCTCTCTATCACCGCCCTTGAACCCCACCAATACGGCGCAACAATATTGGCGCAAGGAGTGGGGATACGTAAGCTACGGATGTGAGAAATGACTGCACCGCTACTGTGTAGACTCACAGCCCAATCGCTGACTCTCGATGCCAGTAACCCATCTCAGCATACCAGAATCGACCCTCGGCTCACTCTTGATGCTATATTATGGCCCGCCTGTTAACAACACCCATCCAACCCCGCGCCATCGGGAGCTGCGCTCCACGGACCGCCAATTAAACTGCTCCATCGCGGGTCGTCGTCCGTGGCCCGGGCTCTTGTATGGGTACGTACTGTTATGAATACAATGGTGGACATTTCTATGTTTGTCACATGGCTATTCTGCTATCCAGCAATGCCGCCATCTCGGCGTCCTGGTCAGATGTGGTTCGCCTTGACGAATGTGTGCAACAGAGCCGCCATTCGACCTCTCGGGCCGATCCACCTTTTCATCATGTCGAAGCAGCAATAAATCGCTGGCTCTCTTGAGCGATGGGATGGACCAAGAGCCAGGTACTCCATTCAGGTGTCTCCAATATGTCCCGCCTTTGAGAGCGTATTATGTACTTACTGGTACTGGAATGGATTCGGGAGAACGGCTTCGCATGTGTCGTATGTACAGACATGTCCATCATTAGCCGTCATCTGACAGCCACAACAAGGCTGGGACCCTGTGATGCTTTGACAAGGGACAGCTTGAAGAGATGAGATGGGGAAACCGCGACTGCGACCTCTGGCTCAGGGGCCCTGGCAGTAGATCCCAACTGGTGAACTGGGTAACAGCTGACGGCCAAATCAGGCGTCGGGCTATGCCTAGCAGAGCGTAGTGCGTGGCTCCGACGAACGCCATTTTAGCCTTTTCCACTCCCGTTGACTTGGTGGCATGCCTTGCGAGAATTGGCAAACACCAGAAATGGGAGGACTTCTCGGATGGAGAATTGGGCCTGCCCTGCCCTACAAAGCCATCGGTGGTTGGTTCGAACTGGGACAAATGGCCGCAGTTTTGCAGGCTGTTTGTTACCCAACAGGATAACAGCTGCCCGTTACACCCTCCTCTCCCCAGACCCATGTTCCTGCTGTCGGTATCATGGACAAGGACAAAGACTGGTGGCGGGAAGTTCTCGCTCGTCTACAGCACCCTGGTTTTCGGGATGCGAGACAAAGACGGTACAGTACCGAGCACGGTAGCGGGTAAATTGACGGCCCCCAACCCGTCCTGCCCCTTGGCCAGGTATACCATTCCACAACACTAACGTGCTGACCCCAACCCAAAAGTCGGCGATTAGAATGGTTCCAGTAATGGGACGTGGTATTCCTGACTGACTGTGATTGTAGGGTTGATAGGGTTAGGGTCAGACATGCTGTCAAAATATCAACAGAGGTCCGTTACTTTAACCCCCCACACCACCGGACACGCACTGGCAGCTCAACGTCCGACCAACAACGTCAGACAGGCACTTACCTAGGTAGGTAGATGCCGCAGGAGCAGGGAGCCGTGGTTTGTCTTTCTCAACCCCGCCCGGCAGGCACCCTTTTAATTTTTGATTTATTCCCGCCCCAGTTCCACGAGCTGCTAGCCCTAAATGAAGCCGTCAAAATATATCTTGACCCTCTTGTTGGTCCATTTCGAAAAGCGACGCCCATAGATGTGTCGCTTATAATCTGAACACGCTTTCATACGCGACAGCATATCTCGATGACGGTGCTCAATGCATAATCCCCGGGTGTTGTATCTAGGCACGTAGGTATGACAAACCGCTTCATTAGAACATAGAAAAGTTGGCAAAGGGTTCTCTTTCAATGCTAACAATCTGATTGACTACACACAGCCTTCAAGCCCTCGAGCGGCAAGTGCCATTATATGCTGCCAGGCGCACACGCGACAGTGAATCTCGACTGTAAAATGACACTGTATACTTCATCAGTACCTGTCCCTTGTCGGGGGCAAAACAAGATCGAGGGCACCCCTGGTAAAGTACCCGACAGTTCCATCGACGGCAAGATCAGACGCCGTACATCATTGCACACAAAGGCCATTTACATTCAGACAGTAGTCTCGCCTGGGGCGTGGAGGATGCTTTGTGCACTTTGTTTTTGAGTACTATTCGCCCCTTCGGCCTTTTCGGAGTCGAAGCAGTACCAAGGGAGTGTGTGGAAGGCCAAAGTAGTCTCTCTCCTGCGCCCTGGCCAAACGGCCGACGAAGCGTGTGACACCTGAGCAATCTTCTCCCAGTCAACGATTGATTACGGAGAGCCAGGGTTCTCCGAAGAGGAGGGACTTGGAAGTGGTAATCCCCGTGTCCCAGGACGAATGTCGGTACACTCTTTTCTTGTCTTGGCTAGCACAGTCCGGTTTACCTGCTCTCCATCTCTCGCCTTCAAGAAGCAGCAGATTGGGCTCAGATAGATCGTCTTCTATCGAAACGGCGCTGACCTGCTGCGCCGCCTGGTCTGGCAGTCCCAGCATGGACCAAAAGCAAGAACCACCGCATGTTAAGAACAGGGAACAGGCGTGGCTGCATATGGTCTCGCCCCACTATCAATATCGAAAGAACATCAGGGTACACTGAGTAGGTATGCACCCGGGTTCCAAAAAAAATGGCCGGTCTCACCCATATCGCCAAAACACTAACAATCCTACTATCTTTTCTTGAATAGTAGACCTTTCGCTTCAAGAAACTTAAAAGTACCTCTAATATAGGGTTTTTAGGTGTATCATTATGTTATAGCATTTTCTCTAGTAATAATGGTGTATATAGTGATAGGAAAAGTAGTGTGTTAATAGGTAAGTTGATAGGTAGGTGAAGGAGCGACCGGCCTTTTTTTTGGAACCCGGGTGGTATGGTATCCTTTTCCATCAACTTTCGAGGTACATGCCCATGTGCCCTGATATGCAGTGCATACATATGGACTCTGCATCGAGGACACTAGTGCTGGGACCGGCACACGGAACACGGCACAGGTCCAGCCATTGTGGCATACATGGACGGTGGTAGGCTGGGAGACCGGCGAAAGAGTAAGCTGTCGTCTTCTGTGGGAGCCTAGGAGAGAGATATGTTATCCCAATTGCCATGTTTTCGATGTGTCGCGGGATCAACTGTCTGGGTCTGCTACTCTGCCCTGATATGAGAAGGTGACCCGAGCCCCAGCTCTTGGCTCTCACATAGCAAAGCAAAGCAAAGCAAAGGCGAACGTCAAGACAGACAGACGGTCCTGGCCACACAATACACACACGAAAGCTAGATCGGTCAACGGTTTACAGATGGGTGATAAACCCACTTCCAAAGGGACAGTACCCGGAGACAAGACGGATACGTAGTACATTTCCATATGTACATCGTATATACAGTAGGAGCACAAGTAGTATCACGCCATCCGCAACATACATTTACGCCCACGCTTTTGTACACACATACCGAATGACGTACAGACACACACACCCATTCGGTCCAGCTGTCAGGGGTCGTCGAGGGTGGTGCCCCTGGAGCTGTCCCAGGTAGCGATGTACCTACACAGCGTAGTATCCGTACCTGGCCCCTGGGCCTTTGTTAATTGAGCCCTGTCAGTTCCCCTCGCCAACCTTGCCCTATCCGCACTCGCTTTTCGAAGCTGCTTACTGGGGGTGGAGGCTTGGAAGAGAGGGGGGAAGGAGGGCTGGTTGGCTGGCTGGCTGCATGCAACTGGGCTGCGGTGTGGTGCGGTGCGGTGCGGTGCCGTCACAGACCAGACCAGACCAGACTTGTCTGGACCTCGTCCCCGCCGCCGCCGTCCCCGCCGCCGCCTGTTGTCCTTTACATAGGTAGGTAGGTAGGAGAAACAACCGAACAAGCTGTCATAAAAAGATGCTCACCTCCTCCGCCATTCGCACCGCATTTATCCCCCAACTCTTCTTTACTCTTTTCTTCGTCTCAATCTGTGTTACACTATTAGGTGTATTGTCCACATCCTCCCCTCTATGATACCGGGCTCAGCAACCGCCTTGTCCATCTTGTCACTCTCCAGCCAACCCTCCGTTCACCGGACGAGTATTCATACTTCGCCTTGACCTCAACTACCTACCTCGGGGTCTCCAGCATTCTTACCAAAGTGCCGCAACGTGCCGTCTCCACCAACGTCAACACTAGTTTACCAGATACGGGCCGCTGTCGCCACCAACGGTCCTACTTTTGAACGGGCCGCACCTTTTCTGCGCCAACAGCTTGCCCGAAAGGCCCCGATCCCCGACAGCTTATCTCAACTCCCCTTAGTCCCAGCTGCCTTATCCTTACAGTCTGCTATAAACCGTTCTTGGCGACCACGGACAGTGGATCATCCCTGGTTCGTCATTACTTGCACTGCTCATAGCTGTGTGTGCGATACCGATCCTGCCCAGCTCCTCGCACATAGCCACTGCCCTGGCGTTCATAGCTCCGTCTGGGCCTCTCACTGTTCCACATCACTTCATCAGTATACTGTTTCGTGAGATTATCCGCCTTTCGCCGGCAAGGTAACGCCGACCAGTGTGTCTATTGCCAATACCTGGCGCGTGTCACAAGTATCCATCCCCGAAGATCGAATGTTCGGCCCAGAACGATAATTTTCAAACGGTCGTCATCAACCAAGGAGTTCGCCACCTGTGTCCTACATTCTGCAGGCCTGTTTACTTAACCGAAACGACAGCTTTTGGACCCTACGCATCTGCCATCAAACCCCGCGGGCCAAGCGCAGGGGAGCAAGTGTAATTGCAGCCAGCCAGACGTATACGCCCGACATATACACCAAGCCATATTCCTACTGGCCCGAGCAGAGCGGTTGTTTGCAATGGAGCATACGTTCATGACCATTCATTCCACGGACCCCAGCGCTGCTATTCTGTTCGTCTCCGACTCAGTATTCGACATACTAGGCTACACCCCTCAGGAGGTGCAAGGGAAGTCGTGCTTTGACTTTTTTCACCCCGACGAGGTCCCTTTCGCTCGTTCTGTTCACAGTCGCGGCGTCCTTCTTGACAAGGCCGCCGTGCTTCACTATGTTCGCATCATGTCACGCGACGGCCAGTGGGTGAGCTGCGAGTGTTGCTTTACAGTCGTACATGATGTTCTGGTCGCTTGCACCAGCATCTATCGGCGCGGCGAAAAGAGCGACAGTAAGCGTGCATTGTTATCTGCTGATCTGTAGGCCGTTCCATACTGACTCACAACCAGGACGAGCTGCTGAAGCCCCCCAGATCCGTCGACTTTTCTCCAGTTCTCCCCAAGACCCTCGTTACCACATGCTGGAGTACCTGTCACCCAAGTTCAGGATGCCTCCTGTTGAGCGCGAACCTCGTGCAGCCCTCATCCTGAATCGGTTCACCCGCACGCTGACTGTTATGTTTGCAACCAACGCTGTCTCTTCCATCCTGGGCGTCCGGCCAGACCAGATCAAGGACAAGAGCTTCTACGAGTGTATCCAAGAGAATTGTCTGCCGGATGCCATCAGGTGCTTGGAGAGTGCAAAGGCCAATGACTCGATTGCGTACCTAAGGTTCTGGTACCGAGATCCGCGCCGGCCCGAGGACTTTGATGGCGACGATGACGAAGAGCACCTTAGCGGTAATTCGAGTGATTCGGATGGTGGAGGCGTTCAACTCGACGATCAGCTCGACAGTCAGATGGACATCGACGACGATGGCCCTCAGATCAAGCAGGAGGATCGTAAACGGCCCGGCATGCCGTCGTCAACCCACAGCTCCGCTACATACACCACAACCACAGACGCCTCCGGTTCAAGCAACGAAACGCAGCAGACTGCGGCCACCTCGGCTCCGTCCATCGATGATATGGCAGCCCAGCCATCCCCG
This sequence comes from Colletotrichum echinochloae, assembly GCA_016618095.1. Taxonomy (NCBI): domain Eukaryota; kingdom Fungi; phylum Ascomycota; class Sordariomycetes; order Glomerellales; family Glomerellaceae; genus Colletotrichum; species Colletotrichum echinochloae. The sequence goes on along the minus strand of JADEZT010000001.1, from coordinate 4,005,820 downwards.
CCAGCGGGGCGCTCGAGAAACCGTCGTCGAGAGCCGCCTGCAGCCTTTGAGCTGGAGGCCGTCGTGTCATGCACGTCGGATGGACTCGTTGTCGTGATCCGCAAGGCACGCCCCCCGATTCCAGCGGCTCACCCACCGCTGGTCGTGCCGACTTACACAAACGGCCTGTTCGCCGCGCCTTGGGGCCAATATCCAATCCGGCCTCAAGTCCCGCAGGAGACGCTCTACACATTCAGGCCTCCACTCATGCCTCAGTACATGCCTCTGCGTGACAATGTTATGGAGGCTGGTGGCCCACCAGTTGACCACCTCATGAACTCTATCAGAGATGTTGCTGTTTTCGCATGGGCGCTTGTGGGTATCAATGGCAACCTTGCCACATACACACGAGGTATGCCACGCGACCACGCCCAGCCTGACGGACTGCCTGTGTGGGACCCGAGCGCTGGAAATGCCTCGTATCTCGGCCCGGAGAACCAGGCGTTCCGGCGCTGGGCAAACTATGACAAGGAGAAGAGCCGCGGCCCAACATCCTCGTACCAGCAGTCACACCCTCATGGCACGATGTCACGCTACGAACACGTCCCGCAAAGCGGTATAAACAGCCATATATCCTCGCAGCCGCCGCCGCCCACATGGCCTGGCCTACAACCTGCTTATACGTCTGCTTTTGACCCTTTCGCACCTAACAGCCATCAACAAGGCAGTGCTCACTATAATCGACCTGGTCATCACCAGCCACATCAACAGCAGCATCAACAACAATATCAACAGCAACCGCATAATTATAGGCCCCAGCCAGCGTTGCGGGACTCTTCACCGGGAGACATTCCACCACCGTACAACAGACAAGGACACGCCAATGGACACTCCAACGGACACTCCAACAGACAATCCAACGGGGGTTTTAATGGACATTCCACCGGTGACACAAACAACCCTACTGGCAACAACGAGCCGTCCAGTGGCTACCGCTATCCCTGGCAGTAGTCTAAGAATCCGATTAACCGAGACGGCAATATGGGCGAAGGTGGTGAAGAAACCAGCTCCGGTGTTTTGAGGTATTGTTCAACTTTTGTTAACATTAGGAGCGGGCAAGGCTGTCGGCTTTTTTGAGGGAAGCCTGTATGGCTCTTTGCTGAAGGACGGAGCGAGGAAGATATATTGACAAATTTGGCGTCAGTGAGGCAATAGACGATGTTGGCCTTCCGTGATTTCCCAGAAATAGCGACAGGATAAGATACCCGCGAGGCCTCTTCATTCGCAAAGGAGACGGAACTGTTCGTAAACCCCCGGCACCAGGATTACTCGCTGGTAAGGGCGTTGTAGCTGTTCTGAGTCGCCCAGAGGCGTGTAAGTAGAGCTCTTGTAGGTAGACTCGACAACAATGCAATAAGAAAAAGCAGCACATCAAACATCACATTTTCAACACGTGATTCAGATGGTTTATGTCAGCAAAGAATGAAGCCCACTGGTTGGATTATGCCTCGCAGGTGACAGCATAAGTGATCAAGAGCTCAGTTCCATTCAGTGTGACAGACAGCAATCCATACTGAAAAAGGAGGGTGTCCACAATCCCTACCTACCTATCTACCTAACTTCCTAGGATGAGGTTTGTTCTACACAGTAGCCGAGTATGATGACTGGATGAACATGTACGGCACAGACAATTGGGGTATACACATGATATACCTGGAGGGATACGTGTGATTTTTTTAACCCCTTTCTGTCCTTAATCCCCCTCGCTTCTCTAAGTCTTAAGAAAAGCCTGAAGACATAGATCTCTATCAGTTTAGTCTTCATAACTAGACGTGAACACGAAAACGCATTTCGGGGGAACTGTCTAACCCCCCCAACCCCCCTTCCTGCGCACCTAAAGTACCTAGCTGCATAACTTACTGTAGGTACCTAGATACTGTACCGAATCACTCGTCGGGGGGGCGGACCACCTTTTTCCGGACCCAGGGAGCTTGGACCATCGTAATGCCTGTAAGAGGAAACCGTGGAGCATGCCCACGAGGTGGTTGCAAGCTGCTACGTATGTCAATTAGACATTCTGTCCATCCCATCTCGAGCTCAGAGAACCGCTGGGCCACGAGCAAACCAATAAACCAATCGGCGGCGGCATCAGCTCAACTGCACACCCGTAAAGACTTATCATCCGGAGCGGAGCAGGTGCATCAAAACTGCAACACTTGCAACCATGGCATCTACAAGCAGACGCGACGATTACGCCAACCCTCCCTTGCCCGACGACGACCTGATCGACCCCGATGATGGTAAGGTTCTATGGCTGCCTGCAGGCTTTCGAAGCTTCCGGAGCTAATCGTACAATTCACGCACAGCGGATCTTGATGACTTCGACGACCCTCTCGGTAATACATCGTCACGTCAACCGCTGACAGGCAACATCGGCTCGAGCTCTTCCTCGTCGAGGCCACTTAACGAGAACGCCTGGACATCTAGTATACCCGGCGAAGACCGTGCGGCACCACAAAATACGATCGACGAGTCGGTATGGGACACTCTCCGCCGAGATTTGCTCGCCGTCTGGGCCAAAATGAGGGAGGTCCTGTACCCCAAGTATCTGCTTGGAGGGACCATGTTTGATGCTGATGGCATCCGAGGGGCATATGCAAATATCCGTGGGGCTGGGTTATCCGGCGCCCGCGAGGAGATCACCGGTCTGGCCAGCCGTTTCATGGATTCGGAGGCGCTTCTGTCGCAGAACAATATGACGCCGGGCCTACGCGACTGGGATCTCTGGGGCCCTCTCATCTTCTGCTTGCTCCTCAGTCTCCTCCTTAGCTTCAACGCACGAGCTGATCAGAAGGATGTTGTCTTCAGCGGCGTCTTTGCCATGATCTGGATTGGAGAGGCCGTCGTGACACTGCAGATCAAGCTGTTGGGAGGCAGCATGTAAGTCAATCTCCTCCGTTGCAAGGGTGGCCTGTCGGTCGTTTTTCTTGTAAGTGAGTAAACACTGACGAAACATGATAGCTCCTTCTCGCAGAGCGTCTGTATCATAGGATACACACTTTTCCCGCTAGTGATCGCGGCGCTTCTCTCAGCCTTTGGCATCCCAACCGTTGCCCGTGTCCCCGTCTACCTATTCCTCGTTGCGTGGTCTCTGGCTGCAGGCGTGAGTATTCTGGGCGGCAGTGGCGTGGTGAAGAATCGTGTCGGCATTGCAGTGTACCCGCTGTTCGTCTTCTATCTCGGTCTTGGCTGCCTCTGCTTCATCAGCTGAGCTATAGACACAAGAAGAGAGCCATGGGAGATAGTTTTGGGAAGGGAGTTGCGCTGCATCTTGTGTAAGATCGAGGCAAAGAGCCGAGGCGCGTACACTGTATACATAAATATCCACGCCGGTATATCTGTTTGTTTTAATTGTTTTTTCCAGGGACGATGACAGGCCAATGAATGCGAATGGGGAGTTTTCTGACTGTAATCTTGGAGACAGTGCCGGCCTGCATTCCCCATGAAGCACCCCCTTTGCGCCATCGTCCATCGCCCTTGGAGCGTCTTGCCTACCGGACAAGGGAATTCCGGCAGTGACAATCATGTTATGGACATGGGCAGGGACAGATATCACTTTTAGCGTTTAGGTGGCCAAGCTGAACTGGTCGAGACATGGAGGCAAGTGCTGGCTCCAAGTACCTTGTGTCGGTAGTTGCCGAGAATTTCAGTCGAATTTCCCTGTTTGGATTCGCCACTGATTGCACCCAGAACTTACAGAGAACAATCAATCTCGCCTGGTTTTGTCAGTGCGACTTCAGCGACTGCTGCTATATTGTAAGATACCGAGTGATGAGGAGGGCGGATCATGATCATAATCATATCTCCCACCACTGTATCCACCTGGTGCTTGGTAGATACCTAGCTTGCCTCTCCAGCTGCACTGACCCCGACGGCCTGGTACACAGGGAATTTGACCATGACCATTCTCTAGACGTAGGTCAATGGCAAAGATGAAATCGAATCCGGGTCATGCCCACAAGTCAGTTGGTCAACTTAGCGAGATGCTAATTAGTAGGTGGCCCCAGTCCCCTAGCTACCTAGGTAGGTACTCAGGCAAAGGGCGCTAATGCAGGCCGCCTCTAACCCAATGGAATCTGGGCTCTCTTCAGCGTACCGTCTACCATATTACCTACCTACCTAGGTAGGTAGGTAGGTAAGATGAGTAGGTAGAGACTGAAGGATGTTCAGCGTCATCTTATCTGAGCCAGCGCGCTCAACAACGATTGGACTGATTGCCCGTCAACTCCAATAGTAAGTCGGTCCCATCCAACAACGCCTGAACCCCGTCCGCGGAGTAAAGTCGGGTGAGAGAGCCAAACACCGACCGGCCTGCTGTCACCGCATTTGCACCGCACCTAAACTTCTCCAACCACAACTCCAAAGGTTCAGTCGTCGCGCAACTACCCACCGACGTGCATCGCCAACTCCGAACCCATACTGCTCTTGCTCACCAACTGCTCCTATTGTAGATACTCCCCTTTTTTTTTTGTTTTGATCTTTCTTTCGGGGGTTGATTAGTTTTTCTTTTTTTTCTTTAAATAGGCTGCACCTTTTGCCCCGGTCCTGCGCCGCTCCAAATAGCAACTGCCAGCTAACTTTGCGCTTGGCTTTCAACCTGCCGTTTTGCTCTCCCACTTGCCGAGTTGGGCAGAAGAAACCTCCAAACCACTCAACGACGAAGACGACAACGTCGACGGCGCCCACACGACACGACACGACACGACAAGCCGGTTTGTCGTACCGACCTGTCACCATGGCCGACGACCCTCAGCCCGGCAGTCCAAAGTCTGACCCGATCTATGCAAAGGAAGATGCCGAGACCGCTGCTGCCCGCAAGGAGCTGAAGCACACGGCTATTTCAGAGAAGCCTTGCGTAGATGAAGCCGCCACCGAGACCACACCCTCGGGGTCGCAGAACGATGACCACAAGGAGCGCCCTTCGTCGCCGAAGAAGAAACGGGCACACGACCAGGTCGACGAGGACAAGGATGTCGACGAGTTAGACGACAAGAGCGTCGCCTCAAGTGACTCGGCCAAGGACAGGGCTTCGCGACTTGAGCCTGAGAAGAAGAGACACAGGGACGAGGTCGCTACCTCGGCTGATACTGTGTCCGATTCCTCCGTATGTTTTCCTTTCCGCCGCCTCGTTAACATGGCCATGCGTACTGACGCTGCGTTACTCTATTAGGCACCACCCACTGCCGCTGCCGCTGCCGACGCGGTGACAAAGGAAAAGGTCACTGCCCAAGGCATATCCACGACATCACAGGACGAAAAAAAGGGAGCGTCTGCTTCTGCCTTTGCTAGCTCAGGCTTTGCCAAACTCGCAGCCTCGAGCGCATCCCCGTTCGGGTCGCTGGGGAGTGCGACCAAGGTAAGCGTGTTCGGCGGATCAGCATCTTCCGCCTCGCCCTTTGGTGGGCTGTCCCCTTCCAAGCCTGCCAGTCCCACCCTCGCTACTACGCCTGCTCTGAGCTTCGGCGGTACTGGTGCGGCAGCCTCGCCATTTGCTAGTGTTAAGCCCGCTGGCACAAATGGCGGTTTCGGTTCGGTATTCGGCAATGCCTTTGGCAGTGGCCTGGGCAGCAAGCCGCTCACCAGCTTCTCCAAGACGGGCGAGTCTTCGTTCAAGACCGAGAAAGCGGCCAAGCCATTTGGTGCACCCGATAGCGATGCGGACGAAGGCAGCGACGACGACGCGGACGATGTCGCTGAGGCTGGCTCGGAATCTGGCGATAAGGATGAAAAGGAGGAGTCTGACAAGGAGGAATCTAAGGCTGCGGACGATAAGAAACGTACCAAGCTGCAGAAGAGTGAGTGGAGGTTGTTTGGGCCATGATTCGCAACCGTACTAACTGGGCGCAGTCACTGTTGACGATGGCGAAGCTGGTGAAGCAACCATACTCCAGGTCAGAGCTAAAATATTCTACCTAGAGAAGGAGGTCGGTTGGAAGGAGCGTGGATCCGGTATGCTCAAGATCAATGTTCCCGAGGCGTGCGTTCAATTCGACGAGGCCGGGCTGCCCGTACCTGGTTCTTTTGACGCATCAGGCTTGGAAGAGGATCCCGAGGCTGGCGATAACAAAGGCCACAAGGTGGCTCGTCTCATCATGAGACAGGACCAAACACACAGAATACTACTTAACACGGTCATCCTGCCTGCTATGCAGTTCCAGGAGAAGGCGACGTTGAAGTCTGTTGGGGTCATGTTCACGGCTTTCGAGGGTGTGGAGGCTAAACCTGTGAGCGTTCATGTCAGGGTATGTGCTCATCGCCGCTGTCGGCTTCTACTTTGATGTTATTCACTAACTCTCGTTGTCTAGATGAGTGCTGCCAGTGCAAAGTCGTTCCTTAACGAGGTGGGAATGGTACAGAGAGAGTTATCGGGCAACTGAACACCTGAACCTCGAGGCATAAAGCGGTCTAATGGGCATCAACCGGTGTTGTAGGCCGTGCACGTTTGTAAGACGGTACAGATCCGGACGCATGGTATTACACAACGAGGGCTTGCGTGAGCATTTCTGGAGGCGGGATGGGGGCGGACAAGATACAGGCATACAACCAGCGGGATGGCAGAGACTTGTTCCATAGGGCTGGGAAGGGGGGGGAGGTCACTTCAGTTTGACTATGCAGCGCTTTCAGTCTCAGGTTGCTATCCTGCTACGATACCAGGAAAGGGGGTATATTTTGGTACGTTAGGTATCAGTCAAGTACATTATTGCACGAGACGAGGCTCTCAATAGGGTGGCGACTCTGCGATGGTGGTACTCGGAGGGGTCCGCAATGGCCACGTGACCTGGCGTGGATTACGTGACGCAGACGACTCCTGTGGCGTCGTGTGCTCAATGTCAAGCCACTGATTCCCCATATGGGGTTTTCACTTTACACCCGCAAGCTAGATATAAGGAGCTTACTCAAACATTTTCTCATTTCCTCCCCATAAGAGAACCCTTCATAGATCGACTGTGGCCTTCTATTCATGCTTACCGAGGAACCGGACTTTGGAGGGCCACCCGAGCCCTGCGAACATGCAGTCCATCGCCCCCGGTGAAGAGCCGCCTGAAGTCCAGAAGCCACGAGGAAAAAGGAAGAGGCCAGAAAACGAGACGCATGTGGCGGCGGAAGGTAGGTCAGCTGCTGTACTACCAGTAGACGACATACCAAAGACGGAAGGTGGCGCCTCCACCAACAACCCGAGAACCGCCAAATCTAAGAAACGCACTGTACCAAAGAAAGCTGGATCAAGTCTGAATCGTACCGACAGCGCAGCATCTACGTTAGAGCACAAGATTGAGTGGCCCGAACGCTTCAAGGCACTGGAGAAAACACATCGTGCCCTCAACCTCGTGTTTACCTTCTGCTGCACCCGTAAGCACCTTGCCACCACGTTCGACACGATCAAGTCCGCCGTGGAATCACACACCAAAACGTCCCTCACGATTGAGGATGTTGCAGCCATTGCCTCTATCCGCCCCGAGGGTGTTCATTTTGCCTATGTGGACGAGATCATGCTGCAAACCGAAGTCCGAGGTGCCGAGCGGGACGTGGTTTTCAAGACGGGGCGAGAATTCCTCTCGCAGGCGCCCGCGCCCGATGCCTCAGTTGGGGGGATTTCGGGCCTCGATAATTTGGATCATCACCCCGATGAGCCGGTTGAGGGGGGAAAGGAAGTGTTGTATTTCGAGTTCGTCGACGGAGACCTAAAACGGCAGGTCAAGGACAAGAAGACTGGCGAGATCACTAAGCCCAACAGGAAGCTGAGAGATGAGGCCCTGAAGATGCCTGTCTACAGCCAAAAGCAGATGACCAACTTAATTGAGCGGCGGAACAAAAAGTTCGGCGACGCCGTCAGCCTGTTCCTCGACCAATGCGTAGCCGAGGGTATAGATCCCGAGCTGAAGCTGGCAGCAGCGACTCAGGCCTATATCCCAGTTCCGACCATGCCAGAGTCAGTGAACGAGCAACTCAGAGCATTGCCGGAATCGATTCCGACAGAGCGTAAAAGCATTTCCGAAATCGTCCAGGAGCTCAAGGACGGCCCCTGGTACACGGGACAGATTGTCCCTGATGGGCATCGCGTGTTCGAGTCGCAGGAGCCCGTATACGGTGACCTCAACTTCCTTCTCAGCCAGGATCTCGTCAATGCCTTGTACAATTCCAAGGGGATAACTCGGTTCTTCGCGCATCAGACGGAAGCCATCAATAGTCTGCTGGAGGGGCAGCATGTCGTTGTTTCCACATCGACGAGTTCTGGAAAGTCCCTCATCTACCAGCTCCCCGTGATCCACGCCTTGGAAAAGGATCGGAACACCCGAGCAATGTACATTTTCCCTACGAAAGCTTTGGCGCAGGACCAGAAGAGAAGCTTGAGGGAGCTGATGAGCTATATGCCCGGCATGGAAGAGGTGCTTGTTGAGACTTTCGATGGCGACACCCCGATGAATGAGCGAAATCTGGTCCGTGAAGAGGCGAGGATCATATTCACCAACCCGGATATGCTCCATATAACCATTCTCCCACAGGAGGAGAGGTGGAGGACGTTCCTGAAGAACCTGAAATACGTCGTGGTGGATGAGTTGCACTATTACAACGGGCAGATGGGCTCGCATGTAGCCTTCATCATGAGGAGGCTACGACGAGTATGCGCTGCCGTTGGCAACCGACATATCAAATTCATTTCTTGTTCTGCAACAGTGGCCAACCCAAAACAGCACTTTGAGACCATTTTCGGTATACAGAACGTGCGGCTAGTGGACTTTGATGGTTCCCCGTCAGGTATGCATTTCAGCCTCACCTCAATATCAGTGTGTTTTCCACTCACACCGAACAGGCCGCAAAGAGTTTCTGTGCTGGAATACGCCATACAAAGACCCTGGGGACCCAGCGAGTGGCCGAGGCGACGCAATGTTCGAATGTGCTCGTCTCTTCTGTCAGCTTATGCTCAGGGGCGTCCGAATCATTGCCTTTACCAGGGTCAGAGAACAGTGTGAGAAACTGGTTACTGCTGTACAACAGGAACTCGAGTCCCTTGGGAAACCAGAGTGCGTCAATAGAGTTATGGGCTACAGGGGCGGCTACACTGCCCAGGACCGGCGGAGAATCGAGTCGGAGATGTTTGAAGGCAAACTATTGGGTATCGTTGCGACTACTGCGCTGGAGCTGGGCATCGACATCGGAACCCTGGACTGTGTGCTGACTTGGGGGTTCCCATACACCATAGCCAACTTACGTCAACAGAGCGGCCGGGCCGGGCGAAGGAACAAAGACTCATTATCTATCTTGGTAGGGGATTGTTTCGCCACAGACCAGCATTACATGCAAAATCCCGACGAGCTCTTCTCGAAGCCGAATTGTGAGCTTCAGGTCGACCTGGAGAACATGCTTGTGCGGGAAGGGCATATTCAGTGTGCGGCATACGAAATGCCAGTGCGGCCGGTTGAGGATGCAGAATATTTTGGCAAGGACTTGCCTCAGATCTGCGAGGAGAGGCTTCTCAAGGATACCTTAGGCTTCTTCCACTGTCACGACCGATTCCGACCCATACCTTCAAGATTTGTCGCCATTCGTGATACTGAGGATGACCACTTTGCCATCATCGACATTACTCATGGAAGGAATGAAGTCTTGGAGGAGCTAGAAGCCTCGAGGGCGACATTCACAATCTACGACGGTGCCATTTTCCTGCACCAGGGCAAAAAGTACCTCGTTAGGGATTTTCAACCTGACAAGATGATGGCACGGGTGGAAAGAGTGAAGGTGGAGTGGACCACAACGCAACGAGATTACACCGACATCGACCCAATCGAGACGGAGGCCATCAGGAAGATATCCGGGTCCCTGTCCAGGGCGTTTTACGGCACGATAAAGATCCAGCAGAACGTGTACGGCTTCTTCAAGGTCGACAAGAAGAAGCGCGTGCTCGACGCTGTACACGTGGACAACCCTCCCGTCATCAGGTACGGGAAGGGGATGTGGCTCGACATACCCAAGAAGGCCCTGCAGATCCTCGCAGACAGGCGTCTTCACGTCGCCGCGTCCATCCACGCAGCGGAGCACGCCATTCTTAGCCTCATGCCCAACTTCGTCATCAGCTTGCCTGGCGATGTGCGGACGGAATGCAAGGTGGCTTTGAAGGAGTTCGCCAAGAAGGAGTCGCAGAGGAAGAGGCCCGGACGGCTGACTTTCTACGACGCCAAGGGAGGGGTCAGCGGATCAGGAATCAGTACCAAGGCGTTTGAGCACATCGATCACCTCCTCCAGCAGGCTCTCAAGCGGGTCGAGAACTGTTACTGCGAAAATGGGTGCCGAGAGTGCGTCGCATCGGACCAGTGCAAGCAGGCCAACGAAGTGATGAGCAAGGCAGGCAGCCAGGTCATTCTCAAGGCTCTTTTGAGCCTCGAGATCGATGTTGAAGCGCTGCCAATGGGGCCCGAGGAGTACAGTCCGGCGGGCATAGAGACGGTTGTCGCTGCTCAGACTGTACCATCGAAGGACCGGAATAGCCTTGGGTTGGTTGAGATCAAGGAGGAGGAGTTTGAAGATCGTGATTCGGTGCTTTTGGTGGATTCCGAGACTTGGGATGGCCAGCATGAGGAGGTGTGAATGTTTGCTTGCGCTCAGTTTAAGCCATGTAGATATAGAACCAAACCAACCAAGCACGGATCAGGCATAGACCTGTTGCGGGACCGGATTAAGAGATGTGACCATTGCTTGTGCTCGATAGCGGGAAATTAAGCATAAGATGAATCTGGGTTCTGACTCCTGTATCATGCTGTTATTTTCTTCTTCGATGTGTGTCTTGCCTGTTGTTGTGGGAAGAGGAATATGCCGATGTTGCGGACGAGTGATACTCTTACCATGGCTACAATCCCACCATGGTGCGATGTCCCCTTTCCCCGGCTTAAGATGGAGAGTAGAGCAAGGCCCAGAGTTCATTCACCAATAAGTCGTCACAAAACAGCCAGCAACTCAACTGGCATATCTCGTTGCCGTCGACTTGATTTCTAACAGAGACTAGAATAGCCTGTAGACAACGGATCCAACATCAACCAAGCCGGCCATGGCCACAGTACCCAGAAAGACCAGGCCCCATCGAACTGGCTCTCCTGCTCCTGCTCCTGCTTTGCTCGACCTTGCGCGCAAGGCCTGGCCTCTGGCAATGCCCAGAAATGACCCCAAAACGCCATCATTCTGGTCCAGTCTCTCTGCCCTGGCTTGCAACCTCTGGACCTACCTGTCCCGGCTGCCAACTCCGATTCTGCCAACGGTGCCCTCAGTCATGCCACAGCTCTTTCCAGTATTGCCGAAACAGGTGCAGGATGCTGGGTTGTTACGCCTAGACCGAGGAGTTCACCAGCGTCAGTACGATCCAATGAGAATAGTCTTGCAACCCGTGTTTCGATACAATAGTCCAGGCCTTGAACGTGCCTTCCGTCAGGCCAGTGAACTTTTGGACCAATACCGCGGTGATGCATACAAGGACTGCAACACGAGTGCCAATATTCCAGCAGACCAAAACACACCGCTCTGGATGCAAGGTCTTCCGACTGGTTGTGCACCCCAGCTGCTCCTTGGAGCAGTTGTTCATGTTGGTTATACAGGGAAGGCATGGGCCTCCTACGTTGGCCCAGCCAAACGTCTCGAGTGGCTTTGACCCATGGCCCAGCCGAGTACATCAACCAACTACGACTGAGCCAATATTTCAGAAGATTCTTCAAGTTCGAGACTGAGGTACGCGACTGCCGGGCCGACCATGAAAGTCGGGCCGTGCAGCGCTCGGAGTGGCAGTTCGCGAGTACGCACCATTTCCCAACCAGCTCGTCATCAGGACCCCTTTCTTTCAGTTCTGTTCTGGGCTTAACCTTGTTCGAGATTGCTGTTTTCCTTTCTCCTCTTGTCCCACACGTATACTCTTTCCGTACTTGTGGAAACGCTGGGGAAAGGAATATAATGAAAGGTACCAAGGTGGTGGCAAGCAGGGGCATAGAGAAAAAGCCGAGCCTGGTGTGAAGACAAGATTGCCGTGCCGTTTGCAATTCGATTTTACATTACATTCAGTTGCTAGCTAGAGGGATAGCACCAATGGCCGTTTGCAATCACCAAACTAAACAGGACATGCAAGGATGCCCGAGTGATGGGGGAAAGCTTTTGCCAGGGGGTGCTGGAGGTTGAAGGAGGAAGTGAAGATGTATGTGCAACAGGTGTATCAGCCAACCTCTGGGGTGGTCGTGGCACCAGCTTGGCGACTTGTTGGGAGGGTGGGTTGTAATTAATTGCCCAGGGTCTCGCTGCAGCGTCAGTGTTCGGCGGCCTCCGTCACGGTGGTCGCGGCTGGGTGGCCAAGGTATTTGGGACATGCTGATTTGGCGCATCAATGCAATGCAGGCCATCACCTCCGCCCGCTGCCGCTGCGTAACACTGCCTACCTAGGTACCTAAATGTTCATTATGTAGAAGCCTGGGTGGCCGTATATTACGGCCAAGAGCAAGTGTCTGAGGTTGAGCGTGGGAAGACTTGGGAAGCAGCATCACAGCACCAGGGAGTGCAGGAGGCATCAAGCAAAGAGGAGAAAAAGAAGAAGAAGAATAAGAATAAGGCCCTGTCTGTCACATCCAGCTTGCCAACCAGCCAGAGAGATGTGGCTGTACTATTTACGTATACAGTAGACAGGGCTGCATTGGGGAAAAACGCTATTGCTCCACGACTGGGTTCTACAGGGGGGTCTAGAAGCTTGTGACGTCGGTGGGCCTCTTTACCCTCTTTACCCCTGCCTCTCATCACCACCTGTTGGGAACAACGATGACAACAGCAACAGTCGGGACCCGCGGCGTTGTTCCTTTTCTCGCAATACGAACAGGGCAAACGAACGGGGCAAACCCGGATTGGGTGGCAGCCTCATAGTACACATGTGCGGGCGGCAGCATTGTATCATCCACACGATGTTTCGCGGCTGTTCAAGCAGGCCGTATAATGTTGCTGGGTGTATCCATACACGGCGATCCAAGCATTCAACTTGTCGATTCAGGTAGCAGTTATCAGGCCAACACTTTGCGGGTCAAACCTCATCTCCTCAGACTATCTCAAAGTACTGACCCACTTCCTTTGAAGTCACTTTTCTCCCCATACCAGTACCACTAACTTTAAGTCCTCAACACCTAAGTTAATTAGAAGAGTAAGAAGGATTTTCTATCCGTACCCCATAACCTTATCTAGTATATTTTAAAAGACCGTTAGTAGGGGTGAAATCTACTGAAACCTATTCTATATTAATAGATTTTAGATATACTTTAAGTTAATAGAGATTTGCCTGTTTTCTTCTTTTTTCCTTAGAAAAAGGCTAGTTGGTCTGTGCATAGGTACGGGATTAAGCGAGATACTCCAAGAGGTACTTTGATGACACAAGCCTCGCCCTTTTTTGCCGCAAAGTGTTGGCCTGATAACCGCTACCTCGATTCATCCTACGATGCACCGGGGTGCTGTCAGATGTCTTGGCATGACAGCAAGCCTGGCCCTGCCTTGGTTCACGCATACCGCGGTCATCCACGTTCTGCAATTGCCCGTGGCTTTTCTCTCTATTTCTCTCTCTGTCACCATCTAGCCCTTCTCGCAACGCCTCGGCTATGGAAGGTTACAGTGTATCGATTGTTCCGACTATAATAATACCCACTCATCTCTCGACTCTTTCCCCGACTCTTTTCAACGCCCCAAACTGCTGAGATGCCGAGCCTGTTGGAAACCCTTGCGTCGGTTTGACGAATTGGACCGAATTACCAGCCCTCAGTTCTCGTTCAGTAAGACGGTATTTTGGGATCTGTACCCGCTGCCTGTCGAAAAGCAACGACAGCAGCAGCGACAGTATCAATCACAAGAGGAGCTGACGTTGAAACGCCCTCGCCCGCAACCCCAGTCGCGACCTGGCCCAGCCACCCTCGCGGACCAGACACCCCAGTTACAGCGGTGGGTCTCGACCCGGCCGACAAGGCTCGAGAATAAGGGGCCCTCACTTCCCCGTCTCTTTAACAGCTTGGCATCTTGCTCCCCATCTCTTGGTCATTCAGCCACACTTTCAAGACTCTTGGTATTGGAGCTGTTCCTCATCCCATCACCGTCCACGATCCTGGCATCACGGACCTCTGTATGCCTATCTGCCTGGCTACACCTTCTCCACGACTACAACATATACCCTCCCTACACCTCTGCATTCCTTTCGTAGTGACTGTCTTACCTCGTTCAGCCAAGGTGCCGCCGTTGTATCCAGTCAGAAGTCCCCACCTGGTTCGCCGTCATGTCGGCTCCTCGATCTCCCTATCGTCAAACCTATCGCCAGTCGACCGGCTCACGGCGACGAGAACCGAACCATCCCATTATCTCTCCCGAGAAGGCACGAACCTCAGGATACGTGACCAGTGAGGGGTTGCCCGTCCACAATGGCCGCCATCACCGAGCCCCTCCACGGGGAAGCAAAGTCAAAGTAAAGCCTTCCGGCGAAAGCGGCCGCAGAGGCTTTCATCCCTTCAAGTTTCTCAAAATTACTTGGAAGTCTTCAAGCCGGGCGTCCCTCGTTTGCAACTTCTTCTGGCCCGTGGTCCCCGCCGCCTTTATCGTTCATTGTAGGTCGTCCATGACGTCGTAGGTCAGACACTGGCAGAACTAACAGTGTGTGGCCAGATACTCGCCCACAAGACCACGTCCTGATCTTTGTTCTTACCTATTTGTCCATGATTCCCTGTGCCAACATGGTCGGTTTCGCCGGCCAGGAGTTATCGCGCAAGGTTAGCCACGTGTTTGGCGTTTTGATTGAGACAACGTGAGCCACCCACCTCTCCCCCTTCCACTACTATGCGCGCTTATTACTTACATATACCTACGCCCTCAGATTCGGGTCCATCGTCGAAGTCATTCTCTTCATGGTACTTTTAGCAGGCAACCAGTTCAGCGTCATTAAGGCTGCTATTCTTGGTTCGATATTAGCGACAATGCTCCTGTGTCTGGGATTGTGCTTTATTGCTGGCGGCATACGAAGAGACGAGGCCGAATTCAGTGAGACCGTCAGTGAGGCCGGTAGTGGGTTGCTACTTACGGCGTAAGTCGAAACCCGCAGACGCTGGACACGTCGACCTGATTGCTAACTCTTTTTTTTTGCTTTTTGATAAAAAACAGAGGTGTCGCCTTGGCCATTCCTGCCATCTTTAGTTACTCCATGGCCAAGTCGCTTACGGTTGAGGAGCTCGACAGCAAAACGCTGCACATCTCACGAATTGTGTCCGTCCTGCTTGTTGTAGCATACGGTGTCTTTGTATGGTTCCAGGCTCGGACGCACCATGGCATATACGATGCTATCTTCGAGCGTGACGAGCAGCGCGACTCCGACAAGGACAAGGACATCAACAAACCCAAGCTGACGCTGACCGAGTGTGTTATAGCCCTCGTCATTTCCATCACGCTTGTGACATTCATGGCCATCTATCTTGTCAAGCAGATCCACCCCATCGTACGGAAGCATGGTATCTCGGACCATTTTATGGGCCTTATTTTGGTGCCTCTCGTCGAAAAGGCTGCCGAGCATCTAACGGCCGTCAACGAGGCATGGGATAACCAAATGAACTTTGCCCTCTCCCACGTCCTAGGCGCCACGTTACAGACATCCCTGCTTAACGGTCCGCTCGTCGTTATCGTTGCCTGGGGCCTCCACAAGCACATGGATATCGTCTTTGAGGTCTTTGACATCGGCATGCTCCTCCTGGCCATACTGACGGTCGGCAACTTCTTGCGCGACCAGAAGAGCAACTACTTGGAGGGCTTCCTCTGTGTCATCGTCTACCTCGCCATCGCCGTTGCGGCCTTTTACTATCCCAACCCGGAAGGTCTCGGCGAGCACTGAGCCGCAGCGCGCAGGTATTTGAAAGCGACGGTGTCTGACAGTAGTGAGGAAAGAAGGTGTGTATATACAACCCACCTTTGTGTTTTCCTCGTGCTTTTTTCTTCTTCTTTTCTTTTCATTCTCTATTGTGTGCTAGCCGGTGTTTGAGGTGTTTTGATGGGGACAAGAGGATCTTGCGAATTACGTTTAACAGAATAAATGGAAACAGTCCGGATGTCATGCGATCGGAAGCCCTGCCCATGTCATGAGAGCGTTTGTATTTCAAAATACCAATCATGGAGAGATATGTTGGTCCTGTCTTTGCGCACGTTCTGGAAAATTTCGGCACCCTGAGCCGCGTGTAGTTGGCATTGTATCCCTTCGTCATGGCAGGGTCGAATCCCCTTTTGTTCCCCGCGGAGATGCCCCCAAAACGCCAAATCCGTACACTGCTACCTATGTACATCATACACCAACCTGATCAGCGGTCCGAACGCCCGTCCCACCCCCACCACACCTCCGATCTTATCTAAGTTTCGGCCACTTATCAAGCCTATTCCGGAGATGCTCAATTCTCCTCGAACTTCCCATTCTCGATCAACCGGAACCCCCCACTCCCCACTCCCCCGTCCTTACCAACCTAGATGACTAGCCCCCTGTCGGGACCCGAGATCGACAACTAAGTTCGCCGGACGGGCTGGAGGGGGCGACGTCTAGTCGCCCCGAGGAAAGAGCTGACTTGGGAATGTTTGACCATCCCATCTCTTCGCCAAATGAAACAAAACAGCCGACTTAGAAGAAGACCAGGTCGTCATCCTTCCAGCCGAGGCCGCTGAGGGTGGTACGCACGCATGCCTCGAAGGCCTCGGGCCCGCAAACAAGGACAAGCTCGTCGCCACCGGCCTCGTTGGAGCATGTGCCCACCTTGTCCGCAAAGAACTTGCCATCCATCCGACCCACGAGGCCTGTCCACGACGCATCGGGTTTCGTCAGTGAGTAGAGCAGGCGGCACCTGTTCGGATTGGCCGCGGCCATGGCGTCGAGCTCCCCACGGCAAAGTATGTCCTCCTCGATGCGGTTGCCGTCAAGCAAGAGGCACCTAGTCGGGTCGGCGGCGTCCTTCATGACGGCCCGTAGGACTTGGAAGATGGGCGTGATGCCCGAGCCCGCACAAATCATGATGAAGCGCTTGACAGCACGCTGCGGTCTGCCGGCAACGGAGCAGAGCCCTTTGCCGAGGTACTCGAACTTTCCGATGGGGCCCTTGAAGTCCACAAAGTGGCCAATGGGGATGGAATCGAGGGCCTGCGTCATCTTGCCGCCCTTGCGCTCCGGCGAGTCGTAGTAGATCTTGACGAGCACCTCGAGCTTGCCCTTGTCGGTGCCCTCCGATATGGGTGTATAGGCGCGGATGATGGCCTCGCGGGTCACAGGATCGCGCAGCCTAATCATCAGGTGCTGGCCGACCGGCAGGCCGACCATCTGGTCCGGGTGCTCAAGCGTGAAGGTGAAGATTTTGGAATCGGACGAGACCTTCTTCTTCTCCGAGAGGATACCCTTGGTCCAGGTTTTGGTCTGCAAAAAGACGGACCGCGACGTTCTGACATTGGTCTCTGACACGATCTCACCTTCGGCAAGGCTCTTCCGGCCGGCTTCGTCTAACGTGCCGATGTGATAGTCGGGCATCATCTTCTTAGCATTCTCGCTGTCTGTAGTGGTGGCGCGTTAGCAGATGCGAGCGGCTGCGTAGCGAGGGCATGGACTTACGGATGGCCAAGAATTCATCCGACACGTCTTGGCCGGCGGCGCCAAAGATGGAGGCAGCGCCTCCAGGATGGCCCTCCAGGAAGGGGGTGCCATCGTAAACCTCGCCGTTGACGACAAACCACGGCTTCTTCTCGCCATCGTGCTGGCGTAACTCCTCAATAGTGATGTTGCACTTAACGCCGTCCTTGGTCATGCAGATATCCTTGATCTCCTCTGGCACGGCAGTGTTGTCGGCTTCTCCCTCGATTTTCTCGCCCCAGAAGCCGTTGGACAGATTACCGCCCGCCTTTTTGACGCGCTCCATCCATCCGCCTGCAATGAGTGCCGGCTGAGTCGGATGCTCGAAGCGAAGGCTGCGTCCCTCCTTGTGGATGACCACTCTAAACCACGGGTTGTTCATCATGCCGAGTACACTCCAGTACATGTCTCTCGGCTGCACCATCATGCCCTCGTCCATGGCACGAACCATGACGTCTGCCGCGTCGGCAAGCTGAGCGATAGGAATGTCCAGGTTCCAAAAGCACCAGCAGAAGCTGGTCTCCCTCCAGTCCATATCGACCCTGCCGCCGTAGAGGGTCTCGCCCTCGGGAGCTAGTCGATATGTGTCTTCAGGATAATCAATGTTGGCGAGGAGCCAAGTCTTGCCACGGTCCAGGGTGACTTCTACCCTTGTGATTCTCCTGCCGCCACCGCCATATGCGTAGCCGCGCACTCTGTAGGACTTTGGCCCACCGACCAAGGAAACGACCTCGTCGTGGGCGGGGTAACAGGTGGCGCTGTTTGCGTTGAGGTCGTAGATGGCGTATCGCTCGTCCTTCCACACCTTGGGCAGGTCTGCACTGGCGTCTGGGGAGACCGATGTCGGAAGCACTCGGTTGTCGTAAATGTGGTACCAATTGTCGCTGGGCTCCTTGGTGACGATGATTCTTTTAAGCCACTTGACACTCCTACCACCGATCTGACCGGGGATGACGATGCGGACAGGCTTTCCGTGGTCAGGGTGTAGCAGCTCGCCGTTCATGCGATGGCATACAGTCACACCACGATTGGGGTCCATGCACCAATTGAGCTTGATACTCGTTCCGTAGTAGCCGTTGGGTAGCTTGTCGGCACCCTCGAAGCAGACGTACTTCGCACCTCGCTTGGGAATCGCCCGAGCAAGGAGATCGCCGATCGGCACACCGGTCCAGAGAGCCGTCGACAAGCCCGCGGCGCCCCACGAGAAACCTTTTGACTTACGGACCATATTCTGCTCCTTTCGACGGTTACCGGCACAGACCAGGGTAACCGGATAAGTGATTTGTTCGTGGTCCGAGATGAGATCTCTCAATGTCATCTTGATGGGATTTTCAACCATACCCTCAATGGTGAATTCCCAGTCAAACATGTGCTCATCCTCAACCTTGGGTACGGCTCCGTGATTCCGGACATAGTGCAGGTCCTTAGTGGTGATGAAGCCTTCATCGTACAAGTCGCTCAAAGGGGCCTCGACGTTGAATGGGTGGATTCCGGTCAGGCGTATTAGTCGAGGGTCCCGGGTGACATGGTTGTCTGGTGTCTTTGAATCCTCGGCCAGGACTTTGTTGGTTCTTGACCTGGGAGGCAAGGGATAGCTGCGAGAACCCTCAGCACTAGGCTCGTCCAGTAGACCTCCTGAAACTGAATATTCCGATCCGCCATCGACGCTGTAGGACAGGCCCTCCCTAACGGTGGTAGCCGGACTCGGAGGGAAGCTGAGCTCCGTCTTGACGAGATTTTCCCGGAAGAAAACGGGGGCGGGAGAGTGAATCAGCTCCATCGTGGCGAGGACTACGGATGTAGTACACGGCCGAGGACCTTGGGATCCGGAGGATGATGAGGGTATACAACGGATGACAAAGCTCCAAACAATGGCTGCTCTGTGCGGTAATCACAAGCCGGCCAGAACAGACAGAAAAATCGGCTTAAGCGTTATTACCATAAATAAGGTCTAAAGATAAGAGGTTGATAAGTGACTGGGGCCAGAGGAGATGATAAAGGCGTGAGTGTGTGTGTGTGAGAGAGAGAGAGAGAGATGGGATGCATTTGTGGAAGCCGGACAACCGTGTGGATAAGTACCACGTTAAGTGGGCTGGCGGATGTAAGATTTGGATTTCCTGAAGCCGGAGTTGGGTGATTGTGGTGTGGGCGGATCGGACGCACGAGGTGAGCGAGTGGCTCATCCTGCACAGGACAGCACAAGGCAAGAGCATGGGACGGGTACGTACAACATCGCATTACCGGATGGGGTAGGCAAGCAGACCAGGAGATAACGCTGCCGAGACCGAAGCATGATCGACGACCCCGTCTGGCTTCGAGGCGCGCCGACCTTTGGGCGATTCCTCTGTGGCCGCTTGCTTACATACCTAGGTACCTAGGTAGTATACGAATAGGCTGCAGGTGTCTGAGGTAATTGACCCTCTGTGCCCGTGGAAGCCAAGGTCCAACAACCGTGTAAGTGGAATGCACGATACACTAGGTAGAAAGGCATAAATTAGGGTAGCTCGACGGCTATGGCACGACATCCTAGCCAAGGGACGGTTAGGTTCGAGTGTTAAAGTGTCCGCGGAAGAAGCCCAACGTCAAGTCATCAACAGACATAAAGGTCTTATCAGCAGATGTCACATTTGACCGTTCGACTGACGCTATTGGGGCGATAAGGGGGACAAAGGGAGCCTTCCCAGCGCGGAGATGCGTCAACCGCCAGACTGTGTCTATGTATCGACTGCCCTTGAAGTCCTACCTGATTGGCCAGATAAGGACGATTTTCAGACGCGGACCCATGCCTCTGGGCCCGAAGATGGCCCGTGTGAGGGTTCCGGAACGGGCCCTCACTCAGGCACAGGTCCTGGATGCTGGTATCTACCTACCTACCTATGCAAATGTGAACGCTCAAGCCTTGGATCATTGATTTTCATTACCCCGCCAGACCCGCGATTTACAATGCTGAGAGATGGGGATTGATGTTGGAGCCTCTTTAGACCTCTCACAGTGCCAGTAACTTCCTCGGCAATTATTAGAAGAAGAAGAAAACGAAGGCATCCTTGGCCATTGTCAGCAAAGGACTGAACGCAGTGGCGAATGCACATCAACCCGAGTCAATATATAGCAAAAACTGCAGCGTGTATATGTATGAAATTGCTCATATCAGTCCAGAGATGCTTTTTACTTCGCTGGGGCTCAGCAATATATATATAAAGTCGGGTGATGGGTCGGCATGAGGCGCCTAGTCCCCTCGGATATTTATGCCAACATATCAGCACGTCACACGACGTCGGAGTTAGTGTGACTTTCAGGAATAGCCACGGTCCTCCACGAACTTGCTCTATCTCCCCCTTCCCCTGCCGTGGTCCACGAATGTTGCTGCCGTGTGTGGGTGTGGCTGCAGAGGCTCGAGCGGTGGTGTGTTGCTGCGACATGCTGCTGTCTAGTCTACTGCGGGATCGCAGTGGACAAACAACGGGAGGACGTCGGCGGTCCGTGGAGTTCGTCGGAGATGCGGTTATAGACACCAAAAACGGCCCAAAGCCAGCGGGTATTACCCAGCAAGTCCTTTTCGTTGTCCGATATTTAGTCGCTTACACCGTGATGATATAACGGGTGGACTAGACTTCGGATTGGTGGGCTTGGGCTGCAGTTGCGTCAGTCATCGGACAGTTGACAGGCGGTGCGAATTTGACTTGTCGAATACAACTTCGTTTTCGTACCTCTCTCCACTTGTGGATCTTGGGGCTGGACATTCTATCTGATGGCATCTTAACAGGTCTCTGTAGCCGACCAACGAGCCTATGCCGGCACAGATGGCCCGATCGGGCTGCCAAAGTGTGATGGACTGCTGCGAATTTCCTGCCTCCAATCACCCGTATGATCAAAAATCGGATGCGGAGATGGGAGGCGTGTGCTCATCGAGAACAAGCCACAATGACGGAACTGACATTTGCTCAGCAGCGGCCCTTGGGGTGGTCCTCCACCCGTATGACAAAAAAGGATTACACACTCTAGCACTGTCAAAGTAGCCATACTGCTCAAGATGATCAGAGTGAGCAAGGAAGTAACAATACAAGAGTTGGCCCGCTTCTTTTGACAAAAAACACTTCTCAATAGTCTTGGGCGCTGGATGTGGTGTGAGAAAGTACTTATGGTGTGATGTCTTTTTTATCATGCGGGTCTCCCCGAACTCGACTCACTCCAGCTCGCTTGTTCCGACAAGTTGTTGCTTCCAGCGATCGAAGATATCCAGGTGAAGTATGCTCAAGAATATAGATGTTGACGGTTCCCAGGAACAGTTGTGTTGCATGTGTCGTTGGCACGATGCCAAGAAGCCACAAGCCTAGAGGTCGCCTCTAGAGTCCCGCCCCACCTCTTCGCTTAATTGTAAATCCCTCCGAAGATAATTCTCCGACCAGCGATACTATCGTTCAATGGGCTATGACGCTCACCGCCTGGGGCACTCAAATAACCGTGAAGTGCCCTGCGCGAATCGGAAGGTTACAGGACTATAGCAGAGTACTATGCGCTGAGTGCCTATTTTGGTTCCTCTGGACGTAGCTTCCAAGTGGAATTCCGACTTATCACCTGCCTTATGCCATAATTAAGGCACCTGGCCAGACCAAGACCCAAGTTGTATAACTAGGTACCTGGTACTGAAGTAGGTACCTAAATACAGGTTAGGTACCTAGGTAGGTAGAGGTTACGTTGGTACCTATGGGTACCCTAAGTACATAGCAGCGAGTGGCTCACCACGTAGGTACCTTCATCGTACGCCCAGAAGTCCAGCAAGGCTCTCTGTGATGTGGGGAACGTCCAGCCAGGTTAGGTAGGTACCTAGTGTAGGAATTCGAGGTCGCTACCAGACGCCCGCTAAACACAACCGCCTCCGCCTCCGAATTTCTGCAAATCGGGCTACAGGCAACGGCTCATCACCTTCACGCCAGGTCCAGAATTCTCTCAGCACCGCCGAGCTTCAGCGTCACCGACTACCACAACCCGACAGGACCTCCTGCGCTTTCAGGCTCGGCCTGCTGCTGCAAACCACCTTACCGATGCCGGCCCATGTTGACGCGCAGAGTTACATTCGTTTACAACACTCGATCCCATAGCATCAACCTTCGACATCATCGCCGCAATCCTGCCTTATGTAGCTCTTGTCCGCATCCGACCTCTTCACACACAGCAAAACATTTACACGATCCGTCATGGATCGTGCAAGGAAGCGTCCGTCCTACCCATCCGCCGCTTCGTCCTTCGTACATCTAAAATCCGCTGACACTACCGTCCAGGCGAATTGCGCTCCTTAAACAGTCGCGCCTGGGATGGCGACCAAGGTTCGTACACATGCCCAAACCCCACCATACCGAATGCCCCTCCTCTGACTGCTTTCTACCCACCTAGATGTGTTCGCTGTCAGCAAATCGCTCGATTCGTCCTTAAAGAAGAATACCGCTTTCATCAAGCGCCTTCGAACTGCCATTTCAGCAGCCACTCTCAATACCTTCCTCCAAGAAATTCGCACCCTCAGCCTACACAAGTACCTCTCCGAGATTATCTCCGCTTGTTATGAAGGCCTCTGTAGGCTGAAGTCCCCTGGCGAAATCGAGGCCGGCGTCGAGATTGTCAGCGCTCTGCACCAGCGCTTTGGTTCCAGAGAGTTCACCGAAAACCTAGGATGGCTTCTAGGCAAGGGAATGGCAACGCCTGACAAGAGCTTGCTCAAGTCACTGGCTCCCGAGATCCGCGAGAAGGAGGAGAAAGAGCGCTTGACGCGCCAGCGAGTGCTCTTGCGCGTCGTTACCGAACTCTGGCTAGTCGATGTTCTGCGAACCCTCGATGATGTTACACGACCCGACGATGCCACCAAGGGCGCCACTGGCAAGGTTGCTGAGCTGAAGCCAAGGGCTCAAGTGAACAAAACCGGCGCTGCTGAGCCTTTCCCCCTTGAGGTGCTGAAGGATCTGCTGGGTCATGACAGGGAGCACGTCAATTTGCCGCTACTCGTCATCTTTGTCAAGGCTTTCAGCTGGGATATTCTAGGTGTAAAGCCCTCGGCAGCCGAAGGACGCAAAACGGTAGAGGAGGATGGCGCAACCAAGACGGCCAATGGCACCGCGCAGGGCGACAGCGGCCGCGAAGACCATAGTGGGGATACCGACGACCAACCGTTCACGTCTCCGGAGCTTCAGGAAAAGTTCAAAACTATCCTCAAGAAATATTTTGAGGACGTCAAGAGCCATGTTGTCCGGGACCAGAAATCCATCCACTCCCAAGCTCGACGGAACGCCGAGGCGTATGTGAAGTCCGGTGAGGTTTTCGAGGATCGGCAGGCCAACTTTGAGAAGCAGCTCAAGGCCCAGGAGAGGCTTGTGGCAAATGCTCAAGCCATCGCGGATGCGATTGGCGCCGACATGCCTGACCTGAAGGACAATGACGACTCTCTGGCAAACACCAACGGATCCATCGGTTTGGTCAAGGCTGGCGATTATCTGCGGGGTCTTGGTGACGGTGCTGGAATCTGGGAAGATGAAGATGAGCGGCGTTTTTACGAAAACCTGGTCGATCTCAAGGGAAAGGTTCCTGGAATTCTCCTTGACGACGGCAAGAAGAAGAAACCGGACAACGAAGAGCAAGTCGGCAAGAAGATCGACCCGGCGGATATCCCAGACGTACCAAAAGGCTCCGATGCAGGTGAAGACCAGTCCACTTCCATCGCCAACAAGACAATTGGTGCGCAGGTCGATGCTGTCTTAGCCCGACTGCCGGACCTTACCAACAAGGATGTCATCGATCAAGCCGCTATCGACTTCTGCTACTTGAACTCGAAGGCCTCCCGTAATAGATTGGTCAAAGCTCTGACTGAGGTCCCCAAAGGCCGAGGCGATCTTCTGCCTTCGTGGTCGAGGCTTGCCGCAACCTTGGGCAGATACATGCCAGACATCCCTAAGGGGCTCGTTGAATACCTCGATGCCGAGTTTCGTAGTCTCCAGAGGCGGAAGGACAAGGACTTCCTCGGCCAAGTCCGGTTGAGCAACATTCGATACCTTGCAGAGCTGACCAAGTTTGGCATCGTGCCGGAGCATGTTGTGTTCCACTGCCTCAAGGTCAGCCTCGACGATTTTTCGAGAATGAACATCGAAATCATTTGCAATCTGCTCGAGAACTGCGGGCGTTATCTTCTCCGCAACCCAGAGACTTCGCCGCGCATGGCGACCTTTCTTGAAACACTGCAGCGAAAGAAGTCTGTCCAGCATATTGGACAGGCTGAACGTATGCTGATTGAGAATGCTGTCTATTACGTCGACCCTCCCGACCGGCCCGCTATTCAGCAGAAGGAGCGAACTCCCATGGAGCTGTTCATCCGCAAGTTGATCTACATGGACATGACTAAGCGTAATTACAGCAAGATCTTGAAGCAGATCCGCAGACTTCACTGGGAAGAGGCCGAGGTAAGCCGAAGCATCAAGAACATGTACATTTCTCTCGGACTAACCCATTGCCAAAAAGGTTGTCGGTATCCTCGAGAAGGTGTTCTCCAAGCCTGGCAAAGTCAAATATGGCAACATTCACCTCCTTGCTATCCTCCTCAGCGCCCTTTATCGGTATCACCCAGCCTTCGTCGTCAGGGTCATCGACAATGTAATGGAATCGATTTGCTTCGGCCTAGAGCAGAACGATTTCAAGTTCTACCAACGAAGGATTTCGGAAGTCAAGTACATTGGCGAGCTCTACAACTATAGAATGGTCGAGCATCCAGTAATTTTCGACACCATGTACAAAATCATGACATTCGGCCATGGTGGTCCTCCTACCCCCGGTCGACTAAACCACTTCGACATGCCCGACGACTTCTTCCGCATTCGCTTGATCGCAACCATTCTGGAGACATGCGGCATGTACTTCGCCAAAGGCGCAGCAGGCAAGAAATTAGACTACTTTTTGTCTTTCTTCCAGGTTCGTGCAGTTCTGGATTTTGTTATCAACTCCGACTAACGCGGCGAAGTACTACATCTACACCAAACAGTCACCGCCCATGGACATCGAATTCATCGTCCAAGACACCTTTGCCCTCACGCGACCCCAGTGGAAGCTGGCCTCCAATTTGGAGGAAGCCTCAAAAGCATTCCAACTTGCCATAGCCCAGGATCAGAAGCTTTCGGGAGCCGATAAGGCCCTCGAAGCAGATGACGCATCGATAGGCTCTTCGTCGGATGACGAGGATGGCGATGAACATCTTCCTGAAGCCGAGGCCGATGAAGAGGAGACAGATTCTGAAGATGATGGCGTCGAGGTAGAATATTCCAGTCACCCCCGTCTGCTGATATATGCCGCGACTAACACACGTTGAACAGGACCAAGACATCGACACATCACGCGCAGAATCTGACAGCGAAGATGAGGCCATTGTTGTCACTCGCCAGCAGGAGCAAATCGACCCGGAGGCTGAGGCCGAGTTTGAACGTGAGTACGCCAAAATGATGGCGGAAAGTTTAGAATCGCGCAAATTCGAGCGCAAGCCTCTCTTCGACGTGCCGCTCCCTGTGCGGGGTAAGTCCAAAGAGACGGCATCTGGGTCCGAGCCAGTAGAAACGGGAGCTCCCGCCCCCAGCAGCACGATGGCTTTCTCTCTCTTGACGAAGAAGGGCAACCGTCAACAGGTTCGTGCGGTTGGGCATATCCCGATCAAGCTGTGGCCTTTCTGACATTTGCAACAGACCCGAACTGTGGAGCTTCCTTCAGACTCAACATTCGCCGTCGCCATGAAGACCCAGCAACAGGCTGAAAGGGAGGAACAACA
This sequence comes from Colletotrichum echinochloae, assembly GCA_016618095.1. Taxonomy (NCBI): domain Eukaryota; kingdom Fungi; phylum Ascomycota; class Sordariomycetes; order Glomerellales; family Glomerellaceae; genus Colletotrichum; species Colletotrichum echinochloae. The sequence continues at coordinate 3,979,367 of JADEZT010000001.1, read as the reverse complement.
GCGCATCAAGAACCTTGTTCTGAATTACGATCTTCGAGAGAATGAGGATCCCGATGGTAATCACCACCTAGTGTCACCGCTACACCCAAACCCAAATATTCACAAGACCCAAGCAGGCCACGACAAGCCGACGTCCTACCACCACAACCGATCGGATCGCGGTAAAGACCGTGGCGGACAACGAGTCCGAAAGCTTCAGTTAAGTGACGTTGATTGGTACGAATCCTCGATTAAGCGTGGATCGTGTTCCATGCAGGCAGTCCCATCCTCCTCCCACTCGGACGTAGAGCCCGGCAGCCGACGATGAAGAGCAGCCGATGACTACTCCAACACATCACCACAGCATTGTCCAGAAGCGTTGCATGCTGGCTATGGGTTCTGCGTCCAAGCTGGAAGACCGGCAGGAACAGCCTCGCGGCGGCCGTGAATACCAGTAGAGTTTGCTAACGATGGGGAATTCTTACTCTGACTATAGGACGTGAAGGGATCAATCCACGCAGGACTAGATTCTGTGCAGAACACATTCACCATTGCAGTCTAACAAACGCTGCCGACGTAGACTGCCGGAATGCTGCAACATCCGAAATTTTTCAAATCAGAGGATGGCTCGCGAGGCTTACCGAACGAAGCACACGAAGAACGCCGGGCGCAAGAAGCAGTCAGGGGCATAGTTGTTGGGAGTTTCAAGAGCTTCGTCCAACTGATACTCTAGACCAACAAGCCGAACATTCAAGGTCTAGCCAAGACTGTAGCAGACTGACAAACTGATAGCTCCACAAGTAGCCCTTGGGTAATGGGGTTGTTTCGTATGTGGAGGGCAGCAGGTCGCTGGGGCGATAGTCAACTACAGACCTGACTTGAGATTCGTTTGATGCGTGGACCGACTATGGAGGGCCGAAGGGATGACTGGGTGTGGTAGCAGGGGCAAGGCAGATGTTTAGTACAGTCCTCGAGCATGGGGCAGACACTGCGCTCTCCGGAGCTGATGCTGTTATTGCCAGGGCCAGATACACTTCTGCAGTCGCTACTGCCTTTGAGCGTGGACGAGAGTCAGAATTCGTAAATGACAACATTCGTTTAGTGGTGGGGGCTTTTCGAGATGGTAGAAATACAGGCAATATGCATACGCAAAACAGACTGTGCATCTCTGGATATACGAGTGTCGGACTTGCCGCACGGAGCAGTTGCTTCCTGCTCGGCGTCGAATTGGGCCCAGCGAGAAGACGGACCATTATGCAATCGTAGTGGCAGAATGGACGCCATTCTGTTCTTGTACGGAAGTGCAGATGCGGTGTGCTCATGAACGACTCAGATCAGGTAAAGCCCGACGCGCTGGTTGCGGGTGTGGCTTGCAGCAAACCAAGAGCGTGGATGGGCGGAGTCGAATATCTTAGTCAACGCTGCTAGGTAGTACCTAGTAGTAGGTGTTTAGATCGAATGTGACGCGATGGTGCTTCTTGGCAGGTCATGGAGGAAATACGAAGTGCACATGTTTCAGTTGGAGCAGACAGAAGCAGTTTCTCGTGCGGTTGGCATCGTTCGTTTCATCGGGGGAAATCGGTGACTGGCGTTGGGGGTCGCATACGATGATGGCAACTATCGTGTCTGGGAGCTTCTATCCTTTCTCTGGGCCAGGGAGATGTCCTGACAATGTGTTGTTGATATTGCCATTGCTGCGGCGCTGCAAAGCTAACGTTTAGTTGCATCCATTCCATCCGGTGGACGCAAGACTCCTGCTACTGCAAGGAGGGATCCCGCGCCCATGCAGGTTCAAGGCGTGAGCCCTTAACCTTGGCTGGGACAATAGACGAACAGACCTCGGCGATTGGGTTTGATGCAGACACATCCACACGGCTGGGGATCTTCTACCGGCCGGGCCCGGACCCGTTCGCTCGAGGCCCGTGCCTTCATCATTCGTTATGTACCTACGTGCCTACCTAGGTACTGTGGATTCCCGACGGCAGCTGTTGGCGCACTATTTAGCCTCTTACCCTTTGATGGAAGCCGGACGTATTATGTAAACGGGCAGAGAAGTGGCACGAACGTGCGCGAGCTTAGGGAGCTTGGCGAACTTGGCGAACTTGAACGAATGCCTGTACACCAGCGCCCAGAAAGGACAATGGCATGGAGGATTTGAAGCGCCGTCAGTATATGAAGGCATTACCGAGTCGCCACTAGCCATACAAGTGAAACTTGACTGAGCAGTAGAGGGCGATCCCGATGGCGGAGACGAGGCCGCAAACAGACTCTATGGCAATCACACCGAGGAAAGTAGCGGCGTATGCTGGGAGAATGATGGGAGACTCATCCCCTCGCCGACCCTGGGCTGCTCGGACGTTTACAGATTTGTTAGGGCGGGTGTGGGTGTGGTGCCGTCACCACCTCCTTTCTCAGGCTCTGTTGGCCAATTGGGACAAGAGAGCGACATACAAAACAAAAACCGAGGGAAAGAAGCGGAAGCGACAATATGTGCAATGAATGCATTGTCTTGTCGCCGATGAGACAAGACGGAAATTCCACAACTGTATATACTTAAAAGATGGGATATGGTGAGGCCCTGGCTCTTAGATCGGGAATGGTTGCAGCATGAGCGTTTAGGGTTCTTTATATCATATGTTCAGAATCTCCTCCGTCAAACTGGTTGGGTGGAATCTGCGAACGAACTTGTGGAGATGAGGCAAAGTGGAACGGAAGACGAGGCGGATGATCTGGAAATCATTTTCCACATGGTTAGAACTTGACTCTGCAAAATCAACGAGCCTTTGAGCTAGATTGTCTTGAGGTTCCTTGGGCCCGGAGCCGGTCCTTTTAGTTCTACGTGGGCCGGAACCTCTCAGGTGTTTCTCTCTACTGTCCACCGAAGGAAGTGCTTGAGGCACGACAATCTTGCGCGATAGTGATAAGAAATCATCTTGCCTGCCCCCCCCCCTAAACCCCGCCGGCGATCAACCTCCCCCAAGCTGGGCTGTCGATCCACCCAGCGGGTTCTTCTACTGTCTACATACATAATAACCCTTGTGACTCCACTGTGTCTCATCGTTTTCGTTCTAGTCCTCAACTCCAAGGTGCGGGAATGAGCAGGTTAGATGTGCTTTTCACTCGCGTCTTTAAGGCAATTATGGATGCTCGCCATTTCCCACATCTCGCACCGCTCAAATATCCCTGTGCCTGGTTGACCTACTGCACACGTCGCATTTCTTTCGCGTCTTGCTCGGACCCAGAAACTGGATCGAGACTACCGGCTCTAGCACGCTGCCGGACAATCAAACCTGGAGTCTATCCGTACAGGTGTGTTGAAAAAGCTCTTGGCATTGGTTGTGCATTCCACAGATGATGAATAGGCAGAGTTGACTCTCGCTTAGGGGGTACTCTTAGCAACGAGCGAGGGCCTTGCTGGCAGTCCGCCGTTACCGTCAGAAGCGCCCCCCCTCCTTCTTGTCAAGTGCAAACGCAAGGCGGGGGGCGTGAAGATATATAGGTGAAGATACGGCCCGGAGGTAGACGTGGTGCGCAATCCGTCAACCAGTCCGAATGCGTGTGAGTTTCAAGACATGGTGCAGCCTGGCTCGGACGACGTATAATGCAACACCACGTGCGCTTGTCACTGTTGTACTGGAGAAAAAGAGGGAGGCATCCAGCATTTCTAGGCGAGGCTGTCGCCCCAATGGCGGCCTGCTTCATCATGTCATTGTTGCCGTGCCCGGGAACCCAGAGGAAATATGGACACTGCGCCTCGAACTGGCTGGCTGCGATTTCAAAACCCCAGCATAGGTACGTGTAGGTGTTGATGAGCGTGAGGCCGGGTGGCCGATTGCGCTACGCCGACTACACCCTCACGCATACACACACGTGTACACCCCCGGGCTTGATACTGGTGTCTGGTCAACAAACGAGCCTAACCTGCCCTACCTGACCCGTGCATACTGGATATCCCCGAGAGCGGCTGCTTGCTTGTAGGTTGTTTGCTTGCTCCTCCTTGGCCATCCCACCCTCAACTAGACTGAGGACCTTGAGCCATCCGTCCTGACCCCATCAGTCTGAGATGCCGGATCGATCCAAACCAGGCGCGGTCCAATCGAGTCTCGAACCCCGTTCGCGCCTCCTCTTTCTCCGTCTTTGGCCTCCTTCCCTTTCCGTCGCTCTATAGGTCTGGCCAAAGGCTCTTCCCAAGAGTACAAGTCGGCCAGTACCTCCGGTTTTCTGCTCGCCTCCTCGGCACAGCTTTAGTCTTCATTGCTCCTCGCATCTTCTTTGTACTTTCTGCCGATCCCCATCTATGATGCATTCGTTGATATCACGATAGCCCACTTGAACCCGAGCCATCGCGATCAACCTTTTTGCTCTTAACTGGCTGGTCAGCCCCGGAAGCCGAACTGCTGCCCTCCGGTTCCTTCGAGACTTCATTTTAACTTCACCCTTAACCCACAGGCAGAGGTTCCCACATCCACTACAGGCCAAGTGGTGGCATCCAGCTACCACAAATACCTCACCGGCCTTCTTCCTTCAGAACGGTCTTGCTACGTACCTCTGGAGGGGACTTTTCAGTCCGACACACCTGCGACATTGGGCTGAAAGGAATTGGTATTAAAGACAATACAGACCAAGCAAGCGAGCGGCAAGCACCCGACGACACCGTGTCCTACCTGCAGAATTCCGTCCCTCTCTCACCGCGATCTCCTTAGATTGGCCGAGGGGCGGTTGCTCATTCTGCCTCTTGCTCTTCTCAGGTTCTCGGCAGAGCCTTCAGAGCTCATCGAAGACGAAACCATTCCCAAGCAAACTATCTAACAACTCTCCATAATGGCGGACGTAGACGAGAATTACTGGGCGCCCAAGGACGTGAGTGCTGCCGAGCATCGACTCGGACTTTTTCGCTGACTCCATATGCAGATTGTGTACACGTCCATTGTGGGCTTGGTCATGCTGGCGGCCATTCTTGAATGGTTTCTATGGATCGCGGCATTTCTGTACTGCCTCTGGAAGGTTTTTATCAAAGCCGAACATTGGACCATTCGAGTTCTGGCAGTAATCATTGGCGTCCTGTTCACATGCTTCAGGTAGGCGATCTCACCCTACACCCCGCGGTAATTGTACGAAGACTGACTTTTATCAGAGCCATTTTCCTCCCGATCATGATCGTCACACTGCCATTGCCCAGTGCTGTCGTCAAGTATTGGCCAAAAAACATGGTCGATGTCCTGCAGTGGTTTGCCTTTTGGAGCTTTGCTGGTCTGCTGACCATTCCCTGGCTCTTCTGCGTTTACCAGCTGGTCACCAACCAGCTTGGCAGGAAGAAAAGGATTAAGCAGGTGCTCGACGAAGTTTCGGCTCCCAAAGTCGTCATTGTCATGCCGGTCTACAAGGAGGACCCCGATATTCTTGTCGTCGCCATAAACTCGGTCATCGACTGCGACTACCCGCCGTCGTGCATTCACGTTTTCTTGTCATTTGACGGCGACCAGGAGGATGAACTCTACTTGAACACCCTTGATAAGATGGGAGTCCCCCTGACTCTAGAGACGTACCCCAAGAGCATCGACGTCAGCTACAAATCCGCCCGCATCACCATCTCCCGTTTCCCGCATGGTGGAAAGCGCCATTGCCAGAAGGCTACCTTCAAACTCATTGACAAGGTCTACGAGCACTACCTGAAGAGAAATGACAACCTCTTCATTCTCTTCATCGATTCCGATTGCATTCTTGACCCTACCTGCTTGCAGAACTTCGTCTACGACATGGAGTTAAGTCCCGGCAACAGCAGGGACATGCTGGCCATGACAGGTGTTATCACGTCTACGACTAAGAAGCATAGCCTGATTACTTTGCTCCAAGACATGGAATATATCCATGGCCAGCTTTTTGAACGTACTGTCGAGTCGGGATGCGGCGCTGTCACCTGCCTTCCAGGTGCATTGACGATGCTTCGATTCTCTGCCTTTCGCCGCATGGCCAAGTACTACTTTGCCGACAAAGCCGAGCAGTGCGAGGATCTCTTCGACTTTGCCAAGTGCCATCTTGGGGAGGATCGTTGGCTTACGCATCTTTTTATGATCGGAGCAAAGAAGCGCTACCAAATACAGATGTGCACATCAGCTTTCTGCAAGACCGAGGCCGTACAGACCTACAAGTCTCTCATCAAGCAGCGTCGACGTTGGTTCTTGGGTTTTCTCTCCAACGAGGTGTGCATGCTTACTGATTGGCGCCTCTGGAGGCGGTACCCTATCTTGGTCCTCGTTCGATTCATGCAAAACACCATCCGCACTACGGCCCTGCTGTTCTTCATCATGGTACTCGCCATCGTTACCACGTCCAAGAGAGTCGAAAACTTGCCGGTTGGGTTCATCGCCATCTCACTCGGACTCAACTGGCTTATGATGTTGTACTTTGGTGCCAAGCTTAGGCGATTCAAGATCTGGCTCTACCCGGTCATGTTCATTCTTAACCCTTTCTTCAACTGGTTTTACATGGTCTACGGCATCTTCACTGCTGGACAAAGAACTTGGGGAGGACCTAGGGCTGACGCCGCCACCGCCGATACCTCTACAACCGCCCAGCAGGCCATCGAGCAAGCCGAGGAGGCCGGGGATGACCTCAACGTCGTGCCCGAATCCTTCATCCCCGCCGCTGTGGCCAGAAAGGAGAGCATTGCCCCCGGCAAGGGTATGATGGGACCTATGGGCCGCAAGCACAGCGTGGTCCAGCCGCCACCCAACATTGAGGGTCGCTTTGCGGCTAGAGAGAAGACATCGAGTGGTTTCTACGTCAACGCCGACGACTCCCAGCTCACTGTTAATCGTTCCGGTGCGTGGAATGTGCAGTCACGCGACTCGTTTGATAGTATGGTGTCGGCGCAGACTGCTGGTAATTCGGTCTACATGCCTCGTCGCGTGGAGAGTATTATGGGAGATGAGGACAAGAAGAAGTACGAGCTCGCTCAGCAGAGCCAGTTCAATCAATTTCTGGCCAACTCGAAGCGGTTTGGGGCTCAGACGACGACGACCGGCCAAGTTTATGAGTACTCTGATGCTGAGATGAAGCGAGCCGGATTTCAGAGCAGAGACGATTCATTCGATGACGGCGGTCAGGAGTACACGGATAATGTCAGGATGGGCTATGTTGATAACAGCTCCATTCGAGCCCAGGCGACAACGACGACGCACCCAATGCCAACACCCCATTCAGCACGTGGCGGCCGCAGCCTACTTGCGCAAACGAGCCTTGTCCGTACGGCCCAGCTTGAAGATGTCCCGTCTGAGGGTGAGAGTTCGAACGACGAGCGGCACCAACAGCCGCGACAACTTCTCTAGGGGCAGATAGTATAGTTGTGAAGGATGGAACACCAGGAAAAAAAGAAAGTTGCGATAGACTGGATATATGCATACCTGCTGGCGTTGGAAGAATATCTATGGCGGGAGACTGAACGACACTTGTTTCGTGTTTGCCCTTCCCCTTTTCTGTTTCTTTTTCTTTTCATCTTCTGCTTTACCTTTTTGTATAATCGAACTAGGGGGAACTTGAAACCGGCGAGCCTGCAGAGGCGGGAAACCATAACCAGGCAACTAACTGTTTGGCAAGAGTTAGCTAATATGATGTTGTTTTGAGGCCATAATCTCGGAAACCAGCATTAATGGGGTTGGAGGGTGGAAGCTCGGTTGTATCCCCAGTTTCTGAAGCTGATAGTGGTCCCGCACTTACGCCGTGCGTCGCATGCCGGCTTTGTGCCAGGGGGTTGCATATCTTGAGGTAGCAACCTAGGTAGGTAAAGACGAAGAGTCCTGGGGGATGGGCGTGGTAATAATCGTGGCATAGAGTATAGAGTAGTAGTAGAAGGCATTACCCAATGGTGGGGTATCGCCAAGGGTAGATTAGATAAGTTGCATGTGTGATGTCGTACGTACTTACAGGTACCTGGTAGGTACAGTAGGTTGGCAGCCTGTAGGTAAGGTGCTTGGGTAATTGTGAAAGGCAGAGAAGTTGCTGGCTTTGAGTGGTAATGATCCATAATTAGTTAGTATCAAGAGGAAGGCGATGGACGAGTTGATCCGGAGCATTTGGACCGAAACCCAATTGCCTTTGCTGTTGATATATCTACAGGTAAATTCCATGGCCAACGGTGTAGTTGTGACATGTGGCCACATTTGTGTCGACTTTGGCCAAGAGAGACAGTAAGGATTTCCGCAGATGCAAAAGGTACATTGATTGTATGCAATCGTACGTGTGCATTGAGGTAGGAAGAATGCAATCATCGTACCTATACTGCCTGCCATGCCACAGTTTCTGATTGCCTTGATTGTCCGCCTCTGGCCTTACGTAGCAGGCCCCAGAAGGCTCGAGCCAGTTGGAGAGAAGGAGTCGTGAGGGGTGGGGGAAGCAGGAGGAGCAATGGAGGGGCAGGGCGGGGGCCGTTAGCGGAACGACAGAGAACGAAGGAGAATCTTCTTTTGTATTCGGCCTCCACTACTATATCAGCGCCCTGACCGCGATGCCTGTGAGGATTCTGATTGAGGGTGCTCCTTGCCGTTCCCACCAAAGAGAAGGACAAGAAACAGTATCGTTCACTACCTAAAGATACGCTCCATAGGTACACTGAGGTCCCAACACGCTACGGGTATCTCACAAGAACAGCACAAGGCACCAAAACCAATACACACATAGCATCTCACGCCTCAAGCAACAAAGGTGGCAACTTGGGCTTACCGCTCTGCTTCGTCTTCCTATCCGTACAGTGTATCCACCACCCTCGCCTTCATAACCTGTACACGCCAGCCAGCGCCAGGCTCCGACTCTACACTAAAGCGAATTGCGTGCACTGCAACTTTTTTTTTTTGCCCACCTCCCACACATCTCACCTTCAGGCTCTCTTGCATATCGACAAACTCTTAAACCTTGCATTTGCCTGCACTCTGCTTTTCCCTCCCCCATCCATTCCAAACGAGACGACTTTTTTTTTTTGCCCTCCTCTTCAAATCGACCGCTTGCAAATACCCTCCCAGCAAGTCGGATAATCAACCACTACTCGATTCGACTCGACTCGATTCGCACCTTCACCCCTCTCCCCCTCTCCAGAGAGTTGTTGTGAGCGCAACCCCGCCATCACCAAAAGTCCGCCGGACAATCCTTGTTTACAATATTTGCAGAAAGAACACAATCACCCAACATGAGTGTCGTCGGTATGCTTGCCTACACTCCCGCTCCCATCATTTCTCGACGTAGCACACGGCGAGCCGTTGGCTAACATTTTTTCGCCTCCAGGTGTTGATTTCGGAACCCTCAAGACGGTTATTGCCGTCGCCAGAAATCGCGGCGTCGATGTGGTGCGTACCCAACGTTTGCCCCTCCCCCTCCAAAAAAAATTCTACCTCTTGCGACTGAACGAAGACTAACGTCGGGTAATCTAGATCTGCAACGAGGTGTCTAACCGGGCCACACCGTACGTACCATCAGAATTCCTGCACGGGCTATATATACTCCATTCTCAGTTGTACTGATCGTTATTCGCAGGTCTGTGGTTGGCTTTGGTCCAAAGTCGCGATACCTCGGCGAAAGCGCCAAGACGCAAGAAATCTCTAACCTGAAGAACACCGTCTCCTCCATCAAGCGGCTTGCCGGCCGCTCCTTCGACGATCCCGATGCCCAGCTCGAGCAGCAGTACATCACTGCTCCCCTCGTGGACGTCAACGGACAGGTTGGCGTCGAGGTCAACTACCTTGGCAAGAAGGAGAAGTTCACCAACACCCAGCTGATCGCCATGTTCCTCAGCAAGATCAAGCAGACCACACAGGCCGAGATTAAGCTTCCCGTTTCTGACTTGGTCATGAGCGTCCCTGCTTGGTTCACCGACATCCAGCGCCGCGCCGTCATCGATGCCGCCGAGATCGCCGGCCTGAAGCTCCTCCGCCTCATGAACGACACTACTGCTGCCGCTCTGGGCTGGGGTATCACCAAGCTCGACCTTCCTGCCCCCGAGGAGCCGCCCCGCCGCGTTGCCTTCATCGACATTGGCCACAGCAACTACACTGCTTCCATCGTTGAGTTCAAGAAGGGCGAGCTCGCTGTTAAGGGTACTGCCTTCGACCGCCACTTTGGTGGTCGTGACTTTGACAAGGCCCTCGTCGAGCACCTCGGCAAGGAGTTCAACGGCAAGTACAAGATCGACATTCACTCCAACGGCCGCGCCATGGCTCGCACCATCGCCGCCGCTGAGAAGTGCAAGAAGATCCTGTCTGCCAACCAGCAGGCCCCCGTCAACATCGAGTCCATTATGAACGATGTTGACGTTTCCGCCATGATCACCCGTCAGGAGTTTGAGGCCATGGTTGAGCCCCTGCTGGCCCGCGTTCACTTGCCTCTCGAGCAGGCTCTGGCCGAGGCTAAACTGACCAAGGACGACATTGACGTCATTGAGGTCATTGGCGGTGGCAGCCGTGTCCCCGCCCTCAAGGAGAGGATCCAGGCTTTCTTCGGCAAGACCCTATCCTTCACCCTGAACCAGGACGAGGCTGTTGCCCGTGGCGCCGCTTTCAGCTGCGCCATTCTGTCTCCCGTCTTCAGAGTCCGTGACTTCACTGTCCAGGATATCATGAGCTACCCCATCGAGTTCACCTGGGAGAAGGCCCCCGACATTCCCGACGAGGACACCAGCTTGACCGTCTTCAACCGCGGCAATGTCTTGCCGTCCACCAAGATTCTCACTTTCTACCGCAAACAGCCCTTCGACCTCGAGGCTCGCTATGCCAAGCCCCAGGACCTTCCTGGCAAGATCAACCCCTGGATTGGTCGCTTCTCTGTTAAGGGCGTCAAGGCTGATGGCAAGGACGACTTCATGATCTGCAAGCTCAAGGCGCGCGTCAACATTCACGGTGTTCTCAATGTCGAGAGCGGCTACTACGTCGAGGACCAGGAGGTTGAGGAGGAGATCAAGGAGGAGGAGAACGGAGAGAAGAAGGACCCTGATGTGAGTTTTGCGGCATCTCGTTCTGAATTTTTGTCCTCTACCGAGGTGGGCGATGATAGGATGGAGTCGCCGCTGAAGCGTCGACGCCATGGCATCGACCCGAAGTCTTGTCAATCCCCGCCCTGCGCATTCGTGGAGGATGATGGTGGGATCCCGAAGCTAACAACCCCACTCCCAAAGGCCATGGAGACCGATAACAAGGAGGATGCTCCCAAGAAGACCCGCAAGGTTAAGAAGCAGGTCCGCAAGGGCGACCTTCCTATTGTCAGCGGCACCGCGTCCCTGTCTGACCCAGAGAGAACAACGCTGTTCGAGAAGGAGTCTTCCATGGTCATGGAAGACAAGCTTGTTGCCGACACGGAGGAGAAGAAGAACGAGCTCGAGACTTTCATCTACGACCTCCGCAACAAGCTTGATGACCAGTATGCCGAGTTTGCCAGTGACGAGGAGAAGACCAAGATCAAGGAGAAGCTTGAACAGACCGAGGTAAGCCTTTCGTCCCCATCAGACACAAGCTCTTCGGCAGCAATTTGCTAATCTGTCAACAGGACTGGCTGTACGACGAGGGCGACGACACCACCAAGGCTGTTTACATCGCCAAGATCGACGAGATCCGCGCGATGGCTGGCCCCATCATCCAGCGCCACTTCGACAAGGTTGAGGAGGATCGCCGTCTCGTTCAGGAGAGAGTAGAGGCCGAGAAGGCTGCTAGGCGTGCTGAAGAGGAGGCCCGTAAGGCCGCCGAGGCCGAGAAGGCTCCCAAGGATGAGGAGATGACCGACGCCGATGGCAAGAAGCCCGAGGTTGAGGAGGGTGAGGCCACGAAATAAGGGACCGTCGATCGGATCGGCACCTGAATGAGAACGAAAGAAAAGCGTGAAGAACCAAACATGATAGAATAGACCCTAGTTATGGTTTCTTTCGGGGGTTTGAATAGGGTTATCAGGCTAGAGCAGCTTCGACGGGGTATATCATGGAATGGGAGAAATGACATGACCTTTGATGACATTTAAGCTAGCAGCTGCCTCCCCATGCACATGCCTTTCGACGTGATCAAGCGTCATCTCTGAGGCTCTCGCCTGTCCACCACTGAGGGGTTGTTGGCAACTCGGCCATGGAATGACAGCTAAGCCCCCCCACCTTTGTAAATGTATGAGATGACTGCAACCATCTGTGGCTGCATCCAGGAAACCGATGACGGACACTCGCCTAGCCATGGCGTTGGAACTCATGACTACCTAGGTAGATGAAACGACAAACAGTTCATGATGTTTTTCTTTTCTTGTTAAATTGTACCACCATATGCTTTTAGGGAGGACACTCGGCCAGAAAACGAGGAATGATGCGAGAGATTGAGATGGAAAAATGATCATACACAAAAACAGCGAGGAAGGTTCCCCTTTTTTCTTTTCTTGGCTCGTCCATCATCAAACCAAGCCCCCTCCCCCCTAGCCAAAGCCATAACCATAACCGAGCCGGGAACTTGCTTCTCTTCCTATCACCCCCCCACCCCCCATATCAAGAAATATAGTTTTTCCTCCATGACGCAAAAATGGAATTCCTTTCGTAGAAACCCTCTATCCATCACGCGACTCAGACAGAGGGGGGCACGGCCGCGTCTCCCAGAAAGGGACAGACGAAAAGGGGTAAGTGTTCTTTTGTATTTAGTGGATGTCGAAGAGGGGCTTGAGCTTGATGATAAGTTGCCACTCGTCGTTGCTGACGTCCTTGCGGTAGAACTCTTTCAGGGTGTTAATGGAGGCACGCGAGATGAGACTGTACAGCGTATCCGACTCCTCGAGCTGGCGGCCGTAAGTCGGCTGGTGGCCTCCCATTTCGATCTTGACGGCGACAGAGGGTTGGCCCTTTTTGCAGACGGGGACCTGCTTGTGGTCGCGCTCGATCGAAGTACTAATGGTTCGGAAGGTTAGCTTCTGTGAGGGGCACGTTTTGTACAAGCAAGAACGTGGGGAAAACCTACACTCTGCCCAAATTGATGACCTCCTTCAGGCCGGTCACGGCGTTATTCTTGACAACAGCAATTGGCGTGTTGATCTTCAGCTGGCCATCGACGACGTCGACGCCGACAACGATGGGGTTGGTCTTGTTGAAAACGGCAACGGTGTTGAGCACGCAGGGGAAGACAGCCAACATCTTGGACTCCTCCTTCTTCTTCTCCAGAAGCTCGGCCATGTGCTTGGTGAAGGCGTCGAAGAGATGGTAAATGATGTCTGCCGTGAAGATCTTGACACCGACGTCGTCGGCATACTGCTGCGCCTCCTTGTCAACCTTGACATCGAAGCAAAGCATGATGGCATAATCGGGCGCTTTCTCTAACATAATGCCAGCCTGCATGACGTCGCGCTTGTACACGGGACCGATTCCGACATTGGCGACTGGAATCTTACAGTCCTTGAGGAAATCCAAAAGAGCCTCGAGGGAACCGAGGGTGGACGCTTGCACGCTAACACCGCGACCGGTCTTTTCGACACGGCTGAACAGAGTGGCGAGATCGGACTCAACCTCGTCGATGATGTCGTCCTCGTCATCATCGGGACCAACAACCATCATACGAGAACCGGCGATTGCACCCTCAAGGCCAGGGGCGCTGATCTTGACACCCAAGGCGGCCTTGACCTCCTTGTTGTGAACATACGCGGACTTGAGACGCAGTTCGCGCATCGGCGCTGGCGTCAACAAGGCACGAATGTTTGTGCAGATGGCGCCTTCCACACCGCACAGGACGATCCTGTCACCCTCGCGCAAGATACCGTTGGACAAGACAACGTCGACCGTCATGCCGAAACCTTCGATGGCCTTGACCTCGAGAACGGTGGCCTGGACCTCGGAAAGGTACATGAGGGATCCAACCATGCGCTCCTGGGTGAGCTGAATGATGAGCTTCAACATGTCAGGGATACCCTCGCCAGTGTGGGCGGAAGTGGGAATGAGAGAGACGTTCCTCGCCATGGACTTGTTCTCGTAGAAGAGCTCGGCGTTGAAGCCTTGCTCGGCAAAGGCGAGCTTGGTCTGCTCCAGGCGGTTCTTGAACTCGTTCTGGACTCCTTTGGGCTGCAGGGCCAAACTCTCCTGGAAACCGTTGTTGTCAACCTTCTTCCAGCCGTACAGACGATCGATCTTGTTGAGAGCGACGACAAAGGGTGTCTTCCTGTCACGCAGCATTCTCATCGACTCCAAGGTCTGCGGCTCGAGGCCGTGCATGATGTCGACAACAAGAATGGCAATATTGCAGAGTGACGAACCACGAGAGCGCAAGTTGGAGAAGGACTCGTGGCCGGGGGTGTCGATGACCAGCAGACCTGGGACCTTGAACTCGAAAGACCCGTCCGTGTTGACGACAGCCACCTTTTGTCGGATGGCCTCGACAGGGAAGTAGGTGGCACCAATCTGTTGAGTGATACCACCGGCTTCGCCCTCTTGCACGTTGGTCTGACGGATCTTGTCCAGAAGCTTCGTCTTTCCGGTATCGACGTGGCCCAGAATACAGCAAATGGGAGATCGGAGGTTGTCCTTGGATCTCGCCGCCAGCGCGGCCTGGTGAGCCTTCTCGCGGCGCTCCGCGGCCTCCCTCTTGCGCTGAAGCTCAGCCTGGCGAGCCGCTGTCTCCTTCTCATCTTCTTCAGAATCGTCGGATTCCGAGTCGGATCCCGAGTCTTCGTCCTCTTCCTCATCCTCGTCCTTCTGGTCGGAATCATCAGGCTTGCCGTTGGCCTCCTTCTTCTTCTCTTGCTCTTCGTCGCTGTCAGCGTCCCAGCTGTCCTTGACGTCTTCCTCGTCAGAGGCAGCAGCAGCCTCCCAGTCGTCCTCCAGGTCGCTGGCTTCGGCAGCCTTCTTCTTAGCGGCAGCGGCTTCGGCCTCGGCCTTTTGCTTGGCTGCCTTCTCCTCGGCCTTCTTGTGGAGTCGTTCGGCCTCCCTTTTGGCACGCTCGGCAGCCTCGGCAAGGGCCTTTTCTTCGTCGATCTAAAAGCCCAAGTGGTTAGGTACTTGGAGGTTGTAAAGGGAAAATAACCATGCGAGACTGACCTTGTCTTGCGCCTTGCGACCTCCCTTCTTCTTATTGTCATAGACGACCTTCTTCTTCTTGTCGCCTTCGCCCTCGTCGGCGGGACCGACCTTGATACCGGCAGCAAGCATCTGCTGGAGCTTACGCTCATTGCGGGCCTTCTCCTCCTTCTGGGCCTTGGTCAAAAACTTGCCCTCCTTCTTGAGCTGTTCGATCTTTTCTTTCTCCCTTTGCTTCTTGAGAGCCTTGGCCTCCTCTCTCTGCTTGGCCTCCTCCTCCAAGGCACGCTCCTCCTCCTCGATTCTCTTCTTCTCCTCCTCGGCCATGCGGGCCTGCTCTTCTTGCTGGCGGCGGAGCTCCTCTTGCTGTTTCTGAAGCGCAGCAAGAGCGGCAGGGATTTTCTTTTTCTTGCCACCCTTCTCTTCGGCGGGCGGGGGGGAGACGGCAGAGGCGGCGGGTGTTGGGGAGTCCTTCTTCTCGGGAGCTGCCTTGGCGGGTTCGGTCTTCGCAGCAGAGGCGGGGCCCTTCTTCTTCGCAGCCTGCGCATGGCATCATCAGTCAAAAGTTCATAGCTCGGAAAGAGATAACGTAGACTCACCTGCTCCTTCTTCCGCTGCTTCTCTCTCTCTTTTTTCAACTTTTCCTTCTCAGCCTTGGTCAGGACGCGGCCGGAACCATCTTCCTCATTGTTGGCAGCGGGAGCGGCGGCGGCCTGTTTGCCCTTACCACCTTTGCCCTTTTTCTCGGGCAAAGCAAATTCGTCTTCCATGGTGGCTTCCTGAGGGGCCTTCTCGGCAAGACTGGGCAAAGGCTCGGGCTCGGGCTCAGGTGCGGCGGGGGGCTCCTCGATGCCCTTCTTCTTTCTTTTCTCTCTGTTCTTGCGCATGGTGGCCATGAGACCGCCGGGAGCCTCATCCTCCTCCTCCCCGGCTGGCTTTTCAACAGCAGTCTCCGAGGTGTCGGCGGGGGCGATGGTCTCGCCGAGCTCATTCTCCCAGTCGTCGTTGGCGCGAGCCTTATTTCCCTTCTTTTTAGGAGGCATTTTGGCGGTTTTTGACGTTGGAGGAGGGTGGACGAGTCGAATATTCTATGCTACTTAGTTGGTCCCGCTGCAAAAAGTTACCGGACGTGGGCGATATCAAGCAGAGGGTGACGGGTTGAGAACCGATGGGATTTCCCAACAATGGGTGGGGTTGGGGGTTTTGAGAAGAGAAGCACAATGAAGGCTTTTCAACGATGTAAGAGGCTGGGTGGCGAGAAAACCGAGTCCTGGGTGGGATCCTGTTGGGGCCGACACGACATAATACGGACGATGCGGTACGTCTATATTTTTCGAGTTGAGGAAAGAAGGGCGGCAGGCCGTTCGATGGTGTTCAAAATCTTGAGCAGAGAAAATGGGCAAGGCAAAGATTCATTGCGGGGCAAAAGACGAGAGCACACACACGTACTGTTTAGAGACTGGAATCCAGTGCGTCGTGCTGTCGCACATAGTGCGTAAAATAAACGCTGTGGGTTGGGTATCTCAGATGTGGCTTGCAGGCACTTACTTCCTTAAGCTACCAAACCGCAACTCTATGCACCTTCCATTCAGTCCACTCTTCTTTTTCAATTGGCACACGAGCTGGCACTACACACTGCTACACTACTCATTAAGAATCAAGTGTTCAATCGAGGCCTCTTGGGCCGGTTGCCTTGCCTTGCCTTGCCTTGCTGTTGAGCGTGTCTCTGGCAGTAAGTAGACCGAGTACTAACCACTAGGTAGGTAAGGTACCTAGGTAGTTAGTTAATGTACCTAGGTAGGTAGGGCAGGACACAGATGCACCGCACATTCACAGTGCGAACAAAAACTTCACCAAAAGTGATCCAATGAGCAGTGACGGATACAAGACGCACACAGCGAGCCTCCCCACAATTCTATGACCTTATGAGGGCTGGCTTCATTGCCGTAGTGTAATGCCTCTGAGGTGGTCGCGTCCAGGCATCTCTGCTTAGACCCATTCACCCGTTTCTTTTTAACCACGCACAACTGTTCACCGAGGTCAAGCAATTCACTAACAGATGGATGATGACTCTTCGTCTAGGTAGTCTAATGACCCTTACCCCGACGCTCCTCAGCGTAGGGTGGGGGATTAAATGACAGGGGCCAGATAGTAGTCCAATATGTCGTAGGCCAGCTCGAAATACCTTGCAATGTTGTTGGCATCCTGGAACGATGTCGTCCATTTCCCGTCATCCAGATCGTCCAGATATTCCCGCAGCAGGTCAATATCGCTGTCTTCCGATGCCATCTTCTCCAGCGCCCGATAATCGACGCATCGCTGAAGCAGGTCTCCGTCAATGTGCTTCATCGACTTCGGTGTCTCTTTTGCCTCCGCATCGTACTCCTCAGCGTCCTGAACCGAGACCTTGTAGCTGTACGGAAATAGGACTCGGCTTCTCAAGGCCAGGTTCTCGATTAGGCGAAGGAACCGCCATGCTTGAACGTTGAGAAGGCTGAAGTGCAACAACGACCCGTCAAGACAGACTCCGAGCACCTCAGCCCCGTCAACCGTGCTTGGTATGCTGCCGTATTGTGGCACATGTTCCGTTGCAACCCATTCCGGTCGCACATGGCCCCGTTGGAGTTTTCTGACACTGGCCGGGAGTGGTCCCTCTGCGACAAGCTCCAACTCTCTTTGAGGCTCTTTCCAAGGAGTCCACACTGCCGTAAAGGACCGGTCCAAACCAGTAAGCAGAGTCACTGGCCAGGCTAGCTCTTCGTCTGTATCATCCCCGACATCAAAGAAGTGACTGGATTTCCGCGTCACCTGGTCCGCGTGGATCTGTTTCATGTCACCGTGTTCGTGTTCTGATTTGTGGTCAATGACCACTACCGAGTCGCTCAGAGTCAGTGCTGATATCTTGCCGTTGACTATTCGCAGCGAAGTGGCAGGGGAGTTGAGCTCGTAGCTCTTTTTCCGGACGAGCTTCTTCTCGACGGGGTCGAGGACGTCCCAGTGCAGCACATTCCCGGCGCAGTAGATGATGCTATCACCGTCTCCGACAATGGAGTATATGGGCGCAGGCTCCTTCAGCCTGTATTTGGTGAAAAATCGTATCCTTCTCCTCCTGTTTCCCTCGGTGTCACGGCTTTCTTCCTTCTTTGGGGTCACAAGCAAGAGGCGCCCCCCTGCTGTCGTGATGATGAGATAGTGGAACGTCATCCCATCCCTCACGAACAACCAGTCATAGACTGCGTGTATCCTGTCGTTGAGGCTTCCCATACCACTGATGAATGTCGTCACGTTGCCGTGCTTGTCTTGAGGGAGAGAGAGATCCTCTCCTGTTTCGGGGTCCATGAACAGGATGGTCGGCTGCTGTCCGATCTGAACTGCGACAACCAAACACTGTAGCGTTTGGGAGTACAGCAACTTGGAGGGGGTTCCGGGCAACGGCAGACTTTTCGGAACCGTTCCAGCTTTCAGATACAGCTCCGTGAACGACATGCGCTCTCCCGAAAGGAGAACCAGGGGTAATCGATTGCTACCCCCGAGGTCGGCTGGTATGCTGGCGGCGGAGATAACCGGTACTGAACCCGTTGCTGGATGCTTCAGGTCTGTTACCCACACGCGGTGCCTGGTGGCAAAGTGGCCTGGCCGCCTGGTCTCGAAGTCTCTCAGCAGAAGCAGAGCGTCGTTGCAGCAGACTAAAACCGAGCTTGGGAGGAACGTCGCGTTGACAGGAAATACCTCAAGAGCGACTGTACCCAGCCTCTCCCTATTGATGCGCCGATGAAAGGGAGCGGTACCGTTGAGTTGAACTGTGATCAGATGGCCGCTGCGAGTTCCCAGAACCAGACTCGTTTGCTGCTTTAACTCGGTTATCGCCACGATAGTGTTGACAAGCTCAACCGTCGGTGCTATGTCCATTGCATCCCCGTCGTTTGGCCCGACTTCCTCGTCATCTGTCACGCATGATGACATTAGTTGCCGCGGATGTCCGGAGAAGAAGTTGTGTACTTACCGACATCAAGTCGTATCAATTGAGGAGCCTGCGACGACTCGTCAGCAGTAAAAATTGCCAGCCAAGGGCTGTTCTGATGCCACAAGCCGGCCGTTATGCATTCTTGTCCATTGACAGAACAGAGTATTAAACAAGTCACCTCACCATCGACGGCATACGACTGAGTGAGAGACACTTCGGCATCACTAGTGCGGAATGCGTGGATCTGAAAGCGAGACCCGGCATAGGTCGACACACAAACACGATTGCCCCTGACCGCCGCATGCTCTGTTACTCCGTCTATGCCAGTGAAATCATCGAGGTTATGTCTCGAACTAAAAGAGTATCAACAAAAACCGAAAGAGACCATGGAGTGACACCATGTTGGCCGTGAGAAACGTACCTATGGTCTCGGCTTATTAAGGTGATGCATTTCTCTGACACCTGAATAATGGTTCCCTGTGGAGTTTGTGCTGCTGTAAGCGTTCGGGACGCCGTGTCGAATTGGGTCGATGTTGAGTCTGCCATCTCCGCAAGAGAGAGGTCGGCGGATACCAGCAAAACATCCGAGGTTCCTGGGCTTGCCATCAACATTTGGTATGGCCAGCTGGCATCGGCGGTCCGGAATATCCAGACTCTCCTTGTGGGTAGCGGTTCGAAGTACGATACTATGTTGGCGGGAAGCCCGTACCGGAGTTCTGTGATGCTGCCTTGAGGGCCATTTCCTGAGGCGCAAAGGACCCTGTCGGGAGACGTTATGTTATCTAATGTCCGTTGTCGCCAGGGTACGACTGGCTTTCCCCGTGGCCCGCTCTCGGGATTCCACGTTGCCAGAGCATCCGTGGTGACAAAATCAACAGCACATGACCAGTTGGGGATAATTCCAAGCTCGACGAGCGGCTCACGAGGTTTGAGCTATTTCTTGTCCGTCAGCAGCGGCCTTTGGGAGCACATTTAGACTCCGCCTTACCTGGAAGACCATTCCGGGGCCGGAATCGCCCGCAACTATGGCAACATCGGAGTAGGCGTCGTACATTGTGGTGAAAGCGGTGGAAATATTGCAGTTGCAGCTGCCAACATTCATGGCGGCGCTAAGGATGTCTGTGGCATTGAACTCAAAAAAGACAATCACCCCGTCCTCCCGAGCCAGGTAAATGAGGTCTTTTGTGTCGTAGTATCGTCGTCTTCGGACTGGCCTGTCCCATGCCGTCCAGAGTGGCACGCCAGTTCCATGGTGGAAAGGGGTGGCGGGGTGGCTGATCGGGTTGATCGTTTCAATATCAGGAGGGCCCTGAAGGGGGTCCTTGCAGATTCCAAGTGCGTGCTCGGAAACCGCAAAGAAGGAGCTTCTAACCGTCAGAGGAATGATCAAGAGTGGCAGACGATGCTCGGGCGCTATGCGGTGGCCGCGCTTCTCCTCTGCAAGTACCTGGTTGAGGTCATCCCCACGTTCCCATTCGTAAATAACCATCTTTGATCTGTCGCCTTTGACAACGATGAGAAGAAGAATGACATGATTTTCATCCTCTGGGCGGGGATGAAGAAACTCCATCTTGAGTATTGTCCCCTGGATCGCCCTTGGATGGTGCGTCCTTACTGGCTTGATGGACTTGTGACGCATATATTGGTCGCCCATTGACTCTATGGATTCAAGTTCATAGATAACGAACTTGTTTTGGGCGTCAGCAACGGCAATGTAGCGAGATCGAGGATCAACGGCTACATGGAACCCTAGGTGGCCTAGTCGCCTCGCAGAGTTGTGGAAGGGCGAGGCGACGAACTCTAGCTTTCCGTGAAGGTCCCTTCTGATGAAGAGGAAAACGAAGGAGCCGGACTCCAGGATCAGAAGTAACAAGTGTGGCGGCAAAAGACCATGGGGGCCGCTGGCGCCAGAGGTGGAGCTGATGTCAGCCATTTGAGTGTCGTCGTCCTCATCTTCGCTTTTGATGTGGTCGGGACCAGCTTCGTCAGCCACGACACGGAAGTGCTCATACTTGTTTCCAATCACCAAGGCGTTTCGGATGCGGCAGCCGAAGTCGTTTTTTCGAAGAACCTCTTGGAGCTGGCCGTCCTTGCGTAACTCGTTGATGCTCACGTAACGGTCCTGGTCATGTGAGCTTTCATTCTTGACGAGAAAAACGGCACACCGAAAGCCGCGCAATGGCCCCCAAACCGTGCCAGCAGGTGGCTATGGAAGGTGAGGGAGCAGACGACTCACCCCGACAAAAGCGACATCATTATGATGCGCTGATCTGAGGCGAGCTGGAAGAACCCACCGGGCTATAGGGCTCTCGATGATGGTTCTCGTCAGGATGCCGCAATTTGGAGGTACAGGGGGTGAAGGAGTTGCGGGGGGGGCAGCGGTGGTGTTTGAGCCTCTTAGGACGGCTTGGAGGTCGATAGTTTCCGTCACCCAAGCTCCATTCCTGAAGACGTTCGTCTGAAAGGCCATCTCTGACAGACCGTATTACGTCCACATGGTTGAACCAGCTAGCTCTTGGTCTTGAGGTCAGTGGGCCGGAGGAATGATGGCAGCCTGGAATCGAACCGAGATGGGTTTTCTTGATCTGCGCGGGCAGGGACAAAAGGTTGGGTCTCGTGACTTGAAAGGCCCAAATCAATATGAGAGAGTCCTTCCTATTTATCGCAAATGTTTGAGAACGGGAGTGTATCGGCCGTACGACAGGATGGTGACTGGGGCTGAGCCACCTCGAGGTAGATATGAGTAAGGTGAGGCACCCAAGGTAGTGTGCAGCCTGTTGCGACAGCCGGGGGGAGTGGAGGTTGGGTTTAGAGTACCCCACCGTAAGGTGTAGGTATGTAAATAATTAGTAGGTGGTCATCCCAAGTAGCTAGGTACCTAGGTAGGTAGCTTACCTAGAGAGAGGTACCTTGGCTGTGGTGGGGCACCACTTTGTAAAGCTCAAGCTAATGAAAACGCGTTGTTGGAGGAGGAGGTACTTTTTCGCGCGCGCGCGTTGAGTGTGTGTGTGTGTGTGTGTGTGTGTGTGTGTGTGTGTGTGTGCGTGCTTTGAAGCCAACGTGAAGGAACCAATGGGCGGGATGCAAGGCAGAATAATTGTCAGATAAGGCAAGACAGGCCCCAGAATTTGGGCGGGCGGACAGGGTGTATGAATGAGAGTAAGCTATGCGTTATGGATCAGTACCTTTCTGATCAAAGGCCCTCATCTCGGCTTATACACATCCACACCCATGTGTTGCCATCAACCACCACGCCTATCTGAATCACAAGTTCAGTTAAGTTCCAGTGGTGCAGAGCTAGGACTGCAAGGTCGTAATACTCCTCGCCCAAGCCCCTGCTTATGCACACAATCAACCACTCGGCCGACTCAGGAGAGACATAACAAACCACTTGAGGTGTTGAGGTAGCTCGATAGGGGCATATGCTGTATACAATCTGGATCATTCTGTCAAAGGCGCGCGTGTTGTGGAGCAGCAATCCAGGCATGTGTTACTTGGATTAGCGAAACGCACCCTTCTGAGCCAGACGATATATTAGGACTTTACCTGTTTACTCGTGTACGAACGATGTAGTGCCGTGGTGAGATTTGGCCAGAATGTGTTCGTACTAGCTGGAAAAGCGATGAAACGTCGTGGCGATATGGTCCAAAGCTCACCTATCTGCATGTGCAGTGCGCCTATCAAGCAAGGCATATGCAGACAATAGGTAGGCAGACTGAGGTACTGAGGTACGTAGTCCAGGCGGTCCCTCTTAAGGTCGCACAGGTACACAATAATACTCTAACACAGTTCGAAAAACACAGTAAAAGTATCATGCCCAATACCTCAACACGATAATAGAGTTTCTAGATAGAAACACAATACCATGGAATCTCATAAATAAACCTCCCAATCAACCAAGGTAGAGCTTTAGGAGATACCTCCTCTAAGCTGCTATACATAAGGTGAGTTGACAGCAACATGATAGCATTGTCCGCCGCTGAAGAAGTTGACCCGCGAAACCCCTGCCGCCCCGCCAGTGACTATCTTGGAGTTGAACAATTGGATGGCAGCTTCAAATGTTGCGGGTGCAAGGAGGTTCCGGCGCCAAATAAGAAAATCCGAATCAATCGCTAGCCCTTGTTTGTTGGCCAGATTTTTGGTCCTTCCTGATCTGAAAATCCTCGAATATTACCTCCAGATGTGGGGGTGAAATCTCTCGACTTCACCAATCAAACCACTTGCCTCAAGGGGCAGCGGCAGCTGCGCCACACGTTGAACATACAGCCCGCTGTTCGACTTCAGGGGCTAGACAAGAAGACCGAGTCCGGCGTGGATGCGGGTCTCATTAGGTATTTAGGTATATGATATGACCCTCGAGACCGGCATTGGGGGGGGGGGGGGGTTGAACTCGACAATGGACACCAAAAGTCATGTCTGTCCGTTTATAATGCCAACATGTAGCTCACAGGAGCCTCGTGTCGGCTTGTCTTACTTGCTGCTGGCAGGTTGGCGCAACCACTGTCCTAAGTAGTATCAGATGTTTGGAAGATTTGTAGACAGTTGGCCGAGCTGCATAGTCGGAAAGCTACCGACACGGTCGCCATCGCTTCGCAGCAAGAATGCAACCCACACTTGATGAATACTTCATCAATGCTAAATGACCGGGGCTTGTTTGATCCAAGTGGCCAGCGGGCTTGTTTGACCGCTGCGAGGAGAGTAGCTGACTGAAGCGCCCTCATGCGCAACGAACATGCGTGCATGGTTGGGCCGACATATTTGCTGTAATGTACCAATCCAGTCGGGTCATTAGTGAAGCGGTCTTCGAATAGAAGCCCTGCTTTCTTCCTGCTGTCAAGGAAATACCCGCCATGGACCAACAGGCTGGCTGCATCGTCACCGCTCAACAAAACCGAACATCTCGTAGCTCTCTGGCTTCGGACCTTCACCCAAGGTGCTGCTTTGGAGGCAGTGTTAAGCACGCCGACTAATGCTCATCCAGACTTGATCGTCGAGTCGATTTTCACGGATGCTCTGACAATCGGGTTAGGAAAAGGGATCTGGTAGTGATTGGAGAATGAGTGTTTCTGATATTGCCGCCTGGTCGGCTTGTGATGAAACTCGAAAGATCATGGCTAGTTTACGGACGTAAGCTGGCAGTTGATGCCTTGACCTGTCTTTCGTATGAGTGGCTTCTTTTCACTTGCAACTACCAAGTACGGCTCAGGAAAAAATACATTACGCAAAATATGTCGAATCAGCTTGGAGATGCTCGCGGCGCCATGCCTGAATCCAGGTCCCTCCCTCAATGACGGAGTTTATATTCGGCATTCTTGGCTGTTTGTCGATTGCACGTCGCGTGATGCAATCGATTTCGGTGTATATACTCTTGCGTCGGCGGACCGTGTTACAACTCCAACTCTCTTGGCAGTATTTCCTTGGCACAAATGTTCCGGGCGCAACGGTGATATCTAATCAAGTTCGACTGTCGGCTACCAGTACCTAGGTATCTATGGTGTGGGCATCGGTTACCTATGGCTGGGCCTGTGCACCTGTGCGACCTTAAGAGGGACCGCCTGGACTACGTAGGTACCTCAATGTTGGTGAGCGCCCGGGGTGATATTTTGCGGGACGCTGGTTCGAGGTTCGAAGCAGAGGTCCGCTGTGGAGCCAACTCCGTCATTCTACCTACCTAGGTACCTACCGGTACAAGTAAGGTAGTTGCAGCTCCTCAGCTTCCTTGTGCACCTCACAATACCGGTACTCCTCCTACCTCAGTACAACAGTCGTTCATCGCTGGCCGACGACACGTGTAACTCTCTGCTTGTCCCCCTACAGCTACTCAAATACTAGCCCTCGCCATTGGAAACGTGTCACACCTTTGGTTGACCATTCAAGATCGCCGGGCCTTTGAGTACAGCCAGCGTCCGCGTAAGCCGGGCCGCACCGGCCCATGCAGATCGTTTTCGAGCTCGCCGCCGCACAATGCACACGCTGTCCCTGAGACGAGGACTCCTATTGACGCCCCCCTCATACCGCTGTGACGCAACACCGTTGATTGCCAGAACGAGTCCATGGAGGCAGACCCGGCAGCTGGCGTGCAGCCTTTCCTTAGCCCTGACTTGGTGAGCGATACCCACCTCAAGGGCGAGACGGTCGACCTAGGTCAGCGCAAGGCAGCAGACATCTTAGAAGCATGCAAGTGGAAGAATATTGAGGCCCTCAAGGGTCTTGCCGGCACCAGAGGCGGTTTTCTTACCGATGCTTTGCGCAGGAAAGCTTGTTAGTTCTGCATGCTTCAACCACTGCGTCGTCTCGTTTTACTGCAATGTCGTAAAGCTAACAGATCCGTCGCTGGTCACAGGGCCGATACTCCTAGGTCCTACAGATAGAGAGAGTTCCAAGGATACCGTCACAGCAGGAAATGAGGAGAACGGTTCTTGGGAGGACCTACCCCGTCATAGGGACGAGGAACAAGTAGCACTTGATGTCAACCGCGCCTTCATATACTACCCGAACCGTAAGAGGAGAACCATTGCTTGCCACACCCGCGCTGTACTAGGAGCGGAGGACTGCCACAGACGAGCGCTTACCAATGCGTAGACCAGAACGACGCCGAACTCGAAAAGAACAAGAGCGAACTCTCAGACCTCATCATTGAAGTTCTACGCCGTCACCCATACCTCTGCTACTTCCAAGGCTACCATGACATATGTCAAGTATTCATGCTTGTTCTCGAGCCGCCGTGGCGCGCACTATTGGTATCGCGCCTCTCGGTGCTTCGCATACGAGACTTCATGCTCACGAACCTCGAGCCGACCGTGGCCCAGCTGCGCCTGATCCCCGATATCCTCCAGGCGGCGGATCCGAATCTCAAGCGCCACCTCGCCGGCACGGAGCCCTTCTACGCCCTCGCGGGGACGCTGACGATGTACGCCCACGACATCCAGGCGTACGGTGACATCGCCCGCCTCTTCGACATCCTTCTCGTCCGCGAGCCCGTCTTTAGCGTCTACATGTTCGCCCAGATTGTTCTGAACCGCCGCGACGAACTCTTCGACAACGACGAGGACGATCCTTCCATGTTGCACCTCATCCTCTCCAAGGTCCCGCCGAAGATGGACCTTGAGTCGCTGATCGCTAGCTCCACCGCGCTGTACGAGCGGTACCCGCCCGAGTCGCTGTCTGCGTGGCGCATGATATCCGAGGCGAGCTCGCTGAAGACGGCCCGCTCCGTCGAGGTCTGTGCCAAACAGACGATGGCCGAGGGGCATGCATACTTTCAGAAACAGCTGGCAGAACTCAAGGCCTTGGAGCGCCGGCAGAAACTCATGAGGGTGCTCTGGTTGTACAGAAAGGGCGCTGCTGCTACAGGACTGGCCGTCATCGTCGGCCTTGTGGCCGTCTATCTAGGCCGTCGGAACACTAGTCCGGTGTCTGCTCTGGCAGATTTGTACAACAAATGGACAAACGGGACGAACTGGACGCATAACTTCTAGACAAGGCTGGGAAAAGCCTCTGCTTCTCGAAAGGTTGTCTCATCCTGTAAATTTAGAATTTCCTGTGGTACGGTCGAAGACTTCCCCGCACATTCATGATATCCCATCTGGTGAAGAGCACCCAACGCCGCGCCTACTCCCAAGTCTGCAAAACATATCTCTGTGTGTCGCCCAGCACGAGGATTTTTCTCAAGCACCCTCCTGGAACGCCGCCTTGAGTTCCTCGAAATGTTCTTGCTGCTCCACGGCCAGTTTACCGCCAACGTCGCTAATGATTGTGGAAATCAAGGAATAATTGTTGTAGAGAAACCTTTCGCGCTTCCGCTTGTCGCCAAACGACTGGCTGAGGCGCGTCAGGAAGGCCTCCACCTCGGATCGCAGCCGGCGTACGCTGGTGACAACGGGCTCGTCGTCCCCAGCCTCGGTGCTGAGCGCCAAAACACCTTGCAGGATCTGACCGAACCTCTGTGTGACGAGGTGAGGTGCCGCCGACAGCTTATTCTGATCTGCGGCTCTAGGTTTGGTGGGCAAGGAGTTGGTTAGCTGCCGCACCGACTCGCAATGGTGATCCATCACCATTTGCAATCTCGGCCACAGAAGCATAGTAGTCATGTTGATGTAGCCGTCGACAGAAGGGACTTTGCGCCTTTGTAGCTCGAATGCCAAATGTTGGTTGAGGCGGATACACAACAACAAACCTAGCGCGTCGTACGACTCGGCGGTAAGCGCCTTGGTCAGCGTCTTGCCCAACGCAAATGTTGGCTCGAATATGTAATTGAACTGCCGCGAGACTGCCCGTAATGACAGTGGCGGCGAGAAATACGCGGCTAGGAAAGTATACTCCGCAGTAGCGTTGTCTATCAAGGCCAGGTTGAAGTTCCTGAAAGGAACCTCCAGATAGTGCGTAGTCGGGTCTTCCTCGGCTAGGTATGATGAGAGGGCGGCCGCGTTGCTTGTTTTCAACAGGTCGATACGTCGGCCCAGGTTAAAAGCATCGTGCGGGGGTCCAGCAGGTTTCGTGGCGGACAGAACCGTAGCTCTCCGAGTCGGTTCCTCATGCCCAAGGACGTCGTTCCTATCAAGAATGTGTAACTTGAGCTTTTCCAATGCTTTCTGATACCGCGCGAACTGGTTTGCATAGTACCACCTCATGGTGTTCATGTATGCCAGGCTAATCTCTTCTGCGAGCGTTGAGTGGTGCTTGTGCAAGAAGGCGTACAACTCCTTGAACTTCAAAAAGTTCTGCTGCTGAATGATTTGCGCGTTGATGTGAGGGGACCGCATGGCCTTAATTTGAGCCACTATGAAGTCCCGTATTCGTTCGACAGCCTTCATTGTCAGTTTATCCAATAATGGGCCAAGGTCTGACCAGGCCTTGCTGTCTCCCTGGTTCATAGCATTCTTCTTGTAGGCCGCAGCTCGCTTATCTACTTCTGCCAGCATTTTGACCCAAGTGTCGTCGATGTGCCCCTCGGATATCTTGGATACCACTTGGGGAGAGACGCTCAGTTCCTCGACGACCGGCCCGAACGCTTTCTCAACCGCTTTTCGGTTGTCGAGTCGCACGTTGAGCGCTGCGGAGCGCGACTGTAGGCTCTCTATGTCAGCTGAGACGGCGGCGAGATCGTTACGGAAACTCGTGAGGTTGGTCTCCACCGAACTAAGGACGCCGTCGCATGCCGCAATAGATCGATGCAGGTCCTCGAATTGGGCTTTGCTGGTTTCGACTGGAGGTACGAGTTAGCGGTCTTTGTCGCAACAATCCAGCTCCTTGAAAGCTCATACACTCCTCTGCGGTTTGCCGCCGGTAGCTATCCGTCTCGTCCGTGTCAGTCTTGTCGGAGCCAGCTAGCTCTCGAAGACTCAGCCCATCGAAGTCGAAATCCAATTCGAAGTCCCGTTCGGTGATAATTCCCGTCGTGCTATCCGCAGCGGAGTCGGTGATGGAGGTCGTATCCAAGATCTGGTCTAGGATCTCGACCGAATCCGGCCCATCGTAGGTGGTCTGGGATTGCTTCAAGCTGGAGCCGTTAACTCTGCGAGAGGCGAGTAGCGAGCTCGTTGAGTTGTTGGAAGTGAGGGAGAGTTGTGGCCCTCTTGGTATAAGGCCGGACCGTTGCGAGGTGACATACGGACTGCTTGATGTTCGTCGTGGGAGAGCGGAGTAGGGTCGGCTGGCAGGTTGCGAGGAGGGAGACGGGTTCGACTGCGCTGCGAGCCGATCAAGCCACATGGTGGGCTTGTGTTGAGAAGAGGCTACGGAGCTATGGGTTTGGAAGAGTTCGGCACCATGTCATTGAGAGATTGTGATCCAGACGTGAGGCGGAAACTGTAGATCTACCCACAAGCTGTCTTATTATTGGAGGCGTACACCTGTGACAAAGGCTATGACAGACGAGGCTGGACGGCCCGAGGAAGACGATATGTTCTGATTGGGTAGTTGTCAGCAGAGCTCATCAGCCACATTAAGCCGCGACTTTGTCGGAGCTCTTGTGTGGCGCGGCAGGGGTCAGGTTCCTTAGTGTATTGTCTTGGGCGGGGCCAGCAACTGCGGGGCAGCATTTTTGAGGCCAGTGCGGCAAACAAACGTGCGGGGCACCTGCCTTCGAGTGTAGAGCACACAACAGACCATTGATGCATCCGACATTGGCGAGAGAGGCTGCAACAGGTTGTGCAGAATCCGCAATACCTCCAATGTACCCCCTTAGCTCGAATAGCTTGAATTATCTTGGAGGAGTACTCCTACGTGGTTTCCAAGGGCACCTCACCTCGGCTGAGCTGAACAGCGGGAGGTTGGGTTACCTGAGGTCCTCATGAATGCATGGTTGCCTATTGAGATGAATGCTTTATTTTCAGTCGGCAGGAGGTAACCACCTCGGCGAGAACTTGGCCCAGCGGTATTAGCGTCGAAGAAAGGCCGTTGCTACGGAACCCTCCCCTCGTCTCCAACCTTCTGCGACTTGAGATGGAAGACGTACATGCCTGAATAGGGCACGAGTTACAGGCGGTCCGTAGCCTGGTGGGATCACAGTATACCTACTTACCTAGTGAGGAAGGTACTTTTCCCGCAGTGAGTGACAGGGGCGGCCAAGTGTAACTCACCCGGAGAGGGCGAGCAAAGGAAGGAAGAAAGGGAGGAGAGAGAAAAAAAACCGAGCCCACACTCCACCTTTTTTGCACTGTCAAAGTGCACCCTGTCGCAGTGCCCGCCAGAGCCTAAGAGGTCAGGGAGGGGCGCGAATCTGGGCCTAGGAGCGAAAACCCCAATAATAAAACCAGGGAAAAAATTATCTACTCCCGCCTCGCTTCTTTTTTCCCCCTCCATCCCCCCCCTCTGCCCGCTCTCTTCCTTTCACAACTCTCCCCTCAAAAACATAGCAGCCGTCTTTTGCTGGGTAATTCCCCTTTTGCCTGTCGACATACGATTTTTTTTTTAGACATCTTCCAGTCAATCCTTCAAAATGTCCAACGACGACGCCCAGGTGAGTTCTTTGCAATAGCTCGCTGCTTCCCTTTTCGTTGCCCGCCATTCGCCGTCGTCGCATGCGATGCCATGTCCGTTGCTTGGGTCTGGGCGAAAAACCACCCCGCACCCACAGTCTGCGAGGGCCCCGCGGGCATCTCGACGCACCACGGCTCTGCGCATCACAAACACGCACATGCAACCCAATCGAACGTTACATACGACCAACGATATCGAACCCGTCTTGCGTCCTGAACCATATTTGACGCCATGTTTATGCATGCATATCTCGTGGGGGGTGGGCACACATTGCTAACGTAACGGTCTAACAGCATGAGATGACCTTCGAGTCCACCGACGCCGGTGCGTCTCAAACCTTCCCCATGCAGTGCTCTGCTCTGCGCAAGAACGGTCACGTCGTCATCAAGGGCCGCCCCTGCAAGATCGTCGACATGTCCACCTCCAAGACTGGCAAGCACGGTCACGCCAAGGTTCACTTGGTCGCCATCGACATCTTCACCGGCAAGAAGCTTGAGGATCTCTCTCCTTCCACCCACAACATGGACGTTCCCAACGTCTCCCGCAAGGAGTACCAGCTCGTAAGTCGTGGCCATTCCCAACTTGGCAAAGCCTATGCGGCCTGCTAACAAGCTCCTCTAATAGATCGATATCTCCGACGATGGTTTCCTGTCCCTCATGAACGACGACGGTGACCTCAAGGACGACGTTCGTCTTCCCGACGGCGAGGTTGGCGACAAGATCAACAAGCTCTTCAAGATTGACGAGAAGGACACCAGTGAGACTTGCCAAAACGCACACACGTGCGAGCCGTGGAACATAGCTAACCTCAAATCGCAGACGTCGTCATTCTTACCGCTATGGGTGAGGAGGCCGCCGTTGAGGCCAAGGAGGCCCCCAAGCAGGGCTAAGCGCTGTTACACTCAACTATACCATCAGACAATGACTTCCACAAGCGCTTATTTCGTGCGGCCTTGCTGGCAGACGTTGGCAGACTGGTGGCATTTCTTACGATATTTTCTTGACGCGGCGAAAATAACGGTATTCCCGTCGGTCGTTGCGTAAAGGGTCATATCTGGACAAGACTTGATACTGGGTACGCGAACTTGACAACTGCAAGACATGTCGCACGGCTTTTTTCCTTTGTTTTGTCTGTTTCACAGACTCTTACGACGATCAGACTAGCAATGGGATAGGTGAAAAAAATGGGAGAGCCTCGTGGGTGGCGGCAGATTTGTCCGATGGAAAAGCGGTACACTTCCCCACCACGTCGTCTCTGTTTTTCGTTCATACTTGTGCATACTTGCGGAAGTACCGAGACAAAGTGCCAATTCATACGTGACGCTCGCCCTGAGATCGTATTCACTTCGACCGGACTACTAATGATGTGATGTGTGGTGAGTTATTGCAGCCTGGATTAAATGGTGCCCTTGGTAGTCAAGTGGGTTGGCATTAGTTAGTTTGCTGGTAGTTACGCGGTGCGCGGTTAGACTGATCCTCCATTTCTGGAGGAGTGGGAGGGGACGTTAATGAGAAGAACATGCTCCGTAGATGGAAGACATGCATTTGCAGCGTTAAAACACGCTGTTTTACAACCTTGATTTTGACGCCTGAATTCACAAACTTGTCAACTAGCCTAGGGGTTTAATCTTTGAAGTCGTGTGCTACACAGACAAGATGCTGGGTTTCGCATGCCTGACGTTGACCGGAACCTGGGCGGGTAAAGTCTTGTACACTGTCCGAAAGTTCACCAACACGGTGAAGATTTTGTTCAACATCAACTTTAACACACTAGCCCCCAAACCGTACACTTTCTCGCCATGGCACCTGAGAGAGAGCTTCACAAGTTTCCCAAGGGAGAACGTTGCGAATTTTGCGGTTCTCGCAAGTGGTACCTCGAGAGCGGTCTGAGGTACTGTGCCAAGGAAGGCCATCAACTTCAGGTACGTCCAACCGCGTTACGCGCCTCTAGATATGGAAGCAATTAACACATGATGCCAGGGCTATGTAGAATTTGACCTTGGCGATGAGGACTTTGGCCATAAGGGTCGTGTTTCCCGCAAAGAGAAACAGGTCAAGGAGCGCGTAAAACGGGTGCTTTCAGGCCAGCAGGCGCGGGACTTGTATATCGAATGCCTCCAGCTTATACTGAGAGAACAAATTCTCTGGCTGATCACAGAAAAGGGTCATGCAGCCGAACTAGAAACGGTGGTTCGTGATCTTTGGGACCTTCGGACCTGCGGAGCCGCGACTGTCGTCCACGACGACTCGGCCTCAGAGGGGGAGCCCTCGCTGTTCAGCTCACAGCTCGACCTCACGCTGGATGAGCCGGCCCATGCGCGGACCAAGCGGGCTCAAAGCTGGGCTGCTGAAAATGGCAACGAGTGGCCAGCGCCGCGGGTGATGGATACCTTGAGTCTATGTATCCTGGGCTGCATGCTTCTCAGGATACCGACGCGAATTGGTGATATTGCCAGGTGGGCAAGGACAGGAAGCATTCCTTACAGAGAAGCTGTGTGCAGTAATCTCCGTTGCTTCGATGTGCTTGAACTAACGATCAATTTAGTATCGGCAAATACCTCAGGAGATGCGCGACAGACTACCGCCGTGGTACACAACACTGCTAAAGGCCGCACGCCTAGTTACATTCGATCAGGGGGAGCTTCATGCCTCAGTCCTGAATCTTGCTCTATCGTATCATCTCAACTACAACATGGTCTTCCCTCCACTCAACGACGTCCTGATGACATTGCAATATGTCCGTGAGCTAAGCTTGCCTGGTACGGCGTCCATCTCTACTGAACGCGCTCAGGGACTGACAGCAGGCAGTTGAGATAATCGCCATTGCTCGTAGAATACCACCGATAGCCAATCTCACTTTCGTTTTCCCGCTGGACAAAGCTCGAATCCGGCTTATACATCAGCCAGAAGTTCTTCTAGTTGCTGTCCTCGTTCTCGCGACCATTCACTGTTTCCCTTTTGAGAATTCGATGACTCCCAATCAAGTCGAGAATGGCTTCCTGGTGCCGAGATTCGACTGGGAAGAATGGAGGAGGATCATGGCGCCAGCGTTGAGTTCAGATCTAGCTCAGGCGAGCGTGGACTATGCAGATGTTACGGCGTCGGAGATATTGTCAATGGGGCCGGCGGAGCTCGATGATTATTTCGCACATCTGTCACTCCTTACCGACGCGCAAGGTAAACACTCGTAGAGTATCGTCGATGCGCCCATGAACTAACATCTGCCCAGCAGAGGAAACAATGCTCACTCGGTACTTTCCCATAGAAGGGCAGCCTTCCAAGCAAGCCTTGTCTGAGATCCCCGAAGACGAGACGGTTGGGAGGTTGCGCGCTATCCAAGCCCAAGCTGCGTCGTTTGTCGACCAGGTAGACCAACCAGGGCAAGGACAGAGAAGTCCGCAAAAGGGTAGCTACTACTCTTACAGGTCTGAGGAAGACTTGCCACCGACAGGCAGAGATTTCTTCAAGTTGGCCGCCCAACAGGCAGGGTTGTCAGTTCCCATGCTGGTGCGAGCAGTCAACATGCTCGAGGCACACATCGTCATCTGGCAAAGGGAGCAACGTCGGGCGGCAAGCGATCGTCGTGAGAGATCCCAGCCGGTCATGAACGTGGACTCGGAGAACGAGCAGCCAAACTCCATAGGTTGATGATGCACCGTAAATGCAAGGTGGCGGTGGTGGGTTTGTTAAGGGCTCAGAGGCCTACTTGTAAGTGACTTTGGCTCAGGTATACATTGTAGGTAGTAGTGTACGGAGTACGAATTGGGAACTTGTCGAAACGCAATGATATCCGAGAATAACCAATCCTATCGAACAGTCTCAGAGAGACTATCAAAAATGAATGGATGATGACATTGCATATGCTACACGTTGTAGAAGCAATCACCTTTCCTACTCACCCGAAGCCGACTGATCCGCAAGTGTGAAGTCATCGCATTCAATCCTACAGGGCTCTCAGTGAAGCAACGGTGCGGGGCGGGCGTCGTCAGAGGCGAAGAGTGCATTTCCACAGGGTGTCCGCCTCTGTGAACCTGGACAACAGTCAGTTTTGCACCTGCCATGACGCTCGGACCAGCGCGACAAACTGCGTGCCCTAATTAGGGCTTGCGATTTCTCTCCTGGCCTTTGCTGCTAGAACACCATTCTCAAGCGTCGCCCCACCAATTATTTGCCGCGATCACCAGAACTCTTCGGTAACAACAGCCAGTTCACGGACGTCGGCAAAAGTAAGTGATGAGAGAACCGCCCACCTTGTCGTCGGTGTCATGCAGAGCGTTGTCGTTATTACTTGTTGAGATATTGATGCTAACAACTTTTGACTCATAGTGCAGATGTGAGCCGCCCCCCGAGTCCAATCCCCCGCCCGTGCGACAGATTCTTTCCTCGAGATTTCCTACGCGACGATATTCGGAATACGCCAAGGTGCTGACGATGATGGCTACAGTTTCGTGAAGACCCTGACGGGTAAGACCATTACCCTTGAGGTCGAGTCCTCGGACACGATCGACAATGTCAAGTCCAAGATCCAGGACAAGGAGGGCATCCCCCCTGACCAGCAGCGCTTGATCTTCGCCGGCAAGCAGCTTGAGGATGGCCGCACCCTCTCCGACTACAACATCCAGAAGGTCAGTGGACTCGTGTGCCTTGGAGATATAGATGGAAAGAGGGTAGACGCTGGGGAATGAGAGACAACGGGGTGCAACACAGGGTCAAGAGAGAACAGAAGCTGACACACTCAACAGGAGTCCACCCTCCACCTGGTCCTCCGCCTCCGTGGTGGCATCATCGAGCCCTCGCTCAAGGCTCTTGCGTCCAAGTTCAACTGCGACAAGATGATCTGCCGCAAGTGCTACGTAAGTGGCCGCTTCCCACGAGCCGACAATAGTCGTCCGCGCGCGCGCACACACACACACACAACGCAACATGATCTAACAATCCACTACTAGGCCCGCCTCCCCCCCCGTGCGACCAACTGCCGCAAGCGCAAGTGCGGTCACACCAACCAGCTCCGCCCCAAGAAGAAGCTCAAATAGACGATTTATCACGGTTTGCGGCGTCGCGGGTTCTGGCATTCTGGAGAGGATGGCAGGGATACGAATTTTCCTGGGCTTTGTGGTAGCATTACATTCCATCGGCAAGCAGTTCTACGAATAAAAAAAACTGAATTGGTCGCCCTCCTACCTCAAAACTTCAAGATGGGAAATTAGGGGAAAGCACAACCCCCGGGACTGCCGCCTGTACATTCTGCATCGCCTAGGTTTCGATGTCGGGAGGCTGGGAAAAGAACAAAAAATTGTTGGGCGAGAGAGCGCACCTGAGCGTCCTGAGTGCAACATATTGGGGATGCTACTCGGCATGAGAGACGTACTATGATGGATGCGGGATGACACCGACCTGCCTTCCAATGTTTCATTAACTACAGTCCAAGACCAGCACCGTAGCGAAATACAGAGCCTCGACCCAAATTGACGTGACGTCTCCTTGCCGCAAGTGAGCTCCCGTTGCCTCTCGTCTAATCGGAATGCCGTCAAGGTTGCGATATCATCACCTCGCCAAAGCGGTCGGTCTCGTGCATGTTGCATAAAGTGAAATTCCCAATTATCCGTATTGGTGCAGCAGTGCTCTCTCCGGCGGGCCGCAGGGGCTAGGTCTGCAACCCATATAATTGGTGGGGCCCCTTTGGCAAGGGAGCTGTTAGCTAAAGGGCCAAAATGCATATGTGGGATTACGACACCTTGTCCCGTCCGAGCTTCAGACACACGTATCGGCCATCTGGACATAGCTGATCTCACGAACCACCTACATTGACGAGAAATCGAATACGAGCAGCTGCCCATTGACGAGCCCGCAGAAGCCGATCCTCTTCGATCAAAACCAGCAACGGCCACAAGTCTAAGCTTCAACCAGCAGCCATGTCACGGTCCGGCTCAGGTTACGACGCCGTCGTCGACGTCGACGACGAGGTAGAGGCTCCCTGCCATAGTGCACCTTGCTCTCTGTGTCTCCTGGCGGTCAAACTAACCAAGAAATGCTTCGCAGGGCGATCTCGGCCACACCGACCTCCAAGACGACCTCGAATTCCACAGCTCCAACTTCCAAGACTCCACGCCGGGGGCCCGCAAGGCACCCTCGTCGGGGCTGCCTCCTCCCGCGACGGCGTCGTCTGGGTCCTCGAAGCGCTTCCTCTGGAGCATCAGCTTCTACGCCCAGTACTTTGACGTCGACACTTCCGCCGTTCTCTCGCGCTGCTGGGCCGCGCTCTATCCGCGCGCCAACTTCCTTGATGTCCTCGAAGGCAACCCGGACTTGTACGGTCCCTTCTGGATCGCGACCACCGTCGTCCTGATCCTCTTCCTTGGCGGCACCATCAGCCAGTACCTTGCAAGCAGCGGCACTAGTCCGTTTGCCTATGACTTTAAGCTTCTAAGCGGTGAGTGGCCGGGGGTGGAAACTGACCTTTGCGTTGAGCAACGGGCTAACTAACGCCTGCGCTTCCCAGGCGCTGCCGGCCTCATCTACGGCTACACCCTCTTCGTCCCCATGGCCCTCTACCTCGCCCTGCGCTACTTCGGCTCTGAATCAGCCAACCTTCTTGAACAGTGGGCGCTCTACGGCTACGCCAACCTCATCTGGATACCCGTCGCCCTCATCAGTTGGTCTCCCATCAACATCCTCAACTGGGTTTTCGTTGCGGTCGGCTGCGGCGTCTCCGTCGCCTTCCTCCTGCGCAACCTCTACCCCGTCCTCAGTGCTACCGACCACCAGACGAGCAAGATACTTCTCATCGTCGTCGTTGCCCTCCACCTCGGCCTGTCCCTCGCCATCAAAATCCTCTTTTTCGCCCACGGCAGCCCCGTCGCGAACAAGGACCCCGCCGCGGCGGCGCCTCCGGCTGACGGTCAACCTTCCCAACCGGCGTTTTTTTGATATGCTAAGCACGTGCAGTTTTCACGGGAAGAGAGGGGGGAACGAGTTAAGAGTCTCTAGAAGAGCCAAGGAAGTGGACGGTCAGTCCGCTGGGTCCTGGAATTTGGGATCGGAACTTGTTGTGTTATCCGCGGGAGCGTAATGGCGCTGCCATATACCATTATTGTACAACAAATGTAATGATTCAATGCACTGTCCGTCCACCCTGCGTTGTGCCACGGAAGGCAGCCCACCTCAAGTTTATTGTTGCACTTTCGGTCTAGCCAGCCCCTGCTGCCAGACTCGTCGACCGTCTATGGTCTAGCCGCCGCTGCCATAAAAGAGAAAGCACAGCCTTAATTCTGCCCTCTCACATTCCCGTCCTTCTCAACCTTGCCCCCGTGCTTCTCCCAGTCCAGGAAGCTGCCGGGGTACTCACCGACCCTGGTCCACCCGGCCTCCATGGCCAGCGCGGCCGCCGCGCGGCTCCGCACGCCGGCCTTGCAGTAGAAGACGAGCTCTGTGTCCTTTCCGGGTCGCGGAAACCCATACCGCTCCTCGAAATCCTCCTCGGATATGTGAAAGCTCTCGGGCGCCGACTTAACGGGGACGTTAATGGCAGAGGGTATGCGCCCGGTCTGATGAAGCTCGCCAGCTTCGCGCGAGTCTGTAGGCGGGGGCAGCACTATTAGCATGTAAAAATGGAGAAGAACAAAAAAGAAGTAACAATGCAAAAAGGAAGGAAGAGGGAATAGATAAACTCGGAGGAATAGAGGGGTAAACTGCGTGTAGGTCGGGAAATCGGGAGCAACATACCAATAATCACGACGCCCTCAGGGTTCTCAGCCAGCTCAGCCATCTGCTCGTAGGTCCAGAGCTTACTGCCGTTCGCCGCGATTTCATGGTGTCGGTCCGCCTTGGAAGAGAAGAGCCTCGGCACCCCGGCGGGCGCGCCCCTCCAGCAGCAGGCGGCTGCCGTCGTTCCACAGGTCGTAGCCGTTCCGAACCTAGGCAACGGCGTCGCCGCCGCAACCGCGACGCGGCTGCGACACGCGCGGAGCGCATT
The DNA here is from genome assembly GCA_016618095.1 of Colletotrichum echinochloae. Classification (NCBI taxonomy): domain Eukaryota; kingdom Fungi; phylum Ascomycota; class Sordariomycetes; order Glomerellales; family Glomerellaceae; genus Colletotrichum; species Colletotrichum echinochloae. The sequence continues at coordinate 3,941,474 of JADEZT010000001.1, read as the reverse complement.
AGTGCACACTCGCCTTGCGGAAAACATGTTTTTTATCCTCCTCGGTTCCCTCTGGCCTTTCGTGGTCCTGGTGGCTCGTCTCACAGACGTGAAGACTGGTGGGTTCGAAGGGGGTGGATGAACTTGATCAAGGTACTGGCTGGCCTGGGTCTTTGAGCTCGGAGGTTTGTCCCTGGACCGGTAGAGCTCCAGCGGGCTTTTGGCCAATAGACGGCGGGGTGGTGAGAGCGGTGCCCACTGAAGGTTAGAGTGCTTGGCTGGTTCAGGGGTCATTATGATAGGTAGGGGCGGGTCCTGCTGCTGAGATCGCACGGATATCTCTCAAGAAAGCGGTTCAATTCAATGGTTTTTTCTTTTTCTTTTTCTTTCTTTATAATTTAAATTCGAAAGCCCAGGAACACAACACATTGTAACCAACACCGCTTATAAACCACAGGGTGACCTTGGCAGGATGGCGTCTCCCCTCTTCCTGGCGAAAGCAGTCTAATTAGCAAAGTCTCAGCCACAGTTGAGGGTCATCCCAGCCTCCAGTGCCGGCGAACACGTCGTCTTCTGTGTAAGAGGACAACGTTTCACCGTCTATTTCAACCAATATAAATATTTAAGCTGGTCTACCGTTGGCACTAAACTAAGTCTATCATCACCCAGCATCATTTGAAACGGCCGTTTACCCAATTTCCTCGTTCCGAGGTCACGACTCCCAAGACTACCCGGGTAGCAGGCCTTTATCCATCTCTCGAGGGCACCCATCCATTCATTGCTCCAATTTAATTATGTACATGCAAACGTTCATTACAATTTGTAGTCTAAAGAGTTGGCTTCGGCCAACCTCGACTCTAATTCTAAGAGCATCCTCTTATGGAAAGTCCCACCCCTCATGTGGCGTCTGACATCCACGGAAGGAGCACTAGCGGTGGTTCCAAAGAATCAGCCGACTAGGCCTGGCTCGTCAATTGGGCAGAGGTGTTGCCAGCGCATGGCCTCTGGCAAGGTTTAAAAAGGACCTATGCCACACGCTCCGTGAAGGTAAGAGGGCAGTCATCCTGCGTTCCGTCAGTATTGAGGCCACACCTCTCTTTCGGGGGCAGCGCCAGAAACATACCATGGGGAAAATCGTCGCGAACACCTTGATCTCCTCGGACTTTAGCGTCGGGTGGTGAACCCAGTCCATCATTACGGAAGCTTTGCCGACCATCAGAGCCAGATTCAGCTGAGCGTACGTCTGGCCAAGGCAGTAGTGAGGACCTGTTCCGAAAACGAGGAAGTTCTTGGCGCCCTTTTCCTCCGCATCGCCGGTGTAGTAGCGCTCGGGATCGAATTCGTCGGGACGGTCGTAGACCTCGGGATCACGGAGAGCAGGGTAGACTGTGGGGATAACCATGGCGCCTGGAAACACGTGAGTAAAGGCCCATGCTACTTACTACTGAGCAATCTCGAATGACTTACCTTTGGGGACAGTGTATTCAGGAGTAATGGGAAAGGGCTTCTTGACGACGTAGGGCACCATGAGAACGGGAGGGCGGTAGCGGAGCAACTCGCGGACAACAGCACGGGTGTAAGCCAAAGACTCGAGCTGGTCCATGTTCAACTCGGCGTGGCGGTCTCCATTGCGGACCTTCATGTTCTCCTCGCGCACTCGGTCGAGGATCTCGGGGCGCTGGGCCATGGTCTGGAACAGCCAAGTGGCGGCACTGCTGGTGGCGTCCTGGGAGGCAAAGAGGAAAGTGAAGACGGTCTGGGCGATCTCGTAGTCGGAGAATTCGCGGAGGAGGGGATGGGGCTTCTCCAGACCCTCAGTCGAGCCGCTGGCCTCGGCCTCACGCCACCTCCGAGAATCGATAATGGACTTGACCCAACCATCCATGATGCAGGTTACTTCGCCTCCGGCAGCCATGCGAACCTTGCTCTTGGCAGAACATTTGGCGAACTCGGCGAGAACCATATCAGAGGCCTTCTTTCCGTACCAGGGCTTGGTGAAGGGCAGGATGACAGGGAAGTTGACGAGCTCGAGAGCCTCAGTGATGAGGAAGTAATCGGCGGAAATCTTGCGAACGGCCTCGTCCGAGATGTAGTGGCCGACAAAGGTGCGACACGATACGGCGGTCATGAGGTCGCGGAAACAAGGCATGAAGGGGACAGGCTTGCCGCCGGCATCCTTGGTGGTCTGGAGGAACTCCTGGAAGTACTGCTTGTACACGGCCTCCTGGCCAGGCAAGTAAGTGGCGAGGGCTTGGCGGGTGAAAAGACCGTTGAGCCCCTTGCGGAAGTCGACGTGCGCCTTGCCGTCGAGGAACACCCAGTTGGTCGGGCCAAGAAGCTTGTGGGCAACGTCAACAACGCAAGGCTTGACGTAGCCGGGCGAGTTGAAGACTTTGCGAGCCATGTCACGAGTCGATGCGATGACAACGAATCTGCGGGTGTTAGGCGCATCATCGACTAGGGGGGTGTCCCGGAACGCGCTTACTTGTGGAAGACGGAGACACAGCTAAGAGGGCCGCTGGCCCATTTAGCCTTGTACTCTGAGAATTTGGGGTTCACAGACTCCAAGAAGGGGCCAATGAAGGGCATCTTGAAGGTAGGTCCAGCAATGGGGCCCTTAGAGGTGATGTAGCTGACTACGTCGTGTCAGATAGCGCTCCATCGTTGAGGCCGAGCACAGGCGCATCACTTACTCTGATCGTATGCGACAGCGAGCGCCAGCAGGGTAAAGAGAACTGTCCAGCCGCTGGCGTTGGCCACCTTCTCGATGACATAGTCGACCTGAGGTGGGATGTTGACGTTGCCCAGCTTGGCATTGGCCAACACCGAGGTGAAGGTGGTCGTGTTGGAATCCATCGTGATCGGCTTGTGATGCTGTGGTCGGGGAATGCTGTAGTTCGGAAGACAGGCCGGAGGGTGAGGAAACACCAGGGCGGCGCATGAAAGAATCTGTCGGCTAATCGGATGCAGCGCAGGACAAACTCGATTCACACTCGTCCAGGTTCTTGAAAATAAGAACACGGGACGACAATAGGAATGCCGTGCGAGGGTGGTGGACTTGGGCAACTCTCTCGGTGGAGGTTGATTAGGAGCACTGAGATGAGTGGTGTGGGAGGGAAGGAGATGTTCAAAAGATTAAAGAAGGGACTTGATGGCCGACGGACTTGGACCGGGGGGGGAGGGGGGCATGAAAGTGAGTGGATACCCGGGCGAGGTTGTTTGCCGTAGTAGGTGAGTACACTACAAATTGAGTGCAGCGCGCCCAGTAGGAAGAGGGTAGGTAGGTCACTGTGATGTACCTGTACCTCTTCTTCCTACCTCCACTAGCACGACACCTCATGGCCTTTTTTTCTTCTTTCTTTTCTTCTTCTTTTCAACAAAGTAGGTTTGTACCCGAGGGAATGTATCGACAGAGCAAGCGTTTTACTAATTTACTAGTCACAGTAAAGCAGACGACGGCTAGGACGGGTTCCGTACGCCAATTTGTGACCGAGGTCCAGAAGAACGCGACCAAAGCGTGATGGAAATGTGGGTGTCATATCTCCTCCCGTCCAGGCCAAGGTGGGTGGGTATTCTGAATTTTTTTCTTCCTGTTCCAATACCACCTCAGGGGGGTTCATGCCATGTGTTGCTGCTGTGAGCCAGACCCCTATCCAGTATTGCCTAGGCACCAGTTCACAAGAGTCCTAAGAGCCACTGGATAATTGGCAGGTTGCCGCAAGTGTATGCTCATCTATCGTATGCCGTGTCTTCCCCTCTCCCCTTAGACTGCAGACATCAGGCTTACGGTGTTTCGCTCCTTTAGATCCGTAAAACACTCATGATTGAAGGTCTTCTGGGTTCGCAAGGCGGTCCTGTATGGTGTGGTCGTGAGAGACTGTTGACCGTTCAAGTTTTGTGTCGTGATGAACAATAATCCCACCCTTATTGTCATCAACATCTCGGCGTCAGAAAAAGCTCGGTACGAATGCCTGCACTACCACATGGGACCATCGTGATGTGCTCGGGTGGCCGCCGGTACGCAATGTCCGCCATGTAAGCCGGGACCCAATCATCGACATGGTGATTTGGGGTTCCCTTGTCTTGGCCTGAAAAGAATCTGCTGGCCGTCCCGTCACTCTCATGCGGACGGGGCTAGGTACACTAGTGTTCCAATTTTTGTTGGGCCCGACTAGCCTCTGCTTCGTTTCGTTTAGCAGGATGGCAGCATTCCCCATGTGCAGCTGGCAGCACATCAACGCACACGCAAGAACCTGCCCATTTAATCACGTCCCAGACAGGCCCGCCCCAGTTCAATGGCCATCGGTCGAGCTCTGTCGGGTGCGCTTCACTTCTCGGACACCGTCGTTGAAGCGAGAGTCCGGAAGGTGCAATAGTACAGGTACATGCATAGGTAGAGACGTGGGTTTGACCCTGAATCTTGGCGTAAACTATTAGGTACGCACGCCAGAAATGCGACATTGCAGCTGCCTCCGCCTCTCCCAGATTGCTCGTGGGACAATTGTGCGTACATGCTTGATTGTCCCGAATGCGGTGTGTCCCGCCGCTCAAATAAGTCGATGCAGCATTTGTCTGCCAGAGCAACCGAGTTGTGTACAAGTAAATGACGACCCCACTGTAGTGGCATGCCTCTGGAGCTTTCCCATTGGCCAATCTACCGGCCATGGTACCTAGCTACGTACCTAGGTAAGCTAGGTACCTACCTAGTGTAGGTACCCAGGTAGGTGCCGCTCCTGACCTGTGCGATACGCCTGTTTGGGCCAATCATGTCATCTTTTCTCCTGGCCGCTCCGGACCACAGCTCTCGATGGATGCCTTAAACGAACACGAGAGATCTGCCCCTCCTTTCTTCGATAAGCAGTTGGCTCTGGATACGTACCCCTTTCTGCCGCGGTGAAGGAATGGTGGGGTACTGTAAACGGGTTCACCGCCTTTGTATCTCCCTCCACCCATCGCTGCGAGACACCTACCCATACGTACCTACCTAGGTAGTGTACTGTCCCTCTACAAACGTCATGACGCTCCCTCCTTGCCAGCGTTGAGGCTCAGATTAAGGTTTGTGGAGTGCCTGTCACTCAGAGTACACAGACCACTACTGTAGTATTTCCATCGTACCGGGACACAAGGTGCATCGCTGTCGCAAAGCTGCGAACCCATCCGTTGTCCAAGAATTTGTATTACGCGTTCGTCCGGTCCCGGCGTCACTTGTAACCACCTCGAATGCAGTCGTTCCGGCTGAAATCTGCGTTGAAACCTGCCACTCAGCCCGTCGGCCAACGCTGCATCATCTTCAAAGGCCATATCAGGTGATTTACGAACCCATGAATTACAATGTCATTCTGAGCGAGGCGTCTGTCTTGTGCCCTTTGTTGGCCATCCCTCGGTGAACCTCCGAATCCAGCGGTGTGTGTTTTTCTCATCATGATCCATGTTAAAAAGGAAATTATCGAGGTTTCGGAATTGCAAGGCATTTGTCCTAAACGGCTTTTATCTTTTGCCTGGCAACATGGGTTCTAACCTCACAAGCTATCTTAGCCACAGAAGTTGTCTCTCGTCTGTCTGAGTCAGCCATTCCAATAAGCAGCAGTCCAAGAGCCAACTCGTTCAATCTACGCTTGCGGTCACACGGTATACGCCTGGTTTAGTTGTTCTGCGTTATCGAGTATTTTGTACCGTATTGAGAGACGGAGATGTGTCACAGGCTAGAGGTGTATCGGGCTGCACGCATCGCGTTTATCATGTAGCAAGTGAGCGGGGCTAGGCTGCTTATGGTGGCTTGTAACGATTATAGGCCATCAATACGTATGGGAGTCGTTGGAACCAAACCTCTGCAGTGATCTCCTCCCGCACTCATCAGAGCCTGCCAAGACTGTACTGGACACGGGGTAACATAAGAGAAGGATAGTTGACGGCATCCAGTGCCGTGACAGCCACCAAGCCTCTCTTTGCTGGCAGTGTTAAACTTGGGCGCAAGCGAGGAGTGTCCAGCATGTGAGGCACAAGTGCAGTCGAAGCTGCTGAACTGGGTTATATACAGTATCAGAGGGCCACAACAAACTCATAAGAAGATTCCTTTCAGTTTGAAGAGACAAAGCGAGCGACTCATGGGAACGGTTGCGAAAGTCTCAAGGGGACGAGAGGCCGAGGCGGCATGGTCATGGAAACGAAGCGTTTGGCGGATTGCGTGCCGCGTGTCGCGTGTTGTCGCGTGTGGCAGCTGCAAGTTGGCTGCAATTAACCAATCGCGCGGTCCGGCAACCCGGTTCGGGGACAAGTTCGGCGGTTCGGCACCGGTCTGGCTGAGAAGCGAGCCTTGGTCAACCGGCCCCACAAGGCTCAACGATGCAGCGAGGCCTGTCATCGACGGGATGCATTGCAGGAAGAAGGTTATTAGCTCATGAAGAAGGCCCGGTGACTCAACCCAAGCATTAGCAGACAAGGCTGTGAGCAGTATCACTGTCGCATTCCATGGTCGAGTGAGGAGAAGGCGAGACGTTAATAGGATTGTAGGTATCTGCTAAATAATGAAACCCATTCAAGAAAAGGGGGAAGATGAAAAAAAAAACATTAAAAATGAAAGAATATCAGATGGAATCACAGGAAAAGACAACAGGGCATACGAATCCTCCGGTAGTCACACTCTCTTCGGGATGCGTCACCCCCGATCGCATCTGACTCCGACCGTCCTCCACCGTCCGTGTTGGTGATAGGTACGCACGGTAACGACAAGACTTGGCAAGCGTACCCTCTGTACCGGTGCTGATTTGGGAATACACTGTCACAATAGACAGCCATCTACATAGTAGGCAAAAAGAAGTGGAGCAGGTTGACAAGAACCGCGCATACGTAGTAGGTAGGATAGGTAAGCCCAGGCAGACACCCCTAATCAGTCGTCGTTGCATGCCACATCATACCCACACGCCTTCACGCATATTGTCTTACCTACATGGCGCGTCTTGTTCACCATGCTCACCAATCATTTACACCCCATTCCCCAAATCGGGCGTCTCTTCCATTCTCGGTACAAGCAAGCAAAACGGCTTGCGTTTGCCCGCGACCCGCGTAGCTTACTTACATGGACCCTGCTAGAGGCCTCATGAGGGCAAAACGCCGGGCGCTGCCTTTGTGTGGGGTGACTCACGCCGCCAGCCTTCTTGGCCTCTTATGGTCTACCGGCTCGGCATAAGTTCACGACACGCGGCTGAGCCCGCCCGAGAATTGATGGCTGTTCGCAAGCTTACCCGTCCACCACCATCTTCCTCTGGCCCCAACCCTCCCTCGTTGACGGGCAAGCCACAGAACACGGAATGACTTGCGCAATCTGCCTAGTCCAAAACCCCCGTCCATACACGCCACGGCGTTCTTTTGTGGTGACGGGGTTCATATTCATGGTCAGGAGTGTCGGCGTAAGCCGCGTAAGGTATTTTGTGCCGCGTGCAATGCGAAGGTCAGATTTGTATAAGTAGAAGTATCTCCATCTCGTCCTCAGGCTTTGTTTTAGATCCTCACCAGCAGCATCACCGCCTCAGATCAATAAGACAGTCTGCCAATCAGACGAAAACCCCTCTGACACAACCACACATAGGCCTTTTGAGCAGACTCTGCCATCTCCTCCATCATCACAGACACCTACGCAAGGAGCCACGTCGCCCACCACAGCCATGTCGGGAATGCACTCTACTTTCTCCAGCTCCGTCACCGGCGATAACCGCCATAGCTACGCCCTCCTCTCCGCCCTCCAGCAGGGTTCCAGCACTAGCGCCGGCAGCAATGCTACCCAACAGAATGGGTCCGACGCCGCCTCGGTTTCGAACTTCGGCAGCTCGGTGTCCCTGCTCAAGGGCACGTCTCATAACCACTCGAGCGCCGTATCACCATCCCGTTCCGGCTCAAAAAAGTCTTCGTCTCTCGTGGCCCGTCAACGAGCCGCCGAGGACGCAAAGACGCAGACCGCGAAGGCGGAGTTCGTCTTTATGACTGGCCCGATTCGTAATGACCTGTGAAGGAGAAAAGAGAGCAACAGGAGTAAAAATCAGGATGATGGAGGGTATACTTTTCAGACCCTAGAGGATAAGAGGCTGGCGAGGAAAGCCTCTCAATAAATTGCAATGGTCTCTCGGGACGGCGTTTTGAAGCTACTTCGTTTAGCATTAACCAAGGCAGTGGTTTGGCCTTGTAGAATTCATGTATCTCAGCCGAGAACGTCAATGTTCTCTCCAACGAATGGCCGACCTCCTTGAAATTGGTGCCGAGGGTGTTGAGTATTCCTGCCTGAGACAAGAGAAGCGGGCGCAGGAGTATGGAACAAGGCGAATGCGTCTCAATTTCTGGATTCATGGGCACCTTTTCCCTGATACTAGCCCAGCCATCATCATCTTCCACCACGTCAATCAAACAGACAGTAATCTAAAAGCTTTCATCGAGAATGTCCTTGTTCATCTTGACCATGGTAGGGCTGTACTCCTCAAAGCTCTCCGGGTCGGCCCCAGCCGTGAGCAGGATGTCGTCTACGATGCGCTTGCTCGCCTCTCGGGCTGCATCTCTCGTTAGCAAGACAGCGCAACATGAGAATCAGACCAACGTCCACCTACCAGGTGTCTGAAGCAGCTTGGACGGGGCCAGCGCAAACTGAATCGTCTTAGGCGGGCTCATTCCGCCATACAGCCCCAGGTCCTCGTCGCTGTCACTCTCCCAGTTGATCTCATACTTGTCCTTGGCGGGACCGCCGCCAATATCCGTCGTCGTGTCATCCTCGTAACCGCCCCGCGTCGCAAACACGTCCTTGGTTTTTCTCGCCGCTCCGGGTGTCTGTACGCTTACGCCGGGCGTACGTGGACCCGTGGGCGCAGTCACCGCGGCGAGGCGCTGGCGTGCGTTGCCCTTGACTGGTGACATGAAGGCCTCGCTGCGCAACTTAGGCATCTCCATGACGGGAGACGACATGGGCGAACCCTGCCGCCACACTGGCAAGTCCTCCTTCTCCCTCTCCTTGCCCTTATTGTCACGCTTGAGCGGCGAGACGCGATATGCCGGGCCCTTGTGCGGCGTGGCTTGGATCCGGAACGTCTTGTCGAGCATGCGATGCATCAGCGGATCCTTATGCTGCTCCTGCCGTGAGGACGGCGGGAACGACGACCGCGGCGTCATGGACATATCCGGCAGCCGAGCCGTGTGCTGAGCGAAGAGCACCGTCGAGTCCTCCTCCAAGCCAAGGTCCTCGTCTTCGTCGTCCTCCTCGTGTGGCGCAGGCGGCTCGCCCTTGAGCTCACGCTTGAGTGCCTCGTAAGGGGACTCGAGGCTCGAGAATTGGGGCTGGACTGTCTTGGTCCTGGGCGGCCGCGGCGTGCTTCCCGTCATGTCGTTCTCATCAAGCAAGGACTCCTCGGCGCGGAAGGTCGAGTCTGCGACCGAGGCCTGAGTTATGTCTGCAGCGCTTTCGTGCTGTTGAGGGGTGCGGGTGTAGTCGACGCTGGTTTCGTCTTGGACTGTCGACTCTTCAGTAGCTCCGGTCTCATCGTCGTCATCGCCGTTGGCTAATTCCTCGTACCCAGAGAGTGAGACGTTGGCCGAGGCCTCGAAGAATTGCTTCCAGAACTATGGATCACGTCAAGTTAGCCTACAGTGGCCGGATCAAAGCTGGGTTGTCGGCGCACCTTTGACGCATCCCAGACGTTTCTTGAATGCTCGCCATACTGATCGACAATGGGTAAGATGCTTGTTGTGACGATGCGGTGTGCCTTGCTGAAGTTTGAGTCGATCTCTGTGCGGTCGGTCAGTTCACAAACACCAACTGCTTGCAGGAGACCTACTTACCTTGCAAGGTCAGGGTAATGGACTGTTCCAGCTTTTCCAACTCCTCTGTGAGAGTCAGGTTGCGCGATGACGGACCCGGACGAGACATGCTGCAGGCGTTTCTCGTGGTATCCGGGTTGTAGGGTAGTCGTAATGTGTGCTATCGGTTTGTTTTGCCAAGATGAATGTTTTGCCCAATAGAGGAAAGTAATTCAACAAGCGCGGGCGGTGGTGGGACACGCGATGCGGGGCAACTTTCAGGGAGCCCGGGCCTGGGCAATGGTTTTATGGCGGGGCACTACTCCCGTCTTCATACCGCATGGCGGCGCTGTCAAAGCTTGCTTCATTCCAACGGTTCATCATCGGAACTCCAGAGCGGCAATTATCCACGAATTCTACCAATATTATAGGCCAATAACACACATTTGCTCATACATCTTATCGAACGCCCGGGGTATCTTTTAATCTACCGACTGGTCCCACCTTTTGTTAATCCTCACGCTTTGGAATAGTAGCCAGACATGTCAAGCTTCAGGAGGAGCTGTGCAATAGGGTTGTCCTCCAAAGGATCAACTCTCCCTGACTTTCCTTCCTGGCCCACTGCATCATTCATCGTTCCATAGTCTCCTTTCTCGCTCAAGCCTTTGCAAACCGTCAGGAACACCTCGACATTCCGCTTAAAGTTCTTATAGAGGCTCCTAGCTGCTGTATCATCCTGGCGACGAGACTTTTGCCCATCGGCCCGTGACCTGGAGTATTTGGCAAATTTCAGGATAACTCGGAAGATATCTTCGAGCAACTTGAGAACGGGCTGTTGACGTTTCCGCAGAAGCAGTGCCAGCATGATCCGATCGAGTACCCGAGAATGATGTTCCCGCAGACGGTCAGGGCTAAGGGCCGACCCAGACAGCGTTTGGTGATCTCCACTTCGAAGGTCAGATTCGACTGCGTCAAGCAGGCTCTCAAAGGACTGCCACGGCACCTCAATGCCGGTGTCAATTATATAGGTACTGAGGCTGGAAACGAAGTGACGTGCTTCAAAACAGAAGCGGACAGACACGTCTTCGACATCGTGCCAACCCGACTCCCTAGCCGTGACATCTCGGAAGAGGCGGTTGATGGTATATTGCATCCGAAGCGTCCGAAGCAGCAGCTTGAAGATCCGGTCGTATTGCACCAATATGATGGGCGTGATGATAGCTCCCAACGCGGCCGGAGGCTTATACGACAGGCGAAGAAAGTCAAGCGCTTCTAACCCGTCTTGGTCCATACACTTGTCAATCTCTTCGCTGGATAAGCTTCGAACGCCGAAGCTCAGATCACCGGGGAGCTCATTCTTTTCGCCATCTCGAGGCTTGTAATTTCTTTGAACGGGCCCTTCGTAGCTCTCCGTCAAAACTCCCATCAGTGCTAGGCGCAATTCCGAACTAGCCGGGGGCCAAGTGTCTCTACCACTTAGCCGCAGCCCCATGACTCCGCCCCGGCGAGCAACGCCGGCCTGTCTTTCTGCCGTTTCGAGATCCGGGTCGAACAGTGCGTGGGAGAGACGACTGCAGAAAAAGCCGCTGCCTAGGAGGTGGAACGATTTTTGCAGCTTCAGATGATCACGCAGATTGTGAGATGCGAAGAGCAACCTCAGACTTTCCCTGCCAATGACTCTGGATTGTGCAGTGATGATTGATCCAAATGAAAGAACTGGGAGTAGTGACCAGTGCGGGGTGAAATCGGTGCCGGCGTTTGCAGCTTCGGTTGTAACATCGGATAGGCGCTCCCTGATGATAATGCCGAGCGGGTCTTCCGATGTCGAGTCGGCGATTGATTGCGCAAAGTCAGCGATGGATGCGGCCAGTTTGTTCTGCAACTGATGCTCATCCAGACCAAACAGCTGAAGTTGGTATGCTGCTGAACCACCCATCGGCCATGCCGGTGTATCGACTTCTGTCGGTTCTTCTGTAGCATAGGTACTGACGCCTTCTTGCAGTGCTCGTTCGTACGCGTGAACCTTACCTTTAACATGTACAATAGAGTTCCAGTCAAACAGCCACTCTACCATAGGGGGCCTGCTGGCAAAGATGACATTGCCTTGTGCCAAGGGATGTTTCGGGTGCGCTGACCTGATGAAACGAAGATTCCGCCCAACCTCGAAGAGACAATTCACCACATCTTCGGGCATGAAGCTGGGGATCCGCCTTTTATCTAACCGGTAATCAACTTCGTCTACCTCGTCGCCGAAGTCGTCGATGTAGGTCTCAGATTCGACCTTGATGAAGCCTTTTTGCCTGCCTACCTCATGCTTGCCCAGCGGCACACCAACTTCGCGGCGGGTGCCGATCCACTCCTCAACTAGCTCAATCCAAGGTCTGGACACCCGCCGGAGCACTTCACGCATCATGTCTCTGAGGTGAGTTTCGGCGTACTCGGCAGACTGGGCTTGCTGGAATACGATGTCGAACACATCTTCATCCAGGTGATCACGTCGTATCTTGGACACCAAACACTCGAACTGGCGTAGAATGGTGAATGTGTGAACGACCAGGGACTGGACTTGAAGGATCGACTGCGGGCGTTGATGGTATAAAGCAATACTGCTCTGAATGACCAAGAGGGCCTTGTCCACAGCACTCGCCAGAGCAACCCGACAAGGCGTCGGGCTCTTCAGGTAGGTTGAGTCGACGAACTTGCGCAGTCGGCGGTACGTGTTCCCACATTTCAGGGAGGAGCGTTGAACCTCTTGAATGGTTTTGCCGCAGTAGGCGGAGATCCTGATCTGTGGCAAAGCGGGCTTGAAGGACCCGGCTTCGTTTTGCCAGGAGAAGAAGACCGACTCTCGGCCGAGGGCCAGGGCCATCAGCGCGTTGCAATAAGGGCCTGCCTCTACAACGGTAAAATCGGCGCCTCCCAGACGTAGAGGGTCATCCCTCAGCGCTATCAAGGCGTCAAATGCACCGGGACCAGCTTCTGATATGAAAAGTGGTTTTGTTGAAAGGGTGTCGCGAGAGTCGAAATTCTCCCACGTCTTGTACTCTGGATTGTTCCGCACGGGCTGTTCAATAGACAGCCAAAAGTCACCCGGTTCGATATCTTCTTCGATGATAGGCTTTCTGTGAGTGGTAGTCGAAGTCTCTGTGATAGTTGGTGTCTCCTGCTCCGTCACAGAATCTGTTGTGGGAAGAGTAAAGAACTTGTTGGCATTCGGATCGGGAAGGCTATAGAGAGACGACGACTCTTTATCTATCCATATACACTGTCAGCAGGCAACATGAGTGAGTGTCTACAGTATCGGGAAGACCGACCTGCTAGGTCGAGCGCAAAGAAACCAGCATCGGCGCGGGGCAGACGGTTCTCTATCCATTTGGATGACTCCCGAAAGTCTGGAATCGCAAATACATCGGCCGACCCATCTTCCTTGGACATGATTGCACCGATGGAACTGGTTTGTGGCATACATTGGTCCTGATCAGAGTAGAGTGCGCCTTGCGATCAGTGACATCGCATCGTTCAAGGCTCTCGTGACGTTCGAACACTACACGATTGGAGGAGCCAAGAAAGTGCAGGGCCCCCGCGACGCGACAGACGCGTCACACTTCCCAAATCTTGGGTACAGTACCTAGGTACCTAGGTACAGTACCTACCTAGATACCTACCTAGGTACCCAGGTAGGCAAAGTCCGCTAAGGAGGACCCCTGAACACACCCGATTCTTAGAGTCCATTCCCCGCATATTCGGCCCCTGACGGCTGAAAAGGTACCATACCATACAGGAGTAATTGACAAACCTCGACTGGAGCTCCAATCTAAACTAGGTACCTAACCTAGGACTGGAATGCTTCACTTTTCCAAATTGATTTCCAGAGCCAGGCAGTGACGCCTTGCATCCTCGACACAACTACTGCGCATTATCGCTCTGGGTTATTCCTTTAAGTTACTAGGCTCACGCGACGTCTGAATTGGCTACACACGCCTACGTCGTGATGCCTCCAAAAAAGAAGGCGCGCAGCAGCGTCTCGGCTGTCGCAACGCCAACGCCAGCTCGCGACGAAGATGCTATGGACCTTGACACACCCGCTGCTGATACCCCCACGGAGATTATGCCTTCAATCAAGCCTTCTTCAGACGAATGGCCGAACAATATGTGGACAGACGACCAACTCTCGTCGCTCTTCAAGGGAGTCATCCGGTGGAAGCCCGCGGGTGAGTCTGCACTCCCTCTACAACTTACTGAGAAATCCACTGGAGCTGACCTCATTTTGTCGCAGGTATGCACAAGCACTTTCGAATGATTGCCATCAGCGAACACCTACGAAACCACGGCATCGATCCAGACTTTTTCACCCACACGCGCATCCCGCACATCTGGACCAAGTTGCGCACCTTCTACGACCTTAAGACGATAGATCAACGCGAGGACTTTTACGATGCGCAGGAGGACGATAATTACGACGACCGCTTCAAGGAGTTCGCCCTTCCCTATGACGCTTTCGACGACATGATGATGGAACGCCGCCTGGCCAGCGGTAGCGAGCCCCCAACCTCACCGCCCGAGCTCGACCTCACGCCGCCCCCGTCATCGCCCGGCGGCAGCAATGCCGGCGGCAATGGCAGAAGGAGGAAGCGCGCCTCCACTGTCACAAAGACCCGTGCCAGCACCGTCGAGGACACGGAAGACGGCGACACCGAGACAACGTCACCGCCGCCCAAGTCCGCCAGGGTGGCCCGGAGTCAGAAGCGGGCTGCTGGCAAGGCCAAGGCTGAAAAGGCCGAAAAGGTTGAGAAACCGGAAAAGTCTGACAAGGCTGGAAAGTCGGGTAAGAAAGAAAAGCCTAGAAGGGGAATGAAGGCTGGTAAGCGCGGAAAGGCTGAGTCGACAAACTCCGAAGATGATAACGACGGGGAGGACGATGATAGCAAGGGCGATGAAGAAGATGACGATGACGATGATGAAGAAGGGGAGGAGGATCAAGAGGAGGATGGGGGAGAAGAGGACGAGGACGATGAGGAGGACGATGAGGAGGACAACGACGAAGGTAGCGGCTCCGGCGACTCTGGTGAGGAAGATGGGGAGGAGGCAGAAGAAGAGGACGAAGAAGAGAGTGCCGAGGATAGCGGGACTCCAGTGTCGCGGCCGACCAGAGGGAATGCTCGCGGTCGTGGACGGGGACGGGGCCGGGGCAGATCAAGGGCACGAGGACGTTAGGGCGCGTTCGCACCCGAAGATGAATGGATCGTTCATCGGAGAAGGCAGAAGCAAAAATGATACCCATCGCAAGGCGCGCCTTGTGCGGAAATGACTTTGGGGATTCATGTTTGTGGTTGGACAGACCTCAAGCTCTTATCAGTCTGCGAGCCCAGAAATGGCGTCAGAAGCGTTCACCAAAAGCATTATAGATTAGTCCAAGGTTATGGGTATCAAGAGCGGCAACGAATTCCAATAAAGAAACCAGCGTTTCAGGCATTCTTTTCCTGCGCCTGTGATGTTCCAAGCATCTCCCACTCGCTGTGGTATGTCAACCTCTCCCTCCACTCCCGTCCGGCATCGTAGAAGTCCTCTATGTTTCCGACAGCTCTGCAGCCACTCCCCGGGATTTGTGGCATCACGAGAGAATCGGGGGGTTGTCGTTGCAGAAGCCGCCACATATCCAACTCGGCCTCGTAGCTGGCCTTTGCATCCTCGGCGTCGGCCTGAGCCACCTGGGCCCGCTCGTTTCGAATCCTGTTCTTCAGGGCCTCCCTCGTGCGGTGCGTCTCCGGGAAGTCATAGGCGGAATAAATGAGGACCTCATTGGCCTCCTCGATGACTTCACGTTCAGTCTCGTCGAGGGGAGCAGCGTCGTGTGCGTCATTGGCGTCATCTCCCGATTCTTCCTCGCCTAAGGCCTCGTCATCTGTGGATTCAGACGACTCGCGGTCACTAGACTTGCTTTCCAGCGTTGAGGATCCTTCTTCCTTCGCCCTGTCCTCGGGGGTACCGGCCTCACGATGACGGAGAATGTTCTCCACGCGGTCGTACGCCATCGACGCTTGGTTCCCGTCTTCTTCCCCGGCATCCTCCTCGGCCTCGTCGTCCCAGACTTCGAGCCGCAGCCGACGCGCGCACGTCGCCCAAAACTCATCGCTGTTCTGCTTCATCCCAAGGGACGCGACCGCCGCCTCGACATCCTTGCGTCTGACGAGTTTCCTCGTGGACGGCTCCACCTTCCTCTTCCCCCTGATCCGGGACTCGGCAATGAAGAGCGTCGTTAGCACGAGCTTCTTCGTAACAGAGATCAAGAGCGAGTGGAAGTCCTGCAGGGCGGTGGCGCGAATTGTCGGCGGCTCCTCGCTGACGAATTGCCAGTTGTCCTCGGCATGGGACGCGTTCATGAAGATGCGCTCGGGGAGGCGGACGAAGCTCTTGACGCAGAGGAGCTCGGTGAACCCCAGGCCGTGGTCTCTCGCAAAGGTGGCGTCTCTCTCTCGGCCGTGGTCGCCCTCGATGCGCCTTGCGAGGTCCAGATTGATGTTCCAACACTCGCCCCACTTCTTTTGCTCGACGAGCTCTTCGTGTCGTTCCTGGCGGAAAGAAAGCGCGTCGGCCGCTTCGTTGAGAGCGTGGCAGCATGGCAAGCTTATCTCGACGGCTGTGGGGTACTCTGCCAGCTCTAGAGACTTCAGTCCTCCCTCTTGTTCTTGCCTTCTTCTTTCAACGGCGTCCGCAAGCAAGGCAATGTACTGGCGGACTTCAATCTCGCTCTTGGTTCGTATGCGATCGGCAATTTCTCGGATGTTATCTTTTCCGAGCCTTGAGAGTGCTTCGAAGAATACCTTCTTCTCATACGGTGTCCAGAGTGTCAGGCCGACTTGCGATGGAGGCAGACCGTCTTCCTCCCCATCAACTGAGAAGTTTGAGACATCTTCAATGTCACGGTTGAGGAGATCCAAGTAGCTGTTGTTGAATATCCCCCTATGTCGCTTGAGAACCGGCTCGATGACCTCGCTCATAGCACGGCGTTTGTGTGATGAGCGGCTGTCGTAAACGTCAATGTCGTCGTCGCTGGATGATGCGTTTAGATAGACAGATTCATCTTCTCGGGGCTGTGTCCTTTGCCGTTTTGAAGGCGACTGCTCAAGTTCTGCGCAGTCCCCAATGTTCTCCTCGTCGTGTAAGAATTCGGCTTCCGATCCCATGCTCATCTTCGTCTGGTACTCTGAAGTCGACGATTCGGGCCGGGCGGTGTAAAGCGTACATGGTGTGATGTGGACACCAGCATAAAAAGAGAGCGATGCCAAATCAGGCAAGACGTCGGCTGCCTTTGAATACTGTGGTGAAAGCGAGTACTGTTTGTGGGTTGCCTTACGGATACATGAGGTCGGCTGAGGCTTATCATGAGATGAAAGTCTCACTCGAGGTAGAAGAAGATTTCCTGGTTCGGAATCCACAAAAAGACGGGTTGATAGAAGTGCACCTGGCATTGGTCTATCAAAGTCGCAGCACATTTGCCTGGAACCACGTTAGTGTAAAGCTACCGGCACCTCCACGCACAGGCAATCCAGGTCCCTGATTGGCGCACCTGTTTAATCTATGTGCTTCGAGCTCCTGAGATGGTGACCTTAGGACTTAGACTCACTCATTCATTTTGAACCGACAAGAAAGTCATGGTAATCGCTTCAATATGATACGATCCGTAATAAGAAGTCGCCCGAGTTATTATCCAGCGATAAAATCAATTATCCCCGTATTTGGGCCACTCGTATTCTTGCCAAAGCCCGCCCCTTCTGCCTTACGATGCGCAAGCACCAAGATTCAGCTGAGAGACTATCAAGAAGAGTGCATCCAATCTGTCTTACAGTCTCTGAAAGATGGAGACAAGAGACTAGGAATTTCACTGGCCACGGGCAGCGGCAAAACGGTGAGCTCTCTGGTTCCACGGAGAACGTACTCGGGCTGACCCTACCCAGGTAATCTTCACTCGATTGATCGAGAGGATCCCACCTAGGCGAGACACTGCCACGCAGACCCTGATCCTGGCGCACCGGAGGGAGCTCGTGGAGCAAGCAGCGCAACATTGCACAAACTCTTACCCAGAAAGCTCTGTGGAGATCGAAATGGGCTCGGTGCACGCCTCCGGCACCGCGGACGTCACCGTTGCCAGCCTGCAGAGCATAACCTCGGGGGACCGGCTGGGCAAGTTCGACCCGCGGCGCTTCAAGCTGATACTCGTTGACGAGGCACACCATATCGTTGCACCGGGCTACATGCGCGTGCTCCGCCACTTCGGGCTCGACACAAAGCGTGCCGACTCCCCGGCTCTGGTCGGCGTATCCGCCACCTTTTCCCGGTTCGACGGGTTAAAGTTGGGGGCCGCCATCGACCAGATCGTCTATCACAAGGACTACGTCGACATGATCGGCGACAAGTGGCTTTCGGACGTTGTTTTCACGACCGTAGATTCGTCAGCCGATATATCCAGGGTCAAGAACGGCGTGAACGGGGACTTCCAGCTAGGGGATCTGTCACGAGCCGTCAACACGGATCAGGTCAATGAGATCACCGTCCGGAGCTGGCTGGCCAAAGCGTCGGACCGGAAGTCGACGCTCGTGTTTTGTGTCGACCTCGCACACGTCGCCGGACTGACGCAGACGTTCCGGAAGCACGGCTATGATGCTAGGTTCGTGACTGGTGACACGCCCAAGGTGGAGAGGGGCGAGATACTCGAAGCGTTCCGGAAGGGAAAGTTTCCCGTGCTCGTCAACTGCGGAGTCTTCACCGAGGGCACCGATATCCCCAATATCGACTGCATAGTCCTCGCTCGGCCGACGCGATCCAGGAACCTGTTAATTCAGATGATCGGGAGAGGGATGAGGCTCCATAAAGGAAAGTCAAATTGCCACGTTATCGACATGGTGTCGAGTCTTGAGACCGGCATCGTCACCACGCCGACACTGTTCGGCCTCGACCCGCATGAGCTCGTCGAAAAGGCATCGACCGCGGACCTGAACGAGATCAAAGACCGGAAAGAAGCGGAGCGTCTCCGCCAGCAGCACGCCTACTCCGACGCTCCGGGCCTTCAACCCACCACCGCGCCCACCGGTTCGGTCACCTTCACCGACTACGGCTCTGTTTTCGATCTTATCGAGGACACCTCAGGCGAGAAACATATCCGGGCCATCAGCCAGTACGCCTGGGTACAGGTCGGCACTGACAAATACGTCCTCTGCGCCCCGAACGGATCCTTCATCCGTCTCTCCAAGCTCGAAGCGGACGCCACCAAAACCCAGGCGCAACCGCCGAATCCTCCTCTCTGGCTCGCTGTCGAAGTCCGCGCACTGCCCGCGGGCGTCGCCAAATCCCCCTACGCCGCGCCCCGCGAGCTTCTCAGAGCGTCCACCTTCACCGACGCCGTCCACGGCAGCGACAAGTACGCATCCGAGACCTTCCCGCACGTTTTCATCCACCGGTACCAGCGCTGGCGTAAAGGCCCGCCCACGCCTGGCCAGATCGAGTTCTTGAACAAGCTGCGGCCCAAGGAGGAACCCCTGACGGTCGATGACATCGACAAGGGGAAAGCGACGGACATGATAACCAAGATCAAGCACGGGGCCAAGGGCCGATTCGCGGGCATCATGGCGGAGAGGAAAAGGTCACAGCGTCAGCATCACAAGATTGCCCTGTATGAGGCGCGAACGCGACAGGAAAGGGTATCTGTCGGTCCCGTTGCCTCGTAAGGGGCTGTCTTGTGCTTGACTGACGAATCCACCTCGTCGAAGATTTTCTTCTCTACTGGTTGTAAGATTCAGTGGTGTTGCAATATTGTAATCATTTGGGCAAATTTGGCTTGTATTTGTACGGTATAAGGATGTGCATAGCAACAGGTGTTTAGGGGTAAGGGGTCAAAGTAGTCGAAATCCGCGATATGACAGACATCTGCTCGGTTTTACCAACCTCAGAAGATCGCGTAGTTGTGAAAGTCCTCGCCCTAAGTAAAGCAGAAGACTCGGACTCTTGTGGTCGCTCGTCCTGGAAAAAGACGTTGGACGTCTTCTGCCGAAGTTGGGCACACTGTTGATGGAACATTTCGCCAAGGCTTGGTATGGACCGTGTCAGAACAAAAAAACATGTATGACAGACCGCACGACCGGCAGATAGCTCACTGTCGACGACTGCGGCGAAGGCTGTGTAAGAGATGGTCATAACTTCAAGGTAGCCTACCGTACAGGCGCGAGAAAGGCACCAAGCATCGAATCATCATTGGTCCGAAGAGAGTATGTGTGATCGACCATGGGTATCATTGCATGTCAAGGCCGACCTACAAATTGTATAGATGTCAAAACAGTCCCGTCATCATTTCCCCGCTTGTAGTTCAGTCAGTCGCTGAATCTTGCGCTACATTGGCCCGCCGCCATGACATTCTTTCCCTTTTTACCGCCTGGCAGCTTCGCCGGCCCAATTGGCACCAAAGAGCATGAACCTTTTCTCTTATCTTCCCTCCAAGTTAACACGACTCCTTGCGCCGGCGTGTATCCGTTGTGGGAAGCCGTCCGAGTGGAAGGGCGAGAGGAGCTATAGGCCGACCAGACTCATGATCCGCGAGACGTAGCAACTGAAACGCTAAAATCGAGGCGGCAGGCGAAACCGCACGACCCCTCGACCTTTTTTCTTTCTTTTTTTTCGTATTCTCTGATGACCGCAGTCATGAGAAGCGCCGGAAGCATCAAAACAATGAAATCCAAACTGTGAACAAGGTATCTTTTCTTTTTTGTCCTCCGTCTTTCGACATCGGGGGTATAAAGAGTGGACGTGAAGTCGTACGAGAAAGAACCATGGAAACCCCGAAATACTGAGGGATGTAAGCAAGACGGAATAGCCAAAAAAAAAGGTAAAAAAGGAGGGAAAAAAAAGCAAGGCAACAACAATAAATCAGGCAAAACAATAAGTTCGGCCGACCGATGCATCGGAAGCAACGTTCCGGGGGTATTGTACGCCAGGGTATATCCAGCCGGGGTATTTTGCACGTAGAGTTTCTAAGACGGGAATCTAACGGAAAGGTCCGATGGGACCGGGGTATCCAGAGTTCGTAGAATGAGACGTAGAAGGGCGTCCGCTGTCGCCGGACGCTCGAGTGCTGTGACGTGGCGTAACGTCACCAGGTTGGGGAATGGTTAACTTGTCAGAACCATTTCCCAGAGGGCGGTGGTGGGCCCATGGGTTGTCGTCGTCTGGAAGATTGACGCCGCTATCGTTCCAGGGGTTTCTGTCCGCGTTAAAGCTGCGGGTAGACTCGATCGAAATGAGGGAAGACTTGGAAACATTGGTAGATCCCTTGAAGAAGTTGCCGTTGGCCGCTGAGTGGGAGCTGTTCTTTCGGCGATCAAGGAAGGACGAAATGGAGGTCATGCTACCAGGCTTACGGAGGCGATCAAAGATGGTGCTTCGCTCGCGAGCGACCTCACCCTCAAAGGCAGCTTTGGTGGGTGAATCAGCGGCAATCGTGGCCGGGGCGTGCTGGAGAAGCTTCGAATCAAAGTACTGAAGCGAGTCCTCGAATGAGTCGGATTTGGGTCGAGGAATGGAGCCCTTCAAAATGGTCACCTCGACACCGGCAGTAGCAAATTGGGCAAGTAAGAAATCGATCGCATCTCTCAGCCCGCCAGCGTTGTTGCGAGTGAAGGTCCAACGCAGGGCAAGGGCCGGCAAGCCCTCCTCGGAGTCGGCATCCTGGTGGACCGTGACCTCGACCTCATACTGGGTCTTCAGCTTAGGAACAAGGTCGTGGGCGAAGCTCGGCGACTCGAGGAACTTGATCAACTCGGGAGTGCGGGTGAGTACCAACTCGTGGTTGTCAGGAACCATGCCCTATGGGGCTGTCAGTAACATGCGAAAAGGGTGTGATATAATGGACACGTACCAAGAACTCATCCACGCAATGGGGCACCTGCCATTGTGGACCGGTCACAGTAACCTCGTCGCTGGCCTGCTCGGTGCTGGGGAAGACAATCTTGCAGTTGTACTTGCCCTCGAGCTCGTCAATCTCATTGAGGCGTGCAAGGAGCTGACGGTGGTACAGGCGGTCGACATTGACAATCTGCGAGGTATACTCGGAGTCCTGGAGCAAAATGTAAGCCAGGGTATACGGTAGAGAGCTGGAGTAAACTTACAGCCCTATCGACCATCTCCAGGATTTCATTCTTGACGGCATCGAGATTCTGAGCGTTTCTGGCAGGAGTGCGACAAATGACGTTGTCGACCTTGACGTCGTCGTCTTCACGGCCCATGCCTCCGCGGTCCATGGCGTTGGAAAACTTGACAAAGACCGAGTGTTTCTTCATGATCCGCTGGATGTGCTGCCCACCAATGCCAATGATTCGCTTGTGGTACTGGTCCGGAACGTGGAACGAAATGGAAGCGGGCATCTCTTGCTCGACGAGGGTGAGACCTTGCTTCATCGAGTCGTACCCAGCCGCCATCACGTCAATGTTGAAGTTGTACTCATTGAAACCGTCAAATATGATCTGGACGCTGCTCTGACCCATGATCTTGTTGATCTTCCCATTCTTCTTGCCGCTCACAAATTCCTTGTGCTCATTGGCAAGCTCAATCTTGACTCTGATCTGATACTGGGACTGGACGAGGAACTTGATCTCCGACATGACCATCAACGCAGATTTGACAGCATCATCAGAGCCAGTGATGGAGAAGTTCATCTTGTCAAAAGACAAGTCCGCATCCGAGTTTGCACAAACATCACCAAGCATGGTTCTGATGTCCGCGGGGTTCGGAAGCTGTCGGTTGTCGGGCTGCTGAATCCACCAAGCGGCGCTATAGAACTGTCCGGCCTGTAACAGAAAGTTAGATTTTTGTGTTTCTTTGGATAAACCTTTGTCGAACCTACCAAGGCCATGATCTCGCGGACCGTGCGTTCCACATGAAGCCCCTCGCTTCCCTGGACTCGAACCATGTTGCGCTGGCTTGCCAGAGGAGGAAACAGAATGTAGGTGCCGTTCGCCTCGAGAATCTTGCGCACCTTGTCCAGACGCGTCAGGAGAATGCTGTCAATCTTGGCAGGTGCAATGGTAACGTCCTTCATATAGAGGCGAATGCGCGAGACAGTTTCGTGGAGCTTCTGCTTGGCATGCTCAATAGCCTGGGGGCTCTCTCCGGTGATGAAGATGTCCGTGGGGTCTCGACGGCTTGCACCGGGCGGGCAGTATCTGTACATCTGAGAAAAGGGCGGCGGGAAGTATATGGCAGTGCCGGTAGATGACTCGATGACTTTTATGTTCTTCCGGTGACGGCCGCACACGAGCTGGTGGATCGACAGATCGAGCTTGGTGGCATCAACAACTCGGCCGAGCTGTTGTACAGTTAGCGAGAGACACGGACCAATCGGTGATTGGTTAGGCTTACCAGAGTGTCAATCTGGATGAGCACACGGGCCTTTGCATGCTCAACAGAGAGGACATCACCATAAATGGCCACTCGCCATCTCTGGTCCACGCGCATCTCGGCGTCGCCCGTCATGCCATCAACCACAGGAGTAAGCTTGGGGCCGAGGAGGAAAATGTCGACGCCGCAGTACTTTGAGATGTAATCCAGGGTATCAGTCACTTGCTGCTTCAGGGCGCCGGCAGTCAAGTCACAGACGAGATGGCCCTCCACATCGACAGTCGTACAACGCTAGAGCGGCACAGGTTAACCAAGGCCTGAGCACCTGCTGCTTGTCATTGAAAACCTACCAGAACAGTCTGGTTGTCGTTCAAGATCGTCTCCCTGCTTTTGTGGACCATTTCCGGGGTACCCGACAGACACACGGTGGTGACCTGCTGTCCCTTTGCGGTCTTGGGTGCCGTCGAAATAACATGAGCCTCGATCTGGAAGGGACCGTTGGTGATGTCCTTGCAAACTTTGCGAAGGTTGGCGAGGTTCTGGGTGTGGACGGGCAGCTCGTGGACTTGGACATCATCGGGCGCGTCTTCGGGGTGAGTCCATCGTAGAACGGCATCGGCAGTCGCGTGCAGAATGTCCTCGGTGTTGGGCCCAGCGAGGTCGGAGGCGAAGGGCACGTTGAACGAGTAATGGATGATTGGCGTTGGGGCATCGAGAGGCTGAGGTGAGCTTATCGAAGCAGCCTGCTGGGGAGCTGTGTCTCTCCTTGGGTTCATGGGGTTCATGGGCATGTTGGGACGACCCATTCCGAAGTTGGGGCTCATCCTCTCGGACCAGTGGCGCATGTTTGCCAGTTTGTTCATATTGTGGGCGACAGAAGACGGGGCGGCAGCGACGACGGCGGCAGCGGGGGTAGGGAGGAGGGGGGAGGAGGCAGAAGGCCAAATGAATGGACCGCGAACAACAATTGAGGGTATTCAAAAACGCAACAAGGGGCAGGGAAGGGAGGGAAAGGAAATGTGGAGGGGGGATGAGAAAGAAAGAAAAAAAAGAAGAAGATGTCGCTTCTCGAAGCTCTCTCTCAGACTCGACGAAGGGCCTGTAGAGAGGGGTTTGTTAGAGAGGGGAGGGTGAAAGATGTTGGGTGAAGATGTGAGTGTGGGAAGAACTCAAGAGAAGAGGAGTCGAGTCGGGAGATTCAGACACTGGACACACTGGTCAAGGCCGCACGGCAGCAGGCCCAGGCCAGACCAGGCAAGGCATGGCATGGTCCGGCCACTCCCAGTCCCCCATCTTACCAGTAGGTACATACCTAGTAGGTAGTTAGGTAGGCAGGAGGTAGTGTAGACCCAGTCCCAGGCCGACCCCACTCCACAGGCCAACCAGCCAGTCAGCCAACCGCTCCGCTGCAATGGTGTGTGGCCCCTCCTCCTGCAGTCCCAGATGTTCCCCGTCCCTAAACGTAGGTATGTACATAGGTACACACACTGGTACATCATCGTTTCTGCTGGTATCCCGGCAGGTCAAGGTATCTTTGCCTGTGTGGGGTCCGCGGGTGCTGGCCACAGGACACTGGATTGGAGCACTGGATGGGCCGTCCCCTGTTCAAATGCCCCGAGTGTAGAGACCAGGGCTCTAGTACTGGTAGTACTTTCTCAGGTCAGGCCTAAAGTTTCAGCCAGCAAAGACCAAATCACCCGCACACAGCCCACTCTCCAGGGCATACATACTGGTATCACCTCACACCTCTGTCATCGATTCGCTACCGTAAGGGAGGAGATCCGGTGCAGCAAAGACTCTTGAGTCCAGATAGCGCGTGTTTTCCAAGCCGTCGACGGTCTGTCAGTCAGCACCTTGTGACTGTGAAAGACGGTACGACCACTTGGGAAACGAAGCGGACGGATGGACGACCACCCAAAATCTGACGTGACACCCACCAGTGTATCCCGAAGACCACACACCCTCTGGCAGAATCTCCCTCCCCCAAGTACCTACCTCGGGTCACTAAGGTGCTAAGGTAAACGTCCACGGGTCTCTTCTTATTTTTTCCCCCCCCAGGCAACAGCCGCAGTTCGCTGGGACTGGCAAGTAAGCTGGCGCGCTGACTGGGAAGGGTTGTGATCCGGTAGCAGGGTTCACAGGGCAAAGTGGGTTTGTACCAATACGGTGAACCTACTTCTACCTACCTAGGTAAGGTATGTAGTGTAATAGCAGCCGGACCGGCAGCAACAACAGACGTGGGCATACTCCCCCAACGGTAATTTGCACGGTACCGTCCCGAGTTTTTCTTATCCCCACCCTCTGGTACCTACCCTCGAGAATCCAACAGAAAGAGAAGAAGAAAAAGAAGAGAAAAAAGCAGGACCCCAAAAAAACGCACCAGACCACTCTTTGAATGTTTGAATTTGCTGCATCCAATCCAAGCTCAACATTACGTTCTCAGTTCCGTATTACCACATAACATTACAGCATTGTTGCTCCCTGAACCTCCACGACCACTAGCAAGTCTATATCCTGCAACCGTGGATGTGCCGCCGAACTTCGCATGGTAGGAGGCCGAGAAAGCTGGCTTGTATTGCGATGTAACTCAAAGTGCTCCCTGTGCTGGGCTGACAGGTGATTGACCGGGGGTGAGGGGTTTATCACAGGCGTTCGGCATGGAAGAAATCTCCGCCTGGCGGCAGCTAAGCCTGTACTTAAGCAACCACGCAACCAAGTTCGCCTCTCCGGCCGCGTGCAAAAGACCGCCGTGGAAGATGCAAACCAGACGCTACGCGGACGGAACATTGGCCCATGGTAGCCTCATGTTCATGAGAACCCAGTCTGTGTGACAATTGCAGCCACGGCAAACAACGAGGGGCCCTTACTACTAAGCTCAACCTCTGTCTCGCAGATAGGGCCGGTCCGGCTCGCCCAGCTACCGGGTGAAATACGGATACCTTGGGGAAGTAGTACCACATTCCTCCCTTGCCAGCAGCAAGTAAGCTTAGCTCTTTACAGATGGTAGGGTAGGGGCCAAGCGAGTTCACAATCTCCTCGTTCCCCAACAGTCAGCACAGCCTCAGGGGGGTAGGGATCTCTAAGATGACGTATGCTTGGGCAGGTCAGAGGTCAGGGGATTTCCGAAGCCGCCAGGCCGAGCCAGCATGTTAGCAGTTGGGGTGTTGAGAGAGAGCAAAGAAATGATTCGAGTGGAGAGGAGAGGATCAGGTATGCGAGGATCAGGTATGCGAGGATCACCTATCTACGGTATGCCGCTTCCTTAATGAGGAAGGGCCCAGCAGGTGTGTGCGTCGTCGCTGCCGCCTCCCACCGCACCCTGACCTGGAGGAAACCACAACTGGGCCCGGGGGCACACGGAAGCCCGGCCGCCCACGCCATGTACTTTCCAAGTACACTGAGCGCCGGTTTGGACGGGACTTTGCACAAGCGGCACTTCGCGGCTACCGCCATTCCCAAAACACCCAAGCATCAGTCGACGGAACCTCGAGCACATACCACATCGACTCGTCGCGGACTCCTGAGACATCTCGCGCAGGAATGAACGCAGGTCATCGTCGAGCCCAGACTACTTTGATCGGGTATTGGTCAGACCTCTCAACGGCCTGGCCAGTCCTTCAATCCTTTCCTCCTTGCCCACACAGTTATGCAGATCATATCAACAATCAAGATTGGACGACTACCTAGTGTACACACATTGGCACATTGGTAGGCGTCGGCTGTCAGCTTCAATTCGGGCTTCTTGCCTCGAGGTCGAATTGCACCTGCCTCCAAGACACCCACTTCAGATCGTCTCCCGACTCGAGCTCAAGGTCACGGACCAGGATTCCATTTGGTTGGTGGGGGTTGAGCAAAGCCTCCACTCACTCCATCACCAACTTCAGTCTCACACGCCTTACGTACGTACACACACACCAAACTTGCCACTCACCAGTCTAGGTACGTGTTGCACTGCCCGCCGCCCGCGCCTGATGAGACCCTCTCTCGTTTCGCTACGGACTCAATTCTGAATTCCAAGCGCTGGGCAAGCGACTGGCAGCGCCTTGCGAAACCCAGCCCACTACCCTTTACAAATAAGGGATACAGGTGGGTAAAAGAAGCTGTCTGTGGCAATCACGGCGGAAGCTCCCACCCGGATCACCACTAGCCCAACGCTTTTGGGGACCTCCTGCTGCTCGGATCCGTTACCCGCTTAGTCGGTATGTTACTCACGAGGAACCGGCCACCTTGGCTACGTATCCCGGCATCGTCAGTCGTCGTGCTACTATCGTCATTACCAGTTTCTCCTGCGGTCAATGGGACTAGACGACAATCCTTGCGGAACATATCACATAGTTGAGTGGAGGGTTAACAAACACGAAACTATTCGTCTTCTCGTTTCCCCATTTTGTACTTCCCCGTATGCCGCGGTCCAGCTGGTATGAATCAGTTGACCTTGTATCCGTGCTTCCGTCAAGTTTGGCCATGTGGCTTTTTCCCCTCCTCCCTCTTTCGCAGTACTTTCGAAGGATTATATCTGGCATCAGCAACAAAGGGGGCCAATCTGACAAGGTCACTGCAACACCATCAGATGTTGAGATCGGCCCACTAGCTGTTGTCGATCGTTTCCAATATCTCTGTGCCTCGCAGAGTATCCTGGGCACAGCCGTCTCTGCATTCAGTCTCGAAGTATTGGATAGACTATACTATTCCCATCCACCCCTACTGATCCCCAGCAGCCACGATAACATACACTAGCAATGCAATGCTCGCCCAATTTAAATTCTATAGAAAGAAAAGACTCGGCCGGGTGCACGAATTAGTCACCGCAACTGCCCAACCAGCCAGTCCTTGACATACTGGAGCTGCAACTGAACTTCCAACTCTCGCCTTAAAGTTAGACAAAATCCTTGAACCCTTGGACCAATTCGCATGTTACGTCTCAGATGGTGGGTATCGCGTAGGGACCTCGAGCCCCAGCGAAAGCTTCCCGAATCCCACTGCACCACTCATCCAAGGACCGTGACGGTCGGTCGCCTGGCCAGCAGTCGGTGAAGCTGCAGTGTGCTCAAGGCTTGTTGATAGGACCACTTTGGCGCGTTGGCCTGCACTGTGCACGGCATTTTCTGTTGGTTTCGCATCCCCCCTGTGCTCCTGGTTGGTGAACATGTCAAAAGGTCGGGCAGCACGGCGGAATGGCTCTGCACACGGGCGACTGACACATGTCAAGCAGACAGCACCATTGCTGTAATTTAGGGCTTTCCTCCAGGGCCACAGAAAACCCGGCTCTGTCTTGCTGTACAAGTACACGCCCTGGACACTCTCCCGAGACAAGGAAGATGCCGTGGAGTGAGTCGGCGCCTGGAAACAGAACAGGGCGTCAGCACGGGTCGGGTTGCTCGATCTGCAACCATGAAAAAGTGGCCGCGCCGTCCTGCGCTGCGTTGCCCACCAATTGCAGCTGTGACCCACCGATAAATCGACTCACATAAAAGGTGAATGGCAAGCCTGACCGGGTGTCAGGTGGTTTCTGCTGGCGCCCGATATCGATGCCAAACACCCGACGCATATCGACTGCAACGTCGGCGGAACTGCGTTGGTGCGAAAATGGCATTGGACCCTTCCAACGCCAACAGGCAACGTGAACCCAGCTGATGTCGCCCTAGCCCGCATCTTCTCGTGAGAGAGGGGTGTAGATCGATGATCCTGGCATGAACGTTTCAACCTCGAACTGGTCTTGCACGCTGCGGCACTCGGACCAAGGCCAAGCAAGACCAAATATACCTGTACGTGTTGACTGGGTACGCCCTAGCAGTGATAGTGACTGCCAAACCTTGTCTGGAGTTATTGGCATACGACGCGGATACTTACTCTGTAGCGAAAGTCGACAACTCTGATGCAGTCGGAAACAGTTAGCTTTGCATACCGGCCGGACCCGCCGGAGCAGAATCATTCGAGCAACAGTTTGTTACCTATTCCTCTGTACGATGTAGCGGTCGGTAGTGGGTGGGTGTTCCGTCCCTTGCGTATCGGTCCTACGCCAATCAAGGCACGCTTTGCACGTCCGATATTACTACCCATGTATATGGTACACCTCGTACATCGTATCACCGGCTAATAAACTAACTTTCGTTCGTTGCGAGATGAAAACAAACAGCACATTTTGGGAGATCCGTTTCTCTCTGCCTTCCCGAGACCAACAAACAACGTAGCAACCAAAAAGTTCTCATAAGGCGAACCCACCTTGCGAACATGGTCCACATGCCTAGTGTATATCCTATTCCTTCTTCAACACTCTTGCGGGCTTGGGTTTTTGGCTCGTCTCCAGTTCGAGTCCACACCTACTACACACACACGAACGACTTGACACAAAGCGCCCACACAGAGGGAGCGACGATGCATCTACCTACCCGCCGTGGTGAGGTAACGCCCCCCGCGTTTCCTTTCCAACTTTTACTGTTGGTTTTCTCAGTCTCCCCCGGTCCTTTCCCCCCTCCCTCCCCCTCCAAGCTGCCCGGCCCAGTAGGCGGCCTACCCCCCACGGGGAGTATCCCCCTCCTCCCGTGAAGCCCAGAGCGGACAGACACCCGAGGAAACTGTGCGAACAACAGATCCTCCCGCAACATCCGTATTGAACGGACGGCGACGGGCGCGCTTCGAGCATCGAGTCCGTGCCTGGGGGGCCTAAAGTTGACGCCGCAGGTTTTTAGTACCCTCTAACTTGTGAACAAACTCAATCCTGTGTCGCGGCTCACTTTCTCTCTCTCCCTCTCTCTCTCTCACACACACACACACACACACACACACACACAAAGTTTGGGTGGGGCCAAGTCAAGTCGCAGAGCCCAAGACAACCACAACACAACACACACACACAAACCGTCTCGGTCGACTGGGATCGTTTCCACCTCCTGGATGGTGGCCTTGGCCTGGCCCAAAGCCTCGAGAAGCAACAGTCCTTCACAACCTATTTGCCTTCTCTCCCATAAATGATGTTCAGCTGAAATGACTTCCAATTGTCGATTAAAAAATTGCCAAAAGTAAATAAACAATTGTCAGGTCTGGCTACATGGCAGTCTTTACCAGAGTTCTTGATTCACCACGTCTCATATCCGAAACTCTGTCCTATCACAACACTTTTTCCTTGCCCAAGCCTTCACAATTTCTACGCCCTCAACTCCGTCCGATGCCCTCGCTATTCCGAGTTCTGACAGGGTGTGAACTTTGCCTGAAGTGCCAACCTGCTCCATACCAGCAGGCCAATCCTTCCCACTTAACGGTACATCGGGCGCGGAGCCTCATCGGCATAGTAGACATCCTGCGCGGCCACTCTGGGTCGTTCGATGTAGGACACCTCCGGCTCGCCCCGAGCCGGAAGTGGTTGGCCGTAGTACTGCTGTTGCTCCAGTGGTCGCACGCTGTACTCCCGGCGTATTACCTGAGGCTCCGATGGTCTAACGCTGTAGGACCGGGGGCTGGGCTGGAGAACCTCCCGACGGGCTTCGGGATGCATCGGCACCGAGGCGTAGTTTTGAATGGGTAGCTGTTCCGGCCTCACACTCTGCACTCTTTCGTATTCCCGCGGGAGCTCATACCGCACTGTTTCTGCCGGTCGAGCTGTCGTTGCCCGCATCATGTATTCTCGCGGCGGTTCCTCAATAATTCTTCGCTGCTCCAATCCGGCCCTCGCCGGAATGTATTCTTCACCTGGGGGCGCCATTGATCTGGCCGAGTATTCCCGATGCCTGTAGGCGGCATACTCGGGCTGAGTGACGACTCTACGTGGTGCTGCGTACAGTGGTGAGGTTCGCTGGTAGAGCACGTCGTCGTCACGAGGGTCGGGACCTGGTCGTCTGGATTCGGCTCGGACCGGTGCCCTCTCGTAAATCATCTCAGGTTCGCCAGACCGGAGTGGTGGCGGCGCAACTGACTGCCGAACAACGCTGACCGGCTCGTAGTATTGTCGGCCGGTGGCCGGATCAAACACGACTCTCGCAGCTGGTGCTTTAGGCGGTCCCATCAGCGGGGACGCTCTCTCTCTCATGACGGGAGAACGGGATCTCGCACGATCTACCATGGGACGAGCGCTCATACGCATCACCTCGTAGCCATCGCGATAATATCGCGTAGGCTCCCTACCATAGCGATCGATACTGACTGCCGGAGAGGTTGCATATATCTCACTTGGAGCAGAGTGGATGGCGTAGACACTCGGCGACTGCACTCGTCGGACATATTCAGCGCCATTCGGGACGTGCGGTTCCTCCATGTATTCTCTTCCGTACCCATAGTCGCCAGACGTTACGGCTTGGCTCACCGGCTGTGGGTGATACTCTTGAGGTTCATACGCCGGTGCGGCGCCCTCATCTCTGTAAGATCGGGAAAATTGACGCTCGGACTGAGCATAATGAGGCTCCTCGTCGGCCTGTCTTCTCACTCGTTTCTGTGGTCGGACAAGAGACGGCGCGCTCATGGGGGATGGCGAGCGCGGCTCTGGCTTGATGTAAGGCTCGTCTGGCGCTTGCCTGGCTGGCCTCTTGTTCCCCGCATTGTTGTTGGCGTTGTTCTTCTTTTTCTTGCCCTTCCGTTTCTCACCAATCCGCCCTCCTTGCGGCGAGCTATCTGGGCTGGAAATGACATTGGGTTCATTGCGCAGTGCTGCAACTTGAGCAGCGGTTCCCGGGAGGGCATTTATATCCTGGGCATCGATTGCTGGGCCTCTGGCTCTGCCCACTGCTAGAAGCGAGACATGGGAAGGCTGGGGCGCTAA
The DNA here is from genome assembly GCA_016618095.1 of Colletotrichum echinochloae. Classification (NCBI taxonomy): domain Eukaryota; kingdom Fungi; phylum Ascomycota; class Sordariomycetes; order Glomerellales; family Glomerellaceae; genus Colletotrichum; species Colletotrichum echinochloae. The sequence goes on along the minus strand of JADEZT010000001.1, from coordinate 3,909,595 downwards.
TGGAGATATGTTCGGGGCGCGAACTTGAATCAGAGGCGAGGGTTGGCGGGCAAGTATAGACTCCCTAAGTTGCTGTTGACCTGGTGTAGGAACAGATCTATCAGCACTGTCGTCAAGATCCATAACGCCCGACTCCTCAGATCGACTGGTATTTCCACTCCCACCTCCTGATGTAGACGCCCCGGTGTTGTCACCTCCCTCCGTTCTCTGCGTCGTTCCTACTGACGGGTACCGAGAGTGACGGTGCGCGGCGTCGGCTCTGCTCGGGATCGGTCGTGTCTGGGACGGGGTGGAGTTCAAGGCTTGACCCTGTGGCTGATGAGTAGCAGACGCATGGGATAGCGAAGAAGGCAGGCCAGCTTGAGCCCCTTGGTTTGCTTGCAACAGTGCATTGCCTTCGAGCGGCTGGTCGGCAGCAGCGGATGGCTTCTGTGCCTGGGCAACAGCATCGGCGTCGTTACCTGCGCGCGAACTATGAAGCGAGGAATCGGGCGAGTTGTGCTGGGAAGAGTAGTAGGAGTTCTCATCAAACGAGTCACTTGCAGCTGAAGTATTAGCAGCAGCCAGGGGATTGGCAGACGAAGCAGCAGCCTGGACCAGAGTCAGGGCCTTGGACAAGACGTCGGAGAGGTCAAAGTCGGCGAGAGGCTCCGATTGCGCCGAGGCCTTCATAGAGGCCCGACGTTGGTCAACCTCATCACGCAGCGCCCGCTCAAGACGCTGCCGCTGGAGCTGAATCTCAGCCTTGATCAAGTCATCAGATTTCTGGAGGAAGATGGGATTGATCTCCGTGTTGCCAGCACTGACGAACGGTCTTGCAGGCAAATTTGCGTTAGCGGGGGGCGGGTTTCCCAGTCCAGGGAGAGACGCGTGTTGTTGCGTGTTGGACGCAACCGACTGGATATTTCCAGCTTGAAATCCCTGTATCGTACACTCCGTTGTTCCCTTCGCCGGAACAGAAGCATTTGAAGACGGTGCTACCGCAGTGGCAGATTCTTGTGGGGCCGACAGGTTTGGCACTTTGATCTTGGGATGCGACCCAGCAAGGATTGCGTCGCGAAAACGCACAATTCTCTCGTACTGCTGAATCTGGTGAAGCTCATCCTTGGATAGGCTCAGCGACAACCCATTTGCCATTGACGGCAGTGATGCAAGCTGGCCTTGAGCCATGGTGGTGAGCAGTCTGCGCAAGCAGTCCTCTGCGACAGAGATCGGCAACCAACCACCAAGAACGCGCAAAAGAAAAGGAGAGAGAGAATACAAGCAGAAAACCTGCAATACCAAATATAGTGAAAGCCCGAACCGTCAGATTAACAAGTAGTGTAGCAATCCTTTGGATGGGGAGAGGGGAAGATTAGTCCAGCAGTGAGATGGTGGAATATGAAGAAATGGAGGTGTGAGGGTGAATGTAATGGAGAAAAGAGACGACAAGGTCATAGGGGTGCACGAGTTTACCAATTTTTTCTTACAGCGATATGCCTCAAGGGGGGTTTGTGGTGCAATTACATAGCATGTGGGCCGTGCACCTCGAGGCTTGTGTTTTCGTCAGTCAGTCGCTGTCCTGTCCTGTCTCATTAGCGCCAAGGTTCTTATAGCCTCCAATTGCCTCAAAGAGCAACGTATCCGTAGGTAGGTACTGTGCATTTCCATCTTGTCGGTGTGAGTCAACCCTGGGATGCACTTGCCAAATTACCTACTGTGCACAGCTTCTCAATCACCTCACAAAGCCTTAAGTTGCATCCATAAGCCAGCAGCAAGGTCCTCTCTCTCTCTCCCTCCCTCCCTCTACTGAGCCATAGAACCCGGAGCACTAAAAGCGTCCTTGAATTCCCACCCAATTGGTTTCATGCTGGCCAGACTCCCACCTCGCGTATCCAGAAGCTTCTCTTCTGCCATCCGACCTCTCGGGTCTTGTCGTTCATATACCACCAAACCATTTACTCTACCACGCGCAGCTGAGCTTCCCAGACCTGTTTCGTTGCCGCATCCTTCCTTCCACAACAGACCAAGTCACTTCTGCTTCTCAACATCAACCATGGATCCCAGCAAGCCCCAGGCGAACGGGGTGCAAAACCCCAAGCCAGTGCTTTTCTTGTGAGTTGGTTATCATACACCAGTAATTTGAGGACTAGAGAGCTTATGCACATGTAGTGATATTGATAATTGCCTGTACCCCAGAAGTGAGTTCCGGAAGACTAGAACCCCAAGCATGTAGAAGCTAAACTCGGCCAGGTTCAAGGGTCCAAGATCACATGGCGCAGCTCATCGACGAGTACTTTGCGAAACACCTTTCTCTCTCATGGGAAGACGCAGTCAAGCTGCACAAGGAGTACTACACCAACTATGGTCTCGCCATCGAGGGCCTTGTGCGACACCACCAGATCGACCCTCTGGAGTACAACTCCAAGGTCGATGATGCGTTGCCCCTTGAGGACATCCTACAGCCTAACTCTGAACTGCGTCAACTTCTCGAGGATGTCGATAAGAGTAAATGCACACTGTGGCTACTGACCAATGCCTATGTCAACCACGCCAAGCGTGTTGTGAAGCTACTGGGTATCGAGGACATCTTCGACGGCCTGACCTTTTGCGACTACGGGCAGCAGCCGCTGGTCTGCAAACCTGCCAAGGAAATGTACCTGAGAGCCATGCGAGAAGCGGGTGCCCAAAAGATGGAGGACTGCTACTTCGTCGGTATGTGGTGGCAACGAAAACCATTTTAAACAATCTCTCCCCTGACTGATGTGTTAGACGACTCGTATCTGAACTGCCAGAAGGCCCAGAGTTATGGATGGAACGTGGCACACCTGGTAGAAGAGGACCTGCCGGTGCCGGAAACACCGGCATCCGCGCACCAGATCCGGCACCTGAATGAACTCCGTGGCGTCTTCCCTCAATTTTTCAAGTCAAAGAACGCTTAGACTTCTGCAACCTACTGGAGAGACAACGATTGAACGATCATGGATGAGCACGATCAGGTGTTATAAAGGGCAGAGACACCAGCTGTAAAGTGGGCATGATGCTGGATTAGACCCCTTGTGTTTTGTATTCTTTTAATCATTGTTTCTCCCATCGGGTATCGCTGAATCTATAGATATCCGTAAACATACACCCCCTTATTGACCCTTTCAACGCCCCAAAACACCGCGTGCGACTGCACAAGCGCAAAACTCCTGCGCCCATAGTGTCAATAAATTCACGGACGCCGAATGCTCCTTATAACCTCGTCAAGCTTCGTCAGGATCTGGTCCTTCTCCTTGATCGCGTCCTGCCTTTGCGCCTCGGCAACCTTCAGCTCATCCTCTAGCTCCTGGATGTAGCGCTCCTGGTCGGCCTCGCTGCTGTCCAATCCCGGGAGAGTCGATATGAGGACTTCGATCTGTTGCTCCTTGATTATCAGGTCGCGCGCCAACTCGGCCAGGCCATCCTTGAACTCGTCGGGCGGGAGGGGGTCGACTGCGGTACGAAATGTCAGCGGCTTGTACGAAAGAGCGTATGGGATCTCGGGGCATAGGGAGGATTGTGCGTACCCTCCTTCTGTTCTGGATCTTGTTTGACCTCTCTGATTTTATCATTGGGTCCTAGGAGCTCGAGGTCATGACGTTGGTGAACGAAGTGGAAGCTTGCAACAAACTGCTGGGCGAGCTAGAGACGGTGTCAGCTATTATAGGCGAGAGGGAGAACGTCTCATCGCACCTGATCCACAGCATCCTGCAATTGAGTGAGTCTATCGCCCATTGCAGCACTGCTATGTTATTGCCCGTCGGTATGTTCGTTTGAATATACGGTGGCAGACAAGGCTGCGATGGGGTGGTGGTGGTGGTGGTGGTGGTGGTTTCGCAGGGCTAAACGCTAGCCAGGTTCGCTACACTGGCCAGCTTCCACGCAGTACCTGCCGGACGCGGTACGTACCATTCCTACCTACCTGCCTGCCAATCTCAACTTCAACTCATGTTAACGAGGCTTCAATACCCGAGGTGCCTAACACGATGATTCATACCGTCTGACTGTTGCTGTCAACCACTTGCACATTTGCCTTGCCAGAGCATGCATTTTATACGACACTCATTACTCCGGCAGCGGCCCCGACCATCACACCACGGCGTCCCATCGCTTCACTCATCGTCCATTTCAACATGGCCATCACTAAGACAGGGCCCACGAGCCCCCCCCGAACTACTCTACCCTGACCCCCCAACAGCACACCACCGCGATCTCCCATCGTTTCTCGCGTATGCGGAACGCAATGGTCTCGACGTTACGTCTACAGTCTATGTTGGAACCCGTTACGAGTACATAGCATCTTTAGCCCTCTCGCAATACGGCATTCAGGCCGTCCGGGTAGGCGGTGCCTCAGACAAAGGCATCGACCTCCTCGGTACATGGAACGTCCCCTCCCAGAATCAATCCATAAAGGTCATTGTTCAATGCAAAGGAGGCGCCCAGCGTGCCGGCCCCTCGCTGGTTCGAGAGCTGGAGGGCTCCTTTATCGGCGCTCCCGTCGGCTGGCGCGGCAACGGGGTCGTTGCGCTCCTCGTCAGCGAGAAGACGGCGAGCAAGGGCGTCCGGGAGGCTTTGGGCCGGAGTCGCTGGCCTATGGGATTTGTCTCGTGTTCTAGTGAAGGGACTGTACGGCAGATGGTCTGGAATCAGCGGGCGGAGGAGGAGGGGCTGAGAGGAATGGGGGTCACCATGCGCCATACGGAGACTGGAAACGACGAGTCGCAGATCGTCTTGACGTATAACGGCAAGCGAGTCCTCGGTGTTTCCAAGACGGAGATTCCGGGTGTTTGAGCCTCATACCAGAAGCGGACCATGAACCATCAACCAGGATAAAGGGCATGCACCATCGGATGGCCATCACATACTGCCGAGATGTGTGGAGGACTAACTGGCAAAGTTCCAGAGAGACGTACATGCAAAGGGAACATACAAGGACGACGGCGACATGCTGGTCTTCCCCTGCTCCTCTCCAACTACGCCGGCAACGGCCCTTGGCTGAAATCTGGATTTGTCTCGACAATCGTTACCGTGTCGCCGCTTCTTCCCGCCGCTTGCACTAGAAGGGAAGCTATCCGCAAGACTGGCTCTAGTTTTTTTTCCTTTTTCTTTTCCTCTACGAGATCTACACATGAAACCGTGTGCAAAGGGTTTGTCCCGTTGCTAGTTTGCAATGTTTTGTGAAAGGCGAACTCGATCAAGTCTAGCAACGACGGGACGGATACATCTACACTCGCGGAACGTTGTCCCATACGCTCACTTTGGTGTTGGTCAATTAGACCCATAAGTGAGCAGCTACCATGTTCCCAAGTATAGCATATAGGATAATCGGATCTATGCAGCGGACATCGTTCACCACCGCAGTCCACAGTCTTGCCCCAAAACACCGAACGGTCCGATTGACGACATCTGCGATTACGAGTGATAAAAGTGGCGGCCTGTCTCATTTCTCCCCAAGTATTTTCTTTGCATCTTCTTGTCAGGCACGAGAAGAGGGGGTTACAGCCTACAGGGAAACGCTTCGTTGCAGGGCATGCGGACCAGGCTCTCTCGGTGCTAACCCACACCCTGTCCTGCTCAAGCTTACATTCGTCAAGGATTTGAGCCTACGACTGGACCGCTGAGATTCGAAACACACCACAGTCGGGTTCCCCTTCTATTAGCACACGGCGTAGGCCGTGAGAAAGAGTAATGGACACAGATTTCATAGCATGCTTCTTACATGAAGGGCTGGCTTGAAAATGCTCCTCAGGTCCGCTTGGCTGCCACGACAATAAATGTGCAAGCACGTCTTTTTTTTTCTTCAAAAAAACTTTTTTTTATAAAGAATCAAGATGAACCTGCATGCAACTTTCTAACCCCGTCCGCCTGCCAGCCGCCCCAGTCCCAAAGCAAAAAGAAAACCTCCTTCACCAGTGTTCCTCCGTTCTGTTATTGAAGAACCTGCTTGATCACACGCCTGATGTGTGCTCGTGTGAATCAAAATCAATGCCTGGTAAGATTGGGGGTGGTTTGTTATGCAGTTTTGAGGGTGTTGTAATACATGAACACTCGAGAAAGGCAAAAGGGTATTTCCTTCTCTCGAGAGGAAAGCTCGCTCCCAATTATGCCAGGTAGCCAAGCTCGTCGTCCTCGAGTCTCTCCAAGTACTCCTTGTCGAGGAGAATCTCTATGCACTTCTTGATGTCCGAAACCTTTGGCACAAAGCGCGACCGGATCTGGTTGATGGTCTCGCTGACGAGCTGAGTGTGCTTCATCTTCTTTCTCGCCTTCATGATACGCACAATGGCAGACTATTGAACTGTTAGCACGGCGTGACGATGTGAAGGGTTCGAAGTGACATACCTGCAGCAGGAGCTTGCGGTCCTCCTCGATCGTCTTGTTGGTCTCCACCTCCTCCTGCTTCGCCTCTTTGGCACCACCAATGTTCAGGTTGACTCTAATCTTCTTGCTCTTGAAATCGTAGTTGAGTTGGAAGCTCTTGCCGGGCCCGGGCTTGCCATCGGGAGACATGATGAGAACTTTGGCCTTGAGCAAGATGGCCAACGCCTGGTCCAGAACCTCTGAGCTCAGCAACGTCACGCCCGCAATGTCCTCATAGCTGTGCTTGTCCTTGTCGTTGAACATGAGAAGAATGGCCATTTGATAGGCAGACACCTGGAATGTGTAGGGAGTCTTGCTGTTTTTGCAGTATCCCGCCTTGACCTCACCCTTGCACAGTTGCCACAACCATGTCAGCTTGCGGCCTTCGTGCCTGTTTTTGTAAAACCGAGTAAAGCGCTCGCAGTCTTCGTTGATCTCGGTCGGAGGGGTGAAGCTTGTGTTTGGCGCAGTCAGGGGCCAGAACCCGGTACCGAGGATAGAGTACTGGGAGTCGAGAGCGTTCTTGTTGATACCAAGACCGGCAACGTGCTCCTTGAAACTGACGTTGAGGTCCTTGGAGGTCTGCATGTCCTGGAACATTCTCTGCAGCTTATTCGTGTACTCGAAACCGCACGCCTCCTTGAGCTTGCTGATCATGCTGGTCTCAGCATCGTCCGACGAAGAGTTGCTGTGCACCAGGCGACGGGCAAGCATGCGGGAATAGAACTTCTGGAAAACGTCCTTGTCCTCGATATACTTGAAAACGGTCATGATCTGCGTCAAGGTGTTCTCCAACTCGCCCTCCTCGATGCCGCTGCCGCTCTTCCTCAGCAGCACGTCGGTGTATTTGGCCAGAAGCTCGGGCGACTTGTTGGATCCTGACTTGCAGACCTCGTTCCTGTTGATGAACTCTCGGCAGGCGTTGTCCAACGATCGTGTGAACTCGGCCTCGCCATCGAACGCGCGGGTCACCAGGCCCGAGTATTGGGAGTGGATTTCTAGCAGCGCATCGACGTAGACCTTGGGCTCCAGCTTCTCGGCGTCCGACGCCACCTTCTCCACGGCGCCCAAGCCCGCCTTGCGGACATGAGTCTCGAATCGCTGCCTCAGGGGATCCAGCCCCTCGGGGATTCGCGAGAGTAGCTTGTACATCCTGGCCATATCCTCTTCTCTGTCGTTATCCAGGAGCACTTGAAACTCGTCTCTGAGCAGCGTCGAATGGTCGGCAATGAGGGCCTGGTTGCACGTCTTCCGCAGCGGGTTAATAATATCAGCGTGCAGGTACATGCGCACTCGCTCCTCCTCTTCCTCCAGTCTTGTCTCTGCCTTCTTCATATATTCAACAACGCTGTTCTCAGCAACAAACTGCTTCGATTCGTTTTGGTAGTACTCCTTGGTGGCGGCCAGGAAGGGGCGCTCGAAGTGGAAACGATAGACGTCGAGAGTCGACTTGGTGGGGTCGGCGTCGTCGAGGCCGAGAGAGACGAACGAGTCAACAACCTGCTTGATCTGGCCGTACTCAATGGTCTCGCCATTGCGCTGCTTCTCGACCAACTTCAAAACGGCTTCCATGACCTTGGTGGAAACCTGTTCGAAAAGCACCCGGCGCCATTGCACAAGATGGAGAGTGTACACGTCGTAGATGTTCTTCTTCCCCTCGTCCATCTCGCGCTTAACCCAATGGCGGTTGAGATACCGAAAGAGGTGATGGATGTATTTGGCGGCGATCGTGTATCGGTTCCATTCTTTGATATAGAAGGTCAGCAGCGCCTCGTCGGTGTGCGTCTTGGACTGTTGAACGAGCCCCTCGAGGTGCAGCTTGAGATAATCGATGAGCTTATTGTAGAGCTCCTCTCCGAGAAGATGGGCTATCCGGAGAAATCAGCATGTCGGCCCTCACATGAGGGGAGAAAGGAGTCATGATCCAGCTCACCTCCTCTGTGGTTGCCGGACCCGATGCTTCCCTGAGGAACTGACAACCCAACGGCTTTTTGGGAGGTGCAGAAGTTGTGGACGGCACTAGAGACACCGTTAGAGAAGAGTTAATGGAAGCGATCGGTCGGTGATGACGTACGTATAGACTCCCATGTACTGCAGCAAGCGACGGTCAGCACTTCTCATCGGTCCAGGAGAGGTAGGAGGCAATGAGGCGCGGGGTAACGGGACTTACAATCTGCATGTCGATACCACGCTCAAGATCCAGCATGATGCGCTGGATGCCAGCCTCCAGGTACTTCCATCTGTATTTGGTCAGCGCGGGGGTGTCGGCCAACGGTGGTGCCGTCGCAAGGCCTCAAAGGTTTACTCACGTGGCCCCGATATCTTCCCGGTTAGGAACCGGAGGCATCTGGGTAGCGGGCGCCATCTTGGCAGCTGACATGATCCGAGGATCTCGAGTCGAGTGCGTGGTCGGCAGAGGAAATGGGCGAGGCCGTCGTGGCCGTCGTGGCGGTAGGAGGGGGTGATCGGGTGTTGGTTCGGGGGAGGAGGGGGGCGACTTGTCGTGGGGGAGCGGGGAGAGCCTGCTGCGAAAGAAGACGGGTTTAGAAGAGTCGCCTGCAGATGGGAGAAAAGATGATGAGTATATGTGGCTTCGGCCCTGCTCTGTTTGTGGCCAGAAGGATAAAGAGTCAAGATGGGTTGGGGGAGAGAAGGGATGTGTTCGCGGCACAGACCTCGACGGGCTCCAGAAGTCGACGTCGAAGTGCGAAAGGTGGAAAGGCGAGGTCGTGGTCGCAAGGGTTGGAAGGAGGGAGAGGCTACCTGACGGGGGAGGGATGTACCGTACCTCACAAGTACTACCTAGGTAGTGGAAGGGAAGGAACGCGGCGGCCTTTGTCTGAGTCAGAGCGAAAGACGAAGGAAATCGTCAAATGGCGCCGTGAAAGGGAAAGCAGAAAGAAGAGGACGATTTCTGGCCTAAACGCAAAGCCAAGTCGAGGACGCGATCAGGCAGACACGACGAGGAAGAGGCTATAAAGATTGCTTGGGTAATGCGGTTCGCTTGCTGGGCGAGGGTGTGTGAGAGGTGCATAGGGAGGTCTCAAGAAGGCCAGCGCGGGCACCTACGGGCCACCGCCAACCTCGAACTCAGTCACCACGCGAGTGGTGGTGGAGCCTCTACGTCGTGGTCAGTGGTGTAGTGTCCGAACCACTACGGCTGGGCTGGGGGGGGGGTCTGGGTGCCTGGGACTGGGATTGGGACGGACTGGCTGCCGGGGAGAAGAAAGTGGGACAAGTGCCTGGAAGAGTCTAGCGCATGAAACTGCCGTCTTCCACCGCCCTTAACTTCCGTCTTTGGCAATCTCCAAAAGGAAAGGTGTGCTTTGTCGTGTCGTGCTTGATTGCTGCTTGGGCCGGGGGTGGACAACTTACAAGGTCGACAATGGGGTTAATCAGCCTCATGTTACCCTGTCTACCTACCTTATTTGATATATTCCTCTGTTTATTTCTTCATCAGAAACACTCTTATTCGCACATCAACATGTTCCACTTTGCACATCCTCGAATAAGGACAGTAACCAGAAGTTGCCATCCATTCCTCAATGTGTTTTATCAAAGCTGTCTCTCACCTGTGCAAGTAGTCCTTGCCCTGGCTGCTACCTATTCTCCTCTAATAACCAAAAGATGACAAAGGCATTCATTCTTCATTTGTGCGAGTTATATGATACTGAGTATCGACAAAGGTACTCTCTGACAGCCACCTGTTTCCTCGTTCCCCACTTGGAATAGGCTACAATGCCTTTCCCTCTAATGCACTCCCAACGTTGTCCTTGTCTTCTGGGGCTTCCGTCAATGCCGCTCTCATATAGTTTACAAAACAAGAGCCAATGTTACGTAGACTCTGTGACGTGAGGTAAGAATATATATGCTTACATATCTACAGCACGGAAAAGGGGTTCTGCCTTGATGAGAATACCAAATGAGAGAAATACCCATCAACAGAGTCCATACAGGAGCACATGAAGCGATTGGTCCAAAAGACCGATATCATAAGCGCAGGTCATGCAACCAGGAACAGCAAGACTTGACGGCACAGCAAGGAAATATTCATGATTAACAAAGGAGGCAACCGCAACGACCGACCGACACCACGCTCCAGCTATAATACAAGCTTTTTAATACACACAGGGTATAACCAACAAACAAGACTTGAGACAAGACACCCAAAACTACATGTGATCGTGAGAGCTCTCATCCTCTCCGCCTCCAAGTCGCTGGACCGTGCGGAAAATATTGACCATGAAGTTCATGGTCCACGCCAGAAGGCCGACCAGCATAAAAGATGCCAATGCCTGGCTGAGCTGCCTCACCTGGCCTGCCTCAACGTTGTGAAAGACGAGGGATTCGAATGCCAGGGACGTGCTGGCTGATTTGAAAATAATGAAGAAGAGGTCCAGCAGGATGAGTGCAAGCTTCTGGACAGCGGGCCGGAGGCCCAACGGCTTGCCCGTGTATTCGTCCCAGAGCATGTAGCCTATGTATGGCAGTGCAAATGTGTCGACGGCGATGGCGACTATGCTTTGTGCGCGTTCCGGGCTTGTGTTGCTCTTGTCGTCTTCGTGCCGGAAGATGCGCGCCGCGATAGCCAGGGCCACAATGGAAGTGAGCATGACGGTAAGGCGGAAGACCAGGGGTACAAGATAATGTCGCAAGATGAGCGACCACATCCTCTGCCACATGGTCTTGGAGCGCCTCAGCTTCGACGATGCCTTCTCCAAATCTCGATGGACGGTTTCGTCGTAACGTTTATTGAAGCCGGGCTGCAACTCATCCAACACCTCGACGTCTACAACCTCCGACTCTTCGCCTTCCATATGCCCGTAGGCCGACGACTGGAGAAAGTCACTCCATGCTGCTGGTGGGCCTTGGGTCGCGGGCCTATGTGCCGAGACGATAACGGGTTCTGCGGTTCGCAAGTGGTCCCATTTCCTGCCGTGCAATGCGCCCTTTCCTCGGAAGACGTCTGTGAGCTTGGACTTGGCCCTCGGGCGGGCGTTTTCTAGAACGGGGTCACCGGTCCAGTCGACATACCCGTCTTTCGATACACGGCGGTCGGGTTCGTTGGGGGAGTGGTTGTGCTGAGGTGGAACAGCTCGGGGGAGGGGCGATAGTAGCTGGAGCTGGTCCTCTGTTGGTGTCCCGTATCGAGTTTCGTACGAGTCGATCCAGGCTGTACCACGTTGAAATAGTCAGCGGTGACCCCCCTTTGGTTGTGACCATTGTGATGCGGGCGGGCCAGGAGTTCAATCTTACGAGGAAGCGATCGTGGCCCTCTTAGTCGCGGGGCACCTGTTTCGATCGCGGTACTGCTTGTGCCAACCGATGCTCTTAGATCCCGTGAGCAAGAACTGCCGGGCGGGTGGCTAGATGTGCTCATCGCAGTCGCGGCCGCGGCTGAAGCAGAAAGATGCGGGCTATGTCGATGCGGATAGTGACCGAGGGCGTCGTAGGTTCAACGCTTTCTTAATGGTGTAGGAGAAGGCTCGCATATTAATACGCACTCCGCCTTTCGGCCGAAGCTACAGGATGTGTGTGCTATCGATACTGCCGCGTGTGGTGATTTGGTATTGAGCACGTATGTATGGTCGAAGGCTGTGCACTGGTAAGAGAATTAAAGAAAAAAGCGAAGACGAAGGAACGAGAGAAGCGAAAGAAGGCCGGGTTTTGGTCTGAAGATCAAGGGAGAGCTGCAAAAGTGCAAAAGCAAGATGCGGCAAAGAAGGTGAAAGTAATTAAGGGCCAGAGAGGCGGGCGCGCGTGACGGGAGACGGTCAGCAACCGCTGAGCGCCCTGTGTTCTCTCAACGGCGGCAGAGGCAGAGGCGGCGGCGGCTGTGTGACTGTGTGTCTCGTGGAGATGGATTGAACTAGCGCTGCTGGCTGGCGGCTTATTCCTTGGCTCCGTCGTGTCTGCGTCGTAGGCGTCATCCAGCTACCCCGAAGACACAGGCACACCGAAGAAGAGAGAGGAGAGGGAGCGCGCGATAGACAAATGGAGTAGACGATCAATACGACACACTCCAGCTGTCCCGCTGTTGAATAAATGACGGCACCTTTCGCCCGGGCGTTCCAGCAAACCGGGAAACTTTGCAGAAAGACTGCAGCCAGGACCCGTCGCAGCTCAACACGGACAGGCAGACAACAAAAGAAGAGACTGAATGGAGGGAGGGCTGCGGAACAAGAGGGAGGGAGGAAGGATATCCAATAGAGCGTGCCTGAGCGACAGGCATACCGCGGTAGTACTGGAGCAACGTGTGGGCCATGGATACTGGTACACCGGCTGCTGCTACAAGGTACCTACCCTACCTACCTACCTAGGTAGGTACACTAGGTAGGTACATGCGATGCGAGGGAGGGGAATGTACGTACTCCCCCAGCGCTGGGACTGGAAAACACTCAAGGTTGAGCACCTTGTGCTGGGTGATTTTTTATTATTGTTATTTTTTGGTTTCAAGGGCCAATTTGCGCAAGCGCAGGTGTGGGGGAGCTGCACAAAAAAAAACCCCCATTTCAAAAAATCAGGCTACTGGTGAGATAGAGATGCACATATCTTGCGGACCCGATCCACACGCTTTGGGGTAGTTAGAGGCCCCGTTTACTCCCCTATTCCGCAGCCTGACTAGGGGCCCCCGACTGGCCGCAATGCAACCATTTCTGGAGCTCTGGGGGGGATCCCTCTAGGTAGGTATCGTCCTAACAATGGATCGCGAACCCAGCGCACCACTTAAAACGCGGCAACATCCTATGACGCTTACCTGCGTCACTGCCTGTGTTCCAGGTTCAATGCAGGAAGCTTGACCCAGAAGCTAAGATGGACGACAGGGGGTTGGCGTGCTCCATCGCTCGAAGGGCTGTGAGGCTCAGAGCTTCCAAACGCAGACTCCACGACACATGTCAAAATTGCCTCTTGCTGAAGGACCAATGACCGAGAGGCTGCCCAGTATCGTATAGGTTTTTTGGGTTCTTCCCTCCCCCTTCACGATTGTATTCGTTCCCCTCGCTCGATCAAACATACATAGACTACCGGCATGCGATTCGCGACGAGGTGAACCACTCTGACCCTGAGCCCAAGCCCACACACCATACTCTCTCTCACCCTCCTCCCCACTGCGTCCTATCGCAGTCCCCGTGGGGCTCACCGTCGCATCTCCTCGACCAACCGACCGAACAGCCGCTGCTGACGACAACGGCCGCCCCTCTCTGTTTCTCTTTTCCGCCGTCGCATCATCACTCAGTCTGTGCCTCGGTACCCACCATGCGCCTCTACCTACTCCCGCTCACCACGAGCCGAACTCTGCTCTACTCGCAGCGCCTCAACGTCGCAACGAATAGCCAGCAAGGCTTGGCAGACAAGGTTGGCAAGAAGGCCGCAAAGCTGTGGGCCGGCTGGGAGGCCAAGGAAAGCGGCTGGCAGAAAAAGGTCGTTGGCTACGGCAACTACGTCCTCCGTCGTATCCCCTACGAGGAATGGGGCCTGAAGTCGGTTCCGCCCATCTCGGCGCGTCGCAAGGACGACGAGCTCAAGGGCAACGAGAAGATCGAGCTGGTCTTCCCGGATAAGGTCATCTCCACGGGGAAGGCGGAGCAGGTCGTCAAAACACTGGCGACGGAACGGGACGCTGTACACAAGAGGAAGCTTATATGGTGCTTGATTGGCATGCCCATATCGGCGCCCTTCGCGCTCGTGCCGGTGTGAGTGATGGGTCTTTTCTTCTTCTTTTTTCTTTTATCAAAAGAGACTTTTGCTGACATTACGATCCGCTAGGATCCCTAATTTGCCCTTCTTCTACCTGGTCTACAGAGCCTGGTCGCATTGGCGCGCTCTCGAGGGAGGCAAGCACCTCCGATTCCTCGTTGATAATAAACTCCTGGCTCTGGCCCCATCGAAGCTGCTGAACGACATCTATACGCCGTTGGCCCCCGAAAACACGATCCAAACGCCGTCGAAACCAGCCCTGGGCCAAACCGAACCTCCGCAGGGCAGGGCAAACAAGGCAGAGACCGAAGCGATCCTGCTGTCGCAGGCCAATGGCCAGCGTATCGCCAAACTGCTCGATGTGCCCGAGTTGGTCGTTGAGATCGAACGGGCCATTTGGCAGGTGAACCATGCCAAGCAGGGCCAACAAGAAGAAGCTACGGACGATGCTGCGGGTGAGGCCACCAAGCAAACCGCGAAGCAAGTCAACGCCGAACCCCCAAAAGACAAAGGAAACCCAGCTGCCCCGCTCAACGACGAGAAAAGGTAGCATCGCTTCATCGAGACTCTCCAGAACCGCCAAAATAGTGTGTAATATTTGCTCCACCGACGAGAGCATGTTCGATATGACGTATGGGTGACGATTGAGAGCCGCTCCGAATAGACTCCTCTCATTTATGTTTGGATCTTTTTTTTTGGGGGGGGGGGGGGGGTTACAGCCAGAAAGGCTCCCCACCTCGATTAATGAATGACAAACCCGTGGTTTTGTACTATTGGGTGTCGAGAGACAGAGAGAGGGATAGACTTGGAGGTTTTGCGGGGGGCTCTATGGCGTCTCAGTGGCCGAGTAGATGTGGAAGCCGTTGGCTCGAAGCACCGGCAGACACCCGCAGATACACATGAGTCCAAATGCCAACACAACGCGGCGTGCGGTATCTTTGGAGAGTGGGATGTGCAGCCTGGGGACGAAGGAGGACCACTGCCGTGAGCCCTCATCTTGTTCGCCGGCGTCGAACTCGTCGGCCTCGCAGAAGAAGTCATACTCCTGGTCGTCGTGCTCCTTCCAGTGTGCCGCGCGGATGTGTACCTGAGGATGCTGATTCTCTGCCTGCTTGATTTTGTTGCTATTGATATTGTCACTGCCGTCGGAGGTAGTTGTGGTGATGAGGGGGGCGTTCCCCATCGCCGCGGCGTCTTGACGGTCGCATTCGGCGATGATGTCGAGGATTTCCTCGCGGGTGTAGATTGTGCTCTCGCGCGTGAGGGCCTCCGACTTCCAAGCCATCGCAGCCTTGTGACGGAGGAGCCTCTGGGTCGGGCTCACGTCCCCGCGGCTCTGCTGGCGTCTCTTTTCCCGCAGTCTCTGGCAACGCTGCGGCGCGATGGCGTGGACTCGCGGGTTAAGTGGAGAGGGCACAAGGGGGCTGTAGCCGGCCCGGCTCGGTAGCGTCGACAATTGCAACATTTCTTTTTGGTTCCAATGACGTTACAACTGGTTTGCAATTGTGATCAGAAAAGGTGAGTCTCGTTTGTTGGTATCGAACGAAACAGACGGGGCCACTTTGGAGAGGGATGCGGACGATTAGCTGGCTCCGGCCCTCGACATGGTGCGAGGTGAATGGAGGATCGGAAGCTGCTCGGAGGAAAGGACGGAAGCAAAAGGGGCGCTTTTCGCTGTCTTGTCAACACAAGGAGGTGGCGAGGGCAAGAACCGGGTGTGTAGATATGTAGGTATGGGCGAGCGTGGGAAGGTGGTATGGAGGTGGACCAGTCTGGAATGTCTTTGGAGGGCAACCCCAGATACGAGAGGGATAGACACAGACGTTCCTCCCTACCTAGTGTCAGTCAGACCAGACCTATAAGCTGCAATGTTCCACACGTACGCACGCACAGCATACGCTACATACACATACACTGCCAAAAAGGCACGGGGGTGGCAAGAGAAGTGAGAGAAACAGTCCTGGAAAAACACAACAAAAGATTACGGATAGTAAAAAGTCAATGTGGGCGGAGGAACGGGCAGGCGGGTGTGCAGTTGATATGGGATCATCCCGCCCATACTGGACGGGTATACATGACAGCTCCCTCTTCTCTTTCTCGTCTTGCTTCTGTATCCCCAAGGTGCCCCACCACCTCGCCTTGCCGTCCGTTCCCCCGATTCCCTCCGTGGGCCGTGGCCCAAAAGGTGAGAGAAGGCGAGAAGTAACTTGCCTAAAGCATCCGCTCGGGCATGGCGGACCAGCCCAGCTGTCCAATAACACGGCCAGCGGAGGGGAGCCGAGAGGAAGTATGGAGGGCTAGGGGGAAGGTACGATAACGTAAAGCTTGGCATAGACCCTCAAGGGGTGCCAGTGCAGCTATCAGATCAGCTCGCTGTGTTTTTTTGTTTCTCTTTCTTTCTCTATACCCCCTCTTTCTTTTATCCCCTTCTTCTTCTACCTTGTACCAAGTTGCCAAGGTGCTTGGCTGTCTCTGCGTAAATCTTCGGAGTGGGATATCTCTGATGGCCGACGGTGATGGGAGTCGAAGTTGGTTTTGATCCGAGGGCGATATGTTGAACCTACGGCAGTCCGCAGGGCTTACTCCCTCAAAACAAAGAAGGAGCTACTGTCAAAGTGGGTGCAATGTGCCGGCGAATGGCACGGACCTCCAGGCCCATTGGGCCGGATTGGGAAAGGTCTGCGGCGAAATGTCGGTTGACATCTATGGAACGGATTTTGCTAGCCAAAATATCCGGAATCCGATGACCACGTGTATTTGGATCCTGAGGCAACACAACAGCCATAAATGTGTAGGGAATCCCATGGAAAATAGCAACATAGTTACATATATACTAGTAATTAACTAGGGATTTTTACTATAATTATCTATATACTTTAACAATTAATAGTTTAAATTTATAAGTACTAATTAATATTACTTAAAGTACTATATATAGTATATATAATATATACTATAGCTATTATTATAACTAAAAATAAGATAGCTATAATATTAGTAACTCTAAGCAGCCTAGCTAACTAGAGTAATTAGTATATCTAGCTATAGTAATAGGCAGCAGCCCTAAATCTATTAGAGTTAATTAACCTAAATACTAATAATATATAGCATACTACTATAAAATAACTAGTGAAGCCTCTAATAGCTCCAGATATTATGGACTACTTAATAATGCTATCTATAATAACTAGGTAGGTAATAGATAATATAGTAAATAGTTAATAACTACTAGATCTAAAAGATATATAAGCCTTAAAGCTATTCTAGTTATTAACTAAAGGATAGAAGTAACTTAAATATAATAATAAAATATACATATAAAAATAATAGTAATATAAGTAGAATTATAAAGTAATTAGTAACTTAGTTACTTAGATCTATATAATAGTAGATCTAATAGTAGTTATAGAGTACTATTCTATAAGTAAGTTAATATATATATAGATATATAATATTAAGGTATATATTAGTCTACCTCTATATAAGAAAAAGGAAATTACTATAATAAAGTGTAAGAAAGTTATAAAAAGAGCTATAGATTATAAGGTAATAGATATAAAAAAGGTAGAGAAATAGATATCTAACTAAGAGAAAGTGCTCTCTTATAGTATATAAGTCTAGTAGTATTTAGCTATAAAGACTAGTAAATAGTTCCTGCTACTGATAAAGGTATTAAGGTATATACTACTAGTAGTATAAGTAGAGGTATATAAAAGTACTAATTACATAAGGGCTATTAATAACCAGCTCCTATATTATAAAGTAATGTTAGTAATACAGGCTTACATTGCTATAAAGCTAGAGTATCCCCAAGCAAAAGCTACTTACAGTACCTTTAGCTTAGTTACTATAGCAATAGTTACTAATAACATTATAGAGGATTATATATAAAAGAAGCTAATAAAAAAATAGTATAATAACTACTATAATAACTATAATAATAAGAGTAATAACTATAGTAATAAAAATACCTACTATATAATATCCCTAAGTACTTATTAGTAAGGTATTACTTTATAAGTAAAATATACCTAAGGTTTCTATGGTAACTGTATAGAGCAATTATTAACTATATAAAGCAAGCTCTAATATAGTAATATATAAAAGATAAGCTAAAAGAGAAAGATATATTACTAGCCTCTATATATACCTACCTGGATAAATTTACTATAGTAGTAGTAGTAATACCTCTAGCTAAATAATAGTTAGAAGGTAGTAAAGGTAAGGTATATTTAAAGAGTAAAGGAGCCTTATCTATATAATTAACTACCTTTATAATATCTAACTATCTACTTAAAGACTTTATTATTTTAGATTTAGAGGTAACCCTTTATGTCTTCTACTCTTACTATTGCTTCTTAGAGATAACTCTAGTAAAGTTAGATAACTTTATCTAAATAAGTAATATTACTATCCTAAATAAGGGATAGGGTAACATGCTTATCTATATAAAATAGGGTAATTACTAAGTATAATTCATACTTAAAAGAGTTACCTATTATCTATTACTATTATATAACCTAGTATTATATATAATACTTAAAATAAGGAATAATTAGTAGTAAGATAATAGTCCAACTAATAATTATATATATATAGTAAAGAACTACTCTATAGTATTTAATATAGATAAAATTACTAGTTAATAGGTTATTAAAGATAGTAAGAATTATAATAGTCTTTATACTATATTAGTAGCATACCTAGCAGTAGTAAATGTAGATGCGGTTATAGTAGCCTTAGTGCTAATAGACTGCTACCAAAGGAGTAAGCTAGTCAAAGCTAACTACTAGCACAACTATCTCAGCTACCCAGGTAGCCATATACTCCACAAAATAACTACCTAAGCCTACAATATATAGATAAAAGAAGATATACTAGAGATATCTATTATATTATATAAAGTATATATAATGAGTAAAACATAGCAATAAATATTATATTAACTATAGAAGTTAATTAACTATATAGAGGTAGGTAATTATATTACACTAGATTTTCACCTGTTTAAACAAGGCTATAGTAGATATAAGTTAGCCTTATTACTTAGTAACTAAAAATCTAGCTTTATATAAGACTATTACCTATAATAGTTGCTTTTAAGGCTATTAAGATAGCTTTAGTAGACTTTATATAGTTGATTAAAGTATATAAATTAATAGAAGTATAAGTAATTAAGTATAATAACAAGATTATAACTACATATCTATAGGTAAAGAAAGCTATAGAAAGTATAGAAATCCTATTTAAGGCCTTAGTACCTAATACACAAGCATAAAATAGTAATATAGAGAGGATTACTATAGTAATTAAAAAGAAAGCTTATATAACAAGGCTAAAGTTAAAATTACCAGTATTACTATAGCTAGAAATTCTAAAAGCAGTAATATACTTATATAATTAAACACTAGCTAAATCTCATAGCTAGAGATCTCTATATCAGATCTAGCAAATAGCAAGAGGGCAGCTATTATCCATACCATACCTTAGCTATTTACAAGTATTTAGCTACTAGATATATACAATAACTTTAAACACTTAACTCAGCTATAATTATCTCTAATACTTTAAAGTAAAGGCATATATTAGCTATCTAGTTATTTATATATTAACTAACTAATACTATATATATATCCCTCTAAAGAATAAAGTTATTATATCTTATAATATAATATTTAATAAAAATAGATACTTCTCTAGAAAAGAAGATAAATAGATAGATAAGTTAAGTAATATAGATAAGGCTATAATTAATAAATAAATCTAAAAAGTAATTAAAAAAAACTTCATAAATATTACTAATAGTAAGGATATTATAGAAGAAGATATAGTAGAAGTTTTAAATCAAACAACTAGTAAAACACTAGAAAAAGTCTATAAATATATAAAGTTATACTTTATATTAATAATACTACTAGAATCTTTAAATACTTTATTTATTATACTACTATTAGATATACTTAATATAAGAGGGTAAGAAGACTATATATGTTATAATAAAATCTAATATATTAACTATATTATATATTAAAAGTCAATATATTTATAAGAATCTTAGAAAGCTATATTTATAGCTAGAACTATTTATAGTCCTTACTATAGTACTTAGAACTAATAAGCTGCTTGTATAGCTAAGACTGTTAACAGTCCTTACCGCAGTCCCTAGAAAATCTTAAAGTAAGACCTCCTACCTAGTAAAAGTACAGGCTAGCCCTCTAATATTAGAAAGGATAACATAATAAGAGAGGATCTATCTAACTTTAGTAATAAGATAACAGTACCTTAAAATACAGCCACAAGGCCAGCTACAAGGCTATATTAGAAGGATTTGCCTAGGTTACTAAAGGCATATACTAACCTAAAAAACCACCTATTTATAGAGGATTTTTAAGAGGCTAAAAAAGCTTATCTATAGAGCTATAATACTATAAATAGTTAGGTTAAAGTTAGTATAGAGAAAGCTAGTAATAAGTAAATACTTAATTACTAATAGGTATATACTTATAAGCTAAATAAACATAGATTTCTTATAAAGTTTAAGGCATACCTTATTATTTATAATAATTAGTAGCTAAAAGATATAATCTATAATATATATATATATATATAGTAATACTAGTAAGACTTTTATTGTAATTACTTATTATAATTATAGCTAAGTTAAACCTAAAATTACTTTAATTTAATATAGTAAATATATTTATATATATTAATATAGATAAGATATTATTTATAAAACTTCCCCTAAGATATCTAAGCTATAGTAGTAATAAGATTATCTACTTATAAAAAGCTTTTTATAGGTTATAATAATCACCACTACTATAGTAAAAACACCTAAAAAAGAGACTTTAAGAACTTAGATTTATACTAGTTACTAAAGAGCTATACTACTAGTAAAAGGGAGCTATTATATTCTTCTTCTATATTAATAATTATATCTTTATATTCCCTAAGTTATTATAATAAGAAGCTAATAAGGTAATTAATAGCATAAAAGAAAGATATTGCTTAGAGAGTAGTAATAAAATATGATAGTTTCTTAATATAGAAATTCTCTATAATAGATAATAATAAAAGATATAGCTATTGTAATTAGTATATATTAAATAGATAGTAAAGCTAATTAATAATAAAACCTAGCTACTACTAGATAATACCCTAATAAGCAATAAAGAACTTCTACCCTTATAGTAGATAGTAGTAAATTATAAAGTTATAAGATACTAGTAAAAGGTTAGATCAATCCTATATATAGTAGTAATAACAAAACCTAATATCATATTTATAGTAAATTAGCTAGTAAGATTTAATTATAACCTATTAATAGCTTATTAGAGAGTAATAAACTAAGTACTATAATACCTTAGGTATATAACTAGCCTTTACTTTAAATTTAAGCTTAATAAAAAGCTTATTATTATATCAGATACAAGCTTTAGAGATAACTTAATTAACTACAAAAGCTTATAAGCTTTTACTATTAAGCTATATAATAAACTTATTAGCTAGAGAGTAAATAAGTAATAGATAGTAACTACTTTAATAACTAAAGTAGAGTTACTAGCCTTATTATAAGCTATAAAAGAATTAATATTTATAAGCTAATTAATTACTAGGCTTACTACTAGTAATAATACTTTAAATATATTACTAAAGATTATAATATAATATAATAATTAATAGATAATTAGTCTTATAATTAAGAAGTTAGTTTAATTATAAATATATCTTTACTATATAGATATATATTACTACTAGCTATCTTAAGAGAGTATAAATAGTTATATTAAAGTTATATATATCTTATTAGTAAAGCTAATAGTAAATAGTTTAATAAAGGCCCTACTAAAGTAAAAATAGCCTGTATTTCTATAGCAATTAAATCTTAGTAACCAAACTGCGTGGTTAATATAAAACTATAAGAAAGAATTAGCTAAAGATAAATTATTAATATAATTAAAGTAATAAGTACTATAGTAATAAATAGTTAGCTAGTATAGCCTCTAACTAGAAAGGTTAAATTATATAGTCACGCTGGTTAGTAAAAGTGAATTATTATAGAAATATAACTAGCGAACTCTAATATTATAACTAATTATTAATATAACTAGTAAAGCTTTAACTATAAGTTTCTTAATAACTGAGCAATATATATAGTTAGTAATTTTATTATTATAGTTACTTTAATTAGAACTCAAAAGTTAATATAAAATCTAATTATAAAAAACTACTATTTTAAGTTAGAAAGTTATAATAAAAGATAAAAGTATAGTTAAAACTATACTTTAAGGATAATTATATATATAGACCTATAGAAGCTATATTAAACATAATAGTAAGCATATAAAGCTTAAGACTGCTATAAGTATAATATAGCTTTACTAAGTAAAAGAACCTAAGTTACTATATATTTATATTATTAAGCTTAGACTTATATAAGAGAGCTAGTAGGCTTTATAGATATAACTACTATTAAGTCTTTTTACCTCTACTTAGGATTAAACCCTAGAGCTCTAGTATAAGTTACTATCTTATACTATAACTATCTAGTAGAGGGTAATACTGCTAGACTATATATACTCTAGTTTTAGTTATTATTAATTAGTTAATTACTACCTTTTATGGTAAGTAATTAGTAGTTATAAGGACCTATAGGAATATAAAAGGAAGGTATAAAAGGGTGGTAATTACCCTATCTATTAATTAGTTAGATTAAACCTACAAATAGCTTTAATTTAAGGGGGTATATTCAAGTAGGTATAATATACCAGCAAATAGTATAGACTTCTAGGCCTATTAGGCTAGATTAGAAAAGGTCTGCGGCAAAATATCAGTTAATATCTATGGAATAGATTTTACTAGCTAAAATATCTGGAATCCGATAACCACGTGCATTTGGATCTTGAGGCAACACAACAGCTATAAATGTGTGGGGAATCCCATGGAAAATAGCGACATAGTTATACATACACCAGCAATTAACTAGGGATTTTCACCATAATTATCTACATACTTTAATAGCTATATCTATCTCTCCTACCTACCTTTACAGAATTTATATTAACTATATATACTTTTATATATATGACTAAATTAATATACTCTAATTAGCTAAATAAGAAAGTAGCCCCCCCCTTTCTATTTACCTCTATTACTTAGTAATTACTTTCTAATTCCTCTTTTTTTTTTCTTATACCTATATTACTTTTTATAAGTTACTCCAACTTTAACTCTATAATATTACTTAACCCTTATAGATTTATACCTTTTTATTATAAGATATTAAATCTTTAAGTTATTATAATTAAAATAATATGTCTTTTTATCTCTTCTTTTTGATTTATAATAATTAATAGTAATATATAGTATTTTATCATTTTTCTTAATAATATTACTATAACTATACTTTTTTATATAACTTTATTTATATTTCTTTTCTAGATTTTAATTAACTTTTATAATAATTTATAATAATTTATATATACTTAGTATTATATATATATACTTAACTTTCTCTTTATACTCTTAATAGGTCTTATATAAGCTTTTATAACTAACTATATAACTATATAAAGTTTAATAAAATTATTAGTAAGTAAGGTATTAGGTTTCTAGTAATAAATAAGAGGTCTTAAAAAGGGTTAATTATATATATAGAAGTATAACTATTAAGAGGGCTGCTAGGTCAAGCTAGTGGTAAAAGGGGCTCCCGCGGGTAGGCCCGCAGACAAGCTCAGACCGATCTCACGTGACCAGTAGGATTAGAGTTAGCAGGTAACTCCAATAGATCCTAACAATAGGCTAGCATCGCAACACTAGCAACTCTCTATTTTAGCTAAATAGTAGCTAACTAGCCTATAGTCTAAAAAGCTTAAAAATATAATAAAAGCCTAAATCATAAAGTATTTAACTTCTTACTACTAATATAATATCTATATATCCTATATATAAAACCTATTTATTTATTTATATCTTTATCTACCTAGTACTAATAAGCTCCTCTAGTACCTTATTTAGTAATAACTTTATAAAACTATTAGCTAGGTTATTTATACTATAGATCTATTATACCTTATAAATCTTATAGTATTTATATAACTACTAAAGAGCTATAATATTAATTATAAGTTGCTTTTCCTTTATAGTACTAAGCTTTACTAAATACTTATATAGTAAGTATAAATTAGTATATATAGTTATAGGGATCTAAGGAACCTTAAAGTAGTTAGAGACTATTACTAGTATAGTCCTAATTATATAGGCTATATTAGCTCTAGTAACTATTATATATATCTTAGAGGTAAGTATACTATAAATAACTCTTTTATACTTTATAAAGCTAAAATAGATAATATTGCCTATAAGGTTAAAAGCAGTATCTCTACTAATAGATAGGTACTCTTTATTATTACTAGACTTATTAGTAAGTATAATAATAAAGCTAAGTTATAATATTAAATTACTATTATTTATAAAAGAGCTATTAATAAATACAAAGAGTTTAGTACTAGTAAGATCTAGTAGTTAAAATTATAGCTTATAAATAAGGTTATCTATCTATTACTTAACCTACTAGTTAAGGTCCTTGATTTTGGCTAGGCTGGGTGACTGGTGATAGGTAGTAATTAAATAGTTAAAGCATGCCTTAGGTTAGTAAATAGAGGTGATATATATACCTTAGGTACACTACTTGATATACTACTACTTTGTGTTAGGTGTGCTAGGGTTGACTAATTATAGCTTCTTACCTAAGTCCTTTTGGTAAGGGGTTATATTACTATTATTACTAAGGGTTAACACACTACTATTAAAAGTAATAGGCTTGTTAATTTTAAGAAATTACTTTAGTTTAGCTATAAAAGTGGCTTCTTTTAGTATGCGGCTTTTGTGGTTAGAGAATAATTTATCTATAAGGCTAATAGTACTATCTATTTATATACCTCTTATTATAAAGTTGTTGTTTTTAGGTACTAAAATAAGTAGGTAAGGGTTAAAAGTAGATAAATCTATTTAGAGGCTCTTTCTGTAGTAGTTATTGTATATAGTCTACTAATAAGTGCCTGCCTTAGGTATACTATAGAGTAGCTATTTAACCTCTATAATTATATCTATTATATAGAGGTAGTAAATTTTAAGAGAAATTTAGGTAAGGATAGTACATACTAATTTAGTTACTAACTAGGTATACGCTTATATTATATTACATAACTAGAGAATATAACCTTATTATAAAAGCAATAATATAATAGATAGTATTACCTATTAAGCTATTTATTAGATAGTTAGTAACTAGGTTAAAATTATAGCTTTACTATTATCTATATAACCTTAGATAACTAGTTATAATTTTTTATAAGGTTACTTGTTTTTACTCTTAACCTTACATACTAATTATAACTTAAAGATCTATATACTACTATACTTTTTCTTATTATATTTAATAATAAAAAATATACTATAGTTTATAAGTTCTTAGATTTTACTAGTATCTAACTATTTAAATAGCTTACTAGGCATAGTTATTATACCCTTCTTATATAGCTTAATTACTAGTGTGTAATTAGTATCCTCTTTTGTAGTAAACACGTAGTTAATTATAGAGAGTGTGGGTGTGACTTCTACAGTAAAAATTTAAGCTAGATTCTTCCTTAGTTAGCCTAGGCCTTTTTTTACTAGTGGCAGTTGCGCGGCGACTACGATAGAGTTATATTTGATTAAAGTATTTACAGGTGCCTCTGCTGTAGTGGTTGCTAGCAGTCTGGGTTGTATGGGATTAATGGGGTCCTTTGCTCTAAAGGGGTTGTGCTATAGCTTGATAGTAGTGATAGGGAATTAACGTAGTCCCTGTGGGGTCTTAATAGTACTGCTAGTGCTGTTATTAGTAGTTAATTAGTAGGGTTCTTTCTAGCTTTTATTCTAATAGTATACTCTAATAAGTAATTATAGAAGGAGGGCTATGCTTGTTATAGTATTAGGTCTGTTACGCGCTGTAAGTGCCTTATTAATCTATCTTTTTGTGTGGATGCTATAAATCTCCTCTATTACCTTTTGTATAGCTTCTATGTGCTATAGGGTTAAGGGTAATAGGGCTGAGTTATTATTGATATAAGGGTATGTACTAAAAACTAATAGCGTGGAGATGAGGCTATCAGGGCCTGCGGTATTATTAATTGCCTTTATAGTAAGTTATAGGGTAACTTTAGGTTTAGCCTTTAACTCTATATAGACTATCTTATATACTTAGTATAGTATTATATAATACTATTTAACCTTACTAATACTATAATAAGCCTTAATAGAGACCTCTTTTATATTAATAGATAGTATATAAGTAGTATACTTAAATTTGGCGATATAAAGTTTCAGCCTAGTATCTGTAATAATCTAGTCTAGAGGGCTAAGATATATATTAATCTAGTATATCTATAGTACTTTCTATATATGCTCTATAGTAATAGAGTATAAAAATTATGCTATATTAAAAGAGGTTATACTATTAATAATATAGAGTACTAGTTTATTACTATCTAAGTATATTATATTAATAAAGACCTTATAGTTAAAGTTATAGTTATTATAAAGGGTAAACTTAAACCTTCCTAGAGCTTTTAAATTTAGCTAGTAGTACTAGTAAAATTTATTAATTTCTTTGATATTTAAGATTGCTGTTATATAGCTAGCTTACTAGAATACTTTATATAGCTAATAGACTAAGAGGTAACTAAATCAGCAATATATTTACTATAGCTCTATATTAGTGAGATCGTGTTATACTATGCTACGCTCTAGCTGCTCTAAAAGTATCTATAGGTAGCCCTATTTATATACTACTAGTACTATAGTTATACCCTTAATAAGTATATTAGTAACGTTATTAAAGTATATACTATTAGAGTTTATGTCTTTTAGGTATAAAAGAAATAGAGTATTAGAGGTTATTATATAGAAAGTAAGGTTGCTAATAGGGGTAGGTATAATAATAGCTCTAAGTAAATTAAATAAATTACTACTACTAAATTTAATACTTACTTTACTAGTATAGCTTATATCTAGCAGTAACTCTGCTCTAAGATACTTATAGAGAGCTATATACTATTAATAGCCTGTAGTTAATACTTGGGCTATCTTAATATCTGGTATAATACTCTAGAAAGTTGTAGTAGAGTATTAATTGTTAAGTATAAAGACTTTATCTAACCCTTGTTCTTAGCTAGGGTCTTGTATGAAAGGGTTTTCTTTTATCCAAGTATGTAAAGTAGCTTGGTTGCGTAGTTATGTGTAAACCTTCTAGCTGTTGATGCTCTCTTTGCTGAAAAATGCTATAGATATAAAGAAAGTTATATCCTTAAAGAGCTCTTTACTATTATCTAGTATATACTTATTATTAGTTGTATTGCTGAGAGAGTTAGGCTCTTTGCTCTTGTAGTTAAGAAGGTATTGTTTAAATCTTTTGGTGAAGTAGCTCCTTTAGAGCTGCTTGTGAGAGGTGTCTCTTTCCTTCTTTGAGTGTGTTGTTAACTAATATCCTTCCTTGTTATAGATAAAGTACTTTTTTGTTTAAAATGTACTGCTTTGTGGGTGGTTCTTTTGGGGCCTTGGACTATACCCTTGTTATAGTAGGTAACTGCTGCGTTAGCTGTTATAGTAGTGGTTAGTAAAGTACTACTAGTCTAGCTTAGGCAGTCCTTCTATAAGGTACTATATCTTTTACTTATATATTACTACTATATTGCTTATACTATTTCTTAACTATATATAAAGTATATTATAAGTTATAGGTAGATTAAGTAGGGTAGCTATATACTTAGGTATGCCTTGGTAATAAGTAAGTAGAGTGTTGTAGTAGTTACTATTAGTAGGTATACCTTACTATGTTATAGCTCTAACTAGCTTTATAACTTTCTTAATAAGTAAGTCTAGTACTTTAACTCTTATTTTACTAGGTGATTTATAAGTAACTTACTTATAGCTAAGTCTTTATAACTCTATATTATATATATAGTAGACTTTATCCCCTTTAAATTATGATTTAATATTTACTATAAGTATGTTAAAACTAATTAAATAGTTATAGAGGTTAGTAGTATAATACTCCTATATATTATCTATAAGTATAAATAAGATAGTAGACCTATAGTGGTTACTAGAGATATTAACCCTTGTGTAGAGGTTGTAAAAGATTAGAAGCTTTAAGTTAAGAGTCTTATGGTTATTACTGCTATACTTTGATATTAAATTATCTAAATATAACTTAATAAGGTTAGTTAATTAATAAGTAGTTAGCCTATTAGTTAGAGGAGTAGTTATGCTTAGTAACTACCTCTTAACTATTGTAGTAGTTATAGGCAAACTTAGTATAAGAGAGGCTTTGTTAGTTTGCCTTTTAAATAGGAGAGGTTTAAATAATAGGTTACTATATAAGATACGTTATTAATAATCTAACTTATTGCGTGACTTCTATAAAAAATCTATACTTTTGTGGCTATTATATACCTTGTTAATTAACAGTAGAGGAGTAGCTTGTAATATCTATTTAATATTTCTTATAAAGTCTAGGTTATTAAGGTAGTTATAAAAGACCTTATACTTAGCCTCTATTTTGCTTATTATCTTATTATCCTACCTTAGGAAATGCTTATTATTAACTAGCTTCTTTAACCTTATACTAATAGTACTTTTAATATATTCTTTTATTACCTATATACTATAGCTAATAATGAAGTTATAGAAGGTGGTTATAACTACTCTTAAGGTAGTATTAAAGTCTATATTAGACTAATTCTTAAATTTATTATAGACTTATTACTATAAATCTCTACTATAGTAGCCTTGCTTCTTATAGGTAGTTAAGTAATATAAGATAATTATATCTAATAACTTAATATAGTTAGAGGGTAGGCTACCCTCTAAGATTTAATCTAAGTACTTAATACCTTAAATTAATAGGTTAATATACTTGTAGTATCTGTTAGGTATGGATTTGTAATATCTATGCGCTGCGCTGACTACGTGCTTGCTTGTGGTCTCTTTAGTAGCCTTAGGGGTACACTCTATAGTAGTTGCTTCTTCTTATATTATTATAGTTACTCTCTATTAGCCTAATAACCTCTTAAACATAGGTATTTCTTCTAGTAAGCTAGAAGGTATATATATACATTAGAGAGATTACTGCTAGTGGTATAGGTAACTACTTAGTTAATAGGGTCTTGCTTGCTTTCTTTACTAAGGGCTTAGTAGCAGTATTGCCTATTAATATAGGCCTTCCTCCTTTATACTAAACTTATTACTTATTAAAAAGAGCTTTTTATATAATCTTATAACTCTTGTTACTTATTAAAAAGAGCCTTCTTTGCGTGGGCTTTCTTGGCGTTAGTTGCTTGAGGGTAATTGGAGGTGTGTTTTAAGTAAGAAAAGAGTATAGAAAGAAGGTTAGAAAGAGAGAAGAAGTAAAAGAAATTATAGAAGTTAGAGAAGAGAAAGGGGGTCTATTATACTCCTATAAGCCTATTAGACTGTTTAGTTATTTAATAGCCTAGTAAAGTTACTTTTTAGGTAACTATAATAATAGTTATAAGTCTAAAGTTAAAGTAATAAAAAGGTAAAGTTAATAAGGTTATATTAAGTTAGTTAATAGTAGGTTATTAATAGTTATTTTAGTATATAAAGTATAGGACTTTGCCGTCTTATAGTCTAACGATTTTTAGTAAAAGTTATTATCTTATAGGTTACAGCTTCTTATAATATAACAAAGTTAACTTATACAAATCAAGCTTGTATACTTATAGTACCCTTTATAGGGGTACCATAAGTCTACTATAATAGTATTCCAAGCTAGTTATCTATATAGGAGAAAGTATAAAACTATCCTACTACTACTATAGGGTTTAAAGTAGTTCTATCTCTTCTTAAAAAACCTTACTAATCTATAGTATCTTTTAGTAAGTAGTTACTATATTTAACTACTAATTAGTATTAGTAAGCAATGTATTAGGTTTCTAGTAATAAATAAGGGGTCTTAAAAAGGGTTAATTATATATATAGAAGTATAACTATTAAGAGGGCCGCTAGGTTAAGCTGGCAGTGAAAGGGGCTCCCGCGGGTGGGCCCGCGGACAAGCTCAGACCGATCTCATATAACTAGTAGGATCAGAGTTAGCAGGTAACTCTAATAGATCCTAACAATAGACTGGTATTGCAACAAAAATATTACTCTTACTTCTAACTATAATTAGAGGTATATTACTTTCTATAGATAATAGTAAAAGTAATTAGCCTTAGCCTCGAGCTAATTAAGCTTATATAACTATATAAGTTCTTACCTATAAATATATACTCTTATAGTTATTTATATAAACTTATACTAACCTTTATAAAGCTATAGTTAATTATATTAGTTTAGCTATAGTTATATTTATTATACTAGCTACTTTACTACTTTAGGTATATTCTTATATAAGACTTTATATATCTTTATATAAGCTTATATTCTTAATAGCCGTAGTATATAGTTAATCTCTAAACTAGTATTAAGAATAAAATCTTATACTTCTATAACCTTAATCTTATTTATATATAGAATACTAATATAATTTTAATTTATATATATAAAACTAAGTAAAACTATATAAATTACTATACTAACTATAAGAAAAATCTTAAACCTTTTATAACTTATGTCTAGCTTATATAAGATAATATATATAGTAACTATATATATAATAGTAATACTAATAACTATAGCTTTAGTAAGTTTTATGTATAGCTTTAGGATACTATATAGACTATTACTAACTTATATAAGAGAAAACTATTAAGTATAGTAGTACTCTATCTCTTATAACCCTATATAAGCTTAAGATTTTCTATATAAAGGTAGACTTTCTAATAATAATCTATAGTATTTACCTATATTAGCTTAAGCTTTTAGATAATACCTTAGTTAGTATTATAAATAAGCTTAATAACATTAGCTATAATATATTTATATATAAATATATAATAGAATAGCTAGAAATACTAATAATATTATATAGACCTAGACTAGCTTATTTAGTTCCATAAAATTAAGTCTAACTCTAATAAGTAGATTATAGTCTTATATATATTTATATATTTCTATATAGCTAGCTATATTTACCTATTAAAAATGGTTAATTTAGTATAGCTTTAAGTAAGAAATTATAGGTATATAAGGATATATATAGAGATTTATAGGATCTAATAGAAAAAAGCATAATTAAGGTATTTTAAGTAGGTTTTTTTAAGTATAAGTACCCTTATATATAAGTATATAGAGGTTTATAGATTTTCCTTACTTTTAAGTTTTCTAGGTTTTTAATATTTAAATAAACTATTTTATATAATTCTATATAACTTTATAATATATTTTATAAAATACTATACCTATATATTAATCTTAAGCTATTTAATAATAATATCCATAAAAAGTTTTAAGCTAGCTAGAAATACTTTATAATTATCTCTTTCCTTTTTAAATCTAAATTAATTAAGGTATCTCTAGTAACCTTTAAGTAATATTTATAAAAATATAACTTTTATTATAAAATTTAAATAGAATTCTCCATATTACTTCTTACTTATATATTTAAGCTTTTCTTTAACTAATAACTTACACAAATATATATCTTTCTTATACTTTAAAATAAAAGCTTTTAAATTTTACTAACTAGCCTTCAAGATATATAGAATTATTACTAATTATAGTAGTAATAATTAAAAGAGTAACTTACTATAGCTTATAATAAGGTAATTAAATACTTCTATTTAAATAATAATAATACCTACTAGATTTATAGTTTTAGCTATAAGTTTCTTTATACCTATATATAATAACAAAAGTATATTATTAGCTATAATATATTATTTAAAGTATATTATATAGTCTTTCTTAAGGACGTTATAAGGTAGCTTAATAAAATATAATATTAGTAGAAAGGCTATATAACTATAGAGCTAAATTATATTTAATTAATTAATATATATAATAAAATTCTTTTATAGAGGTTTAAAATCTATACTAGTATTAATATATACTCTTTTTATATTATATAGTTTTATATAAAAATTAAAGTATATAGTACCTAGGCTATACTTTATTAATATCTCTATATTATTGTATAATAAAGTATAATACTTTATAAGATATAGTTAGATTATAATATTAAGACTATACTTACTACTAGAGGCTACTACTTTCTATTATAAGATTATATAAAGCCTAACCCTTTAATACTAAAATAAAATATCTTAATTTAGTTTTATAACTACTAGATCTTTAGTAAAAGTATTTATAATATTAAGATTAAGAGTTAGTAGAATTAACTCTATTAAGCTTCTTTAGTATAATAGTATATAAGTATATATCTCTTAATTATATAACTATATTAATTATTATATAGAAATACTTTAACTAATTATAGGTATTTAGATTATTTAACTTAAGCTCTTTTACTAATATAACAATAGAGGAGATTTATAGCATCTACGCATCTCTAATACCTTAGGTATAAGCTTTTACTAAGCTTCTATCTTTAACCTTATTAATATAAATAGATTATTATTAGGCTACTAAAGCTTATCTAAAGGTAATATCTTCTTTATATTTTATTACTTTTTTATAACCTCTAGAGCTAGAGTTAGTATATCTATATATAATAGTAATATAAGTAAGAGGCTATATATATCTTTCTCTAAAAGAATAGATACTTTATTAAAAATATATTAAGTATTTTTACTTTATATATAATACTTTAGAATTTATAGATATTAATTAGGTTTTTTAAATTAATATATATTATCTTTTAGTCTTACTTAAGAAAATACTTCTTTATAGTAAACTTTAATAGGATTATTTATATTATATTAGAATAATATATATAAGGTATTACTAAAAAAAAGAATAATATTCCACTAAACTTTTTAAGTAATACTCTATATATATATATAGTAATAAAAACCCTATTAATTTTAGTTTTATTATATAAAGTAAGCTATAAATAAATACTAATTAAAATAGATAGAGAATTCTTTATTAGCTTTTTTATCTATTAGATACTTAATTTATATTAAAAAAAACCCTCTTAAGTAGCTTTAAGGAAATTCTTAGCTTTAGATATAAATAGTACTTTAGTTTCAATACTTATAAATAAATTAAGAGGTTATATATAAGAGAATACTTAGTTAATAGAGGTTTTAAAGTTATTAATAACTATAAGATTAATTTTATCTAACTTGATAATATTAAAAAGATCTTAAGAATAAAATATATAAATTACTTATTTATAGATTAATTTAATTAAAAAGTAATTAAGTTTATAATTATTAAAGTACTTTTATACTATTATAAAGTATTATATATAAAAGTAAGTAAGACTTTTTATCTCTATATAATAGTATATAGAATTTATTATAGTAATATAATTTTATAATAGCTCTTACTTAATTAATCGTACTAATTTAATAATGTTATTTATGCTATAAGTAAATATTATATTGCGACAGGGGAGTGGCCCTATAAGCACAAAGTGGCTTTTTTAGAATCCACTTGTGTTTTGAGGGAGTAAGCCCTGCGGACTGCCGTAGAACCCCGGGCGCCCGGCAACGTTGGCCCGTTTCCCCGTTTTCTGGGGTTTACTTTACTCCGCGGACCCTCTCTCTCTCTCTTTCTCTCTCTCTCTCTCACGTCAATAACACGGGCCGCGCCCGCGCGGAAGGACCACCCTCTGCACGCCATTTACAATGGAGCACCGGCACCACCACCACTAGGTAACACCACTAACACCACCGCAGGGAGACTGTTGAGGACCCACGTTTGGAGCGAGAGTTTTGGACCAGGGAAAGACTGGTGAGCCGTGTGGGTGGTGTGCTTTTCGCCATCACGCAGTAATTCGTAGGCATCCTGTCCTCCTCCCAAACTCGGGCATAGAAGAAATGCAGGCTGGCGAATAAGGTACTAACTGCCTACCTAGGTACCTACGCACCCACCCAGGTACCTGCCACCCATGGTGAGGGAGGAGCGAAAGCAGATCTCCGATGCGCAGAACTGGAATCCATGATAATCTGTCGCCTCACCCACCCCTGTCCGAACCTTCGGGACGAGGCGCGCACTGCATTCCCCTCCCCCAAGAGGAAAGAGAAGAGCCAGCATCAAACGACCGAGGGTACTTTGCCTCTTGTCGTCATCAGAAAGTCGCCAAGATGCGGAGCCTTCCAGCCAGTT
This sequence comes from Colletotrichum echinochloae, assembly GCA_016618095.1. NCBI lineage: Eukaryota > Fungi > Ascomycota > Sordariomycetes > Glomerellales > Glomerellaceae > Colletotrichum > Colletotrichum echinochloae. Next base: position 3,875,293 of record JADEZT010000001.1, on the reverse strand, counting down.
TCGATTTCCCTTTCCTCCCCCAGGAAAGGGGGAGATACGGGTTTGTGTGCTTTGCTGCGCCTCACGATTGCTAATGCCAATTTTGTTGTTTGTTTTTTTCGTTTCTTTGGCTTGCGCACTGGGCACTGGCGGTGCCTCATTAGACACGGCCATTTGGCTTATTTTTGCCATGTGGAATCTTGCAGTGTGGGCCAGGCAATTCCCAAGGGGGACGGGATATGTAGGAGACTGAGACACCGGGGTTTGTTTACACTACTTCCCCCTTCTTTTCATTGCCCTCTCGTCAATGGGACCACGGGACGACCTTATTTTTTGTTTCGTTTTGCTGTGCTGATAGGCAGATGTCTTATCTACTCCATCCCACCGACCGTGCCCCCTCCTCCCTCCCTGTCCCCACCCTCGGTATGCTACGCGCGCATGCGCACGTCCAGGAACATCAGATTTCTGGACTGCTCATCAGACCAAACCCGACATCTCGCCCCATCATCCCTGTCTTGTCCGGGGCGATGGGGTTCGGCTAGGGAGATGAGTGAGGAAGCGTCGGAGATTGAGGCCTCGGAGACAGAAGAGAAGATAGTCCGAGAGCCTGAGGAGAAGGGGAAGGGCGAAGAGATCATTTGCTATGAAAGTTGCTTCATGGTGCATGCTAAGTATACATACACAAGCATCCCGTTGAGTACACTAGGACGGTAAATCGGCTCATGTTGAACCTTGAGGCTTGTCTCTTTTCTTTTTCTTCCCCTTCTCTTCTTCCTGTGAGGGGTTCTCAACCACATTCTTTATCGATACCCCGCGCGTGCGATAAGGGAAGCTAGTACCTAACATCATTCTGGGGCGCTGGCGTTCTCCCATGCACAGTGGAGAGCGGGTTTTCCCTCCAGCATCCCACGGTTCCCACCCGAGGCGGGCATCCTTGTCCCCCCTCCCGTTCCCTCTGCCTGCCTCCCCGGCCGCGTTCCTATCTAATCGGTGCAAGGGATTGGACGCCAGTTTGATGTTGAGCACAATCACAACAATCCGTCCTCGTCACGGCCGCAAAAAGCACCAGCAGTGTGACATTTCGAGGACATAAACGCCCGGCACTCCACGGCTCTGCTGGTCCTTCATTTTTTTTTTCGACTCCGAGAGAAATGTAGATAGACAGTATAGCTATGACCGAGGCTGGGAGACCTCGATCTCATCTTTTCTTTTTCACATTGTCGACAATTCATACAACCATACGGGGGCATACCGAGACCCTTCGGGGCTGCAGCAATCTAGATGGTCTGCATACCTAGTTATCCACTTGAGGTTCACATGCCAATTAGGTAGGTGTTGCCAGTTCCCTTAGACAGAGAGCCAACGCTCAAGACAGCGTCGGAAAAGAGAGGCGAAGGTTCACTGGGGGAAGGGGGGCTAGGGTTGAAAAGCAACATCACATAATCTTTCTCCAAAACCTGCATTCACCGAGATTGGAAGCACACAAAAGAATATGCTTGTCATCAACGGCTTCAAGCCTCTATTTTTCGGTCGCGAAAAAGAAGAATAAATAGACTTTTGAGTATCCCATATTCCAAGGGGGGTTGCCCTCGAACAGCGTCCTATGTGCTCCATCGCAAAGGGTGGCCCGTCTCTCAAATCCTCATCAGTTTTTTAGTAGTAGTTTTTGTTTTTTGTGGTTATCGCCGGTGATCATGACCACTAGCTCAACCTCTCATCAGACCCCTTTCTGCTCTCCTGTATTAATATCATCTTCCCTCTTGGGTTCGGGTCCAAGAGAGGCCGCAACGCCTGTCCCTCTAACAACCAAAACCTTCATAGTCCTGGTCCCCGTAAGGTCCAGGACGCGACATGAGCCTAACCGCCTATGGCGAGAAAACAAAAACCAGGGAAACACGCAGCATTATAGGTATAAACGTGATAAAGTCTGCAACGCTTGACAAGTCCTTTTGTGTTTTCAAGGGAAAGTCGATGATATGCGCGTACGCTCGGCCCAGAAGTGAGAAATGAGGGAAAATTGGCCGAGATTGGTGATACAGTGGCCCTGAGGCGGTCGGTGTTTCTCGGGTCATGAACGCATGAGCAGCCCACATCCGGGCCGCTAAAGCAACATTGCGGTTCCTACAGATCGTCGTTGACGCATCATGTGGTGGACTGAGGCGTGGAGACTTCGGACTCGCCGACCATCTCCGCGACCTTGAGCTTCTTTGCTGCGCGACCCGAGTCCGACATATCGAGGGCCTCCTTGAGCTCCAACTCCAGCTCGTCAAGGCGACGTTTAAGGTTGTTCTCTCTGCGGTGGCTCTCTTCCAGCTGCTTCTTGCTGGTCTCAAGCTGCATGCGCAACTGAGCCTCGGCTTTGCCGCTGATTTCTTGCCCACGTCTTGCGCTTGCCTCGTCTTGTTCCATCTGGCTCAGCCGGCCACGGAAGAGCTCATTGATCAACTCCAGCTCGCTGACGCGGGTCTTGAGGGCCGAGTTGGTCGCGATGAGCTGTTCGTGGGTCTGAGGAACGTCGAGGTGGCGATCGCCGTTCAGGGGGGAGCCGGCACGGTTTTCCGAGAACCCTTGCAGGCCTGCCTGGAGCTGCGCGTCGTCCATGCCCTGGAACACGGGGAGGCTGGGGTTGTACAGCGAGGGGGTTCCGGTCCGAGACACAGGGGATTCGCCGTCTGCATTGCCGTTCGTGGACTTCTGAGAGGGTCGTCGTTGGGCGGAGCCTGGATTCTGCCCGTGCAGGTCAAGGCCGTTGGTGTCGGTCGCGCCGGTGAAGTGGTGGCCATGCTGCTGCTGCTCCCAAACACAGCGTTAGCCAACTAAAACGTGCCATTGAGAACGAGGTCTGGAGGCGCATGACAAACCTTCTTCTTCGAGGCCATCCCAGGGCGCATCGTCTTGACGCGATTCCGAGATTTGATGACATCGGTCTTGAGCGAAATCGGTCTAGGTCGCCCGTGGAGACGAAGAAATAGGCCACACGCATTGCAAAGTACCGTCCCGTATTCATCGCGACGCCATAAAGGCGTAGTTGAGGTTTGGCAGTTTTGACATGTTGGCTGTGTAGAGTCGCGATCGTTAGCGCCGCTAGCCATCATGGTGGTAACTTTTGGAACAAAAGTCCCGAACCGTTTCAAGAAGGATAGGAAGATGATGGGTCAGCCCCTCTAGAGGTTCGAGCAGCGATTTGAATAGTATACGAAAAGCAGAAAGGAATGCTGGCGGCTTTGCGCGAATGCTGTTGATCAGGGAAGCAAGAAATATTCTGATAGCCACCGACCGAGTGTAATCCTATCTTCTTGCCCCGCCTTTCCCCACCGACGACAGGGTTGGAGATAACGGAAGGCAGACTGGCCACTGATACGCTCATGCGATAACGGGAATTACAACTGTCATGTGCGCTTGGGGTGTGCTCTAAGGCGTTCCCAGGATTGGCGCGCCAGGGAACGATAGGAACGGAAACGACATACAGTGGTGGAGCCTCCGCCAGAGGCGTAGGTCGGAGTCGGCGCTGGAGCAGGTGCTGGAGCAGGCGCAGACGCGGGCGCGGGCGCGGGCGCGGGAGCGGGCGCGTGTGTCAGTGTGGATGCGGCGGGAGCGGTCGCGGGAATCGCTTCTCTGTGGATCTTATGTCAGTCCTTATCCCTCCACTCTTTTCATGATAACACAGGGACGCGGAATTGGCGCGCGATCATCGGGGTTTCAGAATAACGCCAGTGATGAATGCGCGTGGCGCGCAAGTGCATCCATCGAAGCCGCTTCGTTGGTTACCAATTGCGCGGGCGACGAAAGCGCGGCGGTTTGAGCAACATGAACAACAGGACGTCTTCAACGGCTTTCCACCTCCAGTCGGGTTCAGCCAACCGGCCGCCCTGTTGGTCCTTTGCTTATACGACGTTGGAGAAGCGGAACGTGAAGGAATAAAGGGATGCGAGAATAAGGAATGCACGAAGGGTGGCCGGAGCCTGCCTAACAAATCCTCCATCATGTATCAACGTACCGCATCTGGGGCGAACTGGTCGCAGAATTGGCCTGAGCGAGTGCCGAAATGCCCGGCAACTGCGGCAAAGACGCGGACGCGGACTCCGAGGTCGAGGTCGAACTAGGTCGGGAGATGGGCTCGATGTTGGTCTGCGGCAACGCCAGGTTGGCGAGGGCAGTGGCTTCTTCCATGACGGATCGGAAGGGGGGGAGGTCGTGGTCTGCGAGTCTGTCCAAGGCCGAAGCAGGCGCAGGATCTTGAATGGCGGCCACGATGGCGGTTGCGGCGGATTCGTCGCGGGCGATAGTCGTGCTTTCGTGGGAGGATACGTGAGCTGGCGAGGTGCTGCCCTTGTAGTGTGTGGGTGGGCGATCGCGTAAAGTTCAAGTTTTCCGCCGTGACAAGATTCACGTGCTGGCTTGAGAAAATCGTCCGGTGTTGATGTTGGGCCAAAGCGCCAGAGTCGAGGTTGCGGGAGGCAAAGTGGGCAGTCGGGGGAGGCCGGTGGGTGGACGGACGAGGGAGGACGGGTGAGGAAGGGAAAAAAAAAATTGTTGCGGCAAGGCACGGCAGGAGTCGCGACTACCTACTATGTATGTAGGTGAGTACCTATGAAAAGGTGCCGGTTTAATCGCAAAGCAGGTACGGTCTCAATGTCGGTGGAGTTGCGGGGATGCAGAAAGTTCAAAAGTTTGATGCGAAGTTACAATGAGGTCTTAGACATTAAACATCGAGTGGTCCTTGGGAAGAGTGAAAGGAGAAAGAATGGATGATTTCGATCTCGCATCCCCCTAATCGTCAACAATTTACCACGCGATAACTGGAGATCTGGTCCGACCTATCAAATGCGATTGTTTAGTGGTCGTCTTGGGGAGAGGCCCCCGGCTAGAAACCCATAACTAGGAAGCGGGCTATGATTGGTCCACCTGCTAGAGTCAGCCTTATAGCAAGAGCAGCAGCGCGCTTCAACAACCCAAAAGAGTTTTCGTCAAGTCGCAAGCGTACCGTGATAGGGGGCAGTATACCCGAATTGCCAGTGGCGATGGATTCCTGGTCGTACCTAATGTAGCACTTGTCGACTTGCCGTTGCTGGCAGAGAATTAAATTTATCTAGCGCCAATGTCTCTTCAAAATCTTGGCGTCGCAAAATCTAGAGGCAAGCTGTAGAGGCAGCCGGCTGATAAAGTGCATTATACATCAGAAGGCTCGATTCCAGAACCCACACCATCTGCATCTGTGACGATGCCGATGAGCGACGGCCTGGAAGGGATGAGCCTGAGCCAAGGTTCCAAGGAACTGCGAGGACGACTGATTGTCACGATTAGGACAAGAGAAACGGTGAAGTGGGGTCATGTTAGCAGGCTGGGGTCGGTGCCCCCACCCGTATCGATAAGCTCCGAAAAAAAGATTCGACGACCAGTGCCACTACCTAACATCACACAATCGTCCGACTCTTCTTTTTCCCTGGTTAAACAGAGACGGTAGCCAAACCTGTGTCTTTCCAACACCCGATAACCGTCACGATGCCCTCCACATACAAGAAGGACAAGCCGTGGGATACGGACGATATCGACAAGTGGAAGATCGACGCCTTCACCCCCGCCGACAACGCCGGCGGCACCTTTGCCGAAGAGTCGTCCTTTGCGATCGTCTTCCCCAAGTACCGCGAAGTTTACCTCAAGGAGGCATGGCCTCTTGTCACAAAGGCCCTCGAGAAGACGGGCATTGCCTGCTCGCTCGACTTGATTGAGGGTTCCATGACCGTCAAGACAACGAGGTGAGTCTCTCGGGACCCGGGCCTTGTACAGCACAAGAGAGAAACTAACACGCACTGCCACAGAAAAACGTTTGACCCCGCCGCCATCCTCAACGCCCGTGACCTTATCAAGCTCCTCGCCCGAAGCGTCCCCGCGCCTCAGGCGCTCAAGATCCTCGAAGACGGTGTCGCTTGCGACATCATCAAGATCCGCAGCCTGGTGCGCAACAAGGAGCGCTATGTCAAGCGCCGCCAGCGCATCCTTGGCCCCAACGGCTCGACCCTCAAGGCTCTCGAGCTGCTCACCCAGACCTACATCCTCGTCCAGGGCAGCACAGTCTCCGTCATGGGACCGTTCAAAGGCCTCAAGGAGGTGCGCCGCGTCGTCGAGGACTGCATGGCCAACATCCATCCCATCTACCACATCAAGGAGCTCATGATTAAGCGCGAGCTCGCAAAGGACCCGGAGCTCGCCAACGAGAGCTGGGACCGTTTCCTGCCCAACTTCAAGAAGAAGACGCTCAGCAGCAGACGCGTGCCCCACAAGGTCACCGACAAGACCAAGAAGGTCTACACCCCCTTCCCGCCCGCCCCCGAGAAGAGCAAGGTCGACAAGCAGATCGAGACGGGCGAGTACTTTTTGGGCAAGGAGGCCAAGGCCAAGGCCGCACAGGCCGAGCGCCTGGAGCAGCAGAAGCAGAAGAAGGAGGAGAGGCTGCGCGAGAGGGAAAAGGAGTTTGTACCGCCCGAAGAGCTGGGCCACAAGAAAAAGAAGAGAAAGAAGAGCGACGACGACGAGTAAGGGGGTTTAGGGGCGCAGGCCGGATCGGCAGTGGTGCGAGACAGCGTCGTGGAGGAGAGCGTGTGCAGATGCGTGTGCGTGTTGTAGACTCGGGTAGGTGCCTGACACATCTAGGCAGACAGGGGGTCGCCACGTACACAGGTGAGGTGCCGGCTCATCCAAGATACCCTTCCATTCATGAGAGTTCAGGAGTCTTCTCACATGTACACTGGCAATCTGCCGAAACTGCGCCGCCTCGGAGGATTGTATATCAACAACAAAAGAGCGAAATGTTACGTTGTAATGGGAATGACTGTCCGAACACTGGTGTGTAATGAATGCGTTTGACTCGAGGGGTTTACTACCGTTAACTAGGTGAACCACCCACCAAACCCGGCACATCCAGCCTCTGCCCGCCTTGCGTCCGTTTCTTCAATCAACCCCCCTCCCCCATCGGTGATCCGAATCCATCACGTCGCCGCTAGTAGAGAGGGAAGGCTCCTCGGTGGGGGTGGTGGTGACCCACCCATTGGAGGCGTCCATGACGGCATTCACGCTCGCCTAAGTGGCCGAGCAGTCGAAGTAGCGACGGTAGTAGTAGTTGGGAGGGTGCTGGGTGCCCTCCTTCCCGTGGGGGTAGTAAATCTCCCAGCCCGAGTCGTAACTACTGTAGTAGTGGCCGGCGTAGGCCATGTGAGGCCATCGCTGCGGATGCATCCAGAACAGCGTGACGTACTTGAGCTTGGAGCAGATCTCCTGCCAGTCGTAGAAGGCGGCGGGGACGTTCTCGCCGATCCACTCGCACGTGTTGTCAAAGACCCAGCCGCGGCTAGGCTGGTCGCGGAAGCCGGGCCACCAGGCGTTGCACCAGATGCCCAGCATACACTCCCCGGTGTTCCTGCTCGGGGTGCACCAGTCGGTCGGGTTCGGAGGGTCCCAGTCCTCATCCCAGTTCTTGCCGCATGCTGCCCTTTTCGACAGGGATGCGTTCACGTGGCGATCGCTGTTGATGCCGGCCCTCTCGACGAGCTCGTCCCAGAGCTCGCGTTCGACGGGGATGAGCTTGTGGCCGTGCTTGCGGGCTTCCTCCTCGGTGATGTTGAGGGGGTTGTCGTGGGGGAAGGTCTTGGGTGCGAGGTGGGAACCGATGGAACGCTTGAGTTTGGCGGGCAGGTTGATGATGCGGGCTTCCGCAGGGAGGGCGGTGCCGATATTGATGTTGGCGATGCCGCCAGTGGCGGCTACAAGGTCAACGCCCGCGAGGAGCACCGAGGCAGCCGCAGGGAGAATGGCTATGCCCTTGTACCGCATTGTTAGAGATTGCTTCGGTGAGGATATCAGCCACGAGACGTTCTCTGGGAAGGTTGGTTATGTAAGGGCCCGTCGCTTGGATGGTTTCGATGGGTGAGGCTGCGATAAGGATTCCTTTTATGGGCGGAACGGAGGTCAGTAGAGGTGATGTTGGCAGGGAATTGTCGGTCCACAAAGGCGCAAATGACAGGAGCCAGGCAGGAAGATCGAAATGAAGGAATGCTCCCGTTCAGGCTGTCTAGTCTTGTGTGTATCGTCGTCACTTGAACTCACTCGAGTCCCACGAGTCTACCGGTAACGAACCGTGACATACGAGGATGTGGGGGTGAAGAGCATCAAGGAAAACAAACGCCTGAAAACAAAGAAACATGTTACTCCTGAGGTCACCCGACGGAATATATTTATGCATTTGCCTCTTGGCTGTTTGTGGACAGCCACACAGCTTGGCCATGCCAGGTGGAATGAGACCAGAGAACAGGATGACCCAAGCAAATCGCAGTACGGAATGAAGAAACTCGTTTCCATTCACCTTAGTCCTGCTCTAGCTCAGTGGTCAGAGGAAATAGTGAAGCAGCCTTGGCGTCTGTCTTTCCAGGAGGCCGACATCTCAGCATCGCAAAAAAGACAACGTTACTTGCAGATGTTCTTTCTACGCACTAAAACATGTTACACGGCCCCCATCCCATGGCACTGCAGCCAAGCCAGCCATCTGTTGCTACAACGAGCAGACTCGCTCCTCACAGTTTGGGAGAAGCCTGAGTCTCCTCAAGCTCGATGACGAGTTTGCCAAACTGCTTGCCGGCCTCCATGTCCTCGAATAGTCCCTCAATGGCCTCCAGATTCGTCAGTCCCGTGACAGTGCGGCTCACAACCGGCCTGATCTTCTTCTCCCTCACAAAGGCGACCATGTCTCTGAACTCCTCCCGCGACCCCATGGTGGTTCCCTTGAGGTCGACGTTCTTGAGCACGGCCTGCATTAACCAGTCCATCTGCGGCGACAACGTCATGCCGTACTGGCTGATGACACCGCCAGGCTTGAGAACCTTGACCGCCTTGGCGACGATGTCGCCGCCGGCGCCGTCTATCACGGCGTCCAGATACGGTCGCGAGTCAGGGAGCTGGGCCTGGAGGTCCTTTTCCCACCCGTTCTTCCTATAGTTGACACCCCCGGCGGCGCCCAGCTTCTTTGCCTTCTCAAGCTTGGCTTCGTCACCCGACGTCACGTAGACATTGCAGCCAAACGCGACCGCGAACTGAAGAACCTGAAGCGCCACGCCGCCGCCGATTCCAGTGACAAGAATGTTCCTGCCCTTCTCGGCGTTCCCGCTCTTGGTCACCAGCGCGCGCCATCCGGTCAGTCCGACGAGGGGAAGGGCCGCGCCCTCGGCGGGTGTGAGGTGCTCCGGGGCTAGCTCAACCTCGGCCTCGGGAAGAGCGAGATAATCTTGCGCAGTACCGTCGGGGTAGCCCTTGGTGGCACCGATAATACTGAACTTGCGTATGTCTTCGGGCCCGTCGGGGCTGGAAGCCCAGCCGCGGCTCGGCGTGATGAGGACGGCCTTGTTCAGAAGGTCCTTGTTTGCGCCCTTGCCGACCTCGACTACAATGCCGTAGCCGTCGGCGAGAAATGGATGGTCGAATGAGATGCCCGGGTAGAGGTGACGCCGGATGAAGAGGTCGCGGTGATTGAGGGCCACGGCGGTCAGCCGGACGAGGACGTCTTTCGGACCCGGGGATGGCTTGGGGACTTCATTGAGTTGGAGGCTGAGAGTTGTAAGTCCCTCCAACCTTGTCTACAATGATCAAGGGGGGGTTGGCGGGTTGACTCACGGATAGTAGACCTTGCCAGGTTTCCCCTCAATCTGCTTGACGGTAATCGAATAAGGCATTGCGCAGCGCTTCTATGTCTGCTACCTCGAGGACTGCATATGTGAGTCAAGCTATTGAGAATTGGCAAAAAACCGAATCCCACCAGATTTTCTAGAACCGAGAGTTGGGTAGCTGAAGATTAATCACATGGAAAGCTATGCCGATGCCGACGGAGGCGGCGTGATGGTGTGGGGAAGGAAGTGCCCCCACACCCCCGGCTCCAGCCCATCTTCCGTAGAGCCGGGGACCGGCCCCCCGCATTCCATGACGAAGGCGGGGCCTTGAACCTCGGTACAGGTACATTCGCATGGGTCACAGTGGCTTCGCCAAAAACATCCACAGTGTTACCACTCTCCTTTCCAACCTGGCAGCAAACTTATTGTAACTAGGTATCGGCCTTTGGCCTCGTTCCTGGGCGTCTCTCAGTCCCCCGCGCTCCAATCAACCGAACACATCTCGATCCTCCCACCAGTTTGCTCCCCGCAAAGCAAGAGGTACGTGCAGCAGACGATGCCCGTCCTTTTCCGGATTGGGCATATTACCTGCCCTCACGTTGACTTGCAGCGCCCAGTGCATGAGTCTTGGCTCGCCGAGCCCAGAATCGCGCTCCTCACGCCACTTTGCAAACTCGGCCTCTGTCACGCTCTGGGCGAGGTGCTTGTTCTCGGTCATTTGCCTGGCGACATTTGATGCCGCTAGAGGGCCAGGGCCGGTCGGCGGGTAGTCGTGCCTGGTCCGTATTCTTGTGTCTTCCGGCAGGCTCAGCAGCCGCCGCGTCGATGCGCACAGGTCTCGAACGTTACCTCCCAGGAAGTCGCAGCGTGAGGAGCCGACGTCGTGGTTGAAGAGGGAATCGCCTGCGAAAACGTTTGCTGCTCTGGGATAAGCCCTTCTTCTTCAAGTGGCTCTTGTCAATCTCGCGAATACTTGCACCCGACCATGTATTCCATGCGGTCCGAGGTGTGGCCTGGCAGACGAAGAGCCATAGACTCGAGGTCCCCTACTCTGAAGACTCCATCGTCGTCGTCGTTTTCGTCGAGCAACAGGTCAAAAGCGTTGGCGTATTCATCCTCTGCAATACCATATTTTCTCAGCAAACCCCGCTTGTCCGATTTCTACCCGCCTGCCGATGCAAATGTCTGGGGCAGCGCCGTTCTGCATATCTTGCAGCCTGGACTGGAGATACTTGAAAGCCGTCAAGCGGTCGGCGTGGTTTTGCCATAGGCCGGCAAACATGCGACAGTCCGGTCACAGAGATGGTCCCCGAGAGGTCCAGTAGTGATATGTAATCTGTATGACACGAAGCATCCTGGCAAAGGAGTATAGTTTTAACTCCCCGGCGGTTCACGCCCGACGTCGGCGACTGTCTGTTGCCGAGGTCGCCGTCCCCCCTCCAAGTCTTCGGGGACAACATCCCTGGGATTTGATCACCGCAGGCATCCTGTTGTGGTGGAGCCATGGTATGTATTGCTGCAACCTTGGTGATCCTTCCATGGTTACATGCTCTGAATTGCCGAACACCCATGCTGCTTGTACATTTCGGCCATTGGCTTCATCTCCCCATGTCACCCACTTTCACGCGAGCGATGTTGCTTCTCAACGGCCAACACAACTTCCTAACGACCTCCAACGCTCGTCGCCAATGCCATCAAGCTCTTGTAGCTTTCTTTTTGTCGCATATCCTGGACCAAACTAGCGCCGCATCGTTGATGAGCTCAGAAAAGGCGTCATGGCGCCTGGGAGAGAACAAGTAAACGCCACCTTCCGTCCGGCCTAGTCAAACCAACCGGTCCTAACATCATGGTTCGGCCACCATACAGATGCGGATGAGCTGTGATAAACGGAGAATGCGCTTCTATAGGGTCCCCTACGCTTGCGGTCACCGAAGAATCCGGCCTTTGTCCATGGAGAGAAATGACTGGGGGCCCCGCTGGAGCCACTTTGCTATCTCTCCCGAGTCCCCAGAACTTATTGTATATATGGACCTCGGGCATGATTCACTACGTAACGGAAATTGATCAAGTCCGACGTCTTGTCCTCTATAAGACTGCTTGCTGTCTCTGAGATTTCTGGCTTGGAGAGCCGTATAAGTTCATCCGAGTCGTATGCATCTTTGATGGCAGACTTGGGTCGCGCCGTCGCCCCCTCTCTCCTCTTCTCGTCCCCGCTGTCCGGAAACCATCTCAAAAGATTCATGGTCGGGGTTTGGTGACCACGCCTGCTCACCCCGGAAACAACACAATCGTTTTCGCATCCGAAAGTTCGGGGTTGCGCCCAAACCATGGCAACAACCGTTCTATCCGGCGCCGCATTCGGTGCCTCGCTCGTGGCGGCGGGCGTCTACCAGCCCGCCGTCATCATCGCACAACTCAAGCTCGAGGACTGCCACATGATACAGGCCTTCTTGGCGGCTGCCGCCAGCAGCACGTAAGTCGCGGCCGCCGACCTCTTCTCCCCGCCCCTTGAAAGCCTCGTAATTGACACAGCTTGCCCAGCTTCATCGTGTACACTCTCGACAACGTAGGTTACGTCCGCCCCAAGCCCCGTAGCCCCTCGCGCCTGGGCCTCTTCACCCAGCACGATGGCAACATCCTTGGCGGGGCCCTCCTCGGCGCCGGCATGGCCCTCTCGGGCTCCTGCCCGGGCACCGTCCTCGCCCAGATTGCCGTCGGCACCGGGTCCGGCATCTACGCTCTGGCCGGCGCCGCTCTTGCCGGCGTCGCTTGGACGGGCTCCCTGCAGAGGCTCGTCACCGGCAACGCCGCGGGGCCTGAAAACCCAAGGCTCACTGTCCACGAGCGCGTAGGCGTCAGCAGGGCTGCCGCGTTCGTCGGGCTCGAGGCCCTGTACGCCGGTGTTATATACGCAAGCTTAAGGTACACCCCCGCCAGCCCCCGTGCCGTTGTCGCGCCGGCCGTCGGCGGTCTTCTGATCGGCCTCGCCCAGCTCTTCTCTCTCCTCACCCGCAAATCGATGCTCGGTGTGTCGACGTCATACGACGAGATTGGGCGGTATTTTTGGTGGGCTGTCCGTGGCGGCGGGGAGAAGGGAAAGCCCGCATCGTATGGCAACATTCTCTTCTCCGCGAGCTTGGCCGCCGGCGCGTGGGCCATCGCCAAGGCGTACCCCGACCTCACGATCGGCGCCGCCGAGACTGTTATCTCTCCTACACTGGCCGCCGCGGGCGGATTCCTTATCGGGCTGGGCTCCAGGATCGCAGGAGGATGCACGTCTGGACACTGCCTCAGCGGTGCCTCGGTGTTCTCGACAGCTAGCTTCGTCACCATCATGTCAATGTTTGGTACCGGGGCTCTGGTTGCTCCGTACTTCCATTGATGGGATGTTTAGAACTGCCCGGCGCTGGCGTGCACGGCGTGACCAGAAGACCTCGTCGTTTCGAATATCCGCAGGACCTGATAGCATGGCTTCTCCTTGGAGGGACATGGTCTCAGTTCATTGTTGATCGATAGTCGGTTGCCTCTCATGCCGCCGAACCTGGTTATCCAACAAGGGGGATCACGTAAAGCCCATACAAATTGGAGCTGCCTTTTTGGGGAATACTGGAGCGGCGTCTGCAGTCTTGATGTTGTACGAATGGCCGACCGAGTTGATTGGTTTCAACACAACGTGCTTCATTGTGTGGAGCTGACAACGCTGAGTATTATCTACAAAGACAGCCATGGTATGAAGAATACACACTCGGAGCCCCTACGAACAGTCATTGGGCGGGTGATTTAAGAAATGAATACACTTTTCCTGGCAATGGGTCTGGACTATGCATATGTCTCTTCATTTCCTTTCTCGCCGCTTGTGCATGGGCTAGCGGAGTGGCTGGCGAACTCCATTTCCCTTAGATCCATCTGTAACGACCTATATATAATAAATGCTCTTACTGTTAGTTACAGGTTACAGTTGGTAAAGCTGTAACTGCTAAAAGTCACAATTGTGAGTAAGTAGTTAGAAGTGTTGAAGTACGTGGATAATTACGGCGATAATCCCTGGTTAATTGCTGGTGTATGTATATGTAACTATGTCGCTATTTTCCATGGGATTCCCCGCACATTTATGGCTGTTGTGTTGCCTCAGGATCCAAATGCACGTGGTCATTGGATTCCGGATATTTTAGCTGGAAAAATCTGTTGAAGTACGTGGATAATTACAGCAATAATCCCTGGTTAATTGCTGGTGTGTGTATGTGTAACTATATCGCTATTTTCCATGGGATTCCTGTCAAAGTGGGTGCAATATGCTGGCGAATGGCACGGACCTCCAGGCCCATTGGGCCGGATTGGGAAAGGTCTGCGGCGAAATGTCAGTTGACATCTATGGGACGGATTTTGCCAGCCAAAATATCTAGAATCTAATAACTACATATATTTAGATCCTAAGGTAATACAATAGCTATAAATATATAAGGAATCCTATAGAAAATAGTAATATAGTTATATATATAATAGTAATTAACTAAAGATTATTATTATAATTATCTATATACTTTAATAATTAATAGTTTAAATTTATAAGTATTAATTAATATTACTTAAAATACTATATATAATATATATAATATATATTATAGCTATTATTATAATTAAAAATAAGATAGCTATAATATTAGTAACTCTAAGTAGCCTAGCTAACTAAAATAATTAGTATATCTAGCTATAGTAATAAGTAATAGTCTTAAATCTATAAGAGTTAATTAACCTAAATACTAATAATATATAGTATATTACTATAAAATAACTAATAAAGCTTCTAATAGCTTTAGATACTATAAACTACTTAATAATACTATTTATAATAACTAAGTAGGTAATAGATAATATAGTAAATAGCTAATAACTACTAGATTTAAAAGATATATAAGCTTTGAAACTATTCTAACTATTAATTAAAAATTAAAAATAACTTAAATATAATAATAAGATATATATATATAAATAATAGTAATATAAATAAAACTATAAGGTAGTTAGTAACTTAGTTACTTAGATTTATATAATAATAGATCTAATAGTAATTATAAAGTATTACTTTATAAATAAGTTAATATATATATAAATATATAATATTGGGGTATATATTAATCTACTTTTATATAAGAAAAAAGAAATTACTATGGTAAAGTATAAGAAAGTTATAAAAAAAGCTATAGATTATAAGGTAATAAATATAAAAGAGGTAGAAAAATAGATATCTAACTAGAAGAAAGTACTCTCTTATAATATATAAGTCTAGTAGTATTTAACTATAAAGACTAGTAAATAGTTTTTATTACTAATAAACGTATTAAGGTATATACTACTAGTAGTATAGGTAGAGGTATATAAAAGTATTAATTATATAAGAGCTATTAATAACTAACTCCTATATTATAAAGTAATATTAGTAATATAAGCTTATATTACTATAGAGCTAGAGTATTTCTAGGTAAAAGCTACTTATAGTACCTTTAGCTTAGTTACTATAGCAATAGTTACTAATAATATTATAGAAAATTATATATAAAAGAAGCTAATAAAAAAATAGTATAATAATTACTATAATAATCATAATAATAAGAGTAATAACTATAGTAATAAAAAGTACTTATTATATAATATCTATAGATACTTACTAATAAGGTATTACTTTATAGGTAAAATATACCTAAGGTTTTTATAGTAATTATATAAAGTAATTATTAACTATATAAAGTAAGCTTTAATATAGTAATATATAAAAGATAAGCTAAAAAAGAAAGATATATTACTAGCTTTTATATATACCTACTTAGATAAATTTACTATAGTAGTATTAGTAGTATTTTTAGTCAAATAATAATTAAAAGGTAATAAAAATAAGGTATAGTTAAAAAGTAAAGAAGCCTTATCTATATAGTTAGCTACTTTTATAATATCTAACTATCTACCTAAAGACTTTGTTATTTTAGATTTAGAGGTAACCCTTTATATCTTCTACTCTTATTATTACTTCTTAGAGATAACCCTAGTAAAGTTAGATAACTTTATCTAAGTAGGTAATACTACTATTCTAATTAAGAGATAGGGTAACATACTTATCTATATAAAATAAAGTAATTACTAAGTATAATTTATACTTAAAAAAGTTACCTATTATCTATTACTATTATATAACTTAGTATTATATATAATACTTAAAATAAGAAATAATTAGTAATAAGATAATAGTCCAACTAATAATTATATATGTATAGTAAAGAATTATTCTATAGTATTTAATATAAATAAAATTACTAATTAATAGGTTATTAAAGCTAATAAGAACTATAATAATCTTTATACTATATTAGTAGTATACCTAGTAATAGTAAATATAGATATAGTTATAGTAGCTTTAATACTAATAGACTACTACTAAAAAAGTAGGCTAGTTAAAGCTAACTACTAGTATAACTATCTTAGCTACCTAAGTAATTATATACTTTATAAGATAATTACCTAAGCTTATAGTATATAAATAAAAAGAGATATACTAAAGATATTTATTATATTATATAAAGTATATATAATAAGTAAGATATAATAGTAAATATTATATTAATTATAGAAGTTAATTAACTATATAGAGATAGGTAATTATATTATATTAGATTTTTACCTATTTAAATAAGGCTATAGTAGATATAAGTTAGCCTTATTACTTAGTAACTAAAAATCTAACTTTATATAAGACTATTACCTATAATAGTATACTTCTAAGGCTATTAAAATAGCTTTAGTAGACTTTATATAATTAATTAAAGTATATAAATTAATAGAAGTATAAGTAATTAAGTATAATAATAAGATTATAACTATTTATCTATAGGTAAAAGAAGCTATAGAAAGTATAAGAATCTTATTTAAAGCCTTAGTACCTAATATATAAGTATAAAATAGTAATATAAAGAGAATTACTATAGTAATTAAAGAGAAAGCCTATATAATAAGGCTAAAGTTAAAATTACTAGTATTACTATAGCTAGAGATTCTAAAAGTAGTAGTATACTTATATAACTATATACTAGCTAAATCTTATAGCTAGAGATCTCTATATTAAATCTAGTATATAGTAAGAGAGTAACTATTACCTATATTATACCTTAGCTATTTATAAGTATTTAGCTACTATATATATATAATAACTTTAGATAATTAACTTAGCTATAATTATCTTTAGTACTTTAGAGTAAAGATATATATTAGCTATTTAGTTAGATATATATTAATTAATTAGTACTATATATATATCTCTCTAAAGAATAAAGTTATTATATCTTATAATATAATATTTAATAAAGATAGATACTTCTCTAAAAAAAAGATAAATAAGTAAATAAGTTAAGTAATATAGATAAAGCTATAATTAATAAATAAATCTATAAAGTAACTAAAAAGAACTTTATAAATATTACTAATAGTAAAGATATTATAGAAAAAGATATAGTAGAAATTTTAAATTGAACTACTAATAAAATATTAGAAAAAGTCTATAAATATATAAAGTTATACTTTATATTAATAATACTACTAAAATCTCTAAATACTTTATTTATTATACTACTATTAAATATACTTAATATAAGAGAATAAAAAGACTATAAATATTACAATAAAGTCTAATATATTAACTATATTATATATTAAAAGTAAATATATTTATAAAATCTTAAAAAGCTATATTTAAAGCTAGGACTATTAATAGTCCTTATTATAGACCTAAAACTAATAAGCTACTTATATAGCTAGAACTAGTAATAGTTCTTATTATAGTTCTTAGAACTAGTAAGCTACTTATATTGCTAGGACTATTAATAGTCCTTACTATAGTCTCTAAAAAATCTTAAAGTAAAACCTCTTATTTAGTAAAAGTATAAGCTAGCTCTTTAATATTAAAAAGAATAATTAATAAGAGAAGATCTATTTAACTTTAGTAATAAGATAATAGTACCTTAAAATATAGTAGTAAGGCTAGCTATAAGGCTATATTAAAAGGATTTACCTAGGTTACCTAAGGTATATATTAATCTAAAAAACTACTTATTTATAGAGGATTTTTAAGAGGCTAAAAAGCTTATTTATAGAGCTATAATACTATAAATAACTAGGTTAAAGTTAGTATAAAGAAAACTAGTAATAACTAGATACTTAATTACTAATAAGTATATATCTATAAGCTAAATAAATATAAATTTCTTATAAAGTTTAAGATATATCTTATTATTTATAATAATTCATAATTAAAAAATATAATCTATAATATATATATAGTAATACTAATAGGACTTTTATTCTAATTACTTATTATAATTATAATAAAGTTAGACTTAGAATTATTTTAATTTAATATAGTAAATATATTTATATATACTAATATAAATAAGATATTATTTATAAGACTTCTCTTAAGATATCTAAGCTATAGTAATAATAAGATTATTTACTTATAAAAAGCTTTTTATAGGTTATAATAATTACTACTACTATAGTAAAAGTACTTAGAAAAAGAACTTTAAGAACTTAGATTTATATTAGTTATTAAAGAGCTATACTATTAGTAAAAGAGAGCTATTATATTCTTCTCTTATATTAATAATTATATCTTTATATTTCCTAAGTCATTATAATAATAAGCTAATAAGGTAATTAATAGTATAAAAGAAAGATATGACTTAGAGAGTAGTAATAAAATATAAAAGTTTCTTAGTATAGAAATTCTTTATAATAAATAATAATAAAAGATATAGCTATTATAGTTAGTATATATTAAAAAGATAGTAAAGCTAATTAATAATAAAACCTAGTTATTATTAGATAATACCCTAATAAGTAATAAAGAACTTTTACTCTTATGGTAAATAATAGTAAACTATAAAGTTATAAGATACTAGTAAAAAGTTAGATTAATTTTATATATAGTAGTAATAATAAGACCTAATATTATATTTATAGTAAATTAGCTAGTAAGATTTAATTATAACCTATTAATAGCTTATTAGAGAGTAATAAACTAAGTACTATAATACCTTAGGTATATAGCTAGCCTTTACTTTAAATTTAAGCTTAATAAAAAGCTTATTATTATATCAGATACAAGCTTTAGAGATAACTTAATTAACTACAAAAGCTTATAAGCTTTTACTATTAAGCTATATAATAAACTTATTAGCTAGAGAGTAAATAAGTAATAGATAGTAACTACTTTAATAACTAAAGTAGAGTTACTAGCCTTATTATAAGCTATAAAAGAATTAATATTTATAAGCTAATTAATTACTAGGCTTACTACTAATAATAATACTTTAAATATATTACTAAAGATTATAATATAATATAATAATTAATAAATAATTAGTCTTATAATTAAGAAGTTAGTTTAATTATAAATATACCTTTACTATATAAATATATATTACTACTAGCTATATTAAGAGATTATAAATAGTTATATTAAAGTTATATATACCTTATTGGTAAAGCTAATAGTAAATAGTTTAATAAAGGCTCTATTAAAGTAAAAATAGCTTATATTTCTTTAGTAATTAAATCTTAGTAACTAAACTATATAGTTAATATAAAACTATAAAAAAGAATTAGCTAAGAATAAATTACTAATATAATTAAAGTAATAAGTACTATAGTAATAAATAGTTAGCTAGTATAGCTCTAACTAAGAGAGTTAAATTATATAGTTATACTAGTTAGTAAAAGTAGATTATTATAGAGATATAACTAGTAAACCCTAATATTATAGCTAATTATTAGTATAAGTAGTAAAACTTTAACTATAAATTTATTAATAACTGAGTAATATATATAGTTAGTAGTTTTACTATTATAATTACCTTAATTAAAGCTAAAAGTTAATATAAAATCTAATTATAAAAAACTACTATTTTAAGTTAGAAAGTTATAATAAAAGATAAAAGTATAGTTAAAACTATACTTTAAGAATAATTATATATATAAACCTATAAAGACTATATTAAATATAATAGTAAGTATATAAGACCTAAGACTACTATAAGTATAATATAGCTTTACTAAGTAAAAGAACCTTAGTTACTATATATTTATATTATTAAGCTTAGACTTATATAAGGGGGCTAGTAGGCTTTATGGATATAACTACTATTAAGCTTTTTTACCTCTACCTAGAATTAAACTCTAGAGCTTTAATATAAATTATTATCTTATACTATAATTATCTAATAAGAAATAATACTATTAAACTATATATACTTTAGTTTTAATTATTATTAATTAGTTAATTATTACTTTTTATAATAAGTAATTAGTAATTATAAGAGACCTATAAAAATATAAAAGAAAGGTATAAAAGAGTAGTAATTACTCTATTAATTAGTTAGATTAAACCTATAAATAGCTTTAATCTAAGAGGGTATATTAAAATAGGTATAATATACTAGTAAATAGTATAGACCTCTAAGCCTATTAGGCTAAATTAAGAAAGATGTATAGTAAAATATTAGTTAATATCTATAGGATAGATTTTACTAGCTAAAATATCTAGAATCTAATAACTATATCTAATAACTTAATATAGTTGGAGAGTAGGCTACCCTCTAAGATTTAATCTAAGTACTTAATATTTTAAATTAATAGGTTAATATACTTATAGTATCTATTAAGTATAGATTTATAATATCTATATACTATACTAACTACATGCTTACTTTTAGTCTCTTTAGTAGCCTTAGAGGTATGCTTTACAGTAGTTACTTCTTCTTATATTATTATAGTTACTCTCTTTTAGCTTAATAACCTCTTAAATACAGGCATTTCTTCTAGTAAGCTAGAAGGTATATATATATATTAAAGGGATTACTACTAGTAGTATAGGTAACTACTTAGTTAATAGGGTCTTGCTTGCTTTCTTTACTAAGAGCTTAGTAGCAGTATTATCTATTAATATAGGCTTTCCTCCTTTATATTAAACTTATTACTTCTTAAAAAAAGCCTTTTATATAGTCTTATAACTCTTATTACTTATTAAAAAAAGCCTTTCTCATATAGTACTTACTACTTATTAAAAAAAGCTTTCTTTGTATAAGCTTCCTTAGTATTAGTTACTTAAAGGTAATTAGAAGTATGTTTTAAGTAAGAAAAAGAGTATAAAAAGAAGGTTAAAAAGAGAAAAGAAGTAAAAGAAATTATAGAAGTTAGAGAAGGGAAAGGGGGTCTATTATACTTCTATAAGCCTATTAGACTATTAGGTTATTTAATAGCTTAGTGGAGTTACTTTTTAGGTAACTATAATAATAGTTATAAGTCTAAAGTTGAAGTAATAAAAAGGTAAAGTTAATAAGGTTATATTAAGTTAGTTAATAGTAGGTTATTAATAGTTATTTTTAGTATATAAAGTATAAAACTTTATAGTCTTATAGTCTAATAACTTTTTAGTAAAGAATTATTATCTTATAGGTTATAGCTTCTTATAATATAACAAAGTTAACTTATATAATTTAAGCTTATATACTTATAGTACCCTTTATAGAGGTACTATAAGTCTACTATAATAGTATTCTAAGCTAGTTATCTATATAGGAGAAAGTATAGAACTATTCTACTACTACTATAGGGTTGAAAGCAGTTCTATCTCTTCTTAAAAAACCTTACTAATCTATAGTATCTTTTAGTAAGTAGTTACTATATTTAACTACTAATTAGTATTAGTAAGTAAGGTATTAGGTTTCTAGTAATAAATAAGGGGTCTTAAAAAAGGTTAATTATATATAAAGAAGTATAACTATTAAGAGGGCTACTAGGTTAAGCTAGTGGTAAAAGGAGCTCCTGTAAGTGGGCTTGTGGATAAGCTTAGACCGGTCTTATGTGACCGGTGGGATCGGAGTTAGTAGGTAACTCTAATAGATCCTAATAATAGGCTAGTATTATAACATATATCTTAAACTTTATAAGAAATTTATATTTATTTAGCTTATAGATATATACTTATTAGTAATTAAGTATCTAGTTATTACTAGTTTTCTTTATACTAACTTTAACCTAGTTATTTATAGTATTATAGCTCTATAAATAAGCTTTTTAGCCTCTTAAAAATCCTCTATAAATAAGTAGTTTTTTAGATTAATATATACCTTAAGTAACCTAGGTAAATCCTTTTAATATAGCCTTATAGCTAGCCTTACTACTATATTTTAAGGTACTATTATCTTATTACTAAAGTTAAATAGATCTTCTCTTATTAATTATTCTTTTTAATATTAAAGAGCTAGCTTATACTTTTACTAAATAAGAGGTTTTACTTTAAGATTTTTTAGAGACTATAGTAAGGACTATTAATAGTCCTAGCTATATAAGTAGCTTACTAGTTTTAGGGACTATAGTAAGAACTATTACTAATCTTAGTTATATAAGTAGCTTACTAGTTTTAAGTACTATAATAAGGACTATTAATGGTCTTAACTATAAATATAACTTTTTAAGATTTTTATAGATATATTTACTTTTCATATATAATATAATTAATATATTGGACTGTATTATAATATTTATAGTCTTCTTACTCTCTTATATTAACTATATCTAATAGTAATATAATAAATAAAGTATTTAAAGATTTTAGTAGTATAATTAATATAAAGTATAACTATGAGTATTATAGGTAAGGTTAATTAACTAAGTAGGCAAAGTAGTTATATATTAATAATAAATAAAAGAGAAGGAATTTACTAGCGTTTGCTAGTACTGCTAAAAGAAGTGAGGTAGCTATGGAAGGAGAGATGTTATATAATATAGAAGTCATATGATATTAGCACAGCTCTATTATTATTCTAGTAGATCTATTATATCCTTAATACTAGTAACTATTTAAAGTAGTAGCATTCCTCTATAGTAGCCTAACTACTATATAAATCTAGCTTTTTACTAGAAAGCCTAAAAATATAATAAAAATCTAAATCTAAAAGTATTATAATACTTTAAATCTATATAATCTATTATATAGCTTATAAAACCTATCCTTTTATTCTAATTACTACTATCCTATTACTAACTAGCTTCTCTAATACCTTATTTAGTACTGATTTATTAAATCTATCTACTAGGTTATTAGTCCTCTTAATCTATTATACCTTATAGACTTTCTATTTCTTATATAACTACCTAAGGGCTATAATATCTATTATAAGTTACTTCTTTTCTATAGTACCTAATTTAATAAGGTATTTATATAAAAAGTATAAATCTATGTATAAAATAGTTAAGATTACTAGTATCTTTATTTAGTTTATTACTTACTAGAGAGTGGTTATAATAGTATATACTATATCTACTTTAGCTACTATTTTATATATCTTACTTACTAGTATACTATAGGTGATATACTTATACTTTATTAAGCTAAAGTATATAATACTTCTAATAATATTAAAGTAGTTACTAGTATTATTATTACTAGTTTTCTTAGTAGTAAGGATAGTAAGAAAGCCTAATTATAATATCAAGTCTTTATTATTTATAAAAGACCTATCTATAAAAATAAATAGCTTTACTATAGTAAGGTTAATAGAGTAAAAAGTTAGACCTTAGTTAAGGTTATTTATTTACTAGGTAATTTAGTAATTTAGAGCTATAATATCTTCTTTAGTTAGAGCTTAATATAATATAGTAATAGAGTAGTTAAAGTATGCTTCTAGCTAATAGACTAATATAATATAGGCTCCTTAGGCCTATTCTTTAATATACTATTCAAGAGCCTTAAGAGTAGTACTATTAATAGGTTATAGCTTCTTACCCTAGCCTTTCTACTTAAGGACTAGCTTTTTATTATTAGTTAAAGAGATAACTTCTCTATTAAATATAAGTAAGTTATTAATAGTTAGTCTCTTCTTTAGTTTAGCTATAAAGTCTATCTTAGTTAGCTTCTTATTCTTATATATAGTAAATTAATTATCTAAAAGGCTAAGTATATTATTAGTCTATATACTAATAACTATAAAATCTAGATTTACTATTAAGGAGATAAGTAAGTATAGGTTATATATTAATAATTCTATTTAGAGCTTTTCTCTATAGTAGGTATTACATATTACCTATTAGTAAGTATCTATTTCTATAATACTATATAGAGGTTAGATTACCTATATAATAGTCCCCTTAGAGTAGAGGTACTAGATCTATAGTAATAGATATATAAGAATCATTTAAGCTAGCTAGGTAGTGGACTATAGGTATACTTAAGTAATATCTCTTAGCTATAGCTAAAATCCATAAAGTTATATTAGTAGCATAGTAAGGGCTAGAATAAGTTACTAGCTAGCTCTTTAGATAGTTAGTAATTAGGTTAGAATAGCTTCCTTTCTATTATTAGTATACTCTTATATAATAAGGTAGGACTTTTTATAAAGTACTTTATTCTTACTTTTAACCTTATTAACTATTCTAGTCTTAAAGATTTATATACTAATATACTCTATTTTATTATATATAATAAAGTAAAATATGTTATAAGTAAGAAAGACTTTAACCTCAAGCTTATTAGAGTATTTAAAAGGGTTACTAGAGGTAGTAATAATACCCTTTTTATATAGTTTAATTACTAGTAGTTAGTTTACTTCTTCTTTTATAGATAGAAAGGTAGTAACTAATAAAGTATTAGCTATATAGTAAGTTATAGTTAACTACTACCTAGTTTTATTAAGAAAGTAGTACTTATAAAAGCAGCCTCTACCCCTTTTTAGTAGGTTTAGATTAATAATAATAGTACCTTATTTATTATTAATAGTTACAGTAGCTAGCTTATCTTTATTATTATTATTAGTCTCTAGAGAACCCTAGTTAGCTACTTTAGTTAGTAATATATTAATAGGCTACCCTTAGTCTCTTATATTATTATTAGAAGGGTTATAATAGTATAGTTTAACTATAGTATATCTAAAAGTTTATAAGCTATAGGGGAGGTTAATAATATATTTAGTCCTATTAATACTAATAAGTTAAAAAGAGCCTTACTAGCTACTCTTTTTATACTATATATAGACCTTAGACTATAAGAGTAGTACTAGAGTTAGTAATATATTAGAGCTATTATATATTTTAACTACTTTATTAACTTACTATTTTATATAGATTTAGTAGACTACTTTTATTACTTTTCTAACTACTTTAGCTCTCTTAGTTATAGTTAGTAATAGAGGTAAATTATCTATTATCTATAGGTATATACTAAAAACAAAGAGTTAGAATAAAGCTATTAGAGCTAGTAGTATTATTAATAGTCTTAATAATAAGTTAAAAAGTAACTTCTAGTAAGATACCCTTATTATAAATTATCTTATAGGCTTACTATAAAGAAGTATAGTATCTTTCTACCTTATTAATACTATAGTATACTTTAATAGGTATTTCTTTTACCTTAATTAATAGTAATTAAGTAGACTTCTTAAATTTAGAAGAGTAGAAGTTAAGGTTAGTATTTATAACTATCTAGTCTAGTAAGCTAAAATATATATTAATCTAATATATATATAGAGCTTTCTATATATATTCTATAGTAATAGAGTTAAGAAAGTAAGCTACTTAAAATAATATAGTAGTATTAATAATATATAGGGTAAGGTAGTTTCTATTAAGGTAAACTATATTAATAATAATCTTATAGTTAAAGTTATAATTATTATCTCTTAGAGTAAACTTAAAGTAGCTAGGTAACTTTCTATTTATCTAGTAATAATAGTAGAGTTTTATTAATTACTCTAAAGTAGTGATTTTAATATTATTATTAGACTATATTAGTACCTTATAAAGTCTATAGATTAATAGGTAGCTAAATTATTAATAGACTTTTTAAAATTTAGTATCTATAAGATACTACTAGGCTATACTTTGTATAGGCTACTCTAATAGTATCTATACATAGCCCTATTTATAAATAACTAATATAATAGTCTTTCCTTAGATAAGCTTATTTATTAGGTTATTAAAGTATATACTATTGAAGTCTATATCTATAAGGTATAGGAGAAATAGTATATTTATTAGTATTATATAGAATATAAGGGTGCCTAATGGTATTAGGATATTAATAGTACCTTTTAAAATAAAGTACTTACTATTACTAAATTAAATTCTTACTTGACTAGTATTATTAGTATTTAGTATTAATTAGCTATAAAGAAATTATTATAGGGTAAGGTATTAATTAAAACTAATAGTTAAATATTTTACTACTTTAGAATCTAGTATAATATCTTAAAAAGTAGTTACTAAGTATTAGTCTTTAAGTATAAAGATATCTCTTACTACAGTACCTTCTTTAGTTATATTACCTTATAAATCTTCTTTAGTAATAAAGTAAGTAGTTAACTAGTTATAAAGGGTATTAAAGAGTATTAAACTATTAAATATAGTAGAGTTAAAGTAAGTAGTTAAGGTAAAAAAGGTAGTATTAACTCTATTAGGTTTATTATTAATTTTATTATTTAATTTAAAAGGTTTAAATCCTTTAAAGTTAGTTATAAAGTAGTAAAAATCTTTAAGACAAGATTCTATAGAGTATTACTCCTTATACTTATAGTATAACTATTATTATTTCTCTTTTAAGTATTTTATTAACTAATAGTTAGTCTTATTATAAATATAGTAATTCTTAAAAGTACTACTACTATTATAGTTTTAATTAAAAGGGTAATATAAGCCTTAGTTATTATAGTTATTATAATTATTTTAGTAAGTACTATTACTATACCTTTACTAGTAACTATATTAACTATTATAAGTATAGTTAGTCTAGAAAGCCTTATTACCTTAAGGTTATTACTAGGTAAAATCTTCCTTAGTTATATACTAATAAGTAGGCTACTTAAATTTAGCTATATTACTAATAGCTAATTATAATTAACTACAAACTCTAGTAAACATACTAGAAGGGTTATAGAGAGCTAATAAATAATCCTTAACCTCTTAGTAGCTATTAATAAGATAATTTTAAAGGATACTATTAGTAGAGATACTAATTTAAGTAACTACTCTTACTAATATACTTACTCTTTTAATAAGTATCTCTAGAGCCTTAGTCTTACTCTTATTAGGGTTATTATAAATAATAGTAACTAGGTTAGTCTACTATAACTCTAAAAGGTATGCTTAGTATATCTCCTTTATCTTAAAGTTAGTCTTAACTTAAAAAACTATTATATAAAAGTTAAGAATAAGAAATAGGTTATAGAGGTAGTTAGTATAAAAGTTAGATATAGCCTCTTTTAGTATAATAAAGAAGGTACCTATATAGTATTCCTAGGAGATACCTACCTTTCTATATTAGTTATAGAAAATAGTAAGCTTTAACTTAAGTAACTTATATACCCCTTCTCTATACTTTACCTTATCTAGGTATATCTTAATAAGGTTAGTAATTTAATATATTAAAAGGGTATTTTTAGAGGAGTAGGTTATTATAGAGTTTGTAATTAGTCTAGATCTATAAGCTAATACTAAAGCTACTAGGGCTGGGGTTACTAAGTAAGCTAGTACTAAAGCTAGTATAGGTATATAAGCTAGTACTAAGGCTAGTAGTTTAGTTAAGCTTTAATTAAATAAGATAGTTAGTATAATACCTAAAATATTATTAATAAAGTTAGGGTTAACTAGCTTATTCTTAAAGTTATTATTCTTAATAGTAAAAGCCTTAATCTAGGTCTTGGATTATACTTTAGGTATATTACTTTTAAGTATATTATATACTTATCTAGTAATTATTATTTCTAATAAAGTAGATACCAGAATACCTCTTTATATAAGAAAGTTATAAAAATCTTTAATAGTATTATAGTAAGCTTATTTAAAGTCTATAAGTAATTATTCTTTAAAGTTATCCTTAGCTATCTACTATAGAGTTATACCTATTTATTACTATAAAATACTATACCTTATTATTTAAAAGTTAATAATAGTAGCTAAGGCTTAGAGTTAAAGAGTTATACTTAGGTTATTAAAGAACTCTAATAGAGTAGTAATACCCTATAATAAGAGAATAATAATCCTATAGCTTACCTTAGAGATATAATAAGAGTAAGTAATACTTTTAAGATATACTTTACTATCTTTAGGGAATCCTTTTAGTATTATAATAGACTCTAGTAGTAATTTACTTTAGGTAGTTAAAGGCTATAGTAGTAGTAATTTACTTTAAGCTAAATACTTTTACTATAATAGTAGTAATTATATAGAAATAGATCCTATTACCCTCTATTAGCTTTATAAGCTTTATGAATATAGGTACTTACTTCTAACTATATAGGTTTAGAGGTAAATCTATATATTAGAGGAATTACTACTAGTAGTATAGATAATAGGTAGAAGGAGTAAATAAAGTAATAAAAGTTAGAATAAAAGAAAGAAAGAAGTAATAGATTCTTAAGAGTTATAATAAATAATAAAAAAAGTAATAAAGAAAAGTAAGAAAGGTAAAGGTAAGTACTATTTATAAAGAAAAAAGAAGTAGTTAAAAAGATAGATAGTTAAAGAGTATAAAAAACTATTTATTATATAAGTAAGTAAATAAAGTCTTCTAACTACTTATATTTTTATTACTAATTAAGCAAGTAGATAAAGTTACTAAAGTTAATAAGAGAAAATTATAAAGTAAAAAAGGGTAAAGTTAAATAGGTTAATAGACTATAGAAGTAGACTTTTCTATTTATTAACTCTTTCTAACTATAATATTAGAAATAGATATAGTAGTAAGTTCTATAGAGGGATAAGCTCTATTTAATATATAAGCTTATAGGCTAGCTAATAGTCTATTAAAATAGGATTTTTTATTATTTATAGTAGTAAAAAATAATACTAGTAAGAGTACTATAGTAAAGATAGAATAAGAGTAGTAATAAAAAGAGGTTATAAGAAGTAGAATATAAAAGCTACTATTACCTTTCTTAAATAGGTTAAAAGTAATAAAATTAATAAGGTTATCAGTTATAAGTAATAACTTCTTAAAAAGTAATAAAGTTAAAGAAAGTAATATTTATATAATAAATACTAGACTTAAGGACCTTTTATTAAGTATTTATTTTAGTTACTAACTTTCTTTTTATTAAGTAGTATACTAGCTCTTTATAAGTTAGGTAAATAAGTAAGAGTATTATTATCTCTTCTACTAATTCTTATTAATCTATAGTTATTATAGTAGTAGCTACTATAAAGTTAACTACTAATTAGTATTAGTATTATAAGTAAGGTTAATTAACTAAATAGGTAAAGTAGTTATATATTGATGATAAATAAAAGAGGAGGAATTTACTAGCGTTTGCTAGCGCTGCTGAAAGAAGTGAGGCAGCCGTAGAAGGAGGGATGTCACGTGACATAGAAGTCACGTGATGTTAGCATAGCCTCACCGTTTTTCTAGCAGATCTATTACATCCTTAACAATAAGAGAAAAAGTAAGTATTAACTAATAGTTTTTAATACCTACCTTATTATAGTTATTATAAAAGATATTTAACTTTAGATCTAGTATATTATATATCTTATTATTATATATCTTATTATTATATATCTTATTATTATATATCTTATTATTATATATCTTATTATTATATATCTTATTATTATATATCTTATTATTATATATCTTATTATTATATATCTTATTATTATATATCTTATTATTATATATCTTATTATTATATATCTTATTATTATATATCTTATTATTATATATCTTATTATTATATATATCTTATTATTATATATCTTATTATTATATATCTTATTATTATATATCTTATTATTATATTTTATCTTATTAGTAAGTAACTTACTAAGGTTAGTTAGTTAGTATAGAGTTAGACTATTAGAGGGTATTATAGAATTATTAGATTATTTCTAATATTAAAATAGTAACTACTATTAGTATTACTATTAGTAATAGTTAATAAATATTTATTTCTATAGAGAAAAACCTATATAATAATAGCTATTATTTATATCTATAATATTTATAAATTATTAATTAAACTAACTTTTTATTACTAATAGTTATAAACCCAAGTTATTATAGAAGTTATTTATAAGTAAACTATTTATATAGAATAGTTTTAATAGACTTAAGATAAGTATAGATAATATATTATTATCTTTACTTAGTAATAAAGTATTCCCTTAGAAGTATATATTATTAGTAAGAGATATTTAATTCTTAGTAATACTTATAGTAACTTTTTAATATTATATTATCATTATTAAGCTAGGTGTATTAATAATTACTTTACTTATTTTTTAATAAGTATTATATTACTTAATATTATAATACTTTTAATATTAAGTATACCTATTATCTTATTATAATTATATAGTTACTTATATTTATTAATATATATCTAAAGTAATATATCTTCTTTGCATCTTATTAATAAACTTTAGTATTATACTTATAAGGTTTTTAAAGTTATTAAATACCTTATAAATATTCTTAACCTCTTTATCTATCTATAAGTAAAAAGTTTTAAAATTAATAATACTTATAAGGTTTAAGGTAATATAAATATAATCTTTAAAGATAAATACTTTATTATATAAAAGGTAATCTTAAAATAAACCTAGTACTTAAGTATTAATAAGGTTAAAGATAGGTATAGTTTAATTAATAAAGTCTTATTAAAAGTCTTTTTATAATAAGTAACTAATAGTATACTTTTACTTTTACTTTATTATTTTAAAACTAAGATATATAAAAATATCTCTATTACTATAATTAATAAAATTAATATCCTAGCTATAAATAAGAGAATTAATATATTATATTATAATAAAGTAAGGTATAAGCTAGAGTATATCTAGGTTAAAGATTAATAAGCTCTTTAGTAATAGGTTTTATAGTAATAAATCTTATAATAATAGGTCTTATAGTAATAAGGCTTTACCTTTACTCTCATTATATTAGTTACTTATACTTTCTTAGTTATAATTATTATCTATAGTAATAATAATAATAAGTAATATAAGTTAGTAAAAGAAAGTTATAGTAATAAGTTATTATAAAGACTTTTTATAATAAGAAAAAATTAAAGTTATTAATATATAACTATTGTGATACTAGCTTATTATTAGGATCTATTGGAGTTACTTGCTAACTTTGATCTTACTGGTTATGTGAGACCGGTCTGAGCTTGTCTGCGGGCCTACCTGTGGGAGCTTCTTTTACCGCTAGCTTGACCTGGCAGCTCTCTTAATAGTTACACTTTTATATATATAATTGATCCTTTTTAAGACCCCTTATTTATTACTAGAAACCTAATACCTTACTTATTAATACTAATTAGTAGTTAAATATAGTAACTACTTACTAAAAGATACTATAGATTAGTAAGGTTTTTTAAGAAGAGATAAAACTACTCTAAACTTTATAGTAGTAGTAAGATAGTTCTATACTTTCTCCTGTATAGATAACTAGCTTAGAATACTATTACAGTAGACTCATAGTACCCCTATAAAGGGTACCATAAGTATACAAGCTTAATTTATATAAGTTAACTTTGTTATATTATAAGAAGCTATAACCTATAAGATAACAATTTTTACTAAAAATTATTAGACTATAAAACTACAAAGTTTTATACTTTACATACTAAAATAACTATTAATAACCTACTATTAACTAACTTAATATAACCTTATTAACTTTACCTTTTTATTACTTTAACTTTAGACTTATGACTATTATTGTAGTTACTTAAAAAGTAACTCTATTAGGCTGTTAAATAATTAAATAGTCTAATAGGCCTATAGGAGTATAATAGACCCCCTTCCCCTCCTCTAACTTCTATAATTTTTTTATTTCTTCTCTTTTTCTAACCTTCTTTTATACTCTTTTCTTACTTAAAACATACTTCTAATTACCCTTAAGTGACTAATACTGAGGAAGCCTGTGTGAAGAAGGCTCTTTTTGATAAGTAGTAAGTGCTACGCAAGGAAGGCTCTTTTTAATAAGTAACAAGAGTTATAAGACCGCGCAAAAGGCTCTTTTTAATAAGCAACAAGTTTAGTATGAAGGAGGAAGGCTTATATTGATAGGCAATACTGCTACTAAGCCCTTAGTAAAGAAAGTAAGCAAGACCCTATTAACTAAGTAGTTGCCTATACTACTAGTAGTAATCTCTCTAATATATATATATATACCTTTTAGCTTACTAGAAGAAATACCTATGTTTGAGAAGTTGTTAGGCTAATAGAGGGTAACTATAATAATATAAGGAGAAGTAACTACTATAGAGCATACCCCTGAGGCTACTGAAGAGACTATAAGTAAGCGTGTAGTTAGCATAGTGTATAGATATCACAAATCCATACCTAATAGATACTATAAGTATATTAACCTATTAATTTAGAGTATTAAGTACTTAGATTAAATTTTAGAGAGTAGCCTACTCTGTAACTATATTAAGTTCTTAGATATAATTATCTTATATTACTTAACTAGCTATAAGAAGTAAGGTTACTATAGTAGAGATTTGTAGTAATAAGTCTATAATAAATTTAAGGATTAGTCTAATATAGACTTTAATACTACCTTAAGGGTAGTTATAACTACCTTCTATAACTTTATCATCAGCTATAGTATATAGGTAATAAAAGAACCTATTAAAAGCACTATTAGTATAATATTAAAGAAGCTAGTTAATAATAAGTATTTTCTGAGGTAGAATAATAAGATAATAAGTAAAATAGAGGCTAAGTATAAGGTCTTTTGTGACTACCTTAATAACCTAGACTTTACAAGAAACATTAAATAGATACCGCAAGCTACTCCTCTACTATTAATTAATAAGGTATGTAATAGCTGTAAAAGTATGGATTTTTTATAGAAGTTATGCGATAAGTTAGATTATTAATAATATACCTTATATAGTAACCTATTATTTAAACCTCTTCTATTTAAAAGGTAAATTAATAAAGCCTCTCTTATGCTAAGTTTGCCTATGACTACTATAATAGTTAAGAGGTAGTTACTAAGTATAACTGCTCCCCTAACTGATAGGCTAACTGCTTGTTAATTAACTAATCTTATCAAGTTATATTTAAATAATTTAATGTTAAAGTATAGTAGTAGTAACTACAAGACCCTTGACTTAAAGCTTCTGATTTTTTATAACCTCTGCGCGAGGGTTGGTATCTCTAGTAACTACTATGGGTCTACTATCTTATTTATGCTTATAGGTAATGTATAGGAGTATTATACTAGTAACCTCTATAACCATTTAATTAGTTTTAATATACTTATAGTAAATATTAAATCATGGTTTAAAGGGAATAAAGTCTATTACATATATAATATAGAGTTATAAAAGCTTAGCTATGAGTAAGTTACCTATAAATCACCTAGTAAAACAAGAGTTAAAGTACTAGACTTGCTTATTAAGAAAGTTATAAAGCTAGTTAGGGCTATAATACAGTAAGGTATACCTACTAATAGTAACTACTATAATACTCTACTTACTTATTACTAAGGTATACCTAAGTATGTAACTGCCTTGCTTAATCTACCTATAACTTATAATACACTTTATATATAGTTAAGAAATAGCATAAGTAATGTAGTAGTAATATATAAGCAAAAGGTATAGTATCTTATAGAAGGACTGCCTAAGCTAGACTAGTAGTACTTTACTAACTACTACTATAATAGCTAATATAGTAGTTACTTACTATAACAAGGGTATGGTCTAAGGCTTTAAAATAACTACCTATAAAGTAGTATATTTTAAGTAAAAAAGTGCTTTGTCTGTAATAAGGAAGGATGTTAGTTAATAATATACTTAAAGGAGGAAAGAGATGCCTCTTATAAGTAGCTCTAAAGGAGCTACTTTACTAAAAGATTTAAATAATACTTTCTTGACTATGAGGGTAAAGAGCCTGACTCTCTTGGTAATATAACTAATAATAAGTATATACTAGATAATAGTAAATAGCTCTTTAAGGATATGACTTTCTTTATATCTATAGTATTTTTTAGTAAAGAGAGTATTAATAGCTAGAAGGTCTATATGTAACTATGTAACTAGGTTACTTTATATACTTTGATAAAAGAAAACCCTTTTATATAAGACCCTAGCTAAGAATAAGGGTTAGATAAAGTCTTTATGCTTGATGATTGATACTCTGCTGTAACTTTTTAGGGTATTATGCTAGATACTAGAGTAGCCTGAGTGTTAACTGTGGGCTACTAATAGTATATAGCCCTCTATAAGTACCTTAGAGTAGAGTTACTGCTGGATATGAGCTGCGCTAGTGAAGTAAGTATTAAATTTAGTAGTGGTGATTTATTTAATTTACTTAGAGCTATTACTATACCTACTTCTATTAGCAAGCTTACTTTCTATGTAATAACCTCTAATACTCTATTTCTTTTATACTTAAAAGATATAGACTCTAATAGTATGTAATTTAATAACCTTGCTAATATACTTATTAAGAGTATAACTATAGTACTAGTGGTATATAAATGGGGCTACCTATAGATACTTTTAGAGCAGCTAGAGCATAGCATAGTATAATACTATCTTACTAATATAGAGCTATAGTAAATATATTGCTGATTTAGTTACCCCTTAGTCTATTAGCTATATAAAGTATTCTAGTAAGCTAGCTATATAATAGTAATCTCAAATATTAAAGAAATTAATAAATTTTACTAGTATTACTAGCTAAATTTAAAAGCTCTAGGAAGGTTTAAGTTTACTCTTTATAATAACTATAACTTTAACTATAAGATCTTTGTTAATGTAATATACTTAGATAGTAATAAACTAGTACTCTATGTTATTAATAGTATAACCTCCTTTAATGCGGCGCGATTTTTATGCTCTATTACTATAGAGCATATATAGGAAGTACTATAGTTATACTAGATTAATATATATCTTAGCCCTCTAGACTAGATTATTATAGATACTAAGCTGAATTTTTATATAGCTAAATTCAAGTGCGCTACCTATATACTATCTATTAAGGTAAAAGAGGTCTCTATTAAGGCCTATTATAGTATTAGTAAGGTTAAACAGTACTATATAATACTATACTAAGTATATAAGATAGTCTGTATAGAGTTAGAGGCTAAACCTAAAGTTACCTTATAACTTACTGTAAAAGTAATTAATAATACTACAGGCTCTAATAGCCTTATCCCTATACTATTAGTCTTTAGTATATACCCTTATATTAATAATAACTTAGCCCTATTACCCTTAACCCTACAGCATATAGAAGCTATATAAAAGGCAATAGAGGAGATTTATAGCATCTACGCAAAGAGGTAGGTTAATAAGGTACTTGTAGTATATAATAGACCTAATACTATAATAAGCACAGCCCTCTCTCTATAATTACTTATTAGGGTATACTATTAGAATAAAGACTAAAAAGGACCTTACTAATTAACTACTAATAATAGTATTAGTAGTACTATTAAGACTCTATAGGGACTATATTAATTCCCTATTACTGCTATTAAGCTATAGTATAACCTCTCTAGAGTAGAGGACCCTATTAATCCCATACAACCCGGACTGCTAGTAACTACTGTAGCAGAGGCACCTATAAATACTCTAATTAAATGTAACTCTATTATGGTTGCTGCGCAACCGCTACTAGTAAGAAGAGGCCTAGGCTGACTAAGGAAGAATCTAGCTTAAATTTTTACTACAGAAGTTGTGCTTACAGTCTCTACGATTAACTGCGTTTTTACTACTAAAGAGGATACTAACTATGTGCTAGTAATTAAGCTATATAAGAAGGGTATAATAACCATGCTTAGTAAGCTATTTAAATAGTTAGATACTAGTAAAATCTAAGAACTTATAGACTGTAGTATGTTTTTTATTATTAAATATAATAAGAAAATATATAGTAGTATATAGATTTTTAAGTTATAGTTAGTATATAAGGTTAAGGGTAAAAATAAGTAACCCTATAAAAAATTATAACCAGTTATCTAAGGTTATGTAAATAATAGTAAAGCTATGATTTTAACCTAGTTACTAACTATCTAATAAATAGCCTAATAAGTAATACTCTTTATTATACTATTGATTTTATAATAAGGTTACATTCTCTAGTTATATAATATAATATAAGTATATACCTAGTTAGTAACTAAATTAATATATATTATTCTTACCTAACTTCCCCTTAAAATCTACTATCTCTATATAATAGATATAATTATAGAGGTTAAATAGCTACTCTATAGTATACCTAAGGTAGGTACTTATTAGTAGGCTATATATAATAACTACTATAGAAAGAGCCTCTAGATAGATTTATCTACTTTTAACTCTTGCCTGCTTATTTTAGCACTTAAAAACAACAATTTTATAATAATAGGTATGTAAACAGATAATACTATTAGCCTTATAGATAAATTATTCTCTAACTATAAAAACTATGTACTAAAAGAAGCCACTTTTATAACTAAACTAAAGTAATTTCTTAAAGTTAATAAGCCTATTACTTTTAATAGCAGTATATTAACCCTTAGCAATAATAGTAAGATAACCCTTTACTAAAAGAACCAAGGTAAGAAGCTATAATTAGTTAACCCTAGTATGCCTAATACAAAGTAGTAGTATATTAAGTAGCGTGCTTAAGGTATATATATTGCCTCTATTTACTAACCTAAGGCATGCTTTAACTATTTAATTACTACCTAGTACTAGTTACCTAGCCTAGCTAAAATTAAAGACCTTAACTAGTAGGTTAAGTAGTAGATAGATAACCTTGACTACAGGCTGTGATTTTAACTACTAGATCTTACTAGTACTAAACTCTTTATATTTATTAATAGCTCTTTTATAAATAATAGTGATTTAATATTATAACTTAGCTTTATTGTTATACTTACTAATAAGTCTAGTAATAATAAAGAGTACCTATCTACTAGTAGAGATACTGCTTTTAACCTTATAGGTAACATTATCTATTTTAGCTCTATAAAGTATAAAAGAGTTACCTATAGTATACTTGCTTCTAAGATATATATAATAGTTACTAAAGCTAATATAGCTTATATAATTAGGACTATACTAGTAATAGTCTCTAACTACCTTAAGGTTCCTTAGATCTCTATAACTATATATACTGATTTATACTTACTATATAAGTATTTAATAAAGCTTAGTACTATAAAGGAAAAGCAACTTATAATTAATATTATAGCTCTTTAGTAGTTATATAAATACTATAAGATTTATAAGGTATAATAGATCTATAGTATAAATAACCTAGCTAATAGTTTTATAAAGTTATTATTAAATAAGGTACTAAAGAAGCTTATTAGTACTAGGTAGATAAAGATATAGATAAATAGATAGGTTTTATATATAAGATATATAGATATTATATTAGTAGTAAGAAGTTAAATACTTTGTAATTTAAGCTTTTATTACATTTTTAAGCTTTTTAGACTATAAGCTAGCTAGCTACTATTTAGCTAAAATAGAGAGTTGCTAGTGTTGCGATACCAGCCTATTATTAGGATCTATTAGAGTTACCTACTAACTCCAATCCTACTGGTTATGTGAGACTGGTCTGAGCTTGTCCGCGAGCCTACCTGCGGGAGCCCCTTTTACTGCTAGCTTGACCTAGTAGCCCTCTTAATAGTTATACTTCTATATATATAATTAATCCTTTTTAAGACCTCTTATTTATTACTAGAAACCTAATACCTTGCTTACTAATAATAACTTTTTATATTAATAAAGATAAAAGTAAGGTTATTAATAGTAGAGATTTAAAAGAGAAAAAGAGAAAAATAGGTAGTAAGAGTAATATCTTTTTTTAAAGGTAGTCTTTTTCTTAAGTACCTTAGGTATATATAGATATTTAGTTAAAAGTTAATTAAAGTTATTATAATATTATTAATATCTTTTTAATAGGTTTAAAATTAAAAAAAAGTAGTTTTTAGTAATATAATAAATTCTATTAAATTAGAAGTATTCTTTATATTTTATATATCTTAGTAATCTATAGTTAGACTATTAATTAGTATTAGTTATACATTATAGTTAGTAAAGTTATAACTACTAAAAGTTATAATTATAAGTAAGTAGTTAGAAGTAGGTAATAGTATTAATTATTAGTAATAATAGTGTGGGCTACTAGTCTATAAGGTGAGGAAGGGGGAGGACCCTATATTTTGCTGGGTGGTGAGTTATGTGATTACTTACGTGACTCCTGTGTCCTCCCTATCTCCCCCTATGGCCGCAACACTTACTGATTAGCACTCGCCTTCTTGGCCGTGACCTCGATCTCAATCTTTATGATGTCCTCTATCAATCCGGCCTGAACCATGGTGGCCGCAGGCCTCACGTCACTAAAGTACTTTTGCAGTACAGGCCACGTCTTCGGGAAGTCTCCGCGGTCCGGAAGCATGTAGCGCACACGGACGACGTCCTTGATCTGGGCGCCAGCCTCGGCGAGGACGGCGGTGATGTTTTGCATCGTCTGCTCCGTCTGCTCGGCGATATCGGGGGAGATGACGCCGGTTTGGTAATTGTAACTGTTTGAACAAATTCGCTTTAGTTGACAAAGCCACACGAGTCTAGGCGGCAACCAAAAGGACAGAGAGAGACAAACCCTGTGGTACCAGCGACAAATATAAAATCGTCCGACACTACCGCGCGGGAGTAGCCGATTTGTGCCTCGAAGTCAGATCCTGAGCTGATATTTCGCCTGGCCATGTTGGGCCGAGAGGGGCAAGAGAGGCTCACGCCGATAGAACGGGTCAGTATACTGCTTGACTTGGTTGTAGAAAGAATCTAGACATTATGGAAGAAAGAAAGAGGAAGGAAAACCATGAGGTAACATGTAATCGAAGTCGGGTTCTGTGTGGGGCTATTTTCAGGTTGAGTCACTCGTACTATATCGTCTGTTCAGGCAGCGTTGCGCAGGGCACCCGAGATCAGCCAATCAAACCCCTGATGCTGGACCTCAAGATACCATTTTGGGACAGCCGTAACGGAATAAAGTCTGTAATCGTGTCTCCATCGTCTCGTTGCTGGCAAGGATACTCGAGACGCAGAAGGAAGGCTCCAACGCCGACAGATATAATCGGCATCGTTGTGCGAGGCGATTGCCGTTTTACCATCCGTACAAGGTTGACCGGAACGGAGGGCTCTTTCCTTCCGACGCCCTTGAACAGATCTGGGAGTCGTTGCTCCTTCCCGAGTAGGGTTTGCATGCTGCCTTGCTAGCTCCTGCCCCAGATCAGGTGGCGCCTCCTATTATTCGGTGGAAGCTCTGCTGTACTTCGCCTGCTCCTTCTAGGAGAATACGCAAATGAATGCAGAGCAGGTGCGAATATAAGGGGGCTGAGCCTTCGCCCAACGTCCCTCCACCACATATCCCAAATTTCCGCACAAACAACTCGAGCCCCTTCTTCTTGTCCCGAGCAGAGTTGGACGAGAGCCTCGTCACTAAAGATCAAACACCGAGTAGAAACTAACCCAAGCCCTCCGAACATGCCCAGCCCCCCACCATCAGATCTGTCTGCTCCGTCCTCCTCCCCCGGTTATGCCCCTGACTGCGGCGAGGAGACCCAGAGCCAGATCATCACGAGGCCCCAGAGAAAGCCCAGGGTACTACAGTACCCTTCAGACGTACCGCGTTTGACCCGGCTTGGTCCTTGCACTTTCGGCGTAAACACTGGACCGGTGGCTGATGGTGCCGATCTGACCAAGCTTACCGTCCCCATGCTCAAGGAGCAGCTTGCCTTGCGAGATATCCCCGACAATGGCAAGAAGAAGGACCTGATTGAGCGGCTGAAAAACTGGAAGACTTACAAGCCTGAGACCGTCGTTGTCAGAGAGGCACCCGATAGCCAGGCCTTCGGTCCCATATCCCAGAATAAGAGCGCCACGGGCGATAAACGCTTCTGGGCCAGGCCAGATGAGAAGGGTTCCATCAGCGCTGTCAAGAGGGCCATGGAGGAATCGATGTACATCATCAAGCAGCAAGACCACTACGACGGCTCCCCAGGATTTACCGCCAGCCTCCGCGGATCGAGTATCGACACATACCAGGTCGACATTGGGAACAAGACTTCCTGTACCTGCTCGAGCATTGTGCGTGAGAGCCCAGCATCTATAAGCCAGAGTCATTGACTGACTGACATCTGCCAGACGTACCGACCCCAGAGCAATTGCAAGCACATCATTTGCGAGTACACACCGTGCTATCATATTATCTAAAAGTCCACTAACAGGCGGTAGACGTCATGACGCATGTTCTTCGTGCCCCTGCCGAGCTTCTCCCGCAGAGAACCCTTTTCACCGAAGAGCTCACGAAGCTCCTGGACCGCGCTCCCAAGGTACGCTTCACCGCGGCCGAGGCCAGCACTGACCCCTCCATGTCAGACGGCGTCCCAAAGTCCAAGGACGGCAAGTGCTGCCCGGTCTGCTTCAAGAACATTGGCGAAGCGCAGACTGTTTTCTGCGGAAAGTGCGGTAACCACACGCACTCTTCCTGCTTCAATGTTTATGCTCAGGAGTACAGCGGCTGGGGCGTCGCCTGTGCCGTTTGCCAGGGTGCCTGGTCGTCCGCGGCCGCCTAAGAGGATCCGGTATACATGAAGCCTGCAAGGGGCGGTGCCATGAGACGGATATTGTGAAAAGAGGCAACGGACGCGGCCGAGAGAATCAAGAGGATTTGACTGGCGAAGCGAGACATACGGAGAGAGGAAATGGCTAGGAGTTTGTTGGCGCATCTGCTGCGCGATGCATTTGCATGAGCGAAAGAAAAGCATGGCTCTTTGTGTCGCGAGTTCTCGCCTAGAACAGCACAGTTAGATGAAAACCCAAATGTTTCGTACCTAAATCACGCGCATCACCGAGACTCGTACTCGTTCTCGTCGTGATTAGAGCCTGATTCAGAAGGATTCTATACCTATCCTTGTGGGAGTATCATACAGTAAAGTACCTAAGTTTGCCGACTCGCCACTCCCCCCATCCTAGACGAGCGTCGACGGACCTCTTTCTCTCTCATCTCCCATTTCTCCCTCCCTCCCTCTGTCTCTCTGTCGGGAGGGGGAGAGAACTCGGGTTGCCAAACCTTTCTTCTTCATTAGAGAACAAACAGAAGAGAGGGAATGGATCCCAAAACAACAAAACGAAGAAGAAAAAAAAACAAGAAACAAAGAGTCCCTTCCGGCCCACCCCTTCGCCCTCCTCGCGTCTCACGCTCGGGAGGTTTTTATTTTCATGTGTCCGTAAAACTCCAGAACGCGGGGATAAAAAAAAACAAAACGTTAACAAACAGAAAACGGCCGTCATACTCCGACGCGAATGGAGGCGATCATAAGACGGGGGCCACGGTGAGGTGGTGGGAATAGTAGCTGGCCCAGGAAAAAGAAAATGCAAGCAACCAAACATCGGCCCTCTCCCAATGAGTCAAGTTGAGCCCCCTCACCATCCTCCCCTTTTCCCATTGTGCCCCAAAACACGCCTTGCCTGCGCCCATTGCTGTCGCTTTACTTGCCAAAGAGAGGGGGAGGGGGTAAGGATTCCTCGCTGGCTGGTGAGGTGACTATTTGAGCATAGAGTGAGTGCGGACGCCCGTAGGGCCGAGCTCGCTACAAAGTCATGAGTGGTTAGTACACAAGCCTCTAGAAGAATGCGGATCGAAAGTAAAGGGGAGGGGGGCTGGGCTCACTTGTAGTCGACTCTGCTCAGGCTGGCCTGGCGCTGGGCCTCGAGGCCAGCCATGTCGAGGTTATGCTGGCAGAAGGCAATGCGGGCGGCGACCTGGGCGCCGAGGAACATGGCTTCCTCGAAACCGTTCTTGTTCCACTCGCTCAAGTAGGTGGGCAGGGTGGCCAGTTTGATGCTTGTGGGCGTCTGGCTGTGGAAGTGGTGACCAGAGTGGGTGCCGACGGCGTCGGGGCCTCCCGAGGGGCCGGGGGTGCCCTGGTTCTGGGCCGAGGCCGTCGTGGCGGCTTGGAGGAGTGGGTTGACGCCGGAGGAGCCGCCGGCGGCGTTGATCGGGAGCTGATGCGGGACGCCCGTGAAGGAGCCCGTGGGGGTTTGCGCGCCGGTGCCCGTGGGCGTGGCGATGTTGGAGGGCAGCTCCGATGTAAACATGGTGGCCGTGCTGGGGGAGATGAGGTGGCGGGCAAGGAGGGTCTGGAGGATGTTGTCTTTGAGGCCGCGCAGGCGCGAGCCGTTGCCGACGAATACGAGGTTATCCCAGCACGCGGGGCGCATGTACATGTCTTCGATGCCCTGAACGGTGCGGTAGATGGTGGTCACGATGCGGTCGATCTCGCCGCGATCGGCGAAGGTGAAGCGCTCGGGACCAACCTCGATGTCGCGGCGAACTCGCTTGGCCTGCAATTGAGGAGATTGGGGCGCGCCGTTGGTGGTGGTAGTGGTGGTGGCGGCGGCGGCGGCCTGACCAGTCGTCCCGTTCGTCTCCGGGGCTGCGGGGACTGCGGAGTCTGTGGATGCTGTGGGGGCCGATGTCTCGGCAGGCTTGACCTCACCGTCGGTAGAAGCGGGAGCGGCGTCATCGGCGGGCTTGGGAACGTCCGTCATCTCCACGTCCTTGGGCTCGGCCGCGTTGCCGAGTTCTTCCTTTTTGGTCTCTGCAAGTGTGGGCTCATCGGGTTTGGGCTCTGCAGGTTTGGCCTCCTCGGGCTGGGGGGGCTGAACCTCCTCCATGACGACCTCTTCCAAGTGGAACATATTGTGGGTCCGCTTCGAGTTGGGCAGACGGACTTGCTTCGCAGTTTCGAGCTCCTGCGCAGCCTTGGCCTTTCTGCCGCCCTTCTGTTTCTCCTTCTCCTTCTTGGCAAGAAACTCGCGCGCGTTCCCGGTTGTGACGATGGCGGCGACGTCGAGGACGCCCTCGTCCGCCACCTTCTCCTCCAGCTCCTCCTCGATGCTGCCGGGAAGGCCAGAGCGCGCAGCAGGCTCGAGGGCCGGGGGCGCGTCGGGGATGGGTGCACTGGCGGCGATGCCGGCGGTCTGAGCCGTCGGAAGCTCCATGAGGTCGGGGCTGTTGGGTGCATAGGGCAGGACCTCGCAGATGTGGCTCTTCTTCAGCTGCTCCGCCATGTCATACGTGAAGCCCTTGTCCTCGAGCTTTTCGAGCAGCTTGCGTGTGAATATCTCTCCGCCAGAGATGAAGCGCTCCGGGTTCGGCGCACCGAGGTCGCCATGGTTGACCACGCGACCCTCGTGTATGCAGGTGACGTCGACCTTCTCGTAGCCAATGTCCACCACTGTAAGGGCGGGCCACTTCAGGCCGTACTGGGTAGCGATGCCGCTGTGGATCATGCAGAGGGCGGGCGTCCGAGTCTTCTCGAAGATGTAGCGCGCAAGAGTTTCGATGTCGGGGCGACACCACTGAGGCGACGCCATGAGCATGATCGGGGTGTTGTGGTACGTGGTCGTGAGCATGCTGTGGACATGGTCAAGGAAGGCGAGGAAGGCCTCCATGTTGACAATGCGACCGCCTTGAGATGAGACGTCAATTAGCACACCAAGCTTCCGGTAACACAGCGGCAATCACTCGATCGTACCTTGAAGCGGGTAGACGGCGCCCTCGGTCGAGTCCGTGTCCTCCACCCACTCGTACTCGTCCTCGTCGATCTGCGGGCCATCAATAGCGAGGCCACCGTTGGCACTGGGCTTCTTGCGCTTGAATGTATGGAAGGGCCGCCACTCGCCCGTCTCGGCGTCCTTGAACATGCGCGTCGGAATGCGGTGGACGGGCGGGGTCAGCTCGCCGCATCCCAGCTGGGCCATGGTCGTCTGGCTGCCGGGACAGATGATGAGGACCTGGTCCTCGCGGAACTTGCCCGTTTGGGTCGACATGTTGCCGGCGCGCGCAGCTTTCTGAGCGCCGCTGGGGATCTTCTTCGAGTCGATACGCGCGGGATTGCCTTGTGTCCCTGGAGTCGCGGCGCCACCTTTTTGGGGAGGAGCTGTCTTGGGTTTTCTCGGGGTCTTCGTGGGCGTAACTGGGGCAGATGGCGGGCGGGATCGCGGTCTGAGTCTGGTCGCGTAAGAATTGGAGTCGCAGCTGGCAGCTGGGATGGCACTGCCCATGCCAAAGCTGGCCATTCCCAGAGGCTGCCACATGGTCCGTGCAGCCACTATCGCATTATCCTTTTTCCGAGCCTTGCAGTGATTGCAGGCACAACCCACCTTCATGAGCTTGCAAGGCTTCATGATGGGAGGTGGTTGTGTGATGATGCTCAAAGGCAATGTGGCGATGGTTTGAAAGAATTGCTAGAGTTCCAAGATAGCAGCAGTCAAAAGGTGGAACCAAAGCAAAGCAAAGCACCGGGACAGCCGACTCAAGCTGCATGCTGTGCGACTTGTCATCACGTCGTTTGAAGCGGAGTCAGGTCATCAAGGGGTTTATTCTCAAAATTGATCGTTATCTTTAAGCAATACATAGATGGCCAAGCTATCCTTACTAGGTCGCCTCGAAGACGGAGAGTCACCCCTTCATAGTCCAGCTCTGTGATGTTATGGCAGTATGGTATCTGTGTCGAACAGTGTCCTAGTTTCAATAAAATAGTCTAGTCCCTTCCGCCGAGAAGCGTCCGCCCCGATCCTTTGATACGACCCGTAACTGCTATTCATGTGGTATAACCCCTCCAACCTGTTCCTGACCGGCCATTTTGGTCCTATACAGCCGTAAACGCCTTTTGCCCGTCATAAAATTGGTCGTTATTTGCAGTAGTTGCTCGGTATCCTCAACGAGGATGAATTATGGATGCCGTCAAACGCCTGATACCCATCTCAAAAGAAAGGAATGGGACTGAAAACTGCGCCCAAATGGTACT
This sequence comes from Colletotrichum echinochloae, assembly GCA_016618095.1. Classification (NCBI taxonomy): domain Eukaryota; kingdom Fungi; phylum Ascomycota; class Sordariomycetes; order Glomerellales; family Glomerellaceae; genus Colletotrichum; species Colletotrichum echinochloae. Next base: position 3,830,785 of record JADEZT010000001.1, on the reverse strand, counting down.
GTGGTGCCTGTGCTGCTCGAAAAACAAAAAACCCCCAAGGCCATTGAGGGAACAAATAAACAAATGAGGGGCGAGAAACCTGAGAAAATGATAGTATCACGCGGCGTCGGCTGTTCCCGGGGCGATATGCCTCGACTCAATGCTGGAGACTACTTTTAACTGATTGCTGATATTGATGAGAAAATAAATCTCCATCATCTGGGAAAGCTCCAGGTGCCAAAGGCGTAGGTCGCTCGGACTCCAGGGCCGCTGCTGCCTTGAGGACAGACGCGTCATCTGCCTGCTGCATCTTCTCCTCGAGTGTCGAGTTGGTGTTCTTCTCCAACTCCTCGTCGTCGGACAGATCGGGTGCCGTCTCCGTAATCGATGGGATCCTGTCCGAACCACTCCGAATTGAGGATGAGTCAATGGACTGTCTGGGTGACGGAGTGAATGAGGACTGAAGAGGGCTGTGAAGATGGCTGACGTCCCCAATGTCGCTCTTGCTGGCGCGAGAGCTTCTCATCGGGCTTCTCGCGGGAAGGGGTGGCGGAATTCTCTTGGGGATGGTCACCAACGCGCCCTTAGCATGGATGGGGGCGGCCATAACGGCTGTGCGAGTGGCGGGTTGCGCCGCAGCAATTTCGAAGATGACGGGTTCTTCCTCATCGTCGTCATCCTCTTCTTCTTCGTCATCCTCATCGTCGGCGTCGCCGTCCTGCTGCTCGTTCCGGGACTCTTCGTGGTCGTTTTCTTGAGGGGTAAGCACGCTAGCATCGTCCTTGGTATAAACGCTGGAGGCCTTGGTGGCCGCATCGCCCATAGTGCTCTCGTCGGTTCGCAGGTGATCGTCGCTGTCTGTCATGACGGTTCCCTCAATGGAATGGCTCCCGCTGATCTGCCTCAGGGGAGTAAAGTCAATCTTGGTGAAGTCAACCTCTCCCGGCTCCTTGACCGGAAGGCTGCTAACCGAGGCGCCGTCCTCGCTCTGGTTCTGGCTTTGACTCGGCGACGTGGCTGGCGAGTCGGTCACAATTGGTTGGGTCCATGCCTCGGACACCTTGGTACGGTTTGTCTTTGTTGACAAGAGACTGCCTCGGTTGCTCTTGGTCGTGAACGTCTCACTGCTCTGGCGAAATCGTGTATAGACCGGGCTCGAGGAAGCAGGGTGGAACTCGAAGTGATTGCTCGCACGCCGAAGGCCTGTACCAGCCTCGCGGATCTCCAACCCCGCCATTTCCAAAGCAAGAACACCGAACGGGTCGGGGTCATCCGCAAGAGGAATGCCAAAGGCAGTCTTGGGCGATGCCGGCAAGCTGCTCCTCGGTGTCTCGATGACTGCATCTCCGGGCGCCGGTAGGGCCGACAACTTCTTAAGAACGGCCTGGTCGGAGTCGATTCTTCCCTCGGCTTCCTTGATGACCTCGAATAGCGGGCGTGTTTCCTCCACATGCCTCGGCACGTTTCCTGCGACAATGTCCATGGCCGATAAGTTGGCACCGTAGAACCTCTCGTTTTCGTTTACTCGCTCAGTCAAAATGCAGCCGTTCAAGTTGACGTTCTGTGTTTGTCCTCTCGCCTTCATGTACGTGAGAACGGTGTTGTCGAGATCCTTCCATCTACTGTCGACTTCTGTTGATTCCAACGCGACCAACGGTCCGGTGGTGAGGCCGATATCCTCTCCCAGGGTGACGGTCGGTTTAGTTATTAGTGATTCAAGGGCAGCAATGTTGTTGATTACCAGAACACAGTCGTAGATATCAATGCCCATAATAAAACTCAGTGAAGGGGTATGCAGGATGATACCCGAGGGTGGTGACCAGGTGCCGTCGGCTTTGCGGGCGATGAGAATGCCTGAGCCGCCCGATCCTGTCATCCACAGACCAGATCTCATACAGGTGAAAATGGCGATGCCGGCGGCATTTTGTATTATGCGGGGAGGTATCTTTTTAAAAATGCGAGCAGGATTTTGAGGTTCGGCGTCGACGTCAGTGTTGGGTGGGCTATCCAATGGTGCAAGAAAGCCGTCGGCTACACAGGCGGAGAATTGGATGTTAGTGGGTGGCAATGTACGACAGCAAGGCCTCACATGCCAAGTCCGGCAACTACGCTGAGAAGAAAGAGTCAGGAGGGGAACCTACAGCAAAACGACTTTAATATGCGAGCGGAGCGATCGCATTCGGCATCGAGGGTGGCGGGCCAGAAGGCCTCGCGGCCAATACGTGAGGTGGCCGAGGCGAGGGCGGTGGTGATGAGGGGCGCGGGAGGCTTGTTGGACCAGCGGAAGACCTTTTCGAGAGGGGATCTGATGCCGTTTGCGGGGGCGATGCTGGTTCGGCCGTTGCTCGTCGTGCTGGCGTTGCTTCTCCTCCTGACGTCCCAGGAGGGGAGAAAGCTCGAAACCCGTTGCATGATTCGAGGGCGTGGGGAGAGGATTATGGGTGTTGTTGGCAGTGATGTCTTGTCCCCGTTTGCGGATGAGGACGGGAGGACGAACGCATCGACATGCGTGCGTCGGCAAGTCTATGGCGTTGCTCACTCACAAGCACCAAGAGACGGCGACTGCTTTCACTCTAGTTTCCCGCCGGTATGGGAAGAAGTTGAAGAATCATGAAGAGAAGAGGGTGCAAGAAACTGGGGGACGAATTGGACTTTGTTGAGTAGACTCAGACCAGGTCCACAGGGTCAACTCAGCCCTCCACTTTGCGAGAGATGCGGGCGAAGCAGTAACTTTAGCAAGGTGCAGACAGTTAGCAGCAGACTCACGGTTCACCACTCCATAATGCAGCGCAGCGGAACGCAGTAAGAGACCTGCGGGAAGGGGAAGGGGGAGGTAGGGGGTGCGGATCAGGCAGGAGTGGGCGTGTGTTTGTGTGTTAATATGGGCTGCAAGTGGTGTGGACATTGAGATTGGGGGGCGTGTGAGAGGGCCGCAAGGGAGACTTGGAAGACATTGTGGAGAGAGAGAGAAAAGAAAAGGCTTGAGAGTACGGATACTTTGCGGAAGGTATGGAAGGTACGTACTCGGGCACCTGTAGGTACCTAGCAAGGCACCACAGTTCTAATTGCCCGCAGGTGACGTGGGCGGGCGACGAGGGTGATCAGAGGAGCAAAGATCCCTGTCGCGGTCCACGGCGCCGGACCAGAACCCAGACGGACCAAGACCCGGTTCCAGCAGTACATCGAACTACACGTACTAACACGTACGATGAGAGAACCACCAGACCAAGAAGAGACCCGGTCCAAAGCCTTCAGGCCTAGTGCAGTGTAATCTTCTGATCAATTCTTGGCTACTCCAACTGCAGGGCTCGATGCCAGTCAAGATTCTCAAACGAACGTCGGGTGGAGGCGAAAAGCAGGTGAACGACCGTGCCGAGTACGCGGTCACGCACCCTACGTAGGTGATGAGTAGTGTAGCGCGTTGATACAGGCAGGCAGGCGGCAAAAAAACTAATCCGTCTTTTACTTTGAGGACGAGGAGGGGAGGGAATCGGTGAGGTGAGACTGTACCTGGAGGGCAACTGGATGATTGATGACGGACGGGCTGGGAGAGATGAACGGTTGACTCGTCCCATAGCCCCGCCCCGGTCGGTTCGCCAATGCTCTGCTCGGCGTGATGGCGAGGCGAAAAAACGCCAAGTGAACTAACTTACTGGGCAGGGTATCCATAGGAAGTGGGAGAAAGTCTAGACAATCGTGCAAGTGTTGTCGGCCCCATTTCAACGCCTGTCGAGCAAACACCTGCTTCCAGGTTTTGCTAGCACGAAGCACTGGTACGTCAACCCAAAGCGGGGCCAATTTCCTTGTACAACGGCACATGTACATGCACACATACACCCGGTGGGTAGGTACCTTACCAGTTTACCTACCTACCTACCCAGGTAGGTACCTAACCACAGGAAGGGAGTCAGGAGTGCATACCAGGCGCAGCGGACTACCTGGCACCTAGGTGTTTCCTCGTGCTTGTTTCTCGGTGCTCGTGGCATACGTCGACGTTCGTTTGACTCGTTGAAGCGTGATACCTAGTAATGGCATGCACCCTGACCTCACAACCAACCGTAACTGCATCGGGACTGGGCCACCAGACTGACCACACACTCCTTAGTCCTGACAGCAAAGTGTGTGCATACATACCAATGATGACTAGACCGCGTTTTGGGTGCGAGCGCTTGCTGACATGACACACACACCCTGGAAGGCAGGCAGGCAGCTTAGCTGCCTGAGCCGAGCCCGGCACGCTTGGGGACGCTGCCTGACAATTACTCGTCGTCTTTTTAGGTTTTCTTATTCTCCAACTTACAAATGCTGGCTTGGCAAGGTACGCAGGTTATGAGCCAACGCTCTCTCTCTCTCTCTCTCTCTCTTCGTCTCAGAAACTAATGCCCGATATCCCATCTCTTTCCTCCGTCTATTCGCCTCCCCTGTCACTTTAACTTCCCTCTCTCCTCTCTCCTCTCCACTCTCGGCAACGTGCCTCAGTTGACTGCGCAGATCGGCATCGGAAAAGAGGCTAAAGCTCAGTAGTAAAAGCAAGGGAGAGACCCAAGACCCGTTTGGATAGGACGTCGAAAAAAAGCAAATGCGTGGCCAAGAGTTGAGCAGGGGTAATAACGAATAAGGAAGACCCCTCCACACAAATCGTACCAATATCCTGGATCGCGATATTCAAAGACATGACTAGAGGCCTGGCTTACCTGGACCTGCGCATCGAGTGTCTTCAATCCCAGAGCGCTGTACGTCCCTCATCGGCGAGGCATTCGCTGTCGTCCAAGAGGGAAACAACTATTGCCTCGTGAGCGCAGGGAGAGAAGCCTCTCCTCGAAGCGTATATTGCGATGAAACCATGTCATTTCACTGCGAGCTTGAGCCCGAAGCAGTCTGACCATTTACAACAACCCCATCAGACTCTTTCGGACCCATCAGACAGACCCTGGCGATCCGTTCGCTCCGTCATCCCCTCTTCTCTGGCCGTGCAATGCACTTTCCACCCAAGACATGGGCGCGGAAGAGAGAGAAAGTGATGCAGAAATAAGTAAAGGGTCTGGGCGCAAGTAGATACTCCCACACACCCACACGCTCACGCCCACAACCCACGGACGGCGTTGGCGTCGGCATTCCTACTCATCTTGATTTGTCTTGACCTGCAGCGTAATCCACGCATCGGGAGAACCATGCCATGATGCTGTAATGTGTGTGCGGGTGTCCGTAAGTTTGTCCATCTACATAAATCGAGTATACCCGTCACGAAAAGCATCGGCTATGCGAGAGTCGGTCAGGGACGCAGCAACAACCCCATCTTGGCATATTTCAAACATCAGGGGGTGGAAACATGGCTGAGCGTCTGTTCCATTTCTGCGATGCAAAGCGGAGGGATCGGGAGACGAGACGGTCCACGGTCGTACCTTCTTTCGCCTTGTCTCTCAGATGCTCTCTCAATTGGCAATCACGGAAAAAGAAAAAAAAAAGGGTAGGTACAGTGTTGCGGCGGAGGGGGAGCAAGGTACTTCCATTTTCGCGCATGCCATCGACAGCAGCTACGAGGTGGAGTCAAGTCTATCGACAGTCTTGCCTCGTGTGTGTGTCTCTCTCTCTCTATCCCTCTTTTACCTTGTAAATCGAAAGGGGGCAAGGACAGGAGTAAATCAGGTTGTCTCTGCTTTTGTCTCTCAGGCCACACAGAAAGAGTGTTTTTTTCTTTCTTTCTTTCTCACACATCAAAGTACTTCGATTCCGACACCACCTTCCGACTCCGACAAATGTGTGGGCTCATCTCATTCCAGTTCGCCTCAAGTTCGCCGTCGTCTGCACCCGGCAGTCACAGACGAGTACTTGTCTGATGAATTGGCTCAGTCCGGCTCCCCCCCTCCCCAATTCGTCATACACTGTCAGACTGTCAGTGCGGCGCCATCTCGACTCGTCCATCCATCCATCCATCCATCCACCCACGCAAGCAGCTGGAGTCTCTCGGCACGATCAGACTTCCCAAGGAGGGGAGGGGGGCGAGCTGAGTCGTGTCAGAACTGACAAGATTATCTGGCCGTCTCTTTTTGCATCCCACTCACATCAGCTCAGCATTGCGAATCCGGCAGCCACCATCGGTCTACTCCTGCCTATCGGATGCCCTGTGCTGAGTCGCCGAATGGGTGTGGTACTCTATTCGGTGTTCCTGGCTAACGCATCGCCCTCACTATCGAGTCAATATCGATGCACACGAATTACCATTTCCTCGTATGCGTTTGCCCGCCAGCCTGTAGACTGTATCGTAGCATCCCTTGTTGGCCGCATCTGATCTGTTCGTCCCTTTTTGGCCCTGCTCTCATATCCCTCCCCGCTAGCTACCGTCCTCGTGTAACCGGGGGTGGGGAAGGCGACTGTCGCATCAAGCCTCGCTACGGTGTATGTATCCATCACATCCCGCACCACAGTACCGATCACCTCTACCTTGGCTCGTGCAAATCCGAGAACAGGGAAGTCGACCGCGACCCGAATGCCGACGAACCCCTCAGAACCACCCAGGCCGGTCTGGGCTAGGCCCAAGCCACCGAGGAGAGTGAGGAAAACAAATACATCGCGACAATTAACTGATCCAACCAACCCGGGAACTGTTTCATTCCACCCGGGCGTCGTCGCCGCTGCCGCCTCCGACCCCTCCCGCTCCACGCTGCTCTTGCCCTAGGCATTTACAAGCGCGCCCCCCTCCACGGGCCGGACGCCTGCAAGCAAATAGTTACCTCATCGTCGGCGAGCGAGCCAAAACGCCACGATTGCCAGCTATACCTACTATGTACTGCGTAAGCATCACGCTACAGCGCTGGCATCTGACGCTATCACACCAATGTATCAGCCCACTCCCTCCCGTGGGTCTGAAGGGTGTAAGCCGCAGTTCTGTAGTATCATCGAAACGAAGAGCTGCATGCATCAATGAGACGCTTTTGCTGCAGTTCCACGACGAACGCATTGGGCCCTGCCTCTCGTCCACCGTCTCTGGCCACCATAGGTTCGATCAGCCTCGAATGCCGTCCAAGACCAACCTCGCCATCGGCTGCCTGCCTTGCATGTCGCTGTGTGTATGTGTCGCACGCTTGTTCTACTGATGTAAGAGACAACCGGCGTTGATGCCATGGGGTGCCGGTGAAGGAGCAGACGTCGTCATCCCATGCTGTTCGTGCGACCAACGGGTTCTCCCCCCCTTCCAAGCGCGGGGTGACAAGCACATGACTGACCATGCCGGCCGAGTGACTCTGGGCTACCATTGCCGACAGAAAGAGGAGAGCACCATGACAACTTGACAAGTCACTTGAACAGTTGCTAGCACTAGTGGGAGCCCGGTAGGATTGCGAATTCTTCTACGGCGAGGCGCACCACCAAGGGTCAAGGTTGGGGTCCGTCGAGAAAGGCCCGCGCGCACGGCCAGCGCCGACTGAATGCCAACGTGTGATTGATGTGTCCACCAGGGCACCACGTTGCCGCCAAGAAGATTCCAATTCCATCCTTTCTCCAAGTCTCTAGATTCCTGGGTCTCGGGCTGCTGTTGTTGCCAATCATGTTTCCAACTGTGTTAGTATTATTGTGTACCTGTGCGACCTTAAGAGGGATCGCCTGGACTACGTACCTCAGTACCTCTGCCGTACATAATTACCTACACTACCTAGTCGTATCCGTATATCCGTACCAGTAGCATGTGTGGGGGTCTTGGCCGCAAGCAAGTCTCTTTACTACGTACTATGTAGTAAAAGCTCGACTTAATTAGCATCATGAACCTTGAACGTGGGTCCAGATGGGAAATGAACAAAACATCCGCTCACCAGCGAACCCCATGATGGATGGAGACCGGAGAGCGGAGACTTGGCAAACCAAAGCCACACATCAAACGACCCGTTAAGGGCCCCCAAGGCTGTGGGGGTTGGTTCGTTTGTTTTCCTCTCGTCGAATTGCTTGACTCACTGAAGAATGTTCACAATCAGGGATGATGCGAGAAGCCGTACCGAAGCAAGCATGTTGAACACGAAGGAGATGGAGAAGAAATTAGTGAGGCCTCTCTTTTTTTTTCCCTTTTTTCCCCCGCTCTCTCTCTCTCTCTCTCAGAGCGCGAGGAGGTTGCCCACAGGGTTTGGTCCCCCCTCTACCTCAGTAAGGATACACTCCGTAGGTTCTCACTTAGGAACGACATTGAGGGCTAATGGCCCGCCCACAATGCAGGGTGAGCGTCGGGCCCCTCCCTGTGCAGTAAATTAGGTAGTGTGCTACAGGCATTTTGGGGGCTCCTCGGTGTGGTGTGCCCTGAACATCGACTCCTGGACCCTACGAAACCGCTTTACCGTGGGCAGGCGGCAGACAGGCAGGCAGGCAGAGCGAGTTTGGACATAGCTACTATACACAGCCGGCCGAGTGTGTCAGTGCAACTGGGGAGCCAGAGTCGGATTGTCCGGGTGCCAAAAGCGGGTACGGAAACGGCGGACTAACGAGGTTACCAATGGTGGGAGCTTCCGCAAGTGCCGGCCTTGCGCAGAACCGAAGCTGGAACCCTCTGTGTTAGCTGCCGTCACATATAGCTGGTCCAAGCTGAGAAATTTCTTGTCTGTCCATCCGGCTGGTTTTGGGAGTCTACCTAGTCTACACTAGGTACCTAGTAGGGGGGGTCGTTGACGAGGGCGTGGATTGCGTCCGAGCTCGCCAGTGATCGCCACTCGCCCAGATTCACGGTTACACGGAAACCGGGGGGGGGGCCTTCCTTCCACTTGTCCCGGCCCGCCCAATCGGATCCCAAGAGACCCAACGAACTTGTCGTCGCGGGCAGGGAGAGTCCTGGATTGGTCCTCTTCGAGGTGCGCAGCGGGTTCCAGGGGGCCTCGCCTGTACCGGGCGGTGCCAGGCGCCATGAGGTCATCAAACTCCTTGTTCTCCTTAATCTCTACGTAACATGTTGTTGGCTAGCTGGCAGGGAGAGAGGCTTTTCCCATTGGCGCAATCATCGCGATAGCCAGTCAAGTACCTAGGGTTTTAGTTTGCTCTTTTACATATTTTTCTTCTGCTCTCACATGACTGACACCGTTTGACAGCAAGCGTTTCGGCAAAATGGCTCGTTGACGAAAAAAAGGGAAGAAGAAAGGAAAGAAAGACAGAAAGACAAAATGATGAGGGGGAGACAGAGAGAGATTAAAGAGACGTTGGCTCTTTAGCGCCGCCGCCGATCTGCCCTAGAATGAAACGGCGAGAAGGAAGAAAAGAAGAAGACAAAAACTAGCACGAACGCAAGTCTTGTTACCAAACCACCGGTCCATCATTTGATACCTAGGTATATCGCGGAGCCAATGCAGTCAACGTAAATGCATAACCGCGGGCCGTCACCGTTGACTATGTTCGGTACTTTGCAATTCAGGCACAACTTTTACTATTACTTTACAGTATTCTTACAAAAGTAGAGGTACGGCCTGTACTCGACCGTTTGGGCTTTGAAGCAACCAACCCCCCTTTTTTTGCAGGTTGGGTGGCATTCTTTGCTTTCCATTACAGCTGCTTCTTCAGCCCGCCAAAGGAGCCGACACCCTCGGCAACGTCCGCCGCCTGCTTGTTGCCCTTGAGCTGGCCTGCGAGATTATCAGTGGCCATGTTCTCTCTCTCTCTCTCTCTCTCTCTCTCTCTCTCTCTAGAGAGAATGGGAGGGCTGTTCTTCACTTACCATCGACAAAGTCCTGGCCGGCTTTCATCCCCTGCGCCTGCATTTTTTTCTTCTCTGCCTCGGCCTTTGCCTTGAACATCATGATGCTGGTCACGCGACGAAAAGTGTCAGGAGGCAGAGCACGGAAGGGTGATGGGTGTGGTATGGCCCTGAGAGGGGGGAGGGGGGGGCATGGAGAAAAGGATAAGGTGGGTAGGTAGGTAGACAGGCACTCACCCGATTTGCTCGATGATGGGGTCCAGCATGCCCTGCTGGTAGGCGAAGAAGCACGCGACGAAGACGACGACGACGACGGCCAGGGAGATGATGAGAGATTGCGTGGTGGAGGTCTCCATGATTGATGTCTGTTTTCGATGACGAAGAGCTGGATTCGATCAAGGTTGCAAGGTGCGGCGTCTGGCGATGATATCTCTCTCTCTCTTTGCAGCACGGGTGTAAGTCGTCAATGTTCTCTGACTGATGTCTACCGGAATCTTTGCGACCGTATCCCACCGAGCCCGTCGTTTATATCCCTTTTCAACATCGAAAAGAAAAAGAGGGAAAAACTTGGTCTGACGTGCATGCAGCATTCCCCCCTCACATCGTGTAACCCCGCGGGAGTGAGAGAGAGAGGCGATCGACAATGACGTCCCTAAGCCTGCTTCAGCGTGGGGGAGGGGGCAGAAATCAGGGTCTCGTCCAACTGCTGGGGGACCACGGCGCGCGTCAGCGAGCGTCTCCAGCCGGGTGATGATACATCATTCTTTCTTTAGATGATTACCCCCCCTCCCCGAAAAGAAAAGGAGAAAAAAAAAGGAAAAAAAACTGGCCTTGCCTGGGTACTACATCATTCTTCCTTCAGGCGGTTCCCGAAACTGGCTCGAACCTGGTTTTGATGTTATTCCCCCCTGTGACTCCCAGTGCGGGTGGGCCGCACACGCACGCATACACACACAGGCCGGACCGGGTTCCGAGATGTCGTCAACCAGCCCGATGGAACAAAAAGAAGGGGGGCTCGCGACAGGACTCTCGTAGGGCTCAGCCGTCGGAAGAGAAAAAAAAAGGGGGAGGCACGGGGAGCACGAAGAAGAAGCGCCTGGGCTGGAGCGTAACCCCCAATCTGGAAGAGATAGGGGGTAAAGGCATGACCCTGTTGCTTTCCATCTCGTTCTTGCATGTCCCACAAGAATTTGGAATGAAATAAAGTTCGGAGGCCTCCTCTCTTTCGGATCGTCGCTTAAAACCAGGCTTTTTAGAGATTGCCCGATTTTCATCGGAAGCCCTTGCAGCTCTGCTCAAACGGGGTTTCAGCCGTCGCATTGGCCACATTCTAATATAAAGTGAGTTTCTTAAGTTGACCTCCGTGGACCTTCGAACCGGTGGAGATTAAGCTACTTTGTAAAGGGCGAGCTTTAAATGAACCTCGAGGAGAGGAGCGGGGGGTGGGAGGTGCTATTCGGGTACCAGAAGAGTGGCCGGCGAGTGCGCGATGCCTTCGGGGGAGCGGTGTGGACTGGACGAGGTGAGTGTGTCACGAGCCTCTGAAGGGTTCATCTTTTCCCATCAAACGCTGGTAACTGGCACATCCCGTGTAGTCGTACCGGTCGCCTCGATGAAGTAAGTGTGTACCTCCAGGTTGATTAGCAAGGCGAAGAATGGCGGGTATCTTCCAGACTTTGCGGCGGACGTCCTTCTACAGACGGTCAGTCCATGGGCAACGCTGAAAATAACCCTCAACCGTGCATACCTCGGCTCATCTCCCCGCTCTCGCTCGAGAGCACAACACTCTGCTGCCGTTGCAATTGATCCTGGATCCCAACGAATGCAGGCCCATGGTCTCATCTTGGCACTAACCATTATCGAGGCGCTGTTGCACAGGTACGCGGAGGAGCACTTTTCACGTCGCAGGCAACTCACGGGGATTGGAGATGCCGGGCAAGTACCACCATCAAGTTACAGGACACGGCCAATGGACATGGTCTCTACGTCGACACTCAGTTGATCCATCTCTGACATGACCTACAAACAACATGTGGCCCGCCTCGTCGGTCAACGAGCCTCGGCTATCGTAGTTGGCCCCTCGGTGCCACGTCGATGAAACTTACAAGAGGCGCCAGATCTTTCTTGCTGTGTATATGCTAGGCGGGATATGGAACCGCTAGAAAAGCGAGGGAACGGGTCCAAGGCCGAACCCACCCTTGGTTCATGGCCCAGGGTCGAGGCGCATGCTTGGCCGTCCCGTATTCGAACTCAGCGAGGCCCGGATCCAGGTGGACCTCTCGGCAGCCATCTCCTCTTCGGTCCCTCTTCACCTGCCTTTCTCTGACCGCATTCTCAACTATTTGGCTGAAGCAGCAAAGAAGAGGGCAGAGGGCGGCTCACGGAGACGAACGAAGGAGAAAGTATCATGGGGTCCCAGTTCTGCTGATCGATCCAGCCCCAGATAGATGGACAGTCTGGTAAAATAATCGACCCGATGTTCTTTGTCATTGGAGGCGAGCCTATTCATGACGGACCCTGCTGCTGCTCTTGGATCTGCATAGTACTATCTCTTCAAGATTTCATCACTCAACTTTGATTTATAATTTTTATTGTGCTGCGGCTTAGCTGGTGTTCTTAATCAGCTGCTGTGATAGACATATATGTTAACTCAGCGCGCAGGGCGAATTGGAAACGCATCAGACTCCGGCCAGCTCGATGGGAAGCTGGGAATCTAGAGGGAGGGTGATCCGGAAGCCCTGAATATTGAGCCAGTGCAGGTCGACGTTGATGAATGCCAGCTCAATGTGTGAGCGGACAAGATGGCAGCCGCAATCTCTGAGCGGATAGCAATCTGTCATATGCCTGGACCATGCGAGCAGCTCAGCATCCTGGAACATTCAAGGGCTTTCGGCCTGCACGTCAGGAACCATGTCTCTTGCAGTTTCCTCAGCCGGGGCGAGAGCAGCTAGGGCGTCGCCATCGTCACCAGCAAGACTGCCATTGACGTCAGGCACAACAGGTGTTGAGACGATTGGTGACGCTTGTGGATGATCCAGGCCGTTGCCTGACGGAGACGCAGTGTTTGTGCCCAAGCAGGGCTACACGACGGCGGACATCGGACACTGTCTCGCAAAGATTGGAGGTGGTCGCGAGGTCGCCAAGCAGAGCGTGACGAAATTCCAGCTCTCTCTGAGAAGCCTTAGATGCCTTTGTGATGTACACTACCTCGCGCGTGCAAGTCTTGGAGAGGCAGGTACAAGGAGAGCAGGGGCTCTGCCTGTCAAAGCGGACCAGAGGCGACTGCATTCGCATAGGTAGACAATGACACTAACACAGTGTTAGATAAAACCGGTATAAGTATCATGCCCGATACTCTACACAATGATGATGTTTCTAGATAAAAACACGATACCATGAAAGCTCGTAAGGAAACCTCAATGATTCCAGGAGTTGCTATATCTAACGCACCAGATCTGTTGCTGTGATTGTCTTGCCATCTGTTCAACACATCAACGAAATCCAACACTCGAGATGCTTCGCCTCGCAGGACTTTTGGCCAGTTACAGGCTATTGGTTGCTCAAAGAGCTCCAATGCTTTCCGTATGTCGCAGTTCCCAGTCGTTGGCGAACATGGGCGGCAGCCTGGACCAGGCTGGGCGGCCACAAAAGCTGCTGATAGTGCACTGGGCTGCAGGCTGCACGGAGATGGATTCATCTACAAGTGCAAAAGTCTCAGGTCCAGGCAAGGTTTCTAATCTTTGAGGGATGGGAATTTCCTAGGCTTGTGCCACAAAGCAAATAGGTGAGAGACAGGGTGAGAGTCATAAAGGATAAAACAAGAGTCTTAGTATTGTTACTCTTTTGTTGAGGAAGGACCATGGCTTCCTGACCCCAGAGCAACCAGGGTTTCCATCTACCACTAAACTCTAATCGCAGCAGGCAAGAAGAACAGCAGCCTCCAGTCAACCGCCTTAGATACGTACCTCGGTGTAAGTACTAATGACTACTTAAATCGGTTGTTATCTCCATTTTATCTTTAGTTTCTGTCATTTCCCCATCTTTCCTCCTTCAACCCTTGTGCTCTTACCTTCGTCACAGTTCTCCCCACTCTTCCTCAGGGGAGTAATTACAAGATGAACGCCAACTTGCCGCCGCTCCTGAGCAAGAGCAAGATCGACACACTTTGCGACAGCTTGCGAGAGAAGTTGGAGAATACGGACGAATTTACCCGAGTAACGAACCGTGATGTCGAGATGTATGAGAGCAACTTCAAAGCTCGTGTGCACCGAGATATGGCCGGCCGGGTCGATTACCTGGACGACAGCCGAGCAACCCTAGGCCAACGGCGCGAGAAGATGAGGAACATCCACGAAACCATCCGAAACAATGAGGATCTTCAAGAGATGGTGTCGTCGAGCGATCTTTACAAACACACGCTTGAATCTGCGAAGTGTTGGGCGGTCTTGTTGACCATGGAATGGAAGGAACTTGATGCGTTCCTCCAGTCTTTGCGCACTGGCGATGTGAAAGCAAAGAAGAAGACGCTCCGCGAGTTCTTATTAGCTTGCAGCAACGTGGGCGGACTGATATGGTGGAGTGAGTCTCTCAATATCACACATTTTCATCCCCATCCTCGTTCTCATCCTCGTTCTCATCCTCGTTCTCATCCCTATTCTCATCCCTATTCTCATCCCTATTCTCATCCCTATTCTCATCCCTATTCTCATCCCTATTCTCATCCCTATTCTCATCCCTATTCTCATCCCAATCCTTATACCCTGGTTGTATAACTAATATCATATAGTGAGTGAGACTCCTACATCAAAGAAGGAGCAGATTCGGGCGCGTAATGAAGCACAAAGGCAGGCGGTGTGTAGTTTCTATGATTCCGTCATTTCTAGTCCCTGTGCTAACATGCCTAAAGGCCCTTTCAAGAGATGGTTTCCAATGCGTCCTTACGCACTCGGCAATCCGAGAAGTCTGTCACATATGCCCCTTCTGGTCACTTTCGCGACGCCAGCAGATACAGAGCTCTGTCATCGGTCCTCTCACAGCCATTCTAGGCGAAGAACTGTCCGAAAAAATGATGAAAATCACCAACCAGAAGACGCCGACCGGCGCAACCACCACACCTGGGGATTTCGACATCCTTGATTCCCCAGCGAACATGATTACCCTGAGTAATCAGCTCCACAAACTGTGGGATGATGGGGTGTTTGGTCTTGAGCCAATTCGTCTCCGACAAGAGTTCGTTACCTTTGAGGAGACTGTTGGCCAGGTCAAACCTGGGACAAGACCATCGGCGGTGAAGAGGGGCGCGGAGGCAGCTGACGACCAGCCGTCGCCTAAGAGAGCCACCACCAAAAGCGACCAGATGGGGAAACCGGCAAAGCTTGTCCAAAGAGAGAAGCTGATGCATGGGATCGAACTACGATTCCATTGGCTTCGAAAGACTACGTTGGGAGGGTTGGGGGACAGCCCTCCAACGCCGGATGCGGATCCTCGCGACATGTGGACGCAATGGAGTCATGATAACGTGCGTGACAACGATCACGCAACTCCGTTAGAGAACGGTCATATCTTGACCATCTGGTCCGAAGACCCCAGTAAGGTCCCGAACTGGGAACTGGTTTCCATCCAGTGGCTGGCGTTCAGACTACACCGGTTGTCTGGAGCAGCCGACGTCGACTTATACGCCCCTCGAAAAGACCAGGAGGATGACGAAGCCTTAGCTGCCCGAGTCACCTTGGCGAGGCGTGAAGCGACAGATATGATCGCAGAGAGGCTGGGACTGGACCCAGATGAGCTTTGGGACGATCCTCGGAGTCCTTACTACGTGCCGCCCGAAACCCCCCAACCGCACGCCGACTAGGAGATCAGCGATGGGGAGAAGGAGGATTTTTCAGAGGACAACGTCGTGAAGGAGCACCTGTCAGGGGACACCAAGGAGATGGGAGATCTCGTGACTCGTCTGAGTCAGCTTGCTCTGTCCCCCAGAGTGTCAATCGCAGCATAGGTACTAGATGTACACATTCGTACCATCAAACAAAAGTACCAAGAAGGGGTGATAACTCCATGGTCCTGAACTGATTCTGCCGTGGAGCATTGATTCATACTTTGGTCATTGATCCTGTCATGTTTTACTTTCATAGCCTTCACTGTGGTCTTCAGGACTTGCGCCATGACCAACGCCCGGTACGGAGCTCGCACGATGAAAGCATCTGCTACGAGTGAGTATAAGAAAGCTTCCCAGTGGCAGGGATTTGAAAGTGCCGTGTTTTTCCGATGGCGTCGATTACAGGCGAGGGGGCCCATAGACTGAGGATAGAATCATACATCCGTGGTAAAGAATCCAGCTGCAACGCGCGGTTCTGTTGCCTTATGGTAGAGCTACGGTTCAGGGTGCCCGGTCGGCAGGTTATCCCAAATTTCGGCAGATAACAGTCTCGCGGATATGTCAAGTCGCGTTTACCTGCGTCAGACGGCCCCTATATCGCGTGGAATACTACGTTGTTTAAGCCCACAAATCTCCCGACATGTCCACGTGTCTCGAAGAACCTCGCTATCGTGAGGCTCCCCGTGTCATTATATGAGTAGAGACCACCCGGGCGTCTAGCTATACTGCGCAGGTGCCAGAGGCACGGCGGCCGGCCGTGATTCTCGCCTGGTGCTCGCTGACATTTCTTTTCTTGGGGAGGCTGTAGGTGTGGTGAGAACCTCTAGCAAGCCACCTGACCTAGTGATGGAGCAAGCCCGCCAGCTCATCAGCAAGACTCCAACTTGGATGTTCCACCCAGTCGCCTCCAACAGTGTCGTGTGGTGGGGGCTCGATGTCACTTTCAGCAGGCAGCCCTTGCACACAATTTACTTTCGTGACCATGGGCCTTTGAAGATATCGGTGCCTCCCGGAATTTACCTCGAAGAACAAATCAGGCGAATATGTGTGTGTGCGTGTGTGTATGTGCGAGAGGGAGATAGAGAGAGAGTCACGACTTCGGGGTCGGGATATGACTGTATCTACATGGACTGGACCGTGACGCTTGTGTCAAAACCTCAAGATACTGAGATACCCGGCAGTCGCTTGCCATGGACACAATCCATATACTGGCGTATTTCTGTCTCGTGCATGTGAATGTTGAAATCTGTCTTCGCAAGCCGTTCAATTCGAGAGCTACCTCAGATATAAAATGTGGACAAGAACTTGTAAATCAAGATGGTTTCTATCGCCGACATGAATATATTGACTGACCAGGGTAGATGTTGTGCTTTCGCCGATGACCGTCTACACTGTTCTTGAGGCCCAGCCAGACTGACCGAGTTAGTCGCAATGTATTAACCGCTCGGACGACCAGGATCATTGAAACTGGAGGGTTCATCCATTCTGGTTGGTCTGCCGACTGCTCTTCCACAGCTAGGCGCTCAAACACCAGGCCGAGGTCAATATATCAGCATCAGTTGCGTGCTATATGGACCTATCTGGCCGAGCTCCAAGGCCGTGCCTGTGAAAGAAACATGACTAGTGAAGATGAATCAACGTTTGCGACTTGGTGCAGCCGGACATCGCAGGACTCTACCCGCAGACATCAATGCCGGACGGTCCCCAGAAATGTCGACTTAGCGTTTGGCACCTTTGGAGTTCGGCATTGTGTCATTGACGCGTCGAGAGACGAGAAGCTTGAGGTCAACAAGGGAAGAAGAACATGTAGCTCGGCCCATGGAACTGATCCGACAAGCCCTGGGGGAGATGGGACCACGGCGCCCTCCTTTCGTCAACCTTTTGGAACGGAACCACCTGTACTATCGGATTGGATCATCTTGGTTCAGCATGGTGTGACTGGTCATAGCCGGTCCTGGACTACAAAGCTTCCCATCTGGCTCATATCGACAAAGTAGTTATGCATCACCTCTTGTCAACAACGTCCTCGGCGCGATCGAATTCCGGCGGGCGAAGCTGATGCTCCAGGGTAGAGTCTACCAGAGAGAAACGTTCCGGAGCACGAACGGGACAGCGGGCAGCTACCAGATCAGACATCGGACCACTGGTAGAGCGCCTGCCCGATGTCAGCGGAATTTACTCCTTGCGTCGGTTCCGCAAGAGGAGAACACGCCGGCCCCCTTGCGTGGCGAACCTCGGAGCCATGGGAGAACCGAACCTTGAGCAGCAAACTAACGGTTCGGATGCCCGAGAAAAACAAATCGAATCGACCAACTGTGTCAACATCTGCCGGGGTCGACTCTCCATCCTCACCAGATGAAATTTGTCCAATAACGGAAGTGCGCGGCTGTTCAGTCGCGTCACGGACCCTGGAGACGATGTATACCGCGAACCCCAAGTATTGCGGACTCAACGTCAGCCTCCCAAGCTTCACCACGTGACGGCCAAAGACACCGAGGTAAACCGTCCTTGCTCAAAGCCGAGTTGCCTTCCTTCTCCGTCGTCCCCGGACATGTCTCATCAACACTCTCCCGAGACCCAGCCAGCACCACTTTAGCCTCATCAAGACCGAACCCACACTCCCTCCCACCCGGGCGCCCGCAGCCCACCAAACCCACCTCCGCAGAATACAAGAGCCTCGAGAAATCGAGGCCTGTCGCAACCCACTGGCCGGTTGGCCCAATGGCAAGGCGTCTGACTACGATCCCGCAACATATTGATGTCTCGCTACGTGCATTTCGAGCGGGAGGCGGCGCATCACAAGTTATCAGGAGATTCTGGGTTCGACCCCCAGGCTGGTCATAATTCTTCTCTTTTTGGATTGTTTTTGGTATGTTGTTGTTGTTCATCGCCGTCATCCTTTGGAGCTACCTGGCCTGTGGAGCTGACTTGCTTGACTTGCTTGCTTCAACGTCTATTGACCCTCGTCATCACCGGCCAGGACTTGTCGTCGCCCTCCAACATCCGAATTTGCTCTACCCAGTCAGGGAATCCGTGACCGTGATCCCCCTCAGCCGCGACGCGTTGCAGAGTTTTCACCATTTAACCGGGCCTTTCTTCCCACTCCCTTCTCGATGGTGTGCACCCAAACGCCGAAAGAGGCAGTCCTGGCACCAAGAGAGGGAGCCTTGGGACTCACTAGATATGCCATGTATCCGTAATGCCTCACGAAATCTACCAGGAGTCGGTTGAACGAGGCAACCAAGGGGCTCAGGAGACGCCTCCGGAGCCATGGCCTCTCTTCTCAGCTCGCGTACGCCAAGCCAAAACGCGATGCTACGGTCACTTCACCGAGCTTAGGGCATCACAGCCGCAGGAACCCCCTCCCCGGGCCCATCTCGCCTCTTCCCATAGTGAAGCGTCGAGACCCAATGCCTTCGTCTCGTTTTCCGTCTTCATCCCCCCTTCCATCGCAGTCAGACGTTGCTGGCTCGTTGCGCGTCCTGGGAAGGGGGACGGGGTCCTGTCTAGTTTTCCTTGTCTCGCGTCTAAAAAAGCCGAGACGTACAGATCCCAGATCCGAGAAAAAATATCCATCGAATCCATCGGATTAAAAAAAAAAGACATGCCTGTAAACTTGCAGCCGGGTATACGGAAACAAAAAAGCCTTGGACAAGCGGAATAAACCAAAGCGGTCTCTTGTCTTTCCACGTCCAGTTCAGCAGTACCACCACTCACTCGTTCCCATTCCGGAACCCCAGGTGATGCAGTGTTTTTTCTTTTCTTTTTCTTTTTCTTTTTCTTTTTCCTTTCCCTTTCCCTTGCCCCCTTTCTCCCCAAAATGGAGGTGGTTGGTCCCAGTCTTCCACATAAACCTTCTCAGGAGGGCAGCCTGTCGATTTCCAAGAGTGATATCTCTCTCTCGGGGGACCAAGGGCACACGTCTCGAAGGAGCGGGCCTCAGGTTCACCCTCTCATCCGGACGTAGACAGGGAGGAGGTCGGGAAGCCGGCAACTACAGTGAGCGCGAGAGGCCGTTCGTCGTTGTCGAGAACCGCCCGGCCCCTGCCTCTCCACGTCGAGGGCTCGGGTCTGACCTGGTCCTCCGTGGCCGCCGACCACCAGCCACGCGGCATCTGCGGGCCACGGCACCTCCCATCATCCATGGACTCGCTCGCCTCTAGAACGTCTAGGAAAGCCGATTGAGCCTCTAGCCCCTTCCCCTCCCTCCCCACCTCCCAAATATGCTCCACCACTTCGGATTTAGGGGAGGAGAATGGGGGGGGAGCGGACAGCGGCCGACGGGTAGATGGAGCCTTGGTGAAGCTGGCTTGGCAAGCAAGCGTTATCGACAAGACTCACGCGGCTAGCAAGCAAACAGAGACAGGCCGAGCGCACGCGCAGCCACAGCCGCAGCCCGCGACATGCCATCTACAGGATCTCTCACTTACGTCCAGTATGTATGCGCGCGCGCGCGCGTGTGTGTTTGTGGTTCACTCGCTGGCTCGTCCGCTCACCTACCACCTTGCGTCCGTATTCCGTATTTAGGAAGCTGTTTCGATGCCTGCCCCATGAGTCTTTGCACAATATCAACTGAGGTACGTACGCCCTTCCCCCTTCCATAACCCCCTACTAGGGCGGCGCTCCCGTCCTCCTCTCAGTCTACTCTATTACGCGACAGGATAGGGGTTCTGTTTCGGCTAGCACAGTTCATACATAGTAGACCTTGCCTCTCTCTGCATTCCATCGCCCGATGGTCATTCATGTACAGGTATTCAGTGACTCGCTCAATGGTACTGTACTCACTGTCACTACTGCCTGTTTCCTAGTCCAATATCCCCCAAAATACCTCCCCTGGGGAGGGGGGGTTTCGCCAAGGATGTTGCCCGGGGTTGTCGCCGCGCATGGACGCGTGTTGCAAGACGGGAATGTTACCGTCAGGCCAACGATAAGAAGGCGCGGAAAACAGGGTGTGCCAAGACCGACGTGTTATTCAAGTCCTTTGTTGAATCCGTTGACAACCTGAGGCGCATGGTTACATGCAAGTATTGATCAGCCTCAAAGAGAGTCAAGAGTCTCTAGAGTCGAGAACAAGCAATTACGGCACCCTCTGACGTCAACTCGACTTGATGAGCTGCGGCCCCCCCTCACACTTCCCTTCTCCTGCGGTGCTTGAGTCGTGCACAGTTGCCAATGACGCAACTGCCTTCCAATATATACGAATGCATACGGATAGTATCCGTGCCATGTATGTACATGGCGATTGCTGTGGCTGCCTCTTCTGCAGTACCTTGCTGGCGCTTCGATCTCGTGTAACCGTGGGCAATCCTCCGCGGCGGCAGGGATTCGTCCGGAAGAGAGCCGCGTCTTCGATTGTGATACACACGGCCGTGAGAGCCGGGGATTGAGGCTCCTTCAGGAGTCGTCGGCTCTTGAACTGGCAGATTACATTGGCTCCCCCGATGCTGGTGAGATGAACTTGGCGGAAGCTCCATGATCGGCATCCAGCCGAGATGCAATGTCGAAAGCAGGTTGGAATCGAGCCGGTTCATTGACTCAGGTACAGTCGTCATGGCAGGGCTCGACTGAATCGTGAACGTCCCTTCCCGGGTTGCACATCCCGGACGTGAGGCGACCTTCAAACCGCAGGACCGGAGATGCAGCCTATCACTCGGCTGCCAACTTGGCATTGCAGGAACGTCCGTTGTCGACGTTATCGGCGGCTCCCTTGCCTGCCGAGATGACTGGCTCAACCCGGCACGGCTTGGTGCGTCTTTCGGGCTTTGCAAAGCCTTCTCGGCGTCCGGTAATAACCAGTTAGTGCAGAGCCACGAAATGAAACAAGCAAGGCTGGAGCTGGAGACGGGTGGCCCGAACAACAGATCAGACGAGCTGCATTCCCAACGCTTCTCGCGCCAGGTGCCCTAAGGACAGGAGCCATCCCTCCCCGCCCACTTCTAACCGGCAGAAGCCCTGCTTTGGGGCATTCCGGTGCGGGGCATAACTGCTTTCAACCTTCTGGTACAGACAACAGACTTGAGCCAATTTGCTCCAAGAAGGTATTTCCATGTGCCACACGACAGCCCTACCTCAGCTCAGGGACTCAGCTAGTATGCAGTGCTTGACCCCGATGGGGGCTGTGACCACCCAGCGCCGTGTGTGCGTGTGTGTGTGTGAATGAGTATGCCTGCGTGCGGTTCCGAGGCGCGCACACAACTTGGGGTGTGTCGCTCTGTACGTACTGCTACCTAGGTACCTACTACAGTAGAGATTTTTTCCAGAACGAATCGCATCGCCCGTCTTCCTTAGCGGAGGGCGGCTGGGCATGGGTTCGCATACCGCTCCCACGTGGATGATGGCGGGACTGCTGTTCCAAGTGGAGATTTTGTGCCTTCTCGTCCATAGTATCCGTGGTAGGCAGTACCAGTACGTACGCAGCACGAATAGTCAGTCCGTTCGTCCGTCCATCGTGAAAGCGAAAAACCAGTGAAATGCTGTGTGGGCACAGCAGTGTCCATTCCATGTGCGTTGGCTTCACCAACGTCGGGATGGGATGGTCGCGGCGGCCGCCGCTGCTGCTGCTGCTGCTGCGGCGGCGTCTTTCTCGGAATAAATTTGACAGGTTGTCACAGCTCTGCACAACAACCTGTCTGTCACCTGTTCCGTTAGGTCGTGCGCAGTTCCGCGAACGAGCGATTCCACGCCGCCAGCTAAGCCTAGCGGTGTCCGTTCTGTAGCGCCCGGCGGCCCTTGAAAAAACCCCCCACCCCTTCTCCAGTACCTTGCAATTTCGGAGATAATTCGACTTGTCGACTCGAGGGATGGTCAAGGTCCCCCCTCCCATCGTGCTACCACGGTCATGCCGCATCTTGCAGGCAGAGACCTTGCTCTGGTGGAGTGGTCCGAGGGGGGGTGCCACATGCCGTCCAACCTGCAAAAGGGCTGCTCTCGTGAGGGGTACCTATTTGGAGCAAGAAACGCTCCCCCCCTCGTGTCAAGGGTGTCGTAGCCTGACTAGCGAGTAGGTACCTAGTAGAAGTGGTGGTGGTGCGCCAAGACTCCCGACCGGCACTTTGCTTGTAGTGTATACGTACTCCTTCCGCTGGGCGGAACTGAACTCACAGACATGGGCCTTACCGCTTCCGAAGCGCCCATCGGATACGAGCGAGTCAGAACCAGATAGTGCGTGCTAGTCTCGTGACGATGGACTTATCAAGCAAATTTACGGCTGACTGGGAAAACCAACCCCCCATCACATTTTGACATGATGGAAACGTAACGCGTCGGCTTGACTGCCCAAAGTTCCAACAACACGACCTGTTGACGTAGTTGGTCTTCATGACTCGTGTAATACCACCCATGCTCGTCATCTCGCGAGACGTGGGCATTAAAAAGAAAAGAAAGAGAAGAAAAAAAAAACTGCCAATCTCTTGCAAGTGGCGGTCAATCGAGGCATTCGCCAGCGGCGTTCGCCGTTCTCAAATCCGACGGGGGGTCAAGGGCATGACCGTCGTGTGCAGAAGTTGCCATGTACATCATAAGGACAACACCGTCGAGCTTGTACTGTCAGGGTTGTCGGCTTGAGCCTGCCTACTACCTACCTACTATACGTTCGCACGTGTACTATGTACATAGTATACGTGGATTACTCACTCGACGTTGGTGGTGGAGTCATCGGGGGAACCGCAAAACAGCCTCAATAACCGCTGAGGCCCCGAAGCCACGCGGGAGACCAGCCAAAAGTCCCACCGACAGAGCGCGCTTGATGTTGGGGGTGGAGGGTCCATGAAGAAGCAGCTTGAGATCTCGCCGCTGGCGAGTCTCCAACTCCAAGACGGCCTCTTTTTTGGGGGGGTCACCAAAGGGAACTAGGCTGTCAGAACCACATGCCCCGCAAAGAAGGCTGGACGGCCGCTGCCATATGCCATCCACAAGTCTCGAAGCAACAGCAGAGGCGGAGAAGTGGCAACGGGGGTGATGTACTGACTACCGAAGATCAGTTGCCTCTAAAAAAAAACTAAAAAACTATTGTTAACTGCTGCATATCCGTCCGTAATTGCGAGCTCACCTCGATTGTTATTACTACATAGTAGATCAGCATTATCAATGTCGAACGCACGGCGCCTAGACCTGCCTTTGTTGTTGCAGAGCCCTGGCGGACGGACAGACAGGACTTTTGGTTGTCCCTGACACGAGGAGACGATGATGAATCGATCAGAGGGACGGAACCTCCATCAGACCGAGGCTCTGACGCGAATCCCTGCAGGGATCGCCAGCCACAATACAGCATCGGTCTTCCTCTCCAAGCATCCCCGACCTATCGTCCAGGGATCTGGCCCAAGGCGATGGTGGTGCTGCAGTTTCCTTCTCGGTCGTTCCTTGCGCAGCGGTTATCAGCCGATGACACGCAATTTGCCCATCGCAATGTATTCGCGACGTTACCAGAGTTGTAGTGGCTGGGATATCGGCTTTATTCCGGACCATCCCCCGTCTTCGCCGGTAGTGCTCATTTTCGCCTCTCTCGATGCTGTTCTCGTCCCCTCCTGTTAGAGAGAGCGAGCTTAGTGTAGGTATGGCCCTCGTGTTTGGGGGCCATGACTTCAGCGTGGGGCCCGTCGCATCCCGGCATCGTCACACGAGATTGGCGGATATGAGTCCCCTATTCGGTTGAGCTAGACCGTGAATGGTCCTTCCTCCCTCTGTCACGTCTCTCGGCCGGTTGAGGGAGGGCATCAAGCTTTGGTCACTAAAGCTAACTAGACGGAAGAGGCACTTGTCGGAGTGGTCGTCGTGTCTACGGACGCGAGATCTTCACAGGGCCCTTGGGAAGTCTGACACAGCCCAAACGTGCTGTACCCCTACCTAGTGTACACCAGAACAGTCACAGCAGAGGGGGATACGTACATCCCAGGTGATGACGGTGTCGGAGGGAAGCCGGCTGGGTACTAGGTATGTTTGTTGCAACTGTCGGATATCTCTCCGCTGCACACTCACCCCCCCAACTTCCAAGTCGAGCAATCAATCTGTTAGTACCATGTACTGTGCTCTGCGTCCCGACTTGAACCTTGATGCCGGAACCAGGCCAAAGCACGCACTACGGCGGCTTCGATTTCACTTGTCAGGCATGTCGGTCTCTTGGTCGGGGCAAGTTCGGACAGAAAATTCTGCACCCTCCCCATGGCCCATGATGCAAACGTGGCGTGAGTAATTCGTCACTGGGGTATTTGGTCCGCGACCGAGTTTCGAGCACAGCACAGCGAACATCAGAGACTCGCATGGCCACCATCCAAACGCTGTTGCCCCTTTGGTGATGGAATACTTTGGAGATATGGCCAAAGCTCCCGGATCGTGTGCTTCTAGAAGCGAATAATGGGGAACCTCAATACCGGGCTAGAAGGGTTGAACGGGGCCGTGGACCCCTCCTCACGCTCGAGCGTCATCGTCCCACGACTTCTCGAGCCGTCCAATGCGACCCACGGCGTCCCTCGCGTTCAGACTTCAGAGGACTGCGGCCAGCAACGCCACTGGGTCAGGTCAGGAAGGATAGATGGGTGGAGAGCTGCTGTCAAGGAGTGAGCTATGCCGAAAGAGCCGGGATAATCTGCATGCTGGCGGGAGTGTCGCTACTTTTCACGCTGTAACCTCATCCGAAAACGGCTACCAGCTCAGCACAGGAAGGAGTGCCAGCAAACCCCTTGAACCATGTAGGCATTGTAGCGCTATCTGGTGGCCGTCGGCCAATCTTTGGCTTCACGGCCAGTGTCGCGTCCTTAATTCTTCACCTTGACGGCCCCGTGATGTCGTTTTGATGAAACATCCTGGTCGTTGGGAAGCCGGAAGTGAAATCCAGATAGAGGGTTGGTCCTGCAATTGCTTGGATTTTCTCAAATCCCTGCAGCAAATAGTGTCGGTGGTTGGAGTGGCTGGGGGTGCTTGCACGGTACACAGTGTGTATTGGCGCGCATGTTCGGATAGCCAGCGGTTAGTGTGATAAAAGAAGGAAAAGAAAAGAAAAAGAAACGTCGATGCCTCTCAGGGGGGCGAGGGGACCATTCCGCCGTATGCGACTGTTATTAATAAGTCGAGTCAGGCTGCCGAATGCTGAACAAGTCCGGAGGAAAAAAAAAAAAAACAACCCCGAGCTGCAAAATCACTGAGATTGCTGTTCATTGCGATGTTTGTATGCTCGACCGCGGCGTCAGTTCAGGGTCCTGCTCTTTTTGACACATGCAGTTCGCCTTGAAGGTAGTTCGTGGCCATGGCTCAAATGGGTCCGGTGAGATCGATCTCAGTGCCCCATTATCCGCCATCTGAGATGGCCCCGTCCCATTGCAAAGGAGAGGGGGAAAAAAAAAGAAAAAGAAAAGGATGCGAGAGCTGCCCCATTGGACGGCGGGAACGGGTAGAGATGGGTCGCGAGGCTCTGTGGCTCATTCTTGGGTCGAGATCCAAAAGAAACGTCCAAGTTTAACCAACACTCGTCGAATCAGTCTTGAGCCGACAGAGCAGCTTCACGTCGCTTTTTTCTTTCTTTCTCTCTTATTGCTCAGTGACGGCGTCGTCTGTACAGCCCTCTCTATCTAACTATCCTCTCAACCTCCTCGGCTGTTGTCTTCTCATCAGCGACTAGCCGGCATTTGGCCATCATGACCGTCGTCCGGAAATACGCGACTGTTCCTGACAAACAGTGAAGCGGTGACTCGGCCAAACTCCGATGTTTCTGCCTGTCGTAGGAAAAACAGGGTGTTTTGGGGCCGTTTCGCTTGACTCGTGGGTCCTGCACAACATCCCTCAACATCCGTTACAAACCTCGCTGGTACGGTACGAGTGGGCGGCAATGCTCTAGATACGTACACATTCGATGACGGTAAATGACCCCCCACCGTTGGTTTAGGGAAGCCAATGGAAGGCTCATACACTAGCTAGCCTACCTAGGTAGTATGGGCCTACGGATATACACTAGTATAATCGATCAAGGCGTGCGATATCCGTAATACACATGCCAGTGTATGCACGCTTGCCGACCAAATATCATGCCCAGCGACATGGGATCGTAGTTGACATTTTGGGCCCCTAAACTTCACATCCCATCGTCCGCAAGGGCACACCACCACCTTTCCCGCCATCCTCGGGACACAGCCAAGGAATGCAAGCAGGGCGTACCCAGCCTCCTCTGGCCCGGAACCGTCGACCCACCCCGGCGTCTACATATTCTAGGAGAATCTCTGAACCTGTGCACTTATGTTGAGGAACGAAGGATTGCCTTGTTTGGCGGCATGGCTGCTGTTGTTGCCGGATCATTGTGTGTGATTTCCAACAGAATGGCATGACGGCTCGAAACAGTGGTCTGGGACCAAGCGCAACAATAGCTCTGTGAAAGTGCCTGCGTGACCCAACACGCACACACACACACACACACACGCACATACACACGTCAGAAACGTCCATCATGTGAGTTAGAAGAAGAAAAAAAAAGAAAAAGAAGCTGACTGATACCGGACCAATCCATACCAACCATGGCGGTAATTTGTAACTCTGAAAAAGTCGAGTGCCTTCGACCCTTGGCGTCCGGGAATCTCTCTGAGCATCGGACCGGGTCTATGATTGATCCAACGTTTCTGGCCCCAGACCCCGCGGATTACTGGTATTTTGGTGTAGATTCATAGCAATACATGTCAGAACCAGGGAAGAGTGTCCGCGATTGCGCCTGCCTCGAATTGCCGCAGCAAATCAGATTGCGTCGCGTTGCGTTTCGAACTGAACCGTCGGACCCCATTAGTCTCCAATTGTACAATGGGGACAGCTGATTCGCTGCATCCTGTTGGAGTTGGATGGCAAGGAGTTCATCGACACTGCTTGGCACACCTATTTTTTTTTTTCAAGCAGAAAAGAAAAAGAAAGAAACATCATCGGAACTCGGCCCCGAGGGACCCGCTTTCCCTTGCTTTACAGACGGACGTGGTGGCGAGTTTGGTATTTGTACACAAACAACAGCGTGATACCCGCAGGATTGGGCTGGCCAGGATCGCGTCGACCCAAAGTGTGCAGCAGCCCGTTCCGACCATGTTCGCGACCGGTCATTGACCCTATGCCAATCTTTCAATGGTGTGGGTGTCTTTCTGCGCTCCCTCATGCAGGCGACTGCTGCAGTGAGGACACGCCGCCATGTTGCCAGAGCCTCTCAGTGAACCGAGATGGAGATGGTTGCGCGGTTTACTGTGCCGCGCATGCAACAAGATCCCTGGCAGATGTTTTGTTCTGCAGCAGACAGCAGACGCCAAGACCAGTTCCCGAACCAGAGGAGGGGAGGTATGAGTGTCAGGGTGCCGCCCATTACGCCGTAAACCATCCCACGCCCAGCGAGCGAGTGTGTATCCTTGGTGCGTCCAAGGGGCAGGGGCTGGTCCTTGCAAGGTGCAGCTGGCGGGTACCTCGGATGTCGAGGCGGCGGGCAGGACGGACAACGGGCACAATATCGTGCCCTGCCCTGCCCTGCCCTGTTCCGTTCAGGTACCCATACACTGGGGGTTATGCCGTGGGCGTAATGCAGAGTAACGATACTACATTGATTTGCGTGTTGCGTTCGTGACGCTTGCAAGGTCGACCGTCGTCTCATCATTTTTTTTTTTTTGCAGAGCCAGGGTCGGCGACTACCCTACCTGATTCGAGGGATATCCTTGGAGTCGAACCGTTACAGGCTTCCCTTAGCCTGCACTGTACAGTGGGGTGCAGAAAGTCCCGGTACACCTGCTAATTCCCCAGCCACCAACATTTCCACCACCTCACTTTATCCAGCTGCCAAACCATTAAATTTATAAATTAGGTAGCAAAAGTATAGTTAAATTAAAGCCCAAAGTTTGCTCTTTAGTATCGTGTATACCAACCCTGTGCTTTAACTACTGCCTCTAAGCATCGTGGCAGGGATTGAATTAACGCCTTGATTTTCTCCTGTGGGATAGCCTTCCACGCCTTGATGATTTTCTCCTTGAATAGCCCTATATCTAATTGGTTTTTTTTTTTAGAAAGAATGCTTCAGGGTATAGTCTTTTCAGGTTAGACTTCATCATACGCCAACAATGCTCAATTGGGTTAAGGTCTGGTGAGTAGGGTAGCCATTCTAACCAGGAAACGCCCTTATTTAAGAGCCACTCAGTGGTTTTTGTAGATATGTGAATAGGGGCATTATCTTAAATAAAATACCTCATATCATCACCAAAAGGGATATATCCATCTTCCAAGCATTAGATATAGCTATTTATACTATATCCCTTCTTTTTTGCAGTGTCATCCCTCTCAAGGAAGACCAGGTCACTTCACCCATCCTCCCACACCATTGCCCAAACCATTATTAAGATATTTGCCTTCACATGAGTTGTAAGGTTAATAAACTCCTTCTGCTACCTTTCGTAAGGTAATCTAAATACCCAAGTAATCAGATCGTTTGTGTTATTCTAGCAAGAGGATTCATCTGAAAACTAAGACTTCACCATATAAATTAGCTAAGAGAGCTCTATAAAGACTTAGTTTATAACAAGGAGTACTATCATCAACTCTTCAATATTATTTAGCCACATACATACAAATTGAAGCCTAGCAGCTGCTGCTTCTTTTATAATAAATAGCCTCTTCATAGCCCTCCATTTGCAATAGTTAGCACTACAAAGGATAGTCTTAAGGGTTCAGATACTAACAATATTACCATACTCATTAAGTAGCTACCAGTAGGTATACCAGTAGTTGATTTTTACTGATCTTACTATAGCCCGTTTTTGGGTACATAACAGTTTCTCTAGCCTGCCTTTTCAGGGTATAGACTCAAGGGTTTAGTCTTTTCTATATCGTTGAAGTATGAGGGCAACCGCGTTAACGGAGCAGTTAAAGAGGG
The DNA here is from genome assembly GCA_016618095.1 of Colletotrichum echinochloae. Taxonomy (NCBI): domain Eukaryota; kingdom Fungi; phylum Ascomycota; class Sordariomycetes; order Glomerellales; family Glomerellaceae; genus Colletotrichum; species Colletotrichum echinochloae. Next base: position 3,801,406 of record JADEZT010000001.1, on the reverse strand, counting down.
CGGCCGCGTCGCGATAACTTCGCCCGCCCAACACAAGGGCAACTATTGCCACACGTTAGTCCCTAGTTAATTCATGGTTAGCTTGCCTACCAACCAAAAGCTGAGAACAAAAAGCCTGTAAATCGACCATAATTTGATAAAGTTATGGGAGAAATAAAAAATAGAGGTGTAGGTAGGAGAACGCGACGTGACGCGTTGGAGGGTGGGGTGTACCGGGACTTTCTGCACCCCACTGTAGCGAGCACAGCGCGCCGTCATGAGAGGTAGATCCCAGTGTCGAGCGCTTGTGCTTGCTGTCTTCTCGTGCGCGTCTTGTCTGGAGTGCCCGCTGACGCGGTTCAGCATGCATGGATGTGCCAGGATGTTGGGGTTGGCAACTTAGTACTGGTTTATGTACCTGTAAAAGGGGCGCTCGCCAGTGGCAGTAAAAGCAGGGATTGACGTAATCGTGAGCGTTTTCCTGAAGCTGCAGAAGAGGCCGCAACAAGACGAATCGATTCGATCCCAACCGCGTGTATCGTGTGTCGCGGGGTGTGTCATAGTGTAGCATAGCCGGAAAGGGACATACTACACCCCCCCAAAACGGAGACTAGGCAGCCCAGTACCAGGTGACGACACAATGCCGCGATGAGTGCGTGGTGTGAGGCTTGATGGTGGCAACGACGTGCGCGAGAGAAAGGACGAGAGCGCTGCACTGTGTATGTATGATGGCAGACGAGCTGCTGGCATCAATCGAATCGACATATCAAGGGTTCATCACATCTGCTGGCGCGTGCTTGTCTGCAGGTGGGATCTAATCCACCCACGCACGTATCCTCACTCTGAAGAAACGGAAGTTGGGGGCTTCTTTCGGGAGATGAGGGGAGAGGGAGGGAAGGGGCCTAGCGGATGGATACCTCCTGGCCCACGTTAACCGCTTTCTGGGAGGGTAAACCTCCAGCAGGCGGGACGCGGGAGGGATAGCACCAGGACCACACCCGCGGGAGCGCACGTCTGCTGCAGGCTGCACGGGGCAAGGCACAGACTGGAAGCACCGGGCGACACCTCTCAACGTGCCAGCTAGGTAGGGAGCCACAGCGGGCAGATAGGTAGCTCGTGTGGATGCTCTGGCGAACGATGCTCACACCTAGCAGCTAGGGGGTCCAGAGGGGGTTAGGGGTTTTTAAGGGGGGGGGGGGGGCTGAATACCGGAGCCGCAACCATGAGCGCGCGAACGTCCTGAACACCGGGACGATGGAAGGTGTGGTGGGTGCTCCTGCAGCTTCGGGACAAAGGCGTACGAGGAAGGAGCTCGAGGAACGACAACCAGGAGGGGACCAAAGGGAGAGGGGAAAAGGGGGGCCATGGAGTAATAGTTGGAAGAATCGGAAGAAGGGAACAAAACTGGGAGGGATTCGAGAGGGACTCGGGTGCGAGCCTCGGGCAAGGAACTGCTCGTAAGACTTTCCCAGTCAACAGGGAGTCGGCTGCAATTACTCGGCAGGCACAAAGATGGAAGGAGTAGGTTTTGGATGTTGTGAGTGTGTACCTACTTACATACAGGTACAGTACCTGGTAGTTTACTCTGACGATACCTTAGGTACGATACAACACGACACAGTGGTGCAGGTGGTTTCATTTCTAGGAAGGCGTGTGATTGCGATTGCGGAGTTCTTTCCGTCCAGTAGGTGTTTGTAGGCACCTATGTGGCAGCGAATGCAGAAGACAAGGCAGGCGTGGCAGACAAACAGGGCAGGGCCCAATTGCACTAACTGCCAGGCAAGAAGGAGGCGTGCAGTGCAGGTGAGGCAAGGCACGTATGGCAGGCACAACTCACACACATGGCATGGTAGCAACGTCCAAGGTCAGCCGGAGTAGCCGCCTATCTAACACTGTGCGGAAATGATATACGAATACGTCCGGCAATTTCGATTGCAGTAAGGCGCCGTCTCGTTGCGACGGCTTTTGGAATTTGACTTCCTCTGCTCCTGTGGGAACTCAAGTGGTTAAATGTCAATTGCAAGAAAGGTAAAATGTCCTGTCCTTGTTTTCCTTGAGTTCCTGGAAACTGTATGTCGAGGCGAGAGGAGGGGAATGGGAAATCAAACAAGAGGAGAGGGTTCCCCTGGGAGTCGGGACAGGGTTTGACTACGACCCAACCATCAGGCCTGTATGGGAAAATGGCACTCTAGTGTATGACGGTGAAGGCATACGGTGAGACAAGTGACTCGATTCGATTTATACGATTCGGTGCACGATGCAGTGACGGTGAGGTAGGCAGACAAGCGCGAGCAAAAAAAACAAAAAAAAAGGACGAAAAAACCACCGCATCCCAGCATAAATGATAATTATTGCATTGCATAGCCCTGCTGGTCTAATGCAGACGTTGTCAAAGTCATGCCCGTTTCTCTCTCTATCTCTCCCCCATCCTAGTTTGAATACCACCTATCACATCCCTCCTTGTCGTTAAAATCAATATTCTACCCGTTCCAGCACAGATTGAGTTTCGAAGCCAATGACCACCTTACATACTACGTAGGTAGTAACTGATCAAGCCCGTCGCTCAAAAATTGTTCGCGTCGACAACGGCATGGCGGAAGCCTGTGTAAAAGCTGACAGCTCGACCGAGATACCTTGTCCCTGTACGTAGAAATGTACCTACCTACTAGTACACCACATGGATGGGTTACTAGGGACAGCTAGTTCGAGTCCCCCTTGACACTCGCCTGCACAATGGACTTCGACCGAACCAAGTTTGCATACCTCATTCTCTATCACTTGTAGTGTACCTGTTTTTCCAAGCACACACCACCGTCTCTTGAGCCCTGAACCGTTGCCGTCAAGGACCCTGCTCGCCTGTCTCTGCTCAGCTTTTCTTACACGTACAGTTGTCGCTCACAGTATTCGCCCTGTGTACTAGCATCTCCGGGGCAGGCATTGGTAATGGCAAGGCGCCTTCCCTCGAAAATTTCAAGTGCCCTGGAAATCAGGAAGCTAGGGTACATGGATGGTTGTACCATCTGGCCTGCTTCACTCATGCTCCTGCCTGCCTGCCTGCTATTAATGTGTTCTTTTTCTTCTTCCCCTCCCTCCTGCGTGTAGTAGTAGAGTGTTTGAATTTTCACTTCCTTTCGCTTCCATCATCTCTTGTATTTCTCACCCACTCTCCGTCTCTATCCTGCGCACATACATCAAGTTCCTGTCTCACGTGTCCTCTCCCTCTCATCCGTCCGTCTGTCAGCGTCTTGTTGCACGTCCTCCGTTTGCCCATAGCACTGACTCGACCGGAATTCCATCAGTGAGAGTCAATACTAGAAACGGGTGATCAAAAACCCGGCCGATCTGATATTTATCACCTTAACCCCAAAGTGGATTGACCGTGGCAGAAAAGAAAAAAAAAGGAACAAGAAAACGGGTCATTCCCCCCCTCCCACATCCATTTCTCACACCTCACCACCACTCACTTCTCTCCCATCCATCCGCGCACCCCCCTCCCCCCACACCCCAATTCTTTTTTCGAACTATTCGCCAATGCTTTGATCTTGGGACCGCGGTGGTATCCAACTTTCTTGTTCTGGTCGGGTCTTATCCTGCCTCTTCCACCCAAATCTACTTGACAAGAAGGTACTTGCCTTGGTTGGCACCTCGAAACAGAAGAGCGCGCGAAGGAAGCACTGTACCTCACACCGTCCTTGCACAAAAAGAAATAACCAACCCATCCCAATCCACCCCCATCCTCTACCTACTCCCTCTCTTCACCTACCTGCCGACCCATCATCCGTCAACCAGGATTTCCGACCAACGGCCAACCTCCCACACTTTCTCCGAAAAAGGGCCTTCATAAAGACCTCGCTGTCTCCACTCATCCTAGAAGGGGGCGACGTCAAACCCACTTCTTCCCTTTTTTTTCCCTCTCCCCTCCACCTCTTTGGACGGAGTGACCACTGCTCAACGGTTCCTGCTCTGCACACCCTCGGCATCCACCCCGGCAAGGCCACTTACCCCCCTTCCTGCCCACCCTCTGACCCCCTCTTGGCGCCACCAGGTACCTGACAGGCTTTTTCTGCCGAAGACAACGACGCGCCAGAGGGAAAAATAAAATAAAAAGGATCGAGCCCCATCTGCTCCACTCTCGACCCTCCCCAAAACCACCTCCAAACGGCATCAACTGGAGCCTCAATCCCACAACCAAAAGTCCACCTTACAAACAACACCTTCGCGTGTTGTCTTTGGGCTCGCGACTTTTCCATCATCCTTCAACGGAAAGCTTGTTTTGAAGAATCTCTTCCCACCTGCACCTTTAGCTTTCGTTCGAGTATTCTTTTTCTCGGCGTGCAGCATCATATTTGACTGGGTCAGCGGCTTTATTGTCTCGTGTCCCACAAAAGTTTTCTCGCGAGGGTAAAAAAAAAAGACGAGTCCCCATACAGACGTAGGAACGCGTCTCGACCTCGCATCAAGCAAGCCGCTCTGTGCGCCTTTGTCTCGACAAAAGGCCGACAGACAAGTTAGTGGATAGCATGGACGCTTCCCAGTACCCTACCAATGGTATAAACACGACATCGGCTTCCTACCCGTCGCCCCCCGCCATCACGCCTCACCAACTCCAGCACACCAACTCCCCGCTGCCTCACCAGACTCTGCCGCCCTTGCAGCCGCAGACCTCCGCAGCCATGAACCAGATGTACGGCAGCAACCCCCATACGCCTCGCACTCCTGCTACCCCCAACACTCCGGGTTCGCAGAACAACATGCCCGCCTACCCCCAGCAGCAACAGCAGCAGCAGCAGCAGCAGCAGCAGCCTGGTCGTGGCGGCCCCTACCAGCAGATGGGCCAGTACCCTCCCCCGCCCCAGGCATACGGTACTCAGTCCATGCTGCCTCAGACCACGATGGCTTCTTCTCACCCTCAGCCCATCGCGCCTGCTCCTGCCTCCGGTCGCGTCCCTCCTGTGCTTCGGCCCATGCCCGCCGGCGGTGTCATGCCCCAGCCCGGTATGAACTCCCCTTACGGGCCCGGTGGCGTCATGCCCGGCGGTCTTGGTGATAGCGACCAGCCCACCCACGTCGTCGGCTCTCAGGGTCGTCGTGGCATCCTGCCTAGTGCTCCTGGACGTCCCGCCGCCACGCCTGCCGGCGCGGGCAACGCGAAGAGCACCGTCATTCCGGTCAAGGACGCCGACGGCAAATTTCCGTGCCCTCACTGCACCAAGACTTACCTCCACGCGAAGCACTTGAAGCGCCACCTTCTGCGCCGTAGGTGTCCCCTCCAATCCGTGATTGGCGACTGCCCTTTTTTTTTCCCGCTGACAATTGTGATCAACAGACACGGGCGACCGCCCCTACATGTGCGTGCTGTGCCGCGACACTTTCTCGCGAAGTGACATCCTCAAGCGTCATTTCCAGAAGTGCTCCATCCGCCGAGGTAACCCGACTGGTGCTAGCCACTTGTCCCACCCTCAGGCTCATGTCAAGAAGAATGCTGCTGCCCAGAAGGCGCTTGGTCAGGATGGCGGCCTCAACCACCTCAATGGTCTTGGCAACATGCCTGGGGATGGCATGGTTCAGCCTTTTGGTATGATGCCTGTTCAGGATGGGATGAGCAACCTTGCAAACGATCAGAGTCAGTTGTCGCGCTCCAGCAGCCTGACTAGGCTTGATAATGGCAGTAACCAAGACAGACGGGATTTGACAGGATCTGTCATGGATGCTTCTGGACGAGGTGGCAACTTCGAGCAGGCATACAACGGCAATGTCCCTAGCTCCATGACGCCCAATATGAATCAACAGATGCAAAACTACAATATGCCCCCGGGTCAAAATGGAATGTCCATGTATGGCGGGTCGAACTCGAACCAACAATCGGGCCTTGATTGGTCTCAAATGTTCCAGGCTGGTGCGCAACAAACCTACGCAAATCATCAATTCCCCCCTAATCTTGGACAGACGCAGATCGCAACCAAACCCGAGCCTAATACCGGCACCGAAAGAACATTAGGTCATCCTGACCCCCCAAACCACCCCGATTCTCTCTTCTACTCGACCTGGGGCGTGCCGCCATCGATCCAGGACCCCTTCACCCAACTCTCCAACCAGATCCTCAACTTCTTCTACCCTCCAGGTTCCCCGATAACCAACGAAAGCGCCGGCTTCAACCTATACTTTTCTGCCGATAACATACGCGACTTCTTGGAAAAGTACACCCACTTCCATGTTCACTTTCCTATTCTCCATACTCCAACGTTCCGCATCATGGATTCCTACACTGGCTTGCTGGCCGGCATGTGCTGCATGGGCGCTTGCTACTCGGATCGTCTCTCCCCAGATCACGTGCGCGATATGATGAACTTTCTCAAGACAGCTCTGGTTCGAGACGTGCAGTTCCTTGCGACGAAGCCGGACAAGCAGCAATACAATGGTACTTTCAACGCCTGTAACTCAAACAATGGTCAACGCGACGTGGAGGAGCTTCAGGCCGTTATGCTACTACAAATATTGCTGATCTGGAACAGCACTCCTCAACACCGCGAGAGTGCTCGCGAGATTTTCCCAGCAGTGGCGGAGCAGGCTCGCAGGCTTCGTCTGTTGGAGGTCTCCACCAGAATGCCCCTCTTTAGTCCGCTGCACCAGAGCAGCTTTACCCCTCAGAACTTCGACGTCTCCACCTTCGATTGGGGTGTGTGGGTTGAACAGGAAAAGCGGATACGTCTCATGCACATCATCTTCCTCTGCAACTCCGCCATGGAACTCTATTTCAACACCCCCTCTCACATCGATGGTCTGGAAATGCATATTCCGCTGCCATCCGATGATGCCGCGTGGGATGCACGGACGAAGAAGGATTGCGAGGACACTCTTGGTCTTCATGGAGACGAGTTGGTACGGCAAAAGAACCCCAACGGAACGCGACGCAGCAAGCAGCCCGAGATGAGTTATGCCCTTCAAGCATTGCTGCACAGGTCGTATCAGATCCAGCCAGGCAGAACGAACCTATATGGCAAGTTCATTCTGATACACGCCATTATATCGTTGATCCGGCGTGCTCAAGTGGACGGCAGTGCTGTGATGAAGGGGTATGCGACGCCTCCTATGAGCGATTGGATGATGAATGGGGGATCGGATGCCAACGGCGCCAACAGCGGTAGTGGCACGCCAGTGGACCCCGCTCTCCAAGGTATCCCGGCCCATCTTCATGACTCCTTCCGAATGGCACTGCAAAAGTTCAAGACCAACTGGGACGCTGATATGGTCAATCAATTTCCACCTGGATCAGCAAAGAACGTGCGCAGGTACGGTTTCTCCAGGGATGGCATTCACTTCTACTGGCTTGCCAAGTACCTTCTCAAGCACACACGGACATCGGAGTTACAAATGGAACCAGACGCGCGGTTCATTCAGGTGATGCATTTGCTCAAGTCAGTCAAGGCTTGGGTGGTGTCGGACGGGGCAACACGGGGCGAAGAATTGGGGTCGGTTGGTGAAATCGATGGGGATTTTGGGGTGTTGAACTTGACACTCGACATGGCACGACTCTTTAAACCGCTTCCGGCGGTGGTGGAGGATCCAGGAATACCTTCTGTTCAAACGGATGTCGGCACTGCGGGCGGCGGCATGCTCTGACATTTCACAACAACGAAAAAGAAAAAAAAACCAACTGCATTTGGTGGGCGTCTGTTTTACATGTCTTTTTTTTCCCCCCTTTACCTTGTTTTACTGTTTCCTCACGAGTCCGTTCTCATCGACTCGCAAGCTTTGTCGCGAAAAAGCATTCTCGATTCCCTACTGCATCAAAGCCGGATCGACGGTGGTTAGTTCTGATATGCATCTTGTGGCGGGTGGTTTCACGCAATGATAGACGGGGGAGGCGGAGTTGGCACTGCATTAGACTGCGATCAGATAGAACCTGGGAGGCTCTCGGGTGGCACCAGTGGTGGCCCGATGAGGTTGTCACGATATTCATGGCTTTTCGCTCATAATGACTTGTTTTGGCGGTCCGCGTGGCTAGACTGGTCTGGTCTAATGGTAGATGTCTCAAAATGGGTGGTACTCTTTTTTTTTCTCTCGTATCATTGAAGAAGAGGAGGAACCAGGGTCTGCAGACAGGCATCGATGTAGTCCCGGTTTTCGTTTCTCTTTGCAACTTACGACGCGAACTTAGAGACTAGATATTGCAAAATTGACTCGATTGTAAAAAGCAAACTTCTAAATGGCCGGCATCATATCCTTTGATGCTTGTAACGAACCGATTGTAAGTGGGAAATGCCTTGTGGCGCCGATGCTGTCGCTAAGTGCTCCCTCCAAGCGGGCAACGACAGTGACTAGGGATCATACGTGCATGCTGGCTGTTTGCTATTCCTTGGACCTGTCGACAACGGTAACCTTGGGCACATACTTGTCGACGACAGCTTTCTCCTCCGGGGTCGGCTGGTACTTCTCCTCTGCCTGGTCGGAGAGGTAAAGGCCGGCGGCGCCCCAGGCCAGGACCGCTACGCCGACGCCCAGGCGGGTCTTTGGAGATAGATTCTTGTAGGCTCTGCGGGAGGGGGTTAGGCTTTATGTGGGTGGTATCGACTTTCAGGGGGTGAAGGTATTGCCAAGTTGTGTGCGCGCGTGAATGAGAGAGAAAGAGATGGGCTGGCGGGCTTCAAACTTACCTGAACATCTGGTCTCTGGGATATGATCTAGGCCACAGACATATGAGCGGACAGCTAGCAGATGATTCAGGGGCAGTGAGACTTGGGGTTTACCTTTTGGCGAGGCTTTGATCGGAATTGAGTGAATGCCGCCGAGCTAGGTTGATGGAGTTTTACGAGGACGAGGTTTCTGGAAGTTCTAGTTGTTGGAAAACGGCACGATTGGACCAAGGTGGAGCACGGGGGTGACGTTAGTGACTGGGGAGTGAGTATCTCCACCCCTCACCGATTCCGTCAAAAACAACACACCTTCTCTTCACAATCACATCAGGTCTTGAGAATCCCCTAATCCATGTCACTTTGGGCACTGCATTTCATCTACCGAAATTGCTCAGTTGTTTGGAGTACTTGCTGCATATGGGGAACATGGCGGCAGATGCCCTGCCTGTGGAGCTGATCGAGCTGATCGAGCTCATCTTTGCCCACGTTTCTCCGACTGATGACATGGAGAACCTTAGGCTTTCGTGCCGCGCCTTCGCAGACGTCGGTTCTCTTACCACTTCAACACGTCTTTCATGCGCCTGAGCTGGCGCGACGATGTGACAAGGCTCGAGAACTGGTCTCGGCACGGCAGGCTTCATCGTCACCCCCGGTCCTGGACGGCGAACCTGGGGCGCCTCAATGAACACCCCGGCCGCCACGCGAGCTCCTTCCAGTACTGGCTCATAGACCCCCGTGGATAGTGAGTCGTCGGTGTTGAGACAGTGCTGGGCGGAGTTCTGCGACGGGGGATATAAAGAAACTTGTTCGATGCCGCGGAGAGATTAGAGATACTTGAGCAATGGAGGATTTTGTTCGATGAGTGTCCACCATGCGGGGCCGGCCGAGAAGGAGACAATCGGAGAGACGACGGAGGACATCTCTGGCAGCTGGACTGAGCTCGTGGAAGTGATGTTGGCGAGTTGCCGACGTATTGAAATATCATTGGAGGCGAAGCAGCACTTGTATTGCCCGCTCGGAAGCCGTACACGCAAGCTGCGGCAGTTGAAGCAAGTGCTGTTGGAGGACACTACGTGGAGGCTGACCGAACTGAAGCTGAAGGGTTTTGCTGCCACGCAAGGGAATTGTTCGACTTTCTGAGGGGCCACAGCTCGCGACATTGGAGCGGCTGAGGCTAGGTGGACGTGGAGTCACCAATCTGAGGGACAAGTCCCTGGGCGGGATATGGCTCGAGACGGGGACATGGTTTGGGTTCTTTACGGGGTTAAGGGGCACGGCGAGAGCGGACGGGGCTGGCTGCGTGCTGGAGAAGATCCATCTCGAAGGGGACTTTCGGCAGTTTGATAGAGTCGAGGTCGATGGCGAGGGTGGTGGGCTGGCCGAGAAGTATCGTTCTTACCCAACGACTGACGACAACTGGGCACCTTTGGAGGCGCCTGTATGGGTGAGGGGGACTCTCTACGAGACATTTGGACGGCAGGGCATTCGCAAGGTACGTTCTTGAGGACGAGGATGTGAGCTATTTCGGGTTCGCAGTAGAATTACTCGGTGAGATTTGAGCGCGCGCTGTCGATGTACATTCATTAGACGGCTTCGACAGACAAGGTGGACCTAATATCGATGGGTACGACGGGGCCCATCCCCAACCATCATCAGAACCTGCGCGACTCGGCACTTATGGCTATAGGGTTCGTGGATGGCCTCTCGAGGCGGGAGCAGTGGGCCATTCTAGTATGGTTTATCATGTCGACGGCCTTACACCAGGTAGAGTCGCATGCCTGGTCCATTTTGAAACCCACATCTCTCTGCTTCTGGTGTGCAGTATGTTCCATTTCGCCTGCTCAAACCACTGGAACTGGATATTCGGATGGTACTAAAACCCCTCTTTGCCAGGGTGACCCTCAGTGGACGACAGATTTCAGTGAGTGCCTGATTAGGCAGAATGTTGAAGGTGTTTTGGCACCCCACGGTCAGCTCGACGCCTTCACGAGTTGTGAGCTCGCGTGGCAGAAATCACCGGGTTCCATGACAGTGGATGGTGCGGGTGAAAGCAGTTGAACGCTTCACTTGGTTAGCTGGAGGCATGTAGTCAAGCAGACGCGTTCCTTTGAGGTTCTAGCTGTTAGAGTCAGCACGTGAATATATATATGGACAGTTTGGAGATAAACTGTCGACTTTTGAGCCCGTCACCCCAAGGCGAGAAATGATGAATCGGCTCCGAAGGTACAAAGGTCGCAAGATCGTCCGGATCGTCGAGCAGCAACAGACGAACCGGTTACGAATAAGAGAAAAGTCACGCATCAGCCACACAGGAATTCTCGCCCCCACCGCATCGTGGCGGTCAAGTGGCTGGAGCTCTACCGGTCCCCATTTCTGACCCACCCAGCCGGTGGCTTGTTCTCCCGCGGCCGTCACAATCGCGCGTGTGATTGGCTGGATGCTCGCCCAATTTTCTGACCAGGCGAAATAGTTCGAGCTTTCAGAAAGGGATCCGTGATCCATACCAGCAGTCTTGTTGACCCCAATTGCCAGAGATGGCGAACCCCAATGCGATGCGGCCGTCGATAGGCCGCGTACTACGGCTCCAAGAGACCCGAAACTGGCTGCCCACGACATCAACAACGGCGGCGCAACCCCGAAGCGCAGCGGCATGCTTCTCAACTTCGGTTGCGCGCTCGGTGCGTAAGACTCGCGACAACAACCGCCTGCGCGGCGTCAGTACTATGAAGAGAACGGGTCCCCGCGAGCCGCTCTCCGTCTCCTGGGAGACGCTCCCCAAGCCGGCCAACTACAAGCCCGAGGTTGAGGTGGACCCGAACCACGGGCTCTGGGGCTTCTTTTACGGCAAGAACAAGCTCTTGCAGACACCCAAGGAGGACGATTCACACGGGCGCGCGTGGACAGTGGAGGAGCTGCGGAAGAAGAACTGGGAAGACCTCCACACGCTGTGGTATGTCTGTCTGAAGGAGAGAAACCGCATCTCGACGACGAGTCGCGAGCGGGAGAGACGCAGACTTGGATTCGGCGCCTACGAGGCCACCCAGAGGGACGAGACGGTTTGTTATTGCCCTTTCCGTCATGCCGACAGAGGAGCAAACGCTGACATATACGGGTGCAGGTTGTCACGACGATGAAGGCGATCAAGCACGTCTTGACCGAGCGCTTTTACGTCTGGGAGGATGCGCGCAAGCTGGCAGAGAGTGACCCTGAGGTCGACCTTTCAGGCGAGACAGAGGCGTACACGCCCTTGTCGGGGTATGAGGGGGATCTGTCAAGCAGCAAGTATCTGGCCGAGGACGTCGAGGCTTCGGCTGAGCCCGAGACTAAGAGTGAAACTGAGACTGAGAAGAAGAAGGCCGCGCCGCAGGCTGAGCAGGCCAAACCGGCGGAAAGCAAGCCCGCCGAAGTCTCGCTGCCGACACCAAAGTTTTGAGCAGCCCGGTAGCTGTAGTCTTTCCGCCCGGCATGAGGGCCGACGACAGGAGAGATATGTACCAATTGTATCCAGACATGTATAGACCCTTGTACGATACGAATATTTTATGCCAAGCATATTTTCAAAGTGGGTGAGATCAGGTCGTAATTAGAAGTCCTCGAGGGTTCGTACACAGTAGCAAACAAGCATTTGCATAATTCCGAGAAAGACTATCCGTAACTGAGTAATGGATGGATTGAGACTTGTGTGTTCGCATTAATGTTACAGAACGGGGACGGGGAAGGACGGGAGCTGGGCCCTGGTAGCAGGGACAGGCCCAATCACACCGCCGAGTAGGTAGGTAGGTATACCAGCACAAAGGGTCGAGGCAGGTAGGTAGGTACCTACGGATACCTGGCTGGCCTTTACCTCGAGCGACCTCGGATGGACCATGTCTTCTTTCTCTGCTAGCGGTGAGCAGCGGGGAGCGGACCTCTTGCATGGGCCGCCGGTAATGCACTGGAGCCAGACAGGCCCAGACGAGCGCAGGCACTGGTCCCCCCAATGACACACTCAACGCTGAACCCCTCCAAAACAGCTGGACGACGACCCACCACTCGATCCTCCTTTTGCTGTATTTTCGGTCCCATGTCTTCTTCCCCTACGCCGCCTGCAACACCGCAACGAACATAACATACTTTTCTCCCCGTTCCTATTTCCACCTTCCCCTTCCTCTGCCAAACCAACCCCCGATCCCCCTCCTTAAATACAATAAACACCACTTCTCTCTCGCCGCAACCATGGATGAGATTGCAAAGGAATACGATGTCATCGTGCTGGGCACTGGTACGTGACCCTTACGCCCGTCCTCCTTTATTGCCCCGCATCGTCGCTCGTCGGCTTGTGGGGTGCTCCCCCCCCCCTCTCGACTGATCGAAGAAGCTTCCTGGTTAACTGAATGTCGCTGCATCTAGGCCTGACTGAGTGTATTCTCTCTGGGTGAGCAAACTTCCGGTATCGTCGGGTTATTTGTCGCATGCTAACAGTCATCCCCCACGTGCAGTGTCCTCAGTGTCAAGGGCAAGAAGGTCCTCCATATTGACCGCAATGACCATTATGGCGGGTAAGTTCCGATCCTCATGGCCGCCGCGGCTTCGCCTTCCCTTTCTTCCTCCTCTCAATGAGCACCAGGCTAACATCCGGCAGTGAGGCAGCTTCCGTGAACCTCGAGACGGTAAACGAACCCCGAGACCCTGCCTGTCCCTTCGCCCGAGTTCTGACCATGTACATTCGCAGCTCTTCAAGAAGTATGGCAACTACTCACAGGGCGAGGAGCCCTGGACGAACTACGGCCGTCTGAATGACTGGAACATCGACCTCGTTCCCAAGTTCCTCATGTCTGCTGGCGAGCTGACCAACATCCTCGTCTCCACCGATGTCACACGATACCTAGAGTTCAAGCAGGTCGCCGGCAGCTACGTCCAGCAGGGCCAGGCCGCCAAGGCCACCGTCGCCAAGGTTCCCTCCGACGCCGGCGAGGCCCTGCGCTCGCCCTTGATGGGCATTTTCGAGAAGCGCCGCATGAAGAGCTTCATCGAGTGGATCGGCACCTTCGACATCAAGGACCCCGCCACGCACAAGGGTGAGTACAGCCAAACTCTTGGGAGCTTCCAAACACCCAAAACCCCGCAGCGACTGACACGCGCAAAGGTCTCCACATCAACAAGGTCACCATGAAGGAAGTCTACGACAAGTTCGGCCTCGAGGCTGGCACTCGCGACTTCATCGGCCACGCCATGGCCCTCTTCACCACCGATGAGTACCTCAACAAGCCCGGCGGCGCCCCGGAGGCCATCGAGCGCATCCGCCTGTATGGCACCTCGGTTGCCCGCTACGGCAAGTCTCCTTACATCTACCCTCTGTACGGTCTCGGCGAGCTTCCCCAGGGTTTCGCTCGGCTGTCGGCCATCTACGGAGGCACCTACATGCTCAACACCAACGTCGACGAGGTGCAGTACGAGGGCGGCAAGGCTGTCGGCATCAAGGCTACTATGACTGGCGTCGAGGAGATGGCGTTCGAGACCAAGGCCAAGATGATTCTCGGCGACCCTAGCTACTTCCCTGGCAAGGTCAAGGTTGTCGGACAGGTCCTGCGTGCCATTTGCATTCTGAAGCACCCCCTGGCCGGCACCAACGACGCCGACTCTTCCCAGCTCATTATCCCCCAATCCCAAATTGGCCGCAAGAATGGTACGTTTGAGTGAATGGAGCAAAGCTTGGACGAAACAGCTAACCGAGAGTAGACATTTACATTGCCTGCGTCTCGTCGGCACACAATGTCTGCCCCAAGGGCTACTGGATCGCCATAGTCTCGACCATTGCCGAGACCAACGCCAACCACCACCTCGAACTTCAGCCTGGTCTGGAGCGTCTCGGCCAGATTGAGGAGCAATTCATGGTAAGCGAGATTGCGAAGGAGATTGTTTGTATGATGGACGCGCACTAACAGCCAACTCAGGGTGCTCCCATCCCCATTTACGAGCCCACAGACGACGGCACCAGCGACAACGTCTTTGTTTCCAAGAGCTACGACGCCAGCAGTCACTTCGAGAGCACGACCGACGACGTCAAGGACATCTACCGCCGGGCCACCGGCGAGGAGCTCAAGGTTGAGGGATTGAGAGAGGGTCTCCAGGTCGCGGCTGATCAGTAGGCGCGAGGTTTTTATGGAACTACGGGATGAGGGCGGGGCTATAGGTGGGCGGGGGAAGTTAAGTCTTGAGAGGCATCAAGCCCTTGTACGTCACAACAGACGACAATCCGGAGTAGATATACATACGCCTCGGACGTAAAACATCGTAAGGTGGGATACTTCAAAGTTATTTCAAACCAAATTACTGCACCTTTTTCTTTTAGAAAAAAAATCTCTTGTCACTAGTGGAGTCTGCAAAGCAAATGTACCATGGGGACGGGCACGATGCAAAGCTTTTGGGATGGGGGGGGCATGGACTTAATCTCAAGTTTCTCATTTCGGGGTATTCAACGGTCCTTTTTGGCCGTGCGGCCTCTTGTGGCCGACAACCGTAAAACGACACATACACACATCAGAGCAACCGCGCGAACGCTTTTGATGTACGTTTCTCAAAAGGCACGCCGACTTTCTCTCTCTCTCTCTCTCTCTCTCTCTCTCTCTCTCTGTGTGTGTGTGTGTGTATGTGTGTGTCCTTCTTCCCGTCTCAAACATATACTGTTCTCCGCACCAATCTTACCCTTGCAACTCGCAGGAGTAGACGGACGACATGCCCTCCACCCCCCGTCTTGTTACTTTTTTTTTCTTCTGATTTAGTGACGGGCAAGCGAATGATGGAAGTCAAAGAAACGAATGAGACCGAAACGCCACCATGCCGAAGGGAGGGAAACTAGAATAAAAAAGTGGTTGGAGAAAACAAACCCAAACCCAAAAAACAAAAACCCAAGCGAGCCACGTCTACTTTTGTTCTCTTTTCCGTAATCAACCGTTACTGCCCTCAACGTCTCTGGTTCTTGCCCAAGCCACGCTTGCCAGCAACCTGTGGGGAGGGCGTGTTAGTATGCTGTCATAGTCTGGTCTGGAGGGGTAAAGGAGTAGCAAATGAAGAGAACGTACCAGATGTCTTTGCAGAGAAACAGTGGTGTGGCGATCAGCCTCACCCTGTCTGGCCATGCGGTTCCTCTTCTTCTGGGACAGCTTGGCGAGGCGGTCGGCCATGGTACGGTCCTCGACGTCCTGGACACCGTCTTCGCGGCGGTTGACGATGGGGGCGCGGCTCTGGCTGCGGGCGCGGCTCTGGGAGCGGAGGCGCTCCTTGGGGGTTGCGTCCATGTCCATCATATCGACGTCCTCGGTGCCGGCGCGGGAGCGGCCGGCGGAGCGGCCGCGGGGGCGGGACTGGGTGCGGGCACGGTTGACAATGTCGGTGGTGTCGACACCGAGCTGATCGAGGGCGTCGTCCATCTGGGACAGCGGCACCTTTTGCAGCTTGCGCGGGATGATGGCCTGGTTCTTGAGGCGCTTCTTCATCTTGGCCTCGTTGCGGATGAGGGCCTGCTTCTCGCGGATCAGCTCGGCCTTGGAGAGCACATCGGCCTCCTCGTCGTCGAGCTCCTCGTCCGAGTCGTAGAAGCCCTCCTTCTCGAGGCGCTCCTCCTCCTCCTCGAGCGCCTGCAGTTTGGCGTCGATCTCCGGGTCGATGAAGTCGTAGACGTTCTGGCCGTTCCACACCTCGGGGATCTTGTCGTGCTTCCACTCGGGGTTCTTGAGGAGCCAGTCCTGGCGCATGTCCACGCTGTAGACGCCGGCGCCGCCGTTGTCGGCCTCGACGTCCTTGGCGAGGCGGCGGCGCTCCGGGTCATCGCGGTCGTACTTCTTGAGGTTCTTGATGCCCTCAGGGATGAAGGTCGGCAGGGGCGCGGTGCCGGGCTGGGCGACGTGGATACGGGCCATAACGTCGGCGAGGCGGCCGCCAATGTTGCCGCTGCTGTTGGTGCCGGCGTTGAGCTTCTGAGAGACGCGCTCGGCGATGAGGCGCTCGCAGACGGTGTTCTTGACTTCCTGGACGCCCTCCTGGGTGTTGCACGACAGCTGGAGCATCTCTACCTCGCCCGACTTGAGCAGGCCCTGGAGCTGCGCCTGGGTCGCGGCGTCGAGGTCCTCGGGCTTGACAACGTCGATCTTGTTGATGACGATGAAGACGATCTTGTTCTGGAACAGGGGCTTGATGCTCTGGAAGAGGTTGATCTGGGCCTGGATCGAGTAGCCGCACTGCTCACTCAGGTCCATGAAGTACATGATGGCGGAGCGCAGATGGGCGATGGCGGTAACGGACTGCATTTCAATAGTGTTCCTAGAAGGGGAAGGTCAGCATCCCGTGCCACAGGCCTTTTGTAAGTCTGGGTCATGTGCTTACATCTCCTCGAGGGGGTGGTCGAGGATACCAGGAGTATCAATGCACTGAAAACGAAGGTAATTATAGTCGAAGTGGCCGACAAAGAGCGACTTGGTCGTGAAGGCGTACGGCTGAACGTCGACATCGGCTCTGGAGACGGACCTGAGGAAGGAAGACTTTCCGACATTGGGGAAACCCGTGACGAGCAGGGTTCTGGTGTTAGGGTCGATCGAGGGAAGACGGCCAAGATCTAGTTCGATTGTCAGCGAGTTCAAGCGCGCCTGGAAAATTGGGATTGCCTCTCGTCATCACTCACGCTGTCTAACCTGGTCGAGGTACACCAAGGGGTCCTTGAGGCGCTTGATGAGCGTCGCCATGCGACCAAGCGCGGCGCGCTTCAGCTGCTTGCACTGGAACAGAGACTGGCCATACTTGAGGAGGCGAACATAATCTCTGGAGATGGTCTCGATGAGGTGCTTGGCGGTGGACAGCTGGCCGAGGGCGATCTTGAAATGGTCGGCGTCGTAGAGGGTGTTGATCAGGTCCTTGTGGAAGGGGTGGATGTCGTTGAGGCGCGGGAACGACTCGATGATCTGGCCGAGCTTCTCACTGATGGTCTCCTGGGTGAACTTGACCTTACGGGTGTAGAAGCCGCGGATTCTCGAGATCTTGAAGCCGGATCGGATCTGGGTGGGCAGCCGGCGCTGCGTCCTCGAGAGGACGATGTCGAGGAACTCTTGCGAGTTGGGGACCGGGGGGAGGTCCTTCCACCTGTGGTTCACGGGCATTAGCGAAACCGTTTCAGGGACTGAAGAGAAAACGGGCAATTCCCGAAACATACTGAGTCTTCATCTTGGGCGACTGGTGATTCTGCGTTGGAGTGAGGAAAAAAACTAACTCGAAGCAGAGTCCTCAGATGTTGCGATCGGTCAAGACGCACCAGTGGACCGAACGAAGCGTTCAGGATTTGGGGGGGGCGAACCTCCTGCACACAAAAACTTTTCGGTTTGCTTATCTTATCGGACGCACGGACAGAAAGTGCCAGGGCGATGGGGAGGGTCTGGCATCTCATCCTTGCGGGCGCCCGGTTTTCTCTGTTGTACCTATCGTACTTCTGCCGCCTCTTAGTCTAGTCACAGTCAGTCTATCCAGTAAAATACTTCATGTAATTTTCAATTATTATTGTTGTTTCTGAGCCACCTGTGTCATAGGAGACCCTCGACTTTTCTGCGTGTTTGGTTCCCTTGTTTTCACTAGAGTCGTTGCTAAATTGGCGGTGTGATCATGTCTCGGCAGTAACAAGTACATGTCAGGTACTGCGGATTCCTCTCGACTTTTTTCCCCCTTCCTCTATGAATTTTCCTGGTGGGGCACGTCCCGCGGGGCAGACATCCATCGATGGAGGGGCATTCGGAGCCGTCCCGCGATTTTTGGTGACTTTCATCCTCCAGCCCACGACAAGTCAACTTCTGGAAGACCGACCCCGAATCCCACATCTCGTCCCTCTCATCGCAAAGGAAACCCGATACGTCTCCCATCTCAAAAATGGCCTCCCAGCTGCCCCCCTACAAGCAAGACTTCCTCAAAGCCGCCATTGCCGGCGGCGTCCTCAAGTTCGGCTCCTTCGAGCTTAAGTCGAAGCGCATCTCTCCCTACTTCTTCAACGCCGGCGACTTCTACCGCGCCGACCTGCTCCGAGCCATCTCCCTCGCCTACGCCCACACCGTCATCGAGGCGCGCGAGGCCACCGGCCTCGACTTCGACGTCGTCTTCGGCCCGGCCTACAAGGGCATCCCCCTCGCGACCTCTACCACCGACAAGCTCGCCGAGCTCGACCCGGTCCGCTACGGCACCACCTGCTACTCCTTCGACCGCAAGGAGGCCAAAGACCACGGCGAGGGTGGCAACATTGTCGGCGCGCCCCTCAAGGGCCAAAAGGTCCTGATCGTCGACGACGTCATCACTGCCGGCACCGCCAAGCGCGAAGCCATCGCCAAGATCCGCAAGGAGGGCGGCGAGGTCGTCGGCATCGTCGTCGCGCTGGACCGCATGGAGAAGCTGCCCGCCGCCGACGGCGATGATAGCAAGCCCGGCCCCAGCGCCCTCGGCGAGATCAAGAAGGAGTATGGCATCCCCATCTTTGCCATCCTGACGCTCGACGACATCATCGAAGGTGCCAAGAGCTTCGCTTCCGCCGAGGACATTAAACGGACGGAGGAGTACCGTGCCAAGTACAAGGCCACCGACTAAGTTCCGGAGATGGGATTTGGTCTGGTTAGGAATGTTCTAAGGCTGTGTGAGATCAGGACAACTGGCGTCGGGTCTGACTCATAGTAAGCGGTTGGCACTCACAGGCGCATGGGATGATTAAAAAAAAAAAGAGAGAGAGAGAGAGAGAGAGAGAGAGAGAGAGAGAAAAGGGTGACATGGAAGCGACGTGTGCATTTTGGAGATACCTCACGCCCAGATGACAACTAGAAGCATGAGAGATTACAGTGAAACTCTTGTGATATTTTCCTCTCTCGGATTTCGAAAGCAAGGGTACACCCTCACGTCCTAATGGATCGTCCGGTCGTTTATCTCAGTATGCGTCTTTGGTACGCTCTTTGGAGAAACCCATCTCGCAGGTATCGTCACGCAGTAGGTAAGAAAAAGCAAAAAAGAAGACAGAAAAAGAGCCAAGCCATCAACCTATGCACATATGCAGTCGTGTCATCCCGGCGACCGCCCTGTATGTAACCATAGCCCATTTCCCGTTTGTTCATTTGCAAGAGAGAGACGAAGGTTCAATCACTTATCGAGATTGCTCGATGAGAGAGAGCACTGGTACAGAACGGATTATCAAAGCTCTCAACGACTGCCTCTGAGGCGGAGGGCGCGGTTCTACTCGTCTCGCGTTAAGAGGGTGTCGGCGGGCTTTTTGGCGGGGCCAGAGAGATCGATGACCTATGGAAAGATGATGTTGGTTATCTGCTGTCCAGGCTATGATATCCACGGCTTTTCTTACCATGTCATGCCAAGCGCCACTACCAAAGGGGGAGGTCTTCCTGGGGCCGAGAGAGGTGAAGCCGAAGCGCAGGTAGTAACTCACCAGCACCTGTGCCATTGTCAGTATCAGCCGACACCGAGGTGCAACAGTTACAACAGTTCACTTACGTCCGGGCAGATCAAGGCGATACGATCGGCAACGCCAGACTCGTTGATCTGCTGTATATACGCTTTCATGAGCAGCTTGCCCAGGCCGCACTTTTGGAGCCTGGGAAGAATGGCAAAAGAGTGAATGCAGACGGTGCGACCCGCGAACTTGTGGCCAGGACTCGAATCTTTGGACGCCTTATGGTCGCGCCAGTTTTCGGGGCAGGCCATGTCCTCGTCGGTGATAATGGGGCCGTTGCCGAGGGTCGCGACGATGTGACCGAGCAGAACCATCTTGGCTTCATGCGCGCGGCCAGTCTCGACGACATTGGCAACGGCGAGGGTCGGGATAGGGAAGTCCTCGACCTCGCTCGGAACGATGCTGCAGAACAGACCGGTGCAGATGTTTGAGCAGTTCGAGATGCGGTACTCGAACTGCACTGGTATGTAAGTACAATGGAGCCATGGGGCAGGAAACAAGACTAGGAAGACATGCCCCGCGACGGCGACCACGACGGACCCCGAGATGGTTTCTCTTGGCGTGAATCGAACAAGTCTCGAGGTCAATCACGGGGGGTGGCGGGAGAAAGGGAGCCGAACGGTGGACAACTGAGGAAGGGGTAGATGGGAAAATCGCAGGGCGGGTCAACTCACCTTCTCGCGCGCAGTGTAGTGGTCAGGGTCGTGAGGAGCAACCTCGTCGAGCACGACGCAAGAGTCGATGTTGGACTCGGTAAGCGGCAGAACAAAGGGACTCCAGCGGAAGGGCAAATCGTCCAGCTTGAGACGATCCGAGGTGCGTCGCTTCTTGAGCTCGGAGATAGACTTCTGGGCCTCGACGTAGTCGGAGTCGCCGTAGTCGGAGTCGTCGATGGCACAGTCGGACATGTTAGTGCCCAACTGCCCAATGGGGAAATCGTTCCCCTCAGGCATGATGAAGAACTGGTGGAGGGTGGTGTGGTTTCGGTCTGTAGACGGCAATTAAGGGAGATGTGTGTGAGAGAGTGAGAGAGAGAAAGAGAGAGAGAGCAGGCAGGTGGTGAGAAAGGTTAGCGGTATGGAAGAAAAGCAGAGAATATTGAAGCCCGAGAGGAGTGGACGAGAAAAGGCCAGCAACAGAGAGAGAAGGGCCACGCTAATCAGTCAGCTGCCTTCCTTTCCTTCCCTTGATAAGGTATCCGTTGGATTGTGGAAAGAAGAAGGAAAGAGTTCCACAACAAGACGAGGGAAGGCTCAGACTAGAGGTCAGAAAGGCCAAAAAGGGCGGGCACTGTCGCTGGTGCGGTGTGTGACCGATTGGACCGCTGCAGACACGGAGGGCCACGGAGGGCAGCGGCTGTCCAACTCGGCACTGACGTTGCAGAGCGGGGCCGGACGGGGCCGTGAACCGGATAATGACCGGTGATGCAACGGATACACAAGGTTGGTTTACGTTGCGTGGGGGGGGGTGCAGAGCAGGTGTCGGACAGCAGACTACAGAGGGTGGAAGCCTAAAGTGGTGGCTCCGGGCCAAGAAGCGGCAGCACAACGGTCAAGGGCAAGTGAGAAGAAGAGTAATGGCAGCTGCAAGTGATAATGACCAGAACCTAGTGGAAAGTAGGAAGAAAAACCAAGCCAGTACAAAGGATGTCATGCAGTTGGTAGAAAACTGATGAGACTTGCTGGTCCAGCCTGGGAGAAGACGGGAGAATCGGGGCTAAATGACTTGACATGACATAGGAAACGAAGTCGAATTGGGTGTGCCCGGGTTGCTGTGAGGCGTTTGTCGCGTGACTGACCTACCAGTAGAGCAGTGGCACAGCTATGTGACTTTTTCGTGGTCCATTGGGGCGACTTCACGCCAATTGCCCACCTTTCCTTGAGGTTCTCCAAGTTGCGACATAGGGCTGCTACTGTAGATGACGTTGTTTACGTCTTTCTTGTCCCTTCTATGCGATGGTGGTGTGAATGAAGATCCGGGCATTGCGGGTAACAATGGACCCCCTCCACAGGGTGAAGCTGGTAGAAGTCTCGAGTGGCTTTACAGTTGGCCAGCCCGAAGCTGGAGGAACATTGACCTGACAGGTACTTCTTCCACACAATTGGCCAGCTTTCCAGCACTCAACCTAATTAATTACCTGCAGGTAGGTGGCAGTGGCCTGGCGAGGTCGATCTGGGTAGGCAGCCTCGGCTTTAAGGGGGCACAGTGAGGAAGGTCGGTTGAAAGGAAAGCCACCACTGGGACCAGTGTGCGTTGATGGAGAGTTTGTTGTCATGGACTGGTTGGTCGTAACCAGCCTGATTCCAGCCAGCGCTGCCAGTGCTCTCCTCAATGATACAGATTGGCACCGAGCAACGGGCAAGCAAATAGGCATTCTGATGTATTGTATTGTATACCTAATCAAATAATGCGTCGTTAGCAAGAAACGAGTCTACCCGAAGAGCCCGCAACCCGGGCCCGAACTCCGGGATTTGACCTTGGCCCGGTGTCCCGTATAGAACGGAGGACCCGAGGATGAGAACCTTTGTTTTCGGTATGCCGACAGCTGCAGGAGTTGACCGAGATGGATGTGAGTGCAGTATCGATTTCCGAGAATCGTTCCGGGCAACGATTCAGAGTTGTACTGCCCCATCTCGCTGCAGCATGTGCAGCAGGCTCAATAAGGCCAGAAACCGGAGGGAAATGTGAGCCGGACGCATAAAGGCTGTGAGTTACCAAGACCGAGAAGATGACTTGTGGTTCCCGAGAGAAGACTGGACGCCACAACATAGTTGGAAGAAGGAAGGCTCCAGCGGAGTTAACAGCGCCGATCGCTCAACTTCGGGGTGGCATTCGTGGGACAACGTTGGAGCATGTCTACCTAGGGGGGAGATTGACCTCCATGTTCTCCCCATGTTCTGTCTCAGACATTCATCTTCGGCACTTGCAAACGTGTTTCGAGCAACTAGGTGTCAATCCGTGTGACAGGCGGATGCGGCTGGGAAAAGAGCGTTCACTCATCAGCGCCCAGGAAAAGTAATTTGGTCAGCAAGTCGGGTCTCGGATGTCGATTCCAGGCAGGCAGCCAGCCAGCCAGCCAGCCAGCTAGCCAGCCAGATGCGTGCTTATCCCCCAGACAGACTGTATACGTGATTCACTTCGCGGGCGTTGGGCGCGTCGGTCGCTTCTGTTTGGCTTCGGCTCGCTCCAAGTACGGTGCTCATATGTAGGTCGTCATTGCACAGAAACCTATACAAGGTGTCAGCAAGATATGTCGCTAGGGACTTTCGACTGGTGGCCTTTTCCGAGAATGTGACCTATCCATTCTCGTGGGGCGTACCGGACCAACGGCAGGCGATTGAGGGGGGGTCGAGGGGGGTTAAAAATCGATTTCAAGTCTTATGCCCCGATCAAGACGGGAGCAGGCGGTTTACTTGTCAGGGTACTCTCCATCGCTTGCCTTGGCTCGTGCAGCTGCTGCAGGTCTACATCAGACGGGCCATCGCGCAGTCTGCCGGACGCTTGAAGGATAGGTATCCAATACTTCCGGGCTTAGTCAGCGATTAGCTCGCGGGGCCAATAGGTACCTAGGTACTGTATCCGAGGCCGCTCTCAACACCTCGGGACTGTGAAGCTCAGGTAAGAAGTCCCTGGGAGATACCTACGTGCACTTGCAGCGCTTCTTTACACTCTGTTCAGTCAATAGTCTAGCCGGGCAAGCCCATTCCTATGGGCTTCCATCAGCATTTGTGGCCACTGACTGAATTAAACCAGTGCCTCCCTCCCATTCTGTCTTGTCCTGCTCTGTACCTAATATGTGGCTCCCATCCCCATCCCGCCCCCGTCGCGGTCCCCGTGCCAGGCTGACTGCAAGCTACAGGCTGCAAACGGGGTGGGGGGGGGGATGGAGGGGTGTCACTGCACCCGCCTTTCCTGACGAAACACTCAGCAAGGTGCTTGTGTGGCACGAGCTCTCTCCCCTGCTCTACCTAGGTAGGTAGTACCTAGATACCCAGAGACCTACATACGTGCCTACTCAGTACTTGCCTAGGTACCCGCCTACCTACCTAATTACCTACCTACTAGTAGTTACCTATTTACCCATTCGTCCACCGTTCCCTACCCTCTACCTACACTTCAAGAACCCCGTCAACGCATCTCGTCCCGGCTGTCCAATCATCCAACCATCCAACATAGCCCAACAGCTCCGTCACCCAATCGTGCCTTTTCCTGTTCTCTCTTTTTTTTCTTTCTCCCCTTTCTTTCTTGCCTTCTCTCTCTTCCCTTTCCTCGGAGCAACCGGCTAGTCAAGACCGTTATACCTTTCTGTCCTCCAACTGTTTACGCTTGGGTGAGACGTCATCTGTCGTGTTGCCTGAATTTGTCCCCTCCTTCGACTGCAGCTCCGCGCTGAGCCTAACTTTCACTTCGCTTTCGTAATCGTGAAACTCAACGCCTTGTCAGCTGCTTTGGGTTCAAGCCTTGCTCTCACCGCCTGAGAGCCGTCCTGCCCTTAACATAATCCAGAAAAGCACACCCGACTAGATAGAGCCTTTCCCTCGTCAGGACAAACGCCCACCATGTAAGCTTGCTGTCCACAGTGGAAACCAGACAAGTCTCCCCAACTGACAGCTATCCCGCCAGGCGCATCACGTTGAGCATAACGAACCCCGAGATCGAGGACCAGGACCTTCTCACCCTCGAGATCTTCGCCGACATGCCTGTGTCGACCCTACGCGAAGCTATCCAAGCCGAGACCACGATCGCTCCCACCTCCCAACACCTCTACCACAACGGTCGTTTGATTCAAGATGACACCAAGACCATGGAACAGCTACAGATTGCCGACGGCGAGATGCTGGCGTTGCACGTGAGGGACATGCAAGGAAACACTGGTGTTCCTGATCAGGGAAGAAGAGGCCCGCCGCGCCGACGACCGGGGGGCCAAGACCCGGAGCTCATCCGCCTCCAAATCCTGGGCGACCCGAACCTGCGTGCCGAAGCAACCCGCCAGCAGCCCCAGCTCGCCGCCGCGCTAGACGATCCCCAGCGGTTCGCCCAGCTTTTCAACGATAGCTACGACCGAGAGCAGCGTGAGCGCGAAGAGCGCCAGAGACAGATTGCACGGCTGAACGAGGACCCATTCGATATCGAGGCCCAGGCCAAGATTGAGGAAATGATTCGCCAAGAGAGAGTCATGGAGAACCTCCAGAACGCCATGGAGCACAACCCCGAAGGTATGGATGATGTGAGCGCCGAGACGTCCGAGGGCAGACCCCGGAAGCTAATCAACCCCATGCAGTGTTTGGCCGTGTCCACATGCTGTATGTCGACGTCGAGGTCAACGGCCACAGGGTGAAGGCCCTCGTGGATTCTGGAGCCCAGGCTACAATCATGTCCCCGTCTTGCGCCGAGGCCTGCGGTATCATGAGGCTCGTCGATAAGCGCTTCGCGGGAGTGGCCCATGGAGTGGGTACCGCCAACATCATTGGCCGTGTGCACTCGGCCCAGATCAAGGTCGGCTCAATGTTCCTGCCTTGCAGTTTCACCGTCATGGAGGGCAAGCAGGTGGAGCTTCTTCTCGGTCTCGACATGCTCAAGCGCTACCAAGCCAGCATCGACTTGGCCAAGGACAAGCTGATCATTCAGGGCGAGGAGGTGCCGTTCTTGGGCGAGGCTGAAATCCCCAAGGAGAGCGAGGAGGCTTTGGAAGAGGAGCCCAGGCTGCCGGGACCAGCCGGCACCACTATCGGTCAGCGGTCTGGCGTCGTCAGCGGCCCTCAAGGCGCTGCCGCTGCTCCGCCACAACAGAACCCTCCCCAGCAGGCCCAGCAGGCGCCTCAGCAGCAGGCCGCTGCTCAGAGCTTCCCTGAGGAGCACATCAATCAGCTCATGGCACTGGGTTTCCCTCGAGAAGCCGCCATCAATGCGTTGCAAGCAACGGGTGGCAACGTCGAGTTCGCCGCCGGCCTCTTGTTTGGAGCATAGGTCGCCTCGGGTTGCGGCGCGTTGGATGTTGTTTGGGCCTAGTAGGGTAGAACCTGCATGGTATAAGGGCGTGGTTGGTCGGTATGGTTGGCATCAGTGGTTATGGGACACTCGAGTTGGGAGGTAACCTAGACCCGTCGGAATGCATGCGTGACTTGACGCGGGTTGCATTGAAGCGATCAATAGTGCATTTCCAAACGCTGAGACCATGATACACAGCACGGGATTGGCGTCCTGAAGTCTTGCAATGTTCGGCATTCCCCTCAACGGCTTCGTCTCCCAAACTCGCTCTCACTTATGCCATGTGCCTTGAGAACGAAGGCGGCGAACACCCCCGTGCCACGCAAAGATTGATGGCGGTTTTGGTCTTTCGGAACATGCAAACTTGATCGCGGTGGTTTTCTTCTTAGTATGCGAAAATCCCTAATTAATCCCAGCCAAAACCTAAGCACATGTAACTTTTTATTTACCAGATGCACACCCACACCCACACGCACATTCGGAAAGGAAAAAAAAAGTACAGTCGGCCAGGTTACCGAATCTTGTACAGGCACGGCTTCAGGATGGCCGATTCGTCCACCTTGTCCTCCTCCGTCTCCCACACGAAGCGCTTCTGCTTCTTCTCCTTCTCGACGAAGCCGGCCGCCTTGGCGGCGGCGAGACCCTTGCCCTTGGTGGGCGCCGCGCCCTTGATGAAGCGCATCTTGACAAACATCCGGTTGGACAGGTCCACGGCGCCCTTGTTGCCCTCGCCCTCGCCCGCAAGCACGAAGCCGCGCTTCCTCAGGGCCTCGACAAAGGCCGACACGTCCGTCTCGCCGCGCTTGTCCTCGTGGCCGTCGACCTCGACGGCGAGGGCGACGCGGTCCGCCTCCGTCTCCTCCGGCTGGCCCGCCTTGTCCTTCTTGGCGGCGGCGGCCTTTTTGCGGTTGCCGACGCTGTGGGAGACGACGGCGTTCTTCTGGCGCACGGGGCCGAAGCGGGACTTGATCTCGGCGACCCAGAGCTCCCCCTTCCAGTGGAGGATGCGGTAGGCCTCCTCGATAAAGTCGAGCCAGTTGGTGCCCATGAGGGCGAGGCAGAAGATGGCGACGTCGACCGAGTCGTCGGCCAGCGGGAGGTTGGCAATGTCGGCCTTGACGACGTGCTCGGCGGGGGAGTGCAGGTCGTAGCTGAGGACCTTGAGCTTGAGCTTCTTGGCCTCGGGCTCAAGCGTCGACGCGAGGCGGGCGTCGCCGCAGCCCAGGTCGGCGACGTGGCACACGCCGTCGGTGCGCGGCAGCGGCGCGGGCCCGGCGGGCGCGGGTTGCGCCCCGGGACGGCCGCGCGCGTTGGGGTACCGGGCCTTGGCGCGCAGCTTGATGTCGCGGATGTACCCGTCGACGGGGTTCTCGGGCCAGACCTCGACCTGGCGGCGGAAGCCCTCGTGGTACTCGGAGAACATCTCGGGGGAGTCCTCGAAGAGCTGGTAGGCCTGGGCCGAGGGGCGGGTGTAGAGCGTCTCGTTGAGGTGGCGGAAGCGCGCCGAGACGAGCTTCTGGCGCATGGAGCGCTGCAGCGGCGTGAGCTTGGCCGCGGGCGGCGGGACGGGGGGCACCGAGGCGGCGATGGCCGCCGCGGCCTCCTTGGTCGCCTTCTTCTTGTCCTCCTCCGAGACCCTCTTGCTGGGCGTCGGCTTCTGCGCCTTGGAGGGCGTTTCCGCCGACGCCGCGTCCCCGTGCTTGCTCGGCTTCTCCTTCCTCTGCTTCTTGTCCTTCTTGCCGGACTTGGGCGTCTCCTGTGCCTCCGCCTCGCTCTTCCCGTCTTTCTTTTGCTTCTTGCTCGGCTTGGGGGTGGCCGCTTCGTCGCCGTCCTTGTCCTCGACCTCGTCGTCCGCCGGCGCGGCCCTCTTGCCGCTGCCCTTCTTGGGCTCGTCGTTGGCTTCGCCAAACACGCGCGGATTGACGATGACCTTGTTCGCGCCCGTGCCATGGGCCTTCTCCTCCTTGTTCGCCTTCTTGCGCTTCTTCGCGCTGTTGTTCTTCTTCTTACCGACCTGGGTTTCGGGTTTCAGGGCGTCCGCCGAGACGGACCATCCTGGGACGGCGAACATGTTTGAGAAATGTGATTCAGAGTGATCCTCAGTGATCCTCAGTGGTTGGTTTTGTGTGACGGCGTCAATGGATTGTGAAAACGGGGTGGTGATGGATGGATCTTAGCTCATGCTCATACTCATGCTCATGTTCAGTCTCAGTCTCATGGCTTATCCGCTTTGAATTTTTTTTTTTTTGCCTTCGTATCCTTCCCCAGAGAATCGCTTATCGCACCCCTGCCTTCTGATCGCTGCTAGGATGGGGCGAGTTAGAGTGGGTATTGTGCTCCACCTTTCCTTCCACCCGTTCCTGGCTTCTCCATCATCAGACCTCTGGGCCACCCAAGCTTCGACGTCTACATAGATACCTACCTAGGTAGGTACTTGAAAAACATCTCAACCTAGGTACCTAGGTATTTCTCCTCCGATTCTCCAGTACCGGCAGAAACTCCTGGGCGCGATCACGCTGTCAATCAGTTCCTTCTCCCCCTGGGGTCTTGCAGACCAAACCGAACGAATGTACTCTCACCAATCTTGATCGAAGATAACAATGCTTAGGGGTTTCAGTCCTTTCCAGTCGTCCATTCGATTTCCGTCTGTCTCACTCAAATACCTTACCCTAGTTGGTTGCAGAACAGGACTATTGGGAAGACAGGCCACCAAGCATCCTGACCTGAGCAATGCTTCTGGAAATTCTGGAAACAATTTGGCCATGTGCATCGCGCTCTGTGGGAGACGACACGATCAGCGGGCCTTTCGCGAGTCTCCGGGATCTCAAGGATTGTCTCATTTAAGACGAAACGGGATATACACATGGCACTTTGCGATTTTCGACAATGCATCGATCACTATCGATTACCGGCGTGCCGGCATAGCTTACAAGGCAAAGTAACGGAAGGGAATATGCAGTTCGGCCTTCGAAATCTCATTACTCTCGACGTCACCTATCCGTTGGTCCCTCACTTCGAGCTTTCAACGACGTCAATAACCAGGCGTGGTCGAAAAACTGCAGGATGCGCAGAGTGAAACGGGGTTTGCGGTGCTCCGATAATCAACCCGAAAATCGGGGACACCTTGCCGGGCAGACTCAGCGAGTGCCACTACGATCACCGAGTTTGTTTCTCGAATGAGGCGGCTGTTTCCTTGGCAAGTGCGTCAGAATCCCAATCCGGTCAAACCTGATCAATAGCGATCGAGACCGTTGGCTATTATCTCGGCGACGGCGCTTCAAGTGCCAGCCTGGTCAAGTTGACGTGGTCTGTGGGCAGAGGACAACCTGCCCTAGGGAGATTTAATACTGGATGTCACTGTTACGCAAATGAAACATCTGTTCGGCCAACGGTCGGTTTAACACGCAGAAGCCCGACCTTTGTCCCGAGAATACGGCCGCGGCGCATTATCCGGCATCACGGGAAGCCATTCCTACCGGTAGATATTTTCGACGTCGCCAACGCACAATAAGATCAGGGAGCCAGGGCATGAGGGTACGGCAAGACGGGTGGCAACATTCGGGGGCAACGACCCGTCTTCCGGTTCAATTCCTTATTGGGAACCCGAAGACAACATCATGTTAGACGGAACGGCCGAGGGCTTCCGTTGTCAGTAAACATGTGGAAGGATGTGAAGCCCTTGAGGAAGACGGCTGTATTCTGGCACACGCCACGCAATACGGCGTATTCGTCAGGGGCGTCTCTGCCCGACTATTGGGCTGACGCCCAAACAGGTCGTCCGAATGAGCACCAACTAGAGCTCACCACTGGCCCACACACGCTGAAAATCCCGGGCATGCGTGGTATTCACAAGGCCGGGGAACTGCTATCCCTCGCCGGGTAGTGTGCCAGCCTTGGCCAGACCCGTGTGGCTGCGAGAAGGCTACCTGCATGCTGGCCTGCCTGCACTGGCCGTTGTTGTGGGCTTCCGTCTAGATCAGATACAGTAAAGATCCGGTGCAAGATGCCAAGGTATGTTCCTGCGCACATCGTGGGACGCCGAGAAAGCACGAGGCAATCGATCGATACTGGATGTAGCCCGTGTCAATCAGCGCGACTTGTCTGGTTCGATGATGCCGTGAGGTTTGCGTTGCACCCCCAGCCAGTTATTTTAATTGTGCTGCACCTATTCATCGGTCACACCATCCAAGAGGTCGGGAGCGCAACGATTGGTCCAGGAGGGTGTCGGATGAGAGGGTGTCTCGAGACTGAGGGGATTGTTACTGGTGTCTCAGCGACATGTCGATACTGGCCACTCTCAACCAAGTGTGTTCCCGGCGAAATACTCACACTTGGCAGCTTGTGGTCTTGTCTTGCGTCTGGGCAACGAGTCGGATATACACCATGTTGGATGAGGGGCGGGCACCCCACTCAGCTCACCGGACTTCCTGACCCATCACCATCCGCGATGGTCACGACTCATTAGGCACGAGGGTTATGGATTATCAGGCCATGCCCCTCCGATTATTGAAAATTCAACAGAAAGAGACGGCTTTCTCGGAAGCCCCTAGCCTCGGAAAACCCTTGGTGTCCCACTCGGCACATGGTAAGTCGGTCCAGAGCTAACTAGTGGACGGACGGCATGGGATGGCATGGGCTGGCACCCATCCTTGTTTGGAACGCCACAGACTAAAATTCTCTTGGCGGCGGTGGTCAACGATCTGGACGCCACTTCCGTAACGAGAGTAACGAGTGTCATTGCTGCACTAATTACAAGCAGATCCGCCTACCTGGCTGGACTGGAATAGTTTCGCGGTGAATGGGGGTGGGGGGGGGCAGCCCAAATGACGGTCTTAGATTCAAGAAACACCGATGCTCGAACCCTGAACACAGATCGGACAGCATGCAGCAGCGTAAGACGTCTTCCCACCGTGTTCAACAGAGTAAACACCATGGGATCGCGTCTTGGTCATTGCTTAGGGTAGACTTCGGACGAAGGGGGGGCACCAGGCCCGGAACCCTGTCTGGCTGGGAGTCTAGACCATTCAAGCCTCGGATGTAGATCATGTCCGGCATCCCTATCACTTGCCCCCGCTCCCATGTCGTCTACGACTCAGGCGACCCGATGGCACGCTGGGAATCCAACGACACGATGCTACATAATGCGTAAGTACGGACCGAACGACCGACCTCGGCAGTGCTCAGATAAGCTTGGCCAGCCTCTCGGGTATGCGAGGACAAAGTTTGTTGGGTGATGCCCGTTGGATCGAGCACTCGGCGACTCCCCCGATCCAATCTCATCTCACAGCATCCGCGGGCAATCAAATCTTGCAAAACAGCAAAATTAGGTCATGAATTCCCTTCGGATGGACAGGACGGGGATTATGGCCCAGGCCGAGGCGGCAAGCGGCACACCCTTCCTCCTCAATACCGGTATGTCCCTAGTTCCGCGCGTTACGCCCACCGGTTGCCTGCCATTCGGGACATGTAAGACCCCTGACGGGGAGGCTTATCCCCGCCCCCCTCCGCCCCAGTCCCTGCTTGCTCCGCTCTGTACCTATCTAAAGGGACGGGTACCCAGGAACGAATGTACACTGGCACCGATGTGGCTTCGATTCCGGATGCGACGACGGCCGCAGGAGGACTGAGCCAGCCGGCCCACGAATGAACATTGGACGCTAGGTAAGATCGATCGTGCTGTAGTATTTGTTGGTGTTGTGCATCCCTTTTGCAAGCCACTGTGTGTTGTTTCCTCCCGTCATCGTTTTGCCGCATCTCTAATTTGACGGACGAATGGCACTCGCCGGGGTACCCTATTCTCTCTCTCTCTCTCTCTCGCCCTCGCCCTCGCCGTGAAGGCTGACCTACGCCCTACCTTCCCTTCCCCTTAGATTCTCGTACCATGAACACTTCCCCGACGTCCTAAATCGTCTTCCAACCCGGGGACCATTAGCCTTCCTTTCATCACATCCCACAAGAGCAGTTACAGGGATAAGAACACCTGCCCAGTCCTAGGCGTGCAGAGTAAAGACAGACACACAGAGACATTCTTGTCTCATTCTTTATTTGTCCTAGCGGACCGGCCTGACGCCTCGTCAGGTCACATATCGGGTCGAGGTGTCAAGCTCCGTCGTCCGCTTCATCTTCCTCCCTCCAACACGACCCTGGCTCTTCCTGCCTCCTCCTATCAGTATTAGTTCCTTTGCCGCCGATGATTGGCGGCCAAGGCACCCATCTATCCCCGTTGTTTGTGCTGCATCGTCCTCCCCACCCACCCTCCTTCTCCAGCCTGGACTGGAGATACCCTAACTCGAGGCACAATACTGGAGACATCACGTTGAACGTTTCCCAATCTACCTACCTACCTCACCCACCTAGCCTTCGGCCACGGCAACCTGTCTCTCTGGTACTCGTGTGTCTTGGGAACAAGGAACACACTTCCCTCCAACTTTTGCTGCAGACATCCTTACCCATCACAGCCCCCCCCCCTGTCCTACCCCACGAGTCCATGCATCTTGTCTAACCCATGACAACCCATTCGGCGAAGACAAAGTAGTACCGGCTTGTTTCACTTCCTTCCACCGTCCATGGCTGCTTAAAAAGCATCTATTCCGTGGGCGCCCTTCCTGCGTCCCTCTGCCTTCCTCTCGATCTTCTTTGCCGCGCACAAGAACGGGCAAAACCCACATAACTCTTCGTTGCGTTACCGCGATACCACATCACCCTTCCCCGCCTCCTTGGCGCTTGTGGCCCAGGGACGACGCCGCATCGCTCCCAGTATTGACCGTCTCCCAAACAGCCTGGCTTTCCATCTTTTTGATCTGGACCGGTTTCTTTCTCCCTATAGTACTCGACTGAGACTCGGGCTCGACATCTCCCAGCTGCTGAGACGAGATCGCCGGCTGTCCGCTTCCGCAGCAGAGTCACACACGAACAATGCAGCAGGCTGGCCGCCAGATATTGATGGACTAAACAGCCTCGTCGCATCCCCAACTCCACTTACAACGCCCTAGCACCGTCTAGGATGGAATCCTCCACGGCACTTGAGGACGACAAGTCCCCGGCCAAGACCTCAGAGAACAACGAGGAACATGGCAACGAGGATCCGAACCGCAAAAAGGCAAACGCGAGGAAAAGGACGAAGACGGGCTGCCTCAGTACGTACGAGGCAACTCTGCCATGCTCTCCTTAGACCAGACTTCTGGAACCCCTCCCCCTCCTGGGAATGCCGTTCTCCTCCTCCCGGTAAGATGACTGACTTTGATCGGAAGCCTGCCGGAAACGCCGCATCAAATGCGACGAGGGACGGCCCATTTGCAACAATTGCATCAAGTCCAAGAGGCATTGTGAGGGTTACAACCAACGAGTCATCTTCAAAGACCCAATCGCATCCTTCAACCTCAACGGTGTCTACGGCCCCGTTGTCTACCCTCCCGAGTCGTCAAACTCGTCTTTCCCGCGTCTTCCCAATCCGCCGCCAAAGTCTTCCAACGGCCCTCCTTTGGCCCCGATAGCTCCAAAGCCACCGCAGCGCCTAGACTTTCAGGGACAGCCCATGCTTCACTATGGCCAAGGTTTCCCTGTTCAGCAGCATCCAAGCCAACTTCAGGGCCAGCCCCCGCCGCCGCCCTTCGACTTCAACCAGTTTTCGTATAGAGATCAGCACATGCACTCGAGCCCGTCAATTGTCTCGCCAGCTAGCCAGTTCCAGGCGCAATTTGCTGGGCATCCGAGCAGCCTGGTCAGCCCCAGCACAGATAGTGGCACATTCGTTCACAGCCCGACAGAGCCATGGAAAGAACAAGCTGCAACAGCAGCAGCAGCGGGGGCAGGGGCAGGGCATGCGCGCATGGAGGAGACGGGCGTGTTCTCCGATTACAACGCGGCTGCCCAGAGAAGACAAAACGTAGAGGACGCTGGGATAGAGTATCTATACTCGGAAGATGACGAATCCATGCCCGACTCCGATGACGCTTTCGAAGACACGATGGGCGAGGAGAACGCCTACGGCCAGCTGGTGCAGAGTCGCAACGATGGCCCCTGGGACAGCTTTGGAACCAAGATGAGATCGTTTTCCTCCTTTGCCGACGAAGCCATCCTCACGTCGTACATACCCACACCAAACAACTCGCCACTTAACGACGAGCGAACAGCCGCGTTGTTCTGGCATTTTATCAACGTCACAGGACCAAGCATGTCTCTGTACGAGAGGCATCCTTTCGACCACTCGAAATTGACCAACAACTACTCGGTGCCCAAGGCCGGCCACAACATCTGGACATGTGAGATCATTACCCGTGCTGGGGTCTCGGTGCTTCGACTGACTCTAAACAGACACTTTCCCAATCATATCCTTCACTCACCCGGCGCTCCTCCAGGCCATGCTGGCCCTGGGTGCGTTGCAAATAGCCAAACTGCAGAAAATCCCACCAACAGCAGCCATGAAGCATTATCACCTCGCCATCCGCAGAATCGCAAAGAACCTGCGGAGTCCCAAGAGGAAAACACAACCCGCCACACTGGCGGCCTCTCTCCTGCTTGGGTACTTTGAAGTGTGGAACTCGGATCATACCAAATGGTGCAACCATCTGTTCGGGTCTAGGCTATTGATCAGGGAGATACCTTTCAGACAGATGACCAAGAACATCCTGCCGCTAAAGAGGGCCAGGAGGGCCTTGTTCCAGGAAAGCCAGAGCCAGCCGCTGGATCCCTTTTACATGGGTCATGACAACACACACATGATGAGCCACGACTTGGATGATCTCGACCTCAGTCTTGTCCGCAGGATCACAAACCAGCACGTTTCATACGAGGACGATGAGCCGACTATAGGTAACTATTATACGGACCGGGACATTGAGCATTATGAACACCTCCGAGACTTATACTGGTGGTACTGTAAGATGGACGTCTACCAGAGCGTGCTGGGCGGGGGAAAACCATTGTGAGTGTCGTCGTTGGAGAAGAGCAAGAAGGAAAATGGGCTTACGAAAACGTAGTATGGATTATCAGCACTGGACCCAGTGTCCGCCACGAGCGCCGATGGGCCGGCTCGAAGCCATGTGAGTCAACCGACCCGCCTCGCGAAGTGTTGACGTCGCTGACACGGACAGATACGGGACGTACGACCACCTGATGCTGCTGCTCGGACGCTTGTGCAGCTTCGCGTCAAAGGACCTCCCGAGGAAACGCAAGTCGTTCAAGGGCTTCGGGCCTCCTCCTGGCGGGCGGCCCGGAGGACCACCAGGGGGCCCGCCGGGCGCGTCACCCAACGCTAGTGGACCGCCTCAAGGAGGAGGCCAGGGATGGCCCCCGCCAGGCGGTGCGCCCGGAGGCGATCCGCGCCCCGGGATGATGGCCGGGATGTCTGGCGGGCCTCCCGGGGGACCCCCGACGAGCATGCCAACCCTGGGCATGATGGGAGGACCGCCCGGAGGCAACGGCGGCTCGCCGCCCATGTTCCCAGGCATGCTCCCTAATCTCGGCAGGGTTACGTTGCCGATGGGCTTCTCGCCGCCGCGGGACGAAACTCCGCCCCCGCTGGGTGAAGAGGTGCTGGAAGATCTCGACTCGGACACGGCAGCGGACGCCGCGATGCGCGAGTGGGAGTCCCTGCGCGAGGCGTTCGATGTCCTCCAGTCCCGGTTCGGACCAGAGTTCCAGGCCCTGGGCGCCGAATACGCCGACCGCAGGGACTCGCCATTCGGCCCGACGCTGCAATACCGAACCTTCTCAGTGGCCGGCATCTGGATGAACTACTAT
Organism: Colletotrichum echinochloae; assembly: GCA_016618095.1. Lineage (NCBI taxonomy): Eukaryota > Fungi > Ascomycota > Sordariomycetes > Glomerellales > Glomerellaceae > Colletotrichum > Colletotrichum echinochloae. The sequence goes on along the minus strand of JADEZT010000001.1, from coordinate 3,765,610 downwards.
ATGGGGCTGATCCACCTCTACCGCGCGCATCCCAAGATGCCGCCCGCCGCCATGATCGCCGCGGGCATCCAGGCGCAGCACACGGCCAAATTCGCCATAGAGATTGGGCGGATCGCCGCCGGATTGACGGACGACTGCGCCAACGCCGTTGAGATCAGCACCCTCGTCGGCGCGGCACTGATCGAGAGCTCCTTTTGTCTCTTTGTCGGCGCGATCCAGGTACACACTTCTTCCCCTTCCATAACGTCCATACCTCCGTGTGTTTTGGGAAACCTTACTGACACACCCACGCAGTACCAAGACAACGCCCAGCGGCAATGGATCGTCAGGCGCATGCACGACATCGCCCGGCTTACTGGCTGGCAGTCGGCGCGGCAGATCGCCGAGGGCTGCGAGTCAGGGTGGAAGAAGGCGGCCGCTATGGGGCGGGGCCCGCCGTACGCGCGCGACCCGAACCTGCAGCCCGCGGTGCCGCCGCCCGTGTGGTCGAACCCGCGGAGGATAGGCGCCCGTCTCGAGCAGCTCGATAGCGACGACTCGATGCTCGTCGTGGCCAAGTCAGAGAGGGCATTTTACGCCCTCGGCCTGCTCAGCGTTGAGCAGGAGCTCGAGAGGCTCGTCATCAAGGAAGAGGGGTGAGAATTCTAAAATCGGGATGTTGTTCCGCGCCAAAGTTCTCGGGGGAGAGAGAGAGAGAAGAGACAGAAAAGCGCCGGCGGGCCCGTCAAGAAATCGCGGCGCCAGGGATGAGAGTATGCTCATGAAAATGAGCCATCATCACCTTGAGTACATTAATCATACACATTGTGGAAACCGTCTAGACGTCTGGTACCAGGCTTCGTGAACAAGGGCAAAAGGGTTTTTTAGTTTTTTTTTTTTTGCCTGAGCCGAAAAGTTTCTCTTGTGTCTTTCGCTTGCTCTCGTTTTGGCACATATTTCAAACCTCTAAACGTTCATATCATCGAACTCCCGCCCTCAATCCTGTTCCTCGACCTGTGGGCACCTCTAGTTCGCAGGGAGCCTCTCCACCACGGCGGCCATCTCCTCGTCTGTGTATATTCTGAAGCCCTTCTCCTTCGTTACGCTCGCCAGCTGGACGTTTTTAGAGTCGAGCTTCTCCTCCATGACCTGCTTCAGCGTCTTGAGCACCAGCGTCTCGGCGTCTGTGATTGACAGTGACTGTGAAATGAATTAGCCTCCTGGTTTCTTTCTACACTGGCTCGAAAACCCGGCAAGAAAGGACCGGCGGGTGGACCGACCTTGTGGTATTCGTTCTGTAGCTCGGCCTGCGCGCCCTCGGAGCCGGAACCAATGGCCTTGGCGTCGTATCGGTAAAAGGTGCCACTGGGCTCGGCGTGGAAGAGCTGGGGTCCGTCCTCGTCGTATCCGGCGATCAGCAGAGCGACGCCAAAAGGTCGGGACATGATGGTCTCCTCGCCCTCGGCACCTTCACCGAAGCGCAAGGCAAGGTCGCAGATGGCCTGGGTGCACGACTCAACGCGGAGGGGCTCGTTGTAGTTGAAGGAGTGGGACTGGGACTCGACGCGGGCGTGCTCAACCATGGAGCGGGCGTCGGCCTGGAGGCCAGACATGGCGCAGCCGATGTGACGGTCGATCTCGACAATCTTCTCGACGGACGAGGTCTCGAGCAGGGTCGAAGTGACACGCTTCTCGACGCCGAGAACGACGCCTTCCGAAGTAGCGACACCGATGGCCGTGGAGCCGAGCTTGATGGCCTCGAGAGAGTATTCGACCTGAAAGAGACGACCTTCCGGGGAGAAGGTGTTGATTCCCCGGTCTGGGGAACAAGTGTTAGGGAAAGGGAAGGGCAGGGAAGCTGGAGGAGGGTCTTACCGTATTCAGATCTTGCCATAAACATCTTGGCGGTATTGTATGTGTGTAGCTGCGAGAGAAATATAGAGAAAGCGGCTGGACCTAATTGACAAGGTCAACTCTTTCGGCAGTCGTCAAATGAGGGTTGTCGTGGGTCGGAAATGCGGATGGGGTTGTGAAAATGGTGGTGGTGGTAGTGGTATGGTGGTTGGATGGAGGGGAGCTTGGAGGTCCAGGTAACGAATGGTGACGGTGGAAGGCTGAGGCAGATGGTGGTGGTGGTTAGGCAAGCACTCGGCCTACGCAGCCGCAAGCTTCCCTTTGGTACCTACGGTACCTACCTAAGACCAGTTACAGCAACAGCCAGCACCTAAATGAGCCCGGGCCAGGTACGGGCAAGGTACCTACCTTTCCGCAGGAGCTTGTCTCCCCTGTCCCCCTACAAGCTCTGTGATTGGATGTCACTCATCGCATCCCTCCCCAAACGCTAAAACCCGGAATATTTCAGGGGACTGGCACATCCCGGGCTGGGGTTCAACAACACGCGAGGATTTTCCGACTAGACGCGCTCAAGGTTAATGGGCACTTAACCGCGTAAAGGTAGTAACTAAGGTAGCAGCCCAATTCACGCGCCGAGAGCTGCCTGGACTGCGACTCTATGATAGAGGGAGGGGCAGAGACAAAGAGTAACAGAACACTCCGGCCAACGAAAATACCCCCTTTCTCCTCTACCCCTCCACCGGAGAAAAGCAGACCACGAGTTCCACGATCGAGAAACCACCTCCCAGGAGAACGAACATTACCCCGGCGTCTTACACACTTCAAATGCGGTCGGCGACATGTCGTCAGGCACTAGGGTATCAACCCACGAGCGCCGCGCGACCGGCAGCACAGCACCCGCTGCCGACCTCGAACGAGCCTCAAGGACAGCGCGCATGAATGCCGCCGCCGCAGCAGCCAGCGCAGCCCCAGGGAGCGGTACGGAGAGCGCCCAGACGAGCTTCAAAAGCGAGCGCAGCGAGAGGAGCGATGCGCGTCAACGAGAGCGCGAGCGGGACCGCGATCGAGAACGGGAACACCAGCAGCGCGACAGAGCCGCGTCGACTGGCAATCATGCGCACAAGCCTTCGGCGTCGGGTAACCCCCGGACGGCAAGCCGGGCACATGATGACAGGCGCGTAGAGGAGAGGAGGACGGAAAGGACCTATGTGACGCAACTCGAGACTATGGTCCAGCGGACGAGGAGTCCTGAAAGGGGAGAGCGGAGAGGCGGGGGTGACAAGGGCAAGTCTGCCGAGGCCAAGTCACGGACGGCTGAGGCAAAGCCCAAGGAGCCCAAGGTTGACGTTCCGTCAGGTGAGATATCATGGTTGTGCCGTTGAAGTGGAATTGGCGGCTGATAAAGTGGGACGGTAGCACCATGGAAACCGGAAGCGACGCTTCTTCCTCACACATCGGCTCCCCTGGCTTGCCGAATATCAATACCGCCTTTGGCCTCGCAGGCGCCGCAGCCCCAGCAGCCGAAACCCCTGAACGAGCTGTCCCTCGAGGCGCAGGAGGCGGTGATACTGGAAGATCTGTTGTTTGTCTTCATGGGCTATGAGGGCCAGTACATTCGCTTCGCCAAGACGTACAACCCCCACGAGGAAAGGGACCGTCTGTCGGGACCAGCATTCAGGATATTACCAGGCCTAGACCCCAGTCTGCAGGACCTGACGGTGTCGATGCTGAAGATGGCGACGTACTACTCGGCCCTTGAGGTGTTTGTCGACGTGCAGAGCAGGGACGAGTTCGGCGCTGTCAACCATGCGCTATGCGCCTCCATCAGGAAGTTCCTTCACGACTACCTCGTTATGATTGCGCAGCTAGAGACGCAGTTCCTGACCAACGAGACTTTTACCCTCCACGTCCTCAACATCTACACGCTACCTACGTGTCAGATGATGTCGCATCTGTATTCCCTGGCCCACGATTTGCTGAAGAGGAATGCGCTACTAGACGATGATGATGACGAGGAAGAAAGCGACAGCGCAGACGATTTCGAGAACATTCTCGAGACGTTGCGCGAAGGCGGCGACTTGGCACCGGGCTCGGGAAAAAAGATTTGCAAAGGAGGGGTCGTGCTAGGGCTGATCACGAAGAGGCTGGAGTCAATGTCGGGAGACCCGGCGGCGCGCGCTCTGCTGACCACGCTGTTGCGTGATGCTAGCAAGCCGTACATGGTGATGCTCAATGAGTGGCTTCACCACGGCGGCATCAATGACTCCCACGCGGAGTTCTTGATAAAGGAACAAAAGAGTATCCGAAGGGAGCGCCTAGAGCAGGACTACACGGACGAGTACTGGGAGCGACGATACACCATTCGGGAGCATGATATCCCTCCCCAGCTGGAAGGTGTCAAGGAGAAGGTCTTGTTGGCCGGCAAGTACCTCAACGTCGTGAGAGAGTGCGGCGGCGTGGATGTCAGCAAGGTCGTCCAGGACGTGCCGACGTCCTTTGATGATAGCCGTTTCCTGGAGAACGTCAACAGCGCCTACGCGCATGCCAACGAGTCGCTTCTGCAGTTGCTCCTGACGACACATTCACTGCCCACGAGGTTGCGGTCGATGAAGCACTACTTCTTCCTGGATCCGTCCGACTACTTTTCCTACTTCCTCGAGCTGGGCACCTCGGAGCTGCGGAAGCCCGTCAAATCCGTTAATACCGGCAAGCTCCAGTCGCTTCTCGACCTGGTCCTGCGCCAGCCGGGCAGTATCGTCTCGCTGGATCCCTTCAAGGAGGACGTCAAGGTGGAGATGAACGAAATCACGCTGATCAAATCCCTGCAGCGGGTCGTCAACATCACGGGTATCGAGCAGGGCGAGACGCTGCAGCCCTTGGCCAATCAGCCGATTGAGAACGACAAGAACGCCATCGGGTTCACGTCGCTGCAGCTTGACTACGCGGTCCCTTTCCCCGTCTCCCTCGTCATCAGCCGCAAGACCGTTTGGCGGTACCAGGCGCTGTTCCGTTACCTCCTTTCGCTGCGCTATCTCGAGTCCCAGCTGTCGACAACGTGGTACTCGCAGACCTCGGGCCTGACATGGGCGCACAAGAGCTCTTCGCGCAGCCTTGAGATCTGGAAGCGCCGCGTGTGGACGCTGCGCGCGCGCATGCTCGTCTTTGTGCAGCAGCTGCTCTACTTCTGTACCGCCGAGGTCATCGAGCCCAACTGGGCCAAGTTCATGGACAGGCTCAAGGTTGGCGAGGAGGGCCAGGAGGCGGCGGCTTCGGGCGGCGGCGCTTCGCCGGGCACGACGAGAACTGTGGACGAGCTGATGCAGGACCACGTCGACTTCTTAGACACGTGCCTGAAGGAGTGCATGCTCACCAACAGCAAGCTTTTAAGAGTGAGTCCATCCCGCTGACATGTTGCCGTCTCATCCTCCCTTCCCCCTCGAGAGCGTCCAGACTGATGGCGTTGGCAGATCCACTCCAAACTGATGCAGACCTGCACAATCTTCGCAACATACTCCAACTGGCTCTCCCGCGAGCTGGAAAAGGCGGACCCGGACCTCTCTGGCGCCACCCGGCCCCCCAACATGACGCCCGAGCAGTGGCGCGCCTTCCAGGCCGTCAGGACGCAGAAGCCCACGACAGGCTCGCACAGCGACTCGACATCGTCGGCGGGGCCGGGGGCGAGCGACCAGCAGCAACAGCAGGACGCGCGCGTGGGGAATCTCTTTGAGATCATGAAGAAGTGGGAGAGTAACTTCAGCAGGCACCTGCAGATCCTGCTCGACGCGCTGAACCACTATGCGGCTACCGAGACGGTCGTCCTGCTCAGCCTGTGCGCGCGGCTCAGCACGGCGAACCAGGGGACCGAGTACTCCGGGCTGCGGAATGAAGACGACAGCGTCGCGTAGAAGTTTTTGGCGCTAGAGCCGGGGCGGGGGGTTCCTCTTAATTCTCTCTCTGTCCCTCTTGCTCGCATAATTCACCAAAGGTCTGGGTTCCAGGAAGTCGGGGAGCGGAGGTGGGTGGCATTTCGCATTATCAAAAGCCTAAGCGAGTAAAGCGCATTAAAAAGGAGAGGGAAAAAGGGGGGACATATGAGCAAGCGTCCTGACATGCTCCCTTCCTAAACATATACCATTGATTCAACCATGCGCTTCAACGCGCCAAATCCAATATTTACAGCCGTTGATGAAGTGGCTCACGTTGTGGGGTGACCCAGACCCAGGTTCCGAACGGGGAAATGCTAGTTCCTTTTGATTCCGTCTCGCACGAGAGACGGACGGAGGTGGGTTCCTCGCGCCAAGTGCTCCCCCGCCGAAGGTTCGCGCTTATAGTATACATTGATTATATATGCTGTGGTGGTACAGATGCAAATTTATACAGCGGCCGATTGTCGGCAGGCCCTGTCTCCCTCCCCAGTCATTCTTTCTTGAGGGCCTCCTTGACCAGGTCGGCGACACGCTTCCTGTCGACCTCGAGATCCTTGCCCTGGATGGCGACGTTGATTAGCTTCATGACCTCGCCCAGGCCGCTCTTACCCGCAGCGGCGGCGTCGTCGATGGCCTTCTGGACGAGCACGCGGACGTCGGCCTCGGTGACGGTGACGACGCCGCTGGTGGCGATGTACTCGGCCATGACCTTGGCTTGGAGGTCCTCCTTATCAGCGAGGTCGTCGCGGCCAGCGGCGCGGAATTGGGCTGCGGCGTCCTGGGTGGCACGCTGGGTCTTGCGCAGGAGGGCGACGAGCTGGGCGTCAGTGGCGATCGGGGCGTTGGTCTTGGCCGCGTTGTTGGTGGCGGAGAGGACGGAGCGGAGGACGGAGAGGCGGGGCGCGTCCTTTGCGCGCATGGCCGTCTTTAGGTCGGTCTTGAGCGTAGCCAGAAGCTGAGGCTGGGCCGGGGCGGCATCCGAGGAGTAGAGGCGAAACGCCCGGAGGGGCGTGGCGGCCCCGGGGCTGGACACAGTCGGCCGGAGCGTCTGTAGGAGACGAGCTACGCTTCGGGGGCCCATTGCGGTTGGTGGGAAAGGGAAAGGTGGATTTATGGGATTTGTAAGTTTGCCGGCCGAACGGATTCGCCGGGAACTTCTCGATCAATTGTCTTGTTCCGTCGTCAGGGGCGCTGGGTCTGTACAATGTCGTCGTCGTCGTTTGATGCCATCAATGGGTTCGGATGGGAAAAGTTCGACTGGAGAAGCTGCCATCGCGTGGAACCTGGGGGGAGCTTCTCATTGGCTATATGCACCTGAGCTGTTCCAGGCGAGCCCATGGCGCATGGTGGCACCAGTACCATGGGCGGAAGCTCGCGGGGCCCAGGGGTCCTGTCACGTTGTTGCGATCTCAACCCAGAGCCAGAGGCTTCTTGTTTTTTTGTTTTTTTAATGTCTGGGGGACTGTTAATTATGTGATGACGACTGACGGAGGGTGATGCTCCCGGGTTCTTCGTTGGCTGATGGCTTGATACGCAAGCTGTCAAGGTACCTACCTACCTAGGTAGGTACCTAAGCAACGATACATATATAGTGCGATGGCTCAAATGACACACTGGGCTCTTGACCGAGGAATAAACCAGCGACGCATTACACAAAGCGTGCGCACAACCCGAGCGGCCTAGTGGCATGCATTGTTGATTGGCATCACAGCTCTCGTGGAAATGTCAGTGTAATGCAATGTCCGTGTCATCTTCAAGGATACAGAATCGCCTGGTGTGCCCGAAGCCCAAGGAAGCTGCAGAAGTGACAAGGGTCAGGGCAATCGCAGCCGTCTTCGGAGATGACATCCGATAGGGGGGGCCAGGACTCGGATTACCACGATCTCAGTGAACACACCTACAGACTTGGACGGGCAGCCAGGCTAGCTAGCTGCTCTAGCCTACTGACGATTATGGATGCCCAAAGTGCAGGCTTGGAAATCCTGTCCACTGGATGCCTCTTGGTGGTGAGGGCGTCCGGGAAGTGTCATGTCCAGCTGTTGTCTGGCCTTGGTGCTTCCTCAATCTCAATCAGAAGGTAATCTCCAAGAGGCGGATCTGCGACCTCGTGTTGCTAGGGGTGGAGTCTTGGAGGTCTCCCAAGCCGGGGAACCTGGCTAGGGAATGGGTCTTTCATCGGCGAGAAAACACTTGCGAGGATGGCGGCGTTTGCGAACGCCGGGTGGCACAAACCATATTGTCCCGCAGGTGAGGGTGAGTGTGGGTTTGAGATGCCCAGGCGCAATGGGTGTTGTTACCTGCCTACCTACTCATTACCTAGGTAGGTAGGTAGTGTAGGTAGGTAGTAGGCCTGATGTGACTTGTGTTGTTTACCTGCAGGCCGGCCCTCACCGAGGACCCGGGGAGACGGTAGCGAGCTGTTCATACAACACGTTCCTACCTAGGTACCTACCTAGGCAGTCATGGCGCCCTCGAGCCACTCCAATCTAAACCCAACAAGGAACAGAGGGAAGATAGACCAATCACCCCCGAGCCCTCCTTCCCTCCCTGTCTTTCCGAGGCGCGGGTCTTGGCCCTTTTGTGTCTTGCTGAGGAAGGCAAGGTGGGTAAGTAATCAGCCATCGTCGTCTCTTCACCCCCCAAAATACCTACCTAGGTACTTTAGCTCCCGTTGATCCCCACTTGCGGCTCGGGCTCACTCTCTTTCAACTTCTTGCCGTCCTCTTTCCCTTTCGATGATTTCCCATACAGCCAGTCCTTGTTGTCTTCCGCTCTCCCCCGTCGACAACCTCCATCCATCCTTGGCCGTTGCCGTGAGGATTCTTGACAGCCAGCATGCTTCTCCCAACTCTGTTGCGTCCAAGACAACCGTCGATTGTTGCTTTCCATCCACCCGTCACTCCCCCGACCAACCGCCTCCTTTTGGAGCCTAAGCCCTTTTCGACCGTCCAGATATCATAGGGCCAGTTGGACCGACCAGCGCCATGTTGAGCCGATGAGCATTCTGGCACACAACCAGCAAGGGAACAAAAGCCAATGGAATTGCGAGCTAGACATGGGGTATCTACTGCCGTCACATCATCGTCATTGCCGTCGTAATTCTGTTCCAGAAAGCCTACCAAATCTTCAATCCCGAACGCCCCGCAATGTTCACTTAAATAAGCAACCCGGTCATACAATGATGCCCCGGCGTGCCCTACCGGCGAGGTTTTCGTCCTATACAAACGTACCTCCAGCGCGAGCTCAATCAGTATACATGCATCTCCCAGCACCAACATCGAATACGCGCTCACTTACATTGGGAAATACACCTGGTTTGGCTTGTCAGCATTCGCCTTCATAACACTCGTCCGGGTGCGACGCCTAGTGCCTTTGAGGTCGGCAGCTGTACTCACCCTGAATGCCGGATTATCGGCTTCGCTCCTTGCTTGGGCTACCAGGACCTGGAAGTCCTGCGAAGTCATTCTACCGTCATACGGTCAGCTCCAAACGCGTCCACCAGACGAGTCCCTTTCACCTCGCCCACGGAAGAATATCTGGTAGCCGAGCTTACCCTCTGAACTCTGTCATGGGATACATGGCCAGCGAGGCGAGCATCCTCCTGACGTTCTCTCGGTTGACCACGCCGATCTGGTGCTGCCTCGGGTCTAGATCACTAATAAGCTGAAGGGCTTGCACATCTGCTTTGATGGGTTGCCTACCATTGGACCAGCCACATGTCGGGAGAGGAATCATTTGGGTTTCCACCGAGTCAAACCCTGCACTCTGCATCCAACTCTGCATCTGGAGCGGCGCTCGTGGATCTTTGAAGGGCTGCAGACTGTCCAGGTATCGCCTCGACCACCTGCGCAAGGCGTGATCTAAAATCGGAAACAATCAACGTATGCAGCTTCTCCGGGTATGGACTGCCTTACTCTGAGTCAACGTCCCGTTGTCCGACTGTGCGTTGAAGTATATCTCCACCATCTGGAACCATCCACCCGGTCGAAGTACACGAAACGCATCGCGGATATAGTCTCTCCATCGGTTCGCATGAATACCGCCTGCCATCATTTGGCTATGCACGAGATCGAAGTGGTTGGATGGAAACGTAAATCTAGGCCGTTTCGGTTAGGCATAGCCTGTTTGGATTTTCGGGTAACCGCTCGTCGATATTTGCCTACCTTCCGTTCAGATCGTCTACCTGAAGATTCAAGTTCGTGGGCGTTTGGGTCTCGTCTGGCCAGATGTGCGGGCAAATGTCAATGGCCACCACCTGTTCTCCAAAATTAGCCTTGTATGCGCGACCCAACCGACATCGACGCGCAAATGTTGCAAGATTCTGTTTTCTGGTCATTGGGAAGTATCTCTCTGGTGACTGCAATGCAAAGCAAGAGGTAGACCGGCCGGCCACTGAAAACTTCGGAAATACGCAGCGGTCCACCGTCGTTCTGCGCAAGCCGAATTCTACATAGCCACGCTGGCTTCTATTTTGCGGAAAGACGCTCAAGGAAATATTCTAAGGACAACAGCTGGGTGCGCGCAAAAAAAAACATACCTCGCAGCTTGGGTGTTGTTGTGCAACTTCGAGGGCCCAGTCGCCGGCTCCGAACCCGCACTCAAGTATTCGTCGTGGTCTAGTGATGGGCGGGAAAAGGAGTTGGTTTTCGAAGACTATTGAGAGAACGGCATGCATAATTTGCAAGCGCTCGACCTCGTCCTACAGAGCGTTTTGTTATGTTAAACAAAGCAGAGAAGATTCCATGGACTTGGTGTGTCCTTTACCTCGTCTATCGGTGCAAAATACGCCCCATTGTCAACTGCATATCGCTGATACTCTCTGCCTTGGTGCATAATAGTCTCAAGGAATGCGTTGTCCAAAGGGACTGTTTGTGGATCGCTGGGAACAGTTCAGACGTCAAGCGAACCCTTCGCTGTGTGCGACTCTCAAGGGATGGTCAACCGTACCTCGCCATATCGACAAAGATAGCAGACCCGACGGGATAGTTGCTCTCTGCATAGGGTGATCTCAACAACATCGAGACGTTTCGTCCAAAGCCTGCCTCTGAACCCGGTCCTGAGACGAGGATGGGGTTGTATATCGTGGCTTCTATGCTTCAACGAGGTCTGCCACAAGTTCAAGGACAGGAGGGAATGCGAGGAAGGAGTGCCTCAAGTACTGCCCACGTAAGAAGTACGACTGTTCCTCGAAAGAGCCATATTGGGGTTCACAGGGGCATTGGCAATGGCGGTAGTCGTGTCTAATAGACATAAGAAGAACTGCCCGCCGCGTGGGAGGTGGAGTCTCCGGGAAGGTCGAGGGGACTCGAGATTGGCTTGTCAATCTTTACTACACCCCACGACGTCGTCGCTGTCGATCTTGGTTTGACACGTTGCGACCCAGAGAAGCCTGAGCCTATTTCGGTACTCTGGGCGAGACAGTCCTCGGGTGACATGGATATTTCCTCTACTGTTACTGCTGGTCCCCGACCCCTCCCCCTGTACGCAAAAATGCGAGATTGGGGCCGGCAAATAACCAAGACGTGCTAATCCCAAGACAGGATGTGGCATAGTGCGGGTATACCAGCGGACCCCTACCCATCCTGGCAGGCTGGACACCGCCTTTACCAGTTGCCCGATCCATGGATCCCGTCAACTGTGGCTAGTCTTTGCACGCTATTCCCGGAAGCCAGGTAGACGGCTGTCGTTCTCATCGACCTAGTCTTCGTCTAGCGGGGCTTGCCATCACAGATCGGCATCCCACAAGACCACCAAAGGCCATAAATACGGGAGCATGGGATACCTCCTAGGCTATTGGTAATAACGTCCTCGAGCTTTTCGACGTACTCTTCGCTGCAACGATGGAATTAGATGAACGTATGCCACTGTTTGATGTTCGTAGAAGAGCTTCCACACCAACGACAAAACCAGCAACGGGCGACGCCTTTCAGGCCAACCGCATGGTCATCGGAGTACAAGTCCTAGTGCGTCGTCATACACAGGGACGCAGGTAACCCAGATGCAGCCTTCTGGTATCCAGGGGAAGAAGCTCTTCAGCGAACACGGCCCTCCATCCCTTGTTTCCTGTTTACTGCCCCTCCATGTTGTGGGTGGGAAAATCGCTTGAAGGAGGGGTTGCATGGGCGATCCGCACTTGTCTCACGCGGAGCTATAACCGAATTCCGACGGTTTCCATGTCCCAAGGATCCGGTCGTTGGCTTGAGCTTGGAGCAACCATGAGAGAAGTAAAGTAATCCTGAGCTAGCGGACGGACTGTTGCACATGTCCCGACAGGTCCCCAGATGGCATGCGCTTCTCTTGCTGGCCTTCGCGTCTGTCTGGTGTCTGTACCTACTGAGCACACCCAAGAAAATGGGTTTGGATTCATATCCGCGTGGTTGGGGTCGCCGGCGACTTGGCTCCGGATGCAAAGGGGGAGGGGAGGGGGGGGGGAATCCCGGCCCAGAAAGCGCGAAACGAAACGATCATAACGCGGATATTGTCCAGCCACCTCGTACGACAAGCATACTGGCCATCACCATGCCGCTTTTGTCTGGCATTGAGTAGGCCGGGGCCATATATGCGGCCAACGATGACTGAAGGCGGAGTCAATGGTCTGATCCTCGCACACAACTTGACAAAGAGGTGCAGTTCCGCCAGCGCGGCGAGACCCGTGTCAGGCCTGCCCAAATCCGCACAACAGTACGGATGGCCGGAGAGAGAACAACAAATCGATGCGGGAATATCGATCTTTACTTTGCTAGGCACCCACGCCCGCGGTCTGCAACTTTAGGCCTCCACAACACCACCCCAGAGACGCTGTTGGGGGCAACATTTCTGGTCGGATAGCGGCGCATATGCACAGAACAGGCAAGGTCTGCAAAGCATGAGTAGGTTGCATAGCTCTGGCTGGTGGACTTTGATTGCTGCATCTTGTCTTGACACGTCGGCGTATTCGGGTGCGTGCTGATGAAGTTTTAACTACCTCGCTCCTTGCGACTCCCTTTCTCGAGGGGGTATGTCCTACCTCGCCCTGGACTACCTATACGACAGACCGGTTGCGGACTTTGTGCAAGTCAAGCTCCGGGAAAGCCAGCCAAGCAAGCTTCTCGAGCTGGAATGGGTTGACGAGGGTTGGAAGAAGAAATAGGCGCTGTCCCATCTCTACAACGAACCGTCGACGGGCCGCTTTGCAACTACTACCATCACAGGGAGAAGGCCTGACTGCCTTGACCAGGTTGTTGCTGGCTCGGACGGTGGGGTTTCGGGGGAATGACGAGCCACAGAAGTCTCCTGGTTCCAGCTGTTTGGGAACTGAGGGGTGAGGGTCGACAGCGCGCTTCCCTGTCTCTGGAAAACCGCACCCTGGTGCCTGGAAGCGATATGCCTGCCCACGGCGGCCACGTACTCTCTGCGGCCTGCAATCCTTGTACCAACAAGGGGTCCGGATGCATTGCATGGCGGACGGGTAGAAGAAGCAACGGGGGAAGGGGGGAGGGGGCACCATGGGATGACGGCACGCCATTTTGTGCTGGCAAACCGGATGCCTCGCCCGGGATGTAATCGGCATCTTAATAACACATAACCTTTCTAAGCCAGCCACAGTCTCACCAAGGGCCGCAGGAGTATATCCGCTGGGCAGCTCGCAGCGACCAGGCGGAATTACAGGCTGTCCGGACGTTACCTCAAGGGTAGGCAGGGGACCTGGGAATATCTGACTCTAATTACCAGTGGCCAGTTGGCCCGAAAAGCGACTGCTCAAGTATGACGACGGTGCAATGCTGCGGCCACAGGCAGCTGAGAAGAAGGCGTACATGAACTGATCAGCGCGGTGGCCACGAGACGAGCAAGCCCCCCAGGAATAACAAGGGGCTCGAAGCAGAAGCCATGCTTCACATTTCGGCATCCATAACCAAGTCTTGTTGCTAACGCACAATGACCAAAGACTTGACAAATTTGCAACATGGCTTGTCGGCGCCGGCGCAACAAGATGCTCCTCGCCAGGAAGCGAGGCAATAAATTAGTCTGTTAGAGATGATGCACGTCAGAGGGTATCATTCGACCCATCGGTCCTCTCAATGATACCATCGAATAGTATCACGCCTGGCCCCCCGCCCCCCTCTCCTAATGACACAAGCTCAGGTTCGCAACTCGCGGCCGTCGACCGCATTGTCGTCTGCACGAGTGCGGACCGCGCATATGCGGGTGTGTACCTATGTATTTCGCAGTCTTTTCGATTGCCCGATATGAGAAAAGATCGGGCGAGCTCCTCTCTTTTTTTTTCTTCTTCTCTTTTCTGCCCCCCCTCGGGGGATTCCTTCAACCCCTGCAAAGAGGGAGAGGAAGGTTACGAGTTGGCGGCCGATGAGGAGTCACATTCAGCTCCGCCAGCAGGGAACCCCGGACGACAGGCACCCTGCTGGTCCTTCCCTCTTCACCTTCCTGTTAAGCAGAACCGCGCTCTCGGGTTCCCCTAGGACGGGAGGCTGGGGCACAATACGTAGTAGTCTCCTTTATCGATGCCAACCCTTATCGTTTGTTCGTTGGATGGCGAGCGGCGGCGTCCAGTCACCAAGACTAGGCTAATCTGTTTCGCCAGGGGCACGCCCCGGAGCTTCTAGAAGGCCATGCTCTTGCGAAGGTTTGCGCCATCTGAGAGGGCATTACCTACCTGCAACTTGCTGGGGAGGGCATTTGGGCGGACGAGAGTCCCTGCCCAGAGTCCCGGACGGGTTGGTGCGGGCTGCGCGACTTTCCAGCGGTCATGGGCACATGAGGCTGCCTTTCATTCATTCATCCCCAGCCCATCATCCGCCGACGGTGCAGTATTTGAATGTATTGCCGACGCCCGTCCTCTTCCTCTACATAGTAATTACCCATCTGGGGCGGACAGGATACACACACTTTGACCCTCAGCCCCTCAGCCCAGGATTCGGCACTCGCCCGTCTGACGCGCCACGACCACCTTTTCTTTCCCGTACGACGGGAGCCCGGAATCCTGGTTGGCGGCCGCTGCGTCGATAACATTGGGACGAAGATGACCCCTTCCGACGGCGACCGCCACTATCGGACGTCTAACTTGCGTCGTGCGACCTGAGCAGTCACTTTTCTCAGCCCCTCCCCCTCCTCCCTCCCCCTCCCTTCCTCCTTTTCTCATGACATGCTCGGAAAGGGTTAAAGGGAGTTATTTTTACACATCACCGCCCCTAATTGGCTCCGCTGGAACTTGGAAGGTCTCTCGGGTCTGTCTCTTTTATTTTATTTTTGTGGAAGGGGGGGATGCTAGGTCTGGTTGATTTGCTTTTGTACACTACCTTTACTTTCTGTGCGAACAACTACAGATGGATGCTGGCTGGGATTGGTGCGTGCTGCCCCTGGAAACCCAGATTGGATGCGAGAGGCAGCAAACAGATCAAGGGCCTGGTTCGAAGCAAAAAAAAAAGGGGGGGGGGGGGTAGGGGGTAGGGGGGTAACTCTCTTCTCAGGTTCGCCGAAAATGGCCCTCTGCATGCGTTTCCTCCAACCTCCCCAGAAAGAAAAGAACAATAATAATAATGGACAAATAAGGAGGAAAACCCAGATGATGACTGCGG
Organism: Colletotrichum echinochloae; assembly: GCA_016618095.1. Classification (NCBI taxonomy): domain Eukaryota; kingdom Fungi; phylum Ascomycota; class Sordariomycetes; order Glomerellales; family Glomerellaceae; genus Colletotrichum; species Colletotrichum echinochloae. The sequence continues at coordinate 3,750,279 of JADEZT010000001.1, read as the reverse complement.
TACGCCCTTTGCCCTTCGCCCCGCGCCTTACTCCTCCCTCCCGTTCTTTGCCTTTCTTCCTTCGTCATGGGCATTCGAAGTTCGTCCACCCCTCACCCCTCCCCGTGCGCGCGCGGGTCTGCGCCTCTCTGACCCGCAACGTCTCTCTCTCTCTCTCTCCCCCTCCTTTCGTGGCTTGTCGTCATGTCTTTTGACATAAGTGTCGTGTCGTGTCTCTTCCTCGGACTCTCGTCGCTCTGTCTAGTACCGGATCCCCTCTTGCTCTCTCTGCCTTCCCCCCTCTCTTTTTTTTTCTCCATGTTGCCAAGCCAGTGGACCGGTGACGAGGTATGCCATCCCACGGCCCGGGAAACGCCACCAACACCTGCGCCATAATGCCTTGTTCGTCCTGGCGTGCAGCCAGCCAACCACTCTAGTGTAGATGAGATGTGACCATGACCCAACACAACTCCCTGTTCCCGGCATACAATGTAGTTTCCATTTCATGCGGCGCATTGTCGGCCGATAACGAGGACCAAAACAATGAAGGGGGAAAGAGAGGGGTACCATGCACGCACATAGTGTACACTACGTAGTATACACGCAACACATATACACACACAAACACCCCACTCCCATTCCCTTCTCTTGCATGTGGAGCGGGCGGAACGGGCGGAGTGAAAATCCTCCAACCGATAATCCAGCTACCCAAATTACTCGAAGCAGGCCGAGTGGATCACCAGCAGGTGAAAACCGGGTTCCTGGCTTTCACAGGCTCCAGCCTCTCCACAATAACCTTGCGTTGGTTCCCCTCCATGCCCTCGGCGGCCGCATAGCCCAAGTCGCCCTCCTCCTCGACATCGTCCTCGTCGTACTCCAGGCTCGGGCGGGACCCGTGCAGGTGTTGGGCGATGCTGCTGCTCGTGCGCCGCCCGGCGGCCGTCGCGAACGAATAGCGACGTTGCTGTTGACGGGCGGGGGTATACGTATTCAGAGCGCGTGACCCGTGATAGCTTTCTCGGTGGCGTTGCCCCGAGAACTTGGGCCGCTGCGCCGTTGAATCCTTAGACAACGGTACCGACGATGCCAGTATGCCCGAACCGTTTATGGACGTCTCGTCTGGTGACTGGGCGCCCTCGCTCGTCGGGCTCAATGCCAGCTCAAACCTGCCCGGGTGAGGCATATCGGCCGGGGGACTGGTGAGGCCGAGCAGGTCCCCGTCCAGGCGGAGAGGCGGCGCGGTGGACGCGTTGGCATCGCCTATGTCGCCCTCGTCAATGGATCCGCGTAATTCTGCTTCGTGGCGTATCATCTCGGCGGATGTCACCCGCATGGGAACTGCAACCGGCACATCGACAAGGTCATCCCAGACGCAGACCTTGGCACGACGTGTGAGTTCCAGCGGACCATGGTCCGGTGTCTTGAGTGTCTCCACGACGTTCCACGCCTGGCCCTTCATGACGGCGATCTGCCGAGCAAACATTTTTTCCTGGAAGTCGGGATCCAACTGGAAGACTTTCCGCAACGCCAACTGTGTCTGGCTCCACCAATGCGTCGACGTCAGGAGAGGCAGGAAATGGTCCCGTGTCTTTTGCGAGAACGGCCGTCCGATTAAGTCAACAGGCAGAAATAGCCACCCGAAGGGAAAACTGTTTGTGAGGAGACAGTTAGCTTAGTTGTTCATACGAACGAGCCCGCGCTCTCGCACATCAGGCTGGAGGACCGAGGGGGTTGAGCATCTTTCTTACCTTCGCCAAGCATCTGGGTGTTTCCAAGGCCAGGAGAGTGAGTTGTCAATGGCACCGATTGTGATCTTAGGATCCTGGGTGCTCGGCGTGGGGCTCGAGGCCTTCATAGGCTGTTGGGTTCTGTAGGGATACGAGGAGCGGCTTTCTGCTGCTGGTCGCTGGTTCAAGTCTACGGGCCGCGGCCCGTCCTCTTCGGGCGGACCTGTCTCAGTGTTCATCTGGAGCGGCTCTGACACGATGGATACTTGCTGGGTGTTCCAGTCCACCTTGATCATCCAGTTGTCTAGGCCGCGATCCGTGTTGCGCATGATATAGTCGAGGATAACCAGCTTCTCCAGCTCTTCGCGGAACGACTGCTTCAGCGAATCGGTCCATACGAAGTTGTCTGGACCGGGAGGTAGCCTTTCCTGTCTGCCTTCTTCGTCGTCACTCTCTATGTCATCCAGTGCAGCGGTGCTGCTAGGCCGGCAGTTATCTGCCCATCTCCTCCTGCGCTTGCGGTGCGGGTCGTTGGTCCTGAACCCGGACCAATACTGGTCCGGCCAAGGATGTTCTCTCAGAAACACATTGGCATCCTTGAAGCCCTTGAGGAATACCTGGAAACTTCCGGGCTTCTCGGGGAGTGGTTTCTGCTTTCTGTAAAAGTTGTGGCGGTCCCAAAACGGATAATGAAAGGATTTGGATGAAAGCCACACAACGTCCGTGTAAGGCACCATGTGAGTACGAAGTTGACAATCCAGCGTGTATGCAGCCGCCTCGCTGACATATGAGAGATTTGGAATGAGGCTATGGGCACGGTCAGCGGGTAGGACACTACAGAGCACCAGCGTTCGGATAACTTACCATGCTCGTCCGAAGCAGCAGGGGAACAAGTTTCGGTGAATCCACTTATTCCACTTGGGATTGCCAGCGGCATACGGCTCTTCGTCCTTGGGCTTGAAGACGCCCACGACCTTTCCTTCTGTATTCCGAGCAAAGTAGCTGCCAGAGCTTCCCTGAGCGATCATGCGTGGGTGTGTGCCTTGCAGGATGGCCTGCCTGACGCTTTGCACAATCTCTTCGAACTGAGACTTGGTCATGACATCTTGTACCTCAGCCAAGCCCTCGGGAGTGATGGGCCGGACACCCTCTGGTGCCTGGAACACGGAATGGTGAATCTCGAGATGTTCGTCCTCCCCAGTCTTGCCACGGCCCTTGGCGCGCTTGAACCGGCTAGCGATCTCGTCTGCCCATCGCTCTAGCCTGGCATTGATGGCCTTGATATCCACGCCGGAGTTGCTGCCACCGCGACGGCGGTTCGTAGGTCTAGAAGGCCCGTTGCTTATAGGCTTGGGGGTCGTCATACCCGAACGGGGGCGCGGCTGGGAGATGGGTGCGAAGCGAGGGGCGGAGGCCGGCTGGAGAGAGGCGTATGAATGGGTAAGAGGGTTCTCGTCTTCGGAGTCGGAGGAGAGGGCATCGGCTTGAGCGAGACGCTCATAGCCCGTCGTTGGGGGCCGGGAGCGAGGCATTGTAGCCGGGCGGAGGGAACGAGGTCTCAAGGATATGAGTGTGTCGGTGTGTGTGTGCGCGCGCGCGCGCGCGAGAGAGAGAGAGAGAGAGAGAGAGAGAGGCAATTATCGGGCGAAGGAAGGTCCTTTGATCAGAGCCATGAGGGTAGTTAATAATCGTCGCGGTTCCGGCAGGGTTTGAGATCGAGAAGCTATGAAAGGCGATGCATGTACTGCGCTTCCGTCGTGATGCGGTAGCCAACCGAAGCCAGGTAATGTGGATGCCTGGCTTAAGGAGTTGGGTAGGTAGTCAAGAAGTCTGTAGGAGGAATGTAGACACAAGGGAGCGACAATGGGAAGAAAAAGAAAAGAAAAAGAAACAATGTTGCAAAATATCAAGCGAGTCGGAAGGGACAGCAAATAGCAGGCGGCAGGTCGCGAGGAATCAAAGACGGGTTTTCAGAGTGACAGAAAGTGGTTGTGGTTGTAGATAGGAAGCGATTGCTCGGCAAGTCGCGTCGTCGAGTAGGTAGGTGTCGTTGGGAATCCGTGGTTTCGGCGGACCATGATGCTGTCATTGGGGTGCAGGCGAGCGTGTTATCCTTGTTCGCTTTCCGGTACCTTGCCCAGGGCACATGTAACCAATGACAATCTGGGTGCCTGGTCCAGCCGTAGCCCTACCTACACCTACCTACCTACCTAGGTACCTAGGTAGGTAGGTACCTTGAGTGACTTTTACTGGTGTTGCTAGGCGTAGACCGGACGCCGCATTTACCCGACTGACGAAACCAAGCAAAGTACCTACCTAGGTAGTAGGTGGCATAGTGCCTGCCCGTGCCGTGTTTGCTCGCCGTGACTGGACCAGTGGACATAATTACTCGTCGACCATAGACGGCCTACGATAAGGAGAGCCGATAACGCACTTGCAGGAAACAAACAGCCCGTACTCGACATTGGCAATTGAGAAATTCAGGGTTTGACTGTCAATTAACCGCGCCCTGCTTTTCAGTTGAAGACCTCCAAACCATCACCACGTCTAGTGTTTGTCGGTCCTGGCACCTCATTACCTAGGTACTTGCCTGGGTCGTTGGCAAAGTCCCGAGCCAACAGACGCTCAAGGATAGAACATGCAGACGGCGGTATCACCGTCTTTCAGTTTCGGAAGTAGAATATTGGCGGCAGCTTCGAACGTCAGCTCGGCCATCAACCTGCCGACTAACCACAGGAGTCCAAGATGATGCTCCGAGACATTACTTTGTTTGGCGGGGGGGGGGGGCAAGACAAGATGTGTCGACGCAACAGGCCATAACCGGATATTTGTACCCTCTAGAGGCATTCCTAAACCGGCATCATGGCATCGCCACCAACACAAGTCCACATACCGTACCCAACGCTAGTCTTCTTGTCCCCAATCATATGAGATGCCACAGCTATCGCCTCCAGAATCCCCCGAACTCTCGGGTGGGCCCACCCACACCGCACCGACTGTAGTGATTCATCAGCCGAGCTGCGATGAATGGCCTCTTACCTGATGGTCTATGCGAAGGTTTCGTTATCATGATTCTGGCCAATCCACTGCCGGGCTTCCCTTCTGGTCTGAAGGCGGTTGTGCCAATCTCCAATTTCAGGAACGGTCGTGTGGCCCCCCTTGCTGAGTGGCAGGCCTGTCATGATCGTTTCGTTTGCGGTTCGGGGCTAGCTTGGATGATCTTCCCAGCTCAAGCCTCTCCGGTGTCTTGCAAGATCCCGATCAGCTTAATCCTCTGCCACGCCCGCCGAGCTCTTTCTGCGGCCTCGCATCCCGTCTCCCCTCTTCGTCCTGGGCCGCTGTGTTGAAATACTTTATCTCTTCGCCTGCTCCACATTTTGGGGCAACTTTCCCGCTCGCTTACAGCACTTCCTACGCCTGTCAATGAGCGTGTTATCAGTCCAGAGCTGCACATATTAGCCTCGCCTATATTTTGACTTAGTTTTGTGTGTGTATGTGGGAGGATGTCTGCCAACTCAGATCATGGCCGCCCAGTATGAGACTGTAGTCAAGTTCGGAGGAGAGGTGACGCCACGGACCTTTTCACCCGATCCAGACACGCACCGGGGCCGCAAGAGAGACCGTAGCCTGACGAGGTGTGACCTAGAGGCCACTCACTACGGCGGCACCGGCGAGTCCAGCACGCTGCGGGGCCGACCCCGCCGACGATCGACCTCGCTGGTGGTACCGTCGTCGACAGCCTCTTCACGAGCCATCCAGAGCACCTCCGTATCCCCCATGAGAAGGTGTCTTCTTCGCATCGTTCTTCTCGATCGGCGACGGAGCCAGAGCCTCTCACGGTCCCGGTCTCCCAACCACCTGCAGGCCCCACGCCGGCGTCGCCGTCGAACGCGGAGACGAAGTCGGACCCGTACCAAAGAGGTCCATCAGGTCAAGGACCAGCTGCCTCGGCTCGTCCAAGAGCCGCTGCACAAGAGCGAGAGGGATTAAATGCGTGAGCAAGGTGCCGGAAACTCGAAAAAACATTCCCACGTCGGCAACGGAAAAAGACGCCGCTCACATGGCATGATACGATATGCACAACAGGGCAGGATATTTCAACATGCAGCCGCTAGATCAATGGAGGGCCATGATCGCGCCGACAAAACTCGGCCACGACGGCCGTGTCTCAGCTAGCTCAGATCAGCACAACACAGTCATCGAGACATCCGGGGTCACGGTGAGATCGATTTGGTTGGGGTAGGTTGGATGGATGCGAGTCTAGGATGGCTTCCTTGGCCGGGTGGCCGCGCTGGGGCGTCCTAAAATGGTTTATCGTCGAGATGGTGGGCAGGTCTTGGAACCATCAGGCAGAACACGAAGCTCAAGGTAACGCGGCCCAGGGATTCGGGCTGAAGTGGGTGGAAGGGGGGAGAAGGGGGGCTACGAGGTATCTCCATCAAGAGGCTGAGACGGATGATGGAGCATGTGCATCCGTTCCTACTCGCCAGGACGTCAGAGGGGTTGAAGTGATGGATACAAGCATTGCCCAACGTGTCAAAAGGAGCAGGCTCGGGATACACTCGCCTAGATATCCGTAAGCAGGATATGACTGATTTGGAAAGAAAATCACAAAAGACTCGATGATCCAAGTGATGAGAAAATATTGCTTGGTCAAGTGATCACACACCCTTTCACAAGTTGCCTTTCGAGCCAACTCTCAGCCAACTACACCCATTTGATGGTGTAAGAGAGAGTGGGATGGTCTGGGCCAAGATAGGCAGGAGTGGGGCGCAAGGGCCAGGCTCGGTTTGAAAAGGGTGGCCACGTGAGGGTGCGAACTTTCCAGGTAGCTAATCGGAAATCGGGAATAGACGGGTCTCCACTGCAGGTGCCCCGCTGCAAGAGGCCGAGGAGTGACCTCAGCTGCAAGAAGGCTGCAGCCAACGATGGACCGCATTCCATGTGCCGCGCCTACCTCTTTTACATTTCCCGCTTTCCCACTACAGAAAGACCTCACTGACTAACCAGTCTTTTACCAACCGGTCTGCGTTTGCCTCTTGGTTCTTTCTTCTTTTGGCCGACACTGGAACTGGGGAAGAAAACTTCTTCTATACCACCTTATCCCCTCATCCATATCCCCTCCGAGGCAAGGACAATGACATGGGACAGGCCGTATTTTGAACCGGCGTCGGCTTGACTCGATCTTGGACCTCGTTCTTCTATCCAACTTCGAGCGCCACCCAAGCTGTTCCGGGGTGTGCTTGTAGACTCCGGACCTTGATACTCGACCCGGCCCGACTCGACGACCTCACTCCTCACCACACACCACACACTATCGGGCTGTGGACTCTCAGGCCTCTCTCCATCTTTTCGACCACCTCGGCCGCTGAGAAGAACCTGTGCTTTCCTCCCATCTCTCCACCAACCCCCGCTCGCGACTCTCAATCTTTGCCGTCTAGCAACAGTTACTCACTGCCCCTGGTGCAGTGATTGCCTCTAACCACGTCGATTCTGCGACATCTTGTCCCTATCTGCGGATCAACACCCACCACAACCTTGTTCATTGCCACACGGCTATTCAACATTTGATTCGCATTTGTCATGATTGCAACTACCTCTCCCGCACCGCTTATCTGAAGCCCATCACTCTGCGTGTGACTTGCGTCGCTCTCCGAAGAAGGAACGCGCCGGCGAGCTGGTAGAAAGACACAACCATGGCGTCGCCAAACGGCTCAAATGGTAAGCTCCCGCCTCCTCCTTGGCCTGCAACAGCCTAGTAGGGCCCTCCGCCCTCCAGCTGGAAGCAACTCGACTGCTCCTTCCCATAGCCATTTACCGACCACGAATACCCTTGCAAATAGCATTCTCGGGGAGATTTGCTCATTGCTTTTACTTCTACAGGACGAGCGGACTACGCAATCAACCCCCAGTCACAGTCGTGGAATCCTCAGGCGTTGCTCAATCCCCGCGCATACGCATCCTCTACTCCCACCTCAAAGCGAAATTCCCCCAAACCCCAGTCTCTAGCGACTCGATCCGCCCCAGGCAAACAAAGCGCCAACAACAGCGCCGTCCTATTTCAGTTTGCAAGTCCGAACGACACCCCGAGCGAATCGTTGACATCAGGTATGACATCAGGCTCATCGACCCCCGCCCGCGACGGCCATGTTTCGCCCTATGGGATGGGTAGCATGATTGAACGAATGAAGGATGTACAGGATCGCGTCTCTGCGCCTCAGCCCAAGCGCAGAAAGTACGACACGCCCGAATCCGATGCTGACAATAAAAAGACGATGGGACCTGGCGGAAGCGGAATGCTGGGCGCCTACGTTAAGGAAAAGCAGGATGCAGGCAAAAAGGAGAACTCAAAAGTATCCACGCACACCGTGGATCTCACCGAGGGCGACGATGATATGGTCATGGTTGAAGACCCCGCAGTCGAGGAGGTCTGCTACGGCATGCTTACCGCCAAACTCGATTGCCACAAGGTGCCCTCTCCAAAACCAGGAACTCAAAGCATATTTGGACCGGATTTCATGCCGCCAGTCAAGATTGTCTTGAAGAGAATTATCGGAGACTCGACAAAGAAGATCCAGGCCTACGACTACACACGCGATATCATTGGAAACATTGACGCGCACACTGCCGGGGCCCTTGTTCCCTTGCTGGACTCCAACGTGCGCCTCAGGACCGACTGCAAGATTCCTACGCACAGGAAGCAGGCAGATGAGGAGTCGGGCAAGCCTATATCGAGGTCCTACCCCGTGGAGATGACTCTCTACGGCCAATACAAATTCGTCAAGGCTGTGGGCAAGCACTTTGAGCGGGCTAAAATCATTCTGCGCCACCCCACTAGAGTTGACTCTGGTGTCAGATACGAAAACGTACATGCCGAGTCGAAACCCGTTCCAGTCCCCGGTGCCAGAAACCTGGCTGGGGCACTTGCTCAGTACAACAGCCACTCGTCGTCGACTTACTACACAAATCCAACCCCTCGCACTGTTGAGGAGATCCGGTCAGACGTCATGGGCGTCTTTGACTCCATGGGGAAGACGGACGAGCTTCCTGAAATGGATCCGTCACCAATCATCACCACCGAACTACTCAAGCACCAGAAGCAGGGGCTATTCTTCATGACAGCCAGGGAGAAGACGTCAAGTGCCGAGGAGAGAACCAAGGGCTCGATGTGGCAGCTCAAGATCGGCCCCTCCGGCCAGAAGTCTTACTATAATGTTATCACAGGCCAGGCAGAGCGACAGCTCCCTCCGGACACCCACGGTGGCCTGCTCGCTGACATGATGGGCCTGGGAAAGACGCTCAGTATCCTCTCGCTCCTCGCCAGCTCTATGGACGACGCTCGAGAGTGGGCGGGTCGCGCGCCTGTGCAACCCGAAATGCCACCCCAGAAGGCTGGGGGCAAAGCGACGGCCTCGAGTTCCCTGCCACTCACCAACATTGCCCTGAATTCCAAGGCAACTCTTCTTGTATGCCCCCTCAGTACCGTCACCAACTGGGAGGAGCAGATCAAGCAGCACATCGCGCCAGGACAAATGAGCTACTATATATACCATGGCTCAAATAGGACCAAGGACGTCGAAAAGCTGGCCGACTTCGATTTGGTGATCACAACATACGGCTCTGTCTCGAGCGAGCTAGGCGCTCGTAGCAAGCGGAAGTCAGGCAAATACCCGCTGGAGGAGATTGGGTGGTTCCGCATCGTTCTGGATGAGGCGCACATGATTCGCGAGGTTGCAACTCTACAGTTTAAAGCGATCGTCCGTCTCCAGGCTGCTCGTCGCTGGGCCGTTACCGGAACCCCCGTTCAGAATCGCCTGGAAGACTTGGCCGCCCTTTTGCAGTTTATCCGGCTCAAGCCCTTCGACGACCGCAACAAGTTCAACAGATTCATCGTGGATCCGTTCAAAGCCTGTGACACGGAAATCGTTCCGAAGCTCCGCGTTCTCGTGGACAGCGTCACGCTCCGTCGCTTGAAGGACAAGATCAACCTCCCCCCGCGCAGCGATCACGTCGTCAAGCTCGACTTCACTGCTGAAGAGCGTGAGGTTTACGACTTGTTCGAGAAGAACGCCCAAGACCGTGTCAAGGTCCTTGCCGGAAATGGCGTGCAGCGGGCACTGGGAGGCCACACGTACATTCACATTCTGCGATCCATCCTGCGGCTTCGCCTCCTATGTGCTCACGGCAAGGACCTCTTGAACGAAGAAGATCTAGAGGCTTTGCAAGGCATGACGGCTGACATGGCTATTGACCTTGACAGCGAAGACGAAGACAAGAAGCCCGGGTTGTCGGGCCGGAAGGCGTACGAAATGTTCGAGCTCATGCAGGAGACAAACACGGATGCTTGCAGCGTCTGCTCCAAGAAACTGGGATCCAACGACGACGCTAGCATCGAGTCAGAAGGACAAGAAGACATCCTCGGCTACATGACGCCCTGCTTCCATATCGTCTGCGGTGCCTGCATCAAGGGGTTCAAAGAACAGACTAAACAGCTTCTCGCTCCAGGCGAGGCCACGGGGCCCTGCCCTGTCTGTTCCACGGTCATCAAGCCCGCCTACGTTGACATTCGTCGATCCCGCGTCAAGGTTGAGCACGAGGGACCTGCTAAAGACAAGACCTACACAAATGGCCGCAAGACATTCGGGAAGTACTCGGGACCCCATACGAAGACAAGAGCTTTGGTAGAGGATCTTTTAAGATCGAAGGCCGACAGCGACGCTAACCCCCATGAGCCGCCGTACAAATCTGTTGTGTTCTCGACGTGGACCTCGCACCTCGACTTGATCCAGATGGCTCTTGATAATGTCGGCATCAAGTACGTCAGGCTTGATGGCAGCATGACGCGTACTGCGCGAACACAGGCGATGGACAACTTCCGCGAGGACAATTTGGTTCACGTTATCTTGGTGTCAATCACAGCCGGTGGTCTTGGCCTTAACTTGACTGCAGGCAGCAACGTTTACGTTATGGAACCCCAATACAACCCCGCAGCCGAGGCTCAGGCCATCGACCGAGTTCATCGTTTGGGCCAGAAGCGTCCGGTTCGCACGGTCCGCTATATCATGCGAAACAGCTTCGAAGAGAAGATGCTCGAACTGCAGGAGAAGAAGAACAAGCTAGCGAGCCTCAGCATGGATAGGAAGGACAGGGTGTTTGATAAGAGCGAAGCGGCCCGTCAGAGGCTGCAAGACCTTAGAAGTCTGTTCAAATGAATTTCGGAGGGACTTGCTGAGCAGCGTGTCCAGGGATTGGGTTATCTGCAACGCGCAAAACATAGCACTGTGGCGTTTGGGAGTATACAGGAAGCAGGCATCTTGGGGAGAGAGGGGGGTGGAGCAAGACGATCAACCTCAACGGGACTTTTCATTTTCTTTTACGTTCTGCCACCACCTGTGATTGGGCCTAGGGAAACCTCATTCGCTCAAATCATCCGTGGTTAGCCAGCTGCATTGTTGGTGTAGGGAAAGGAGGGGGGCATCATTCCTTTTTCCACACGTCCAAGGACGTGACGATACCAGACCGATTCGGCATCTTCTATCTCATGGACGAGAGTGGCGAGCATGAGACTGGTTGAGGGCGGCGGAGTTGGGAGGTAATATTCGATTGTTTCTCCCCATCAGCTCGCGAGTGTGCGACTCTAGATTTGCATTAGACATACCCAAGCAGTTTGGGAGTCTCACGATCAAAGGGCGGCAAATAATTGTTTGGGACCGGGGCTGAAGGGCAAGTCCATTGCAATGCGATCAAGACTTCATAGTTTGAGCAGCCATGACGGCACTTTGGCAAATCACATCGGTGTGCTTGTCACATGCTTCCCGGCCGGTCCTATCTCAACCCCCAACCCCCTTTGTGACAAGGACTGGCGGGGCACAACAGCCATCCATGGCGAACCTCCGGCGCTCCGCGTTGCTCCCGTCTAATTACGCGTGGTGATGACGGAATTATGGACAATCTGTTGACGTCTTTGTATGTACCGGGTATGGGAGGCGCGGTTGTGGACCATCCTTGCTCCAGAGCGGGATCATATCACTACCTACGCCTACGCACGTCCAGGCCGAGTGACAGACAGGCCTGAGGTGCCACGCATGTCGTTGTAGCTGTCTTGTTTGCATGAATGCGTGTGCGTGACACGGTAGTGGGGAGATCCCAAGTACCGGTATACGACAGGTAAGTCGACCAAATCGTGTTGCGTGCGTAGTTTGGTTGTGTTAAACCCTCGGGATCTTGTTTTGTTGGGAAGTAGGTATGCATTGTTGTGGTGTGTTTTCTGTTTGTAGTCGGGGAGAGGGTCACCCTCCTCCCCTCCACCACACACGCCCTCGCGAGACACTTGGGCCTGTCAAAAGTAGTTGTTGCTCTGTCCGGCGGCCGAGCCCGTTCGCCCGTGTCTCCGCCCCAACCCAACAACACTGATTGTCGTTTTTTCTTTTCCCTTCCCCGTTTTCAATTCAATCTCAATCTCCCACCACCTCTCTTCCTCACAGAAGCCGCCAGCTGCCGACCATGCCATGGCGGGGTTTTCCTTCTGTTGTCCCAAAGCCCCTCCCTCCCCCACCCGCCCCCCTGGGTATGTTTGCCAAGATGGCGGAAGGGCGGCTCAACGATAAATGATAGGGCTGGTGGTGGATTTCGTTCGGGGTAGTGAGGCGGTGGCCGAGAGGCAATGAGGGAAGGTAAAGAAAGCATGTGATTGTTGTGCTGTAGAGGGTCAGCCCCCCCGGTGGAGATGGCAGTTGGGAGTTATGCGCCATGAAATAGTCATGGGTATCCATCCTCTCCAACGGGAGTTGCTTGCTTGCTTGCTCTTCGGTCCGGCTCAGGGGCAGCAACCGTGAGGCAAGTATCGTCTTGCAAAGAAATCGCTTTCGTAGGATCACAAGTCATTTCAAGAGCTGACTGGACAACCCATCAAAGATGCAATGCAAGTCTCGAATGCAACTTGAAGTGAAAGTTATGATTCAGCCCACGCCTCTAGGTCTCTTCCTCAGTTTTTAACAAGCTAAACAATTCTCATTACTGTTTAGGTGAACGAACGCCCTCTGCAATACCTAACCCCCCCGCAAACGCCTTAAAAATATCCCATAGTTGTGAGGTCGGCAACTGCTCTCACTTTCAGTCAAAGCTGGAGTGTAAATAGAAGAAGGGGCGTCACGAAAAACGACTTCTCTACGTCGTAGTGAGGATAGTGCCTTTCACCAAGCCGATCCCGTGGGACCAACTGCGCGGAGCCATATCCGTAGAGTGAAAGTCTGTACACTCCCACATTTTCCGCCCTGCCTTGGTTGTTTGGTTCAAAAACAAGCCTCCCCAAGTTGTCATTAAATTGCCCGGTTCCTCGTGTCATTCATGCAGCGTCGGCGCTAGCAGCAGGCATCGACACGCGGGTGAGCTGGTCACCAGCACGGACGATACGCTGGCCGCTCGAGTCGGTGACATATGTCATGTCCTTGTTCTCGTATTGAGCACGCTTCCAGATCTCTACCTCGCAACCACCGCGGAGGACACCAACGCGCATGGTGGAAAGGAGATTGTGAGCAGCGTTGGAGTGTAGGTAGACACCGCCGTTGAAAATTGCGGTCGCATCCTTGCCGACAGCGGAGGAGATAAGAGCCTTGCCACCTGGGTGCTCCTTGATGAAGTCGGTCACATCGTGGATAACACCAGCAATGGCAACAAGACCTCTGCCGTTCTTGGCCTGCGAGACGAAGTCATCCCAGTCAATGACGGGCAGCTGCTCGAGAGGAACACCCCAGTCAAGCCCCGCACGCTTCTGGTCAAGCTTCTTCTGGAGCTGCTGAACACGTCCCTTCTCAATCTCATTCTGGCGGAATTGCTTGAGATCAGAAGCGAGACCGAGCTGCTTCCAGGTCCAGATACACCACTTAGTGGGGTCATACTGCCACCACTGAATGGCGTTGCGGTAGTCGGAGGGGAACTCGTGGTGGAAGTTGTGGTATCCCTCACCGAGAGTGACGAGAGCGGTGATGACGTGGTCACGAGGCGAGTTGCGGTCGTCGAAAGGCTGGTCACCGAGCCAGTGGGCCAAGGAGTTGACGCAGAAAGTAGCTTGCTGGACGACGAAAATGCGGAGGATACCGCCGTAGACATAGCCGCCGAGCCAGTCACCCCAGCCGAGGCCGCAGACGACCGTAGGGAAGACGACACCCATGGCGATGACACACTTGATGAAGTGAACGTGCTGCCACATGACTACAGGGTCCTCGTTGAGGTCGGAAATATCGGTTCGGCCCATACGCTTGGGATCCTGCTTCAAAACCATCCAGCCAAGGTGGCTGTAGAGTAGACCCTTACGAACAGAGTAGGGGTCCTTGTCGGTATCGGTGTAACGATGGTGAGCACGGTGACCATGGGACCACCATCGGATAGAGCCTTCAACGGCGCCGGCGCCAACAGCAGCGAGATAGATTCTGAGGGGAAGGCTAGCCTTGTAGGAACGATGAGCCCATAGGCGATGGTATCCTAGTGTTATGTAAGCACACCAATGCCTCAATAATATTCAACAGTACTCGAGTAAAACATCCAACTTACCAGCAGTGATGCCTAGACCAGTGTTGAAGTAGTAGACGACGGCGAAGACGGCCGTCTTCCACGTCAGAGGGACCCAGTAGGAGCAGATGAACCCAATCAAGGGAACGATCAGAATGAATGTGGTGTTGAGCCAGTTGACGTGCTTGTGCCAGTTGGCAAGAGTGACAGGCTGAGTAGAGCTGTGGATGATTAGTATCTGTACTGGTCCGTCCAGCAAAAAGCTGGAAGAATACTTACATGTGAGGCTTCTTGCCGTCGTATGCCTTAGCGGCACGCACAGGAATGTAGTCGGAGGTGCCATCGGGAAAATGATCGGCCTGCTTGGCCGTGGCGGCGGAGGACGAGGTCGTCGCCGACATGTTGAGAACTAAGCCAACGGGCTACAATCGAGATGTCGACAGTTCTTTTTCGGAAAACGAAGTAATCCAAGCTGTCTGTACCAGAAGACAACTCCAAACGATGCTTGCGATCTTGAGAGCGAAGCAACGTCCCGCAATAGCAAGTACTGTCTGTCCGATGGCCAACTGGGCGTTGGACTTTGTGTGAGAAGAGAAGGTCTGGAGGATGAATTCAGATGAAGAGGAGGGGAGGTGAAGAGTTGTGGAATATATAAAGGGTCACAAATAGGTTAAGAGACCCCAGCAAGGAGGGACAAGGTAGTAGTACGGAAGCCGGGGTACCTTTGGGCGAGGTGACCGCCACCCACCAGCTTCAAAAATCCCAGCAAACGAGTGAGTGGGAAGGGTGGGATGATGGTGGGGAGGGGGGTGGTCCTGTGAATCAGATCACTTAGTCCAGGGCCCAAGTCAAGTCACCATCAACCAAAAAAATAAATAAAAAAAATACAAGGCGGATGGATCTTGGGCCGTGGGGTTGGACTTTGACTTCACAGTGTTGCATGCTATGGGAGAAAGACCGGGACCCATCGATCTAGGCCGGGATATGCAGACGAGTAGAACGAGCGGATGGGCAGTTGGGAGGATGGGAAGGGGGAGAGAAGCTTCCCTCGTTGCCGTACCAAAGCTTGGGAAAGGTACGGGGGCCCGCACAGAGAATTTGCGGTCTTGCCTCTGTTCCGAGAAGTACCGGACGACGACGCGTGTATCCTATCCGAATGGCGGGAAAGAATTATGCTGAGGCATGGCAAAAAGCAGCAGGTTGGCAGGGAAGAAAGGAACGAGGGAGATGTACCTCGCCTATTGCAGGTACCATGCATGCGCTGGATCCCTTGCAGCTTGTTCCAATGGGTGTTGCCAACTGGTCGTAATAGGGAGTGACCTTCTTGTTGCCTTACATGACACGCACACACAGTCACTGCCATGCATAATCGGGTCCATAGTAGTTTCCTTGAAGGCAGGCACCAGGTAAGGTAGGAAGTAATCGCACCCAACAATCGCCTCGGTATCTCGAGCATCTTTTCGGAAGGCATTTCTCCCTCTCATCCGTCTGCCACTTAGTCCTTCCGGCTCTCCGTCTGCGGCCTAACTGTGGCAGCTACATCCTCGGTATTAACCTCACACCCTCACCTAGGATACCGTCATTCGGCTTGTTAATGCTGGGATAAGTATCTTTCTTCGTTGGGATCTAAGCCGGGCAGATCCAACCATTCAGATCCCTCACAGACGCATTCTTAAAGAACAACAAACCGCGATCATATGTCATCCATCTTGACGCGAGCAGGGAAAACACGCCATCAACACCTTGAAATTTTGGGATCAGAAGCAAAACCAGAACCTGCCACCGCATAGCATCTCTTCGCACAGCCGAGGATAAGACGTTTGACAGTCCCGGATCAGGTCACATTTCCGTTGGCCATCCCTCCCCCCAATCGACCCTGGTCTCGCAGGTGTCTGGGGGTTGCTACAGCCTGGAGTGTAATGTATACTATTTTGAGGGTGAGGTTGTCAATCTGCAGTGAATCACTGGCAAGGTCGCACGAGATGGATGTGGTCCAAAGGAAGAAAAAGTCCCGGCTCCCAACAACTTCCCCAACGCTTTTCAATATGACGGGCCGTTCATTGGCGCAAGTGGGGGATGGCCCCTGCCATGTGGCCGCCGCTGGGGCGGGGCGGATGGCAACTGGTATTGATCTTGCCTATTCCGGGCACAGTATCCATACTCCAAGAGGCACGTACTTCTCTCTTCTGACGACTCCATCATCTCCAGGGCTGAAGATCGAAAGTCATGGCTCGCTTACATACGCCATGCCAACGCTGATTACCACGTCCGAGAATGTCTTCTCATTCTGATACTCCCCCTCCAGATCCCCACGAAAGAGTGGCAATGTTCTAGACATCTTGTACACGGCGCTCGGCTTCTACGCGAGGAACATGGCGACCGAAGCGCGTTTCGAGCCTCGTCGGGCGGCTCAAGCCTTCGACCTTCTCGCTCATTGTCTTACGCACCTCATGCAGTAGCTTTGTACCTGCAGCTAGCTATTATACACCTAGCCTGGAATGACCTGGACCATTTCTATCAACAGTCCCTTCCCGCTCCTCGGGCGCCGTCTGACCGCGCGCCTCTTTCGGGCAGAGCAAGGGAAAAGTCGAGAGGCATGGGATTCAACCGAAGCGGTTCGTTAATCGCAAGCTCTCTCCCGTTCCATGTCCCGCTGGGACATGCGCCAGAACACACATGCCGAGGAAACAGAAGGGAGTTGCTGATCGGACGGTGAATCAAGAGGCTGGTGGCGGTTCGTTCCTCAACATGTGCTCCACTCGAAGCTCCATTCAATGACGGAGGTTTCACGTCGACTCTGAGCTTTCAAGTGGCAATGAGGCTAATTGGTACCATGCAACCAGGGTGACTTATCTCTTCCTTATCGTCAAGACGACTATCTCACGAACCTCGAAGATTCCACCATCCTCTCCGGATATTCCCGTCAGTTTTGCATTTCGCAACCGGTTGAAGTTTCGGCTTGCGATGAGAACACACCGACGGAGGCCAGAGGTCACCTCGAGTTCAGCCCATGGGAAATTATTCATCACTGCAGCCTCGGCATCTCCAGGCCTACCATCATAAGACAACTCCGCACCCATCCCGGCCCTTGAACTCGCTTTCCCCGGCAACTTTTTTTTTTCTTTTTCTTTTTCTTCCTCTTCTCTTTTTCGAAGAGAGAAATACGACACCCGCCCTTCCCACTTTGGCATCCCGGCCCATCCCCAACAGAAACAGGACCCTGCCCCGCAATCCTCCGCTCCATAACGTAGGAAACGGCAGGGATTATAGGTGTCATTGCCTTCACGCCATCGTTGGCGCTGCGTGGCTCAGTGGCTTCATGCTGCTGTGGGCTTTTCTTACCGCCTTTCATATTCTCGTGCACCCCTTCCTGGCGGTGGCGGGGTGTCACGTGTTCGCTAGACAGCCAAAGATCGAGAGCTCCAGATAGACTTTCAATCGCGAAGGCCCGCAAGCTCCCTCTTTTCCTTCGCTATTCTGGAACCTTTCCCGATAGGACGGGGCGCCTCTCCAACGCCACACCCGGTCCACCCTGTCAACATCTTCGCCTCTTTTTCTTTCCTTTGCCTTTCATCCAAACCTTTTTGCTGCTGGCTTGGGAGCCATAGCTCGCCACACCTGACTGGATGCGACCCAAGCTCCAAGCTTCGTCTGTCGTGGCCCTACGACAGCTACGCTTAGCCCCTTTCACTCGTCCGATTCAACCAAAACTTAGCGACATGCACAAAGCAGTAATAGGCCTGGTTGAGTTCGGTACACGATACACCCACAACCTCAAGCTTCGCTTACATGGACGGACCACCACCCGTCAAACAGTTGCCAAGCCGACGCCAAATCTTGTCTGGACCGCCTGGGTTGATTCACGTCTCATATCGATATCGGGATCTTGGTAATATCAAGTTGTCGGGAGGTGGGGGCGTATTACCTCCGTCTAAAACAGTCCTCCATCGACACACGCTTCTCCTGGCCTTCCCAGATGCCCGGCTAATCGAGTCGCTCACAAGCACAATTCATCTCCAAAATTGCTTCGCCCTCTAGTATACACTCGGTTATTTCTCGACATTTGTCGTCATCGCTGCCGTTGGTGCTGCCAGTGCCACTATGGTCGACGCAAAGTCGTCAAGTGGTGCCTTCTCCCGCATCGTCTCTTTGTCCGTGTCGAGGTACGCCGCGCCGACGCCGTTGAGTTCCGGAGTTCCTGCCACTGTGGAAAACAATGCTGCTGCCTTGACATATGTATCTGTCTTAGGCGTGGCATTTTCTCTAGACGGGACCTCCGTATCGAGTGCGGACGGGATCTTTTGTTCGGCAACAGATGCCGCCTCGATTTCGATCCCAGCCTCGGTGGCGGTTGGGTTTGCTGTAGTGGTCTTTTGGGTCGATGTTGTCACAGCCAGATCCTCGTGCTCCGTAGGATGTGTTGCAGCCGCGACGTTTTCCGATTCGCGCGCGATATTCTTGTTGCTGCACAGTTGGGTTTTGGGTTCTGTTTTCCCCGTTGCAAGGGGCACTGGTTGCCCTGCTGTTTCTTTTGCATTCGGCTCCGCATCCTGGTCACTCCCAACTTGACCTGTCTCTTCCATGTTGTCTCTCTTTGTGTTCCTTTCTTCTATATCGACATTCTTGACCGTGAGAGAGCTTGCCATGGACGGCCGTAATGCGATGGGGTCGACGAAAACATGCTGTTCCGTCAGTTCGGTCCCGGAGATGACCTTGGCAAGCTCTTCCCCAACGAGTCTCTTATCCTCCCGCCCTGGCGTCTGGTCGAGTTCAGCCCGATCTATTGCTGTTAAATCGTTCGAAAGGGGTGTCCACTGCAGCTCTTCCAGTCTCTCTTGCATCGACCTGGTCGTCTCGTCCAGCAGCTCAGGCGTTGCGATGGAGTCCTTGCTGGTCGTTGGTGTTGTGCTCTTATGATCCTCTATCTCGTCTCCTCCGACGTCGCTGTACGACGGTGCAATGTTCCTGGCCTCCGCCCAGCTCGAGATATTGCGGCCCCCGTGAGGCGAATCGCAGCGCCCGTAATGGCTCGGAAGCGGGCTCGGGGGAGATCGCCCTCTGGTGTGGTAGTATGGGTCCTGAGAAAAGCCTCTCGTCGGATCGACGTAGTTATGGCCTAGGTTAACGTATGACCAGTCATGGGCCGGCTCGACCGTCTTGACTCGCGCATGGCCATTGCCTTGGTAGCCCTCCACAAAGTACTCCTGCATGGTGAAGCCGTCGTCCACGGAGATAGACGGGGGAGCGATATCGTCTCCAGCCGCTGGCTCGGGAAATAAAGCCATGAGCGACGAAGCTTGCAGCCGCAGTCTGGGATCATCGCTGAGACAGATGTCCACCATCTCTCGGTACCAAGCTGGGACGATGTGCTCCTCTGTGAGCTGTAAGGGCCGTCCCTGGGCCTCGGGCTCGTCATCCTGTGCCGCCAACGCCCATAGAACCATGCCGAGCTGATAGAGGTCGGACTTGACACCAATGTACATGGAGATGCGCTGGTTGCTCTCGATAAGCGGCGTTGCCTCGGGAGGCTCCCAACCTACCGGGCAGCCTCGTCTGTTGATATCGATGATCTTGGCGTTGTCTTCGTCGTCGATTACAATGTTCGAAAGGGTGAAGTCGCCCTGCACGAAGCCGGATTCGTGAATGTCCGCCAGTCCCTGCACGATTTGACGCGCCCACTTCTCCCGAATCGACCACGGCAGACCCAACTCGGACTCATGCTGATTATCATAAATGACGTCGATGAGAGCACCGTGAACGGCGTAGCTGATGAGCAATCCTTTGACGTACTCATCGTCATCGTCGACGACGACACCGTGAAACCGGATAATGTTCCTTGAATACCGAAGCCGGTTCAACGCATTGATCTCGTAAAGAAACTCGTCAATTGTGTCGGGGCCTGGTATCTCTTTCTTGATCAGAACCTCCCCGCCGACGCGGACCTTGTAGACGAAGCCAGACATGTGAGAGTCAAAATCAATGTCTCTTTCCCTGATCCTACGACAACCTAGGTGTTGCACCTGGCGAACGGTGGGGTATTGAATAATTTCCTGCCACGAATTAGCACTCCAGCGGGCGTTGACTGACTGATCGACTCACATTTACGTCCTCAACCACATGGACATGTAGTCGGCCATCAGTGGTTTGTAGCTTCAAGTTGGTAACGGACTGATAAAACTGGATGTCTTGTAGACTATCTCTAATGGCTTCGTAAATCTTTGAGCTCTTGTCACGTTGGGACTTGGTATGCATCAAATCTAGTTCAAGAGAGCTGTCTGGTGCATTGCGATAATCGAGAGAGATGGTTACCCGGCGCCAAAGTGTCGGGGTTTCTCGATACGTCACAAAGAACTTTTCCCTCTTGGACTTGTCCCTGAAATGCATGCTGAGGTTAAGAATCCAAGTAGTTTCAAGCTCATCGTGAATCATGGCCTCGTAATGCGATTGAGATGTTGTTACCGAGTGCGCATCGGAGTTCGACTGCAATTCGTGCCCATGAGAATCGTCGAAGGGGGGCGCTGATACTGGAGCGACCATCTGGTTCCAGCTGACTTCGGCCTTTTCCTCAGCAGGGCTGTCCGGGGCAAAAGGGGCAGACTGAACTTGGTAGGCGTTTTCGAGGAAGTCCGGTGCGCTAGCTCGGGGAAAGGCCTGTGACGCCGCACGTGGCGACTGCACACGTCTGTCCACCGATAAAGCACGCCTCTCTGCTGGAGAAGGCTCAACTGGTGCGAGGTTGTTCCTGCGCTCTGACTGTTGGCGTTTGAAGGTCTGCACCCGAGGAAGTCCGGGCACGACTTTTCTAGAGACTCGGCGCACCAAACCTGTACTTTGCGGGTCGTCGGAGTCGGGCTCATGCTCAGGTTCGGGCTCGGGCTCCTTGGCTTGGAGCGGGCCGACGGGTGCCGGAGCCGCATTGTTTCGTCCGAAGAGCTTGCGCAAGAAGCTGGTGGATTGGATACCCGATGAGGGCGGTGGCTCCGTGGGAGATGGGCTCGCTTGCGCCATCATCAATCAAGCGGGAGGCACAGCTAGATGTCGTCGATATAGTTCCTGTAAAGCCCGTCCAGACGGTAGAATGTGAGGCTCTAAGCGGTGTGGTCTTGGGGACAAGGTGTTTAACTAGGGATAGGCCCGCAAGCTTTGACCGGGAGCGAGCCAGGCGGGGACAAGGATTGGCCTTGGAGCGAAAGACGGTCAACGTCCAGCCTAGTTCTGGGCAGGCTTGGTGCCGGGTCTGAGCTAAATTGGGTTGGCAGCGGCTGGGAAGTGTCCGGGCGCGGGCACCGCGAGACAAAAATGACGAGGGGCGTCTTTTTGTGGACGTCCAGTTGCAACTCGAGCGTTACAGGCAACATGCAGGCAACCGCACGCAAAATGAGACATCAGACGCTGTGACGACGGAGGGTGGAAGTGTGCAGAGAAGCAATGGCGAGCCCGATCATATTCAGACGAGAGTGACGGGGGAGGGGGCGGAGGATGAAAGATCGGCCGGGACTCGACGGGCCTTTTGGAGGAATCTCGAACCCCAATACGGAGGCCGTCGGCAGGTGACTGCGGCGTGCAGGTGCTACTGCGGTGTACTTTCTGTCATTCGGGAATGGGAGGGGGGGACAGAGGTCGAGCCTGAGAGGTAGTTTTCTTCCCAAGGACTGGCAAGGTCGGATGGGCTCACTTTGGACGGTAGCCAGGCAGACGCGAGAGCGGCAGCGCGTGTGCACTTCACCCCCCCTAAAAACCGATAAAGGGGTGGTTCTGGCGCGTAAGGTGATCCGATCCGCCTTAGACCAAGGCGGGAGGTGGGGGCGGCAGTGTGATGTGCGTGAGCGAAGCTGAGTTGGATCGCCCTGCGTCTCGGTAGGATAGATGTGGTATGTAATTTGGATAAGATGGCAGAGGATGCAGGCGCAAGAAACAAGTGTGTTGGCAATGGTGCAGTTGAAGTCTGATATGTATGGCCGGGCTAAGTAAGCTAAGGCAAACGTCGGGTGCGTCGTGACGTGCTGGTAGGTAGTGGCCGACAGACAGACAGACAGGTAGACGACGAGGTGAGGCGAACATTGGGCTTGTGTGATTTGTGTGGAAGAAAGCAAGCGACAAGGAACTGACTGGGGCAGGTTTCCAAGAGAAGCAGGAGGGGGAGGGGCACCGTTGACGGTTACCCTGGACACTCTCCGTCGTGGGGCTCGGCGTCAGCGTCTGCGTCTGGTCTGGGGGCAACAATTTACTTTCGTCGCGAGGATATATGATATATCCAGAGTAATGCATGCGCTGCAGGGCGGGCGGAGCAGCGAGCGCATGGGTAGAGGAGGGAGTGTTTGTACAGGTATGTCAGGACAATATCGAGACCCCCGTCGCGTGTTTTTGGCTGCTACAAGAGGCTGGGAGGCTGGGCATCCGGAAGAGACCTCGTGGAGCTCCCGTGCCAATAGCAAGACCAGGTGGAGATGGCGGTCGTCGGTGCCGTGGCGCTCTTTAAGATGGCTTTTTGGGCCAGCTAAACTGAGGAGCGACGCCCATGGGTAAGGAAATGGCCAGATGGCCTGTCAAATTGAAGAACCCTGGCTGACACGAGGAAAAAGGCGAACGAACGCTAAGGCATGTTGTTCAATGGCTGTCTACCTACCTACCTACACGAGATGTTGTGGAGAGGACACCAAGATGCCATGCTTCCGTACCTTTTGGGCACTCAGACACTCAGGCACTCAGGCACCATGCCCTGCCACCTCATGGCTGGCGCTGTCACTGGATGTATGTGGAATGGTTTGCCATGGCGGGCTTAGGTAGGCGAGGGAAGTGGTTTGACTGACTACACAGGTACCTGCCTAGGTATTTGTGGGGAGGTGGGGCTTTCCTAATGTTGCTGCGCTGCCCCCTCCTTCTTTCCCCTCCATCCAAGACTTGGACGTCAGATGTCCCGACGACAGCTGGGGGCTGTCTCCATCTTGCTGTCAAGGAAAGTGAAGGAAGAGGGACTAGTGTCCGTGGATCTTCACTGCCTCCCGTTCCGAACGGTGCAAGGGACGGTGCCTCCTTTGGGATGCAACTGCCTGTCATTTTCCTCCAAGCACCGAGCGTATGTTTCCTTTTGCCTCGTTGTTGCCTTTCACGACCATCATCCTCTTCATCCTCTCCGTCCACATCACCTTCATCTTCCAGCCGCTGGCTGTGTGTGCTGTTCCTATTTCACCTCCTGCAAATACCTAACCAAGCCGAGCATTTGGGTCCCATGAGGCCGCTCTCCACCACCACGATCTCTTCCTCGTCATCTTCGCGTCCTTCTTCTCATGTACGATGACCTCCATCCTCAGCCCTCCTCTAATGATTGGATCCCGACTGCTTTGATTTCTTTCCCTGTGGGCGTTGGGTTCGTTAGGCTCGCATTCAAACCACGATCTTTTCTGTCAAACAAGCCAAACATGCACATCGTCACTGCACGCCGCCTCCTCAATCAATTGGCCTCACATACAGCAATTGACCGCCCTTTCCCTCCTTGTCTGGCCCACACGTCACTGCATAGGAATCAGCCGGGGCGACCAGGCGGAGATCGGATACAGACAGCGGATTGGGGCATAAGATAATAGCGCGCTGTCAAGGGGGCTTGTCAATATGATCACCACTTTGCGTCGGCTAATTGGTGACTCAGGGGCTGGCTATCTCGAAAGATCTGGACCCGGGGTATCTTGGGCCGATTGAGCCATCGCCGTTTGCACTACAGACGACGTGACCGTTGCCGCCAAAATCGCCATCTCCAGTGTGAGGCTTGCCCTTGACAAGAACGACGCCGGACCCGTGGGATTCCGCGTCGACAAGTCGCACCAACGACATCTTTGCAATCCGCCGCGCCGAATGTACCTCGAGAGCGACCCGTCACGGGCTAGATTCTTCCCATGTCTTGACACCAATAGCTCCCACAAATGACGGCGTCAAAGGACACTCTTCGCTTGCCCACTTGCGTCGAAGATCACTCACTTGCGCAATCTTTCAAGCGATGGATGCTCTTCGTCTACCTGCGTCAAACTTTGCCCGGAAAACTAAGCAAGGACGAAGAAATGCCCACGTGCTCGTCGCCCTTCTAGTGTTCGTTAAGGGCGCCGGTTGCGCGACCCATTGTCCTCGTCCGCCGTCTGAGGGGCCGACACATCGCCAATCAAGTCGTCTCTGTCACGTCTCCACCCTCCACTGCCTGACGCTATGCCATTTGCAAGGTGACACGACAGCTACTACGCTGCAGCCGATGGGGCCGTGACATACCTAGCACTGTTATGCAGCAACATGGAAACGGACTGGCCCATCGTCATATGGGGACGAGTTACCTATCCTGTGAGATTGGTGCCGGCTGCAACACTACTTTGCTGTCACTTCCTCTGTCCCCATAGGCTGTTTGCTTTTCAGGGGACCTGCTGGCTAGAGAACTGACACGGCCGTGGCCTGTTTCTAGGTGTAATGCTGCGTTCGAAGGACAGATGCAGCCCAGAGTGCCACATGCTCTTTTTGGTTTTCAGCCCTGCCGGTTGGTCAACTTTGGTGGCCATGTTCGATGTACCTAAGGCGCCTTCCTCACGCAGTGCTTGCATTTGGGCATCGACGCAGCCCAAATAGTGAGGCTGTCTCCCCGTCGACAGGCTGTCAGACTGTTCTGGAGGCATGGCCAGCATCTCCTTCGAGCTTACTCTGACATCAGGAAGGGCCGTCTCCATGCCATTTCCGGCTGGCCGGGATGTGTCACTGGCCCAGATATCGACAACCCATTTTTGCAACCTTTTCTCCCTCCAGCTCGCTAGCGACTCCAGAAGCCGGCAACAGGCATAGCCATGCTTCGTCAAGCTTTGCATCACCTCGACCTGATGATCTCCCTTTTTGAAACGTACTGGACTGTACGGTTTCGAGGATTCACAAGTGCGATCAGCGGGATGAAAAGGCAAGGAAAACGATGCAAGGCTCGTCCCGTCCGTCTGCTCTTTGACAGATCCGAACGTCTACCCACGAACCCCACCGCTCCCGCCAGGCCGGATGGACACGGCACCCTTGGTATCCCTACTGCTGTTGCCGGTGATACTGTGTGGAAGGGAGAACTTTTTGCACCAATTTAGTATTTCCTCGATTTCTGCTGCTCGGAACTCATTGGGTTTTAGCAAGTCGGGCCACAATCAGGCGCACAGAAGTTGTCACCAAGACTCAGGTTCGTATCGAGCAGCAGAGCCCGTCATGCGCCAAAAGAAGCGGATGTTTGGTTCTCCAGCGGCATGGGGACGGGTGCTCCACCGTTCGTTGGATACCCTTGGGTCTCCCATCCCATCCCGCGCCTGGTCACCACATACACCAGTCTGACATGGACGCGATGCGCGGCACGACCGTCTTACCAGCGTCCATACTGCGGCCGTCGACGTGCGCATACATGGTTGTGCCTAGGCCGGCCGCATCTGCAGGCATCGGCGTTTCCAGCAAGCTGGTGCTCTCCTTTTTTGGCCCTCCCGTCAGTCACCAGGCTGGCCTTGAATAACACCGACCGTAGGTCAGTCACCACGCCATTTGATCGGAAAACCAATCGATTTATGATGCTACCACTAACGGCTGCTACTGCCGCAACACCAAACGTCTTTGAAGAGGGGGAGGAGGACGAGGGGAACAAACAATCAAGATGTGCCTGATTCGCCGAGGGATTAAGACACCCCGGCTCGGGGCTGGTAGTATACAAGATTTCGCTCCTCTGCCAGACTGCCATAAGCCACCCTATGAGAATACCGCGCGCCTCGCAATTCGACTTGCGACCGCCAACTCTACGTGGGAATGTCTACTTTCCTTATGCGATTGGGTGCCTTTGCAACCATATTCTTACACAGCCGGTCCCGGCTCGCTCTCCACGCTAACAACACCCGTCGAAAACCCAGCCAACCAGTTAGAGATGGGAAAAGAAAGAAGAGAAAAATAACATGGAGAAAGAAACCGTCTAGAGTAGAGATGCAGTACCAGGCGCGGGAGATGTCCCAGCGCGCCACGACGTTTAATCCGGGTTCGTCTAATCGTCTTATGATGAAACCACCTTATATTGTGCTTCCTTTTGCCAGAACGCCCATCTAGCCCATCAGCTCCTGACCTCCCGCCTCCCCGCCTGGCCGGTCCCCTGCCCATTGAAGCGTCTCAGCCTGCCCCTCCCCCCGCTGACACGAGGCCGTCGGTATGACGAGGCACTCTTCATGGGGAAGACGAGAAAGGCGGGGATGACGACGCAGGGTTTTTTTTTTTTAAGACTGGACGCGCGGGGGAATGGGCGTGAGGCTCTCTTCCCGAGATGGTGCAACATGTACCGCGGCGGACAAGCAACTTGTGCGTCGTCGTGGAACGGGAGCAGGCGGAGGGGGAAAGGGGGAGGGGAGCGATGGAGGGGGATCTAGTCGTCGTCCTCGTCGTCGGAGTCGTCCCGCTTCTTCTTCTTGTCCTTCTTCTTCTTGTCGTCCTGCGCCTTCTTCCACTCGCACGTCTTGCATCTGTTGGCGGCCTCGCGGTCGAGGCTGGGGAAGATGATGTCAAAGACGTCCGAGTACCAGGCGACGGGCTTGCCCTCGATGCCCTCCTTGATGTTCTAGTAACGGTGAATGTTAGCATGCAACTCTCGTGTGAAGATGCGTAAGGCGTATGAATGAACGGGGGGGATGGACATACCTCTGGGAGCTCGAGCCAGTCGGACATGCAGTCCTTGGGGAAGATGACCGTCTTGCAGCCGGCGCGGCGGGCGGCGACTGTCTTCTCGCGCAGGCCGCCGATGCGGAGGACCTTGCCGGTGAGGGTGAGCTCGCCCGTCATGGCGACGGTGGGGTCGACAGGGGTGTCGAGGGCGAGCGAGAGGAGCGAGGTGGCCATGGTGATGCCGGCCGAGGGGCCGTCCTTGGACACGGCGCCGTCGGGCACGTGCAGGTGCAGCTTGGCCTTATCGAAGAAGTGGTTGTCGGGGAAGTCCTTGACCATGAGCGACTTGGCAAACGAGTAGGCAATTGTCGACGACTCCTTCATGACGTTCTTGAGGTTGCCCGTGATCTCGAGGCCGGGCCGGCTGCTGGGCCGCAGGGGCGCCTGCAGGATCGACTCGACATACATGGCGGCGCCGCCCATCTGGGTCCAGGCCAGACCCATCGAGACGCCGGGGGGGTTGACCTCGTAGAGCCGGTCCGAGGTGAAGACCGGGGGACCGACGTAGTCGACGAGGTTGTCCTTGCCAATGGTGACGTGGACCGAGTCGGGGACGTTGAGGGCGACGCGGGGCTTCTCGGTGGTCGCGGCCTCGGCGGGCTGCTCGCCAGACTCGCGGGCCGCCTCGGTCTTCTTTTCTGACTCGGCCAGTGCCTCCTTGCCGTCCTCCGTCAGGGCCTCCTTCTCGGGGAGGACGTCCTCGCCGAGGTCTTGCACGATCTTGAGCGCGGACTTTCTGTAGACCTTTTCGATCTGTTTCTTGAGGTTGCGCACGCCGGACTCGCGGGCGTACGACTTGATGAGCTCCTCGATGGCCTCCTCGCTAAGCTGTACGTCGGCATTGGCCAGACCTGCGGCCTCTTTGGCGGCGGGGGCGAGGTACTTGTCGGCGATGGCCTTCTTCTCGTCGGCGACGTAGCCAGAGAGCTGGATCAGCTCCATGCGGTCGAGGAGGGGTCTCGGGATGGTGTCTGTCATATTGGCGGTGCAGACGAAGAGCACCTTGGACAGGTCGACAGGAACATCCATGTAGTGGTCCAGGAACGAGCTGTTCTGCTCGGGGTCGAGCAGCTCGAGCAGGGCGGACGAGGGGTCACCCTGGTAGCCGCGGCCAATCTTGTCGATCTCGTCAATGAGGATCAGCGGGTTTTCCGTCTGGCACTTCTTCAGCGCCTGGATGATGCGGCCGGGCAGAGCACCGACGTAGGTCCTCCGGTGACCCTTGATCTCGGCCACGTCCGTCAGACCGCCGACACTGAATCGGTAGTACTGGCGGTTCAGGGCGCGGGCGATGGATTTGCCGATGGACGTCTTTCCGACACCAGGAGGGCCGACGAAGCAGATGATCTTGCCCTCGACGGTGCCGCGCAGCTTTCCAACCGCGATGAATTCCAGGATGCGGTCCTTGACGTCCTTCAGCCCGTAGTGATCCTCGTCCAGGACCGTCATGGCGTTCTTGATGCCAAAGTTCTCGGCGCTGCGCTGGCCCCAGGGGATCTGCGTCAGCCAGTCGAGGTAGTTCCGCGTGACGTTGAACTCGGATGCCGCGGGCTCGAGATGCGCAAGCTTGTTGATCTCGTCATCAAAGACCTTGCGCACAGCCTCGGGCATGGCTAGCTTGTCCGCCTTCTCCTTGAACCTTTCGACCAGCTTGTCCTTTCCATCGGACTCTAAACCCAGTTCGCGGCGGATGCCCTTCATCTGCTCCATCAGCCAGTATTCGCGCTGGCGCTTGGTGATTTTGCTCTCTACGTCCTTGGTGATCTTGGATTGGAGCTGGGCGTTCATGAGCTCCTTCTTCAGGACGATGAGGGCCTTTTGCATCCTCTCCTCGACGTTGAGGCTCGACAGGACTTCCTGGAGCTCGCCCTGCTCGCCCGAAGAGACGGCGGCAGCGAAATCTGCCAGCTTCGCCGGCTCGGACGTAACGTTGCCCGTGGACTGGCTCATGGAGAAGGTTGAGATCTGGTCGCGGAAGAGGCTATTCATCGTGGCGACCTCCTTAAAGACGTTGACGATCTCGTTGGTGACGGCGCGGATGACGGCGCTCTTCGGGTCATAGGGCTCCTCGGTCAGATTCTCGACATTGACGAGGCTGACGGGGTATCTCTTGAGAAACGCCGTGGGCTCGTACTTCTCCGCCGGCTGGTCGGCCTTGGGCGCCACGGCACTCTCCTCGAAGCTAGCGACGACATCGCCCTTCTTCTCCTGTTGCGCCTCCTCTTCGATGGGCTTCGGAGGTATCGGCTCAGGTGCCGGCTCGAGCTTGGCCTCGCCCGGCTTGGCGTCCTCCTTTCCGGGAGGCAGAAGGCTAGACAGGCGGATGCGGCGGTGAGGGTACAAGATGGCCGTCAGGGCGCCTTGCTCGCCGTGCATGGGGAAGGCGCTCGTGATTTGAGCAAAGACACCGGTATCGTAGACGTCATCGACGTTGCGGATAACGTCCTCGTCCTGGTTCTCGTCCTTGAACAGGAAGGCACCGACATACGGCTGGCCCCTCTTGATCATCTCGGTGATGGCGGCGGCGACGTTGGGGTCCTTGATGGTAATGGCCTTGTAGAAGCCAGGGAACAACGGCCGCTTCGCAATGGGGATGGCTAGGACCTGGGGGTAGACATCAGGCACGACAGGCTTCTGCAGGCTCTTGTCAGATGCTCTGCGCCCGCGTCTGCCGCTGCCGTCGCCCTTGTCGTCACCGCCCCCAGACCCGGCTGATGAGCCGCCGGCGGCACTACCCGCCTTGCCGTCTTGCGCGGCAGCCCCGGAGCCCTCGCCCTTGGCAGAGGAGTCGGGGGTCGAGCTTTTCGCCTCAGCCAGCTCCTTCTCCTCGAGCTCGCGCTGGTTCTTGATGTTTGCCTTGTGTTCCTCCTCGGACAAGGGCTCGACCTTGGGGTCGAAGAAGCTGCTGCCATCTTCCTCCTTCAGCCATCGTGTTGACGTCGAGAACGGGGCGACTGCCGGTTGGCCCCGGGGGGTGAGGAATAGGCGGTCGAAAGTGGAGGCGGAGGACCTCGGGGTGCTGGCGACGGGTGCCCTGCCACTGGAAACTGAACAGGGCCGTCTAAGATAGTTGGTCGGACGGCCGAGGGTCAGGCGCCTGGGGAAGCTCGATCGCATCACCATGCTGCCGGCGATGGGGGTTGCGGGTCAAACGTTGAGGAAGCTCTCGGGTCGCGGCACGTGACTGTAGTGATGGTGATGATGATGATGACGGTGGTGGTGATGGGGCAATACAGGGCCGTTGTACTGCTCAATGTGAATTGGGATATGGGTTTGGATTGGATGTCGACAAAAGAGACGAGCTAAAACGGGCAATGGAAACGTGCAGAACGGGGGGGAAAGGACTCCGAGTCCTAGATCGTGATGCGCATCGCCTCCTGACGCCTTACAAATACAGAGCAGAGGTGAGTAGGTAGCAGGAGTAACCTTTGAGCTACCTATTCTGTGGAGACCCGTCCGAAGGGGGGCTAAGAAGAGTAAACGACATCACCAAAAAATTCAATTAGCACTGAAGTTTCGCCTCATACCCGGCCGGCACTCTGTCAAGTGGCCAGTGGTTCCTAGCCACTCAGCGTGCAGTGGGCGGGGGTTCAGCAGTGGCTCTGGAACATGGAAGAACTTTGGCCCCCGATTGCCAGCGGGGCGGCGGTCAGTGGTCGCCTCCCAGCTAACAGCGTCTTAGGTAGGCTACCTACCTACCTACCTAGGTACCTATTAAAGGGGGCGGCAGCCATCGACTGGCAGCTTTGAAGACTCACACTGTGTGGGTTCTGCGTACTTGACTACCCGCAGATGGCTTCCACCGTGTGGATTCTCCCTCCCCCAACAGTACGCCACAACGTCTCGGCCTTCCGCTAGACCTCTGCCAGCCATGTACTGATTATGCCTGCAACAGTGTCATCCGCTTTCTCTGACTCGTTGCGGGGGAAGGGAAACCAAACACAAAAAAAACACCCCACATTGGGAAGAGGAACCGAAGAACAGTGCTGTCCCGCCATCCTGTTTAACATAGTCCGTTCGCATGGCTGAAGAAGCCGAGGTCTTTGCCCAGATCCCATCCAACCTACTCGAGGGACCTACCTCCTTTCCCCCCCTTTCCAACCTTCTCATTCATCGTGACCTGCAGAAATAGCGCCTTACATCAGACCAGGGACTGTTCCAACACGCCCATTCAAGCCCCTCGTCGCTTCATATATATATATACCTCGCGGCTCAATCTACAGCAGGCTGCAACCTGCATCTTCACCTTGCTAGCGCCTCACCCTGTTGATCCTCCATCAAGGAAACGCCTTAAGGGACCCTGTCTCTCCGTCACCCGGCGATCTTCCCTTCCCTGCTCTCCGGGGACCTTGCCCACACTTTTTTGCCCTCGCTTCCCCACGGAACCGCATCCCAGGCTCCTGGCCATCTCGACTTCTTCCAAGCCTCCCTCTCTCAAGCAACAACCTGTCATTTCTCTCCTGGGCCTCGCATATTTACGTCCTCAAACTCCCTTTCAGTATAGCCACAAACACACAGACACACATACGCACCCTCACACATATACATATACACACTCACACACATACACACAGCCAACCATGCCTTCCTCCAGCCAAAAGTCAGACCTCGCATCCACTCTCTCCAAACTATCAATAGACAGCTCCAACAAGACGCCCGCCGCCAAAAAGATCAAGCTACCGGTGGCGGATTCCTGGGAAGACGAGGATGTGGACGACGACGACGACGGCAACGGCAACGGCAACGACGGAGAAGAGCGGGGGGGGACGGCGAGGCCCCAGACCGACGGCTCCAAGGCGCCGCCGCCGACCCCCATCTCCCCAACATACAGCGCGGCAGACCGGTCCTTTTCTCCGTACGCCGCCTTCGACGCCTCCGCTCCACCGGCCGCCGGCGCCGGCGGTAACAGCAGCGCCCGCAGGCCGGAGAAGACGGACGCCGTGGCGCGGCGCATGATCGCCAGCGCCCTCGGCGTCAAGGTGCCCCGGATGACGGAGGAGCAGCGGGCCTACGACAGGGCCGTCAAGGAGAAGGAGCGCAAGCGCAGGGAAGAGGAGAAGGCCGCCGAGAAGAAGCGGCTGGAGGAGGCCGAGAAGGCCAAGGCCGCCATCTGGGAGGACTAGATGGAGGCTTGTCATTGCCCTCTCTTGCCCGTCTTTTTCTTTTTTGCCCTTTCTTCTTTTCTTTGTCATGTTTCTTCATCCCCCCCCCCCCTTTTTTTTTCCATCTATACTCTGGGAAATTCAAAGCCGAGAGGGCGGGAAGGGGGAAAACAATACAGTAATGACCCAAGGCCGATGCAGATCGAATATGTGACTCCGCGAGATGGCGTTTTCCCTTTTGTAAATATGCACAAAAAGGCGGTTAGGTTGGGGAGGGCGGCTGCCCACCATCCCACGTCCTGCCATTCACTCATCCTAGGGAGGACGCCCGATTTCAAATTTAACCATGTTGTTATTCTCTCCTGATCTAGTTCAGCCTTATCCCCGCTCGAATGAGAGAAGGTGATGGGCGGGGGGGACAGTCACATCAACTCCGGGTCCAGGAAGCCTCCCGAGCCCAAACCTCCAACGGACGTGAGCAGACTTGTTCTCTGGTGTCGTTTCTCCCTCGTCGCGGCGTGGCCATATCATATGTGATTAAAGCTACAAGAAGGTAAAATTCGAAAAGGGGGGGGAGAAGAAGAAGGGCCGATCCAGCACATCCGACATGGTCTTGTCGTCGGCCTCGCCGACTATTCCGCTCTCCTCCCCTTGAACACCGCTCCTTTTCGTTTAAGATGCAGTTCATAACCCAGACCCCGGACCCACAAATGCTTTGCTACTATGCTGTTTTGCCTCCGTGTCGTGCTTTAGCCTGCCGTATTGTTTGTGTTCTGTTCTCCGCCAATGTGTTAAATGGCCACGTCTGGTGGTTTCATCGAGTACCTCGTCATCTTCAGCGATCACTGCCCCAGGCCTTGGCCGCTTCGGCCGCAGCCTCGGCCGCAGCGGCCATGGCTCTCGATTCCTTCGCACTCGTGTCGTCGTCGTCGTCGTCGTCGTCGTCGTCACTCTCGCGTTCCGGCTGCTGCGTCTTGGTGGTCGCAACGGTAGGGCCGACGGTGGCGGTGGGCGCAGTGATGGCAGCGACCGGAGCAGTCGCCTCTGCCTCTTCTCTGTCCGCGTCAAGGGCCACCGGCCTAATAGTTGTGTTCACCCCTCCATGCAGACGGCCATCGCTTCCGGTGGGGGCCTTGAACGTTGTCGGCGTCGTCGCTTCCGCCGTATCCGCAGCGGCGGAAAGACCCTCTTTGGACTGCGGCCGACGGTCAGCCACAGGGCTCGCGGATATATCCGACTCCACGGTGCCCGCTGAGAATACCGAGTCCGTGTACGAGCCCTGTGTCAGCGGCTGAAAATCATGCCTGTCGCTCGACTGCTTCTGGTTAATGTCCATACCCGCTGAGGACGTGGACACCCGCGACCCAGATACCGAGGCCGAGTCTTTGTCGCTGGTGCCAGTCTTATTGGCGTCCGTCTTGGATTTTCCCCATCCGCGACCCCAGCCGTATCCCCCGCCGCTGCTGGCCGTGGTGGGGGAACTGCTGCCACTGGCACCGCCCCATCCAGTCTTGCGCTTCTCGCCCGCCCATGTCACCCACGAGCTGACGTACGATGAGGCCTTGTTCCCGGAAGACGACGCGTTGCCTTGCGCCTTTGCCGCATCCATGGCTCCACCCGGCGATGTCGCAGATGCAGCGGCGGACCCGCCGGCCTTGTCGGTCTGGGCGGCAGCAGCCTCTGCCGCGATGCGCTGTTCTTCGGCCCTCTTCTTCTGCGCCTCACGGAAGGCCTCCATGTCGGCATAGAACTTGTTGAACATGTTGGACGCCTTTTCTTTGCCAACGGCGAAATTTCGCCCGAGGACTTCCTTACCAACGGCAAGGCGTTCGTCGAGGTGCATATCTTGCACCTGCTGGGCTATACGACGCTGTACGTCGTCGATGGTGAGGCCGCCAGCGCAAGGGTGTCGCGGCTCGACGACGTCGAAGAGGTGCGAGTCCGTGTTACCGTTCCAGATGCGATGGTTCTCGGTGCGGGACCACGATTCGACGAACTCGCTGCCGTAGTCCGAGGACGGGTCGCCCTCGATGTGCGGGAGGAGAGCGCGGGGGTTGTTCGGGTTCGCCAGGAGGTGGTTGTGGTACTTGACAGACGATACGAGGGAGAGGATGTACTCCTCGAACTGGAGGCGGATAAACTCTTCGCTGCCGACATAGCCCATGGTGTTGGGCCGTTGCGGGTTGGCGTCGTCCCACGTATCGTTGACGACTTGTGTGATGTAGTCGATCCAACGACGGTCGGCAGCCGAGAGGGCCAGCGAATTTCTGAGGGAGGACGAAGTGACGTTGACGGTGTGGTCGTCGAGGTTGATCAAAATGTCGCTGTAGCGGTCTTTTTGTTGCAAGAGAAGCGAGTTTGTGCTGCCGACAATGTACGACTTGGTGCCAAAGTCGGCGAGGATGTCGAGCTGCTGGAGGGGGGTATATGGCCCGAAAAGACTACCCTGCACGCATTGTGAGTGCCTCGAACTCTTCAGACGAGTCAGAGCAGACGTACCTTGCCAAATATCTGGAGAGGCAGGCCCATGTAAGTGAGCAGGGAGTTACGATCGCTAGTCCGCAGACTCGTGGGCCGTGTCAACCTCTTCTCGTAGTTGTTCAGCTCCGGGTCGGCACAGTCGATGAGATTACGAATAAGGCCGGGTATCAGAGAAATTAGGGAAAACTGCATCATGCATAGCCGTTCACACCGTGAACCAAAGAAGAGCATCTGTGAGGAAGGGGGTCTGGTTAGCTCATCACCGCGCCGAAAGTGTCACATGTTAACTGTAGAGGCTCAACGGACCTTTGGCTGCAGCAGACAGCACTTGAACAGTACCAGTGTCTGCCACTTGAACTCGTGGACGAGCTCCCGCAAGCTCATGCCGAGGTGCTGATCGCGGCTCTCCTCGTCGGCCAGAAAGCCGCGCTCCTTCTCCTCGGCGAGGCTCTCCTGGAAGCGGCGCAGGATTTCCGTGTCGGTGAACTCGCGCTGGGCGAACCACGCCTGGGTGACGACGCTGAGGCGCTCGCGCATCATTCCAAAGTGCTGCGGCGTGTCGGCGATGACGACGACGGCCTTCTGGACCGTCGAGCGCGTCACCTCGGCGGGGCGGTTGAGGAGCTGCGAAGCGTCGAGCTGCCGCGTGCAAGAGATGCCGAAGAGGGACGTCGCTGGCCCCGTGGCGGTTGCGGGGCGGAGGAGGGTAAAGTAGGAAAAATCCTCGCTTGATCTGTCTCCCGTCTGTCAGCCGTTTGTCCTCCAAATGGCGGCAACCGTTCGGGCTGTAAACCGAGCAAGACCCCACTGGCGTCGGCAAAGGTCACGAAGGGCAGGGTGCCACTCACAAATGCGCGCCGTCGCTCAGCGCCATGAATGGCAACAAACCCCAGTCATACTCGACCGCCGGGTCGATGCCCTCGGCTGCGCCGAACCACAGTTCAACTTCCGGCCCGCGGGCATGATGAAAGTCGACGACCGTCACCAACGGTATAAAGCCGGGCTTGGCCGGTGTCGAAGGCACCGTCAGAGGCGTAACGGCGCCGGACGTGGGCGTCGCAACCTCGGGGGTGTCCATAGTCCCTTTCTCTTACTCACTCTCTTTGGGGATGTTCCTTGACACACACACACACAATGCAGCACGCGCCGAATTCACTAGCTTCCGCGCGTCTTCGTTGTGCCCAGTCGTCCGCTGATTTTTTCAGGTTGTGTTGGCTTTTTTCCAGCTTTCTTGGCGCAACGAGGCCCACTCCTACGACATGGCCATGTGCCCCTTTCTCGTCGGTTATTTTGTTACTTCGCTTCGGGTGCCCTTTCGGCTCCGTTGCACGTTTCGTCGCAAGTCCGCCGGACGTGGGTCGCGGCGTTTCCGTGTCGTTCGTCGTTTCGTTGGAGGCCTAGCAGACTGAGAGCTATTTCTCCTCGGGTTCGGGCGGACGGGTGTTCGGGCGATGGCCGCTCCTCTTGAAGACTCTCTCCTTAGGGGAGGGGCGGGGGGGAAAGGCCAGGGAGGAGTTCCGGTATGCTCTGACGTAGTGTCGATTCCCCGTCCACTGAAGAGAAGGGTACTTGTGAGACAAAACCGGCTGGATGCGAACAGGTGCCAGAAAGGGTTTGACAGTTGGAAAGCCTAGACAGCAGAGAACCCCAGTCGGTGGTTTAAATCGCAGGCGTTCTGCTCGGCGTGTCTGTATACCGTTGTGTGTCGTGCTTGTCGTGTTGAGTGTTGGCGAGTGTCCCTCGGCGTGGGAAGCAAAAGGGTGAGCCCACAGGAAAGAAAGCGGTGACGGCCCGGCTTATCCCCTTCCAAACGCGTGCCTGTACGCGAAAGGAGATGTGTGAATGAGAGAAAGAGAGAGAGAGAGAGAGAGAGAGAGAAAGAGAGAGAGAGAGAGAGAGAGAGTGTGTGTGTGTGTGCGTGTGTGTGAGCTGTAAAAATCGGGTTGCACCGCTACTGGGCAAAGATTCGAGTCCGGGTCAGTGATTCGTCCGTCGTCTCAATGTTGTGCTGGCGAATTAGGGAAGTTGAGGTGGTAGTGGTGG
The DNA here is from genome assembly GCA_016618095.1 of Colletotrichum echinochloae. Taxonomy (NCBI): domain Eukaryota; kingdom Fungi; phylum Ascomycota; class Sordariomycetes; order Glomerellales; family Glomerellaceae; genus Colletotrichum; species Colletotrichum echinochloae. The sequence goes on along the minus strand of JADEZT010000001.1, from coordinate 3,713,753 downwards.
TGGTGGTAGCAGTAATAATGGGCGCTCGAGATACTGTACCCCCAAGACGATGTATCGAATGGGAGACCCAAGGTTCAACACCAAGAGAACAATTCGCCGCCTCCTGAGAAAGGACGTGGTAAAAAGGCAAGAAGGGAACGGGGGTTGCGGACGAGGACGAGAAGGAGGGGAAGAGAGAGGGACATTCGAGCTCGGATGTTCACAGTGGGTTGGTTCGCTTTGTATTGGACTGGGATCCAATGCTCGAATGAGTGGGTTGTGGATGAGGTGTTGAATTAGTGCTATTAATGCACAACCTACCAGGGGGACAGATAAGTCGATACTTTATTGCTACTCCTCCCATTCCGAATTTACTTTGCAATTTCTTCTTGCTGTATTCCCCGCTTGCATCGATAATGCTTTTGAAATGACCCAAGCAAGTGTAGGCCAATGCTCGGGACCGGCATGATGAAAATGAACGACTCATCTCGTCCCACATTAAGAGCGTGGCAGGTTCAGGGATTCGATGTTCGAGAACACGGCGGGGGAGAAAGGGAGAAGAAGAAAAAAAAAAAAGGATTGTCGGGAAATCCCCCTCATGCACCCCACGCAATGATAGAATGTGAGACCAAGCCCATGTCCTCGTGGCACTCACTCATAAACGAACCTACGTGCCTACCTAGTTTACGTCGCTCACCGAATGCTGGAAGTGTTACACAAGGCCGGAAAGCCACATGTGGTGAGACCAGCTCAGGGTCGTCCCTTGGCATCAGTTTGGCGCTGATGCTACTTGTTATGAACCGAGTCCTGGAGGAGGGAGTCTCGGGCCCAGTGACATTTTTGGGTATTCTACCCGCCCACCTGTCTGCGAGACAGGCCCAGGGCACCCATACTGCTGCTGCTATGCATGCGCTCTCAGCACGCATCCTGCATTCATTGAGAACAGTATCATCATCGCCTCGCAAACAATAAGGAAACGGCACCTTGCGAGCGCACAACTAAACCAATGCTCAGGCTACAATTGATCGCCCGACTACTTGCCCACCGTCCAGACGTCTTCACGTCACACACCGTAGCCGGCCCCGAAAAGTCCGTGATGCAATGTCACTGCCCCCGTCCGGACTAGAGAGAGGGAAAGACACGTCAACCATGCACGACGACCGGGGTTGGAGAGAGCACCGACCACGTCCGTCCGCCGCCCGACGAATCCAAACAAAGTCTCGAGAATTTTCTGGGTTGACGGGCTGTCCATCCCGCTCCATTATCCCTCCCTGTTGTCACGATCCCCCAGCAGTGCGCCTCTTCGTCATGTTTGGAGTGGACTCTTGCCAGTCCGTCATCTTGGCCGCACCGAAAATCACATCCAACATAAGTAGGTAGCTAGCTACCTAGCCACCAGCAAGGCCGGAGAGGCGAGACCCCACGTCAACCTCATCCTCCTCACCTGGCGGCTCGGCTCGGCTCACCTCATCTCACCTGAATCTCAAAGCACCGCCAACGTGTCCCGCATTGCATGGAATGATACTCGTATCCTCTCACCTCACCTCACCTCATCTAGTCTCGCCCCGCCGCCTTTCTCGTGCCGTCCCCTCCACCTCTCTACCAGTGTTCTCTCCGTTCGACCATCACTACCGCCATCCCCCATACTGCCGCATCGTGATATCTCCCGTCACAACCAACACCGACCTTGATGATATCAAAAGTCGCCTGTAGCCGCCCGAGAGAACCTGTGTACGTGATGGAGGCGGTCTGCGAGGCACGCCCGCCGTGCGACCAAAGTCCACACACCCCCTGGCGGGACCTACACCGATCGGCAGAGGCTCTTCCGCCTCGTCCTCGACACCGAGGTTGATCACCGCATATAGAATAGATGCATGTTTTCACCATACCTTTTCCTCTTATTATATATATATGTGTGTGTGTGTGTGTGTGAGAGAGAGAGAGAGGTCTGCTCCTGCCGTGGCTAACTGTCACTGGGAGTATTCAGTCATAAAAACTCATATTTCCTTCTCGGCCACCTCGTCAATTCCTAACAGCACACAACCTCCAACACCCAAGTATGGCCTGTACATGGTCGTGTCCGGTATGCGAGCTCTTTAGGAGAGCCTTCAAACTCACAATCGACTTCTACATCATCCTCATGCCGCGCGCCTTCGGTATCAACCCAGCCTGGGCCCCACGAGGAGAAAGACTGACGTAAGTTCCATGCGCATCATGGCAGCAGGGGAATAAAAGTCGTGGAGAAGAAAAAAATTAAATAAAGAGAAAACACCTCCGATATGCATGCCATTCCTTTATATCGCGTATACTGATGGCCCTTTCGCATGGTCAACGTTACAACAACCAATCCCGTCTTCCGAACACCATTGTCAAGGGTGTCAATGTACTGGAAACACGTCCCATCTGGTTTTGCGTGGTATCATAACCTCCTCTCTCCTATTTATCCCCGGCTTCGACCGTAGCACCTTGATCTATTGCCCGTTGAACTGCTCTTCCATTTGCTGCGCTGACGCGTCAACGTTGTGGTAGTCGAGTATCTCCGAGTACCTGCAATCGAGATTCATTAGCAATGGTTGCGGGGCGAGTTTTCAGAGATCAACGTACATCATGATCTTCCATGTGTCCACGGGCAGGTCAGCGTCGTTAAAGCTCCAGTCGAACTTCTCTTCGGCGACGGGCTCGTCAGTGGGGTCGTGGTAGGGCGCAAGGTAGTCGTGGGACAGCGCTTCGGTGGCCGTTATCCGCTTCTTGGGATCGAACACCAGCATCCGCTCGAGCAGGTCGATGGCGGAAGGGTCGGCGTTCTTGAACTTGTTCTTGAGGGGTTGTCTCTCACGCTTGGGGAGGGACTTGACGAATCGGAGTGTCTGGTCGCTGAATGAGTAACGGTTTTGAAAACGATTCGCGTCGTTTGCAACTCACGTTTTCGCTGGCAATACCATTGATGACATCATCGGGAGGTGTGCCCAGCAACTCGGTGATGATGGAGAATTGGTTGACGTGGTCTTTGCCGGGGAACAAAGGCTTGCCCTCGAGCATCTCGGCGAAGATGCAGCCCGCACTCCAGATGTCGACCTCGACGTCGTACTTTTGCCATGTGAGCATGATCTCGGGAGCACGGTAGTATCTCGTTGAGACGTAACCGGTCATCTGAGGGTCCTGGATGCGGGCAAGACCAAAGTCGCAAATCTTCAAATCGCAGTTCTCATTAACGAGAATGTTGCTGGGCTTCAAGTCGCGGTGGACGACGCCAGCTGAGTGGACGTATTTCAGGCCACGCTGCAGTCATGTCAGTTTGCTGGTCAGAGTATCGGGGTACGTCCCGGAAAGGCGAGGTATGCGCATACCATGATCTGGTAAAGGAAGTACTGGATGAACTGCTTCTCGAGAGGTCTCGAGGTGAGCAACCTGTGCAGGTCGGTGCCGAGGAGTTCCGTAACGAAGTAAATATCCTCAAGGGGGGAAATGAAGATGTCACTGAGAGAGATGACCTGTGATGGGTGTCAGCACCTCAATCGATGGATATACCCAGAGCGATCAGCGGCAGGTCCGACTTACGTTCTCGTGCCTCAGGTGCTTCAGTAGCTTGAGCTCACGGTATGTCCGCTTGGCGAGGACGGGTGTGCTGAAGGGCTTCATGATCTTCTTGACGGCGACATTCTGGTTTGTAAGCTGGTCACGGGCGGAGCTGGCAGCGGGATAGCACGTCAGCAATTGAAAGAGGGGTTTCTCGCGACAAGTAACGCCGCGAGGGATAATATCTTCTCAGACTAACCAAACGAGCCCGAAGGCGCCCATGCCGACGGGCTGCAAGTCGGAATACCTCGAGGTGATCTCAAAGGTGGTGCCGAAGATTTGTGCTCTAATAAATTCGGCCATTCTGTGCGATGGTCGATCGACCCGATCGAATCGAGAAGGACTGGGTTCTGGAAGGTTACAAGGTTGAGAAGGAGGCCGACCAGTAAAGGTTGTCCGGCGTGGGTGATTTCAGAGGGATGAGGGGGGTAGTGTAGATGGATCAGTCAACCTATGCGATTTGTTGGTGCGATTTGTTTGCTGTAGAGGAAGAATTGCAGGAAACAACCAACTCGGAAAGTGTTGAAGAATTGCGGGAATTCGAGTGCGAGGTTTTTGCGGACAAGGTCTAGACGTGGATGGATTGTCTGGGATGGATGGATGGATGGAGGGATGGCGACGGGAGCCGGGCTAGATTTGAAAGAGATGCAGCGGCGGCGGGGGAGCGAGCTCAAGGATTTGTTTCGCTGGAGGGGTGGCTGTACGGCGGGGCGCCCTGGTGGAGGGAGAAACGGAGGTCGCGGTCGCAGGCGTACGTGTGGGCGTGCAAGGACGCGGCGGGGTAAAGAGTGGCAGCGAGTGAGAACGCACGTCTGGCTCGACCTTGTGACGGTGGAGGTTCTGGGATTCCGGAGCAGCCTGGGCAATGTGGCAATGGTATTAGCGAACCTTTTCTAGCCAGGAAGCAAGCCGTAAAGACTGTGAGCGACAGCGAATGCGACTAGGGGGCCAGTATCCGTAGCGATAATGGAAACAAGCATCTCGTTTCCCCCCCTCATTTTCTGGCTCTTTTTCTTCTTTTCTGTCTCTTTCTCTCTCGTTGTGCTTGATTGTCATTGGTGACGTCTGTGTTTAATCCGGTCCGTTTTTTATGCACATTCCGCATAGCCGTCTTTCGGCTCTGCCAAGGATACCCAATTCATAATTGACCATGCCGTGGATGGACGCACTGCAAAACGGGGCTTGTCGGGGGGGATGTGACGGTGGCAAGCATAGGCGGTCGCCAATGACATGCAAGTCTCGAGCAACCACTAGCGAATTGCTTACCTGCAGAGTTTCCAAGCCGTTGGCGCCTAGATCAGAAGAGATTATCTCAACGATGGTGTTTTTTTTTCTCTCCAGTACTTTGCGGTGCTTATTTGTGCCTGTTCTGTTCCTGAACAGCAAGTTTGCAGTTCTCCTGGTTTTCCGGGCTCGAGTCCAGATTTGAAAGCTCAAACCAAAGGGTGGCCGTAGTGTGGTTGGTGGTGCGGGCGCACGTGGGGAATGCAGGCAACAAATCCGCACGTATGTCGATCAGTCGCTGTCGTCTTCTGTTCTTGTTCGCCGTCACAGTGTGAAGCCGAGATGGGATGTGGGATCTGCACAAGAACAGCACTTTTCGGCGGGCTTGCAGGAGGCGAGGACAGCCGGCGATGCGTGGGCGAGATGGTGCGGTTTGTTTTCTACGATTCGCTCGCGAGGGGTGAGATGCGATGGGGACCTTCTCGAAATGCAACCCTCGGGCTTTCTTTCTGACGACAATACTGGAATAGTAAAGGTCGCAGGTGAGTCTGTGGAGGAGAGGACGAGTATGTATGTTGGAGATGGTTCTGAGTAAAAGTGAAAGGTGGGAGATCGAGAGAGAAGCAGAACGGAGGACAGGTGGTAGCCCAGCTTGGAGGGGAAAAGTACTTTTTAATTGTTCCTGAAAGGGCTGCGCTTGGGAATACCGTAGCGGAGGGGGGGAGGCAGGGAGAGGGGGGAGAGGGGTGAATCCAGGCAAAGGAATACGGAGATAGGCTGGTTTGGGTAGGTAATAGAGAGTGAGCTTGGGAGCGACCACAGTTGAGAGAGAAACGGAGGAGTTTTCGCGAAGAGAAGCGTACCAAAGTGAAGCCGCCGCCGCCGCCGTCGCCGCCGATGCTGCTGTCCCGCTCCTAGCTGGTTCAGGAGCGAGCAGGGGGGGGTTGCTGCTGTGTACGATGTGCTTGGGTATTGGCGGGGAGGGATGTGTGTGTGTGTCTGTGTGTGTGTTTATGTGCCTACCTACTGGGTACCTACCTCCCTGTTCGCTCGGGTGGGCAAGCTGGCAGGAACGGTGGCTTATCCCAGGCCGGCACAGTTAACCGCAGAGGGTACATCGCATACGGATAATAAGGCCAGTAAGCAGGCCGCAGCAACAAGCTGACTGGACGGTCGGCCAAACGTTGGAGAGGGACCGAGAAGTATGAGCCCAGCAAACAGGCGCTGTTGCTGTTATCGACATGCTGCCATACCCCGTCAAGCAGAGAAGGAAACGAATGCAGAACTGGAATGAGGTGAGACGGGAGAGCATCCTGGGAAGAGAGGAGAGCCGTGGGCCTAAAAACAAAAAAAAATATAAAAAAAGAGAAAGAAAGACAAGAACGGAGTAAAAAAAAATACACATATGTCGAGCCTAGGCATTTCGGTCAGACTTCAAGACCCGATGAGGCTGAACATCCAAGTGTCTGAAGTCGCATGTTTGTGTTTCTTCCCGCAGCCCTCAGCCTGGCGCTGATGCATTTACGGAAGGGAGACGGAGGGACAAAGGATACCACATGAGATGGCGACAAGACAGCGAGATCAAATGACCGAGAGACAACATCACACCAACGGTGTACCACGCAACGGGCATATGGAATGCCCTACGCATCGGCGGCACCGCAGGCGTAATCTCAGTCCAGCTCCCCACGGGCCGAGCTGGAGAATTCTCTTCTTTCCACAATGCCATGAGGGAAGGAGGATGGCTGGCTGGCTCAACTGGCGCGAACGGCCCCCAAGCGCCAAACGGCCCGGTTGGCTTGAAATGTCTTCCCGGGCTGGTCGTATCGCGACCAGCAGGCAGGCGGCATGTCCAGACGCCGATCGAGATGATGGAGCGAGACAAGTTACGAAAAAAATAAACACTGGAGCCAGAGCACAAATGAAAAGCACGGAAACCAAACAGACAACCATGGGATTTTGCGTCTTCTGGATCCCTTGGGCTATCGGGTATTCGATCAAAATCGACGATGCGATGGGCGGGCCTTTGCTGCTGCAGCCAGCATAGGTAACTGGTTTCTACAAACCGGTCCAGTCTTTCCAATGCCCATCCACACGTCCTTTCCTGTTCTTTTCTGCCAGTGTTACCCAGGTCATTGATGTCGTCGTCGCCGTCGATGTCGATGTCAAGGTTGTTATCGACGTATGTCGATGCCTACCCGGTCTAGCAAGATTTCACCCCCTGGCTGAGTCTGGTCAACAATGCCATGTTTTGCTCGGCGGTATTCCCCGTTTCCCGGTTTTGCCGTTTTGCCATTCCCAACAGAACCCTGTCTCGTGCCTGAACCATCCCATCCGGCCCCTCCAGCCTCACCTCCCAAGACGAGACGGTGAGCCTCTTTGGAGTTTACGGTCAGGCTAGTCTCACACCCCATCTTTCTTTCTCTCTGTCCCGCCCCCCCCTCCCCCCCCAATCCTCCAGCCTCCAGTCTCCCTCCGGCTTCAGGGTTGTCCCCTTGTACCACCACGGTCGATCAACCCTCTTGTTCCCGGCATCATGGATTCAGGACACCCAGAGCTTGAGCTTCACTCTGACTCTTGACGCAGTAATGCGTACATGGTAGCCCCAGATGTCTGCTTACGCGCGTCCAATTCCCCATGCTGTCGCAAATGCAGATTCGCCATCCGGTGCAGCACCTCCGACGCGCGCTTGTGCATCGTGCATGTCCTATATAACCAACCAGACATGACCGTACTCGGGCATGAACCGTCGCCCCTTGCGACGTCCCCGGTCTCTTCACCGTTGTTGGCCCTTTTCCGCCTGCCACATGGGCTGGTGTCCGCCCGCCAATCATATCTCACAGCTCCTCCGCTTCTCACAGCCCCGAGTATCATGGGGAACCAGTTTCGGAGGGGAAAGGGAAAAACCATCCCACGAAACCCGCCGCGTCCTCTGACGTCATTATGAGATCGCATCGAGATGGGGCATGGGGATGGGAACTTTCCTGTGTCGTGTCGCGTTGACGGGCCTGCGCTAAGAGAGGGGTGGGGAGGGGGGGCGTGTGTTCCGTCCCGCTACCCTAGCTGGCCCGCTAGCCTTGTCAAGTTCAGCCTGCAACGAGGAGGTATAGCGGCTCGCTGTCCGAGCTGCTCTGGCCTCTAGCGTGCCGGAACGTCGAGGGAAAATAGCGGCACTAACACAGCTGCCGTACTGTTCCCTCTGCTGACACCAGCAAAGCTACCTGCGGGGCACTAAGACCGCCCGATCGGTGGTCCAGACCTTCCCCATCCTCCTCCCTAAGCGAACATCGAGGCCATGGGCGCGGATCGGGAACTAAGAAAACGGTGCCGCATCACGCACACCCTTCAGCATGGATGGCGTCTACCGCCGCACGGCAACAGGATCTCGCCCCCTTCCCAGGTGCCCGAAATTTCCGTCACGAGGCTCGTTGGAAGGCACCACAACAGCCGCATGTTCTAGGCTGGTCTGTACGTGTCCGACCTACTGTAGCTGGATATACGTCCGCGCCGCGGGTCGGTCACTGGAGACGGACAGGAGCGCTAAAACTGAGCGGATCCCATGTGATAAAACGGTGCCCCCCGATGAATGGGCAATCAGTCTATGCACAAAAGTAATGCTAAGAACCGCCCAGCTGACCCGGCCAAACCCCCCCTAGGCGACCGCCAGAAGAAATCGGCGGCGCCCTGTTCGACTTTGCTGTCTGCGCTTGGTCCATAAAGGGGAAGGGGAATCTCGATTCCGAGCGCCAGCAGGTCAGTAGGTGATCGATCCTCACTTGATAGGAGGAGGCATTTCACCGAGAACAGGTTTTTGTTATATTTTGGTTATCTATTTCCCTCTCAATACTTGCAGCAAACCAGGTCATGCAATTTTAATTAAGGCAGAAGAGATAACTGAGGTACGTAGTCCAGGCGGTCCCTCTTAAGGTCGCACAGGTACACAATAATACTAACATAGTTGGAAAAACACAGTAAAAGTATTATGCCCAATACTTCAACACGATAGCAGAAGAGATAACGGAATCCCCATCACCTCCCTTTGGCGACACATGCGGGCTCGTGCCTCCGCTATCAAACCCCCGCGGTACGTAATCCGTAGTACAGCTTACAAAGAAACAATGGGGGACACACAACCACGCAAGTAAAAATAAAAATAAAAATGTGCCAAAACAGACTTCATGTCGGTTACCCGTGCCCGCCCCCACTTTAATTGGAACTCGAGGACTCGTCACCCACTAAAGTGGGTGCTGAACACCCATACGTCCATAACACCCATATGTCCAAAAAATCCCTCAAGCTCAACATCAACATCACCACCTTCGATCCAAGCCACCACAATGACCAAATTCAATCAAACTGAAGAGGAGCGTATCCAGGAGGCCATTCTATCGATTCGTGAAAACCCGAACTTAAAGCTTACTGCCGTGGCTGAGAAATACCAGATACCACGTAAGAAGCTGTATCGGAGGCTTTCAGGAACACCATCTCTTAAGGACCGCCCAGTCCACGGTAGAAAGCTTACCTGGGACCAGGAGAAGGCTCTTTGTCACTATATTGATCGAATGGATCATATGAATCTTGCCCTACGGCGAGAGCTTCTTGTGGATGCTGCCAATTACCTCTTGGCTAAGTCCCATGAAGATCATCAGATGCCTCCTCCAACTGTCAACCCTATGTGGGCCAGTCGATTCATCAAGAGGCATGGGTACTTCTACGCCAAAGAGAAGACCCTTGATATGGAACGGAAGAAGTCTGAGGATATAGAGGTTATCAACAGTTGGTTTCTGATGCTCCAAGAGACCATTAAGGTATATGGTATACAACCCTCTGATATCTGGAACATGGACGAGACTGGCTTCCAAATAGGAGTTGGGAAGGATAAGATGGTCATCACCAAACGCAAGAGGGCCCATTACTTCGCCATCCCAACCAACAGAGAGTCAGCAACTGCGATTGAGGCCATATCCGCAGCAGGTGATTATATCCCTGCGTTCTTGATCCTTAGTGGCTCTGTTCATATGAGCAGATGGTATGGCATCAAGGACTTGGAGGCGGATACAGTAATTGGAGTATCGCCAACTGGTTATTCGAATGACCAGATGTCCCTCGATTGGATCAAGCACTTCGATATACACTCAAAGAACCGGACCCAGGGCCACAAGAGGCTCCTTCTGATTGATGGATATGGCTCTCATCACACTGTTGAGTTCCTACAGTATTGTGAGGATCATGAGATCCTTCCTTTTGGCCTCCCTCCTCATTCAACCCATCTCCTTCAGCCACTGGATGTGGTAGTGTTTCAGCCTCTCAAGCACTACCACAGCCTTGCAGTTGACACCATAGTCCGGGAAGGCTGTACCAACATCACCAAGCTGGAGTTCCTCAGTTTTATTCAGTCCATTCGTAAACAAACCTTCAAGCAATCTACTATTATATCAGCTTTTAAGAAGACTGGGATAAACCCATTCAACCCACAAGTGGTGCTGGAGAAGATCGCAATCCGAGATGGCACCCCTCCTACAGTGACCACACCACCCAACACAGGATCGTCGTCCTCCTCCTTCAGTACTCCTACAACCATCAGGAAACTCAGAAGAGTGGCGAATAAGCTCTCTGAGGCATCAGAGATCATCAGCAACCAAATCGAAGAGCTGACTGGAGAGGTCTCGCCATTCAACCACAATCTAGATCGATTCATCAGAGGGGCCCTAACCCAAGGGTCTGAATTGATCCAGGTCAAGAGAGATCTCTCAAGGACCAATTTAGCTGAAAAGGTCCGCAGAGCTCGTCGTCAGGCACGAAATACACAACTACAAACAGGAGGGGTTATCCAAGTCAAAGATGGAAGGAAAATGGTGAGGCAGAGGCAGGAAAACGAGTATGCGAAGGCTGTGAAGGTGATACAGTCCCTTGAGCAAAAGATCCGCCAAACCACGAAAAAGGTGGTTTTTGAGGCCGCAAAAAAGGCTCGGAAGATGAGAATTGACGGGACATTACAGCCATTATATATCATTGATGATGAGGGCTGTGGTCGCTTGCTGAAGAGGGGTTGAGGGTGGGAATAGATTCAATTAATCACTTTTTTGGACATATGGGTGTTATGGACGTATGGGTGTTCAGCACCCACTTTAGTGGGTGACGAGTCCTCGAGTTCCAATTAAAGTGGGGGCGGGCACGGGTACCTTCAACACCCGTCATTGTGGTGTAAGCACCATGATAGGGACAGGTATCAAACTGCCCCCCGCGGAGCCAAGGAAGCTGTGCAATCAGAATGGAGGTGACACGCCCTAGATACCCGCTACGACGGATCTTGAGATTGGACCCTTTCTGCTTTGCGAGGGGAAAGAGAGATAGCCCAAGGGTCAACCCGTGCTTGTCGGGTTTGTCTTGAACTGCACAGTGTCCGAAAGGAAACCGAAGCAAAGGTTGTTGGGATTGGACCCTCAGAAGGCCCCCCTCGGCCGCCACACTCCAGAAAGAAATGGATGACATGGGAACTTTCTCTCTTCTCACTTGTACACGCTCGCAATGCTCAGGAACACTGCCCTCCATCTTTAAGTTGTGTCCTGGGGAAATCAATCTGACCCGTTACGTTTTTTTCGATGCCTTCGCGAGCGGGTAGTGCGGGGGGTTCTTTCCTTTTTTTCCCCCTGCCGTATGTTGACCGAAGCCCCGGCCCGCCCGCCGCTCGGAGGCCGGGTCGGACGTGCGTCCGCGCCGCAACTGATCGAACCAAGGTCACATCAAAGATTAGTTTTTAAAAAAAAAAGGAGGTGATACCCAACCGGACGTCTTCACACAAGGTGGGAGAAGCCTTCCTCGAATCTTGAAAATCAACCCGACTCTTCCTAGAAACAACCTACCTCCCCCCCTCCCACAGTGTATGCAATCAAACCAACACAAAAAAGAGAGAGAAAAAAACACAGAGACGCGAAGACAACCTCCAAAGCACGAATCATGCCCTCGCCTCCTTCCCTTACCCCTTTACGGTCGCTCCTCGCCCGCGTCCGGTCTGCGCTCTCGTGGAGGGCTTACACGCTCGAAATAACGACGGGGGAGGGTGGGGTCCAGGGACCAGGCAGAAAAAGCAGCAAAAAGAAAGAAGAAAAAACAAACGCCTGCTCTCACTCTGTTGTTCCTCTGATGTCATACTGCGTCCTACTGTTACTTTCCCCGACAGGGCTAAGGGGGGAGGGTGCCATTTAGGTTGGTCCCTTGGTCCCTCGAACAGGGAAGTTACACACCAGCCTACAGGTAAGAACGAAGAAGCCGGGGGCAGGGTCTCGAAGTAATGACGACAAAATCACTACCGGAACTGACCCCGTCCCACTGGCAAATTCAATCCCCCGAAGCCGCTGCCGGGGCATCGTACCTACACTAACCCCCCCTACCATGCCGTATACGTGTCAAGGACGCGCAGCGCCGTCTGCAGCAGTAGCAGGTGGTGTGTCCAATAGTGTCCGTAGATGCAAGTCGGAAACCCTAAAAGAGGTGGCTGATCCTTGGGCTTGCAATGTCTGGAACCCCCATGCGGCAGTCGTCATTCCAAAGTTCCAGAACAACTGGACAGAGACGGCGTAGAGCCAAAGTCTTTTCTCCCTTTGAGATCTACCAAGTCCTTGACTTTGACCGCCCTTTGGCTCACTTCCTCGTGGAAGCTCCAAGGTCGTAACCCGGGAACCGTACCAGGTCCCTTTTAGCCCCCCCCCCCCCCTTTCCTTTCCCTTCACGACCCTGTTCCGACGACCATGTTACCTACATAGTTTGTGCCGAGGTGGGTTTTTTTTTTCCTTCTTGTCCTTGCGACTTGCGAGAGCTCAGCTTGCGGCATAGTGACGTCATCTGCTCCACTGTTTCCACCCCTGCCGAAACGTTCATGTCGTCCCCCGTCGCCGTTCCACTTGTCACCCCATGCTCCGTTTCTTGTTATGCCCGTTCGAGGCCGTTCCAAATGGTCGTTGGGGGCCAGGCACCTCAGCAAACGTGGATACACGTGGATGAACACACACACATCAGGCGAACCGGCCGACTTCACCAGGCCTCCAACTGTTATTTTAAGATCCCGATCTCGGATTACTCGCATAGCGTATACAAAGAAGATATTATCTAGCACTGTTCGTTTTCCCAGCGCCGTCCTAGGTGTTAGAGTGCATGCGGCAGGCAGGTAGGTAGGTTACTCGATTCCTCTCGCGCCTGAACAGCCTGTCGCCGCCGTCTAGGCCGTTCCGAGCCGTGTGTCCCCTCTCGTCTCCGTAGCGCCTTGGTCTAGCCTAGTCTAGTCCTCCACCTTGAGAGGCTCGACGTTCCAGATCTCCTCGGCATACTCGTTGATGCAGCGGTCACTGCTGAAGAAGCCCATGCGAGCCACGCTGGTGATGGACTTGGTGATCCACTCCTCCTGGTTCTTGTACGCCTCATCCACCAGGTTGTGAGTCTCGACGTAGCTGTTGAAGTCGTCCGAGACGAGATAGTAGTCACCGTGGTCACGGACGGCGGAGATGAGCGCCTGGAAGTCCGACACGGAGCCGAACGTACCGCTTTCGATCGCGGAGAAGACCTTGGAAAGGTTCTCGTCGATCGAGTGGGTTCCGTAGGTGTGAGCGTGGCGGAGATCCTCAACGTCCTCGGCAAGGTTGCCAAAGAGGAAGATGTTGTTCTCGCCGATTTCGCGCGTGATCTCGATCTAGGCCCGAGTTAGCAACGATCGTCCCAGCCAGTCCCAGACCGTCGGGTCACTCACGTTGGCGCCGTCGCACGTGCCGATGATCAGGCCGCCGTTGAGCACAAACTTCATGTTGCTGGTACCCGAAGCCCTGCAAGTCTTGTTAGCTACGGACGGTCTCGGCAGTCGTGGTGGGCCACACTTACTCGGTACCGGCGGTGGAGATGTGCTCGCTCAGGTCGGAAGCGGGAATGATCATCTCGGCCTTGCTGACGTTGTAGTCCTCGAGGAAGATTACCTTCAACAGGTCGCCAATGTCCTCGTCCTTGTTGACAACGGACCCGACGTTGTTGATCAAGTGAATGATCTGTTTGGCCATCCAGTAGCCGGGTGCGGCCTTCCCGCCAAAGATGGAGACGCGCGGCGCCACCTTCTTGCGGTCTTCGGGCGACATGGCCTTGAGGGTAAGGTACCGGTGGATGACGCCAAAGATATTCATCTGCTGGCGCTTGTACTCGTGAATCCGCTTGACCTGGACATCAAAGAGCGCCGCGGGGTTGACGCTGATGCCGGTCGTTGTCTTGATGTACTTAGCCAAACGGACCTTGTTGGTGTACTTGATCTCGGCCCATTCCTTACGGAACGCCTTGTCGTCGACGCTGAGCTCGAGCTTGTTGAGCTGCGTCAGGTCCTTGAGGAACTCGTAACCTCCCGTCTTGGACGCGATGAGGTCCGACAACCGGGGGTTGGCCTGGTGCAGCCAGCGTCTGGGGGTGATGCCGTTGGTGACGTTGGTGAACTTGTCGGGGCCGTAAATGTTGACAAAGTCCTTGAAAATGGTCGTCTTGATCAGGTCGGAATGCAGCTCAGCCACACCGTTGACCTTGTGGGAACCGACGATGGCCAAGAACGCCATGCGGACCATCTTGGGCTGCGACTCCTCGATGATGGAGACCCTGCTGAGGATATCGCGGTCGTTGGGGAACATCTTCTCGACGCCCTGGAGGAAGAACAGATTGATGTCGTAAATAATCTGCAAGTGTCTGGGAAGCAGGTGCTGGACCAAGCCAACGGGCCACTTCTCCAAGGCCTCGGGAAGGACTGTGTGGTTGGTGTAGCCGAACGTGGCGGTGACAATGTTCCACGCCTCGTCCCATTCCAGCTTCTCGAGATCCACCAGAATGCGCTGGAGCTCGACAATGGCGAGAGTGGGATGCGTGTCATTCAGCTGGATGGCCACCTGGTCGGGGAACTCCCTCCAGGGACGCCTAGACTTCTTGAAGCGACGGACGATGTCGTAGAGAGACGCAGCGCACCAGAAGTATTGTTGCTTTAGGCGAAGCTCCTTTCCGCGCTCGAGGTTGTCGTTGGGATACAAGACGGCGCTGATGGTCTCGGCACGCTGCTGGTCGGCGACTGAGTTTTCGTAGTCGCCGCTGTTGAACTTTTGGAAATCAAACTCGCCGCTAGCAGCCTTGCTGGACCATAGACGCAGGTTGTTGGTGGAGGATGTCGCGTATCCAGGAATTGGCACGTCGTACGCCACGGCGGTAACGGTCTCTCCGCCCTCCCAGCTGGCGACGGTCTTCCCGTTGGAGTCTGTCGACTTCTGGACGTGGCCGAAGAATTGGATCTTCGGGGGCTGTTAGCACTGTCTCCACAGCGTGCTTCTTGGCTGATTTGACTTACGTCCACAGTGACATCGTGGCGAGGGAACTCCCAAGGGTTGAAGTCCAGCCAGTAGTCGGGGACCTCGACTTGGTACCCATCGATGATCTCCTGCTTGAAGATGCCGTATCTGTACCTTAGTCCGTAGCCCCAGGCGGGGAAGTTGAGGGAAGCCAGACTGTCAAGGAAACAGGCGGCCAATCGGCCAAGACCACCATTTCCGAGTGCAGCATCGTGCTCCTGCCCAATAACGTCCTCGATGCGGAAACCGAGGTCTTCAAGGCCAGCTGCGGAGCTGTTAGCATCATTGGCTCTGTCGCCCAGCGTCTCACCGTTGCTCACCCTTGGCGACGTCCTTCAGGCCGACGTTCAACATGGCGTTGTCAAGGGCACGACCCATGAGGAACTCGAGAGAAAAGTAGTAGATGCGCTTCCCGTCGACTGTGGTCTGGCGCTGCTGAGTCTTGTTCCACTCCTTGACCAGACGATCACGGAAGGCCAAGCTGGCGGCCGAGTAGGCGGCCGTCTCATCGCAGTTGAACATGCTGCGTGCCAAGGTGGTCTCGACATGGCGGACAACCTCCTTTTCAAACTCCTCCTTGGTCTTAAAAGGGCTGGTCTGAGCCTTGGACCATGCCTCACGCTGGGGCTCCGGGATTGATGCTATTGAAAGGGGGTCAGCTGTGCGGTCCCATCGAGAAGGTAGCTAGCTGGTGCAAGCGGATGATGTGCGACAGGGCATGGAGACGAAGCTACTGGGTCCATGTGGCGTGATGGAGCTCGCGACGATCAGTGCGGGGTATTTTTGGGCATGGGCATGGGCCTGGGCGCTGCCCCTCCACAAGCTCCACGAAAGCTGCGAGAGCTCGCCCCCCCCGGGATCGTGCAACTGGGGAACTGGAGAGAAAAGGAATACCAACCCTCGACACTCTTGATCTCGCCAGCACCGAAACCAGTGAAGGTTCTTTTGTGCTTAGGGCGGGAAACGCCAGCCGGGCCGACGGAGCCCTGGATGTCGATGATGGGCGCACCCGTGGAAGGACGCCGCTCGCGCAAGGGAATGCGCTGCGGTTCCGCGGATGCCGACATATTCGCAGCGAATTGGGTATGAGCTAAACAACGAATCAGGATTTTGTTGGAGACTCAATTGATTGAATCTTGAGGCTCGCCTGTTTGGTGAGAACGTCAGCCGTTCTGCCAGCTACGAGTGATTCCTGGAGAAGGGATAGAAGAGGGTGCAGAAACCGAAACAGCACTCGGTGGTGATCAATAATGAGCGAGGGACAATGGGGGGAGGGGAGACGGAAGACAAGCTCCAGACTCGCTAACGGGCGGGGCAAACGGGACGTACGTCAAGGATATTGGCGGGGAGGAGAGCGGGGTGTTGTTTGGCGTGAAGCTCAGTCCACTACTCTCGACCGGGAAACTCAGTAAGCCAAGCGGCAACGAAAACGAAGCGTCTCAGCTGAAGATTATGGAGCTGGTGCTCGGATACAGGAGCTTTTCTGGGTGACAATCAGGCTCAGTCGTGCAAGGGCGACGTACGATAATAAATGTAGATGGAGATGCTGGTGAGATCGAGCTGGGTGCTCCAGAGGAGGAAGACGTACGTTACGAGGGGTGACGCGGAGGCTTTGCAGCTGAGAGAGGGAGGGGGAAGGGGGAGGAGGATGGGGTAAAACAGAAGGAAGTATCAAGAGCTGACGGAGTAAAGAGGGGAAACGGCAGCTTATGAAAGAGACGAGCAGTCGAGGCAGGGGTTGGTTGGTGGTATATTTCAGTCAGCCCATGGCATGTTGCGGGCTGCCATGTGGAGGAGAAGAAGAAGAGGAGGAGGAGGTACTTACTCAATTGGATGATTAATGAGAAGCTACATCGCCGTAGCTCCAGCTAGCTTGCTGGATGGAAGAAGGTGCTGGAGGGGGGAGGCATGGGCGTGGCATAGCAGCATGGCATGGCAGAGACGCATGTCCCGCATGTGGCTATCGACTCGATCTTGCTCAATTGCACCGCTCGTCCAGTCTGGCGACGCCCAAGACACAAGTACTGTTGCTCTCCTCAGAGAATCCAGCATCGACTGCCCTGCTATCTTGGGCAAGGTATGGAGAGGCAATGACTCTGGCTGATCTGACAACCCGCACACACCAGAAATCCGACGTGGGGAACCGGCTCCCGAACCCATGTCCGCGTCTCCATCAAGGTCGGATTCAGGTTGTCTTGGCCCCGGCCTGAGCTGTCTGCCCACGTAGCTCTACCCAGATATGCACAGCAAGAAACCCCACTCGGAAAAGAGAAAACCACCTGATGTGACCTCACCTTGCGGCATCGTGAAAAGGCGTGGCTTCGGGGCCTGGAGAAACAAGAGCACGCAGCCGTGAGCATCCAGCTTGCTGCTTGCTGCCGAGCTATCAAACAATGCGGGGTGACGCGCGGTGAACATAGCGCCCCCGGGCAACAGCAGGGGCACTGTTCTACTTAGCTCGGCGGCTGCAATGCTGTCTGTCTCCATTCGAGTCTCCCGGCTGGAGCTAAGGCAGCCGAGGTGGCACATCCGCGCAAGGAGAACATGGGGTATGCGTCTTGGCTAGTGTGCAAAGTACGAGGTCAAAGGTGGGCGAACCAGCTGGACAATTGCCCAGCTGGTTCGACTCGGAAGTGGGAAGTAAAATGTATTCGGGCGGAATCTGGGAATGACCATCGAGCCCCATGCGAGTCCTCGATCAGGAAACCCGAGAGGAAAAGAAGGTTTGGGAGGCGAGGACAGCGCGGCAGCCCACCGGACTCGCTCTACTCTGACCGGTAGGTATGTAGGTAAAACCGGCATAACTCGGCTGAGACACTGACATGGCCTTCTCGCCTCCGGGCATCTGGTGGCAGATATCTCGGGGTCATTTCGGAGACAAGAGAGGTCGGCGGCGGCAAACCTCGAATCGCTTTTCCGGCGAGGATTGTCGATTCCGTGTAAGTCGATCAGTCGTAGTCAGCACGGCAACCATAGTATCATTCCCAGTGCCATCAACCATCCCCACATGCCCGACGCCCTCTTTTTTTTCCCTTTTTCTTTCTTCTTCTTCTTCTTTTCTTTTCCACCCCCAATGTCTCTCCCCCCTCTGGGTTCTGCCGTGGCATGTATTCTCAGTACTGAGATACTGAGGTACGTAGTCCAGGCGGTCCCTCTCAAGGTCGCACAGGTATGCATTCTCAGTACCTCAGTGCTCATCCACCCCAAGCCTCTCCACAAGCGACTGAAGAACAGCCAGGACATGATCATGTCGCCATTCTACCATACCCGGCTGCCTCTCGGGAGCGGTTATGAGACATACCAACCCTACCGGGGTACCCAGCAGCTCAGCTCAGCTCAGCTCACCCCACCCCTACCCTACCTACCCCGGTGACTCCCCTCCCTCCTCCCCGCGGTGACGGGCCCTGTTGTACCCAACCAACGAGTCACGCCTGGTTTAAACAGCAACCGCCCCACATGGTTCCACAACAAAATGGATCTCCTTCCTCCTTCCTGGCTGCTCTCTGACACGGCGCCAAACTGCTGCTGCATCGCCTGGGGGTAGAATAGAGCAAAGGAACCCTGCCCTTCTGCGGACCTGCGGACCTGCGGAGAGTACTGGGGGGGGGGGGCTAATTAGAGGCCGGACATCTTTTCCCACGCTGATATTCATAGAATGGAACAGAACCCCGCCTACCTACACCGAACATGCCGTCTGAGCTCCTTCTCCGTCCTTGCCCCCCCGCTGTTCCTCAGCGCGACTCTCTCTTTCCCTGCCTTAGTAGTAAGCAATCAACCCCCCCTCTCCTTAGCAACCACCAGACTTCCCATATACCCCTCGAATAAGTCTCACCGTTTCCATTCCCATACGGTCATTCTCCTTGAAAGCCACCCCAAACAACTCAGCCTCCCCTGGTGCGAGCGCTCCATTGGCCAGCCGCCGAGAGCCCCCTCCATCCGCCCCTCCTTCGGCGTCCACCGCAGCATTGGAAACTCAAAGAGACAAGAAGAGCACGGCATTGGGGATATCATAGGGGCAGAGGAAGGAAAGCCTCCCCTCCTGACGTGTCCCGGTTGGAATGCGATGCAATGTCCTGTATCGTCTGACGCCTCTGTTGCTGTGAATTAAGACCACTCAGTCACTCATTGAACCCGGGCTGTGACTGACGAGCCACACAATCCTCTTTTTTATTCTTTCGCGTCTCGCACGCGCGGAGGCTCTCCGTCTGATGTGCCCGGCCCCAAGGCCATACGCGCACGCGCAAACACCCCCACCCGCCCCCCCGCACGCGGCCCGCCCGGTATTACTACTGCCACCGGCGGCACCCTATTAATGGCTGGCCGGCTGACTACCCTGACACACTGACAGTACGAGTCTGCCTCTGATCGATCCGCGACCGCCACACAAACTCAAGAGAGTCGGGATGTGTACACGCTCATAGTAGTATGTGTGTGGATGTGTGTGTGTGTGTGTGTGTGTGTGTGTGTGTGTGTGTGTGTGTGTGTGTGTGTGTGTGTGTGTGTGTGTGTGTGTGTGTGTGTGTGTGTGTGTGTGTGTGTGTGTGTGTGTGTTTGGGTGTGTGTGTTTGGGTAAACGTACTGGGAGAACTGGATGCACCGCGTCCAGCGTGCATAGTCTTACGGGATTAATACGATATAGCGTACAAATGAACAACAAAAATCATCTATGCCAGACAGGCCTCAAGCCTGTCCTGAATGTTCCTCTCTCGCGGGAGGAAGACAGCTGTCTCCCTCCCCCCTTTAGAGCTTCTCTCTCCGTTCTTGACCGTTCCACCAACCCCGGGAGCCCCGACCGAGGTGCTGCGCTCGATTTCTCGCATCTCAACTCGTGCCGTTGTCAAGCTCCCGGACCGGGCTCTGTTTCCATGCATGATTGCGTTGCACACGACTTTATGGCGTATGACTGGCTTCCGCATGGAGACATTTGCTTCATTTAGGCGTCGCAACACTTCCCAGCTATCAATCAGCATCCAGGCTTCTCGATTCCTCCGAAATGGCCGAATTGCTGCTTGCTTGTCTGTTTTTGCTTCGCCCCCCCCCATCCATGTCCCAAGCATCGGCCCCAAACGAATGGTCCATTCATCACTTCGTCTTCAAACTTCCCTTTCCCAATACCATACTCCCATCCAGGCCACGGCCCGCATGCTTTTCGCCTCAGAAAGCGTTCGCGTACCGACCTGTTCTCTTCACAAACACCCGGTTTCCTCGCTTGGGCGGCAGCAACCGGTTGCGAATGTCCCTCTTATATAGCAATTGATTCCGTGACGCAGAAGGAAACTGCCGCTGTCGACCCCAAGCCACCAACCGATCCGTTCGCTCGACTGTATGTATCGTGTCGAAAACGAGCGTAGAAACCAGAGTGAACGCCGTCCAAACGAAGTGCCGCCCACAACGCCCGGCAATGCTGTAAAACGCTGACCCGCAACAGAGGAATGAATCTAAACATTAAGAGAAAACAAGAAAAAAGGGGCAAAAGAGAGAGAGAGAGAGAGGGGGAGGAGAAAGAGAGGTAAAAGAAAATTGGTGATTCAAGTCGAGCCGGTTTCATAGAATTCCTGAGTCCCGAAGAGCGTTGTTGAGAATCGTCTCTTTGACTGCCGCGAACACCAGTCGAATATTCGATGTATCAGTTGCTTGAGTCAGGCTACCGTCCAATTAGCCCCTCTGCCCATCAAGAAAGCCAAGGATGCCATCACTTACTGGGGATACAAGTTGAGATGTGCCCGGTTGACCTGGTTGAACCTCCAGAGCAGATATTTGGCCGCCTTGTTGACATCGTTGCCGCCAGAGTAGTCGGGGAAGTAGTTGCCCAACGGTGAGCGCCCGAGCTTTTGCTTGAAGATATCCACCTTGTTTAGGAACAAGATGATGCTAGTGCGCATGAACCATCTCGAGTTCACCACAGAATCGAACAACAATAAACTTTCCATCATTCGGTTCTGCGACTGTTAGTCTCCGGTACCGCATCGGGTTGCACGGGATCCTGGTCCGTACCTGGCTAGACTCTTCGAGCAGTACTTGGTCATATTCACTGAGGGCAACGCAGAAGATGATGGAAGTGACGTTTTCAAAGCAGTGAATCCACTTCTTCCTTTCGCTTCTTTGACCGCCCACGTCGAACATGCTGCCGCAATGTTAGCTTCCTCTGAGGGCTTGCACGCGTCTTGGCTGAGCCTCACTGTATGCTGAGCTGGCCCATCTGGAATCTTGTTTCATAAATGCCGGTCGTTTTGGTTCTGGCCCTGAGAACATCCATCTCGTTGGGAAGATAGTCCGGCGAGACGATGCGCATGACCTCTTGGAAGAAGCTGATGCCAAGCGGTTAGCTGCTACTCTGATGGATCAATCGACCCGCAAGGACCGAACTGGAGAAACCCACTACTCTGCCGAGTCCATCAGATAGAACTCTGTCTGCCTGTCCATGAGCTGCTCCCTTGCAGGGTCGCTCCATATTGACTGGATGGCAACGCCGATTTGGGAGTCGATGTGTGCCTGAGGGCCCGATTCGGCTGTGTATTCTAGTAGGTATGTGGCATAGGCCTTGTTTGCTTCGATTTGGGGTTCGATGTCGAATTGTCGCATCGCCTCTATCACTGCTTTTGCGCATTCTACCAGGTTCTTAAAAACTGTCGGCCGATAGTTGTAGAGTTCGTCTTCCGAGTAGCCTTTTAAATGTATAATCTTCATCTGCTTGACGATTGTGGATTTCCCACTTTCTCCAGAACCTGCGGGGTTGTTAGCATGTCCGGATCGCCGGAGCGGCTATCGAGCAGCGCCGAGCGATATGAGAACGTACCGAGCAGTAGAATCTTGCATTCCCTGCGTAACCTTTTCGAGTCTTCTTCCAGTTGTCTGTCGATCGCTTGGCTCTTCTTCTTCTGTTCCACCTCCTCATTGTTCGAGCTCATACAGGCACCCATTTTGACGGGCGTGGTGAGGATCGAATGGAGCCGTTGTCCGTACAAATGAAGGGTTGGTGCCTCGGGTCCACGGGGCTCAAGGTCCGGAAAGCGAAGCGTCGTCTGTTGTCCCAAAATGTTGCACGTTAAATGCCCATAGTAATATTAATCGACGCCTCAGAATGGCGAGTAAACCGCCAGGGGAGGAAAGGCGGGAGGGCGGCGTGGTCGGATGATGGAGGAGGCAGTTCGTCGGGGGGGATACTTTCGGCGGTAATGTAACGCGAGGTTGTCGGTTCGATGGGCTTCGGCCAAGGACCAGTCAATGGGAGAAGTTGAATTATCGGGGGAGGGTTTTGCAGTCGAATGTCGGCGGGCGTGAGGATGAACGGACGAGGAGCTTCGACCCTGGAGATCGGGGTAGGGCGGAAGCTGTCGAGGGAGATGGATGACGAAGAACGGAAGACAAGAGAGTGCGACCGGCGAGGCGGGCGAGGACAGTGTCGGAGGAACAAATGTGGGTCGACAGGCGGGCGGATAAGTGCAATTGGGGTGCGGCCCAAGCTAAGCACCGACCGATGTATGTACCCTTCGGTACCTAGGTACCGAGCAACACACCCAGCAAAGGGTGGAGGTGGGAGGAGCCTTGCTGGATCGTCGGCTGCTCCAGGTGTCGCAGGGCGTGGCGTGTGCAACACAGACAATGATTGCGACTGGGATCAACCAGGGCTGTCTCGTCTACTATTATCAAATGTCGACGAGTCGTGAGGCACAGGAACAGGAATGGGAACAGGAACAGGTCGGGACGGGAAACCTGGGAAACTTGAAAGATGGAGGGCGAGAAAGGAAGAGGGAAAAGGAAATGGGATGGCGGGGAGGGAACTGGGTGAGCAAGAGAGGAGGGTGTGTGGCTATAGGAAAAAGGAATGCCGTAGAGCGGGAAAGTGTAAAATGGAAAGCTGGTAGGCGGTAGCAGGCCGAAGTCGCAAGAGGATGGCAGAGAGCAGGCAGAGACAGACGCAAAGGCAGCGGCGGTAACTTTACAACCATGCTGTAGGGACCAGACACGGGGGAGGGCAGCGAGAGAGTAAGAAAGGGTCTGGGGGTGTAGGAGTGGGAGGGATCGGTGTTTGTGGGAAGCAGGCAAGGTACACACACACACCTCATACAATACTACACAGTCAGCCCAGACACAACCTCCTCCTCCTCCTCCTCCTCTCCGCCCCCTCCGGGGGGGGGGGATGTCCTGACTTCACTTTCGTCTTCGGAGGTTCACAGTTGTAGTGGGTATGGTACGGTATGCGGCGGGAGTGACGGGGGCAGCGACACACGTTCCCAGCCAACTAGCACACAATTGCAGCAGTCCCAGTTCAGTCGGTAAGGCCAGGGCAACGGGTGCGTGTGTGGATCAGATACAAATGGGTCTTGTGCGTACATGGCATGTGTGCGTCTGTGGACGGACTCGGCCTCTCCAACCTCTTCAATCCACCTGAACTGGTCTTAGGAACGGAACAAACTGAATGCATGACTGAATACGCACTCGTCAGCACGGAGCTGGGCCGCTTGGAGGCCAGAGGCCAGCCCGTCTAGCCCAGGTGGGTAGGTGGGTAGCCAGTGCATGACAGACAGGCTGGGGCTGAGTGCCTCCTGATAACCAGGCACACTCAGATGTACGACGTAAGCGTCTGTGTCTGCTTCTGCTTTAGGGCCTCCAAGATGCGTGGCTTGCGGCGGCGCTTGATGAGGGACGTCGCGAGAGTATACATGTATCTACGCACACGACGATGGCCTCCTCGACGCGGACGTTACCCCGAGGCCCGCAGAGCCCGTACAAAATAGAACTGGACAGGGGCGTGACGGGCTTCATCTGGCCTTGGCTCGACCTGGCCTCTCTTCAGTTCAGCTTCGAGGTAATATGTAATTACTATGTATTCGCTCCCATGGTCGGTTGGTCGTGGACCTCTCTCGACTGGGTTAGGTACCTTACAGATCAGAGCCCCCCCCCCCCTTGTTTTAGTGTGCTGTCCCTCCCACCGCATGCATGGCATCCAACTAGGTAGTTATCGCTCGTGATTGGACGCATGTCCCTGTCCACCTCGAGGTTCTACAGATATTTACGGCACAAGGTACGTACCGTTCACCTCTCTCCTAGCCCTTTTTTTTCCGGGACATTTCTGCTGCTTGTGGCGCTGAGAATCCCTGGCCTCACGACAACCCTTTACATAGTATTGTCTGACATCTGCACCCTGGACTGCTCTTGCCTACAGAATACATACCTAGTATAGGTAGGTTACTAAGGTTAGAAGTCATCACCTATAGGTAAGGTCGTTTATCAGTGCACGGTGCAGGCCCCCGATATGAGGCAACGGGCAAGCCGGGTGGATGATGAGACTGTGGTGAAAATGACAACCAAGTTCCCAGGTATAATCTACACCGTATGCAATAAGCCTCAGCTGACTAAAGAGAGAGAGAGAGAGAGAGAGAGAGAGAGAGAGAGAGAGAGAGAGAGAGAGAGAGAGATGGGGGTGGCCGAGCGAAGCACAGCGTAGCATCTCGGCGCTCAAGGTTTGATGGACCACCACTACACGAACGATACTTTGCTTGCCTTCCTTTACTTTTTGCATCTCACGTACCGTAAACGTACCCACGGCGTCTCTTTGGGGTGAATGGCCCCCAACAAGGTTTTGTTTTCCGTTAGCGATGCCATCATCATCGTCTTGCAAATTTTCTTTCCTTTAAATTAAGTCATCTAGTGTGGGCTTTAGCAGAGCATCCGGCCAGATTACCTACCTACCTACCTAGGTACCTACATAAGGTTAGTAGCTTGGATTGATCGCCTTGTGCCAGTTTGCTCATGCACGGGTTTTCTTACTTTTTCTTTGCGCCTTCCTTTTTCACCTCTTCACCCCTGCCTGCCCGTCCCAATCGGCGTCTGCACCTGCTGTTGTTGTTCCTTCTCTGGGAAAATCTTCATTTCAACCCTTCCCTGTCTACTGCATCTGCCAATCCCAATGCCTGCCTGGCATGGCCGTCCTTGATGTATTTGGATCACTCATGTCTGTTCTCGTGGGATCGCGGGAGACATTCCACCCTACTCATCCTGGAAAGCCACACGATTTGGCCGCGCCCAGCTAGCCGCGCGTCTCCGCATCCGGCAGCCTCAGACACCCAGACACCTTTGATGAGCGAGCGTAATGTTTTGCTGAAAGGAGGACGGAGGGGGCTGGGCAGTGTAACAGCTGTTTCAGTCACTGCTCCCGAGTAATGACCCTTCAACTCAACTCCGACCCCTGGCCCGCCAACCAGCGACAGCCACCTTGCTTTGTGCGGATTATCCCGCCCGGCTACGCATGGATTTACACAGTTGTTAATTACTCGCCAGTGTGCATTGGATATTAGACGAATGCCTCCCATCGAACTCTGGACAACACCAATGAAGTCATCTGAAACCAGGAGCATTCATTACTTTCCACCGTTGGCATGCTCTTCGCCTAAACCGTCACGCTCCTTGGGCGATCATCTTCCATGCATCGCCAGTCCTTCGACGTGGCTGGCTGGCTGGCTGACGCGAGCTAGCAATCGCCGCCAACTTGGACGACTGCCGAGCTGCCAGTCAGTCAGCCGACGCTACGGTTCGAGCAGAACAGACGGATGGCTTCTACCCGTTGCTTTAACCATCGTGGCTTACCGTCAGTCTCCATGCCCTTGTACTAATGCATTGAGACGAGACCGGAGACATCAACCATTTCGCATACCGTCGTCACGCCATCGTTGCCTGCTCCCGCGATGCGCTCGCTTGCAGATAGCTAGATGCAGATGCAGACTGCGAGCCTCTTGTACACATTCGCTTGACCTATTATACTAGCCACGTTCCAGTGTTGCAACGTGCCACCATCCCGGGATTTAGATACTCAACTGCCAAGTCGTATACCTCTAGACTTCAGGAGGACGGCCAACCAACCATTGGGGGGGTGCTCCCCCTCCCTTGCCCCTTTTGGACTTCTTCAGAAAGAAATTCCAAGTTTCTTGGCATTATCAGTGCATTCATGATGCATTCTTTTAGTGGAGTACACACAGGACTTAATCAAGCACATCCTCGCCGGCTGCCTGCGAACTCGAACAACGCGAAAACTTTACACACGCTATGGGCACTTTCTTTGCCCCGGCTCTCGCTGCCTTTGCTTTGCCGCCTCGAGTTGAGGCCGTCCGCCTCTTTCGGTACTGTCCCTTCTCCTCCTTACACGCGCCTTTTTTTTTTTTCTTTCTCGGGTGCCCTTCGCTCCCAGTGCCTGCCTCGCACGAGGCTCATGTCAAACGCATGAGACGCTCTATTTCAATGAGAGTCTTTGCCGGGTTACGGGGCAACAGATTGCCAACTAATTGAACCAGTGAGCGACTCTGAAGAAGAAGAAAGAAAAAAGAAAAGAAAACCCTCCTTAGGACGGTAATCTAGAAAACTTCTCATGGAGATTCGTAGCCACATTCTCATTGGGCCTGGAGAGGTGACCCTCACGTGTCATTGGCAGTCGGACTTCTCTCCTGCGGCTAGACAACCCCGTCCTCACTAACGCTTTCGTCAGATGATTCGGCACTGCTCGTCTCTCTACCCTGTCCCTGCGTTACTTTGTCCGAACGTTTATGACCAGACCCTCTGAACAGATGTTGCCAAGGGGAAGTGGCACACGTGGAATTGCGGATCAACGACAGAACTCGGCTTCCTCAGCTACCTATCGTAAAGAGGTAGCATGCAGTCCTAGGTGGCCCAAACACTCCAACGGCCCGTCCGTGGTGGTGCTGGGTGAGCTGCCTTGGTGTTTGTTTCTTCCGCCTTACTCATGCTGGTGCGAAACAAGACTGTAGTAGCTGACTGGCTTGGCCAATGCTGCCTTTGTGGTTCTAGCATGTGCATTAGCTGAAGCTACCCCTCCTAACATTCACCTATGAGCAAAAGAGACCGCCATGGAAGCTGTTCTGGGGTTACATTGCACGCGCTGGGAGCGGGAAGGGTATGGAATAAACCTCGGTTCAATCAACTTCCATACTCAATGGCAGCACTCGTACGACACTCTCGACATATCCCTGTTCGGTCCCTGCTATCAGGCTTCCCTGACAAGACGAGCCCTCCGGCGCACCCCCAACTATTGGATAGCCTCTGGCTGATAACGCAACGCTGAGCTTGACGCGGCAGCTCGGCGCTTCCTAAGTCGGCCTACCGGACATTATTTAGTTGGTCTTGAATCGACTGCAGGTCATCATAGCCTGACGAAAAACCATGCGTTCTAGATTTGGAACATGGTAACAGCGCTCGACGCCCTTGGCGTTGGGGCACTCCAGCCCGGTACCACCGCCGAGACCATCCTCCTTGGCATGGCTCACGTTGAGAGGCGCGGTACAACTCAACCACCGCGTGCGGTCGGCAAGGATCGGATTCATAAACTCCTGACTAGGCCAGAACGGAGCGGAGGGCAGCATAGAGCGGCGTTTATGGGGGAAAGCCCGCCGAGCTGCAGGGTCCCCTGCGGCTCTTGGGCATCCATGGTTCTGGCCCAGATAAACTTAACCGAATTCCGACGAAAAACGTGGCCGGCTTCTCGAACAACCCCTTGCCAAGCCGGTAGAAGATCAGGCGAGGAGCCCCCTCTGTGCCGGGCATTTTCGAGTACGGGGACAGCATATTCCATGCTGTCGTTTTGGATTGCCCCCTTATCCCCACGGTCGCCTTGTGCCGATGTTTCACGTCATCCTAGGTATGACAGGGCGGTGGTGCTGAGTCTCTGACTAGTTGCTAGTATTAGTGCAACCCTTTTTTTTTTCCCCCTCCCCGACGCCCACGAACCACGTTTTCTGACGTGAATCTGCTGCGTGGCGCCCTCATTCTCCCTGGGCGCCTAAGGCGATCTCCAATGCGGGGACGAACAGGAAAGGCACGCCGCACGATTCAGTTCTACGCTGCCTCACGGGAACCGTCTGTAGGTTTGGGACAACGAGACAAGGGAAGCTTGTCGGTGTTGCTGGAGGTGCACCAACCGTTTGGCTCAAGTTCTTTTCCCCACGTGCTCTGGAATAGGCAGGGCACCCGGGAAAATCACTCGTCTCGCCAAGCAATAATGTTCCGCCCTCCCCCCCCCCCTTCCTGTTTGCGTGTGCCTCGAGTAAGGCCATACTGCCGGTGACCAGAAGAGGCTTGTTTTCGTCACAGACTAATCAGCCGCGCCGCGCCCCTCCCCCTTCCCCCCGGTTGCCAACATTGCAAGAGATGATACCCCCAGCCGGCTCTTCGTCCTCGACAGGCGTCCCGGCATGTCGGTTGAGGGGTTCGGGGATAAGAAACAACCGAACGGAAGAAAAGACCGTCTTGTTGTGACGATCGGGCAGTCGGCATGAAGTGTGTCAAATGTCCACCCTGCCCTCCGACCGCTCCGTCTTGGCGCCCGGCACCCCGGCCGAAAGGTTCCCGGGTTTGGGGAGCGTTCCGCGCTCACCGACACCGCCCCCTACGCGGCTTCGCGGTCATCGAATGGGTCTATTTTTTAACCTCTCGAGGATCCAATGAGGTGTCTGCCGGTATGTGGCCTCTCGGCCTTTTGGCCTCTTGTGCCCTTTTCCATATTCACGTTGAGTCCCATCCCTACCCACGCCCCTTTCGGAGCAGCCAACCGCGCGAGGTGCTAGCAAGCGGTGTATGGAAAGACATGGGACAGGCATGGCCAGAGCTTGTCTTTTGGGCGTTCACATCACATCACGCGCGAAGCGAGCTCGCAGCGACGTCCTACCGCATTGTCGAGGTGGCGGCAGCCGGTCTAATCGCGCAGTGATCATTTCTATTCGGGTGGGCCATCACTTGTGCCAGTCTCCCCCTTGCCATCCCCGTTCCCTTTTTGCCGGCCCGGTTTCTTCTCACGTGTCCTCACCACTCTCTCACCATGCCCTTGTGCACACCCGGCTCCTCCATGTCCAGAGACAGCATTGCACGTTGAGGGCGAGCAAACCCCGAGACTCCAGACTCATGCACAAACTCACTCGCGTTTGGGACCCCTGATGTACGTGTCTAGATGTTGGATTCCTATTCCGCCACGTCTCAAATAGTTCACGCCGACTCAACACACTAATCCATATTCTCCCGCACGCCCTCCTGCATACAACGCAGACTCTGCCTCATTTCCAGTTGTTCAGCCCTGCCCACGGGTCACTGTTTTGCTGCGGTTGAGCCGACCGTGGGTGCGCACTTGACGGGTACGCACTGTTGGGGTTTTGCTGTTGGTAGTTTAATTGTTGCTGCTGCTGCTGCTGCTGTTGCTGCTGGAAATCCTGCTGGCCGTAAAACGTCTGCTGAGGACCCAGTGGTGGCGGGCCAGGGGGTGGAGGCGGCGGCACAAAGCCAGCGGGCATTTGCTGCTGCTGATTAGGGAAGCCACCGTACTGCTGGCTCTGACTGAACGACGTTTGGGTGGGCGGAGGCGAGGCAGGGCCGCGGAGAACGGCCGGGCCGAACGTGGATTGGTGGGGAGGCGGTGACGTCGGGCCCGGTGTGCGTCCGTACTGGCTTGGGTTATACGTCGGCTGACCGTATGCGTTCCCCTGCTGAGGCGTGTACGCCTGGGAGGTCGGAGGGGCGGCGAAACTGGGATACTGCGACTGGTTTGGGGGCGGGGACTGTGGAACTTGGTACTGTCCGGAAAAGTTGGTCTGGGGGTATCGTGGTGTCGAGGAGGGGTTGGCGAAGTTCAAAGGCGAAGGCGTAGGCCGGTTCGACGCGGGTTTTGGCGAAGGTGCAGGAGGCTCCATGGACATGCGCTCCATCAAGCCCCGCAGGCGCTCGCGCTCCAGCTCCGCATGTGCGTCTTTGCGAGTTGAGCGTTCCTGCTCGATGCTGTTGAGTAGCTGAGCACCCTCGGAGCGCCGGTTGTTGACAAATGTCTCCACATTTTTCTCGAGGCTCTGTACCGTCTCCTTCATCTCGGCGTACCACGTCTTTGCACCCTGGAGACCGGCCTCCAAGTCGAGGAACTCCTGGTACGCCCGCTTGTACTTGTTCATGACTGACGTCCTCTGTCTTTGGACTGTCTCGTACTTGCTCTGCTCCGATCTGACTCGCTTGTCCTGCAGGAGAGTGTTGAAACTGGCCGTCAGGTCCTTCATCAGCGCCGACTGCTTGTGGTTCGCCTGAAGCAGTCTGTTTTGGTAAGGACGGAACTTCTCCAACTCGGATTGGAAAAGTTGGTTCTCGTAATTCGTAATCGACTTTTTGTTGAGGATCAGAATCTCCGAGATATCGTCGTTGTGAACCTACTGAACGTTAGTGTCGCTGCATTCCCCACGGACCCTTTGAGCTGTAGGGTTTCCCACCTTTTCCTTGAGATCCTTCAGCACTTGATTGCGTTCTCTCTTGATAAGGTTCAGCTTCTTCATGATATCCTCCACCTTGTGGATCTGGTCAACGACACTCGGGCCCCCCTCCTCAAAGTCGACGTCCAGCAGGTTCGGTTCGTTGCCGGAGGGGCTCGTGACGTTGCTGGACTTGCCGCGCACCTTGCTGACAGCGTGTTGAAATAAAGAGTCGATGCTACCGTGGCTGGCAGCAGCTCGCATCTCCTCGAATTCGGTTTCGCTTTGCCTCAGCTTTGCCGCTAGTTGGTTGTCGCTCCGCGCCGCTTCTTCCAATGCCTCACGGTAATTCCTGATGTCGCTCCGCAACGTCGACGTCAATCTCGAACTCGGTTGCTGCGTCCACTCGTTCTCGTATTTAGAGCGCATCTTCTCGCACACGCTCTCTTCCATGTCCAGCTGTTTCGTGTTCTTTTCCAGCGTGCTCACAATAATCTCCTTGTCAGACCGCAGCGTCTCGAAAATGGCTGCCGGATCTTCATGGCCGGCAACGTCCTCGCACCAGGTCCTGAACTCATCATCTGGCAGGATCTCTTGGTCGAAACCGCCCTTCAGGACCTGAAGAGCGCCGGGAAGCCTCAGGTAGTCCAAACTCGCCGCCATCTCGCTGTTGGCGGTGTCCACTCTCTCGGTCTCGGCCCTAATCAACTTGGCCTTCTCCTCGTCGTAGAGGCTTGCCGACTCTGTAACAGCTAGCGGCACAATCTTGGAGAACAGATCCGGCCCCGTGATGCGCTGTATATCTTGACCGGCGTATAATTCGCTGACAGGAATTGGTTTTGACGCCGGAAGCTTAGGAACGGGCGACAAGCTCGCCTCCGCGGGCACATTCTGGTGGTAGATGAAGTCATTGTCCTTGCTGAATTCCTTGAGCTTATCCTGAACTGTCGACAGGTGGCGTTTTGTAAAGTCGACAAGGAGACCGCCGGTCTCGGCGCCGAGATTGGAACTGGGTGGCACCGAGCTCGGGAAGTTGCTGGCGATGCGGTTTGCCTCCTTTCCTTGTGCCTCGGCCGCCTGGAGCCTGGAAACAGCAACCCCGTGCTGGCCAGCTTCGTCGTCCGCAAGGGCTTGGTAATACTGCGAGACGGAGCTGAGGAGGTTGTATTTCACCTGGTGCGGTTAGTCTAGGCCGAGGCACCTGACCTGGGTGGAAGCATCCCGAAGGTTTTGCAGGGGACCCGCTGGAGCATATCTTACCTGAACCATGAGAAGCCAGACCTTCTCGAAAATAGCTCTATTGAAGTTATCCTGGACGCCTTCCACTGCTTGCGAGTATAGGGACGCTGCCTGGCTGGAAAGTTTGGCCAACAGGGCCGGCTTCTTGTTGTCCGCCACCTGTTTCTCCAGGAACACTTCCTGCGCCTGAGCCAGCATGATGTGGATGAGTGTTTTGACGGTTTCACGGCTGAGGTCGGACGAGGGTGCGTGGAGGAAGTTCTCGTTGATGTAAGTGAACATGCCGGCGGAGGCTTGGAAAGAGTGATACGCGGCCTTGAGGCCCGACTCCTCCGATCTCGTTTGGTGAGCGGCGTGACATGACAGAACGGCGGAAATGTTGAATATGATGGAGGCTTTCTCGAACGCGAGCGAGTATTGCGCCGTCGATTTGTGCGTGAAGGCATCGAACCTGCGAGGTCGTGGGTGTCAGTGTGCGCAAACGAGGCCTTGGGCTGCAAAGTGGCAGGGGGTGGTTGGAACGTACCATGTAAAGGAGATCTTGATGTGCTGCTCGTCGACGGGGAAGCGCAAGTCGAGCAGCTCGAGCTGGCCGTAGTATCTGTAGAGCATATCGCGACCCGAGGTGCTGTCCTTGCCGGCGCCCCTTACGTCCTGTCGCAGGCGGTTGAGGGTGGCGCACTCCTCGGCATAGCGCTCCGGATCATCGCCATATGTGTTCCTGATGTAGTCCTTTAGCGGAGTGACCCAGTCAATTTCGTTTGTGGCCTTGAGCGGCGACGAGATCATGGGCGACTGCGTCATTTTGACAGACGACGACGGGTTCCGACCCAGAGGATGGCGGGGTGGGGAGCGAGCGGCAACGAATCGCACTTGGTCAGGTGTTTTGCGAAGACGGGCAGCCTCGTTCAGATGTCGGGATGATTGGGTGGCATACGGGGCCTCGTCAGAGGCGGCCTTGCGAAGAAGTGGTAGCTGGACAGATGCAGCTCTTCTGGGTCAGGTCGGTCGCTGGGCTGGTGCTTCCAGTATTGCTGTGGTACGAATAGGCGGAGTGCGGGGTGGGGGCGGGAAGGGAATCGACGATTCAGATTGCGAGAGGCTTGGGAGTGTCAGTGCACTCGAGCTCCGCGACGAGTACGTACTCTTGCTGTCAGCTCAGGTGCCTAGCTAAGAGTGCGTGCGTGCGTGCGTGCGTGCGTGTGTTGTGCAGCCCGGTTAGCGGTACCGATGGAGAAGGATACAGTAGTCGTTTCTCTGCTTCGAGCGGCGTGCGGCGTTGGGCTTCTGTTCTGCGGCCGGCCTTGATTCTGACTGCTTATTTCGTTCGATGAGGACGGGGGGGTGTGTGGGTGGCACCGTGAGATGGCAGCGGATATAATCTTGCCAGGGACGAAGGATGGCGGGGGGTTGTCGAACTTCCAAAGCCCGGATTGCTGCTGTCCTTTCTTCTTCGTAATTTTTTCTTGAGTCGTCCCGTCGGTTATTGCTGGCGATGAAGTGTATCGAGTTCGTGTTCATGTGAGGTCATGGTGCTGGGGGACGGGAAACGGCAATTTACGAAACAGGCCTGAAGAGGGGTGAGCTTGAGGGCGGGGCAGGTATCCGTCCGTGATGGCTCTGCGTCGTCGACTTGGTCTCTCCGAAGCTTCTGGGGTCGATCGAACCTGCGGCAGTGACGGGTAACAAGGGTGGTGGTGCTGTGGAATATATGTATATGTTTGGTGGACGAAGCGCCCCAGAGACGAAAACACCAAACAGGGTTCGGAGATTGTTCTTCACTATCTTCGTCAACGTCCAGTTAGTTGTACCTCGTGGTGTTGACGTTGTCGCATAACGTGGACTGGGATAGGATACGTTGGGTTGTCGTACGTGCTGCGTAGCCGCCAGGCAGCGACTGTTGCCCACTAGGGAACCGGGGATGTTCCTGGCTTTTTGACGGGGTTCTGGCTTCGGGGGTGGGTGGATGCTGCCCTCACTCAGTACACGCAAAGCTGGCTTGGATGGACGGGATGTTGTAATATCACGGATCAAAGACACGCACGCAACGACTGAGATCTGCTTGCTCTCTTTCAGGCTACTCTTGCCGGAAGCCAGGCCAGGCAGGCAGCCATCAACCATCTCACATGATGCAAAGGCACTGCCTGCAACTTTCTCAACTCATTGGCATCGTTTTGCATCGACCATCTTGTTCCCTCAGCTACACCCTGGCTTTGGGTTTCTTCTTCCCGCGCGCCTCCCGCCACCCGCTTGACGCTTTCAACGACCTAAAGACGATGCTCCTTGGATTGGGCAGCTATCCCAAACAGGGGCACTTTTGCTGCGGTACACATGGCCTATCGGGGCCAACCAATATCACACAAGCCAACCGCAGAGCGCATCGGGGCAAGACAACCCTGTTAGTAACTGAAGGCATATACATACACTCGATAACACGATGCATTCTCCTCACCTGGTTGTCACCTCACTCACGTACATAGCACAGCTTTGCTCTCGCATCGACATGGCTGGACGGCCTATCCTTCGCCCTCCGCTGCATCACAGTGAGACGTGCCCGATGCAACGCTCCACCATCACCATATGTCGCTCCACCCCGTTGTCATCTCATTTCGAGCATGTCAGCCCAAACATGCTATTGCTTTCGCATTCGTGGTTTTCCCTGGCCTAGCCGCACCGCTCTCACATCACGGTATCATTGCGGGCTTACTGCGTTACGGTCTGTGCCCCGGCTGCAGTCAGTCAGCGCAGCATCGTCGTGATCTAGGAGTCCTTATAAACCATCCGCCTAAATCCATGCTGATTTTCAAGCCGATTCCCTTGTGCTTATTTCTTCTCACCCTCACTCCCGGCGTCTAACTTTGACGAAGCAGAGACGTAGCGCGCACACACACACACACACACACATCTCTCACTCACGCCTAAAGCCGCTTATATAGTACATCCACAATCTCACTAACGCCTCCAGCACCCTCCACGGCCCATGTTCCATGGAATGATATTGGTCCTCTGCCTTTCCCGCCCACCATGCAGGTGACGGGCCACAGAGAGAGCTGCCCCTCCGTTACAACCCCTCGTTGGCCGTCATCAGCCGGCGCTTCGTGGCCCCACATGTGCTGGGCAGGGGATGCGTGCGCCAGACCCGAGCGGGCAACCTCCCTTAACAGGCCCGAACGGCCCGCTCCTTACAAGGTTGTTCTCTCTTTCACTCTGCAGTATCCGTATAATACTGTTGAATGCGTGGAAATGACACGGCGATTAGCCGGGGAATACACGGGAAATGGGTGTCAAAGTAGCCAGAGTATTTAGCAGCAACCAAAGTGTCCTCTAAGAGGGGGTGCCTCTACTTTTATAGGCGCTTTAATAATTAACAGTCTGAGCCGCTGGCTGCGTCAGTAAGCGTCTAACGCCTACCCCTACTATTAAATTCTATAGGCCATGAGTTCAAGTCTTACCAGATTAAGAGATTAGGTAACTAATAAATCTACTAAGATCTAAAAAGAGCTAGAAATCTAGAAATTACTACTTAGATCTATTATAACCTAGACTATCCTAAGAAGGTAGATAAGAGCTTATTAGTTAGTAAATCTCTTAGTATAAAAATTAGGCTTAGTATAATATATAAGCTTAAGAGGGTATATTAAAGTAATTAAAGTATTTAATAGTAACTAAAGTATTTTTTAAGTAGAGATACTTTTACTTTTATAGGTACTTTAATAATAAAACTTATATATATAGTAAAGATTTAAGGTTTTAAACTAATTAAAAGCTAGAGATTTACTAGGATTTTACTATAAAGAAGTAGCTTTATTTTTAGATTTCTATATGAGTAATTATATATAATATATATATATATATATTATTAATATATATAAATAATTAATTATTATAATTCTTATAATTTAATAATTAATAGTTTAATATATATTTATATAATAGCTAAAATACCTTTTTAATTAAATAATAATTTCTATTAATTATAATAAAATAAATAAAAAAAGATGTTATAAGTATAGTTACTTTATATATTAAATATAATTAGTTAATATATATTAACTTTATGTAAAGAATAACTTAAGATAATAAGATATAAATATATATTAATTTAAAAGTTAATAATATTATTAAATATATTAAAATAATATAATAATTAGCTAGGGAATATATAAGAAATAGAACTTATATATATAGTAGATATCTAAGGTTTTAAACTAATTAGAGACTAGAGATTTACTAAGATTCTATTATAAAGAAGTAGCCTTATTTTTAGATTTCTATATAAGTAATTAAATATATAATATATATATATTATTATTAATATATATATAACTAACTATTATAATTCTTATAATTTAATAAATATCTATCTATTTATTTAACTTAGTTATCTTAAACTACTATAAGCTATTAAAAATAGTTTATTTAATATATAATATAATTACTATATAGTTAACTCTATAAAAGTATCTCTAACCTACATTATATCTTAATAATTTAATATATTATAGATATTTAATAATTTAAAGTAATTACTAACTTAGACTATACTTTAACTATAGTATAAACTACCTTATAATACTTGTATAATAGTATAGTACTTATATTAGTAATAATAAGCTATAGTCTATTAAGATTATAATAGCTTTAAAGCTATAATAAATTAATTAACTTACTAGCTATATAAAAACTTTTTTAAAGTTTATTAAGGTTATTAAAAACCTTAAGCTTTTAAGTTATATTATATTAAGTAACTAATATACTAAAAATAGCTTTTTTAATAAACTTATTTATTATAATACTTATTATTATAAGACTAATTAGTATTATTAAGCTTAACCTTAATAATCTAATAATAGAATAACTATAATTTTATTATAACTCTACCTATTAGATTTACTATAGTTTTATTATAGTATCTACTATAGGTAGGCTAGTTATATCAAAGTAGGTATAATATACTAGTGAATAGCACAGACCTCCAGGCCCATTAAGCTAGATTAGGAAAGGTCTGTAGCGAAATGTCGGTTGACATCTATGGAACGGATTTTGCCAGCTAAAATATCTGGAATCCGATGACTACGTGCATTTAGATCCTGAGGTAACACAATAGCTATAAATATATAGGGAATCCTATAGAAAATAGCAACATAGTTATATATACACTAGCAATTAACTAGGGATTTTTACTATAATTATCTATATACTTTAATAATTAATAGTCTAAATTTATAAGTACTAATTAATATTACTTAAAGTATTATATATAGTATATATAATATATACTATAGCTATTATTATAACTAAAAATAAGATAGCTATAATATTAGTAACTCTAAGTAGCCTAGCTAACTAGAGTAATTAGTATATCTAGCTATAGTAACAGGTAGTAGCCCTAAATCTATGAGAGTTAATTAACTTAAATGCTAATAATATATAGTATACTACTATAAAATAACTGGTAAAGCCTTTAATAGCTCTAGATATTATAGATTACCTAATAACGCTATCTATAATAACTAGGTAGGTAATAGATAATATAGTAAATAGCTAATAACTACTAGATCTAAAAGATATATAAGCCTTGAAGCTATTCTAGCTATTAACTAAAGGATAGAAGTAACTTAAATATAATAATAAGGTATATATATAAAAATAATAGTAATATAAGTAAGACTATAAAGTAGTTAGTAACTTAATTACCTAGATCTATATAATAGTAGATCTAATAGTAGTTATAGAGTACTACTTTATAAGTAAGTTAATATATATATAGATATATAATATTAAGGTATATATTAATCTACCCCTATATAAGGAAAAGAAAATTACTATAGTAAAGTATGAGAAAGTTATAAAAAGAGCTATAGATTATAAGGTGATAGATATAAAAGAGGTAGAGAAATAGATATCTAACTAAGAGAAAGCGCTCTCTTATGGTATGTAAGTCTAGTAGTATTTGGCTATGAAGACTAGTGAATAGTTCCTACTACTAATAAAGGCGTTAAGGTATATACTGCTAGTAGTATAGGTAGAGGTATATAAAAGTACTAACTACATAAGAGCTATTAATAACTAGCTCCTATATTATAAAGTAATATTAGTAATATGGGCCTGTATTGCTATAGAGCTAGAGTATCTCTAGGTAAAAGCTACTTATAGCACCTTTAGCCTAGTTACTATAGTAATAGTTACTAATAATATTATAGAGAATTATATATAAAAGGAGCTAATAAAGGAAAAATAGTATAATAACTATTATAATAACTATAATAATAAGAGTAATAACTATAGTAATAAAAAGTACTTACTATATAATATCTTTAAATACTTACTAGTAAGGTATTATTTTATAGGCAAAATATACCTAAGGTTTTTATAGTAACTATATGGAGTAATTATTAACTATGTAAAGTAGGCTCTAATATAGTAATATATAAAAGATAAGCTAAAAGAGGAAGATATATTACTAGCCTCTATATATACCTACTTAGATAAATTTACTATAGTAGTAGTAGCAGTACTTCTAGCTAAATAATAGTTAGAAGGTAGTAAAAGTAAGGTATAGTTAAAGGGTAAAGGAGCCTTATCTATATAATTAGCTATCTTTATAATATCTAACTATCTACTTAAAGACTTTGTTATCTTAGATTTAGAAGTAACTCTTTATATCTTTTACTCTTATTATTACTTCTTAGAGATAACCCTAGTAAAGTTAGATAACTTTATCTAGGTAGATAATATTACTATCCTAATTAAGAGATAGGGTAATATACTTATCTATATAAAATAAGGTAATTACTAAGTATGATTTATACTTAAAAGAGTTACTTATTATCTATTACTATTATATAACCTAGTATTATATATAATACTTAAAATAAGGAAAAATTAGTAGTAAGATAATAGTCTAACTAATAATTATATATATATAGTAAAGGACTACTCTATGGTATTTAATATAGATAAAATTGCTAGTTAATAGGTTATTAAGGCTAGTAAGAATTATAATGGTCTTTATGCTATATTAGTGGTATACCTAGTAGTAGTAAATATAGATATAGTTGTAGTAGCCTTGGTACTAATAGACTGCTGCTGAAGGAGTAGGTTGGTTAAAGCTAACTGCTAGTATAACTATCTTAGCTACTTAGGTAGCTGTATACTCTATAAAATAACTACTTAAGCTTGGGATATATAGATAAAAAGAGATATACTAGAGATATCTATTATATTATGTGAAGTATGTATAATAAGTAAAATATAGTAGTAAATATTATGTTAACTGCAAGAGTTAATTAACTATATAGAGGTAGGTAATTATATTATATTAGATTTTTACCTATTTAAATAAGGCTATGGTAGATATAAGTTAGCTTTGCTACTTAGTAACTAAAAATCTAGCTTTATATAAGATTATTACTTATAATAGTATACTTTTGAGGCTATTAAGATAGCTTTAGTAGGCTTTATATAGTTAATTAAAGTATATAAATTAATAGAAGTACAAGTAATTAAGTGCAATAATAAGATTATAATTACCTATATATAGGTGAAGGAGGCTATAGAAAGTATGGGAACCCTGTTTAAGGCCTTAGTGCCTAATATATAAGTATAAAATAGCAGTATAGAGAGGATTGCTATAGTAATTAAAAAGAAAGCTTATATAATAAGGCTGAAGTTAAAATTACTAGTATTACTGTGGCTAGAGATTCTGAAAGTAGCGGTATACTTATATAACTAAATACTAGCTAAATCTTATAGCTAGAGATCTCTATATTAGATCTAGTATATAGCAAAAGGGTAGCTATTATCTATACTATACCTTAGCTATTTATAAGTATTTAGCTACTATATATATATAATAACTTTAGATACTTAACTTAGCTATAATTATCTTTAGTACTTTAAAGTAAAGGTATATATTAGCTATTTAGTTAGTTATATATTAACTAACTAGTACTGTATATATATCCCTCTAAAGATTAAAGTTATTATATTTTATAATATAATATTTAATAAAGATAGATACTTTTTTAGAAAAGAAGATAAATAGGTAGATAAGTTAAGTAATATAAATAAGGCTATAATTAATAAATAGATCTAAAAAGTAATTAAAAAGAACTTTATAAATATTACTAATAGTAAGGATATTATAAAAGAAGATCTAGTAGAATTTTTAAACTAAACTACTAATAAAATACTAAAAAGAGTCTATAAATATATAAAGTTATACTTTGTATTAATAATACTACTAGAATCTCTAAATACTTTATTTATTATACTACTATTAGATATACTTAATATAAGAGGGTAAAAAGACTATATACATTATAATAAAATCTAATATATTAAATATATTATATATTAAAAGTAAATATATCTATAAGAATCTTAGAAAGCTATATTTATAGCTAGGACTATTAATAGTCCTTACTATAGTACTTAGAACTAGTAAGCTACTTATATAGCTAGGATTATTAATAGTCCTTACTGCAGTCCCTAGAAAATCTTAAAGTAAGACCTCCTACCTAGTAAAAGTATAAGCTAGCCCCCTAATATTAAAAAGGATAATATAATAGGAGAGGATCTATTTAACTCTAGTGATAAGATAATAGTACCTTAAAATATAGCTACAAGACTAGCTATAAAGCTATACTAGAAGAATTTACTTAGGTTACCTAAGGTACATATTAATCTAAAAAACTACCTATTTATAAAGGATTTTTAAGAGGCTAAGAAAGCTTATTTATAGAGCTATAATACTATAAATAGCTAGGTTAAAGTTAGTATAGAGGAAGCTAGTAATAACTAGATACTTAACTACTAATAGGTATATACTTATAAGCTAAATAAATATAGATTTCTTATAGAGTTTAAGGTATACCTTATTATTTATAGTAATTAGTAGCTAAAAAATATAATCTATAATATATATGTGGTAATATTAGTAGGACTTTTGTTTTAATTACTTATTATAATTATAGCTAAGTTAGACCTAGAATTGCTTTAATTTAATATAATAAATATATTTATATATACTAATATAAATAAGATAGTATTTATAAGACTTCCCCTAGGATATCTAAGCTATAGTAGTAATAAGATTATCTACTTATAAAAAGCCCTTTATAGGTTATAATAATTACTACTACTATAGTAAAAGTACTTAGAAAAAGAACTTTGAAAACTTAGATTTATACTAGTTACTAGAGAGCTATGCCACTAGTAAAAGGGAGCTATTACATTCTTCTTCTATATTAATAATTACATCTTTATATTCCCTAAGTTATTATAATAGAAAGCTAATAAGGTAATTAATAGTATAAAAGAAAGATACTACTTAGAGAGTAGTAATAAAATACAATAGTTCCTTAGTATAGAAATTCTTTATAATAAATAATAATAAAAGATATAGCTATTATAGTTAGTATATATTAAAAAGATAGTAAAGCTAATTAATAATAAAACCTAGCTACTACTAAATAATACCCTAATAAGTAATAAAGAACTTCTATTCTTATAGTAAATAGTAGTAAACTATAAAGTTATAAGATACTAGTAAAAAATTAGATTAATCCTATATATAGCAGTAATAATAAGACCTAATGTTATATTTATAGTAAGTTAGCTAGTAAGATTTAATTATAATCTATTAGTAGCCTATTAGAAGGTAGTAAACTAGGTATTGTAATACCTTAGGTATATAGCTAGTCTTTACTTTAAATTTAGGCTTAATAGAGAGCTTATTATTATATTAAATATAAGCTTTAGAGATTACTTAATTGACTGTAAGAGCTTGTAGGCTTTTGCTATTAAGCTATATAGTAGACTTATTAGCTAGAGGGTAAATAAGTAGTAGATAGTAACTACTTTAATAACTAAAGTAGAGTTACTAGCTTTATTATAGGTTGCAAAAGAATTAATATTTGTAAGCTAATTGATTACTAAGCTTATTACTAGTGATAATACTTTGAATATGTTACTAAAGGTTATAATATAATACAATAATTAATAGATAATTAGCCTTGTAACTAAGGAGTTAGTTTAATTATAAATATACCTTTGTTATATAGATATATATTACTACTAGCTATATTAGGAGATTATAGATAGTTCTATTAAAGTTATATATATTCTATTAGTAAAGCCGATGGTAGACGGTTTGATAAAGGCCCTACTAAAGTAAAAATGGTCTATGTTTCTATAGTAATTAAATCTTAGTAACTAAACCGCGTGGTTAATATAAAACT
Source organism: Colletotrichum echinochloae (assembly GCA_016618095.1). Lineage (NCBI taxonomy): Eukaryota > Fungi > Ascomycota > Sordariomycetes > Glomerellales > Glomerellaceae > Colletotrichum > Colletotrichum echinochloae. The sequence goes on along the minus strand of JADEZT010000001.1, from coordinate 3,671,915 downwards.
ATAAGAAAGAATTAGCTAAGGATAAATTACTAATATAATTAAAGTAATAAGTGCTATAGCAATAGATAGTTAGCTAGTTTATTATTATAATTACCTTAATTAAGGCTAAAAGTTAATATAAAATCTAATTATAAAAGACTACTATTTTAAGTTAGAAAGTTATAATAAAAGATAAAAGTATAGTTAAAACTATACTTTAAGAATAATTATATATATAGACCTATAGGGGCTATATTAAATATAATAGTAAGTATATAGGGCCTAAGACTACTATAAGTATAATATAGCTTTACTAAGTAAAAAGACCTTAGTTACTACATATTTATATTATCAAGCTTAGACTTATATAAGGGGGCTAGTAAGCTTTATAGATATAACCACTATTAAGTCTTTTTACCTCTACCTAGGATTAAACCCTAAAGCTCTAGTATAAGTTACTATCTTATACTATAACTATCTAGTAAGAGGTAATATTGCTAGACTATATATACTCTAGTTTTAGTTATTATTAATTAGTTAATTACTGCCTTTTATAATAAGTAATTAGTAGTTATAAGGACTTATAGAAATATAAAAGGAAGGTATAAAAGGGTGGTAATTGCTCTATCTATTGATTAGTTAGATTAAACCTATGAATAGCTTTTATCTGAGAGGGTGTGTTAAAGTAGGTATAATATACTAGCGAATGGTACAGACCTTTAGGCCTATTAGGCTAGATTAGGAAAGGTCTGCGGTGAAATGTTAGTTGATATCTATGAAACGGATTTTGCTAGCTAAAATATTTGGAATCTAATGACTATATGTATTTAGATCCTAAGGCAATATAATAGCTATAAATATGCAGGGAATCCCATAGAAAATAGCAATATAGTTATACATATACTAGTAATTAACTAGGGATTTTCACTATAATTATCTATATACTTTAATAAGTTATAACCTATCTTTTTAACTAAGTAGCTTATAATAGTCTCTTTTCTCTATATATAATATTAATATAGTCTTTACCTTTATTATTTATTAACTACCTATTAATATATAGAGTATATTATATTATAACCTCTTTCATACTAATATTAATTAGTAGTTAACTTTATAATTATTACTACTATAAAAAGCTATAAATTAGTAAGGTTCTTAGAAGAAGCTATAAATAGCTTCTTTTAACCTAGAAGTATAAATTAATCTTTAGTTAAAAAGCTCTCTAGTAAAAGCTATTTATAATACTAAGTATTAGTAACTATTAATTATTTCTTATCTCTTAAGGGTATTACTTTAATATTAATAAGTAAGATAATAAGAATATATAGCTATTTTATATTACTTTATAACTTTATTATATTATAACAAGTTAACTCTTAATTATAAAAAATACCTTACTTTATATACTACCTTTTAAGTAAACTTTTTATTACTATTATTATTATTAGATTAATAAGTAAAATAATACTAAAGAAATACTTAGCTTATACTAACCTTTTTACTTTTTTTACTTTATAATAATTAAAGAGTATCTAGATAGTTATATAGAATTTTTATCCTTTTATAATTATCTTTCTTTTATAATAATAAGCTAGAGAAATACCTAGTTACTTATATAATTACCTCTAAATACTAAAGTATACTTAGTTTATTATATTACTTTATTTTTTAATACTAAGAATACCTAAAAAGCACTTAGTTAATTATATATATATACTTCTTCTCTTCTTTATTATTATACTATTTATACTACTAATAGTAACTTCTTTAATAAATATATATACTCTTTAATTTACTAAAGAAAATATCTATATTTAAGAGGTTGTTAAGCTAATAGAAAATAGTTATAATAGCTATACTTAAGATAAGTAGTAATACTATAGATATTATAAGATATAATTTAATTACTATAAGTAATATATAAAAAGAAATATTAATTATCTTTTATATAAATCTATTTAAGTAATACTTACTATTTATTAAAGCCTATACTTAAGATATATACTTTATTATAGATATTATTAATAATATATTATAAAAAAAAGGCTCCTAATCTATTATAATCTTTTTTATATATTAATATAAAAGAAATAATAATTATAAGTAAGAGCTCTAGTATTATATATAGAATTACTTTAAAGATTAATCTCTTAATAACTTTATAGCTATTAATATTACTCTTATTAACCTATTTTAAGTACTTATTATTGAATAAAGTATTTAGATCTTATATAAGTACTTAATCTATATTATAATAAGGCTTTATAATCTTATCTAATAAAGAAAATATAAGGTATAGAATAAAAACATAATTATAGTAGCTTAGAAGTTCTATAAGAGTATTACTTTATAGTTATAATTTTATAACTAAGCCTATAGCCTTTTATTATAACTTCTAGAGCTTTTACTATTAGTAACTTTTACTTTAACTAGCTAACCTTACTAGTAAATAATTAAGAGAGGTATTTTTAATATATAATTTTTATATTATTAGATAGATTAAATTATATTATAAGTAAAGATTTACCCTTTTTTACCTCTAACTAAACTAGATAAACTACTCTTAAGTATACTATATACTACCTAGAGTTATTATATAGCTAGTAGGTTAGTTATCCTATTATTTAGTAGCTCTAAAGCTATTATAACCTTAAGAGTAAGTTTAATAGTACTATAGTTACTAGACTATAGCTAATTACTATTACTAAGCTATACTAATAAATAGGTATTATAGAGTAATTTATATAATAGTTAAAGTAAAGTCTAAGTTAGTAATTACTCTAACTTATTAGGTTTTTATAATATATTAGATTATTAAGATATAATATAAGTTAGAGGTACTTTTAAAAGGTTAGATATACTATAATTATATTATATATTAAATAAACTATTCTAAGTAACCTATAGTAGTCTAGAATAATTAAGTTAAATAGATATAAAAAAGGTATAAATTATACTCTTAAGTACTTTACTTTTATAGTCTTATATATAAAAGTCTTATATAAAACTTAAGGCTTAGTTATTAATAATTATTATTAAGTTATATTTATAATATTTATAGTTATAATTATAAAAGTTAATTATAAAGTAATTACTTAGTTATATAATCTTTATAAATTTATAAGGTTATTATTATACTTATTATTTTATTTTATTTGAACTATAAGTAAAGTAGTCTTAAATAGTAATATCTTATATATTTATAAGGTATATTTCTTATATAGTATTTATAAGATATTAAAGAACTATAATACCTAAGTAACTAAGTCTCTTATACTATATCTTAGTATTACTAAAAATTTGCCTCTTTTTTATCTATATTATATACTTATTTCTTCTTTATAATACTAGAGGTATATTATTAAAGCTCTTATATATTATAAATATAGCTATTATATAATCTTTACTTATTAAATAATATTTAAGAATTTATTAATTATTTTCTTTTAATATATTTAATAAGAGAGTAGTTAGCTTAGTATAAATAGTTATTTCTAAGGTTAGTATTTTACTATATACTTATTTTTCTTAGCTTTATAAAAGATATAAGATTTATAATTATTTTATAGTATAGAATTATATCTCTTAATTATATTTTAATTATATTATCTATTAATTAAATTTAAAAATTAATTTATTAGTACTACATATTAATATATAAGTACTACCTTTATATAAGTACTACTATTTATTACTTTAATTAGTTTAAAAAATTAGTACCTTCTTATAAAGGTAGTAAATATATTCTTACTAATATATCTATTTTACTATTATATTATAATTTATTAACTAATTACTTTTTATAGCTATAGAAAATAGTCTTCTAGAGGACTTTTTTTATAGCTATAAATTAATTATTTTAAGGCTACTTTTATAGCTATAAAAGTAGCCTTCTTAAAGCTTACTTCTTATAGCTATAAAGATACCCCCTATAGAGCTTATTTCTTATAGCTATAAAAGGTATATCTAGTAAAGCCTATTTTCTATAACTACAAAAGGTACCTATAATAGAGCCTATTTTCTATAGCTATAAAAAGTACTTCTAGTAGAGCCTATTTCTTATAGCTATAAAAAGTACCTCTAGTAAAGCCTATTTCCTATAGCTATGAAAGGTATCTCTAGTAGAGCTTATTTCTTATAGCTATAAAGGGTACTTCTTTTCTTATTTAAGATTTATAAAAGTATATATTATAGCTTATTTCTAAGTTTTATAAATCTTAAATAAGGATTATATAAGAGAAAGGTCTATTATTTCATTATTCTCTTATAATATAATTATAAGAATTTATTATTATTACTAACTATTTCTTATTAACTTTATATCTTTTAAATACTAAGCTATAATAGCTATTTATTTATATAATATCTTATTGACCTTTTTTTGCTAAGTATATTAAATTAATTTCTTTTTTATTACTAAGGTAAAGTAGAAATCTAGCTTTAACTTAGCTAACTTATCTTTTATATTAACCTAGTTACTATTAACTTATTCTTATTTCTAAGTAAGTAGCCTTACTTCTTATTACTTATTTCTTAGTTATTACTAGTAATATAAGTTTAATTAACTAAGTAACTCTTTTTAGATAGAACTAGTTATAATAAGATAGACTATACTATATTTTTTAGCTTATTATAAAGAGATAGTATAATCTTTAGATTTAAAATCTACTAGTATAAATTAGAAAAAGATATCTTATATAAATACTACTAGAGGTAAATCTCTTATTTATTAAATATTATTAAATTAAGTATCTTAATAAAGATCTTATAGTAATATAGAATACTAAGCTTAATCAAAATAGTATAATCTAGATTATATTCTTTAATAAGAGCTAGAAATAACTTCTTATTAAAAGGTATTACCTTTCTTATTAACTAGTATTACTTTATAATTAAAATAAAATACTTTAAAGAAAGTATTATTTAAAGTTTACTTAAATACTTAAAGTAAATATCTACATACTTCTAGGTTTTAAAAACTTTATCTTAAGTATAAGCTTACTTAAAGTATAGCTCTTAATTATTAATTATATCTTATATAATATTAATAAGTTAATATAAGTAATTAAAGCTATTTAAAAGATAAATTTTAATATTATTATTATTAGACTTTATATTAAAAGTAATATAAATATTAAACTTCTAATATTTTTAAATAAGGTAATAAGCTTATTATACTTATAAGGGTAGGTAGGTTATATAGAGGTATTAGAGAATAAAGTACTAATTAAGAAACTCTTTATAAAGCTTAGTCTAGGCTTTTTTAAAGTTATACTTAGTCTTAGTAAAAGTAATAAGCTTCTATATTATAAGAACCTTATAATTTATATAAGGTAAGGATTTATTTATTAATATATTAATATAAGCTTAGTCTTTATTACTAAGCTAGGCTATTACTTATGTTAATAGCTAATTAGCTTTATTATTAGACTTATTACTATTACTATTATAGCTAGTATTCTTAATAAACTTTTACTTAGCCTTAAGTATAATATTAAAATTAATATAATAGATATAAAGTTATTAAAACTACTTATTTAATATAATCTTTATTTATTTATTATAATTAGTAATAATAATAAGATAATAAATTAAGTATTAGTTTATAAGTTAGTAGATATTCTTTAAGAGAAACTAAAAGCTCTTTAGCTTTTTATTATCAATAAAACTAAATATAGTATTATAAATAGATCTAAGGTATATCTACTTGGTAGCTTAGAAAAAAGGAAACTTAAAGTAATTAATATTATAGATATTATTAAAACTAATTACCTTAGAGAATTACTTTTATATTTAAAGATAGTAAAAAAAGGTTTAGATAAGATTAATAAAGTAATCTAGCTTAGTATTTTAAGCTAATAAGCTAATAAGATAGTACTAATATAGTTAGGACTTATAGCTAGAGAAGGCTATAACCTACTAGAGGTTATATAATAGAGAGCTAGGCTACTAGTATAAAGGCTTCTTAATTACTAATAGTAGAGCTATTAGACTTTTTCTCTTCTTTATCTTAGAGTCTTTATTAATAAGTAATATAGTTATAAGTTATTAAACTACTAATTACTATTATAATATTACTCCAAGATCTCTATTATTATCTTTAGAGATAAATAATAATATCTTATCTTATTAACCTCTTTTTTACCTTATCTTAAAATAATAAAGTACTATCTCTATTATATACTACTAAGTAACTAGTTAATACTATATACCCTCTCTTTATTACTAATTAATACTCTTTCTCCTTAGAACTTAGTACTAAGATAGCTTATTCTACTAGTACTAGTAATACCTCTTACTTTAATATAGAAATAACCTTATTATATTAACCCTTTATTAATAATACTTAAAAATCTCTATTTAATTCTAATAAAGCTATAAACCTTATAAGTAACTTAAAGTTTTACTCTAAGAAGTATTTCTCTAATACTAACCTTAATACCTTTATTATTACTATTAATTAATAAGCTTAAAGTATTTTATTGCGATGCTAGCCCATCGTCAGGATCTATTGGAGTTACCTGCTAACTCCGATCCTACTGGTTACGTGAGACCGGTCTGAGCTTGTCTGTAGGCCTACCTGCGGGAGCCCCTTTTACCGCTAGCTTAACCTAGCGGTCCTCTTAATAGTTATACTTCTATATATATAATTAACCCTTTTAAGACCTCTTATTTGTTATTAGAACCCTAATACCTTACTTACTAATACTAATTAGTGGTTAAATATAGTAACTACTTACTAAAAGATACTATAGATTAGTAAGGTTTTTTAAGAAGAGATAGAACTACTTTAAACCCTATAGTAGTAGTAAGATAGTTCTATGCTTTCTCCTATATAGATAACTAGCTTAGAATACTATTATAGTAGACTTATAGTACCCCCATAAAGGGTACTATAAGTATATAAGCTTGATTTGCGTAAGTTGACTTTGTTGCGTTATAAGAAGCTGTAACCTATAAGATAACAATTTTTACTAAAATTTATTAGACTATAAGACTGCAAAGTCCTATACTTTATATACTAAAATAACTATTAATAACCTACTATTAACTAACTTAATATAACCTTATTAACTTTACCTTTTTATTACTTTAACTTTAGACTTGTAACTATTGTTGTAGTTACCTAAAAAGTAACTCTACTAGGCTGTTAAATAACTAGACGGTCTAACAGGCCTACAGAAGTATAATAGACCCCCTTCCCCTTCTCTAACTTCTATGATTTTTTTTTTACTCCTTCTCTCTTTCTAACCTTCTTTTTATACTCTTTTCTTGCTTAAAATATACCTTTGATTGCCCTTAAGTGACTGATGCTAAGGAAGCCTGTGTAAAGAAGGCTCTTTTTGATGAGCAGCGAGTGCTGCGCGAGGAAGGCTCTTTTTAACAAGTAATGAGAGTCATAAGACCGCGCAAAAAGCTCTTTTTAATAAGTAACAAGTTCAGCACAAAGGAGAAAGGCCTATATTAATAGGTAATACCACTACTTAGCCCTTAGTAAAGAAAGCAAGCAAGATCCTATTAACTAAGTAGTTACCTATACTACTAGTAGTAATCTCTCTAACATATGTATACACTTTCTAGTTTACTAGAAGAAATGCTTATGTTTAAGAGTTTATTAGGCTAATAGAGGGTAATTATAATAATATAAGAAGAAGTAACCGCTGTAGAGTATACCCCCAAGGCTACTAAAGAGACTATAAGTAAGCGCGCAGTTAGCGCAGCGTATAGATATTATAAATTTATACCTAATAGATACTGCAAGTATATTAACCTATTAATTTAGGATATTAAGTACTTAGATTAAATCTTAGAGGGTAGCTTACTCTCTAACTATATTAAGTTATTAAATATAATTATTCTATATTACTTAACTACCTATAAGAAGTAAGGCTACTATAGTAGAGATTTATAGTAATAAGTCTATAATAAATTTAAGGATTAGTCTAATATAGACTTGAATATTACCTTAAGGGTAGTTATAACTACCTTCTATAACTTTATTATTAGCTATAGTATATAGGTAATAAAAGAACCTATTAAAAGTATTATTAGTATAAGGTTAAAGAAGCTAGTTAATAATAAGTATTTCTTAAGGTAGGATAATAAGATAATAAGTAAAATAGAGGCTAAGAATAAGGTCTTTTGTGACTACCTTAATAACTTAGACTTTATAAGAAATATTAAATAGATACTGTAGGCTACTCCTCTGCTATTAATTAACAAGGTGTGTAATAGCCGCGAAAGTATGTATTTTTTATAGAAGTCACGTAATGAGTTAGATTATTAACAACGCACCTTATATAGCAACCTATTATTTAAACCTCCCCTATTTGAAAGGCAAACTAATAAAGCCTCTCTTATACTAAGTTTGCTTATAACTGCTATAATAGTTAAGAAGTAGTTACTAAGCATAACTGCTTCCCTAACTAATAGGCTAACTACTTATTAATTAACTAACCTTATTAAGTTATATTCAGATAATTTAATATTAAAGTATAGCAGTAATAACTATAAGACCCTTAACTTAAAGCTTCTAAATTTTTATAACCTCTGTATAAGAGTTGGTATCTCTAGTGATTACTATGGGTCTACTATCCTGTTTATACTTTTAGGTAATATGTGGGAGTATTATACTAGCAACCTCTATAACTATTTAATTAGTTTTAATATACTTATAGTAAATATTAAATTATAATTTAAAGGGGATAAAGTCTACTACATATATAATATAGAGTTATAAAGGCTTAGCTATAAGTAAGTTACCTATAAATTACCTAGTAAAATAAGAGTTAAAGTACTAGACTTACTTATTAAGAAAGTTATAAAGCTAGTTAGGGTTATAATATAGTAAGGTATACCTACTAATAGTAACTGCTATAATACTTTACTTACTTATTACCAAGGCATACTTAAGTATATAGCTACCTTACTTAATCTACCTATAACTTATAATATACTTTATATATAGTTAAGAAATAGTATAAGTAATATAGTAGTAATATACAAGTAAAAGGTATAGTACCTTATAGAAGGACTGCCTAAGCTAGACCACCAGCACTTTACTAACCGCTACTACAACAGCTAATGCAGCAGTCGCCTGCCGCAACAAGGGTATGGTCCAAGGCCTTAAAACAACCGCCTATGAAGCAGCATATTTCAAGCAAAAAAGTGCTTCGTCTATAATAAGGAAGGATGTTAGTTAATAATGTACTTAAAGGAGGAAAGAGATACCTCTTGTAAGCAGCTCTAAAGAAGCTACTTTGCTAAAAGATTTAAACAATACCTTCTTAACTACAAGAGTAAAGAGCCTAACTCTCTTAGTAATATAATTAATAATAAGTATATACTAGATAATAGTAAAGAGCTCTTTAAGGATATAACTTTCTTTATATCTATAGTATTTTTTAGTAAAGAGAGTATTAATAGCTAGAAGGTCTATATATAACTATATAACCAAGGTACTTTATATACTTTAATAAAAGAAGACCATTTTGCGTAAGACTCTAGCTAAGAATGAGGGTTAGATAAAGTCTTTGTGCTTAACAATTAATACTCTACTGTAACTTTTTAGGGTATTATGTTAGATACCAGGGCAGCCTAAGTATCAACTGCAGGCTACTAACAGTATATAGCCCTCTGTAAGTACCTTAGAGTAGAGTTACTACTAGATATAAGCTATGCTAGTAAAGTAAGTATCAAATTTAGTAGTAGTGATTTATTTGATTTACTTAGAGCTATTGCTATACCTACCTCTATTAGTAAGCTTACTTTCTATATAATAACCTCTAGTACTTTATTTCTTTTATACCTAAAAGATATAGACTCTAATAGTATATAATTCAATAACCTTACCAACATACTTATTAAGGGTATAACTATAGTATTAGTAATATATAAATAGAGCTACCTATAGATACTTTTGGAGTAGCTAGAGTATAGCATAGTGTAATACTATCTTACTAATATAGAGCTATGGTAAATATATTACTAATTTAGTTACCTCTTAGTCTATTAGCTATATAAAGTACTCTAGCAAGCTAGCTATACAATAGTAATCTTAAATATTAAGGAAATTAACAAATTTTACTAGTACTACTAGCTAAATTTAAAAGCTCTAAGAAGGTTTAAGTTTACTCTCTATAATAACTATAACTTTAACTATGAGGTCTTTATTAATATAATATACTTAGATAGTAATAAACTAGTACTTTACATTATTAATAGTATAACCTTCTTTAATGTAGTGTAATTTTTATGCTTTATTACTATAGAGTATATATAGGAAGTACTATAGATATACTAAATTAATATATATCTTAGCTCTCTAGACTAGATTATTATAGATGCTAGGCTGAATTTTTATGTAGCTAAATTTAAGCATACTATTTATATACTATCTATTAAGGTAAAAGAGGTCCCTATTAAGGCTTATTATAGTATTAGTAAGATTAAATAGTACTATGCAATACTATGCTAAGTATATGAGATAGTTTATGCAGAGTTAGAGGCTGAACCTAAAGTTGTTCTATAACTTACTATAAAAGCAATTAATAATACCGCGGGCTCTAAGGGCATTGTCCCCACGCTATTAGTCTTTAGTACGTACCCTTATATTAATGATAACTCAGCCCTATTGCCCTTAACCCTACAGCGTATAGAAGCTATATAAAAGGCAATAGAGGAGATTTATAGTATCTATGTAAAAAGGTAGGTTAATAAGGTACTTACAGTATGTAATAGACTTGATACTATAATAAGCGTGGCCCTCTCTCTGTAATTGCTTATTAGGGTATATTATTAGGGTAAAGGCTAAAAAGGACCCTACTAATTAACTACTAATAACAGTACTAGCAGTACTATTAAGACCCTGCGGGGACTGTGTTAATTCCCTATTACTACTATTAAGCTATAGTATAACCCCTCTAGAGTAGAGGACTCTATTAATCCTATATAACCTAGACTACTAGTAACTACTACAGTAGAGGTACTTGTAAATGCTTTAATTAAATGCAACTCTATTGTAGTTGCTATGTAACTTCTACTAGTAAGAAGAGGCCTAGGCTAACTAAGGAAGAATCTAGCTTGAATTTTTACTACAGAAGTCATACCTGTAGTCCCTATAATTAACTGTGTGTTTACTACAAAAGAGGATACTAACTATGTGCTGGTAATTAAGCTATATAAGAAGGGTATAATAACTACGCCTAGTAAGCTATTTAAACAGTTAGATACTAGTGAAATCTAAGGACTTATAGACTGTAGTATGTTTTTTATTGTTAAATATAACAAGAAAAAGCATAGTAGTATATAGATCTTTAAGTTATAGTTAGTATATAAGGTTAAGGGTCAAAACAAGCAACCTTATAAAAAATTATAACTAGTTATCTAAGGTTATATAGATAATAGTAAAGCTATAATTTTAACCTAGTTACTAACTATTTAATAAATAGCCTAATAAGTAATACTCTCTATTATACTGTTACTTTTATAACAAGGTTATATCCTTTAGTTATACAATATAATATAAGCATATACTTAGTTAGTAACTAAATTAGTATATACTATCCTTACCTAACTTCCTCTTGAAATTCACTACCTCTATATAATAGATATGATTATGGAGGTTAAATAGCTACTCTATAGCATACCTAAAGTAGGTACTTATTAGTAGGCTATATATAATAACTACTATAGAAAGAGCCTCTAGATAGATTTATTTACTTTTAACCCTTACTTGCTTATTTCAGCGCCCAAAAATAACAATTTTATAATAATAGATATATAAATAGACAATACTATTAGCCTTATAGATAGATTATTCTTTAACTGCAAAAACTTTATACTAAAAGAAGCTACTTTTATAGCTAAACTAAAGTAATTTCTTAAAGTTAACAAGCCTATCACTTTTAATAGTAGTATATTAACCCTTAGTAATAATAGTAAGATAACCCTTTACTAAAAGGACTAAGGTAAGAAGGTATAATTAGTTAACCTTAGTATACCTAATGCAAAGTAGTAGTATATCAAGTAGTATACCTAAGGCACATATATTGCCTCTATTTACTAACCTAAGGCGTGCTTTAACTATTTAATTGCTACCTAGTACTAGTTACCTGGCCTAGCTAAAATTAAGGACCTTAATTAGTAGGTTAAGTAATAGATAAATAACCTTAACTGTAAGCTATAATTTTAACTACTAGATCTTACTAGTACTAAACTTTTTATATTTATTAATAGCTCTTTTATAAATAATAGTAATTTAATATTATAACTTAGCTTTATTATTATACTTACTAATAAGTCTAGTAATAACAAAGAGTGCCTATCTACTAGTAGAGATATTGCTTTTAACCTTATAGGTAATATTATCTATTTTAGCTTTATAAAGTATAAAAGAGTTACCTATAGTATACTTACCTCTAAGATATATGTAATGGTTGCTAGAGCTAATATAGCCTATGCAATTAGAGCCATACTAGTAATAGTCTCTAACTGCCTTAAGGTTCCTTGGATCCCTACAACCATATATACTAATTCATACTTACTATATAAGTGTTTAGTAAAGCTTAGTATTACAAAAGAAAAGTAACTTATAATTAATATTATAGCTCTTTAGTAGTTATATAAATGCTATAAGATTTATAAGGTATAATAAATCTATAGTATAGATAACCTAGCTAATAGTTTTATAAAGTTATTACTAAATAAGGTACTAGAGGAGCTTATTAGTACTAGGTAGATAAAGATATAGATAAATAGATAGGTTTTATATATGGGATGTATGGATATTACATTAGTAGCAAGAAATTAAATACTTTGTAATTTAAGCTTTTATTATATTTTTAAGCTTTTTAGACTATAAGCTAGCTAGTTACTATTTAGCTAAAATAGAGAGTTACTAGTATTATAATGCTATAGCTTTATTTGAAAATACTTCTAGGCTTTCATTAATAATAATTTAAATAATATTTATTATTAGGTCTATTAGTAACTTATAATATATCTTACCTACTAGAAGCTAAAGCTTAAACTAGATACTATTATAGCTATATATACTAATAACTTTAAGCTCCTTTAAATAGTAACTTTTAACTACTACTAAGCTATCCTTAATCTTACTAAAGAAAATAGGAAGCTAATAGAGTAATTAAAAAAGTCTATTAAAAATAACTTTACCTTAATAGCTTATATCTAAGAGTTAAAAGAATAAGCTTTTAGTATTATAGCCTCTAAAGGTATAACTAATAATACTTTTAAATAATATCGTATTTACTTAGAAGCTTAGATCTCTAGAGAGAGTTTCTCTACTCTTATAGTAGCTAGTAATAATACTTATAACTATAAGAGTAATACTAAACTCCCTAAGATCTTTATCTTTATAAAGGTTAAAAATAGAAAAAATAAAAAGAACCTAAAGTTTAAATACTAGCTTTTTTATATAATCACTTATCTTAAAAATAATACCTATTAATTACTAAAGTAATACTTTAAGTATATTTATAGCTAAGTAAGTAAATATACTTTTAATCTTATCTATTTACTAATTAGTGAAAGTAATCTTTTTATTATTATTACTAAGGATTTACTTATTAAACTTTAAGCTATTTATATTAGTCTAGTTATTATTAATAATACTAAGTTAAAGCTAGATAGTTTTGTTATCTTTTTAAAAGATATTTATCTTAAGTATATTAAATTTACTAAGTATACTTATATTAATAAGCTTCTTTAGTTTTAATAGAAGTATTACTTTTATAATAAGCTCTTTATTTCTTTTTATAATATTATAGTTTAGTAATATATTAATCTAGTTATAGATTATTAGTAGTATATAAAATATATAGTAAAGGTTACTTATTCTATAAAGCTTTCTTTTATTACTAGCTATAATATATAATCTAGAAGTACTACTATTAGTTATACTCTAGAAACCCCTTTTACTAGCTTTAGTAATAAAGGAAATACTAAGAGTATATCTAATTAATAACTTACTTAGAAATATATTCTTAAGGCTCTCTACTAATATCTTAAAAAGATTAATACTTACTTTAGTTATAGTACTTTAGATTATATTACTACCAATTACCTCTACTATTAAAAGACTTCTATTATTAATAAGGTTAACTTTTTTTAAAAGATGGTAATAGATATTACTAAGATAGAAAACTAGGTATTTTAGTAAAATATAACTTCTACCTAGAGAACTATATACGAAAAGAAAATAGTTAATTAAATATTATCTTAGTAAACTTATAAGACCTAATAAGAGGTAAACCTTTAGAGATTAAGCTTATAATAGTATTTAATAGATATAGAATTTAATTATATACCTTTCTTAATACTAAAGTAAGTAAATATATTTTTATATACCCTTATATAACCTTATTACTAAAAAAGCTTTATATAGCCTCTTATAAAAACTTACTTAAACCTATCTCTATTACTAGCTTTAATAGTAAATAATTAAATAATAGATAAGTTACCTAGACTATTAATATATATATTAACTACTAATACCTATTATATACCTCTCTATTATAACTTAATACTAGTTAGTATAATCTTATATTAAGATAATAATAATTTACTTATTATAGTATTAACTCTAATTTATATTACTATAAACTAATATAGCCTCTTAAATACCCTAGGTAACCTCTTTTATTAATAATTATAAGAGATATTAAAGATCTATATACCTCTAAAGAAATTAATATTTAGTATTAGATTATTATTAAAAGAAGATAAGAAATCTTTAAAGTTAACTATTAATAGTACTAGTAAAAGATAGAGGCTGAGAAGAAGGTATAGAAGCCCTAACTTATTCTCTAGTACTTATAATATACTAATATATATAATAACCTCTATAAGATAAAGAAAGCTTTAGATAGTTATACCTCTATATAAAATAATATACTTAAATACTATAAGAGGTATTTAGTATATTTATTAACCCTTTAGAAGTATAACTACTTTATTTTTATTAATATAGTAGCCTTTAATACTAACCTTTAATAAGAAGATATTCAGCTAGGTTCTATTTTCTTATATAAGCTAGATAAAATAATTAAGATAAAAAAAGAACAAGCTTAATATAAAAGTAATTTACTTAACTAAGATAAATAGATAACTTATAATCTTATTAAATAATACCTTCTCTTATCTTATAATACTCATAAGGATATTTTTAGTAAAGCCTTAAATAATAAGATCCCTTTATATAGGTAATATAATTACTAAATTAAGCTTAAAAAAAGAGAAAAGAAAAAACTTTAGTATTATTCTTTATATAAGTAGTTATAAATAAAATTAGAAGCTATCTAAGAATACCTATTAGAAAACTTATAGAAAGGGTTTATTATACTAGAGAATATATCTTAAGCTTTACCTATACTATTTATTTATAAATAAGATAGAAGCCTTTACTTCTATATTAACTTTTAGAAATTAAATAAAATTACTAAGAAGAATTAGTACCTTTTCTCTCTTATTAATAAAACTCTAACTAGAATAAGCTATACTAAGATCTTTTGTTATAATACTAGCCCATTGTTAGGATCCATTGGAGTTACCTGCTAACTCTGATCCCACCGGTTACGTGAGACCGGTCTGAGCTTGTCCGCAGGCCTACCTGCGGCAGCCACTTTTACCGCTAGCTTAACCTAGCGGCTCTCTTAATAGTTATACTTCTTTATATATAATTAACCCTTTTTAAGACCCCTTATTTATTACCTACTAGTTATTACTAGACCTCTTTTACCTTGCTTACTAATACTAATTAGTAGTTAAACTACTATTGTAAATACTATAGATTAGTAAGGCTAGTTAAGAAGAGGTAGAACTACTCTAAACCCTATAGTGGTAGTAGGAAAGTTCTATGCTTTCTCCTGTATAAATAACTAGCTTGGAATACTGTTATAGTAGACTTATAGTACCTCTAAAAAGGGTACTATAAGTATATAAGCTTGATTTATGTAAGTTAACTTTGTTGCGTTATAAGAAGCTATAACCTATAAGATACTGATTTTTTACTAAAACATTATTAGATTATAAGACCATGAAGTCCTATACTTTATATACTAAACAACTATTAATAACCTACTATTAACTACCTTAATATAACCTTATTAACTTTACCTTTTTATTACTTTGACTTTAGACTTATAAATATTGTTATAGTTACTTGAAAAGTAACTCCACTAGGCTGTTAAACAACCTAATAGTCTAACAGGCCTATAAGAGTATAATAGACCTCCCTTTTCCTTCTCTAACTTCTATGATTTTTTTTACTCCTTCTCTCTTTCTAACTCTCCTTTTTATACTCTTTTTCTTACTTAAAATACACCTCCAATTGCCCTTAAGTGACTGACGCTAAGGAAGCCCGCGCAAAGAAGGCTCTTTTCAACAAGCAGCAAGTGCTGCATAAGAAAGGCTCTTTTTAACAAGTAATGAGAGTTATAACAAGACTGCACAAAAGGCTCTTTTTGACAAGCAGCAAGTTCAGCGCAAAGGAGAAAGGCCTATATTAATAGGCAATACTGCTACTAAGTTATTAGTAAAGAAAGTAAGCAAGACCCTGTTAACTAAGCAGTTACCTATACTACCAGTAGTAATCCCTCTAATATATGTATATACCTTCTGGTCTGCTAGAAGAAACGCCTGTATTTGAGAGGTTGTTAGGCTAATGGAGGGTAACTATAATGACGCAAGAAGAAGCAACCGCTGCAGAGCACACCTCCAAGGCCGCTGAAGAGCACGCAAGCAAGCGCACAACTAGCGTAGCACATGGGTATCACAAACCCATACCTAAGGGATACCGCAAGTTCATTAACCTATTAATTTAGGGTATTAAGTACTTAGATAAAATCTTAGAGAGCAGCCTACCCTCTAACTATATTAAATCACTAGATATAATTATCTTATATTACTTAACTAAGTATAAAGAATAAGGCTACTATAGTAGAGACTTATAGTAATAAGTCTATAATAAATTCAAAGATTAGTCTAACGTAGATTTTAATACTGCTTTAAGGGTAGTTATAACTACCTTCTATAACTTTATTATTAGCTGTAGTATATAGGTTATAAAAGAGCTTATTAAAAGTACTATTAGTACAAGGTTAAAGAAGCTAGTTAATAATAAGTACTTCTCAAGATAGGATAATAAGATAATATATGAAATAGAGACTAAGTATAAGGTTTTTTATAACTACCTTAATAACTTAGACTTTATATAAAATATTAAATAAATCCTATAAGCTACTCTCTTGCTATTAATTAATAAGGTACACAACAGCTATAAAAGTATAGACTTTTTACATAAGTCATACAATAAGTTAGATTATTAATAACGTACCTTATATAGCAATTCCTTATTTAAACCTCCCCTATTTAAAAGGTAAACTAATAAAACCTTCCTTATACTAAGTTCACCTATAACTACTACCATAGTTAAGAGGCAGTCACTAAGTATAACTACTCTCCTAACTAATAGGCTAACTACTTATTAATTAACTAACCTTATTAAGCTATATTTAGATAATTTAATATTAAAATACAGCAGTAGTAACTATGAGACCCTTGACTTAAAGCTTCTAATTTTTTATAACCTCTGCGTGAGGGTTAATATCTCTAGTAATTACTACAGGTCTACTATCTTATTTATACTTATAGGTAGTATATAGGAGTATTATACTAATAACCTCTATAATTATACTATTAGTTTTAATATACTTATAGTAAATATTAAATTATAGTTTAAAGAGAATAAAGTCTTTTGCGCGTATAACATAGAGTTACAAAGGCTTAGTTATAAGTAAGTTACCTATAAATTACCTAGTAAAATAAGAGTTAAAGTACTAGACTTACTTATTAAGAAAGTTATAAAGCTAGTCAGAGCTATAACACAGTAAGGTATACCTACTAATAGTAACTATTGTAATACTCTACTTGCTTGTTGCTAGGGCATACCCAAGTACGCGGCTGCCTTGCTTAATCTACCCACAACTTATAACACACTTTATATGCAGTTGAGAAACAGCGTGAGTAACGCAGCAGCTATATACAAGCAAAAGGCGCAGTACCTTATAGAAGGACTGCCTGAGCTAGACCAGTAGCACTTTACTAACCACTACTATAACGGCTAATATAGTAGTCACCTACCATAACAAGGGTATAGTCTAAGGCCCTAAAGTGACTGCCTACAAAGCAGCGCATTTCAAGCAAAAAAGTGCTTCATTTATAACAAAGAAGGATGTTAGTTAATAACACACTCAAAAGAGAAAAGAGATGCCTCTTACAAGCGGCTCTAAAGGAGCTACTTTGCTAAAAGATTTAAACAATACTTTCTTAACTACAAGGGTAAAGAGCCTAACTCTCTTAGCGATATAACTAATAATAAGTATATACTAGATAATAGTAAAGAGCTCTTTAAGGATATAACTTTCTTTATATTTATAGCGTTTTTTAGTAAAGAAAGCATTAATAGCTAGAAGGTCTATATATAACTGTGTAACTAGGCTACTTTATATACTTTAATAAAAGAAGACCCTTTTATATAAGACCCTAGCTAAGAGTAAGGGTTAGGTGAAGTCTTTATACTTAATAACTAATACTTTGCTATAACCTTTTAGGGTATTATGCTAGATACTAGGGTAGCCTAAGTATCAACTATAGGCTACTAATAATATATAGCCCTTTACAAGTGCCTTAGTATAGAATTACTGCTGGATATGAGCCGCGCTAGTGAAGTAAGTATTAAATTCAGCAGCGGCGATTTATTTAACTATCTTAGAGCTATTGCTATACCTACCTCTATTAGCAAGCTCACTTTCTATGTAATAACCTCTAGTACCTTGTTTCTTTTATATCTTAAAGATATAGACTCTAATGGTATATAATTTAATAACCTTACTAACGTACTTATTAAGAGTATAACTATAGTATTAGTAGTATATAAATAGGGCTACCTATAGATACTTTTAGAGTAGCTAGAGTGTAGTATAGCGTAACACTATCTTACTAATATAGAGCTATAGCAAATATATTACTAATTTAGTTACCCCTTAGTCTATTAACTATATAAAGTACTCTAGTAAGCTAGCTATATAATAGCAATCTTAAATATCAAAGAGATTAATAAATTTTACTAGTATTATTAGCCAAATTCAAAGGCTCCTAGAAGGTTTAAGTTTACCCTCTATAATAACTATAACTTTAACTATAAGGTCTTTATTAATATAATATACTTAGATAGTAATAAACTAGTACTCTATATTATTAATAGTATAACCTCCTTTAATGTAGCGTGATTTTTGTGCTTTATTACTGTGGAGTATATGTGGGAAGTACTATGTATATACTAGATTAATATATATCTTAGCCCTCTAGACTGGATTATTATAAACACTAGGCTGAATTTTCACGTAGCTGAATTTAAGCACGCCGCCTGCGCACTATCTATTAAGGTAAAAGAGGTTTCTATTAAGGCCTATTATAGTATTAGTAAGGTTAAATAGTACTATATAATACTATACTAAGTATATAAGATAGTCTGCGCGGAGTTAGAGGCTAAACCTAAAGTTACTCTATAACTTACTATAAAAGTAATTAATAATACTATAGGCTCTAATAGCCTTATCCCCACGCTATTAGTCTTTAGTATATACCCTTATATTAATAATAACTTAGCTCTATTACCCTTAACCCTATAGTATATAGAAGCTATATAAAAGGCAATAGAGGAGATTCATAATATCTATATCAAAAGGTAGGTTAATAAGGTACTTATAACGCGCAACAGACCTAATACTATAACAAGCATAGCCCTCTCTCTATAATTACTTATTAGAATATACTACTAAGGTAAAGGTTAGAGAGGACCCTACTAATTAACTACTAATAATAGTACTAGCAGCACTATTAAGACCCTGCAGGGACCATGCTAATTCCCTATTACTACCATCAAGCCATAGCATAACCTATCTAAGGCAGAGGACCCTGTTAACCACGCACAACCCAGACTGCTAGTAACTACCGCAGCAGAGGCACCTGTGAATACTCTAATCAAATGCAACTCTATTGTGGTCGCCGCGCAGCCGCCACCAGCAAGAAGAGGCCCAGGCTAACCAAGGAAGAATCTAGCTCAAATTTTTGCTATAGAAGTCATGCCTGCAGTCTCTGCGATTGACTGCGTTTTTACTGTAAAAGAGGATGCTGACTACGCGCTGGCAATTGAGCTACGTAAGAAGGGTGTAATAACCACGCCTGGCAAGCCATTCAAACAGTTAGATGCTAGTAAAATCCAAGGACTTATGGACCGCGGCGTGTTTTTCATCGTCAAATACAACAAGCAAAAGCACGGCAAGATACGGATTTTCAAGTTACAATTAGTACACAAGGTCAAGGGCAAAAACAAGCAGCCCTATAAGAAATCGCAACTAGTTATCTAAGGTTATATAGATAATAGTAAAGCCGCGATTTTGACCTAGTCGCTAACTATCTAATAAATGGCCTAGTGAGTAATACTCTCTATTGCACCATCACTTTTGTAATAGGGTTATATCCTCTAGTTATGCGATATAACGCAAGTATATACCTAGTTAGCAACTAAATTAGCACGCACTATCCTTACCTAACTTCCCCTTGAAATTTACTATCTCTATACAACAGATGCAATTATAGAGGTTAAACAGCTACTCTATAGCATACTAGAGGTAGGTACTTATTAGTAGGCTATATATAACAACTACTATAGAAAGAGCCTCTAGATAGATTCATCTACTTTTAACCCTTGTCTGCTTATTTTAGCGCTTAAAAACAATGACTTTATAATAATAGGTATATAAATAGATAATACTATTAGCCTTATAGATAAATTATTCTCTAACTACAAAAACTGCGTGCTAAAAGAAGCTACTTTTATAGCTAAACCTAAGTAACTTCTTAAAGTTAACAAGCCTATTACTTTCAATAGCAGTGTATTAACCCTTGGTAATAATAGTGAGATAACCCTTTACTAAAAGGATTAAAGCAAGAAGCTATAATTAGTTAACCCTAGCACGCCTGACGCGAAGCAGTAGTACGTCAAGCAGCATACCTAAGGCACATATATTACCTCTATTTACTAATTAAAAGTAGCCTTTAACTATTTAATTACTACCTAGTACTAGTCACCTAGCCTAGCTAAAATTAAGGACCTTAACTAGTGGGTTAAGTAGCAGATAGATAACCTTGACCGCGGGCTGTGATTTTAACCGCTGGATCTTACTAGTGCTAAACTCTTTATATTTGTCAACAGCTCTTTTGCAAACAACAGTGATTTAATGTCGCAACTTAGCTTTATTATTGCGCTTGCTAATAAGTCTAGTAATAACAAAGAGCACCTATCTACTGGTAGAGATACTGCTTTTAACCTTATAGGTAATATTATCTATTTCAGCTCTATAAAGTACAAAAGAGTTACCTATAGCATACTTGCCTCTAAGATATACGCAATGGTCGCCAGAGCTAACGTAGCCTACGCAATTGGGACCACGCTAGCAATGGTCTCTGACTGCCTCAAGGTTCCTTAGATCCCCATAACTATATACACCAATTTATACTTACTATATAAGTGTTTAGTAAAACTTAGTACTATAAAGAAAAAGTGACTTATGATAGATATTATAGCTCTTTAATAGTTATATAAATACTATAAGATTTATAAGGTGTAATAGATCTATAGCATAGATAACCTAGCTAATAGCTTCACAAAGTTATTGCTAAATAAGGCACTAGAGAAGCTTATCAGTACTAGGTAGATAAAGATATAGATAAATAGATAGGTTTTACACACGTGATATATAGATATTATATTAGTAGTAAGAAGTTAAATACTTTATAATTTAGATTTTATTATATTTTTAAGCTTTTTAGACTAAGGGCTGGCTAGTGACTATTTAGCTACAATAAAGAGTTACTAGTATTGCAATACCAGCTTATCGTCAGGATCCATCGGAGTTACCTGCTAACTCCGATCCCACTAGTCACATGAGACCAGTCTGAGCTCATCCACAGGCCCACCCACAGCAGCCACTTTTACCACCAGCTTAACCTAGCAGCCCTCTTGATAGTTATACTTCTTTACGCATAATTAACTCTTTTTGAGACCCCTTATTTATTACCTACTAGTTATTGTTAGATATTAAGGTTTAAATACCTTATATCTATATAAAAAAGATAGTATATATAATAATAAAGTGAATTATATAACACAGTATTAATAGTACTGTATATACTGTATGTACTAGATAACTATATATTTACTTAGAAAACGCCTATATATCATAAATACATAGGATATCTATATACAAAGAATAGTTCCTTTAAGCAAGAACTATTTATCTAAGTAGAAATCTAGGAAATAAGAATACAGTTATAAACTATATAACCGAGATGTTTTAGAAAACAACGTATAAGAATAAAGTTATAAACTATATAACCGAGATGTTTTAGAAAACAACGTATAAGAATATAGTTCTAAACTATATAACCGAGGTGTTTTAGATAACAACCTAGAATATCTAAGAAATCCTTAGAATATACAGAAAGTAAGTATAAATAAACCCCTTATATCCCTTATATCTAGCTAGATAGTAAGGTGAAAAAAAAGCTCTTCTATTATATTAAAAACAATATATATCTTATTTATCTCTTATCTTTTATTTCTAACCTCGTTACCCCTCATAGCCTCTAACAGTTATTACTAGACCCCTTTTACCTTACTTACTAATATCTTTATTAAGCTAGATATATAATAAGTATTTTACTATACCTAAGTATACCCTAATTTTAAAAACCTTATAACCTTTAGGATTTAATATAATACTTATAAGTATAAAGTTCTTCTTTTTAGCTTATATAATAGTCTTATTATTTATTAGTATTATATAAATAATATACTAATAAAGTACTTAGATAACTTATATATAGCTTATTTAAATAATATCTTAGTCTTTTTAGAAGACCTACTTTAATACTAAAAATATATAAAGAAGATATTAACCTACCTATAAGAGGCTAGTTTATAGGTAGATATAAAGAAGTATAAATTTAAAGTTATTTTTACTAAGTATTTAGAATTTTTTATTAATACTAATAGTATTTAGTTTAACCTAGAAAAGATTAAGGTAGTAAAGAACTAAGAACTACCTACTAGCTTAAAAGAAGTATAATTCTTTCTAGGGTTTTATAACTTTTATAATTACTTTATTATTAATTATAAAAACTTAATTAGATTACTTACCTATTTTATTACTAAAGATTAGCTCTATTTATAGTTAGTAAATTATAAAGAGGTATTTATTATATTAAAGTAAGCTCTAATAGAAGCTTTAATACTCTAATACTTCTAACTAAAGTTACCTACCTACCTTAAGACTAATATCTTAGATACTATATATATAGGTATTTTACTATAATAATAAGAAAATAGAACTTAGTATTTTATAGCTTTTCTCTTTAAGACTATAATAAGTATTAAGATAAACTATACTATTTATAATAAAGAATTATTAGTAATAGTTTTAATATTATAAGAGTAATAAGCTAAGCTTATAAGTTATTATTAATAATTTAAAGTTATTATTAATTATTAATCTCTTTTATACTTTATAACTAAGAGGCTATTAAATAATTACTAAGCCTATTAGGCTAAGATTATAATAAACTTTAACTTTTATATTCAATACTAGCTAGAAAAAAAGAATATATTAGTAGATACTTTATTAAGAAAGAGAGAACCTAAGTACCTAGAAAGGTTTAAAAAAAGCTAGCTAAACCTAAGTTTTAATTTTCTCTATATACTTATCTCTTAAGATTACCTAAGAACTTTACTAACTATTAAAATAAAAGGTTTATACTAATAAGAAGACTACTTCTACTAAAGCTATTATTAATACCTTTACTCTAGTAAATAACCTTTAAGGATATCTCTTATTTAAGTATATTCTATAGCTTAATTATAAACTTACTACCTTATTATTATTA
Source organism: Colletotrichum echinochloae (assembly GCA_016618095.1). Classification (NCBI taxonomy): domain Eukaryota; kingdom Fungi; phylum Ascomycota; class Sordariomycetes; order Glomerellales; family Glomerellaceae; genus Colletotrichum; species Colletotrichum echinochloae. The sequence goes on along the minus strand of JADEZT010000001.1, from coordinate 3,647,906 downwards.
GCCTTTTATAAACTTACCTATAAGAGGTAGAAGTATTAAAAGGTTAAAGATAATAGCTTTCTTCTAATAAACTATAAATTAGTAATTCTTATAGAAAAGAACCTTTATACTTATTTAATATATAAAGTATATAAGTAAAAATTGTTATATATTAAGGTTTAAATACCTTATATCTATATATAAAAGATAGTATCTATAATAATAAAGTGAATTATATAATACAGTATTAATAGTACTATATATACTATATATACTAGATAACTATATATTTACTTAGAAAACGCCTATATATCATAAATATATAGGATATCTATATACAAAGAATAGTTCCTTTAAGCAAGAACTATCTATCTAAGGAGAAATTTAGGAAATAAGAATATAGGTATAAACTATATAACCAAGGTGTTTTAGATAATAACTTAGAATATCTAAGAAATCCTTAGAATATATAGAAAATAAGTATAAATAAACCCCTTATATCCCTTATATCTAGCTAGAAAGCAAGGTAAACAAAAAAGCTCTTCTATTATATTAAAACAATATATATCTTATTTTATCTCTTATCTCTTATCTCTAACCTTATTACCCCTTATAGCCTCTAAAAAGTTATGAGCCCAGCTCTAAGACCTAAGAAAAGTTAAAAAAAAAAGGAAAAAGACGCCTTTAATGAGAATTAAACCCCCAACCTCTGCCTTTTCAAGCCTTTTTTCAACACAATAATATAACCAACTAAGATATATACCTTCTACTAAAGGCAATACCTTTACCAATAGATACAAAGATAAACCTTCTACGCCTTAAGGGGACTTCTAACTATACCATTTAGGCAGTTAGAATCCAAGCCCTTTTTATATCTAAAAATATTAATATTAATCTTTAGAATCCACTTTCTAAAGAAAATAAACAATATAATAATAAAGCTTTAGCTTATATCTAGTTATATTACTCTAATAGGCCCTTAAGAGTTATAAAAGACTCTATAACAGCTCTAGATACTTAAAAAAAGCTAGCTGATTTATATAAACCTAAGGGTTTTATAAATAAATCCCTTACTTATAAAGAATTCTTTAATACCTCTTTAGAGGATTTTAATCCTATTAAAGAATATTTTACTAAAGTAAAGGAGTTAACAGATAATCTAGCTAATAATAAGCTAGAATTACCTAAGAAGATTATTATTACCTAGGTTTTAAATAACCTAAATAATACTTATAAGGGTTTTATAACTAATATAACCCAAAGCCTTTAAAAAGACCCTAATTCTTATAATCTAGAAATGCTATTTTCTAGCCTTTTAGATAAGTATAAAAGAAAAAAGAGTTTTACTATTATAGCCTTAACTAAGGTAAATACCTATTCTGGGGTAAATAAAAAACCTTAGAAAAAATAGAAAGGTCTTTTCTACTGTAACTATAAGAAAACGAGCCATATAGAAAATAACTATGCTTTTCTTTACCTAGAAAAAGCTCCTATATAGTAGAGAAATAAAGATAATGATAAGAATAATAATAAGGATAAAAAGGAGGAAAAAGTAGTTAATATAACTACTAATACTAAAGATATAGACTTAGATATAAGTCTTACTTCTTCTAAAGGAGGAAATATCCCTCCTACTTATAATACTTTAGCTTATAATAATATTTCTTTTGAAAATGTAAGTATAACCTATAATAATAATAATAATAATACTAATAATATAACCCTAGGTAATTTAATTAAGGAAGAACTAGGGGATATAAAATAGAATGTATCTAGGAATAATAAAACTATTACTTTTTACCTTATTACTACTACTACTATACATACTATAAGTAATACTAAATATCTATATAATATTAAATCTATAAAGAAAGATGTAAAGTAGAGAAAAGTAGAATCTTTAATTACTAATTATAAAGGAGATATAGATATCTTAATAAATAATACTATCTATACTATAAAAGATATTTATTATATCCTATAACTAGGCTAAAATCTTCTAAGTTAAAATAAATTAGATAAAATAAATATAGCTTCTATATTCTATAAAAATACTTCTATTCTATATAATATAAAAGAAAATAAACTATTAATTATAAGAAAGAAACTAAATAGCTTATATTACTTTAGTTTTTATATACCTTATAATAATAATAAAGATAATACTATACTTAATACTACTATAAATAATAGTAATAATAAAGATATAGCTATACTATAGTATAATAGACTAGGTAATTCTACCTATTCTTTATTACCTTATTTAAATAACTCTACTATACTAAGTAATAAAGATAATATAAATATACCTAAGATAGAGAATACTTGTGAATCCTGTTTAAAAGGAAAATTTATAACTAAAGTAAATAAAATAGCTAATAATAATAGGCCTATAAAAGAATATCTAGAGGTTATAGCTTCTAATTTATATATACCTATAACCCCTATAACTTATAATAAATATAGGTGGTTTATTATATTTATAGATATATATACTAGATTTTCTTGGGAATATCTCTTAAAAACTAAAGATGCTAAAGAGATATATACTATATTTAAAAGCTTTAAAAGTCTAGTAAATAATAATAACAATAATAAAAGAATAAAAGAATTTAATACTGATAGAGGTAAAGAGTTTAATAATAAAAGAATAAAAGTTCTATATATAAATAAAGAAATAATATATAATATAAGACCTCTTTATATATATAAACCTAATAGAATAATAGAAAGAATAATAAGAAATATAGTAAGTAAAATAAAAACTTTATTATATAACTCTAATTTACCTAAATATTTATAGAGAGAAGCTTTTCTAGCTACTATATATATATATAATAGAACCCCATATTTATCTATAGACTATAAAATACCTGATAAAAAAAGATATAATATAAAACCTAATATATATAATATAAGGGTCTGGGGGAGTATTTATTACTATAAAAATAAAGACCTTAATATTAAAAAACTAGATATAAGAGTTAAGAAAGGTATTATAATAAACTATAGTAGTAATATATATAAAATATAAGATATAATATAGAAAAAACCTATATAGTCTAGAGATATTACTATTCTAGAAAATAATTTTATAACTGATAATAAGGAAGATAATCTAAAAGATAATCTAGTTATAGAAAATACATTTATAAGTAATAATAATACTAATACTAATAATAATAATAATAATAATAATATAACTAAGAATAATATAATAATAAAAATACCTAAAATAAATAAAGAAGAATATAAAGAATGTAAAGAAGATAATAATCTTTTTAGTACTATAGAAGACTATCCTTCTATTAATATACTAGCTCCTTTAAATAGAAGTAAAAATAAGGCTTCTTATATATTATCTTTTAATATTTTATCTAAACCTTCTACCTTTAAGCAATTTTTAGAAGATAATAATAAAGATAACTAGATAGAAGGTATGAATAAAGAAATTAAAGAACTAGAAAATAATAATACCTAAAATATTATAAAAAATAATAATAATAACTATAATATTATAAAAGAAAGATAGATATATAAAATAAAAGAAAAAACAAATGATAATAATATAGAGTATATATATAAGGCTAGGTAGGTAGTTTAAGGGTTTAATTAATACTTAGGTATTAATTATTTAGAAACCTTTAGTACTACTTGTAGGCTAGAAAGCTATAGATATATATTAATTTTAGCTGTTTCTAATAACTAGTATATACAGCAATATAATATTACTAATACCTTTATTCATGCATATATTGATAAAGATATATATACTATATTACCTACTAGTTATATATATAATAGAAACACTAATAAATTAGAATTTAATAGTAATAACCCTTTATATAATACTAAAGAGTATATATATAAGCTAAATAAGACTTTATATAGACTGAAACAAAGTCCTAGACTATAGTATAAATACTTAAAAGATATATTCCTTAAACTAGAATTTAAAATACTACCTTATGATAAGGCTATATTTATATATAATAAAGATAATAATAAGGTAATATTAACATATTATGTAGATGATATATTAGTAGTAGGAAATAATAAAGAATTTATAAATAATATATTTAATAATATATTATTAAAATATATAAAAGTAATATCTATAGGAGAAACTAGTATTTTTCTAGGAGATAAAATATATATAGATAAAACTAATAAAGTTATATATATATATCAAACAAAATATACTAATAAGATATTAACTAAATATAATAAAAGAGAATTATACCCTTATAATACGCCTATAGATAATAATATAAAATTATATGAAAATAAAGAGCAAGCTACTAAGGAAGAAATATTAGAATATCAATAAGAAATAGGTTCTTTGATATATTTAGCACTAAAAACAAGAATAGATATAACTCTCCCTACTATAATTTGCTCTAGATTTATAAGTAATCCTTCTAAAGAACACTTTATAGCCCTTAATAGAATATAAGGTTATACAAGTAAATACTATAATTTAGGAATATATTATAATTATAATAATATAGATAATTTTAATATAATAGGCTATACTGATTCTAACTAAGCTGGAAACCTTAATAATAGAAGGTCTACCTTTGGTTATATATTTACTTATGGATATTATAACCTTATAAGCTAGAATTCTATTAAACAGAAAACAGTTACTTTAAGTACCTATAAAGCTAAATATATGCCTTTAACAGAAGCTATAAAAGAAGCTATATATTTATATAATACTTATAACTATATAAGAATAAATCTAGGATTTATAGAATTAAATAAACCTAAGATTTTAATAGATAATAAAGTAGCTTAAAAGTTAGCTAAAAATCTAGAATTTCATAAAAGAGTTAAGTATATAAATATAAAATATCACTTTACTAGAGATACTATAAGAAGTAAACAGATATCTCTATATTATATTAATACTAAAGATAATATAGCTGATATATTAACTAAACCTCTAGGTAAAATACTATTTAATAATATAATAAATACTATAAATATAATAGATAAAGATACTATACCTGAATATAATAAACAGAAAGAAAACATAAATAAACAAAATAAATATATAGAAAATAGAAATAAAACTATACTATAATAAATATATACATATATATATATATATATATATATAATGTAACTTATAAAGAAGAGTAATAGTATAATAATAAGAAATATATAAATACTATCTCTTATTTTTTTCCCCTATAAATATAGGTTTTAAAGAGTATAGTAAAGAGTATATATTTAAGTATATATACTTAATAAAAAAGCTATCTTAATTTTTCCTATTAAGGTTTTTATAGATAAGCTATATGTAATAAATTATATATACCTTAAGAGGGGGTATTAGATATTAAGATTTAAATACCTTATATCTATATATAAAAGATAGTATTATTAATAAGTAAGGCAAAAGGGGTCTGGTGATAACTAGTAAGCAATAAATAAGAGGTCTTAAAAAGGGTTAATTATATATAAAGAAGTTTAACTATTAAGAGGGCTGCTAGGTTAAGCTAGCGGTAAAAGTAGCTGCCGCAGGTAGGCCCACGGACGAGCTCAGACCAGTCTCACGTGACCAGTAGGATCGGAGTTAGTAGGTAACTCCAATAGATCCTGACAATAGGCTGGTATTGCAATACTAGCAACTCTTTATTATAGCTAAATAGTTACTAGCTAGCCCTTAGTCAAAAAAGCTTAAAAATATAATAAAAATCTAAATTATAAAGTATTTAACTTCTTACTACTAATATAATATCTATATATCATATATGTAAAACCTATCTATTTATCTATATCTTTATCTACCTAGTGCTAACAAGCTTCTCTAGTACCTTATTTAGTAATAACTTTATAAAGTTATTAGCTAGGTTATCTATGCTATGGATCTATTATACCTTATAAATCTCGCGGCATTCATATAACTATTAAAGAGCTATGATATCTATCATAAGTCACTTTTCCTTTGTGGTACTAAGTTTCACCAAACACTCATACAGCAAGTATGAATTGGTATATATGGTTATGGGGATCTAAGAAACCTTAAGGTAGTTAGAGACTATTACTAGCGTGGTCCCGATTACATAAGCTACATTAGCTCTAGCGACCATTGCGTATATCTTAGAGGTAAGTACACTATAGGTAACTCTTTTATACTTTATAGAGCTAAAATAGATAATATTACCTATGAGGTTAAAAGCGGTATCTCTGCTAGTAGATAGGTACTCTTTGTTGTTACTAGACTTGTTAGTAAGCATGACGATAAAGCCAAGTTATGATGTTAAATTGCTGTTATTTGTAAAAGAGCTGTTAATAAATATAAAGAGTTTGGTACTAGTAAGATCTAGCAGTTAAAATCGCAGCCTGTGGTTAAGGTTATCTATCTGCTACTTGACCTGCTGGTTAAGGTCCTTGATTTCAGCTAGGCTAGGTGACTGGTGCTAGGCAGCGATTAAATAGTTAAAAGCTGCTTTTAGTTAGCAAATAGAGGCAATGTACGTGCCTCAGGCACACTACTTAACGTACTACTGCTTCACGTCAGGCGCACTAGGGTTAACCAATCATAGCTTCTTACCTTGGTCCTTTTAGCAAAGGATTATCTCACTATTGTTACTAAGGGTTAACATACCACTATTAAAAGTAATAGGCTTGTTAACTTTAAGAAGTTACTTAGGTTTAGCTATAAAAGCAGCTTCTTTCAGCACGCAGTTTTTATAGTTAGAGAACAATTTATCTATAAGGCTAATAGTATTATCTATTTACATACCTATTATCACAAAGTTATTATTTTTAGGTATTAAAATAAGTAAGCAAGAGTTAAAAGTAGATAAATCTATCTAGAGACTCTTTCTATAGTAGTTATTATATATAGCCTACTAATAAGTGCCTGCCTTTAGTATGCTATAGAGTAGCTATTTAACCTCTATAATTATATCTATTATATAGAGATAGCGAATTTTAAGGGGAAGTTAGGCAAGGATAGTATATGCTAATTTAGTTACTAACTAGGTATACGCTTGCGTTATATTGCATAACTAGAGGACGTAACCCTGTTGCAAAAGTAATAGTATAATAGAGAGTATTACTTACTAGGCTATTTATTAGATAGTTAGTAACTAGGTTAAAATCATAGCTTTACTATTATCTATATAACCTTAGATAACTAGTTACAATTTCTTATAGAGCTACTTATTTTTACCCTTAACCTTATACACTAATTACAACTTAAAAATCTATATCCTGCTATACTTTTACTTATCATATTTAATAATAAAAAACACGCCGCAGTCCATAAGTCCTTGGATTTTACTAGCATCTAACTGTTTAAATAGCTTACTAGGTATGGTTATTACACCCTTCTTGCATAGCTTAATTACTAGTGTATAGTTAGCATCCTCTTTCACAGTAAAAACGCAGTTAATCGCAGGGACTGCAGGCATAACTTTTACAGTAAAAATTCAAGCTAGATTCTTCCTTGGTCAGCCTAGGCCTCTTCTTACTAGTGGCGGCTGCACGGCGACTATAATAGAGTTGCGTTTAATTAGAGTATTTGTAGGTGCCTCTACTGCAGTAGTTACTAGTAGTCTAGGTTATATGTGGTTAACAGGGTCCTCTACCTTAGATGGGTTATGCTATAGCTTAATAGTAGTAATAGGGAATTAGCATAGTCCCCGCAGGGTCTCAATAGTGCTACTAGTGCTGTTGTTAGTAGTTAATTAATAGGGTTCTCTCTAACCTTTGCCTTAGTAGTATACCCTAACAAGCAATTATAGAGAGAGGGCTGCGCTTGTTATAGTGTTAGGTCTGTTACGCGTTATAAGTGCCTTATTAACCTGCCTTTTTGTATAGATATTATAAATCTCCTCTATTGCCTTTTATATAGCTTCTGCGCGCTACAGGGTTGAGGGCAATAGAGCTAAGTCATCGTTAATACAAGGGTATACACCAAAGACTAATAGCGTGGGGACGAGGCTATCAGGGCCCGCAGTATTGTTAATTGCTTTCACAGCAAGTTATAGGGCGACTTCAGGTTCAGCCTCTAACTCCACACGGACTATCTTATATGCTTAGTATAGTGTTGCGTGGTACTGTTTAAGCTTGCTAATGCTGTAATAGGCCTCAATAGGGACCTCTTTTACCTTAATAGATAGTACACAAGCGGTATACTTAAATTCAGCCGCGTGAAAATTCAGCCTAGCGTCTATAATAATCTAGTCTAGAGAGCTAAGATATATATTAATCTAGTATATATATAGTACTTCCTATATATACTCTATAGTAATAGAGCATAAAAATCACGCTATATTAAAGGAAGTTATACTATTAATAACGTAAAGTACTAGTTTGTTACTATCTAAGTATATTATATTGACAAAGACCTTATAATTAAAGTTATAGTTATTATAGAGGGTAAACTTAAACCTTCTAGAAGCCTTTAAATTTAGCTAGTAATACTAGTAAAATTTATTAATCTCTTTGATATTTAAGATTACTATCATATAGCTAGCTTGCTAGAGCACTTTATATAGTTAATAGACTAAGAGGTAACTAAATTAGTAATATATTTACTATAGCTCTATATTAGTAAGATAGTATTATACTATACTATACTCTAGCTACTCTAAAAGTATCTATAGGTAGCCCTATTTATATATTACTAGTACTATAGTTATACCCTTGATAAGTATGTTAGCAAGGTTATTAAATCGCACGCTATTAGAGTCTATATCTTTGAGGTATAAAAGAAATAGAGTGCTAGAGGTTATCACATGGAAAGTGAGCTTGCTAATAGGGGTAGGTACAGCAACAGCTCCAAGAGAGTTAAATAAATTGCCACTACTAAATTTAATACTTACTTCGCTAGCGTAGCTCATATCCAGCAGGAATTCTACACCAAGGTACTTACAAAGGGCTATATATTATTAGTAGCCCATAGTTAATACTCAGGCTACCCTAGTATCTAGTATAATACCCTAAAAGGTTTTAGCAGAGTATTAGTTATTAAGCATAAAGACTTTGCCTAACCCTCGCTCTTAGCTAGGGTCTTATGCAAAAGGGTCTTCTTTTATCAAAGTGTGTAAAGTAGCCTGGTTGCGCAGTTGCGTGTAGACCTTCTAGCTATTAATGCTTTCTTTACCAAAAAACGCTATAGATGTGAAGAAAGTCACATCCTCAAAGAGCTCTTTGCTATTATCTAGTATATACTTGTTATTAGTTATATTGCTAAGAGAGTTAGGCTCTTTACCCTTGTAGTTAAAAAGGTATTGTTTAAATCTTTTAGTGAAGTAGCTCCCCTAGAGCCACTTATAAGAGGCATCTCTTTCCTCTTTTAAGTGCGTTATTAACTAATATCCTTCCTTGTTATAAACAAAGCACTTTTTCACTTAAAATACACTGCTTCGCAAGCAGTTACTTTGGGGCCTTGGACCGTACCCTTGTTACAGCAAGCAACTGCTACGTCAGCTGTTATAGTGGCGGTTAGTAAAGTACTGCTAGTCTAGCTCAGGCGGTCCTTCTATAAGGTACTGCGCCTTTTGCTTGTATATAGCTGCTGCATTGCTTACGCTGTTTCTTAACTACATATAAAGTATATTATAAGTCATAGGTAGATTAAGCAGAGCAGCCGCGCACTCAGGTATGCCCTAGTAATAAGCAAGTAGAGTATTATAATAGTTACTATTAGTAGGTATACCTTGCCGCGTTATAGCTCTAACTAGCTTTATAACTTTTTTAATAAGTAAGTCTAGTACTTTAACTCTTATTTTATTAGGTAATTTATAGGTAACTTACTTATAACTAAGCTTTTGTAACTCTATATTATATATATAGTAGACTTTATCCCCTTTAAATTATAATTTAATATTTACTATAAGCATATTAAAACTAATAGCATGGTTATAGAGGTTATTAGTATAATACTCCTATGCGCTGCTCATAAGCATAAATAAGATAGTAGACCTGTAGTGGTTACTAGAGATATTAACCCTTATATAGAGGTTATAAAAAATCAGAAGCTTTGAGTCAAGGGTCTCATAGTTACCGCTACTGTATTTTAACATTGAATTATCTAAATACAGCTTAATAAGGTTAGTTGATTAACAAGTAGTTAGTCTGTTAGTTAGAGGAGCAGTTATACTTAGTAACTACCTCTTGACTATAGTAGTAGTTATAGGCAAACTTAGTATGAGGGAGGTTTCATTAGTTTACCTTTTAAATAGGGGAGGTTTAAATAAGGGGTTGCTATATGAGGTACGTTATTAATAATCTAACTTATCACATGACTTACACAAAAAGTCTATACTTTCGCAGCTGTTATATACCTCATTAATTGATAGTAAGAGAGTAGCTTATAGGATTTGTTTAATATTTTATATAAAGTCTAGGTTATTAAGGTAGTTATAAAAGACCTTATACTTGGCCTCTATTTTATATATTATCTTATTATCCTACCTTAGGAAGTGCTTGTCATTAACTAGCTTCTTTAACTTTATACTAATAGTGCTTTTAATAGGCTCTTTTATAACTTATATACTATAGCTAATAATAAAGTTATAGAAGGTAGTTATAACTACTCTTAAAGCAGTATTAAAATCTATATTAGACTAATCTTTAAATTTATTATAGACTTATTACCATAAGTCTCTACTGTAGTAGCCTTGTTCTTTATACTTAATTAAGTAGTATAGGATAATTATATTTAGTAATTTAATATAGTTAGAGGGTAGGCTACCCTCTAAGACTTTATCTAAGTACTTAATACCTTAAATTAATAGGTTGATAAACTTGTAGTATCCCTTAGGTATAGGTTTGTAATACCTGTGCGCTGCGCTGGTTGCGCGCTTGCTTGCATGCTCTTTAGCAGCCTTAGAGGCGCGCTCTATAGCAGTTACTTCTTCTTGTGTTATTGCAGTTACCCTCTGTTAGCCTAATAGCCTCTCAAACATAGGCATTTCTTCTAGTAGACTAGAAGGTATATATGTATATTAGAGAGATTACTGCTAGTAGTATAGGTAACTACTTAGTTAACGGGGTCTTACTTGCTTTCTTTACTAATAACTTAGTAGCAGTATTACCTATTAATATAAGCCTTCCTCCTTCACACTGAACTTACTGCTTGTTAAAAAGAGCCTTTTGCGCGGTCTCATTATAACTCTTATTGCTTGTTAAAAAAAGCCTTCCTCGCGCGACACTTACTACTTATTAAAAAGAGCCTTCTTTACACAGGCTTCCTTAGCATTGGTCGCTTAAGGGTAATTAGAGGTATATTTTAAGTAAGAAAAAGAGTATAAAAAAGAGAGTTAGAAAGAGAGAAGGAGTAAAAAAAAATCATAGAAGTTAGAGAAGGGGAAGGGAGGTCTATTATACTCCTATAGGCCTATTAGACTATTAGGTTATTTAATAGCTTAGTAGAGTTACTTTTTAAGTAACTATAATAATAGTTATAAGTCTAAAGTTAAAGTAATAAAAAGGTAAAGTTAATAAGGTTATATTAAGGTAGTTAATAGTAAGTTATTAACAGTTATTTAGTATACAAAGTATAAGACTTCGCAGTCTTATAATCCAACGATTTTTTAGCAAAAAATCAGTATCTTATAGGTTATAGCTTCTCATAATATAACAAAGTTAACTTACGCAAATCAAGCTTGCACACTTATAGTACCCTTTTTAGGGGTACTATAAGTTTACTATAACAGTATTTTAAGCTAGTTATCTATACAGGAGAAAGCACAGAACTATCCTACTACTACTATAGGGTTTAGAATAGTTCTACCTCTTCTTAACTAGCCTTGCTAATCTACAGTATTTACAATAGTAGTTCAACCACTAATTAGTATTAGTAAGCAAGGCAAAAGAGGTCTAGTAATAACTAGTAGGCAACAAATAAGGGGTCTTAAAAAGGGTTAATTATACGTAAAGAAGTTTAACTATTAAGAGGGCTGCTAGGTTGAGCTAGCGGTAAAAGTAGCTGCCGCGGGTGGGCCCGCAGACAAGCTCAGACCGGTCTTATGTGACTAGTGGGATTGGAGTTAGTAGGTAACTCCAATAGATCCTAACGATAGGCTAGCATCACAACAAGTATATATAATAATAAAGTGAATTATATAATATAGTATTAATATTACTATATATACTATATATACTAGATAACTATATATTTACTTAGAAAACGCCTATATATTATAAATATATAAGATATCTATATATAAAGAATAGTTCCTTTAAGTAAGAACTATCTATCTAAGGAGAAATCTAGGAAATAAGAATATAGTTATAAACTATATAACTAAGATGTTTTAGAAAACAACCTATAAGAATATAGTTATAAACTATATAACCAAGGTGTTTTAGATAATAACCTAGAATATCTAAGAAATCCTTAGAATATATAGAAAATAAGTATAAATAAACCTCTTATATCCCTTATATCCAGCTAGAAAGCAAGGTAAACAAAAAAGCTCTTCTATTATATTAAAACAATATATATCTTATTTTATCTCTTATCTCTTATCTCTAACCTTATTACCCCACATAGCCTCTAAAAGAAATTACTAATATACTTTAGATATAATAAGACTATAAAGATTATTAAAGAATATTACTACTAACTAAAGCTATTATTAAATATTAAATACTATATTTAGAACTATTATACTTATTATTATACTTAGAAGCCTATAGATAAGCTATCTAGAGAATTCCATTTACTATTAATACTAAACTACTTATAAGAATATATTATAACTAACTTTATATCTTATTTTAAGGATAAGTATAGGTATAATAACCTATAAGTAGTTATTAATTAATTAGGTAAGAGAGTAGTCTCTATATTCTATTATAAAATAGCTATTACTTATAATATAGCTTAGATATTCTATAAATATATACTATCTATCTTTAGACTTTCTAAGATAGTTATCTTAGATTATAGCTTTTAATTTATATCTAACTTCTAAAGAGAACTTTATTAACTTTATAATATTAAGATATAACTCTTTATAGTAAATTACTTCTAAACTAATAGCTAGATAAAAATCCTTAACTAGTATATCTTCTAATACTTATACTCTCTAATAAACTAGTATTAGAATAATTAAAGTAAGATAATTCTAGCTATAGACTTTATATATATTATACTACCTAGTAAAATTACTAAGCTATTACTATGTAAAGTAGAATTTAGTTAATTTCTTTAGATAAGTTTTAATTAAAACTATTAAACCTAAAAGTTTAATAATACTAAAAAAAAGCTTAACTAAATTTATACTTAATAGTAAGCTTAAAAGATTTATAAATATTAATAAATTACTAGAGAGAATTTAAAAGCTATATAAGAATATTATTACTACTATATAAATTATTACTACTAGTTTAATAACCTAAAGGTTAGTAATAAAGTATTTATTAATATTTTTATTAGAAGTAAGATAACTTCAATAAGTTTTAAAACCCTTAAGCTAGCTTTTATTTTATTATTAAAGCTAGCTTAAGAGAAACCTAGAAAGTTATACTACTTAAAGGTATTAAAGCTTACCCAGTATTTTACTTTAGTAAGCTTTAAAAGGTCTCTAATAACCCCTTATTAAGATAGTAATAGAAGTTACTAATACTAATACTTAATACTAATAATAAGCTAAAGTATAAGATATTAAAGGTACTAAAGTTAAGAATATATTATTAGAAACTTTAATACTAAGTTAACTAGATAGGTTATAATAAAAACCTTATATAATATAATATAGAAAGCTTTTATTACTTATTAGTAGTACTATAAGCTTTTTAGAAAAGAAATCCTACTATTACTAGTCTACCTTATAACTTATTTCTATAGTTATAAGCTATTACTTTAGATATTAATATACTATTATATTTAAATAATAATTTACTAATACTAGAGAAAACCCTAATATCTTAATATTATATACCCTTATAAGCCTACTCTTAGTTTTTGAGCTATTACTTTACTATATTTACTTTTACCTTAAAAAAGTATTTCTTAATAAATAGATTTAGGTATAAAAATAAGAAAATTAACTTATATTAAAAATATATTAAAAACTTAAATTAATATTATAGATAATATTACTAGGAAAGAGAGAGGTATTATTATAAGCTAATAGGCTAATAAGCTAGTATTAATATAGCTAGAACCTATAGCTAGAAGAGGCTATAACCTACTAAAGGTTATATAATAAAGAGCTAGACTACTAATATAAAGGCTTTCTAATTACTAGTAGTAGAGCTATCGGATTTTTTCCCTTCTTTATCTTAAAGTCTTTATTAATAAGTAATATAATTATAAGTTATCTAACTATTAATTACTACTATAATATTAGTATTTACCTATTTTACTATATACAAGATATCTTACTTATTAAATAGCTTAATTAAAGTAATAATTAATAAGTATTTATCTAGCTTCTCTTAATTTATATAAGCTTTAGTATTATAGATATCTTATTAAGTAAATAAGAAATCTAGAAACTACTCTTAAATAATAATATATATATTATATATCTAGATACTAACTTATTAGCTAGTTATACTAATTATATCTAAAATAAGCTAAATAAGCTTATAATAAGAAGAATATATAAATATCTTAAAGCTAGAGCTATAATTATATTAATTATACTAAGGCTTTAAGTAATAATATAATAGCTACTTACTTTTCTCCAAGGCTTTTATAATAATTTACTATTAATAGTTATACTTTTAAGACTTATACTATTAAATACTAATACCTTTTATAAGCCTAAGCTACTTAAAGTAATTATATTAGATAGTATATTACTTAAATTAGCTTTAAGCTTTATACTTATTTTACTTTATAATATTAAATTTATTAGCTTTAGTAAAAGTATTAACTTAATTAAAGAAAGTATTAAAAGTCTACTTAGAATTACTAGAGATTAATAGATTTAAAATATTAATTATAAAAGAAAAGAAGAGTTAGTTACTTAGAGTATAGTAAAAAGCTATAGTTTAAAAAGATATTTTAGTTTAAAAAAGGGATTATTATTAAAATAAATAAGATAGTAATTTATCTTAAGAGCTTTATTCTTTTATTATTATTAAGTATAGTCCTATTATTAGAGAAGTATTATTATTAGCTATTAATTAGTACTAATAACCTATTAAATAAGTTTGAGAGTAATATTAAACTATTATATTATAAAATAAGTAGGTTATTAAAACTATTTACTTAGAGAAGAGAGACTATACTCTTAAGAAAGGTATAAAAAAGTAATTAGTTATATTTATCTTATTTCTCTAGAGAAATAGTAAGTAAGGTAGAGTATAAGCTTTATAGCTAGGTAATTATCTATAAGAAGTTATATTTCTTATATATTAGCTAGAAGCTTAGTAATAAGGTTATATTACTCTTAAGGATTACTAACTCTATAGAACTAGCTAATACTAGGACAATTATTAATAGAGATAGGTAATAATAAAGGTTTATTAAATAATAATAATAGGTTATAATTAGGTATAGGTTACTCTCTAGTAATATAGCTTATATTAAGTAGATAAATAGGTTAAGGTTAGTATTATAAGGTATTTCTATCTTAAGGTTAGAAAGCTATTATAATATTATAAAGGATAAAGAATATAGTACTATAATTAAGGGAGATAGAAATAGTAAAATACCTTATATAGGTTTAGTAAAATTTAAGTATACTAATAATATTTTTTCTAACTAATTAGAGTAATAAATAGTAGTACCTATATAAGAGTAGTACTTATATATTAATATATAGTACTTATATATTAATTTTATTAAATTTATACTTTAATAGTTTTATATACTTTAATTACTATATATTATATACTTACTTATAAGAAGTTACTAATAAGTATATTATATAACTCTACAAACTATAACATATTAATAAAGATATAGTTTACTATATCTAAATTAAGTAATATAAACTTATTTAAAGTATATATTAGTAATAATAAGTAAAAGGTTATAGTAATTTTTACTTAGTAATAGCTATATAATTATTAGTTCTTTTACTATATCTTATATATTCTCTTAATAAGCTCTTTTAACTTATTAACTTAGTTTTTTACTTTATAGATATATTATTATATATTATATCTATTTCTCTAGCTTTTTAATTAGTTTTTTAATAATATATACTAATACTTTAAGAATATATAATACTTATTATAAGCTTTATATATAGGTTATAGCTTAGATTATTACTAGTTAATATTACTAGTACTTTCTTAGTAATAGTATAATTTTCTATTATTATTATTATATAATAGCTTATTTATTATTCCTCTAGAGCTCTTAATGAAGCTGAATATACCTTATATAGCCTAGCTATATAGTACTTTATTACTCTTTACTTTAAGTTACTTTATTACTTTCTTAATACTACTTTTTACTTAAGGTTATTAATTATATTCTTAGTTACTTATTCTATAGTATATATATTAATCTATATAAATAATAGGCTATTTTATAAGACTAATTAAAAGTAATTCAGCTAGAAAAATAATATAAGATATAATATAAGTGTAGGAGTTATAGGGGTTGTGATACAGTTAACCAAACGTATCAATAGGCAAGTAACACTAATAATAAAAGTAAATACCAGATCTCTATTATATGTTATTCTTAGGTGTAACTATCGTGGGCCGCCCGGTTGAAAAGGGCGGTAAATACTCCCCACCAGGTGTGGAGTGCCTTCGGCGAATCGCCGGTTATTAACCTGGTGGGGTTGCGGCGGAATTACGGTTAATCCGCCGCCGCGTTATCAGGGTTAAGCCCGATAACGCCGATCGGTCTTGCGATAGCTGGCATCGCAACAATAAGGTTAGCTTAAATAAGTATATTATATATATTATCTTATTTTATTACTTAAACCTCTATCTCTTTAATTATTAATAATTACTTTAAAAAGAACTTTATTAAAGTTTACTTATACTTCTTTATTACTTATTATAGTTATACTTATTTATTTATACTTATTATAACCATAAAGTTATTTATTTACTAATAAACTTTATAAGTAGCTTAATAATACTACATATATAAGTTAATAGTAACTATTTAATAAATTATATTCTTAATTTTAATTACTTTCTTTCTGTACTTATTATATATAAATTATATTTATTAAGCTAACCCTTAAAAGCTAATTAAGTTTACCTAGTATATATTTTTAATTTTAGTATTATAACTCTATATTTATAGCTTAGCTACTAAGAACTCTTTAATAGAAATAAACCTAAGTTTAGTCTATAGGAAAACCCTACTTTTTAAAGATAATTACCTTAACTCTCAATAAACTAATATAATAATATCTCTTAATATAACCTCTTTAATTAGCTATAAGCTCTATACCTAGCTAGAGGCTTATCTACCTAGAACCTTACCTTTTATATATACTTAGGTAATAGTATATATAGGTTCTTTTTATCTTTTCTAATTACTAATTAGAAAGTATAAAAAGTACTTCTATAGTTAGAATTAAACTAATAAGTTATAAAGTAACTACTATTAGATATATATTATTATATTATATAGGCTTCTTTACTTATTATATACTTTTACTTATATCTTATATACTAAAAGAAAAAAGGTATACTATTTAAGGTTACTATTATTAAGATCTTTTACTATCTTAGCTAGCTAAGGTACTTAGATAATACTTAGTATTATTATAGTTTATAAGTATATTATATATTTACTTTTCTTATTATTTCTCTCTAACTTCTTAAAATTAGATATCTTTATTTTATATAGCTCTTATAAGTATTTTATAATACTTAGCTATATATTATTAACTTCTAAGTTAATATATACCTATATCTTATTATCTTAAGTAATACTTTAAATAAAGTTAATCTATATTAGCTAGTTATATTTAATATATAAAGTAATTATACTTATTATATCTTTTTCTTTATATTTTATTATAATTAATAGATATTATTATTTAATTAAAGAGGTACTTTAGCTATTATAGAAGTATATATTAAACTATTAATTATTAAATTATGGGGATTGTAATAGTTAGTTATATATATATTAATATAATATATATATATATATATATATTAATATAAAATATATATATATATCTAGCTATTTATATAGAAATCTAGAAATAAGGCTACCTCTTTAAAGTAGAATCCTAGTAAATCTCTAGCCTCTAATTAGTCCAAAATCTTAGATATCTATTATAAATATAAGTCTTATTATTTATATATTTTCTAGCTAATTACTATATTATTTCTATATATTTAATAACTTTAATTAGTTAAATTACTTAGAGTTATTAATATTATAACTATTTTATTATTAATTATAATAATAGCTATAATATATATTATATATATTATATATAATACCTTAAGTAATCTTAACTAATACTTATAATTTAAATTATTAATTATTAAAGTATATAATTATAGTAATAATCCTCAATTAAATTTATATATATATATCTATATAACTATTTTTAAGAGATTTCTTATATAGTTTTACTTAAAGTATTACTTAGAATTTAAATATATATACTATTAAATTTTAATTATTTAAGTAATAAAATTTTATTAAAGTACTTATAAAAGTAAAGATATTTTCTTTTAAAAAATACTTTAATTATTATTAAATACTTTAGTTACTTTAATATACTCTCTTAATCTTATATATTATACTAAGCCTAATTTTTATACTAAGAGATTTACTAACTAATAAGCTTTTATCTACCTTCTTAAGATAGTTTAAGTTATAATAGATCTAAGTAGTAATTTCTAGATTTCTAGCTCTTTCTAGATCTTAGTAGATTTATTAGTTACCTCATCTCTTAATCTGGTAAGACTTGAACTCATGGCCTATAGAATTTAATAGTAGGGGTAGGCGTTAGACGCTTACTGACGCAGCCAGCAGCTCAGACTGTTAATTGTCAAAGCGCCTATAAAAGTAGAGGCACCCCCTCTTAGAGGATACTTTGGTTGCTGCTAAATACTCTGGCTACTTTGACAAATCTATCCTAGCAATGTACCTAACATTTTACTGTGGACCTTTCCTTATCCAGCCCAATGGGCCTGGAGGTCCGTGCCAGTCGCCGGCATATTGTGCCCACTTTGACAACTGGGGCCTCAGGTTTTATGCACAACCACCTGGGTAGGTAGAGGTATCTGGCAGTTGTGAATGCCTTTGGCGATGAGGGAAGCTCTTCACTGCAAGCAACCGAGGAGTAATGGAACACATCCAGGGCTGAATTATCTGTAGAGCAAAGCCATTATGCAACCTGTCAGCTTATCACTCCGCGCATCGTCTTAAGTGCACACAACCACCAAATCAACGTACCGACAAATAACGACCCGCAACTTGAGATGGCCTATAGTTGACTTGGACCTCCCACGCAAATACAGCAGATTCGCATCGCAACCGTTCAAGCTTAGTCAACCCTTATGGCTCAACAGCTACCAACTTTAGCGCTCACTGCATCGTAGTCTGTCTTTTCTTCTTCTTCTTTTTTTTTCCATTTGTTGATTGGGTTTGTGGTCTCCTTATACAAAGTCTGAGGTGAGTGGCCTCCGCGAGAGCTGGCTGATCCTTCCTCCTCTTCTACCTTCCCTGTCTCTCGTCCATCGCCGATGTCTATACTACACTATGCACTCTCTGTAAAATAATACAACAGACAAGCAATGGCCGTCTCCGAACCGGAGAGGGGCCGTTTTGCTGTACGAACCCTTTCCGCCCCCGCATAATAAGAGATTGATATTTGGATTGGGGGGGTTGGTAACATGATGGGACAAAAATATCAACCGTTTAAACACCTGCCATGCAAGCCCTCTCCTTTCCGTCTATAACCGCTTTGGCGTGCGAAGAGCCGTTCTACACGCCCAGCCGCAAGGGAGGCCGAAGATATTGGTACAAAACGAACACGGGGAACACATGTTGCTCTCGGGGCTTGCCCTAGGCCGGGCCGGAGCCGGAGTCCTTCTTGGAGTCCTTCTCCTTCTTGGAATCGTCCGCCTTCTTGTCCGACGCCGACTTACCCCCGCTCTCCTCGGAGGGCTTCTGGTGGGCCGGGTGGTTCGTCAGGGTGTGCCACATGGACTTGAGGAAACCTTCGTTCTTGTGGGATTCGGAGTCGTCCGGCGAGGCCGGCTGGGTTCTGCTTGAGGGAATTAGCACGACGGGGTTCCGCTGCGGTCGACGGCAAGATGCCACGGATAAGTAGGGGATTTTCTGCCTTACCCCTCTGGCGTGACGTTCATGATCCGTCGGGCCGTCTTGTCTCCCATCTCGTTCGCCAGCATCTCCACCAGGGTGCGCTGGTTCGCGCTCAGATACTTGGGCATGTTGACCTTGAACTCGACCTTCAGGTCGCCGGATCCACCGCTCCTGCCGTTGAGCTTCTTCATGCCCATGCCGGACAGCGTGAGCCTGTCTCCCGAGTTTGTGCCGGTGGCCACCTTGACGTTCACCTGCCCGTCGAGCGTGGGCACCGTGACCTCCCCCCCGAGCATGGCCGTCGTGATGGGTATGCTTGCCGTGTAGAGTATGTCAGAGCCCGCCCGGCGGAACTTGGGGTCGGACGCCACGCGCACAAAGACGTAGAGGTCGCCCTTCTGCGTCCGCACGTTGGCGTCGGCGTTCTTGCCCGTGACGGGCGCGTCGCCGCCGCCGTCGACCCGTAGCCTCATGCCGTCCTCGATGCCGGCGGGAATGTCGATGGTGATGGTCTTGCGCTCCCTCACGACGCCGTTGCCCGCGCAGGACCTGCACTCCGAGCCTCGGGGGATGGTCGTACCGGTTCCGAGGCAGGCCCCGCACGTCGACGCCATCTGGAAGCCGCCGTTCATCAAGTGCACTCGTGTTCCGGTTCCGTTGCATGACTTGCACCCGGATCTCTTGGTGCCCTGCTTCAGGCCGCTGCCCCTACACGTCCCGCACTCGGTCAGGGGCGTCACGGTGATTGTCTTGCTCGTTCCCTTGGCCGCCTCCATGAAGGATATGCTGGTTTGCACCTCAATGTTATCGCCGACCAGCATCTCCTGCTGAAACGGGTTCCGGCCGCTGGCGCGGCGCCCGAACGGAGATCCTTGACCGCCCGTGAATGCCGAAAAGATATCGTCAAAGTTGAAGCCACCGCCGAAGCCTCCCGCCTGGCCACCGAACCCGCCACCGAAAGGGTTTCCTGCTCCTCCGAAGGGATCGCCGCCGCCGGGTGTGCCGCTGGGGTCAAAGCCAGCGGCACCGTACTGGTCGAATTGTTGTCTCTTCTTCGGGTCGGACAGGATCTCGTATGCGCTCTGGATGTCGCCGAACTTCTCCTTCGCGCCGGCATCCTTGTTCGTATCGGGATGATACTTCTTCGCCAGGCCGTAGTATGCCTTCTTGATATCAGCCGCAGACGCAGACTTGTCGACGCCGAGGGTCTTGTACGGGTCGCTTGGGGCGAGGTTTTTGGACGTCGTGTGGAAGGCCTGTCGCACAGCTTGATCAGCAAACATATAATAATGACAAGACACATCAGCACGCGACGAAACTTACATGCTTAGACACGGGGGCATGGCATGTCACCCGTGCAGCTGACGAGTTCGTGGGTCGGATGGTGTAAGTGGCGGTGTGAATCTGGGCGCGCTTGCAGACAGAGCCCTTGAGCTTGGATTGCCGGGAGATGCGACTGGAAAGCAGGCGACCCGGGGCCGCTGCCTTGGTAAGAATGTTTGCATTCATCGTGAAGCTTGATGATGCATCTGAAGCAGTTGTCACGCAGAGTTTAGGGGTTAAATTGACCGGGGGCGCGAAAAAGCATTGGCGCGCAAGTGGAACTCTCCCGCAAATTCTCTGCCCTTCGATGCCATCGAGAGACGGGATGATATCAACCTTTTTTCCTTTTTTTTTTTCTTTTTTTTGGCCCGATGCTAAGCCGAACAGCAGTCATTGCCTCAGGCATAAGCGGCACTGCAGTGCGGGTGGATGCAGGGGGTATCGGGGCGATAGAGAGACTGCTGTAATAATCTTGTGTGGAGTCTACCTACCTAGCAGCCTAGGTACCTACTAATACTAGGTAGGTAGGTATCTAGGTATCTACGTAAAGTTCCATGGCTTCACGTCAGCAATGCGACGGCTTTAAGTGGCTCGCGAAGCTGGCCCCACATTCGCGGCAATGCGCGTTGTGCTCGAAATCGCAGAGAGATACGGATGCTCCGCACAGGTACACTGCGACAGGACTCGACGAGGACCAGCATTTAAATCCATGGCAGGCACCCGGTTCCGAAAGCAATATTACACAGACGATCCAAGAGTTCGGTTCCAAAAACGCCAAATATCATTACCAAGTAAGTAGGTAGTATATCATAGATATGTAAAACTGCGAGAAAGGGCTATGCCTTTTGTCGTGTTTCGTCATGAGATTTCCCGCCCATGTGAGGTATCGTTATGCAGTCCAAATCGCCCAAACAGCCGGCCAGGTCATGCTCCAGCGGCGACTCAATCGTATATCAATCAGCTCTCGTCGATACTTCCAGTTCCCAAGAAAGCCCCTTTGCCCATTTTACAATGTTGTCATGCGTCATGAGGTGTTGATGTAGACCGTTTGTGGCGGTCGCTTTTCGTGATGGTGTGGCTCCTAACCTTGTGGATGAAGTCGACGATGACATCGTTCTCTTGGACCCCAACCCCATTGAAATGCTTCCGAACAGACATTGTGAGTTGTTCCTTGCTCTGTCTTCTGTTCTCCTTCTTCCGAGCCATCGTGGGGGAGTGTAGACCAATGCCACCGGGCCGTGAGAGTACCAGTTGACGGTAGGAGCAAGAAAATGAGGTGGGGGTGTTTAGATGGTGCTCGCGTCGGTATGCGTGTAGGGTGTCTCGGTCAAATGTGCTCCATTGTATCTGCCAGAAGAGAAGATCAGCAAGCCGTGACTTGTGGGAGGGAACTCGAGGCGACAACGGTGTGTCACGGCAAGAGGAGGCTTACCCCTGGAGTCTGAGCCGTCTCCTTCGCGGCGACTTGAACATCCGCAACGGTGTTGGCGTTTGTTACTTCCCGCAATTGGGAACCCGTCGAGCTGCCCACACGGCGCAGCTTTCCGTTCGAGTGATGACCGCCAGAACCAGGTGCGTGCTTCTCCTTGGGGGCGGTGCTTTCAGACTTGGTATCGTCGTGGGCGGCCGTCTTGGAGGACTTGGGCGCCATGACGAAGGAGGAACTTGGTTGAGAATTCGCCGAGGCCAGTCGTTATTGGGTTCGGTCAAGGTCTTAGGGTTGGGGAGAAAAAGGACGTAGTCAGGTGTCACATCGTAGTTGGTACAGAGATAAGGGGAGGAGGTGGTGGGAGAGAGGGAGGAGATGGGTGCTAGGGACGAGCAGGGGATTTTTTTTCTCACGTCATGGCTCCCAGCACCAGCGCCGCCGCTGTTGGTTGCTGCACCGTTGGCTGTTGCCCAGGGATCGCCCTGCCTGGCGTCGACGGGTGAGCTGCGGGGACGCACAAGTCGGCGTTCGGGGTTGATGTGGACGGCCAGCGAGCGCTGTGCCTGGGACCCGTTGCCTTCCAGGGGATTGAGGGTGGCGGTACGTACCCATCGGACCTGTCCACAAAAATTGCCGACCAGCAAAAGGGCTTACCTAAGTCGCCCACACAGTCTCGTTGCACTTTCGGCCCCAACATCCAGCGCCTCACTGCTCTTGTTGTTTCGCCTTCTGGAGTAGCAAGTAATTGCAATTTGGGACGCCGGTGGTTTATCGGGACAGCTTCGGAAGCAGAGAGAACGGCACAATTCCCGACTACATCGTCTCATTATCCCGGCATCAAATTTTGAAAGACAAGGTTCGGCAGAGGACGGAGACAAAGAAGCCTGGGCTTCACCGTTGCGCAAGTCTATTCCCAAAAGAACAAAGCTGATGGAAAGCCCGTCCGATACCTATTGCCAAGTGACTACCCGAGTCTAATAGCCATCCCATTTGAGCCGGAAGCGATGCCCCAGTTGCCTTGTCTGGATTGATCTGTAGCCAACGGACGTTTTCTCCGCGCGATACTGGTACCAATGTAAGCACTTGGTCCCATCAAGTAGGTGGGCTTCCGTGAACGAGCCATCATCAGCAGAATACCAAGGTTCGGAAACAGCGTGGCCTAGATCACGGCCGCTGCGAACTATGACAATGGTAAGGACGAAAGTCAAGTCTTCGGATCAACACCTTGAGGAAACGCACGCCCATAATCTTTTCTCATTAACCTTAACCTTGCCCCCCACATTTCCGCGTTGGGTCTTGGGATAATTAATTAGCCCAAGAAATCAGTCGCGCGGACCGCGCTTTGCAAATTGCAAACAGAGGGGCCTCTGGCTTTGGATAGCGCACAAGACAGCCCATGATTCCAGTTGGATGAAGTCGATAAGTGGCACCTTGAAATTCGGCTTTTGATCTGTGGGATGTTGCTGGCAAAAATGCCTATCCGCTAGAAGCGCGGTGGCCCAGGAGCCTGGGTCGCTATCTCGCACGCAATTGATTTCGCACACATTCCGAGGTAGTGTCATCCCACGTCCAGACGCAGGTGGACCATGGGACCCCCAAACTTTCTTTCAACGCCAACCTTGAGGTACAACGACCGTTGCATTTCCTCTACTTCGTTTTTCTGCACAATAGCAGCCCTCTATCTGGTCTTCCATATTCCCCTTTCTCTACGTCGACATTAAGGGAAGGGGTAAAGAGGGGAGGGGATTTTATGGCCCTCTAGATCATCGAGTCATCGATTGATGTCCTTCCCCATCTCAAGGTTCCGCGGAGGGGTGAAAATTCGATGGTTGGTTTGGCACTTTGCTTTTTCTCATTCACAAAATCTTGACTGACGAGCATGCGTTATTGGTTCGTCGTTGCCGCTACTGGTAGAAGCTTACGAGAGATCAGGCACGGCTGCTCAGCATATTCTTGAACACTCTCAACCCGCGATGCCGCTGCTGACGCGTGAAAGGGCTTCATAGCTCCGCAGTCTTTTGCGCGCATTGGTCGTTGGCAATATCCGTCTCCCTCGGCACCAGTCAACAGCAAGAAACCGTCCCATCGATAGAAGCTAGATGGTCAGGATAAAGCTGATGTTTCTCTGTCTCTGTTCCGTTGGCGGACCTTGCGGTCCAACCCTCAACAACTGGTCGTTAAAAGGCCCCATGTCCTTGGGAGCAGCTTACGGTGAGTGGGGTTGGCAGCCCATGATTTGTTCACAAAATGCTGACTGGCGATCAGCTAAAAGATCCTTGTCGCCTTCTCCACCAGGCTGATCAAGAGAGTTAGATTCGTGACCCCCTCAGCCATCAGAACTGACATCTCAGTGGCACAATGGCTCCCCTCCCAGCCCAACCTGTCGAGTTAAATGCGGAGTTGAGAAATCCAAGCCATACTTTAGTACGTTCACGGTAGATGTCATCGTGCGAAGCGCGCCAGGTCCAGCGCCCTTAGTTCTACGAGAACACTTACATCCTGAAGCTATACCAAACCACGGAAAGATATGTCGTCTTGCATAGCGACACAGCCTGCGCACACGACCTGATCTAGTTCAAGGGATGTCGCGGATTCTTTCCGTTGCAAACCGCGGCTACACTTTCTACGCTCTCCGTCTGCCAAATGGTTGTGGTCGCATCAAGATGTGTTACTGAGGGGATTCTGGCTTTGTGCCCCGCTCGCTACACCCTCATGGGGTGGGAGGATAGACCCTCCCTGTGCGGGGTATGATCGCCAAAAAGGGTCTTCCAGGAAGAGAAAGAGGAAGAATACGGAGCACGAAGCACGAAGCACGAAGCACTTTAGGCTTGTCAGACGTGTTTGAGGTTGCTGGGTTTTTTTCCCCTTTCCCTGGCTCTGATGCAGCAAGCCTGATGAGGGGATTTATTTCTACGTAGTAAACGGGGGTTGAATAGGTAGGTACAGCCATTCCTGGCCGAAGCTGCAGTCATGTCTGATTGGGAACCCATTACGAGATGGGAAGGGCATGGCAGATTGATAGTAGCCCGCGACATACACACTTATGACGGGTAACACTGCGGAGGTGCCCGGACAATGACGAACATCCACCCACAACATCTCAACATAGCTGGTGTCGACGAAGAAGATTCACCCACGCTCGACCCGGGAACGCGGGATTTGTTCCTGGCATTCATTGCACACTTCAGCCTCCGAGCGTGGGGTGTTGATACACAACGACTGGCAACGACATGGCAGCTGCCGCTAGAGAAAAGTATCGTAGCAGTGTGCTGCTTGCCGTCGCTAAATGATTAGTACATGATAATCTTCAAACTCTACAGGCGGGCAATCCAAGCTTCATCTGACAGCTTGGACGCAATGGTCGAGTCAGCCGGCCGGCTCGGTGCGACGAGACACATGAGCGATTAACCACGACACGTAAGGCTGACATGGGGATTTGACACCCTGAGATTTCCTGAGATTTGAAGGTGGTTGACAGCCCCTCAAGTCTCACACTCGTTTTCCATCTTGTCCTTCTCCAGCATCTTCCTTCCTGTTGTCTCTCTCACTCTCTCACTCTCGCTCTTACGCGCGCCACCATCTGCGGCCACTCATTCGCACCATTGACAACCCAATCATCTCGGAGTGGAAAGGGGCCTCGAAGCGAATTGCGTGGTTGTGCAGACTAGCAAGCGCGATGGCTGTTGTACAAAAGCGGCACCGTCTGTGAGTAACCCAATTCCCCAGACTGGCAAAGAGTCGAGGAAACGCACTTGGGAATCTCCAAGAAGTACGTACGTGTGTAGGTGACACGGGCGGCCGATGGACGTACTAATGCCCCGTAGGCTGGGAATGGTGCTCCCCAGGTGGACAAAGTCCAAGCTCCAGGCCGTGCCCCCCATCCCCACACCACACGTCTCGTCTTCTTCAAGTGAACTCACACGCCGACCATCCCTGTAGAAGCTAGTCACTACGCCAGTCACGGTCCGCATGGGTATGCTTGTCGTAAGGTGAAGGATGAGAGCTCTGGGGAGGGGGGAGGGGCGTCGGCGGCATAGTGGACTGAAGGTCTCTGGTCCCAAGCATTGTTGTCTTCTGGTGGCCGTCGTACGACGGTTAACGGCCAGCCAACGGCTATTCGAGGTGCGATCATCGGAGCAGGTTCTGCATGACCCGCCTTGTAACTTCGCTACTCGAGACCATGTGGATCTTATCACGAGAAAAGAATTGCAAGTCTGGAGATGGGCGTCACTTGCCACAACGAATTGCCGACGATTATCCGTTGAGCGAAGGACAATGCGAGGGATGTGACGGAGAGAGTGAGCATTCTCGTACGTGTACAGTTACTCCGATATGTGGAATAAAAGCTCACAACCGGGTCCTCCCCAGCCAGATTCGGATACCAGTACTTAGCTTACTACACTACCTAGGTAGGGAGCGAAAAGAGAGGGAAAGAGCGGGATTAAACAACGCAAAGCGGCGTTGCCTCGGACGGATATGTCGCTTTGCTCCATGTGCAGGAACGCACATGCAGAGGTGGTCACTTGTCAACTTTTTGCCGGGTTGTCGCGAAGGGTACCGAAGACTGTCAATGTTCCGATATTGGGTGGCCTGCATCTTCTATGTAGCGCGATAATACCACCACCACCACCACCACCAGTCCGTTCAGGGCATAGACAGGGACAAGGAAGGAGATAACGTCTTCACCAGAGAAACGGGCAATGCATATCCGTACCCAAGATGCATCAGACGCGAGCAGAAGTCAGGTACAGGTACGAGCCGAGGGAGTCGACTGATATAGTCCGACCAAACCACAGCTTATGCTAGGAACAGGCCTCTCACACTGCGTGCCCTCTTTCCGTTTTCATATTACTATTGTTGTTGCTGTTGTTATTACTGCCATGGTTTTATTTTAGATTTTTCTGCCCTTGTCCACCATTCGGTGTACCTCGCCCCCGCCTCCGCTTCCGCCTCCACCTCCACGAGTGCGCCTCCAACAGAGGTTGCCAAGGGGGGGAGGGCGCAAAGGGAAGCGGTTCTAACAGGATTCCAACCGGCTTTCCCATATTGCGCGACTCTCGAGGCACTAAAGCACCCACCCATGGCGTGGCCCACCACACCTCTGGCAGGCTAGCGCCTATGAGAGCTTAGCTGCCTGGCGGATGGCAGGTCAAGACAGGGCATTTGCACTGCATCGCATCGCATCACGCCCCGGGACCTCGCACTCTCTCTCTCTCTCTCTCTCTCTCTCTCTCTCTCACACACACACACACACACACACACATAGACACTGCCTGGGCTGCTCGGTCGGCTCACCTGGGGAGGCGGGAGGCGGAGGAGAAGGAGGAGCGGCGAGACACACGGGGTTCAGAGGGAGGAAGGAAACCAGTGAGAGAGAGTGTGGGATGGGGAGCGGGAGGTGGCATAAGACTCAGGACCCCCCACACTCGTACTCGGTGGTCTCTTTCTTCCTTCGTCCAGACGCTCGAATGCCTCTTCCAACCCACTTCCCCAAGACTTGGTGCCACTGACGGCGTCACGACGACACAACAAGATACGACACTACCTAGGTACACTACACTATACTCTATTACGCTATACACCACCAACCAACCAACCGGCCAAGCAGACCGCGACTACGATACCTACCTACGTAGGCAGGCAAGGCAGGTCAGGCCAACTTTACAACTTTTCTCTCTAAATATCGTACTCGGCGCCCCTCTCGAGAAGCATCAAGAGATTGCATCGCTTTTGCGTGCCCCGAATCTGGTCCTGCCACCTTTCCCATCTCATCTCTTCTGGGTTGCACCGTCTCGTCCAGCTTGCCTCCCCTGCATCAACCAACTGGGCAAAATCTTCAGGTGAGGAAAACCCACACTCTCCCGTATGTCGCATGTTCTCCCCCCCAGCTCTCCCTCTCTCTCTCTCTCTCTCTCTCTCTCTCTGTCTCTCTCTGTCTCTCTCTGTCTCTCTCTCTCTTCCTTCCTCTTTTTCTCTTCTTCTCTCTTTCTCGCCCCCCTTCGTGGGCTTCCCTTCCGTCTCGCTTGTTAAACTTCCAATAAACCCCTTGGCGCAAGAGTTTTTGGGGCTGGACAAGACATGCCGCGATGGATCGCATACAGTCCGCCATCGTGTCCGTCTTTCCAAACATTGTCGACCAGGGCGCTGCATCATGGTAGGGTTTCATGGGGAAGGCCACTCCAACATGACAGTATGCGACTAGACAGGGCCGAACCACTCCTGCTACCGCTTCAGCTACTTTGCACTTGTCACGGGCGCACCGCACCGCACCGCACCCCGCGACGTGCCTTCCGTCACTGGCCTCAAACTCGAGGTACCTACCTACCTACCTACCTTAACCTGATGGTTAGCTGAGCATCCCGTTGC
Source organism: Colletotrichum echinochloae (assembly GCA_016618095.1). NCBI lineage: Eukaryota > Fungi > Ascomycota > Sordariomycetes > Glomerellales > Glomerellaceae > Colletotrichum > Colletotrichum echinochloae. Next base: position 3,618,609 of record JADEZT010000001.1, on the reverse strand, counting down.
TGGCGCACATCCATGGTTCGCTTAGGCCAATTTCGCCCCAAGGGATCACGCCGGTCCTGGCAGAGGTACCATGAAGCTTGGAGTGCCTGGCGTGCACCAGACCCCTGCAATACACACGGTTCAACCACGGCCACGCCTGCCCAGTACATCACCATCTCATCCCGTCTACCACGACGCTTGTGCCCATGGTTTCCCTGTCTTGCTTTCCAGAGGCTGGACCGCTGTGCCAAGCGTGTGCAATTGGAACCACGGCAGCGCCCCTCCTAGGTAGGGAAGGGAGGAGAATAAAAGAAGATGAGAATAGGACGATGCTATTGTTGTCCCTTTGCACCCCTCATCACACTCCTTTTTCCATCCTCGTCATCGTCCCATTTACTTCTCCAACTGCCTCTGCGCTTCCCCGACCTCTTCTTGTCTGGATATCGGACTGGTTTTCAAAAGACGATCGCACAGAAACCCCTGTCGATGCGCTATAGAAAAACACAGGATCGCGCACCCAGTGGTTTCTTCTTCCTCTTCCTCTTCTTCTTCTTCTCCTTTTTTTTTTTTGGTCAGTCTCTGTCTTTGGTCTAGCCACACGGAGCGATGGAGATAGCGTTGGCCTTGTCTGGAAGTCCCTTGCCCAACTCTCTCTCATCTCGACGGCAAGCTTAGCCCTTCCCCCGGACGCAACGCTTTGTCCACAGCCCATGGTCCCTTGGTCCACTCCCATCCGCAACCTCCAACCTTGCCATCTCTTATTTTTAACATCCACCCCCCCTCCACCCCCCCCTCCTCTCGCGCTCTGTCATGCAGCCGGCGCTCGTCCATTTTACCGCAACAGGCGGCGGGCCCATCATTAATACCAAGATCTCCACAAAACTCCACTCGCTAACCATCCATCCCGACAGCTTGCTTACCTCGCCTTGCCTGGTCTCGCCTCAAGGAAGGGTGGCCTATACCTCGACCGAGGAGTCTCACTCTCGTCCGCCGACTCAACTTTTATCTTGCCCTCTTCACTCCGCCGCCTCAACCACGCCGCTGTCACTGTTGACTTTGCTGGCGGGAGACCCTCCCTCTCAGTCATGTTTTAAATACCCTCTCCAATTGGCTTTGGAGAGGCCCCGAACGCAGGAACAGCAACTACGATTCTGTCTAAGCTTGTACTCTACGGAACCTGACGTACATGACGCGAAAAGCCCTGTGGAACCCAACCAACCCGTCAGTCGATATCTCACCAACACTACGCCGCTCGTTCTGGGCCGAGTATCACTGCTTTTCCGACCATCTCAGCGAGCTTCATCGACAACTCCCCGCACTTTTCCATCGGGTGCGCACGCGCGTGCGCCAGACCGTCCAGCTTCTTTACAGCGACCGGTACATCCCATCACAATAGGACCTGCGCCGCGTGCTGCTTTTGGCACTTGTCGATATTTAGTTTGAGAAGCTGCCAGCTGCGAGACCATGGCTTCTATTCTGCCCGCGCATTCCACCAACTTCAAACCCTCGGATTCCCTGTCTCCCACTAGTTCTGCGCCGATGGCGTCAAAACACGAACCGCGGGCGAGTCCTCAACACTTCATCAAGCAGGAACACGAGGCGGGTAGAGGCAGGCCGCGGCAAGTTTCTGAAGACAGGGATGTCGACATTATGGACGATGACGAGGCCGAAGGGGACGAAGGCAAAGCTGGCTCTTCCAACTCGGATGGCGGCCCCGCAAGAAAGAGACGGAGGAGTCGCAAAGGCCTGGACAAGAAATTCGAGTGTCCCCAAAATGGCTGTGGGAAAAGCTACTCCCGGGCCGAGCATTTGTATGTCTGGCCGTGCAGACTTGGCGACTGCTTCTTTGTGTTGGCTGACCATTTCCTAGGTACCGTCACCAGCTGAACCACGCACCCAAGCAGATATATGCTTGCGACTTTCCCGACTGCAGCCGCACCTTTGTGCGGCTCGACTTGTGTAACCGGCATAGAGACCGCCACACAGCCAAGGGGTCTGCTTTGAATCGCAAAGATTCACTGATGAGCCACCTGTCTCCTACCACAGATCGGCCTCCTTATCCTCTGCAGGGGTCTGCCTCGCCCGAGATCAGTCGGCCGGGCACTGGGTTCGCCAACGTGCGGCAAGCTCAGATGCAGTATCAGTCCCCCAAAGATGTTTCTTCCGGTAGCCCCTTTGCTCAGGCGGCGAATACCCCCCCCGGATATCCCATAGGCGCGCACCACGGTTCCATGGACAGCTACATGCATCACGACAACGGCTATGGGGGTCTCCAGGCCCATCGGCCTCCGCAGCAGTCGCCGAACGGGCCGGGTCCGACGGCTCCAGCGAACGGGGCCTACATGTCCCCGACACCAAGCCAAAACGGCTATCACAGCCAATCACACAACACTCCTCAGCCTGTGACCTACACCAATCAGCAAAACTTTCCGGCCTTCAACTTACCGCCTTCCGACTTCTCCAACGGTGCGGCCAACGGAATCCGCGAGGGCCAAACGTACGCGCCCACCACCTCTGCAGAATACTCCGAGCAGGGCCACCCACAGCAATCGGGCGAGATGATGCTGCTCGACCAAATGTCCATGCCCGGGACGATCCCCGTCTTTGGAAGCGACAGTATTTTGAGCAAATCGCCATATGTCACGATCCCCGAAGACTTTGTTGCCTACCTGTTCAACACGCAACAAGGAGAAGGCTCACCGATGGGTCACATGGTAGCTCCAGGTTATGTAAACAAGTGAGTCTGCACCTTGTGCACGTTTGCGCGTGTGTCCGTCCACGGGCTTGGTTAACAGTGCGCAGCTACGGAGAGGTGCAAAACTCCTACAGCGTCCCGTATGTGGGGACAGAGGGCGTGTCGGGGGGCTATTTTCCCTCTGGCCCTCAGCAGGTCATGGCCGTCAACAACTTACTCGACCAGAACCTTCCAGAGGCCACCATCTCCGAGGAAAAGAGCCAGGAGATCTACGAGTTCATCAACCAGAGGTTTCACGAGAACGACCAAGCTCCAGCGCTGCGGCAGCGTGACAGTATCCTGGAGGGCGATCGTAGCGACGGCGACCATATGCTCAGCAAGCGCATGATGCAGGCGTACATTGGGTCGTACTGGGTCCATTTCAGCGACCAGATCCCCATTCTTCACAAACCAACCTTCTCCCCCGACAGAACACCCAACTTGCTTCTCCTGGCGATGATGACAATCGGCGCGGCCTGCCTCGACAAGACTCACGGGCAGAAAGTCACAAAGGCTGGGGCGCAGCTGTCCAACTTCTTGGCCTGGCATCTTCGATGGGAAATATTCATGGATCCGAACTTCAGACCGCCAGCCAAGTTGTGGGTGTTCCAGACGCTTCTCCTCCTCGAGCTCTACGAGAAGATGTACTCGACGAGAGAGCTGCACGAGAGGGCCCATATCCATCATGCGACAACCATCACCCTGATGCGCCGTGGACGGTCGCTGATTGGAAAGTCGTCCCTTGACTCGCCACCCAATCCTCGAGATGACAAGACGAACGGTTCTCGCCACTCGTCGACTTCAGGCGTGGCTCACACTGCGGATGAATGGTGGAACCACTGGATTACCAACGAGTCGACCAGGCGGGCTGCCTTTGCAGCGTTTGTTATTGATTCGATCCACGCCACAATGTTTGGACACTCCACGGTGATGGTCACTCATGAAATGAGGCTGCCACTGCCCTGCGACGAGGCTCTGTGGAAGGCCACGGGCGGCGCAGAAGTCGGCAGGATCGAGTCCAACCTCCTGTCGAACGGGGTCAAGCCCCTTTCTTTCCTGGAAGGGCTGAAGCGGACCCTCAGTGGGCAAGGAGTTCAAACCAACCCTTTCGGCCGCATGGTGCTCATGGCCGGTCTTCTCAGCGTCAGCTGGCACATGAACCAAAGGGACCTTCAAGTCAATGTACTCGGTGGCGGCGTGTCGCAGGCGCTGGGTGGCCGGGACAAGTGGCGCGGTACCCTGACCAGAGCCTTCGACGCTTGGAGAGACGATTTCGACAAATCGCTGATGATAGCGGAAGGCTCTTCCGATCCTTACCGGTACGATTCCGCGAAGAAGAACGACGCCAACAATGTCTTTGAGAGTCGGACGGTGTTGCATCATCTTGCCCACATGGCGATGCACGTTGACATTGTCGACTGCCAAATCTTCGCTAGGGCGAAAAGGCTTCTGGGAAGGGCCATCGGGCAACAGGATCTCAACAGCGCACAGAGAAGGATGAGGGATCTCTGGGCGCCATCGGCCAAAGCCCGGGACGCTACGTTCTATGCACTGAAGTTTCTGAGCTCCGTTCTCATGCCCGACAGGGACCGCTTGCCGCAGGCCAACGGTTACAAATACGACGAGCCTTACACGGCACGTGACGATGTGCTTCTAAACAGGCCGTGGGTCTTGTACTTTGCCGTCCTCGTCGTCTGGTGCTATGGATTTGCTCTGGAAGGCCCTTGCCCTGGGACACCGGTGCCGGGGACTAAACAGGAACAGGTGCAACAAATGCGGGAATACCTGATGAAATACGGCGGCGCACGCTCACCCGATGATCTCAAGGTGATGAGAGGAGTCAACACCAACACTGCGCTGTTGCTGGTCCTGAAGGACTCGTTTGGAACTACACGCTGGGAGCTCTTGCACGAGGGTGCCAATCTTCTCCACAACTGTCTTCAGCTGAACACCGGAGCCGTCACGATGTGAATAGGCACCGAAACCGCATTGATGAGTTGACGGGCCTCCATTTTCGAGATGGGTCGAGTAGGAATAACCTACCCTTCCGCGGAGGTGCGTATGATGATGGTTTGACGACGACGGGAGGACTTGGCTTGGAAATCTACCACACTTGCCGGTATCGTATTTATGGGAGGACATGAGGACGTCGTGATGATAATGTGCCATGGGAGGGACGGGGCCAAGGTGGCCGAATTACTTGTGCATTTTCCTATGTGCTGTATTGTTGTATCTATACCCCTGTGATACGCTCCTCACGAAAGCGTCACGTTTTGTTTGTGACATGGTAGCGGCATTGGTGCGGAGACGGAGGACATTAGGTCTCAGAGAGTACATTTCTTCATGAAAACGTCTTATCTTGATCACATATCGCTTGCTGCCCTCCCAAGGCCGCACACTTCCAGATGGCCCTTTCCCTGTCAGACGGCCCCAGTGAGAGCCAATGACTAGCCCCTAGAACTGGACGTGAGGGGTGGGATTTGGAGAAACCGAGATATTCCACCTATCCAGACCCAAGTGAGAAGGCGCCGGAGGAAGAGGGGATGGATCGGGATTTATTATACATACTGTTTTCTTAGCGTTTCTTTTTCTTTTCTTTTACCGTCTCCGATTGTGAAAGGTAAAAATAAATAAAGAAAGAAATTGCTCTTTTACTCTTGTGTGACCATAGACCACGGTGTTTGTGTTAAAAGTTCATCATGGAGCACAGTCGGTAGGTGCTGTAAGCGACAGAATCCTTCATGTGTGCATGCGGAGGTTGGGCCCCTCAACCAGGGCCATCACAATCCCTCCCTGTTGCTGACAACTTGTTGAAAGCTTCTGAGAATGCAAAGCGACCGGCCAAATTTATTTCCTAAGCCAACCGGTCTCTGCCGTGGCCGCCATCCCCGTCGCTACTCGCTCAAGCTGCTTGCGCAAGGTTGTGGAGTTGATGCACCGACTCCACAGGCTTCCGCATCCGCGGTCGCCGGGTCCGAGTGGGTCCATTGACCGGTCCGGACGCCGTGTGGGGTACGCTTGGTTAGGTACCTAGCAATACTTACCTCCTACCCGGGAGGGGGGGGTATTTTGATAGTGCCTAATCATTCTGTATCTAGAGTGACCTGATAGGTAGGGGGCACCTGCCCAATACATTAAATCCTAGAAAGTATATACCCCTACTGTCTTTCCTATCATTTACTGCTCTTTCTCTCTGATAAAGCTCTTCACTCTTGCCTTTTTATATCTATCTCTAGTCATTAAGACTAGCTTGACATTAATCTATATCTTTAGGCTTTTTAATAGACTTAGAGAAGAAAATAGATTTAGAAATAAAAAGAGTAGAGAAATTATGAGCATCACTCTAGATATAGTATATATAAAATTAAATTAATATACTGTATATATTAACCTGGTTATAATGATAGGGTACTGTCGAAATACCCCCCCCTCCCGCGTAGGTAGTACAGGGAGGTCGGGTACCTAGGTACCTACCTAGGTACGTCATGATGATTGGATTGGGTAGGCTGACTACACTCCCTGGTGCGTTTTGCGAATATTGCTGGCTGGCTGACTAGACAGACAGTGCAGCAGGCTCGAGATCATAATGGGACTGCCCGAGGAAGCATAAAGACTAGGTTTTCGAGTGGCGGGAAGAGAGAGAGCTCAACCCAGCTGGCGAACCGTGACGGCGTGAACTTGCCTCATTCAGCCGCCCGTCCCCACCGCGCTGATACGTACGTCGGAGCTTACCAGCGACCGTCCCTTAGCTCCGCGCGGGTTCACCACCATGACGGATCGTAGCGGTATCCACACCGCGACACACTCGCACTCCAATCTTCCCCCGCACATCTTGACTGCGTGTGGACCACCCAGGTGGGCGACATAGGTTTGAGCTTCCGTTCCGATGGTCGTTTGGCTTTCGCACCTCTCACCAACAACCCCCAAGCTGCCGAACCCGATCTCTATCAAACCCCTGATTGTGTTTATGACCCTCCGCCACTTTGAATAGCAGAAAGAGACATGACGATGGGCGACCCTGACGGGGCATCGTACAGGATGCTGCATCTCAACCTGCTGCCGGCGGAGATCCTGCATCACATATTCGCGGGTCTCGGCCCCCGCGACCTGGGCCGTATCCCCCGCACGTGTCGGTTTCTGCATGGCTTTGTAAGGGGGAACCAAAAACTTTGTAAAGACGTATATCTGAGCACACTGGTATGAGATCTCATCGCTTTGGCAATCGCCAAAGCCGGGCGTCGACCCTCTAACTGCGGCCGCAGGATACACCACCCCATACGGATGAGGACTTGGACTGGGAAAGGGAGGTGCATGATTTCGTCAGGCTCGAAATACTGTGCGCCGACAAGAAAGTTTACGAGCAGGTGAGATGGATACCCTTCTCCAGTGAAACAAACCCCTTGCCGCATCCGGGCCAGAAGACTCATCAACGCGCACCGTGTGCTAGGTCCATGAACTGCCCTTTGTGTACGACACCGTCGACAGGCTTCTCAAGCATGCGTCGCCGACGGGCGAGACGCAGAACGACGCCGGCACACACGCGGCGTCCCGCAACGCCGCTGCCCTCGCCCGCATCTTCCGCGAGGAGCCCGCGCGCCTGGCCTTCATGACCCGCTCCTTCATCTACGAGCGCGCGCGCGACGAGGTGAAGCCGCTCCGGCTGCCGTCTGTTCCCGACGAGACGCACCAGCGCAGTGCCAAGCTGCACTGCTTGTACGGCCGGCCGCTACTAAACTACGGCCGCACGCGGTCGACACGCGTGTACCCGTACGCCGCGGCAAAGGTGTACGACCTGCGGCAGAACACGGACAGAACCGGGTGGGGTCCGTTCATGGAGGACGGGTCGGGGCGGGTGGACTGGGAAAAGGTCGAGGCCGTCATGATCGTGCTCGGGACCAACATCCGGCTGCAGAGGCTGACGGCGAGGGTGTTTGCGAACCTGTGGGAGAGACCGTTCGCCGGCTCGTGGGCGAGGAGCTACGTGCCCTCGCCGAGCCGGGGCATACAGGACCTGGATCTGCAGGACCCTTACGGCGTCGCCGGGACGTGGCTCAGGGTGAGTCTTCCCTTCCAGAACGCGGCACGTGAGACGCCTTTGCTTACATACGAGGCGGGGCAAATAGGTGGTCTGCTTCGTCGACTACAACGACTTTTTCAGCTTCAACTTCCCCATCGTTGACCAGACGCCGCGCGAGGCCGCGCGACCCCCCTTCGACGTGGGCGAGGCGACGCGCATCATCGTCATGAAGGTGCACGTCACCGACGTGCAGCCGCCCGGCGAGGACGACGGCAAGCGGCTACCCGTGGTGCACTTTTACGGCGTCTCGCGGTCAGTGGACGACTCGTGGGACGAGAATGTCAACTCGAACCTCCGAGGTACGCTTGCTTGCTTGCTTTCTTCCCTTTGTCGCGATACGTGCGTCCTGCCTCGCGGTGGTTTCCCGAATGGGACCGAACTAGCTAGGGCGGCGGCAGCGGTGGTCGTCGTTAATCATTCTCATTCTGATCAGCAGTGAAAGGCACCGTACGCTTGACCAAGGAGGGCGAGGTGAGGTGGACGACGTTCTCCGTCTTCAACGGCCACGCGCGGTGGCGGAGCGAGGGGATCCAGATCGGGGGCGTCGGATCGGCCCGCGGCGTCATGGGACACTGGTTTGATACGTACGCTCCCCCAGCCCCTCTTCTCTCTCTCTCTCTCTCTCTCTCTCTCTCTCTTTACCAATGGTAACGAGACCGCTCGGTATGTTTACTCAAAAATACAAACAGGGACTACGATCCCCATGGCCCCTGCGGGCCCAGCGCCTTCTTCAAGGTGTCGGACCGGGCCCCGAACCCGAGGGAGGACGACGAGAAGCGCATCACTTTCCAGGACTTTGTGCCCATCATGGACTTCGACGCGGAGCTGGCGAGCGACGACGACGACGACGAGGACTATGTGGTGGGCGAGTGGGGCGAGGACGAGGGGGACGAGGACATGAGCGAGGAGGACCTGGTACAAGACCTGATGGCGCTGGCGGACCCGGACCCGGACCTCGTGGACCTCGTGTTCCACGGCCACCACTTGGTCGACCAGTGATGATGGGCGTGCGGAGAGCAGTAAATGGGTTCCGAAGTGAATATTGTTCGTTATCGCTGTACTATTCTGGATACAATGTAACAAGTCCACTAGCGGTTCGCAACATTGACGTGACAGAGAGCTTTTCGAAACCGGGAAATTAACACCCCCCATAAAGGACCTTGTATCCCCTTCACAACTTGCTTGCCGGCGGATCCGTGTTGAACTTGTGGTGCTCGCACGTGGCCAAGATGGAGCCGTCGCGCTTCCGGCGGAGCGTTCCCCTCAGATGGCACAGCTGCCTGCCGATCTGGATGATCTCGCACTCGACGAGACACTCCTCGCCGGCGGGGGCTGGGCGGAGGTAGCTGCAGCTGAGTGTGCGGGAGACGCCGAGGAACTGCCAGTATCCCGGCCGGTCGTTGACGAGGGCCAGGGGCATGGTGGTGAGGGAGTCGAATAGGGTTGCGGCGGCGCCGCCGTGGAGGTTGCCGGAGCGGTTGCAGTGCTCCGGGCGGACGGTAAAGGCGAAGGTGGCGGACGGGGTCGGCGTCAGGGACGTGGAGACAAGGGATATGGAGGGGCCCAAGGCGCCCATCCAACTCTGGCCCAGTGGTCAGCTGCGGCCTCGTGGTGCGCGCGTCTCTATGGAGAGGGGGGGGGGGATGAGTTGAGTGTGGCATGGGACGCCTGATAAACGTACGTCGGACTTGAAGTTACCTGAATCGTCTTTGTCGAGGGCAAGCCAAGCCTTGATGCGTTCATCACCCGTCTTGGCGTCGAAGACGGGCTTGAATAATGCTGGAATCTCTCTGGACATGGTGAGAAATTCGGGATCAAGAAAACAATGGCTGGAGGCGAGATCTAAGAACCCGGTTGAGGAGCTATTCAATGGTTCTGAGCGGCTTTGAAGAAAGCTAGCTCTCTTGTGTGCAGCTGGACGAGCCGCCTTTGTAAAATATACTCCTCAAGATGAGAAGAATGTCTGGTATCCCGAGGAAGAAGCAACGGAACTATATAAACGATGGCGAAAGACAATTGTGCGCCCCATTGAGATGAGTCCTCGTATCTGATTTCACAACATCTCATTTCACACCAGCTTGGGGGGGTCCAAGTCCCCTCCGTAAACAGTGAAGCGGCCCCGCATACTGGGCTTCCCCGGGTTCTGCGCCCCCCCTATCATCGGCACGCTAGTGGAAGTGCCTCGGCAAATCCCTTCGACACGTTCAACCTCCCAATCCTGACAAACCAAACCACAAGAACAACCAACCGATGGGCCGGTCGTCAATCCACACCACGTTCATCGCCATGCCCAGGTAACCTACCTTCTCGCTTTCGCCAACGGATAACCAAAGCGATCGCACCACTCCGATGCCCCCTTGTGGCCCTCCGCCATGGAGTTCATGACCGCCCTCCGGGGCTCGTTCGACGACCAGAAACCCTCCCTCTTCGAGCTCATCTCGGAGCAGCAGCTCAACTCCCTCCTCCCGCCGACGATCCGCTACCTCCTCACCGTCGCGACGCAGCGATACCCGCGCTACCTCCTGCGCGCCCTCAACTCCTTCGATGAGCTCTACGCCCTGTGCATGCTCGTCGTCGAGCGCCACTACCTCAAGACCCGCGGCGGCAGCTTCACCGAGAACTTTTACGGCCTCAAGCGCGAAAAGGCCCTGCACGCCGAGATCCCTCGCGCCAGCGCCGCCGCCCCGGGCGTCGTCAGAGACACCCTGAAGCTCAGCACCAGGGACGTGTGGGCTAACCTCGCCGTCGTCGTCGGCATTCCCTACCTGCGGCGGAAGCTCGACGAGGGCTACGAGGTCAACGCCCCGCGTGCCCTGCTCGGCGCTGCCTACACCCAGATGCCGCCGAACCCGACGATGAAGCAGCGGTTCCTTCACTACTACCGCTGGTTCCTGTGCAACATCTACCCGAGCGTCAACGCCGCCTACTACTTTGCGCTGCTGTCCTTCAACCTGGCGTACCTGTTCGACAACAGCAAGTACCACAACCTGTTCCTATGGCTCATCGGCACGCGCATGCGGAGGATGACGGGCGCCGACTACCAGGCCATCGACGCGCTGACGAGCGGCAAGCCGAGCGGCAGGGGCGGATCGCCCCCGGGGTGGCGGTCCCTGCTGTCGCCCCGTGAGATGGGCCCGCGTCTGCTCTCCAGCCTGTCGATGCTGCTGCCCATGAGCATATTCGCCCTCAAGTTCCTCGAGTGGTGGCACGCCTCCGACTTTGCCAAGCAGCTGTCGCGCAAAGCGACCGAGACGCTAGACCTTCCGCCGCCGGTGGTGTCAGGCCTGGGAGTTGGCAAGGGAGTGGTCAATGCCGCCAAGAGTGGCGCCGAGAAGGGCAAGGAGAAGGCCACCGCTGGTGGCAGCGACGGCGATGACGACGACAAGAAGGCGGCTGCCCTGGCCGCAGAGATGGCGCCTATTGCGACGCCGTCGCTGCTGCCCATCCACACGGTGCCCGCGCCCGCGGACTCGTCGTTGTGCCCCATCTGCCAGGACGCCATCGTCACGCCGACGGCGTGCCAGACGGGCATCGTCTACTGCTACACGTGCATCCACCGCTGGATAGAGGGCCTGCATCCCATGCAGGAGGACTTCATGTCGGACAAGGAGGGCAGGTGGGACAGCGGACAGGGGCGGTGCGCCGTGACCGGCCGGCGCGTCCTGGGAGGCACGGAGGGGCTGAGGAGGATCATGGTGTAAGGGACATCATGGCGGTCGCGGACCGGCGGGTTAATTTTTTCATTTCCATCCTTCTTTTCTCGCGGACGGACATCAGATCATGTATCGATGAAAGGGATTGTGTAGAGACGGCTGGGGGCATAAGCCGAAAAAAAAAAACAAGAAGGGGGCGTTTGGGTCATGATTCTATATTTTTGAGTTTTTTTCCCTTCTTCTCTCCCTTTTCTACTATCGCCTGTTTACTCCTACGTGAATAATACCCGCTCTGATTCAGATAATTGTATCTTACCTAGTTTCCCGGCCTCCTTCCACGTCGCAAACCGGGCGGAAGCAAGGGCCGAGAGTGAAGAATGCGGTACCGGGGCCGCCTCCACCGGCTGGAATGGAGGGGTCTTTTTCCCCGTCACACGCCTCGAAGCCGATCCCTTTCGAGCCGTGGCATTCGATAGAGGTCTCTAGGGAACACGTATTGGTCTCGCACATTTACGTTTTCTTTTTCTTTTTTTTTCTCTCAAACCTTTTTTTAGTTGCTTTGTGAACAACTCTCTCTTAGGCCCCAGTCTCCATCTTGATTCACCACTCACTCGTCAGTACCTATGTTTTGGACCCCCTCCGGTTCGAAGGTCTGGGCCAGGGGAGGCAACTTCTTACGGGCTAGTAGCACAACATTCCGGCCCATTTATTCCTTGTTTGGAAGCATCTTCCCCTGGTGCTCCCTGCCCCCCCCGGGGGTTGCAGTTCATGGCCGGACTGTGCTCTTTGAAATGGGATGCGGGTATCGAATTCACCCTCCCGCCAGACTGATCCAGAGACGGTTCTTGTTGCCGTTCAAATCGTGAAGAGCAGCGGGTCACCCACCGTGCATACCTAGAGAAGCAGACGTTGCTCCGTTCAGACGAGGCTCAAACAAGAAAGAGGCTGGGAGGGGGGGAGAAGCCTTGGGATTCTCGAGGCCCTTTGGCCAGATGACGCCGGCGTGACATTCCTCGCCAGATGTGAGGGGGATATGATGGTGTGCTTCGACCCGGGCTAGCGACCTCGTCGTCCCCGCTGGTTGGCGCATGGTGTCGATGTCGTGCCTGGATCGGTGTAAGGGATACGTCGAGGGCGAGAGGTTATAAGGACCGAGGTCTCAGGAATATCGGCGGGAGAGTCTGGCAGTGACGTTCACATCTCTCTCTTTCTCTCTTTCTCTCCGTCTATTTCTGCCAACAACCAAGGGTCTTTCGTTCTATCGATACTCGATCGCCCGCCCGTCCTCCCTTTCTCGCTTTCTCTTCTCCTTGCCGCTGATCACTTACACACGCTCCCTTCCCAGTCCCAGTTGACGCGGTTCGTATTTAAGAAAAAAAAAACCAGGTAACAAGGAGGCAGTGGGAAAAGGGTGAACAAGGAAGCCAGGGCAACATGGCGTACGCCCTGTCACACTCGTACTTTGGCGCCAACCTCATTTCCGACTTCAACTTTATCAACTATGACGATCCATCAAACGGCTTCGTAAGGTAGGTGTTCTTCCAAAGCTTTTTCCAGGACCCGACACGTAGCCGCGCGGGGAGAGCCGATGGCGAGTACACGTTTTGCTGACGGCAAACTCGGGGCGCAACAGGTACCAGAGCCAACCCGATGCCATCGCAAAGGGCCTCTACTCGATCAATTCCGACACGCAGGCCGTGACGCTGAGCGTCGACAACACCAACGTCTACGGCCTCGACGAGGGGCGGCCCAGCTTGAGGCTGGAGAGCAAGAGGCAATACACCCATGGCCTGTTCATTGGGGACTTTGCGCACATGCCGCCGTCTGTCTGCGGGCTGTGGCCAGCATGTAAGTAGAACGGGTGGTTTTATTCCCTTAAAAACACACCCGGGGAGTGACTGGCGGTGAGGTGCGCTGGCTGACATGATTGGGAGAAAGTCTGGATGTACGGCGCAGACTGGCCTGTGAATGGCGAGATCGATATCATTGAGGGCGCGAACCAGGCCACCATGAACATAATGTCCGGACACACGTACGTTCATCTCCCCAGGCCATCATCGTCACTGTCAGACCTGACACGAGAAACAGCACGCAAGGGTGTCGTCTGCCGGACGCACCGGAAGCCGTCGGCGAACCGCTGCTTCGAGACTGCGAAAGCCCAGGTGTAAGTCCCGGGTTCTCATCTCCCTCCCGGATCCGCCGCTGAAGTGCGCCGAATAGACCACCAACAACGCCGGCTGCAACTATCTGCCCCCCGCCTCGCATCAACACACCTACGGCGACTCTTTCAATGCCGTCGGCGGCGGCGTCTACGCCCTCGAGTGGACCTCGGAGGCCATCCGTATCTGGCACTGGCCGCGGCAGGACATCCCCGGCGATATCGTCGACAAGAAGCCCGATCCGTCTACATGGGGCCTGCCGTCGGCGCTATTCGGGACGTCGAGCTGCGAGGTGGACCGGCACTTCAAGGACATGAGCATCGTGATTCAGACGGTAAGCCCTTGGTGACGGGAGCAGGGTGTTTCCTCGCGACCTCCATGAGCCAAGCTACTTCTTGTCAGCGAGGATACATACGTGTACTGACGCGGGGGTTCGACGAGCAGAATTTCTGTGGTGATTACGCCGCCACCATTTGGGGCAGGGACGGAGACACCTGCGACCAGCGCGCCCCGACTTGTGTCGAATACGTGGCGAACAACCCCGGCGCCTTTAGTAACGCGTGAGTTGTCACGTAATGACAGCGGAGGTTCTCGGCTGACATGAAGCAAAGATACTGGGAGGTCAACTACATCGATGTTTACCAGATCGCTGCCGTCGATACCAACAACACGGCCTCAGCGGAGCCGACGACGACGACGACTGTCAAGATCACGTCCACAATCTACAAGACGGTGCCGAACCCCGCCACCATGACGACGATCATGACGCACAACGGCACCGTCGTGCTCGACTCCACCGCGAGCGGCAGCCTGCCAGGCCCGACGGCCACCGCCCCGCCGAGCCCGTCCACCGACCCGATCGTCCCAGGACGCGATCCGGCTAACGTCGGCGAGTACGCGTACCTCGGCTGCTACGGCTCCACGACCGGGTTCCAGACCTTCTTTCTCAGAGACTCGCCGCCGGATTTGACGGTCGAGAAGTGTGTTGATCTGTGCAGGCCTGGTAGATATGCCGCCGTCCGTGGAAGGTGAGAACCCGCTCAACCCCCGCTGGTTGGCCCGTACGAGCCCGGTACTGACGACGACCCCAACCCCCTTAGCCAATGTTTCTGTGCGGAAGTCCTCGACCCGGACACCAGAGCCGAGGCGGACCGTGGGCGCTGCAACATCCCCTGCCCGGGCAACAGTGTACAGCTCTGCGGCGGCACCACCGACGTCTCACCGGCCCCCTCGCGCCTCATGTACCTCCACCGTCGCGCCGCGCCGGCCAACTACCTACTCACCGTCTATGGCCGCCCGTCCGAGGACATGCCGCCGCCGGCGCCGCCGCTGGGAGATCCCGAGCAGCGCCCGCCCTCAACCTCGACGCTTGTGACGACCATCACCTACACCACCATCTACGCGACCGACCTCGCGTCCCTGGTCCCCGTAGAGTATACCACGACGATCCTGGTACCCGAGTACACCAGGTACTGCGGCGACAGGGCCTCGGCGGCGATTCGCGTGCCGCTGATGACGACGGTGGCCTCGTGCGACGCGTGCGGCGTCGACGGCGCGAGCCAGGTCACGCTGACGGTGCCGCTGCAGATCGCCGCCGTGCCGTTGACGGCGTCGCCGACGGGATACTGGCCGACGGGCGGGCAGACGACTCCTCTGGTCCTTCCCGGAGGTCCGACCGGGATGCCCGCGCCGTCGCGGGTTTTGATCAGCGCCGCGGCGGGCGGGAGCCACGTGTGGGCTGTGAGGATGGGAGTGGCTATCGCGATGCTGCGCTTCGTATTGACGTTCCTTTGAATAAGTAATGGGCATCACTGGCGGAATCGGTAGGGCTGGTTTCCCGAAGCATCTGGCGGAGCGTTTGAATCTGACTGTCCTCCCTTTTACTGCCAAGTGTTCTTGTCTCCTTTTGCCTTTCCCTTCTCTACACGTTCATTAGCATAGACATCATCATGATACCACACCAGCGCAACGGGCGCATGCTTTATTAGTTAGTTCTGGTCCTATACAGATGGCAGCGGAATATTTGTTGGTCACAAATTCACCACCTCTACCCGGTTCCCGAGCTGCCCCGTGTTTCCGTACATCTGAGCGGCATTCACCATGAGGCTGCTGGTATTGCCGCCGGGCCCAACCATTGCCCACTTCCACAAAATACCGTGCACGGCGTAAACCAGCACGCGGAGAGCTTCCTTCCAGCCCGAGTGCGGAAAGAAGTCACGGATGAGGCCACGCGGGGGCTTGGACAGGAAAGCCTCATAGGCGCGCTGACACTCGTCAAAGTGCACGGCCTCGCGGCCATGTCCCCAGTGCACGTGACCGAACACGTGCAGCTTCGGGCGCACTCGCCAAACCTCCTCGAGGAGGCTGTGGCAACCCAGGCCCAGATCCAAGTGATTTTTCTGTAATGCGTTAGGGGAATGCCTTTAGATGTGAGTTTAGATGTGGGGTAACGGACGGGTGGAGCGTGGGTGATCAGGACGTCGGTATCAATCGGGATGGTATTCGTCCAGGGCGGTGATGCGCGGTCATACTGGAAGGCCATCTCGGAGCCTCCGCAAGCCGGGATGTCGGGGGCGCCGTAGATCTTGAGGTGACGCCCGCCATCGAACTCCAGCGTCACAGCATCACGGACGAGGTAGTGGATGCCCTTGAAATCGAGGGTCCTGGCGCGGTCTTCGGGTAAGCGGGCGCTGGGATCGAAGTATCTGTCATGGTTGCCGCATACGACAATCTTATGCCGGTGGGGCTGGGCACTGAGCCAATCAAGCTGGGCCTGGATGTCGTCGGCAGTTCCTGCGTTGGTGAGGTCGCCGGCGTGGATGAGGAGATCTCCGTTGGGGATGGCAACGTTGGTATGGTCGTGGGTGTCGGAGATACAGACGATACGGATGGCGGGCTTGTCACGAGGCGGGATGAACGGGCGTCCGCGGAGGAAGAGGGCGATGCTATAGATTATGGTGACGATAAAGCGTAGGGGTGAGATTAAGAGAGAGTCGAGCAGTGTCGGGGGCTCCCAGTCGTTCTTGCGACGGAGGCCGAGGGCTGTGAGGAGGCCCATTGGAGGCGAGAGGCGTATGTTTTGTTCTGTTCTTTTTTTTTCCTCCTTTTTTTTTTTTGACCTGGGAGCACCTTGATAGAGTGACTTGTCGATAAAAGGTCGGTTGATATTATACGCGGTCCATATGTGAAGTTGTGACAGGGCGGGGGAGGTATGGTGAGCTGTCGTTGAGGTCGATTGGTGGCTGGATAGAGCTTCACATGAGACAGACCGAGAGCTTTGAGCTAAAACCCCATCCACCACCGATGACAGCACCAGCACCCAGCTGGCACGGATCATCCATGCTGGGGGCAGCAGTTTGCGGCCGGAGCAGCACAGGCCACAATCCCCAGTCTGCCTGCAGTACCTACGCCAAACCTGGAATGGCGCTACCGTGTCGCTGGTCCGGAGGCGCTGAGGGGCTGGAGCTTGTTCCCTGGACCCCTCCCGCCCCTGCGCGGTGACGTGACGGTTTTCCCGTCGGTGTCCTTCCAAAAAACTTGCCAAAAAGCGAGACATCGCCGTCATTACTTCAGCCACTTGGCTGCATGTCACAACCTTGGCTTAAAACACTTCGGTCCTCTGGTGGGCGCTTTTGGAAATCACAGCAAGTCCTGCCTTCAGCCCAACCTCGGGATTGCATCCCATCCTCCTCCCGCAGACCTTCCAAATAAAACCTCCACAGCATCCGTGCTCAAGCTCTAGGCCAAGAGTCTTGAGACGAACTCCCGGCCTGCAGCCATGGCGAGCTTCAGCGACCTCTACAGCAATGAAAAGACCAAGGGTCTGGATTCCAACTTTGGTGTCGATTTTGTGATCAACTACAAGATATCGGAACATGGTGAGCCGACCAGCCCCTGCCTAACCCCCTTCCCCTTTTCCGCTCACAGAAGCTGATGCGTGCGTTGTACAGACAGAGCCAATGCCGAGGCGAGCTTCGTCCAGCTCATCGAGGCCCTGACCCACGTCGGCCTGACCACCGAGGTCCGGAGAGGCGACAAGCATTCCGTCCTCGTCTTCATCAAAATCGCCGATAGGTTTCTCGACGATCAGGTCTACCGATCCCGGCTTCAAGACTGGCTCCAAGGCGCCCGAGCCACGAGCTCCGACAAGGACCTTTCCCAGGCCCTCCGCGATGAACCCGTCTCCGACGCCGAGCGCCTGCGCCTTGTATACCTGCTGATTGTGAAGCCCAAGAACGAGGGCGGCGCCGGCATCACGCCCCAGTCGGGCCGCTGGAAGCACGTCGACAGCATCTTCCCGCTGCACAACCATGCCTTCAACAAACAATGGATCAAGAGAGTGAGCACCAAGGGTCAGACGGACGAGACCGATCTCGACGAGATCCGCGACAAGTTCGGTGAGAGCGTCGCCTTCTACTTTGCATTCATGCATACCTACTTCAAGTTCCTCACCGTCCCCGCCGCCGCCGGTTTTGCGGCCTGGGTGCTCCTTGGCCAGTTCTCGTGGTTCTATGCTCTCGCCAGCTGCCTGTGGTCCGTTGTCTTCTTCGAGTACTGGAAGAAGAAGGAGGTCGACCTGGCAGTGCAGTGGGGTGTTCGCGGTGTCTCCAAGATCCAGCATCCCCGCCCGCAATTCGAGTTCGAGCGCCAGGCCGAGGACCCTGTCACTGGGGAGTCCATCAAGATTTACTCGCCCATCAAGCGCTTGCAGACGCAGCTGTTGCAGATTCCGTTCGCGGCGGCCTGCATCCTGGTGCTCGGAACCCTCATTGTGACGTGTAACTCGCTCGAGATCTTCATCAACGAGGTATACAATGGGCCGTTCCAGTCATACCTTGCCTTCCTCCCAACCGTCATTTTGGTTGTCATGACACCAACCTTCTCCACGGTGCTCACAAAGTTCGCGACGAGACTCACTGAGATGGAAAACTATGAAACAATCGATGGTGAGTTTTGATGGCTGCCGGTCCGCGCAATAGTTTCCTAACGATGATTTGCAGCGCACCACGCAGCCTTGGTCCAGAAGGAGTTTGTTTTGAACTTCCTGACCTCCTACATGGCTCTGTTCTTTACCACATTCGTCTACCTGCCTTTCGGTGACCGTCTCACCCCCTATCTCGACTTCTGGCGCTCTACTGCGCAAAAGATCACTCCGAAAGACGTCAGCTTCGAGACCCAGGAATTCGTCATCAACCCTGATCGAATCAGCAAGCAGATGTTTTACTTCACTGTCACTGCTCAGGTGGTCAACTTCGCTACAGAGGTCATCGTGCCTTACGTCAAGCGCCAAGTCTCCAACGAGGTCAGGGAGGTGCAGTCCAAGATTTCCAAGGAGGGTGATGCGGCCAATATCAAGGACCACCCCGAGGAGGCTGCTTTCTTGGAGCGAGTAAGGAAAGAAGCCGAGCTTGAAACTTACGACGTCACTGGCGACTACCGAGAGATGGTGATTCAATTTGGCTACCTCTCTCTCTTTTCTGTAGCCTGGCCGCTGGCGGCCTGCTGTTTCCTGGTCAACAATTGGGTCGAGATGAGATCCGATGCGGTCAAGATTGCCATCAGCAGCAGGAGACCCATCCCGTGGCGCGCAGACTCCATGGGTCCTTGGCTTAACGCTCTTGGCTTCCTGTCCTGGCTGGGGAGCATCACCAGCGCCTCGATCGTCTTCCTCTGCAGCTCCAGTGGTAAGGGCAGTGGACCGCATGGTGCCCCGGGCAGCATCCAAGCATGGGGCCTGCTCTTGAGCGTCCTCCTGGCCGAGCACTTTTACTTTGCCGCCCAATTCGGCGTTCGTCTTTTCATATCGAAGCTGGACAGTCCTGGCTTGCAAAAGGAGAAGAAGGAGCGGTTCATGATGAAGAAGAGGCTCCTTGAGGAGAACCTGGGCCAGGGAGTTTCGGACCAAGCCGCCACCCCCGGCATCGAGAAGACCGAGATGATCACTTTGAAGACGTTGGAGGAAGAGGCTCGCAGGCTCTCAACTCGAGGCCATGGTAGTGCTGAGGAAGCGTAAGCCGCCCTTAACACGGCAGACCCGTGGCCGGAAGCTAACAGTGTACTAGATTCTGGCTTCGCCAACGCGGCATGAGTGAAACAATCCAAATTGGCCGCAATTTGATTTCTCAAGTAAGTTCACGCCGTTCAATACCTAAGGCTGCTTACTAAATAATGGTTTATCAGAGCGTTTCTGGAAACTCGACAAAGTCTTGAACCCATGGCCATGCCAAGAGGATGTGAGTTAACGGACTGTAGTCAAAGGCTACACGAAGACACGAGTTGCGTCCGATGTCCGATGAAGCATGTATCGTTAGCGAATAATCTACCCAGGGGTGCTAGGTTAAAGCTAAACACCCCTTACTACGATTGGAAGACACAAAAAGAACTTCATGTTTTCAATCGTTGGTCCGGGCTTGAATACGATTTACGCAAACTCTGAGCTGAGCACCCTTTGAGTAAAGTTGACGATACAAGGAGGATTGCTGCGGTGAAGTGTTTAGTGTGAGTCGGCCGCCACCGTCCTCATTGTCGGTTCCCAAAGTGATGACCGCAAAGCCTGATCAGCTGTTGACAAGTGGACGCTCAATGAATCACCTATCAGACAAGGCAGACCGGCGGGCATAATAGATGAGCACTCGTCGTGCCAGCAAGCTGCCGAGGGGGGTTGTTTGCTAGAAGGGGCTCAATATTGGACTGCGCCTCTGCGCTAGCCGCCCGGGCACTGCGCAAGTGCAGCTCTCATCAGAGGTACGTACTGGCATTTGGGAGCTAACACAAGACTCCCCCCCTCTCTAACCTCCTGCCCCAGACAATCCGTCTCCATGACATTCCCTCGCTTGCGAGCGCCAATCGCAGGTCCCCGTCCATGAATGTGCCACGCAGCGAACTCAAACGGTCTGCCTAACACGTCGCCCGAGGCAGGGTAGTGGCAGCTACCTAGACAGCCCTATCCAACTTCGGATCATGTCAAGTTTGTCCTCGTGTATCGACCACCATGCCGGTTTCGTCCAGGAAACAGCCGCATCCCAGGCACCACTTTCACCTGCAATCTGGACGCCACCTTCCCGGCTTCCTTTCTCACATTCAGTGGTGGCTTGCTTCCTGATGCTCCTTGGCTCTCCAGTGAGGGTATGTCTCGGGACGGCCTCTGACATGCGGTGTGCCTTGTGTCTGCCTCCCATCCTTGGTCTTTCTGTGGCCTACAGCTGTCTTCGGTCGCCGAAAGCTGACGTTGGGCCAATTGCTCACTTCAGCCGCCTCGATGCTTTTGTGCCTAGACATCTCCCACCCCCCCTCCTCTTCCTTCTATCTCTGCCATCGTATTGAAACGATGGCTGTCGTCAAGCAAGACTGATACGAAAGTAACTGTTGACACTGGTATTTGTTCATTTGAATAAACCTCTGTCAGCTCGCCACACCCGCGCCTCGTCATCGTGTTCCCGCCATCTCACCTCGTCAGGAAGAGCAAGCGCCGCCGCGTTGAAGCTACGACGATGGACGTTGTCGCCGACTTGGTGACCGGTCCCTTCAGGGAGGTCTTGGAGAAGGGCAACCTCGCACTCGAGAACGCAGGCGACAATAAGAATATGCTCTCCGAGAGTCAGAAGCTGGTCAAGGGCGCCGAGCGCATTCTCAAAATCATCGAGCCGCTTTGCGAACGACACTTGGAGGAGTACGGCGTGGCGTTCACGGATGCGCTGAAGGATGACAGTAGGCGTGGCCTCGGATTGAGATTGCTGGAGCAGCTCACTGACTGTGGAGTAGATGAGATCGCCGAGTACAGGTCACAGCTGACTGACATGCTGTGGGATTTTGACGATGTCATTGAGGAGAACGCGTTTGAGAAGGACCAGTATGCCGAGCTTCGGGAGCTCTGTAAAAAGGCCGGGCTACGGACCGGGGAGATATTGAAGAGGATGAAACTCGAGGCGGCCCCGCGAGAGGTGCCCATCGCTCCGGTTGTCGCCATGTCACCGCCTGCCGCGACTGGCAAGTATATCCAACACAACAGCTTATAGCTATGTGCTAACTGTCACATCTTAGCAGCAACCCAGCATCGAGATCAGACAAGTCAAGGCGTCTCCCAGGAACAACCCCAGGGAGGAATCCAACCTCTTGAGCCGGGTCTTGCAGTAGAGGAGATTCAGGAGTCGCCGCCTCCGTCACCTCCCTCAACGAACCCTTGGGATCTCAAAGCGAGCCCGCCCATCGATTTGGACGCGGAGGCATCGCTAGGCGGCCATGTCGAGCGTCGGCCACCCGTTTCCACCATGAGTTCCCCGGTTTCTGAGCCGGTCAGTCCAGAGGATGTGAGAAGGCTGTCTTATAGTTCCAGTCGTCAGCTCAACATCCCCATCGGGAGGAGACTACCTGAAGAGGAACGATATCTTCAAATGAGCCCCCAGGATACATCAAGATCCATAGGCGCGCGGGTCCGGGCCTCATCAACCACCCTTGGTGCGGTCACTGAAGACCAGCCGGCGCAGCCCGACTCTGTGCCGTTGCCGCGCCGCTACTCACAGGCAAGCTCGGTCTACTCTCACTTGTCCAGACAACGCTCCCAGGAGTCGCTTCACAGCTACCTCTTCGATGGCAGGAGGAATGATGGCTCGAACAGCCCTGCGATGACTGGGAATCGCATTTCCTCATCTTCTGGGCACGATACGCAGCTGAGTTCCACACCTCGGGGACCTGTGTTGCCGCCAAACTTCCCGCTAGGCATCCATGACGGCATTGAAAGAGTGCCATTGCTTGTGAACGATGGCGAAGGACTGATCCCTGTCGAATCGGAGTCGGCCAATGTGACAAAGCCCCCGACCGCGGTTTCGAGTCGGCCGAAGGACTGTAGAATTGGTCTGAGTAGCTCATTTTACTTGTACAAGGGTTTTTGCGAGGGTGCGAAAGAAGTGGCATTGGGAGGCCTCGGCATCAAAAAGATCAAGAAGCCTGTGAGTTCTTGTGGCATCTAACCAAGCCGCAAACTGACATGTTTGCTTCTAGGGATTCTCCGGCGCCCATGAGGTAGCCAAGTGCACCAGCTGCTCGTACGAGCTCGACTTCAGGCAGGTTGAGCTAGACGTCAACAACAAAGGCACGTACCAGCTCCTACAACACCAGGCCTTTACTACTTACTGACATGACATACCAGAGCAAGCAAACTTTCTCTCGTCCAAGATAGCCTACCGTCTGCGGTTCCTCCAGAAGTCCCATGTCTCCACAAAACGCGCCGATGAACTCCTCTACGGCTGCGTCTTCTGCGTCCACGCCCAGCGGACCCTGGAAGAGTGCGATGCGACCGTCTTCTTCAGCCAGAAGAAGCT
Source organism: Colletotrichum echinochloae (assembly GCA_016618095.1). NCBI lineage: Eukaryota > Fungi > Ascomycota > Sordariomycetes > Glomerellales > Glomerellaceae > Colletotrichum > Colletotrichum echinochloae. Next base: position 3,595,690 of record JADEZT010000001.1, on the reverse strand, counting down.
CTTTGAGCACCTGGCACGGCACCCCCGCCCCTTACCCCAAGTTCCCGGGATCACGGTCATCGAAGAGGCCGAAATACCGCCCACCCTGCACAACAACTACGATCTGCACTTCCGGGCGCCGCCAAAAGAGAGCCCTCTGACGGGCAAGCATACGGAGATTGCGCAGCGGCCCACCGCGACGGCGACGCAGACGGTGAAGCGAATGTACGGCATGCGGCTGCTCTACGATAACACGCCGGCATTCGAGCTGGCGAACGGGGCGAGAGTTTCGGGGATTGTGTTCCCGGATAAGTACAGCGGCGAGTGGATCATGGGGTGGCACGAGGGGAACTTTGGGTCGGTGCCGTTGGACGTGCTGAAGCTGGAGCCGCCGCCCGAGGGCGAGATCCGAATGGACACGACGAGCAACATCTCGGCGGTGGCGAGGTGGAAGTTTGCGCCGAGGACGAAGGACGGCGGGGACTGGCTGCGGTTCAACCAGGGGGATACAATCACCAACATCAGCTGTGGGTTTCCGTCCACCCCTCTTGTCTCCTTGTCCTTTCCTTCTCGTCTCCTTTGTCTTCTTCGGCCGTGTACCATCGTTGGATGAAGGTCAAAAAGGTTAACACAGCAATACAGGGGCCTGGCAGGACCACTGGTGCTGGTCCGGTACCAACGCCAAGGGGGTCTGGGGCATCTTCCCGCAGACGCACATCGACAGCAACACGATGCGCGAGACGTCGGATGGCTCGAGCGTGTCGAGCAGCGAGAGGCGGAGGCGGGCCGAAGGGTTCTTTGGGAGGTTCGCGAGCAACCGCAAGGTATCGTCGCGGAGGACGTCAAGCGTGTCGGAGCTCGTCGTGTCGTCCGGGCCGCGGCCGTCGGTATTTTAAGGAGGCGCGGGGTGCAGCGGGCAGGCATCTTTACGGGTTGCCAGTTGGCCTGTAAGGCTATTCATGATATTTGGGTACCGGGGTGGGCGGTGCGGAGTTTTATACCCGGTGGTTATTGAGAAGGCTAAATGGGCGGAGGTTGCGACATAGCGGGCTTATTAAGTCGAGTGGGTGGCATGAGTATTCATTTGAGTCTTCCTGAACAGTTCATGCCCCGACTGACTGGTTGACTATGAGCAGCGAAGTGATGCTAGCAACCTTCGACTCCGAGAGAAATGTGGAATCCTCTCTCTAACTTGAGTGCCGACCACCGCAGCCAACAACGGAATCTTGGTGGCTGCTCGCTCCTGTTTAATCATGCCTGTCGTTGGTGGAATGCAACCACAAGACAGGGCAGTGGCCACCAGAGTTGAGTCTGGTGAAGAAGGGCATGGCATTCACTAACTGAGTGGCCCAGCTCAGCCATGCGTTAGTTAGGATGGCTCGGATCAGGCCGCCCGTCCCGTGTCTTTCCTCGGAAGCGTAGCCGCAACGGCTGCGGCTCGCAAGCCGAAGGACAGTCAAGAGGAGGTACTTCGCAGGCGATGGCTTGGACAAACGCGTGGGTGCGTGTACCCACTTGTTGAACCGGTGGCATTATACACCGAGAGACCGTCATACTACATACTAGGTAGTCTTACCCCGCATCCCATTGACCCGAGGTGAGTAGCCCCCCAGCGCAATGGGAGCCACTGTGGGGAACGGCAGTGGTGAACGGTACAATGAAGAGCGAGCTGATGACCTTTTGATCCACCCCCCCCCCCCGGCTCTTCTCCGACCCCCAACATCGCCCCTCGAGAAGATGCCGCCCCCAACATTTCAACCTACCTACATTGCAGAAACACGCCGCAGCTTGTTACTTTTACCATTTCGAGAGGACTGATCCTCGGACTAGCTAGCAAGACGACACCTGCTTCTCGATCTGTTTATGCGACTGCGTCGGCCTCACTTCTACACTCCATCCGTCGTGCTGTAGATCTGCTGTTCCCGGCCCGCCTAATTTGAAATACCTCGGACCCGAATAGAAGACAGGGCCACCCATAGAACCACACCACACTACCCCGTGGAGAAAGAACTACCAATTGTCGGTCTTTACCCCGGGTTCTCCTCGACTCCAAGCAACCTCCCACCTCACCACTTCCGTCGGTCCGGAATAGCGGAACAACAATCACACACAGCCAGCGGAAATGGGTCTGAAGGGCGAGGATATCGCGAAGCACAACAGTGCCGACTCTTGCTGGGTCATTGTTCACGTAAGCTGCCACTGAGCGTCTCACTCCAACAGGGGATGCTCATGATTGACGTCCGACCGATTGATGATAGGGCAAAGCATATGATGTCACAGACTTCCTGCCGGGTGAGTACGCCTTCAACCACAACTGCCGATTCAATCGTCGTTAACGCCACCTTCCAGAGCACCCCGGTGGCTCCAAAATTATTCTGAAGTATGCCGGCAAAGATGCGACAGAAGAGTTCGACCCCATCCACCCTCCCGACACCCTCGACAAGTACCTCGACAAGTCCAAGCACCTGGGCCCCGTCGATATGGCCTCGGTAGTGGTGGAGACGAGGGACGAGGACCCCGAGGAGCTGCAGCGGTTGGAGAGGGTCGAGCAGAAGCCGCTGCTGTCCCAATGTTACAACCTGATGGACTTTGAGGCCGTCGCCCGTAGAGTCATGAAGAAGACTGCGTGGGGGTACTACTCGAGCGCCGCCGACGACGAAATCGTGAGTCTTCTCCCCTCGCCCTCACACGGCCAGAGCAGCGAGAGCCAGCGATGCTGACTCGAAACCTTCCGCAGACAATGCGCGAAAACCACGGTGCCTTTCACAGAATCTGGTTCCGGCCGCAAATCCTTGTCGACGTCGAAAAGGTCGACTTCAGCACCACAATGCTCGGCGCAAAGGTCGACATGCCCTTCTACGTCACCGCCACTGCCCTCGGCAAGCTTGGCCACCCCGAGGGCGAGGTTCTGCTCACGCGCGCCGCCCGCAAGCACAACGTCATCCAAATGATCCCGACGCTGGCCTCGTGCTCGTTTGACGAGCTCATGGACGCCGCCGAGGGCGATCAGATCCAGTGGATGCAGCTGTACGTCAACAAGGACCGCGAAATCACCAAGAAGATTGTGCAGCACGCCGAGAAGCGCGGGTGCAAGGGTCTGTTCATCACCGTCGATGCGCCGCAGCTGGGCCGTCGCGAGAAGGACATGCGCTCCAAGTTCACCGACCCCGGCGCGAACGTACAGTCCGGCCAGGCCACGGACCAGAGCCAGGGCGCTGCGCGCGCCATCTCGTCCTTCATCGACCCCGCCCTGTCATGGAAGGACATACCCTGGTTCAAGTCCATCACCAGCATGCCCATCATCCTGAAGGGCGTGCAGCGTGTCGAGGACGTCATCAAGGCCATCGAGGCCGGCGTCCAGGGTGTCGTGCTCTCCAACCACGGAGGCCGCCAGCTCGACTTTGCCCGGTCCGGCATCGAGGTCCTTGCCGAGACGATGCCTGTGCTGCGTCGCATGGGTCTGGAGAACGCTATTGAAATTTACATCGATGGTGGCGTGCGCCGGGCCACCGACATCATCAAGGCCCTCTGCCTCGGCGCCAAGGGCGTTGGCATCGGCAGGCCTTTCCTGTACGCCATGTCCGGCTACGGCTTTGACGGCGTCGACCGCGCCATGCAGCTGCTTCGCGACGAGATGGAGATGAACATGCGCCTCATCGGCTGCACAAGCGTCGATCAGCTCAACCCGTCCCTCGTCGACACCCGGAGCCTGTTCAACCACGGCGCCACGCCTTCGGATAATCTCGGACTGGCCGTGTATGACCCTCTGGCGACGCCGGTGCAGAGGCCCAAGGCGCCCAAGTCTTCCAAGTTGTAGAGCCGCATCGGAGGAGTTTCGTGCGTTTCGAGAAATACATACATGGAAGCCGCAGACGCGGTAAAGTTGACTTCTGGGAGCAAGCATGAAGCGGTATGTGACTTTATATACGTATCACATGTATGATATTATACACTATAAACATGGCAATATATTCTGCGTATTTTGGGCACAGTCGTGCTCTTGTTGGCATGTTTGTGGATGTAGTATCAAGAGCAGTGCCATTCGTTTGTAGCATCCCCTGGTATCGTCATGGTCCAGTCTCACAGTAAGCCGACATGTTGCTTGTTTTGTCCGCCGAGCTTCGTCCTAGGGTAATGCTTAGAAAGAGACATTGGAAAGTTGCATAGAGCACATGGAAACGGAAGGCCGAAGGGCTTTGGTGATGATTTGATACTCGGCTGGGTGTCGATTGTGGAAGGGCGGGCGCCGCGAAGCAGGTATCCGTATACCATGGGGATTCAACTCCAAGACAATGATACCAGGGGCATCCGACGTAGGACCTACCAGTGAGTTTCCTCTTGGGCTTTCCTAAGCGCATTCCCCAGAAACCCCCCAACCCGCTTTCTGTCATCCGATCACGTTCTATACTCGATAGGGGCTTCCCGACAACAGCATCGATGCATCAGGGGGGCGGGAACAATTCGGAGTGGAACAAGTCGGGGACATTGTTAGAGGCGGAAGATGGTAGATACCGTGTGGCTGGTATGCCCGCTGCTTACGACGTATACTAGGTACCATGCGATAGGAAAAAGGGATGAGTACCCGGGTGTCATCACATCCGCCGTCTCGTGATCTTGATGAAGGCGTCAAGACTGGCGGGGGCGGCACCATCTCGGGATCAGACTTTGCAGTTCCCATCCGCGAGGGGCAACGGAGTTTCAAGCGGCCAGGCATACTGATGGCTAAGTAGGTAGTCGCTCCGAGCCCGGTGGAGGGACCTACAGGGGAAGCAATTAATCTTGTCATGCTGGACGCAGTCAAAGTACGCTACAGATAAGATGCGGTGCGTGGTTTAGATAACTCGGAAGACCATGTCACGTCAGCCCTGATTTCACAATCCGTATAGCCCCTGTTGCCTGACTTCAAGGGAGAACCCTGACACCCGTGGAGCCCCAGGGTGATCCACTTTTGGTGACATGTGGCCAGCAGCCGCGTTGACAGCGTGGGAATCGGATGCGACGCTGCGGCTTCCCGCTTTCGCACGCCTTCACAGTCAGTTCGAAGCCCACGTTTTCGGACCGAGTGCTACCTACCTATCTATCTACTTACCTAGGCACCTAGTATATGCGCCGAGCACGGATGGCTGTCCTCGGACTCGACCTCGGATCGCTCACAAGCAGAAGGGCCGCTAATAGACCTTTGAAAGAAACAAAAATAAACCTCCGCGACGGCGACGCTGACGGCCGAGCCCTTCTCCGCTTCTACTGGTTAGCGAAGCTTACTAGTAGTAGCGGCGTGCTGGCTGGTAGCTAGGATCGATGACGCGCCAAGCCGGACATGCTTGTCCGACGAGCTTGCGCGAGAATCAAATGACGAAGGTTGCCCGGCGCGTCAAGAAAAGAAAAAGAAAAAAACTCGCCAAGGTCTCTCCAATCCCGACGACCCTTGCATCGTTATCGTACCAGCGGAGGTTATGATGCACGCAGGCCCACGTACTATCCGTCCTGACGAACAGTCGCGCGTCCATCGAGTGTATAATATGTGAGTGCGAGTCATGATCGAACAGAACAGCCTTGATGCAATCAGAAAGACATAACGGGACGTGGCATGGTCTCCCGCCGACTTCGAACAGCTTGGCGGGAGTGTTGGCCGCCCAGCATTCATCGTTTCAGAGTCCGGTTGGCCGATGACGGCGCTTCCTTCTCCCCCGCCTAGCGTACTTAGGTAGGTATGCACGCAATACGCTCGGATTTCCAGTACAGTTTAGCTTTGGTGCTAGAGGTGATTGGCCATCGCCGCACCGTTCCGACTCTTATTTGTTCCCGGCATGTCTTTCCTCGTTCCCGTATGGCAATGATCGTCGAAACGGGGGTTCTCTCTTATCGAGTTTCGACGCAAACACCCGCCATCTTCAACACCAAAAAGACTCGAGGGGAGGAATCGTACAAGAAAAGAAAAAGAAGGGAAAAGAAGAAATAAGAGAAAGAAGCCAGGAAGCAACGAAAGAAAGAGAAAAAAGAAAAAAAAAGGAAAAAAGAAGGGAAAAAGCCCCACCCCCACGTATTAGTATAGAGAGCGACAGAGGGCGGGCTTCCAGCATAATCACGTACTGCGTGTATGTGTGTGTAGGTGAAGCCACTCTCCTCTCTGGTCTTGGCCTGTGAGAACAAAAGAAAGTTCTCTAGGGCAAACGTCGATACGGATGACATCTGCATACCTTTCGCGTCTACATGCCGGGATATCGGACGACAGGTAACCTTATTTAAAATGTTTAGACGCTATTTCCACCTAACTACGGATAACGGTGACAGTAATGATTACGTACGCTAACTTATGCTGCCAAGTGACAACCCAAGTCTAAAGGGGCGCTGGGCCAGAGCCATGGGCCATGGCCCGCGTGCTAGGAAAAGGGGAGGGGCTCGAGGGGCTCAAGGAACCGCCGTGCTTGATGGGCAGGCCCATCGCTTTCCACATCGCCTGGTCTTGGTCCCTCGGCATCTTCTCCCACCTGACACCGTTGCTCTTCGCCAATGGCCAACCCGGGGCCGACAAAGCTTGGTCGTTCAATAGACTGACTTTAACGGGCTTCTCATCGCATCTGCCGTGCCGCTGTACCTGTGAGATGGCGCAGCCTGACAGGGGGGGAAGGAGGGGGGAAAGAAAGGAGGAACTCGTTGAGCCCCCCTCGGATCGCAGTTGGTTCCTTCCTTCCTTTCGAAGCACCGCAGTGGATGCCATGTGCATGGGAGCATGTCTACCTATCTAGGCAGTCAGTAAGGCGGTTGTGCGGTAGTGTACCGAGTGCATATATCCGTACATATCGCCAACTTCCTTCCATCGTTGGTCCCCTCTCTTCTCACCGGCAGCTTCATGAGTCGTATCTGATTCCAGGCACACGTCACTCGTTTCTTGCGTGCCTCACACTACAGTCCTTACACGATACAGTCGTTACACAGTACATTCACTCATACTCGCTCACGTTGAGCAACCAAATTCGCTATAATACGAGCAACTCGCTCTGACCATACCATCCGCGGACCGACATGGTTAGCTCATACGCATACAGGGCCGTTGCCGCCGCCTCCCTGCTTTCACAACTCGCATCCGCGGCCATCACGGCCTGTCCAAAAAACGAAGTAGCCTGGGAGACTCCCATCGCCGTCAAGTACACCATCTGCCCCGGTTCCGACTACCAACACGGTGGCCGTAGTCTTCAGCTCGTCGCCAATGTCCAGTCCACCCTCGACTGCGCCAAGATCTGCGACTCAGATGCTCGCTGCAAAAGGGCCGTCTACGACAAGGTCGGCAAGTGGTGCCACGTCAAGGACAGCAGGAACTGGATGGAATGGGCTGCTGACGATCGCTTCGACTCCGTCCGCTTGAACAACGACTTGCCCGAGGGTGCTTCTATCTCCGCCTGTCCCTTTAAAGAGACATCCTACCGCGTCTCCAACACCAACGCCGAGACCACATCTGCCCCAACACCGACTACACCGGCGCCAGCGCCAAAGTGGTGCGGGGCGTGACGACCGTTCTGGCCTGCGCGGAGCTCTGTTCAAATACGCAGGGCTGCAAGAAGGCCGTCTTCGACCAGATATACAACGCCTGTCACGTCAAGGGTGCCGAGCCCGGGACATCCCTCTCCTGGGTCCAAAACAGGCAATTCAGCACCATTCGTGTCCCCCAAGACACCAACTCCCAGGACACCATCGGCCCAGCGGCCAAGGGAAGATGGGGTGAACTGATCCGCTTGCCGTTGATCCCCGTTGCCGCTTACGTCGTCCCGTCCTACCCCGAGCCCAGCAGGCTGCTGTTCTTTTCCTCCTGGGGTAAGGATGCCTTTGGCGGCGCCGGAGGCCTGACCCAGTACGGCGACTACAACCTCGCCACCGGCGCCGTTTCTCAGCGCACCGTCGTCAACACGCACCACGACATGTTCTGCCCGGGTATGTCGCACCTGCAGGATGGCCGGATCATGGTGCAGGGAGGCTCGGACGCCGAGGCTGTCAGCATCTACGACCCTGCTACCAATGAGTTTACCCGTGGCCCCAACATGCAGGTTGCCCGCGGCTACCAGACTTCGTGCATCCTCTCCGACGGCAAGGTCTTCACCATTGGCGGCGCCTACTCGGGTAAGCGCGAGGGCAAGAACGGCGAGGTGTACGACCCAGTCGCCAACAAGTGGACCTACCTGCCCGGCGCCGACGTCAAGCCCATGCTGACCACCGATCACGAGGGCATCTGGCGCGAGGACAACCACGCATGGCTTTTTGGATGGAAGAACGGCAGTATCTTCCAGGCAGGCCCCAGCAAGGACCAGCACTGGTACGGCATCCAGGACGGCGGCTCTGTCACCAAGGCAGCGACCCGCGACGCCGACGATGCCATGTGCGGCATCTCAGTCATGTACGATGCCGTCGCCGGCAAGATCCTTTCTGCCGGCGGCAGCCCCGACTACACAGACAGTCCCGCCACCCAGCGCGCGCACATCACCGCCATCGGCGAGCCCAACACGCCGTCCACGGTCGAGCGTGTCGCTGATATGGAGTTCCCCCGCGGGTTCGCCAACGCCGTGGTGCTTCCCGACGGCCAGGTCCTCGTCACGGGTGGCCAGCGCAGGTCCCTGGTCTTCACCAACACGGACGGCATCCTCGTGGCAGAGCTTTTCGACCCAGAGACCAAGAAGTGGAAGCAGTTGGCGCCCATGGCTGTCCCGCGTAACTACCATTCCGTGTCAATCCTCCTGCCCGACGCGACCGTTTTCTCGGGCGGCGGCGGTTTGTGCTACGTTCCGAGCATCGGCGGCTCGAGCGCCGGCTGCGACAAGTCGGTCGACCACGCTGACGGCGAGATCTTTCAGCCCCCCTATCTGTTCGACGAGGACGGCAGCCCCGCCGCGCGTCCCGTGATCTCGGCCATCGGCGCAGAGCCCGTCAAGGCCGGAGGCAGGCTCAAGTTCACCGTCGAGGGCGTCGAGGGCCAGGGCAAGGTGGCGCTTATCCGCCTCGGTAGCGTCACGCACTCGATCAACAGCGACCAGCGCCGCGTCCCGCTCAACGACGTCGAGGTCAACGGCAACGAGTACTCGGCCACGCTGCCCAGCGACTACGGCATCCTGGTTCCCGGACACTACTACCTCTTCGTTTCCACGCCACAGGGCACGCCCAGCATTGCGAAGACTGTGCAGGTAATCCTGTGAATGTGAAGGAGGAAGGGAAATTGGGTTGTACCGGTGTCGGCGTCGATTTTTCTGGTGTTGGCGGGAGGTGGGGTCCAATTTGGACAATGAAGCATGATAGATATTCTTTACACGTATGCCTTGAGTAGTTATATGAGACGACAAGAATTGTAAATGTCTATGATCAAAGGTGCGATCTGCCACTCTCCATACCTACCTACGTGACGATGCGCAATCGATTGACCGAAAGCATCGAGAAAACAAAGCGAGGTGGGCGTCGGGGGTTGAGATGCGCCTTCCATCTCCCTATATGCAACAATGCGCAATAGACGCCCGCAACGAGATAAGCGGGATCTTCCAAGTGTTGGAAATGTAGGTAGTCTGGTGAGAATCGCGAGCTACCCAGCCCAGACTTGACTAGCATCAACGGCACCAGAAGAGGAACGGTTGTTGTGCACCAGAAATAGCAGAAGAAAAAAAAAGACGGAGGAGACGCTTACGGCTTATCGGACGCGATGCCGAGGATGGTCCAATTGGCTTTGACAGTGCATATTGTCCCCTTCCACAGGGTGACCCGGAATAGGTAATAGGTACACCATGTCTCACCCCCCCCCCTTGGTCAGCAACGTACTATTGCGTAGTTTAATAGGTTTCAAGGCCGGCCAGGTCTCCGACGGGTGATGACGACATGACGCATCTGTGGGCCCAGGCGGTGGGGAAGGGGCCTCACCACGCGACCACCTCTGAAATGCAGCGATAAGACGCTGTATGGCCTGTGCCCACTGCGTCGCCGTCTCAGAGAGAGACGCTGTCTCTATGTTCGAGTCTTCTGTACATAGTTTACAATTACCATGATTGCATGTAAATCGTGGACAAAAAGCCATATAGTTAGTTCATCGACATCTGATACGCCGGCCTCCGCACCCCTCCCCCGAAGCCAATGCATGCAGCATCCCTTCCAGATTCCATCCCATCTTTGACGTGCAACCCGCATTCTCCAGGAACCGTTGGAGTCACCAGAAAACGTTGGCTACTTAACCCGATACCTTCCGGGCGACCCGTCAGTCTCGAAGAGAAGACGGGAAGATGGATGGCGAGATGGTGCAGCTCCGACTTGACTTACCCCTTCTCCCGAAATCCGCGCCCGAGTTCTTTTTTACTCTGAAAGAAAGTGTTGACGAGTTCCTGGTGCTTGAGCAAAGACAAACGCGTTCCACCCCGCAAAATAGAGCTGATTCCATATTTGCCCCCCCGTTCCCCGTCCGTGATCCTCCCCTCTTACCCCCCATGTTGAGAAAACAAGCAGCGAGAGTGCCAAAAAGAGAAAAAAAAGAAAAGAAAAGAAAAGACAAAAGGAAAAAAAAAACATCAAAACATCAACAAAAACACCATAACCACCAACATCCCCGTCCCCTGCCGCACATCTCCTCGGAGCCGAATCGCTCTCTCTCTTTCTCTCTCTTCTCGGTGACTTGTTGCGTCCATCATCAATAAGCCCTCACTGTCTTTCCTGCTTACCCTATCTCGGAGCCTCTTCAGAGCATCGTCGAATGCGCACCAACTTTTCGTCCCGAAACGGCACCACCACGACCACACGTACCACCTCCACCACCGCGCTGCTGCTGCTGCCGCCACCACTAACCACGCGTACCCATCGGGCGATCGCTGACCTCGTGGTTGCCTACCTTTGCGATCAGGCGCCGGCGTGACCACGCTTAAATCCAGCACATCCAATCGTTTTCTGCAAGAAACAAGCACAAAAAACAAAACAAAAGCCTATTGTGCTGTTCACTGTTCATGCACCTTCTGGGAGCCTCGAAACCAAACGGTCGTCTTAGCTTGACCTCGGAACCCCATTATCGCAAAGGTCACTCCTTCCCCATCGAGGATTAGGACGACAGCCACTCCCGTCTGAGTGTGTTCCCCCATTTTCTCCAACAAAAATCTCCCATCGCCAACATTCCCTTTTCTCTTATCTCCCTCACCGAACTCCATATACTCCCCCTTCTTCCCTCCTCCCCTCCCCCTCTACGCTACCGCCCACCTCGGTCGCATCACCATCAACCCCCTTGAAGCGATCGAAACACGACTGGCTGCATCGCGACCGACCGATCGACCGACCGATCGACCAACCAATCCGAAAAGGGGCGCAACCCGCGCTTTCTTCTTCCCCACGTCATCTTCCTCCTCCTCACACAGACCCCCTTCTCTCCGAGATAGACCAAGAATGTCGTCCCTCGAAGCCAAGATCGTCGTCCTCGGCTCTCAGAACGTCGGCAAGACGAGCCTCGTCATGCGCTATTGCAAAGGCTCTTTCAACCCGGCCCAGACGACGTCTACCGTCGGCGCGAGCTTCATGACTAAGCGCGTCGTCGACACCGATACCGACACCATGGTGCGCCTACAGATCTGGGATACCGGTATGTTGCGCCCCTTTTGATGTCTGCCCGTTTCAACAACCGCAAATGTTGACTAACACCTATCGCCCCCTGTCCCAGCCGGCCAGGAGCGTTTCCGTTCCATCTCCCGCCTCTACTACCGCGGCGCCAATGCCTGCATCCTCTGCTACTCCATCACCGACGCCCAGTCCTTCACCGAGATGGGCATCTGGCTCACCGAGCTGCGCCGGAACCTCCCCGGCGACGTTGTTCTCCACGTCGTCGGTACGAAAGCAGACATGGTCGCCCGTGACCCCTCCCGCCGCGAGGTCCCCTTTGAGCGCTGCATAGCCTACGTAGCCGAGAACCTAGCCCCCGGGCTGGCCTCCACCCCGCCGCCCACCGCCACCCCCAACGGCATGCCGTCTCTCCTTTCTTCCTCAGACCCGCGCCAGTCATCGTCCCAGGTACACCAGAGCACGAGCACGTTTGGCAGCGGTGGCGGTGAGCCACGGAGCCCGAGCTCCAAGCGATCGTCGGGCTTCTGGGGCCAGGAGGTCGGCTGGGACGCATGCCACGAGATCAGCGCCGAGAGCGGCGAGGGCGTCGAGGAGGTTTTCCGCGTCGTGACGCGGAAGCTGGTTGAGCAGAACCGCAAGATGCAGCAGGCGCTGCTACTGGCCATGGCCACGCCGGGCACGCCGGGCTACGAGGCCGGTATGGACGGCGGCTACTTTGACGGTATGAACCCGAGGGGCAGCTTCCGCGTCGGCCGCGACAGGCGAAGCTGGCTGTTCTCGCCAAACTTCTCGCCGGCCGTGACGGTCGAGCAGGGCGGGACGGAACAGGACGCCAACGAGGCGGCTGGCAAGGCGAGGAGAAAGTGCTGTTGAGAGCGGCACCAGACTTGCTTCGTTCCTTGGAAGAGACGACACTGTAACCAGGAGGGGAGGGTCTCTGGGTCTGCGTTGTTCCTCACATGTTCAACACGACACTCTTGAGGGGTGAGAAAGGTGCAGGGGAGCTGGAGAGGACACCATGCGTATCCCTCCACCACCCCACTTGTTTTGCATTCAAACTTGCATTCGGCATGTCATGAGCAGATGGAACTGATGAAATCGGATTTTCCGGTCCGAGGCGATGGGATACCCCGATCAACGACGACGACGCATGTTTTCCCTTTTTGACGGATTCCTCTTGCACACAGAAGGGGGCATCGGCATTGGAGACAGACACAAGGGACAGAAAGAGAGAGAGAGAGGCGGGGAGAGCCAAGGCGTCGGCGACGACTCATCCATCCGGACCGGCACCGGGACACGCTTAATCAAACAGCTAACGACAACAACGCCCCCCCGACACGAACACGAAACTTGGAATACGACACATTTGCTTTAAGACGGGTAGCCCAGCATGGTGCGATGGCGTTGATTTTATTTCATTCTCATGTTTGGGAAGCTGCAATTACTCTTTTCGGCATCACGGCACAATCAATGGAAAGAAAGGGACTGTATTCTTCTTCTTTGGCTTCTTTGGGATCCGGCTTGGATTGTCTTCGGTTTTTCATTCTTCTGTTATACGCGTGCTCATGTCTCGCTGATGAGTGCCTCCCCCTCCCTGTGGTGAGAATGCCCTCGCCAGTCTTTTTTTCTTCTTCTTGTTTACATGGAAATGGGGACAGCATCTTTCGCGAGAGGGCACTGTTCAATGGTTTTGTTGTGTTATGTTTTTTTCTCTTAAGGCTCCCTTCGCAGACGTGGGAAACTTTTCTTTCTCATTTGATTCTGGTCTGCACGTTTTGCATTTCAGGGGAAGGGGAGGGGAGGGCATTTCCTTGGCGAAGGAGAACGCCGGCAGCGGCATGTGGCATTCTTCTTCTTCTCTTCTTCATGAGCATCATAGCATTTATCTTGCCTCGGCCGCATCTAATGCCAAACTCGGTTCACGCTCCGCCATATGTGTATATTTGACATGTACACGGCATCTCTCACGCCCGAGGGGCGCCGCTGCCGCCGCCACCGTCCCCACCCTGCTGCGCCTGTGCCTTCTTAGACTTGTCCACGTCGTCGTCCACGACGGGCGCCGAGGGGACGTCGACGCCGACACGGTACTCGAGCCCGACGTACGCATCGCTGACGACAATTACGTCGAGCTTCCGGCCCTGCGCGGCCTCGGGGACCTTGAGGCTGGCACGGGTCGACGGCTTGGACCCGACAGCGACGCTCCGCCCGGGCCCCTGGGACCAGCCGGCGCGCTTGACGGCGATGACCTCGTCGCGGGCCGGATCGGCCAGGACGACGAACCAGCCCTCATTCTGGGGCTTGGGGAAGCGAGGCGCGTAGACGTGGGCGTCGCGCTCCGTCAGCGGGTTCAGGCGGCGCAGGTCAACGGCGACGGACAGCGCCGTGGCCTCGGGGGCGGAGACGGCGAGGTTGGGGAGCTGGGCGACGGCCTTGGAGAAGCGGGGCTGCTGGTGGGCCGGGACGGAGAGCTGCTTCGCCAGGTTGGAGACCCTGCCCGGGGAGGCGGCGAGGGCGGCGATCTTGGCGAGGCCAAGGCCCGACTTGTCCGACTTGAGGGTATCGACGCCGACGCCCGGCAGGATGGAGGCGGGGTGGTCGGTGGGCCAGCGGGCGGACTTGACGCACTGCAGAAGCTTGATGAACTCGAGGCAGGTGGACAGGTGGCCCAGCTCGGTGGTGACGTCGATGGAGGCTTGGATGATACGGATGGCCTGGTCGAGGACGCTGGTCTGGTCGCCTACGTAATCGGTGATGGGGAGAGAGATGCGCGACATGTGAGCCTGCAGCAGGAGGAAGGCCTTGACGTGGGGGTCCCACATGGGGAGGCCGAAGGAGCTGCCGGGGAAGAGGAGGTTGCGCGAGAGCTCCTCGTTGATGAGGTCCTCGTTGTGGCGGACGGGGAGCTCGTCGTACTCGGTGGCGCGGGACATCCACGCGAGTACGTCGAGGAACGAGGCCTGCGCCTTGACGTGCTTGACGAGGTGCCGGATGGTGATGTGGGAGAGATAGTAGTAGCTCATGATCTTGCCCATCGGGGTCGGGTCGACGTCGCCGTTGGGGAAGACCTCGACGCAGCTGGACTGTGCGAGCTCGTCGAGGGACCTATCAATCATATCGATCATGTAGTCGTTGGCTAGCGTCTGCGCGGCGATGCTGTTGTGCTCCTCGGCCGAGACCTCGAGGCCGTAGTAAGACGGGTTCTTGTGCAGGCGGCGGAAGAAGAAGGTCCACGTCAGGTAGTCTAGGGCGTCCTGCTTCGTCACAATTGTCTCGGCCGAGACTTCGGCGCACAGATGGTTGTCGAGCACCGTGTGCAGGGACGACTCGACGGGGAAGCCGGTGTGGAGGAAGTGCTTGTAAAAGTCCTTCTTAGCGTCCTTTGTAAAGATGCGGGCCACGCCTGAGTTGTCGAACTGAGGTCGGCCGGCTCGCCCCAGCATCTGGAGGACGTCGGTGAGGTCCATGTCCTTGTAGCCTTCGATCTTGGCGTCGTAGAACTGCGTGCCCTTGACGACGACGAGGTGGGCGGGCAGGTTGACACCCCAGGCAAGGGTGCTGGTCGCGACCAGGATCTGGATCTTGTTGTTCAGGAAGAGCTCCTCGGCCAGCTGTCGATCCGACTCGACGAGACCGGCATGATGGAGCCCGATGCCGAAACTGATGGCCTCCTTCAGGGCGTCGTCCTTGACCCTGGCTAGATTGAGCTGCAGGTCGTCTTCGTCCATGTGGAGGAAGCGGCGAGGGTTGTCTTCCATGCCGCAGTAGTTGATCAGGTCCTTTGCAGTCAAGCGCGTCTGTCTCCGGGAGGGGACGAAGACGATGACGGGCTTGTCGGGGCTGTGCGTCTTGACCGCCAGGAAAGTCGGACGGTTCATGGACTGCATCAACGGGCAGAAGCCCCTGGTTTCGGGGAAGCCGTCAATGTAGAGCTCCAGGGGGACAGGGCGGACGGAGTGCCTAAAGTTGAATAGGCCCTCCTTGACGCCGAGCCAGTTGCCCAGATCCGTGGCGTTGGCGCAAGCCGTCGACATGCCGAGCAGGCGCACAGAGTTCTTGATGGATGCTGCAATATAGTTCATGCCTGAAGAGGTCAGCGACTCGGACTGCTGAGGACGACGGCTTGTACTTACGAGAAACGATGATTTCAAGAATCGGGCCACGATCGCCGGCCAGCAGATGAATCTCGTCAATGATGACGAGGCTCACTTGGCGCACGTAGCCTCTCGTCTGCCAGCTACGAGAGATACCGTCCCACTTCTCGGGCGTGGTGATGATGATGTCGGCGTCTTTGATCGTGCGAGTGTCGGGAGTGTTGTCACCTAGCGAACGTCGTCAGTGGAAACCCCAGGCTAAAGCACCACGCAAACCATACCTGTCAGTTCGACCAGCTTGAGTCCTAGAGGCCGAGCTAGCCTCGCCCCCCAGTCCTTTACACGCTCGCGTACAAGGGCTTTCATGGGCGCAATGTAGACCACTTTGGATCCCGGTCTCTCCCTGAAAGCCCACCACATGGCTAGCTCGGCCGCGACCGTCTTGCCACTGCCTGTAGGGGAGCCGAGAAGAACGTTGGCAGGCGTATGGTATAGGGTGTGGAAGATTTGCGTCTGCATGGGGTTGAAGAACTGGAACCGCTGGGAGTAAATATCCTCTAGCGCTGGGTTCTTGAGCGCGCTGATGGGCAGCGGTTGCAGATCCAGGAGGTCGGTGTACACGCTCTCCGTGTCAGGGCGGATAAGATGCTGGAAGGAGACGGGGGCCACCGTCTCAGCACCGAGCCATCGGTCAGAGACCGCTCGCACATAGATCTGAGCCGGTAAGGGGTCCGAAAGCGGAATGGTGAAGTTGAGCTCGTGATCGTCGTGGAGCTTCCTCCTATTGAGGATGAAGAACTCGTGATGGTAGATCTCCGACGTCTCGGAGTTCTCGACCCAGATGTAATACGACTCGGACGTTCCGTGAATGTGGTCGTTCCATCTGAAGTCAGGCTCGATAAAAAGCTTGATGCGGAGAACATCGCGGTTGAGAGGAGCGATCTCGGCCTCGACGCTGATCGTCGGAAAGTTGTTGAGGATGTGGGAAATCTTCTTGCCGGCACTCTGGTTGTGGATGAGAGCGCCGATTTCCGCAGGCTCCATATCTCTCATTGTCTCTATTGACAGATTTTCCTTGGCATCAAGCTGGTTGAACACGGACTTGGGGAAATCAAATTGGTGAAGGGGATGCTGGAACGGCCAGATGCGCTTCTCAATTGACTTGGCGAGGGTAAGCAGAACCAAGCACTGGTGGCCCCATCTCCTATTCAAGGCGATCATGAACAGGGCTCTGCAGATACGACCGGCCTGCTGAGCAACGTAGTTCAGATCGTTTCCGAGTGCGAAATCTTCTGGTTGAGCCCTCGAGATGTACGCCTGCAGCAGAATGTTCGTCTTTGCCTGAGGTGTATCGATGCCACCATCGACATCGCAAGGCACAACATCGTGTCTCAGGCGGGAGAGCTCCTTCTCTTCGGAGTCTCTGGATTGGATGTTGTCAAACTCTCCACTCATGCTGATCATCTTGAGAATATCAGCTTCTGTGGCCATAGGGCGCATCATGGTGTTGAAGATCTGGATACTGGCATGCAGAATATAGTACTGGCTGGCGATGCGGCCAATATCCTTGCTGCGAAGCTCCTCGGTCACCTCGTTGAAAACGATCATTTGGCTTTGCTGCAGAGTGCGGGCTGCCTGGATGGCCAACTGCCGCCGCCTTTGGACGAGCGTAGGGTCGTCTCTGATTTCGGCCCATTCGATGCCGTAGCTCATGGGACTCCTCTGCATACGTACGAATAGGTACGAGTATCCGATCCACTGTACAGCCTCGGGGATCGAGGTGACTGTGCCTAGAGTGATCTCGGCATTCAGATTGTCCACGAGCTTGGTGGAAAACTTGGACTCGATTGGCTGCTGCTCCGTGACAGTCGTCAGGTAATGGTGGAGCCTATCCTGCGTGGTACAGATCATGCCAATACCGGTGTCCTCGAACTGGGGACGACCGGCACGACCAAAGATTTGAAGCACGTCGAGGATGCCAAGGTCGACGAATTTACCCTCCTGTGCACTGTACACCTGGGTTCCTTTGATAACGACAGCGGCTGCGGGCAAGTTCACGCCCCAGGCAAGAGTTGCAGTACAGCAGAGGACTTTGATTACACCCTCACCAAACAGCCTTTCCATGAGGTTCCTGTCGGAGCGGGCCATACCAGCGTGGTGAACACCCAGCCCCTTTGGAATTAGTTCCCGAAGATCACGCGCCTTGGATTGCTTCATGTCTCGGACTGCATTCTCATAATTGGGGTGGCCAGTGGGATCCAGCAGGTCCACGCAGAAGTCCTCGACAGCCTTTTCGTGGAGCATCTTGGCGGTGAGGAGAGTGTCTCTTCTCGAGTGGACAAATACCATGACTTGGTGGCCTCGTTGGAGCATGTCCCTGACTTTTTCGAAAGCCACTTGATCCAGGTTTTCCTTAGACTGCTTCGACCCAGCTTTGCCCTTGACACCAATGAAGTGCTGCTCTAGGGGGACGGGACGGAAAGAAGCGTCGAAGTAGAACATGCCGGCATTTCGGTTAACTTTGAGAAAGTCGGCAACATCCACGTAGTTTGGAAGCGTGGCACTGAGACCGACGATGCGGATCAACGATTGGGTGCTCTCGACCTGACGCTCAGTTCTGGCGACGAGAGATTCCAGGACAGCACCACGCTCATCGTGAAGCATGTGAACCTCATCGATAATCAGGAGACGGACCTTCTGGACCAACTCGGTGTCACCGGTTCCCTTCCTCGTGACGACATCCCACTTCTCAGGGGTAGTGACGATGATCTGGGTTTGGACGATCTCGGCCTTGGTGAGGTGCATATCTCCAGTGAACTCTCGGCACTTGATGCCCAGCCATGCCAGTCGCTTGCCCAGCTTTTCGGTGATTTCAGCCGCCAGGGCTTTCATCGGAGCAACATAGACGATTTTGAAATCTTGCGCTTCGACGGCGAAATCTGTGACAGTCGGGTCTTCGATAGGATTAGGGGTACAGTAGTGACCGATGGTTTGCAGGATTGTGAGCATGGCGGCATCTGTTTTACCCTACGACAGAATGTCAATATCTTGGGGCAATCATCGCGGCCACGTGGCGACTTACAGCACCGGTAGGGGCACAGATTAGCATGTTCTCGTTCGTTTTGTATGCCACTGGGTGCACCAGGCTTTGCATGCGGTTGAGGGTCTTGTAGCCCTTGAAGGTGCCGCGACAAAGACCATCCATGTCTGAAATCTTGACCAGCTTCTGGCCGGGGCCCAAGACGCCCTTTTTACCTGCCGGGATGGCGTATTCCTCGTACTTTTCGAACTGGAGTCTCTCACTCCCCGTCGGAAGAGCGTACTTCTTTCCGGAATGACTGAGAGAATTCCCGGCGTTGTATGCTTTGTACACATGGGGATATTGGACCTCTCTGGTCATGGCAGGCGCAAGCGATGCATTCTTGTGTTCGTAGTTCTGTCGTCGCAATGCCTCCTCGCGCTGTGCCTTGCTGAGGAGTCTCCCTTTGGATTCCTGAGACCCCTGAGACGTGACAGCCGTCAAAATGTCGGTGCGATGACCGAGCAGCTCGATGATGAAGTCAAAGTCGTCGAATCCAATGAGATCTGCAAGCTGGGACTGAAGCTCCTCATCGCCTTGGCCAGATGTCAAGACGCTCAGGATTTGGTTCTGGAATACATCGTCGGCCAGACCGTTCTTCGCAGCTACATCTGAGCACTTGCTGGCGAACCACGCAGCGCCGTAGGGGGCATCTCCGTTGGTAGCACCGTGACCGTCGAGCTGATCACTGCTGTAGTCGTCATCTTCGTCATCCGAGATAAAGTCCCAGACGTCCTGTGCGCCGCTTCCGGAAGAGTATGCCTCATAATCATCGTCGAAGTCCACATCGGAGGGGGGTTCTGAGGGGAGCTTCAGGCCAGCCAAGGCGGTCTTCATGGCCTCAAACTGGGCCCGCCACTGGGCCTCTGCACTGTCGAGATTGGCGGGCGCCATTTTGCGGTTGGCGGCGTGTTCTGAGAGGTTGCAATGCTTGGTTTGAGTGTAGGATCAGTTGGTTGGAGCTTCCTCCCAACGATCATATAAACCTGTCAGTGACGTTGAATAATCAAGCTCACTAGCGCTGCACTTGGCATAGAAGAGTCATTCACCGAGCCGAGTCGCCACGGCTAGTGGTGGGGTACCTACCTAGGTGCTTGGTACCTACCTAGGTAGGTAGGTACCTAGTGTACAGTGTGCGGTGTTCCCAGTCCAGTCCCCTGTCATCTCCAGTGTCAGTCAGCGCTGGCATGGTCGTCGCCTCGAGCCCGATGAGGTCCGTCTTTGGCGGGGGTTTCACTCTTGTTCGTTAATCACTCTCTCCCCTTTTGTACAGATACGCTAATAGTACACACACACACACACACACACACGGCTGACCCCAACAGCTAACTACACTAAGATGGAGACAAGCCAGACAGACTGCCATAATGCTTAATTCTCTCTTCCAGCAGGTAATGAAAGCAGTGTGAGCGCTGAGTCCGCCCGGTGATACACCCAGACCACATAATAAAGCCATTTGGGAGGGGGGTTTATGCGGTGCCCGGATGGCAAAGAGGTACCTCAATGCCTTGAGGTACTTGGATTACCTAAGTAAACACTCTTGATTATCAGGTACATATTCTGCAGCCTGGAGGGGCAGTCCGCCGAGCCAGGCCTCCTAGTGTTCCTAGTGGGTGGTGCATGTGATGTATCGCCACCCCCAGGGGCCAGTGTGCCAATGGTACTTTGACGTTGCTGAGAAGGATCATTCTCCATCGTTCTCCTCCAACTTGAATGTCCCCTTTATTCATTTCTCGTCTCAATCCCGACAAACGCCACAACCTGCTCTCCGCCGTCCACGATACAACATAACTACCTCCGAACGCCAACAGCTCGATTTTCTGCGAATCACGACGGCAACCTGCGATTGAGTAAGCCCCTGAAATTCCGCCGTAAGTCGCAGCTGAATCCCCCCCACCCAGACCGCCTCGATAGCGAGCAAACGACCATGACAACTAACGTTCATAACCCTTGTCAAGACAATGAAGTTGCACTACATCGGTGTACGTTCTTCTCCCCCGTATCGCCGGCATACAACTAGCAGAGGGCTTCCCAGCAAGAACGGCCGTCGCCGTGGCGCCTCAATCCGGACGAGTTGCTGACGTTTTCGCGCGTCGCATAGATTCTTCGCAATGACAGCAAGCCCGCCGTCGAGCTGTGCAGCGAGATGGAACTGTCGGCATACTCGAGATTTACTAGAGGTCAGTTCATCATGCCGCGCAGGAAAGGCATCTTTCCTCCTCCTGGAGCGCGCACCCGGACCACACATCTTGGAGCCCACATCCGCATCATAACCGAACTGGAACTGACGATGGTATAGGGAGCTACGCTGAGTTCATGACTCTCTTTTCTAAAAAGGTCGCCGAGTCGACGCGCCCTGGTCAGAGGCAAGATATAGAGGAGGGCGACAACACCTTCCACTGCGTAGGAAGAAGCGAGGGTATCTGTGGCGTGTAAGTCGACGGGCCTCCCTGTTTGCGAGAGTTGATGTTGACAGTCGTCTCGCAGTATCATTTCCGACCACCAGTACCCGAGTCTAGTTGCTCACCAACTGCTCTCCAAGATGTACGTCCAACCGCTGGTTAACCGCTGGCTAGCCACCAAGCCTCCTTTCCGACCGAGTATGACAATGTACTGATCAACCCCTAAGCGTCGACGAGTTTCTCACCAAGCACCCCCGCTCCACGTGGGCAACGGGTGAGCCCAAGCTCGTCCTGCCCGAGCTTAAGGAGTACCTTACCAAGTACCAAGACCCTCAACAAGCCGATTCCATCCTTAAGATCCAGAAGGAGCTAGACGAGACCAAGATCGTGCTGCACAAGACTATCCAGAGCGTTTTGGAGCGTGGCGAGAAGATCGACGACCTGGTGGCCAAGAGCGATGGCCTGAGCTCCCAGAGCAAGATGTTCTACCGTAGGTCGTCCCTCAAACGCCTCGTCCTTATCGCCCAGAAGCTGATACCCTCACAGAACAGGCAAAGAAGCAAAACTCATGCTGTATTGTCATGTAAATCCAAACAACTCTCCCAGGCACCTTCATGTCGTTACTTGGTCATTTCATGTATGGCGTTGGACCCCTTCGGACCCGTTTCAGCGTAAACGCTCGCTCTGGTCGCGCTCACTAGGCTTTTTCTTTTCTTTTTTTCGCAAGCAAGAACGACACTTGTTTTCCCCGGGGTTTGCAGGAAGATCCTTTTCATGGAAGGGGAAGGGCGTGTTTATGTGTTCCAACCCGAACGTCGCAGCCATGGTTTCGGGTAGTGACGGAGACGATGGTTCAGGATCAATCCAATTCTTGTCTAGTGAACGTCACAGAGACTGTTCCGATTTGAGACACGGGCTGTCGGCATCTCGAGCGTGAGACGTTGAGCGGCATTGACCTACACTCCTTCGTCTAGGACTACAACCCTCTAATCACTGTGACGACGTCACCCGGTACTGCTTAAAGGCAGGACCGGCGCGGCAAAGCCGGATGCGATTGGGTGCCGCAGCGTTGCCTCATTCAGTAACACAGATCGGGCACGTCACAAACGATCACAGCTCTCTGCAATAGACCAAAGGTCATGCGGGATAATTGCAAAGTACGAACGCCCAGGGGACGCATGCAGGCAGACGTGCCTCGTCAAAAATCCTTGAGCCGCGCGGAGCCTGCGCGGCGTGCGCGCCTGGTCTCCCAAGCCACCTTCGCAACGGCCGCCGCTGAGTGAAGCCCCGACGTCCTAGACGATGATGGATCTGGCTTACACTGGCCAATCCTGCCCTTGACGAGCGGGCGCGGCGGGATATATCTCAGATTGGACCGCTCAGCAGACTTATTGAATCAATGCTTTTAATTTTTAACATTATCCGGAAAGAAGCATGGCCGGCCCAATAGACCCCCTTTTTTCTTCACGCTGTCCCCCTATGATTTGATCATGTTATTAGTCAGATCGGACAAACCAAACCAAGAAAACAAACGCAGGAGAAGGACGGACAAGTGATCTTTTTTTCCTCTTCTTACAAGCCTCCCATATAACCCTGTCTATTAACGCGCCGCGCCTCCTTCTCCCCGTTTCCCCTTCCAACAAGTGGTATCGATGCAGAAAACTCGACCCTCTTGGGGTCGTGTTATACATAACAAATGAGACGAATAAAGAGCGCCTCCTCTCCGCGCATATACACCCTACAAGTACAAAGCTCCCGTCATTTCGCTTGCAAAGAAAGATAGCTTCTCGCTTCTCTTCCTTTCCTTCTGCCTAATGCTGTCGACAAAAGAAAAGAGGGGGAAAAAAAACCGACAACCTCTTCGCTCGCACGCCGATGATGCCTCTCTCCCCAAATTGATATAGAAAAAAAAGCGTAGATTCCAACATTGAAATCATACACACGCTAGTACTCTCCAGAGCATGCCGTCGTCCGCTCCAATCATAGTCGTCAAATCGTGGTCCTCCAGAACGATCAGGATAAAAAGTGCGAGAAGCAAGGCGGAGTAAGGGAATCAACCAGACGGTGTGGTTTGTTGAGAATGTGGTCGAGGACAAGAAAACCCAAAGTGACCAAGGCCAACACATGAATGACGAAGCCGGGCCCGCCGTTGAACGAGTAGACGAAGCTGGATATGGAAGAAATATTTCTCAGAAACAAAAGGTCTCGTCACAAGGTCTAATGTCGTCGTGCGCTACTCGTCCTCGACGACGATGCGCTCGCTCTTGCGGTTCTGCGCAATCTGCTGCTCAAAGGTCTCCCCGGAGACGATGAGCGTTGGCGTTGAGCTCTTCGTCGACGACAGCCGCTCGTTCTTGCCGACGGCGATATTCGGCACAGGGCTCTTGGTGCGGGGGCTGTTGACGCCGCCGATACGGACCGCGTTGGGCTTTATGGGGCGGAGCATCTGGCGCTGCTGCCTGGAGATGCTGATCTGCCTCGCGATGGAGATCTCCACGGCGGCGCGGAGGGCGTCGTCGGGCTCCGACCCGTCAAAAGACGGCTTCGTCACGTGCGTCTGAACAGACGACACTGACGCGGGGGAACGGTCCTTTGCGCTGGGCGTAGCGCTCGAGGGAGCAGTCGATGCAGCCGGCGTGATCATCTGCCACGCAGGCTCGTAAATGGTCGGCTTCAGCTGTTGCGTAAGATGGATCTCGTCAGATTCGTTCTCGTTGACAAAGGAGTCGTCCTCGGGGCTGGTGACGGCCTCATACGCAGCGCGTTCCTGCGGCCGGCGGGGCCGAGCACCGCTTATCTCGGGCGACGGCGTCTTCCTCCTCGTGGCTTCGGGATGCGTTCTGGCGGTTTCGAAGTTTGCCCTGTGCGGCAGTGGGACATGGGCTGGCGAGGTGTTGGAGCGGTACCGGGGAGATTGTGGAGGATTATTCGCCGACTGCGAGGGAGTGGCCGGGAACAGCGAAAGCGAGAATGCCGGCGACTTGGGTGGCTGTGGTGTTGTTGCTCTGCGACTCCTTGCCTGATCCCTTTCCCTCTCGTCCCTGGCAACCCTGTCGCTGATTGTCTTCAATCTATCCAACGTGGCTTGCCGCCTCGCCAGAAGAGATGACGACGTTGGCTGCGCCTGCTGTCCTGGCATCGAAGTCTGCGACCCTTGCTGTTCCGACGTCGAAGCTTGCGGCCCTTGCGGTTGCCCCAGAACGTTGCCGAACATGACGCTGTAACGCTCCATCTTGATGCTGGGGATCTCAACGTCCAAGAAGCCACCCGAAGGCTTCGGCGGCATCGGCGGCACCGGCGGCGTCGTTGTCGGGACCGTCGGCATCGCCGGCACTGCCATCGACACATGGACGGGTGCCGAGATATCCGACTTCTTGACACTCCGTACCGACCTTGTCGATGCCATCCTAGTCAACAGTTTGGGTGCCTTTGAGTCCTTCGGACTTGGGGGGGCCATCGGACCGGCTGTTTGTGAGCGCACCATTGGCGGTTTTCTGTCTGCCGGCTTCCTCTCCGTGTTCCGTCTTCCCAAGTCACCGGCCTGGCTAGTCGTCGGGGACTTCTCAAAGTCTGTCCTGCTGGCTGCAGGTTGCTGAAGGTTCATGGGTTGGGAGATGGCGACGGGGGACGATGCCAGTCTCTTGCTTTTGGAACGCCCGAACAGCTTCCACCTTCCCGACTTCTGCTTCGGTGCCGGCGCGGGTTCTGATGCCTCTTGCGGCGGTTCTGGCGAGGCCCTAATCATGCTCGTGCTCATGCCATATGCCTGTGGTTGCCAATCGTTTCTCATCGAGGAGACCGGTGTGGTCAGGAACTCGCTGGAGGCCGTGAATTCGGGTGGCGGATGCGACGGACTGCCTATCGCCATGCCTATTGCAATCGTCCCCATGTTGCTATCCATCGAGTCCGGCGTCTGTGTCCTGACAGTGAACGTTCGCGCTGGCGAGTAGTGGTATGAGAAGTCACCGGGACTCTCTATCGGGGACGCTGGATTGTCCCGTATCGGGATGTGATAAGACTTGTAGCCTCCTCGAGCCGAAGAGTGAGGCCTGATATACAAGTCATCCTTGGAAACACGTTTTTCAAAATTCTTGAAGCTGGCAGTGCTGTAGTTATTAGACGAAGGGCCGCCGCTAGTCCTAGGCCGCTCAGCCATTGTCGATGATGCTTTGGAACGAGGAGGTGTGGGCAGAGGTCGATGGCGGTATGTGTTACGAGTTTGGACGGCGGCAACGGCGTCGGCAGCGGCGTCGTCTGCGAAGAAGGGCAAGGCCTCGTTTTGAGAAACGCCCAAGCCTTTCTTGGTCTGTTGGAAACTTGACACAAGACCCGGCGACCCCAGGCCGAGGGACTCTGGGCCGTGCGTCCGCTCGCCACTGGGGGGCCCTTCGCCAATCCTCATGCTCTTCATGGATCTGGAACGGTGGGCCAAATTGAACATGATTCTCTAGTGGCACAGAGGAGAACTGTACAATGCTAGTGCCTGCCCGACCCTTGACAGGGCTTAGAGCAGGAACTGGGTCGGTTGCCCAGGACTTGAAGCGGGGTGATCGGGGTCGAAATTAGGGGATGACGAGAAACCTTTCGACGAGAAGTATCGGATAACCAAGGGACAAAAAGGCTGTCCGGCTACCTCAATGTGGCGGCAAAAGTGAATGAGTGAGCGTGTATGGTTGTGTATATGTGTATGAGAAGGAAGAGACTGTTAGTGAATTGGATTGAACGAAAAGAGACCAAAGACCCGATGCAAGAGAGAATCCCAATCCCCCCCCTTCCCTCGAGCCCATATGCAGAGAGCAGGGTGTAATTTGACTTTACTCGACATCATTTCCTCTGATTTCGCCTCTGCAAGGGCCGACTCAGAGTGGAAGCTTCCATTTTCCCGCACACCCCCAGCACGCGACTCGCAGCTTTGTCGCTTGTTTGAGGTTGATAGGACGGATATTTTAGGGGGGGGCGTTGATCAACACAAGGATGGTGAACCTCGACATCCTGTCCATGGGGTGGTCTGTGGATCAAGGGTCCTGGCTGTTTGTGAACGACGGGTCACGTATTCTCTACAATTGAGTGGAGGTCTTACGGTTTCGTGTGTCAGACTAGCGAGAACTGTAGGGAAGGACGCGACGAAGCATGATTAACGGAGTCGTCAGCTGCATGGTCATGGCAAAACGAGAAACCTAGAAACTCTGGTTGGTCTCAATTTGGTTCGAACGCTGCCATGTGGTGTGAGCTTCTGGGCTGACTGAAGAGGTCAAATAAGTAGGGAGGGAGGAGAGCCGGGCAGTCAATAACTCCCATGGTAAGCAGTGCTTGTAAGTGAGCCTGGCATGACTCCATCGCCAATGCTGCAGCCCAGCCTCCAGCAATAGCTATCCTGGAGCTCCTCATCACAGAGCCCCCTCAGGAGCGGTCTGGAATCAAATTGGCGACACCCTCCCCCCCCTTGGTAAGATGAGCCCCCATCGTGTCTTTCCGTACCTAGCCGTCGGAGGAAGAGCCAAAGAAGTCAAAGGAGAGGCATTCGAGAAGGGCACAGGAAGGAGGGAGGGTTGTAGCCGTGCTTTGGTCTGCAGGACATCCTTGGAAAGTTGGGCTACCCCAGCCCGGGGTGCGCAATCCTCAGGATTGCCCCTGTCGTATCAGCACGTCCTTGCTGTGGTTGCGCCCTCGTCGTCCCCGACGGTGGTGAAGCCTCACCCTCGACGGACATCGGAGAGCGCTGCGGCTTTGGTGCAGCCTGGACCGCTGCTTCACGTCGGAGGATTGACTGCGTTGGCTAGGAGGATCCGAATCAACTGTGAGAGATGGGGCTGGTCCAGACCTGATTATGGGCTTATTAGCCTGCAGTTGTCTGCTCTGCCTATTTTCCCGTGCCGTCAGGCTTTGCCCAATGGTTGATGAATTGAATTGTTACCTCATTTGAGGTTCAATCTCCCAGTCGATGCAGCCGGCGAATGAATGTGGCATGACGTTACAGTCGTGGATCATCCTCAGTGCTGGCTGGCTAACAACGCCCTGTTCATGCATTTCTCGATCCCCCACTCTGACATTAAACGGGCCGCTGGTGTGAAATGAAAGGATCAGAGACGTTGTCGCTCATCCCGCATCCCATCAGCCACTGTTCGCAATCAAGGAATTAAACTTCTCGCACAAGCTCTGCCCCTGCTCAGCACTGGGCACTGTAATTTTATCGAATCTTGCTTATTTCACGGCGTATTTCCCACCGCTTGTTGGACCCGTCGCCTTGCAGGTGTCTTGGTCTCATGCGACGGGCATGATAACCCGTTGATCCAACCATGCAATCGCACTGCGGTCATAATGTGTGCCGCCTGCAAATCTTGCGGACGACACACCCCCCTGGTGCAACCCTATACGGGCTACTGCTCGAATTGGCGTTGACCGGCGCATCAATAACACAGTGTCGTATTGAAACAGAGCCCCCCCCCCGGAACACACGTAGCCATGCTTAGGCATCTCCGAATGATACTGGAGACTCCGTTGTTTTTGAACCAGACTCTTTGGTAGCCTCATATGTAACGTAATGCTCGGGCCTAGCGCTGACAAGCAAATCGATCTCTCTCGATCCACGGTATAGACCTATTATCAGACGATATTCTGGGTCTGGATGCCATCGACGGAGCGACGTGTATCAAGGATTGCGCTGGAAGGCTGGCCGGACCAAGACGCAAGACATTAGCCAGGAAGGAATTGGAGGTGCGGCAAGGCTGCTCGGCAAAGGCGTTTAAACTGTCAACTTTCTCGACCAGGGATCGACAACTGAATGATCGTCTCAAGATTGCAAATCCGCCAGCGAATCCCAAATCGACTGTGAGCGCGGCGAAGGCCTTGCAATTGGTGACAAGGGACTGAACCTTGTTTGCCGATTCGATTGCTTCTCAGAAAATCCCAACTATTGCCCCTGAAGACGCCGAACTGCGTACCTAGCCAAACAGGCCCTTGCTCCAGACTGCAACATGCCCCAGCGCCAGGAGGTGAGCGTAATGCCGTTTTGGAAAAGTAAACCGGGCTGAATAATAGGTAGCAAGCCACGTCAAAAGACGTTCATCTCAAGTGGCTACTCGGGTTATTTTGCTGTTACCCTGGATGTGCAGATGCTTGTGTAGCCAATCTCCAAGTCGCTCATTTGCAGGAGCAATTCGCTGGGTGGTTGGAAGTCGACTTAGTGATTAGCTGTCTAGGCAGGAAATCAATTTGCGCTAGGCGTGCTGCGACCGAAAATAGTAGCAAAAGACCAGTGCAGTTTGGTGTGTCCTTCTTTTTGTCTCTTAATCATTTTTCCCTTGCGGTTCTCTTTTCCTCCAGCACTTCTCAGGGTTACCATTCCGAGCGTTCCCCCTCGTCAATGGGCCGAGTGATCTGTCTGTCATAAGACGGAGATCTGTTCTGCTAATGGGACGACAAGAGATCAGGGCGACGGGGTAAAGTTGAGACACCAGTGATCAGATCTAAGGTGCCCCGGACGACGATCAATAGACAATGTAGCATCCCGCGCGATGTGTGTGGGAGAACGACTCGTACAGTTGGCCTATGCCTACACAGTCAATCGAAAGTGCATGACGGCCAGCGGTCATCTGATATAGGAGGTTCAGGCCTTCGATAGAAGTACTACAGCGCACTGAAGTAAAGACTGACGTGGCGAGAACGGATTAGTTCCATGACCCATAAGGTTGGACGGATGAAAGAACGAAACCAGGTTGCATGGAGGCGGTAAGACCTCATTGAGAGAGGTCTGGACTCTGGAGCAAGTCTTTGCGACCGAGCCTCCACCGTTGGTGGCCGTGTCTTTTTTTTTTTTTTCTTTTTTCGGTAAGTTGCATGAGCAGCAGCATCGGATACGAATCTAAGTGAATTAAGTTTAGGATACGCAAGTGCTGGGCTTGAGAGTCTGCCGGCAGGCTTGGCGAGGCTGCTCGTGAATGGGGCTTCATGGCCGAAGCAACCGACATCGATGCTCATGTACTGTGCCTCGATCATGGTGGTTCGCACGGTCACCCCGCTATCACGTGATCTGCTTTTGGCGGGGCATCGTTCCGAAGTTGGGACCATGCTCTTCCTTGCTGATAAACGCTACGTAGGTACACTAGGTACCTAGTTGCCTAGGTACCTAGCTAGGTACACAAGTATTGGTCGGACGGCAAGGTACGGGCTCGAAAGGCGGTGATGGGAAGACCCGGCTGATCATGGAGAACGGCGGTGATGCCACTTTCTCGGGTGGATTGATGAGGAAAAGTACGATCATCTCGGAGCTCGGCTGAGTGTGCAATGACAGAAGAAAGAAGTAAAAGCCAAAAAGCAACTGGTGAGATATTCGCATTTGGTCCAGCGGCTTTTTGATAGGTAGGTAGATCCTGCTGCTGCTGCATGACACCCATGGATTCTCAGGACAAAGCAGAGATGCCGAGAGTGGAAGCAACGAGAAACACAAGTACTGGCCTAGTTACAAGGAGCGCTGAAGAAAGTACCCCGCACTGCTACTTTGGCGTCAGCAATGACCTGTTGACAGGTAGCGCGATACCCCGCCCGGCCCGCCGGACCTAAAAATTGATGCATCTTCTTGTGAGGGGCACATCAGGCAGGAAGAGGAACAAGAAACATCAGCAGTCACAAACCGAATACAACTCTTTCTCTCTCCCCCCCCCATATCCCACACCGCGTCAAAGCTTGAGCTTTTACACACCCCTTCCACACGCAGAAGCTTCTTGTCTCCTTCTCTTTGATTTGCACCAGCGAGCGCTAGTCTCTTGTTCCTCTACTTCCTTCATAATGTCGTGGCAAGGTGTGTAGCCCTCATCCCCCCCCTTCGACAAAGGCCGATGCAGCGGTGGCAGCTCTCCCCGAGGAGAGAAGCCATCCCGAGAAAAACCCCCACCTCATAGGAAGCAGAGAGCTAACCGTCTCATCACAGCTTACGTTGACCAAAGGTAGACTCCCACTAGGTCATTTTCCGACGTACCCATCTCGGGCAGGACTCGATAGATTGATCGTACACGGACAGACAACTGATTTTGGAATCGTAGCTTGGTTGGCACCGGCCATGTTGACAAGGCCGCCATCATCAGCATTGCTGGCGATAGCACGTGGGCGTCCACCGCCGGCTTCACCGTACGTTGAGCCTCATCATCCCGACACTCTGCCGTTGCCCTTAAACCCTTCGCGCCCTGCTGACTATTTGCTTTGCGCATTGCAGCTCTCCGCTACCGAGATGAAAGTGATTGCAGACATTGTCAAGGGTGACAAGGACGTCGCGGACAAGTCCTTTGCCGATGGTCTCTTCATTGGCGGCGAAAGATACGTCATGGCCCGTGCCGAGGATGGATCCATCTACGCGCGCAAGGTTGGTTAATACTGCTTTCACACGGCACATCGCATACGAGGCTAATCGAACTGTACAGGGCAAGGAGGGCATCGCCGTTGCCAAGTCCACCCAGGCTGTTCTCCTCGGCCACCACGGCGAGAACCAGGTAGCCGGTAACGCTACTCAGGCAGTGCAGAAGCTGGCCGACTACCTCGTCAGCGTGAACTACTAGACGACCTGCTTGGAATGGATTGGCGCAAAGGGAGGCGAGAGGTTTATATTTCGAGACATCATGGAGATTTGTTACTGTGTGCGAGGCAAGCTGGGCATCTCGCTCCCACACACCCCTCCCTCAGACGAGGATTCGACATACGAATCAACGAAGACTAGAATAGCAGTAGTTACCAATAGCCGAGTCTCTACTTGGCCGCGGCTGCGTCCGGAAGATACAGGCCTTGCATAGCGCGCGTGGGTGCGAACGTCCCAGTGCCGCTTCAGACCAAGCATGCCCAAGTAATCTTCGTTCAGTCATTATTTGTGATCCGATCTTATGGTTCGGTGCCCGTCTCACTTTGCCAAGTGCACACTCAAATACAAGTACACGTCTTAACCAAACCCCCCATCTCAAGCTGCACCGTTGTGGTATACATACAACTCGTCTATACGCTAGCCCGAGAGCCCATCACTGAGTGGCCAAAACAATCAATACGCCGCGGCTCCAACTCCGGCAAGGCCCTCGCTGTGAGCTTTACACAGGCAGCTCGGCGTTTCGCCGGCCAACCCCGGACCGGTCGACCGCGGTCCCGATGTATGGCCCTATAACTGGGATATTGCGCGCGAACGCGGCGATGGTGCCGAGGAAGTCGCCGAACAAGATCATGATGCCGTAGAGCTCGACACAAAAGCCGATCAGGGGCCACCGCAGCAGAATCAGGGCCAGTCCCGCGAAGAATGCCGCCGTGCCCTTTGCCTTTTGTTTCCGCGCGAAGAAGAGGAGCGTCTTTTGGGGCCCGATGATGATCGTCAGGCCGATGAGGAAGAGAATCTAGCAGCCGCGCAGACGAGTCAGCCTGTTGGTGTTTCGCACGAGAACGGGTACGTGTTGGATGTTCATCGTTCCAAGGGGAGAAGGGAGGGGCGTCGTACATTTCCCATGGCGAGCCTAGGGGAGACGTGTTAGTTGCGCCGTCGCAAGAGGAATCGGGAACAGAGGAGTAGCTTACATGGCTCGGTCGAAGAAGAGCATCACTCCGCCGATGAGGAAGAAACCGCCTGATCAAGCGCAAAAGCCGGCGTCAGTTCCGGTGGACTCTCCCCTCGTCATTTTGCGCTTCTGTACGCCGGAGTTTTGGGACGACGCAAACATACCTCCGGAGCAGAATATCACTCCGATTTCTGCAAGACTGGTTAGTTGCGATGCCTCAAGAGAAGCGGAGCTCTGGGAGTGGCCGGACGTTGTCGTCGTAAAGCTCAGCGGCGCAAAGACGTACTCTGGGTGTCGGACATCCACATTGACGACATCTTGGGTGGCTTTGAGGTGGGTGTCAGTGACTGAGAAGGCTTTCGGTTCGGGACGTCTAGGGTCTGTCTCTTCGATCGTGTTTGTTTTGGATGCGTTACTGAGGTCTACAATTTAATTAGGAATAAAACCACATGTGCGAAATTGCTAGGTTGGTCTGCATTGGTTAGTGTCTTGTTTGGGCGAGCAAGCGTATGATTTTTTTATTTTTATTTTTATAAAACAAAGAACAGATCACCAAGGGGGGGGATAGGATGCATCGGGTTCTGGCACGGGAGCAGGGGTCCTTTGTTGCTGCTGTCGTGCTACAACTGTTGTTGCTCCTGCAGCGCCGCGTCAGATCTCCTGGTCGCGTGGGTGCAGTAGAAGGAAAGTAAGGAACAGCTCAGGGCATCAGCCAATAAGGCGGGTCGGTGGGGTCTTCCCAAAGGCGGATTTAACACGCATCGATTGGAAAATTCGCACCTTCTCCCCCTCTTCCCCCATCCTCATCAACCTTCCATTTACTATTGGCGACAGAGCGAGCGCTCGACATCGCAATGGCGGTATTGGCCAGCCGCCGAGCGCTACGAATTTTCTTCTGCGTTGAAGAATAGGCTCCCCGAAGTTACACTGGACACAAGGTTTGACTTGAAGAAATCCTCACGACTGCCGCAATGTCTCATTTGATTTTGCTGTCAAATGTTCGACTTGGGGTCATAAAGCAGCAACACGGGCGCCGGCAAACACCCTACCGCACTACCACCACTCGACTCAGCCAGTGTCTAATCTGAAAATACCCGGTAGGTAGGTGACAAGACAAACTGCTCTTGCAGTTCTGCCGCGGCGGCCGCAGCTCTCAAAGGCTATGGCAACTGAGTATCGTCTCCCCATACGTTCTCGGTAATCTGTCGATTCACAGGCGGAGAACAACCAGCTGATCACGATTAAGCCGGAGTGTCATCTAGCACCCTCTGCCGAAAGGCACCGGGCTGTATAGTTGAGATTTGACTTTGTTGGTCGCACATGTACCTGATTTCTATTTCCAGCCCGTAGCTATCTCCTATGAATTGCATCTCAGAAGGCATTCCCGTACGCATGCTTGTCCCCCTTTCCGCCGTGACTCCGTATCTTGGTAATAGCAAAGATGCGATCCCTAAAACGCCTGAACCGTAACAGCCACAGGTCTGAAGCACTCATCGTAGGTGCCATCCCCCAACCGCCCATACCAGTGATGCGGCACGGCTGTAAATCACTTTATTTGAGGACAGTATGTGCTCCACGCGCCTCGAGGTACTGCTCGGCTGCGCCCTGCGGCAGGGTGCGGATCAGCCCAAACACCTCCTTGTCATGATAACGCAGCCGCGTCTTGGGATCAACGTACGGAGCCGGCAGGCCCGTGATATCGCAGTACCGCTTCGTGTGCGCCAGTGACGGCGCCGACTCGATGTTGGTGTACGTCACGTTCGGTCCCGGGGCGCCACTGCCGCCACCGTTTGGTCGCAGACTCTTCTCGAGGACCAGCTTCGACAGGCTACGTGAGGCCTGCGCGAGATTGGGGTTATCGTTCCCGTTGCCGCTGCCGGTCGGGTTTGCGGGCGTCGAGGTGCCGCTTGTAGAGAGGCCATCGTCGCCGCCTCCCTGCTTTTCTGGGGCAGGCGTGGCTGCGGCGCTGGCTTCCTCTTGCTGGGGAGTCGCCATTGACGAGGCCTCACGACGCGAGGCATCGCCAAGAATCGTCTTGATGTTCTTGTTACGACGCTGGTTTGGGCGCCAGGACGGGTTGCGGAAGCTCTTGTGGATGGAGTGGATGTCAAGCTCGTCGAGGAGCGCTTGGTGGGCAATCTGCGCCTCTGTTGCTTCTTTCGGGGCCGCCATGGTTCCGTGTTCGGCTTATCGTGTACGATTAGGCTCTTGGGCAGAATCTCGGGGTCGATACCGGTCGAATTGGAGGTAGACGGGCGGTCGCACACTATTGTTGAAGCAGTGGCAGGGGGAGCTTATTCTGCCGCGGTTGACCGCTTGAATAAGCAGCTCGGTGAGCTCGGTGTGGGGAACATCCCCAGTGAATGCAGCTGGCTTCGGTGGGGCATTACACTGTGAGTAAACAAACACATGATACCTACCTAAACACAGGCACGACGAGCCCAGACAAGATGGTATAGCAGCAACCCGTCGGACTTGGTGGATACAGGTAACCAAATTTACTGATGCATCGACAGGAGAGTCCTCATGAACACCAGCAGAACTTGCTGCTTTCCCGCATCATCACCAATGTGGTTAGGTTCCCAGCGTCAGAGCAACATAGATCAACCCGACTCACGCAATAGTTAGGAGAAACTCAACGAGGCTGTCGTGGTCATGAATAAAGCGCTGCAGGTAAGTTCATCTACTTGCTAACGGGCCAGAGCAGTGATTGACGGTCCACCCAGGAAATCAACATCCAGAACATGAACGTCGAGCTTGTCGCACAGATGTTCAAGAACTACCAGTCCAATGTTCTGTTCCATCTGGAGGGTAGGTCCGCCGCCATGATAGCTTTGATCTGCTAATGATTTCACGCCAGCGACCGATAACCTGAAGCCTCCTGCATGAAGTCGCTCGGGTTTCTGAGAGGGTCTGGGGGAATGGATGAGGAATGAGACAAGATTGATGAACACTATTCGGGCCCAGTTAACAGCCTAGAGAGCGTGGGAGCAAATACCCCGATGAGAATCTACCACTGTTCCTACAGGTGGAAACCGTATACCTATGACTGATTGAAATTTAACACCCAAATCTCGTCTTGCTTATCGTCTCTGGCACCTTGTCTAATGGCCCGCATTTTTTTAGAGACTATGCAAAACTGAGATGCAGCACAAGAAATCGACCAACACGCACTCAGTGTAGGGGGTTGGTTGCGCTAAGATCGTAAAGCCGCCCTGTGACTCTCTGCTGTAGGGGTCCACTGAAATTTGTAGCCTCTCAGCCTCGCAGGACGGGCGCATCGCAACTTCAACAACCATAATCGAATAGACGCATTGAACCTGCCGCACGTGACGCATACGCTTTTTGCTGGCTAATTTTGAGGAAGGCGGCTAGGGACGACCGACTTCGATCAAAACAATTGTTGTCCGCCACCCGAGCATGGTCTGTCGCGCCGCGACATCCTAAGACTTGACCACGAACAGTCGTCACGATGGCACCCTCAGCAACGGGCGAGATCCCGCCTCTGCCCGCGCCCCCGGAGAGAACATATCCACCTGCGAAAATATTCCCGGTGAAGGAAGCCAAGTTCGAGAAGCCAGTCCCGGTGCAGCACGATGGACGAGAGAAGGCAATGACCCGGTCGTCCGGGGGTGCGGCTATCGTCATCGACAACGGCAAGCTTCCCCAACGGCCACGGGCTTGTACGAGCCCTTCCCTTGCTAACCGTTATCGCCAGGCTTCTCGGCTGTCCGCGCCGGATGGTCGTTCGAGGAGAATCCACGGTTGATCATCCCTCCGATTATGTCCAAATACCGCGACCGAAAAGCCGGGAAGACGTACTCTTTCGCCGGTAGCGATTGCTACGCCGACACAACGGCGAGGAGCCACATTCGGTATGCGCACGAGCAAGGGACGGGCATAGTCAGCAACTGGGATGTTATGGAACATGTTCTCGATTACATATTTCTCAAGCTCGGCCTGAACGGCGATGATGCGTCCATAGACATACCCATCGTCATGACAGAGGCCGTGGCTAACCTGCCCTATTCTCGGAAATGTAAGCTGGCCTCGTAGGAGCCCTGACGACTGCCCGACTGACGGCCATACAGCAATGACGGAAATTATCTTCGAGTGCTACGGTGCTCCATCACTGGCGTACGGCATCGATTCGCTCTTCTCGTACGCACACAACAAGGGAAACACGGGCATAGTGGTCTCGTCATCATACACTTCCACGCATGTAATACCCGTATACAACCAGAAGGCGGTGCTGAATCAAGCCACGAGGCTCAACTGGGGAGGATGGCATGCAGCAGAGTATCTGCTAAAGCTGATCCGGCTGAAATACCCCTCATTCGCGGGGAAGCTCAACGTATCGCAGGCTGAGCATATGCTTCGCGATCACGCATACGTCTCGACCGACTACGACAACGAACTGCGGGGCTACCTGGACTGGACCGGACTTGAGGATCGGGACATCGTCATTCAGTACCCCTTTACTGAAGAAGTCATTGTGCAGAAAACCGAGGAGGAGCTGGCACGTATCGCCGAGCGAAAGAAGGAGAGCGGCAGGCGCCTGCAAGAGCAGGCCGCCAAGATGCGATTGGAGAAACTGATGCGTAAGGAGAACGAGCTCGAATCACTCAAGAAGCTTCAAGCCAAGCTGGAGCAGCAAACCAATAAGAAGGAGGTCAGGCGGCTGTTGGATAGCAACGATCTCAAAGACGAAGCGGCGCTGGAAAGAGCCATCGCGACCTTGGAGAAGGCGGTCAAGAAGGCGCGGACGAAGGATGTCGGCGGCGACCCTGCGGAGGAACAGCAGGAGCCGGTGTTCGACCTCTTGGACGTGCCGGACGAGGAGCTCGACGACGCCGGCATCAAGGCCAAGCGCCAACAGAAACTCATGAAGTCCAACCACGACGCGCGCGCGCGCGCCAAGGCCGAGAAGGAGGCTGAGAAGGCCCGCATAGAGGAGGAGAAGCGGCTAGACGAGGAGCGCCGCGAGAACGATCTCGAGGGCTGGCTCGAGGAGAGGCGCCAGGCGCGCGCCGTGACGCTGCAAAAGATGAAGGAGCGCGAGCGCCTCAAGCAGGACCTCGGCAACCGCAAGTCGCTCGCGTCGCAGATCCGCATGAAGAGCATCGCGAACCTCGCCTCAGACAACCCGACCAAGAAGCGCCGGCGCGGCGGCGACGACGACACCTTTGGCGCCAACGATGACGATTGGGGCGTTTACCGTCAGATAACGGTCGGCGAGAACAGCGACGACGAGCAGGAGGAGGAGAACCTCGAAGCGAACCTCAAGACGTACGAGGAGGACCTGCTCCGTTACGACCCTGAGTTCACGTACGAGGATACGCACGAGGCGCAGACGGACTGGTCCAAGTCGATGTTGCACGCCTTCGCGCGCGGCCCCCGGCCGTTCGACGCCGGCTCACAGGCCGAGCTGAACCAGATTCACCTCAACGTCGAGCGCATCCGCGTGCCTGAGGTCGTGTTCCAGCCGTCCGTCGCCGGGGTCGACCAGGGGGGCCTAGTCGAGATCGTCGGGGACATACTCAACCAGCGCCTCGGCGGCGTCCCCAACCGCGACGACTTCCTCAAGGACATCTTCCTCACAGGTGGCAACACCCTCTTCCGCGGCTTCGACGAGCGCCTCCGCCAGGGTCTCACGCCGCTGCTCCCCGCTGGCTCGCCGCTCGCCATCCGCCGCGCCCAGGACCCCCTCCTCGACGCGTGGAGGGGCGCCGCCGGCTGGGCGGGCTCGTCCGCGTGGAAGGCCGCCACCATCACGCGAGAGGAGTACCAGGAGAAGGGCTCCGAGTATATCAAGGTAAGCCTGACGTCATATTCCCTTCCTTCCTTCGTTCCTCACCTTTTCATCCTCGTCTCGCGTCCCTTTTTGCCCCTCTGTTCGTGAGATGCTAATCGCGCGCTCCGTAGGAACACGACCTGGGCAATATGTCGTACGTATGATTGATCGACCTGGAAAAGGGGACGAGAGCGTGTATTGTAGCATAGGGGCAGAAAGTCCCACGTTGGGGGACCGAGGAGATTGATTAGTCAGTCTCGTCAAAATCAAATTTAAGGCAAACCTCGTTGCCTCCGTCTTTGTGTGAATGTGTCTGTCTGTCCGTCACTCATGTGTCTGTCTCCTGGGCACCCTGGGCTCACGGGCAAAGACGCATCGTCGTGTGGACGACGGACGTCGAGTAGTGGCAATGCAAAGTGATTCAGCGAAGACTATCTGCGATGGGAAACGGGTCGAGCCAAGGCCTCCGATCATGCTGTTGATAAGCGGCCAGCGGAGTAGCCCTGCCGCTGTCACATGGCCATCGCCTGGAGACGGACCCGTACGAACACTGCGTAAGCTAACGCCGCCGGGCGGTTTCCATCAAGCCCTCAACATTCCTCCTTTGACACGCCCTCTCTCGTGTCATCAACCACCAAACCACCCTCTCCCTCTGCATTTTGATGAAGAACTCGAGCCCATGGCTCAACAAAACAACCCAGAAAAGGCGGGTGGAAGAAGTCATGCCGGTAACGCCAGTCCACTAGTAATATCTTGACAAACCATTGTACCGCAACGCCATTGACGAAAATCACGAGACTGAAATTTGGCGCGCCCTTATGTATCAGACGCGTTCACATAGAAGCGGTCGGGGCCTGAAGGCCATCCGGCAGCTGGGGGTCAATTTCCTCGCCCTCCCGTCGCGTTTCCTCCTTAATCTGCTCAGGCTGGAAGCCCTTGTTCGTAAACTGCTGCCTCTCTGCAAGTTGTTCCTGGGCCTGCAGGCCTGCCACCGCCTGCGCGACGGCTTCGAGAGGGCCGGCGCCCGCATTACTGGGAGGGATTTCTGGGCCACTCGTGGGAACCGCAGGGGCCGGCATGGACGGGTGTTGAAGGTTGACGTTGGGGGGAGGCTGAGGGACTTCACCCTGAACGTCAAGCAATCGCGACTGAAGGTGGATCACGTACTCGCGCAATGCGTAGTTCTCTGACTGCATCGCCTTGTACTGCTGCTCCATATCCATGTAATCTCTTACTTGCTGCTCAAGTTTTTTTATGTATCCCTCTTTGCGTTGGCGGAAAGCCCTCTATATAGTACATCAAGTCAGCTCAAGCTCATCACAAAGTTATCAAGAAGGTCTGAGTGGGTGCGCTGTATGCAACAGGTTTGGCAGCAGCGAGTAGCCGGTCAGACGGGCCGACGAGGCCCGCAGTCCAGTAAGCGATGCAACAAACTCCTGCGCGACGCGCGGTGTAATCACGCGCCATTGACCCAGTGCACCCATCATGTATTGCGAGTGTCGTACCTGTGCAGCTCGGTTCTGGGCGGCGCGTTTCGATTGCGACAACTCGCGCTTGGCTTTGCGGCCCTCTGCGGTCTCGTCCAACACCATGGCTGACGGGGGGGAGTGGGTTGGAGGCGCTGTGGACGGGCCGGCAGTCGCGACAGGCGGTGAAATCTGCTGCTGCTGCTGTTGCTGTTGCTGTTGCTGTTGCTGGGGTTGCGGAGACACGCCAGCGGGCATCATATTGACGGCTGGCGCGTTGGTAGTTCGAGCTCGGAGATCAGGATGGATATGCGCTTCGGAGTCGGTGTGATTGTTGACTATCGGCGGCAAGACGTCAGTAGGTGGCGAGGTCGAGCCGTTGCTATAGCCATGAGCAGGCGACGCGCTCGGTGGGTTGGGAGCTTGAGGGCGAGCTCCACGGGATGGGGCCGTCGCGTTGTCTGACGGGTTGGGCGTTGTGTGCTTGCTTAGTAGCTCAAGCTGCGCATGCAAGTGGGCGTCTGAGAAGAGCGTATGTCATGTCAGCAGAGAACGTCTAAGCTCGTGCACAACCAAGACTTATTGGAAACGGATGGTTTTAATGACCAGTGAAATTCGGGGCTGCTTTGGCTTGATATAGTGAGGGAAATTCCAGATTGATGGAGGTACCGGGGAGCAGGGGTCTGGGAAAGTCTGGAAGCTGCGCCGTGAGAGGGGGAAGAGGTATGAGAGCTAGCCGCCTGAGTTGCAGCCGAACCTCCGCGGTATTCCGCTTTGCCTTTCTTCAAGCGACTTATCGCGAAGACAGAGAGAGAGGAAAGTCGTAGCTCGGACAGCTGCTAGGTGGCATTGGGGGTCGGCTGATAGGGAAGGAGGGTATGATAACATATCAACCAAGGTGAGGGAGCGCAACCTCTCCTGGGGTGTAGCAGGTATTGCAGATTGTACCGTAGTTTAAAGTGAAGAAAAGTTCGTCTCACGCAATGTACATGAGACCGGAGCAAGGTACAATGTACCAGCAGCAGTGAAAATGTGAGGCAAGGCGGGAAGCTAGACGAGCTGCCGAAACTGGAAGACGAATTGAGATAGAGGTTTGTGTGTGCGTGTTGTTGTGAAAGAGAGAGAGAGAGAGGAGGGGGGGAAGAGGGTGATGGCAGAGAGGGAGGGTACGGGATCGACGGGGAGTAGCAGAAGTCTTGGTCGGGCGGAACTGCAGGGAACAGAATAGGGTATGGGATTTGGAAACCAGAGAAACGAGAAACAAGAAAGACCAGCAACTACTCACCTGTGTTAGTGGTGGTATTCGCAGAAGGCGAGGGCGAAGCGCTCTGCATCTTCAAGCTCCGGTTCTGACTCAGCATGAAGTGGACGGGAAAATTGATGACTACAGGCACCCGGGCACGACTTATAAAGAGGGCCCGGACGAGCAGACTGGGATGAGACGGAGGACCGATGCGGCAGTTCAATGAAAGATTAGGTAATCGACCGGGTCCTTAGCGCGTCGTAGGGGAGGGGAAACCTGACGAGGGTGTGGGTAATTTGTACGCGGTAACGCAAGGTGTTGGGCAAGGTATCCGTAGGTACCGGGCCTGTTCCGGAGAGGTAAGGACCAAGGTGTGTGAGAGAGAGAGAGAGTGTGTGTGTGTGTGAGAGAGAGAGAGATAGCGAGGTAACGTAAGGCAGGGCAAAGAGGTCGGGTCGCGTAGCTTGGACCTCTTTTTTGTGGTGATCCGCCGCAACAGAAAGCATGCAGACGAGTGTGGTGTGGTCTGGTCGCCCGTCCCTCGTTTGTCTCCCCCAGGTGTGGCCAGGTGTGGAAGGAGCTATTGTTTCGGTGTTTGGAAAGGTGTGGAAGAGCTCAAGAGCCAATTTTGACGCGTTGAGTGTGTCGTGTCGTCCTGGTCTGGTTGCCAGCAGTTTCTGTCCCAGTTATTAAGATGGAACGGATCGGAAGGGTTCTTCTCTCGTGAGAAGAGGGAAGAAAGGGAGAAGTGCGTGGCTGGGAGTGAAGGACCCGCTGGTTGGTCGATCGGCTGATTTGGGAAGATGGAGGAGGGCCGTGTAGTTAGTGTACGCGTCGAGGAGGAATCTCGGTAGGGCAGAGAGGAGAGGCAGGTGTGGCAGGCATGGCAGGCCCATGGGCAGGTTGTCGTACCTTGGTGCTTGCTCTGCTAGAGGAAGATACTTTCGGTCTGTACCTACCTTCCTGAGCTTGCGATGTACCTTTCCTGTAGCCTGGCTTCCTTCCCTGGGTCTCGTCCCCTCTCTCCTGCCTCAACCCGGGGGCGTCTCGTGCCGGAAACAGACAAGCTGGGGTGACTGAAGAAGGTCCCTACTCGCCCGGACACAACGGGGATGGGCCAGGCAGCATCCAATCAATTAACAGAGGGAGACGTGGACGAACAGAACAGCCTTTCCATCTTAGCTCAGCTTGTCCGTCTGCCTTTCGGCACCAAACCTGAGCATTGCAATCTGATCTGAGGTATTCTGCAGACCTTCCCTGTAGCCCCTCTCTGTGTAGCTAGGTAATACCGCAGCATGTTATGTCGAATGTGCTTTACAGAGTTTGGGACGTCCTTCTGGAGTGTGAAGCTTGGTCACCTGCCAATGGGAAGCGAAAAGGAAGCAATACAAGTACCTAGATTACCAGCTTCGAGAGCAGAATACAAATGTGCTCGCACACGCACGTCTGTCGGGGCTCTTTGGTTCAGCAGACAGTACAGCATGCTGCTTGGGTAGAGGTAGTTCTGGTAACGAAACCATGCATATATTGTGACCAGTCGGCATGACACTGAATGGTACGAGTTGATAGGTACTTCCCAAGCTGTGGTGGTTATCTCCGGGGCGGGACAGTCATCGAAACCTGTTTGTCAGCAATGTGACCCCAGACCCTTCAGGATTGTGGGACGGCGGTGGCATATCAACGAAACAGGATTAATTACCTACCTCATCCAGAGCGTTCCCCACATGAACCAATCCGACACTCCTCCCATTTGCCAATAACGGGGAAATACACTTCAAAAACGAGCCGACGGACTTTGCGAAAGGGCCGAGGGATCCATGCGGGAGGTTCTCCGCATCCTGGCTGAATGGAAGGGGACCTAAGAAAGGAACGGAGAAGAAGTAAAAAAGAAAGGGGGAAAAAAAAGCCATGGAGAACGAGGCGCCCACATCACTGCCACAGCATCGGCACCCTCTTCCCGCATGGCTGTTTTGTAAGGTGACCGCCTAGCAACTGCGGATTCGTCGCCACGATGAACTACGTCCCGGTAAGGAGGTTTCCTCACCAAGAGGTCTTTGTTCGTGA
Organism: Colletotrichum echinochloae; assembly: GCA_016618095.1. Taxonomy (NCBI): domain Eukaryota; kingdom Fungi; phylum Ascomycota; class Sordariomycetes; order Glomerellales; family Glomerellaceae; genus Colletotrichum; species Colletotrichum echinochloae. The sequence continues at coordinate 3,553,496 of JADEZT010000001.1, read as the reverse complement.
TTGGTCGCCCGCTCACCCTGTCCGATACCCAGATGCCAGGAAGACCCTCTCTCCCTCAACAGCGCGCGGGTCGGCCTTGATAACACCTGCCTGCCTCCCTGGACAGCAGACGAGATGGATCATGGATGGGGGACGGACCAGGCTTTCCTCGGCCAGCGAGAACCGCGACTTCCGGCGTTTGACTTACGTAATCCTGTGGGCTTGGCGCGTGTGGCCTGTGCATCACTGCATGCTGGGGGAGTCTGTGCCTGCTTTGCCCGGATACTTCCTGGCCAATGGCATGTTATTCCGCCGTATTGACAGGCGCCGCTCCGTCCGATAAGGTGGCCAACGACCGCCAACAGGGATATCCAAATGGCACTGAGCGTGAGGTATACTATCTTGTACGAGGCGTCAAGCTCAGAGGCGCCGACTGTATCACGGAGAGTTTGTTCGACATTGCAGATGCTGCTCAGGATATATCTGCCCAACCTGCCTGCCTCTTGATGTTGTGGTTTCAGGGAAACCGATACTTCAAATCGTTCTATTCATGCACAGCCATTTTCTCATCTGGGTGCCCAAGTACTTCGACCTATCTCTCTGGAGGAGTCATTTTGCCATCCTCCAACGACTACCTTAAATAGCGTGTATCTCATGCATCGGGTCTGGAACACGAGTTCTGTTCACCGGCAACGCCCATGCGTGCAACAAGCTTCACCAGAATTTTGTTCTTTGGATCGGCGAGTTCGGTCACCATCCCCCGGTCGGAACATACACAGTACAAGATCATGACGAACTTGGCCGGATGGTGCCACCAAACCAAGGCCACTAATGGCAGTTGGCCCTAGGTGCTTCCACCAGGCCCTCTGCTCCCGACGAGTTGCAGCTGCCACCACGATCTTCCTGACAAAGCATGTAATAAGACGTCTCTAGAACGCCCTGTCGGGGTCTTGATTGGACACTGCATACCAGCAGATACCCTGCAGCCTATCTTCGGGGAAGCAGATCTCGAAATAGAGCCACCAACGCCAACCAATGTCCAATCTTAACGCCGCTTACTGGAGCACCAAGAGGGCTGTCTCGGCATTACGTGCGTAGTGTCCAGTCAGCACGCTCACTGCAAGGCCTCCTCACTCCGAGCAAGGTCGACGAAGCAAGCCTGGCCCGAAATTGAAACTGCCGAGGGTTGAGACTGCTGCGACTGCCGACGGTGTCCTTACTTCGTCGGGAGCTCCAATGGTTCCGTCTTGGACACTAAAGTTACATCAAGCCACAAATTACACGTGGAGGGCATTCCGAGGCTGTTGAGGACCACGGCGTCGGACAGAGGAGCCGTTGCACGGTTTGTTGGTTCGTCAACAGGCCAGTCGCTGACTGGTAGCAGGCGGATCTCCGCCGTGACAGCAGTCAGATGTTTCTTTCCCAAGCCACGCACTTGCATTTCGGCGCTGTACTGATACGGACCGACTAGCCATTGGGCTGTATACCCTTGTGGCAGTACACCGCTTGACATGTGCCCTACGGTGGGGACTGGAACAGCTTCCCGCCTTTCCAGACATGGGCGATGTTTCCCTTCCTCACGAGAACCTCGATGTCATCTAGAGGATTCTTCGCGACGGCAATCAGGTCTGCGTCGTATCCTTCCTTGAGTTGCCCGCTCAAGGGCGCCAATCTCTCCGAGAACCTCCGGGCCGTTCGCGGTGGCTGCCTCGATGGCCTGCAGCGGCGTCATACCGTTCTTCACCGCTCAGTACAGCTCCATGGCGTTGTTGCCATACGCGAGGCCTTTTGTGCGGTCGCTGCTTGCGCTGTCTGTGCCGAGCGCGATCTTTATGCCTCTCTTGATGGCCAACTGGTAAGAGTCCTTTGCCTTTTGAATCAGCTTCTCAATCTTATGCGCGACGAGAGGCGGTAGATGTGATGGATCTCTGCCTATGGTGGTCACGATGTGGTGGGTGGGCACAGAGATGGCGCCCTTCTCCAGCATGGCGTCGGCAACCTCGTCATCGAGATAAATGCCATGCTCGATGCTCTTGACGCCCGCCCCGAGTGCAGCCATGATGCCCGCCTTCCCGATGGCATGAGCGGCAACGGCACGACGACTGCGGCCTGCCTCCTCGACGATGGCCTTGAGCTCCTCGTCCGAGAACTGTTTGTCCTCCGGATCATCCAACAGGCTCAGGACGCCGCCACTAGAGCAAACCTTGATGCACCGCGCCCCTCGGCGGACGAGTAGCCTCACCGCCTTGGTGCAGTAGTCCGCGCCGTCGGGGGTGGAGCAGGGCCCGCCGCACTCGGCAAATCTCATCATCGTCTGGATGGGGAGGGCGTGCTGATCCCCGTGCCCTCCGGTGCTGGACATTGCGGCGATCGCCGAGTACACGTTGGGCCCTACAAGGCGTCCCTTCTCGATGGCGGGAACCAAGTCCCCACACACCCGCCAAGCTCTCGAATAGAGGTGTATCCTGCCATCAGCGTCTCCTCCAGGCCTTGGACGGTGATGGCGCCCACCAGGGCGTTGGATCTCGGCAAGACGCTGAACAAGCCGGTGTCAAAGCCGGTGACGACGTCGAGGCCGGTGAAGTGAGTGTGCACGTCCCAGAGCCCGGGCATGACGACCGGGACGTGAACCGGTCTGATCGAGCGGTACTTTGCCGGAAGCCCGTCATGTTTGCCGACATGGACGATCTTGCCGTCCTCGACAACAACGGCACCGTTCTCAACGGGGTCGCCGCGGCCCGGGATGAGCAGTCTAGCGACGATGACAGTGACGTCCGATTCCGCCGCCTGTACCTCGTTCTCTAAAGGCATTGTGGAGGCTTACGAGGTGCTTCGAGCTGTGGCGATGGATGGGTGCGAGGAGACATCCGCCGCTGGAGGCCGGTAGGGAGATGTGTATGTTGAATGGGCTGCCGGAGTTCGGCAAGCCCGCAAGTCGGAAGATTCTGAGTGCCGCATGTTGGCAACTGCGTAGCTTGCGTAATTGTGTTAATAAAAAGGTAAACGTTAAATCGGACGAATCCAGAAAGAGGGGCTTCGTAGCATACGAGTAAGCTCTGGACCATTTGCCATCTCTCGTCGTGCACGAGTTTCCAGCGCGGGGAGCGCACACCAGAACTTCCGTGTCAAGGTGATCAGCATGCTGACACAATGTTCCGAGCTTCTTGACAGATTCGCGCCGCAGGAAGCGAGCAATTGAAGGACGGGCAAGTAAACTGCCAGATCCAGGTACGAAGAGGTAGGCTGTACCCGCGTGATGGGAGTCCTTCGCGTGGCTCGTTGAAACCCGTATAAGCCACCGCCCGGGAACAATGACATCGTGGTACGAGTGATTGATGGGCTTCAATTGCCGGGCTTCCTCTTCCTGCTCCAATGTTCGATTTGCCCAAGGGCTCACCTATGCCGCAGACGCCGAGTTGACGATATGGTGAAGATCCGTCTATACAGGTCCGGTGGCGGGGCGTGACGTTGTGCGGTATAGACTTTTACCCTACCGTTTCCAGGTCTTAGCGGTTTCAAGCCCCTTGAAAATTACCCTCTGTCGTGGTAGCTGATTTACGCTAGTCTTGCATTGGAGGCACCTCGTAGCCCGGCATGTGTTCAAGTGAGAGGGATAGAGAGGATGAGACTGCGAGAAAGGATTAATACTAGGTGACTGGTCGATCTTATCAATAACCCCCCACCTGAGCTCGAACAACGACAGGGGGTACGCCCCTAACACGGCAACCTCTAACCAGTCCAGTGGGCTCTTCTTCATTACCCATCACCTATCTACCTAGGTATTGCGCAGCCGCTCTATATAACTTACATCACCGGTCACTCACTCCCGCTTTCACCCCTCTCTTCAGAGATGAGTACCTTGGTCCTCCGTCGCCTCGCACGCCAATCGCCGCGATCCCTCACTGCGTCATCCCTGTTCTTGAGGATATTGTCGTCATCGTCAGCAGTGGCAGCAGCAGCATCCTCATCGCCTTGGCCCGTCCAGCAACAACACCGCCGCCCGCACCACCGAGCCATGTCGACGACTCCGGCCGCGCCAACACAGGCCAAGGCCCGCTTCTCGCAGGGCTCCGACGAGGCCTCTCTGTCCGCGACACTGGAGACGCTGCTGGAGGCCGGCCGCTGGGCACTGGTGAACGACGGGGAGGCTGTGGAAAGGAGCTTCAAGTTCAAGAACTTTGCAAAGACGTGGGTGGGTGGCACCTCACCTCCCTCCCCCTCATTCTCATCACCGAGTCCTGGTCGTGAATTTGTCAACGCCTCGGCGTGGGAGAAACAACCCGACGAGACATGTGGCGGGGACTGACGGGGCACATATATAAAGGACTTCATGACGGCCGTGAGCCTGCAGTGCAAAACCCACAACCACCATCCCGAGTGGTCCAATGTACGTCAAATCCGTCCATGAGGCTCGCCGTGTTCCCCGTTCTTTTCTTCAAAAACCAAATAGATTGGGCGGGGATGCAACAATTCACTGCCCCTGAGCTAACGAACTTGCGTCGGCCCAGGTCTACAACACGACCTTCATCCGCTGGACGACGCACAACCCAAAGGGCCTGTCGGACAAGGACCTCAAGCTCGCCATGATCTGTGACGCCCTGGCTACAGACTTTGGCGAGGTCGAGGCGCCGCCGTCCGCCGTCAGCTGCGGCATCCGGGGCCTGGCCGATAAAGCCGCGGGCACAGCAGGAGACTGCTGCACGCCCAGCAAGTGAGGCGGACCCCCCTATACTTGGTTCGAGGTCCGGTCAAATCGTGGAATGTTATATCCTCAATTGGACCTGCGCAAGAACCATTGTAACAATTATGTATAATACAGCAAATATAGCCACACAGACCGGCTCAACCAGAGTTTTGCGTAATAAGAAATAATCGAGTGTTGGTTGTGCTGTTATTAAGTAGTCTACTACAATGCCATTTGTCTAGGTGGCCTACCCATTATATACGATAGAATTCGCGTAAATCCTTCTTTTTTTCCATTTGCACAACCGTCGATTCCTCTGTCAAACGCCGCTCCAATGAATAATAACGTTGACTTTGGCGGGCTCGACACCGAGGGCCATCGTGTCGTTTCGCGTCCTTGCGATTCCCGTTCCCAGCGCTTCTTTCTATACATCGCATCATGAGATACCCAACCAGCATCCGTAGCCGCACTCGAAGCGCTGCTCATGAGCGCGCTATTGTCCCCAGCAATGCGCGTGTCTTCTGGGGGCCCGCGCCGATCCAAAAAAACAACAACATGGCACATTCACTGGGTCTTCTGGGCCTTGATAGCCTTAAGTTTCTTCTCGCGACGCTTCTTGTGGGCTTCGACCCCGGCCTCGGTGTCGAGGCAGTAGTCCCACCAGCGGAAGCTGGAGGAGTAGTTGCCGATGAACTTCTCGTGGTGGAGATCATGATGGTCGGCGCCGGCCCAGAAGGGCAAAATGTGGCGCAAACTCCAGGGGAAGTCGTAGCCGCTGTGGGCGTCGATGGCCTGGAAGAGGCGGAGGACGATCCAGGCGTACATGGTCAGGAGGTGGAGGTCACCGGTCAGGGTGACCCAGAAGATGGGCGAACCGACAATGCCGATGCCGAGAAGCATGACTTCAATGGGCGAGGCGTACTCGGCGGCAAGGCCAAAGGGGGCCGAGTAGTAGTGGTGAAGCTTGTGGATGGCCTTGTAGAGGGGACCGTAGTGCAGAGCGCGGTGGAACCAGTAATGCCAGGTATCTTCCATGACAAAGAAGATGGAGATTTGCATGGCCATCTTCCATAGAGGAGGGAAGGGAACGCCGTACTCCATTCCGCACCACGTGGCGAGGGGGTGGAACAGCCAGATCTGGGGCAGTTCGACGGTGAAGTGGCTGATGAGGACGACCATGGCGCAGTCCCACTGCTCCTTGAGTGTCGGCATTTTTTGCTGTTGCGGCAATGTCAGAAACCATCATCTTGCCAACTTCATTGGCGCGCTGGTGCTTACCGGTTGGATCTTGTACTTGTGGAACCAGGGGATAAGGTCACAGATGATGAAGGGCAGGCTGCGGCCGAAGTAGACGGTCTCATGCATGACGAAGCTCATAATACCGGTAGCGAGGATGTCGTTTTGCATCCAGAGATACCAGGCCTGTGCATGGGGGCAGAGTGTTAGCCACATCGTCGGAGAGAATGGCACGCGGGAGTGTATTGACGTACGGCCCAGAGGCGCTCGAAGTAGTTGAGTTGGACATTGTACTTGGAGACCTCCTCGAAGACGCTGAAGTAGGGCTGGGTGTGGTTGAAGGCCGTGTTAATCACGGTCGAGTTGCTGTTCGAAATCAAAGCATCAGTATTCGCTGCTTCGAGATCGTGCTCAAGTAGAGTGGCTTCGAGGTTGTAGGTACACTTGAGGCGAACTCACATGAAGGCGGCCATGATGGCGGGGGATTGGCGCAGTGTTGCGACTTTTGCCTCAACAAGTGTACCGTTGCAAGCAGATGCCAAAAGAAAAAAAAATGTGAAAGGGGTAAGCCAAAGCCGACAAGGAAGAAGTGAGTGAAGGAAGGCGGCCACACTCTCTTCTTCGACAATACGCGCCGAGTAACAGCTAGGTTTGGGTTAGGGGGGAGGCGAAAAAAAAGAGACGGCGAACAGCAAGGCAAAGGGTCCAGGACCGGGTCTCGTTGAGGTTTTATCGATGGATCATTTCGGTTGACGGGGAAGGGAAATAGCACCTGCAGCTACTAAGGTAACGGGCAAAGGTATTTTCCCCCCATGCGACTCTGAAGGCAGGAACGTCCCGCTGATGAGCCAATGGTAGGCTGCATTTGGACATCAGACCATGCGTTTATGGGTCCTTCCGCCTTCCGTGGTGGGTTCTGGCCAATAAGAAGCACTCTTCCTTTAGGAAACGGGCCGGGCGGTGTAAGGTGCCTGTCTGCTATCGAGCGAGATTTCGGGAGGCAAAAGAGGGTGTGCAAGTTGTGGCCCAGTTAGGTCAGCGCTGCCAATCACAGTGCTTAGAGGGGCAGCAGCGGCGTTGATTGAGTGCACGGTGCCTATGGATCATGGGACCAAGCTCCTCTTTGCTTTCTGTACCTAGGTAAGTTACCTACCTACCTAGGTGTCTAGGTACTCTGTACTCTGATTCAAGCTCTCAAGGTAGGTACAACGGCACATTGTTGATAGCGGCAGCTGCAGAAGCAGCAGCTTGTTCTAATGTCAACGTAAAGTCGACATCAGACCTAGAAGTGGCAACAGATCTTTGACGGGGATCAACAATGTCGAATTGTCATTGAATCGCTCTGTACGTGCATTGTGCTTGCTCCATGACGGCAATTCTAGTAGACCGATTCTCTATACCTACCTAGGCAACTAGGTACCTACCTAGGTACCGAGGTACCTACTCGATAGACCTGCCCTATCTTATCGCCCGGCATGAAGTGCCTTTGCACCTCGATTTTATCTTCTGCTACGCCTCGCAGTTTGCGTTGTGTGTGTGGCGCTGAGCTACCACTTCGATGCGCTGTACGTACCCAACAGGTACCTCAACACGAATACGAATATGGGAGGGGCGCGTTGCACTGTTGCACGTCTTGCTTGTGTCATGTCGGGCTTGGGCTTGGCGCCTCCGGTCTAAACTCTAGAGTTACTAGTAGCTCAAGAGCCGGAAGATGGAGGAATGACAGTGACATTCCAACCGTCAGACATCCCAGAGCTCCTCGACTCTGCCAACCTCCGATTGCCGATGAGATCCATCTGACCACCGCGTGCGCCGCCTTCATCTCGGCCAGTACCCACTATGGCGAATCGCACTTTTCCGTTGGATTTTCCTTTAGAATCTCTGGACACGGACAAGGGGGGGCGGGGACGCATGGCACAATGGCGTGTTGCGGTTCAGCTTGATCCGACCCGGACATTGCTTAGTGACTTCTATCCGTAACTTGTAGTGCAGTGTACCTAGGTTCGGCTTCATTCAGCTTGCAGCACAGATGATGTTTTCACCATCCAACTTTAAGCGAGTGTTCATAATGGACGCTCTTCAAACCCTTCGCGTAGGAGCAGCCGCAGTGCCATCTGGCGATGCTTATCTTGTACCGAACCTGTCCTAAGAGCTCAAGCGGCTATCGAAGTAACACAATGTCCGGCACCGGCAGTCGTGAAATTTCCCCATCGATCAAACCCATATGTTGCTACGATCCCCTTTGTTTTTCCAACCAAACTTCTATCTTCGACAAACCTACGATTTTAACAATGCTATAATTGTGTTCAGCTCGCGGTACTGTTCTTGGCGTGAAGGTGTGTGGCACCGATGCTGTCCCGGCGGTCTGGCTCCGTCAGCGGCGCCAGCTCTCTCATGGCCAAGACACCTCAGGCACCCTCCCACCCTTCACCGCGTTGTTGGCCCCCACAGGCCCAGGCCGCCCAAGTGTTGCTGGGGCATTCGCTTGCTTACCTGATGACGTCTAAACCAAACTTCCACTCGACTCGCTCTGTGTGTCGAATCCAACCTCACGCGACTCTAGTCTTCGCAGCTCTGGCCCCCAAGACTCACGCCCGACTCATGAATGTGGAGGAGGAGTGCTCTCTGAGTGAGAAGCAATAATGTCTGTTGTGGCCGAGTAAGTATATTCCGTCCCATCTTTCCCCTCCCTTTGAGTTCCCGTCAACCCAAACAAAACAATCCGTTATTGACACCCGCCTTTCCCCGTGCACAGCCAAGTCCGTCGCCTAGACGCGCAGCTGGACCGGATCCCTCTGGGGCTGAGCCTCTCCCAAGATGATGGCGAGTTTTCTGCCGAGGAACATGGCATTTTCAACTCTGCCGCGGTAGACGCCTTGTCGTCTCCGAGAATCGATGAGCTTCTCCACATCGCGAGAGCTTTGTCAACCACTTCGTCCTCGCTCTCCCTGCTCCCTTCCCAGAGGATCCGCGCCCTCTTGCATCAATCCAAGCTCGCGGAATGGGACTTCCACGCGGAGGAGAACCAGGGGCCTGGCCGAGGTCATTATCAATCCGAGATTGAATGGCTACTCATCAGCAAAGCCACTGTGCAAACCTATGGAATCATCTTGAACACCCTCTTGGACCAGATCATCCCTTTGAGCGACGAGATGTGGTACTGGGACGAGGTCCTGAGCTCTTATACTTATAGCAGTCTCTACACAGTCCAGACATCGCCTTTGCGTCTGTGGGCTCTGACCAAGGACGTCTACCACGAGAGCAAGCATCGCATACAGAATCTCAGCCACGCGCCAGGGGACCTCGTTGAATCGACACGGACTGGCCTATCTCATCAATGGAGGCAGTTCTATGGCATCGTTCGGGACAGCATCAGGGACTCCTCGATTACGACCCTCCAGCGCAAGGTCCTTTCGCCCGTGGCCCTGAGCCGTGGTGAGGCCAGGAGAAAACTGGCGCATCTCAGACGTTTGCGAGATATGATAGCAAGCGGCCTCGGCGTGCTTGTCGACGAAGGACTGACATTCGGCGGTGACGACGACGACGACAAGAGCGAGGCGGGTGTCAGTAGCCACGACTGGAAAGGTGTGGTGGAGAGGAGCGTGGCCCTCATGGACATGGTCCTCAAGGAAGCTCTGGTTCTCGAGTCCGGGGTTGCCGAGTTCGAGGACAAGGTTTTCGCCGGCGTAGAGGAAGATCCAGAACTTAGCATTCACATTGAGGACGACAACGCTGTGGAAAAGCCTTCTGTTCTCGCCCGACGTCTCCTCAACATCCTCGATACCGGTCTCCCAAATCATGTCACCGCGGCGCAGATGCTTGTGCGTGACAACGGTCGCCCATCACGATTTATTCGATACTGGTTGCCCGCGACAGCAGCTCTGCTGTCATCGACGACTATTCTCCCGCTTCTCGCCAACCGGCGTGCAGAGATTCTCGGCTGGATCCAGGACGTTGGTGCAACCATGCGCGACTTTTGGTTCAACTGGGTTATCGAGCCGACACGCAAGATTGTGGGAACTATCCGCCACGACTCAAGCAGCGAGATCGCCATTATGAGCCGGGACAGCCTCAAGGCTGACCGGGAGAGCTTGGAGCGCATGGTGGTGGACTTTGCCTTGGACAAGCCTCAGTTTGTAAGCGATGGTTCCTCCCTCAGCGACGCCCAGATCGCCGCTATTAAGGCCAAGGTCGGCCAGGGAGACGTCACGCCGGTGCTCCGCGCATACGAGAAGGACTTGCGAAGCCCTTTCGTAGGCGCCGTCAAGGGCGACCTAGTTCGGTCCCTCCTTATCCAGGTGCAAAAGACCAAGGTCGATCTGGAGGTGGCCATCAGCGGGATCGACTCGTTGCTCAAGAGCCAGGAATTGGTCTTTGGCTTCGTGGGTCTGACTCCCGGTGTGCTCGTCTCGATTGGCATTGTTCAGTATTTTCGCGGCATCCTTGGCGCCCGCAAGGGAGCCCGTCACAGCCACAAGGCTGGAAAAAGCATTAGAGTGTTGCGCAACATTGACCGGATCTTCTCGGAGGCAACGCCGTCACAGAACAACCTTCTCTCATACAAGGACCACGGTCTCCTTCTGTGCGAGGTACACGTGCTGCGCAGCCTGATGCAGAGAGTGCTACCGCGCGACAGGCAGAGAGAGTTTCTTGAAGATTTGGATGACATCGCCAATCTGAAAGGTATTCAGGTACAGGTTAGAGCGTTGGATCGAATTCGCTGGGCCTACGCCAGATGGCTTCAGTGAAGGTGAAGGAAAGGGGGGGGATAGTCTTGGGCGCAATAACGATTCGCATGGATACACGGCCTTGGGGGTTTCAACATTCAGGTCACTTTTTACGACGAACAGCGGGAACTGCCTCTCAGAATGTACCATATCTGTACATTCGCTGGAGGTATCACGAATTGTCAACATAGCATCGCAAACTGGCACCGGAGCTTAGGAGGCGGTATTTGTCACTAGGGATAGCGGTTAAACCAAAAGTCGATTCATTATACACAATTGCACATGATTACTAAACCGGTGGCGTTGCTGGCCTGAACAGGATTGAAAGGAGGGAAGGCTGGGCGTTGCGGCAGACCAACCTCGCAACTAGCACACGGTATGTGAGGGCTGCCCCTTGTGATCACGAGCTGCCTACAAGAATACCTACCTACTTTAGGTTCCTTTGGTGAGGGAGGGACCCGTGATTGAGCTTTAGACCTGGACCCTGAGGCAAGACAGTGCGATGACGTTGCTTCGGAAGCCCCCCTGGCAAGCCTGGCGAAGGCAGGAGACCGATGATGGCTGACACTGAAGAAGCAAGGGGCCGCGAGTTCGGCATAACTCAAGGTAGGCAGCGATAAAAAAAAGGAATCAGGTAAAGCGGTCGTTGAACCAGGCTATCTTCAACGAGCCGGTTCCAGTGGTGCTCCTACATATCTATCTCCCTACTTTCCATGACCTGTTAACACGGCCAATAGGTAGGACGACAGGTTACCTAGGATACCAATAAGGAGACGCAACGACGTCGGATCAGCGTCACAGGGGAGCAAAAGGTTAGAAAAGAAGCAAAACCTCCATGGTCAATCCAAGCACACTGTTGCAGAAAAGTAAAATGACATTGGATAAATTGCAGAATTGTGTAAAGGCAAAGAAAGAAAAACAATTCCTCAAAGGAGCCAGCAGCGCATTGATTGTTGCTGACGGTAAGGTACCTTACCTAGGTATCTAGGTAGGTACCGACGGCATACTATTAGGTATCCAGCCGGTACCCGTGCCCGCCCCCACTTTAATTGGAACTCGAGGACTCGTCACCCACTAAAGTGGGTGCTGAACACCCATACGTCCATAACACCCATATGTCCAAAAAATCCCTCAAGCTCAACATCAACATCACCACCTTCGATCCAAGCCACCACAATGACCAAATTCAATCAAACTGAAGAGGAGCGTATCCAGGAGGCCATTCTATCGATTCGTGAAAACCCGAACTTAAAGCTTACTGCCGTGGCTGAGAAATACCAGATACCACGTAAGAAGCTGTATCGGAGGCTTTCAGGAACACCATCTCTTAAGGACCGCCCAGTCCACGGTAGAAAGCTTACCTGGGACCAGGAGAAGGCTCTTTGTCACTATATTGATCGAATGGATCATATGAATCTTGCCCTACGGCGAGAGCTTCTTGTGGATGCTGCCAATTACCTCTTGGCTAAGTCCCATGAAGATCATCAGATGCCTCCTCCAACTGTCAACCCTATGTGGGCCAGTCGATTCATCAAGAGGCATGGGTACTTCTACGCCAAAGAGAAGACCCTTGATATGGAACGGAAGAAGTCTGAGGATATAGAGGTTATCAACAGTTGGTTTCTGATGCTCCAAGAGACCATTAAGGTATATGGTATACAACCCTCTGATATCTGGAACATGGACGAGACTGGCTTCCAAATAGGAGTTGGGAAGGATAAGATGGTCATCACCAAACGCAAGAGGGCCCATTACTTCGCCATCCCAACCAACAGAGAGTCAGCAACTGCGATTGAGGCCATATCCGCAGCAGGTGATTATTATATCCCTGCGTTCTTGATCCTTAGTGGCTCTGTTCATATGAGCAGATGGTATGGCATCAAGGACTTGGAGGCGGATACAGTAATTGGAGTATCGCCAACTGGTTATTCGAATGACCAGATGTCCCTCGATTGGATCAAGCACTTCGATATACACTCAAAGAACCGGACCCAGGGCCACAAGAGGCTCCTTCTGATTGATGGATATGGCTCTCATCACACTGTTGAGTTCCTACAGTATTGTGAGGATCATGAGATCCTTCCTTTTGGCCTCCCTCCTCATTCAACCCATCTCCTTCAGCCACTGGATGTGGTAGTGTTTCAGCCTCTCAAGCACTACCACAGCCTTGCAGTTGACACCATAGTCCGGGAAGGCTGTACCAACATCACCAAGCTGGAGTTCCTCAGTTTTATTCAGTCCATTCGTAAACAAACCTTCAAGCAATCTACTATTATATCAGCTTTTAAGAAGACTGGGATAAACCCATTCAACCCACAAGTGGTGCTGGAGAAGATCGCAATCCGAGATGGCACCCCTCCTACAGTGACCACACCACCCAACACAGGATCGTCGTCCTCCTCCTTCAGTACTCCTACAACCATCAGGAAACTCAGAAGAGTGGCGAATAAGCTCTCTGAGGCATCAGAGATCATCAGCAACCAAATCGAAGAGCTGACTGGAGAGGTCTCGCCATTCAACCACAATCTAGATCGATTCATCAGAGGGGCCCTAACCCAAGGGTCTGAATTGATCCAGGTCAAGAGAGATCTCTCAAGGACCAATTTAGCTGAAAAGGTCCGCAGAGCTCGTCGTCAGGCACGAAATACACAACTACAAACAGGAGGGGTTATCCAAGTCAAAGATGGAAGGAAAATGGTGAGGCAGAGGCAGGAAAACGAGTATGCGAAGGCTGTGAAGGTGATACAGTCCCTTGAGCAAAAGATCCGCCAAACCACGAAAAAGGTGGTTTTTGAGGCCGCAAAAAAGGCTCGGAAGATGAGAATTGACGGGACATTACAGCCATTATATATCATTGATGATGAGGGCTGTGGTCGCTTGCTGAAGAGGGGTTGAGGGTGGGAATAGATTCAATTAATCACTTTTTTGGACATATGGGTGTTATGGACGTATGGGTGTTCAGCACCCACTTTAGTGGGTGACGAGTCCTCGAGTTCCAATTAAAGTGGGGGCGGGCACGGGTAAGTTCGTCGCCGAGGTCCACCACTGAGCACCAGATCCCGCTAGGCACTGTAACCAGCGGTCCCAGCTAGCATAAGCACAAGCACCAGATCCAGGCTGGTCGGTCAAGCAAGAAAAGGCTGAGTTGTGTCTTACCCCAGACATCGGCAGCACTCTTCCCCCCCTCAAAACAAGCGATTCGACGGGACGCTACGCTACGCCGCCTTGTGCTACGTACCTCCTCACAGTAAAGTGGACTGTACGGTACAGTCCCCTCGCCTCAGGTCGCTTGCTGCATCCCAGAACTGACTACATACCTACCTACCTACCTACCTACCTACCTACCACTTATTACTTACCTACTTACCAGGTCTACGAGCGTTAGACTGCCTAGGTCGATTTCCTCACCATCCCAAACACGATTCCCTTCTTACCCCCCCTGTACACCCGAATCCGACGACGAACATCGCGACAATCCCATCCGCCCCTCAATACCCCGATCACAACAAACTCGCTACGCCGACCCCGAGAAGCAGCGATTCCCTTCAAGATCGGCCCCTTCGGTTCTTAGTTCCTGACAACCCGCCGCCGCCAAAATGTCGAGCAACCGCAATTACGACTTCCTTGTATGTGCCGATTGCCGCTGCCCCTCCCTACCTTTCGTCCCGCTGCTTCTCTCGAGGCGATGCCCATTCCCGGGCGTGCTTCCTTGATGGGGGGCCACCGCCCCCTTTTCTCGTCGAGAAACCCATCAGCGAAATGAACATGACATCGTGTTCACATGTGACTGACAAGCACCACAGATCAAGCTGCTGCTGATCGGTGACTCGGGCGTAGGCAAGTCCTGCTGCCTGTTGCGTTTCAGCGAAGACTCTTTCACGCCATCATTCATCACGACCATCGGCATCGATTTCAAGATCCGTACGATTGAGCTGGACGGCAAGCGTGTCAAGCTTCAGATCTGGGATACCGCCGGCCAGGAGCGTTTCCGCACCATCACCACCGCCTACTACCGCGGCGCCATGGGTATCCTCCTCGTCTACGACGTCACCGACGAGCGGTCCTTTGACAGTACGTTCCTCCTGATGTGCCCGCGATGGCACGGCATGGTCTTTTACTTCGACCTGGTCGAGGTTTCCCGCCGCCACCACAGACACACACCCGTGCCAGACAGGTGAAAAGATGCTGACCACTCCCTCCCCAAACACAGACATCCGCACCTGGTTCGCCAACGTCGAGCAACACGCCACTGAGGGCGTCAACAAGATCCTCATTGGCAACAAGTGCGACTGGGAGGAAAAGCGCGTTGTATCGACCGAGCGCGGCCAGCAGCTCGCCGACGAGCTTGGCATCCCCTTCCTCGAGGTCTCGGCCAAGAGCAATATCAACATCGACAAGGCCTTCTACTCCCTTGCCGCCGATATCAAGAAGCGTCTAATCGACAACCAGAAGAACGAACAGCCCGCTGCCTCGGGCGTCAATGTCGGCGAGCAGAGCGGGGCCGGTGGGAAGTGCTGTTAAACAAGAACAGGGAGGAGACACTTGATTTTGCGCTGTCTTGGGAGAGAAAGAGAGAGCGAGACTTGATTGCGGTTCTTTTTGGTCGATTATGCGCTGCCGTCGGGGGCACAGCGCTTTAGGGCAGAAGACGTGCAAAGAAGGAGAGGCTTCTGGCATTATGGGGCTTATAGCCGACCTGGCCGCCATGGAGAGACTAAGTCGGGAGAAATGACCGGGAGCAGTCCCAGGCATTGTGGCGCTAAGATGGACCGGGAAGAGGGAAAACAATCACGTCGGTTTCACGGCAAGCCGGTCAGCCGCCGCTGGGAGAGAGAAGGTACACGGCGGCGCTGAACGATCTGCCTCCCTACTACAGCCCCCCATCTCCCCAAACGGAAAGAGAGTACTGTGCGGGCATTGTCATGTGGTTTCTTGCCGATAACGCCTTTTCCCTAGAGAGCAAATATCTGGCCTGGAGTTTCGGGTTCTATTTCTGGGTTTTATAATACATCCTTTTACCTTCCCCTCCATCTTCGAGCCCAGTTGCGGAGCTTGAGCCACCGTTAGCAGGCGGATGCGTCATACCGCCATGTTATTCTTACATGTGATTTGATGAGGAAGCTGCTCTGTGAGATACATTGAAAGAGCCAATATAATACATTATGGGCTTATGGCGTCGTATTGTGACCTTTAGGGCTTCTGCCTTTGACGACTTTCAGCTCAGCTTGCCAACCTCACCAGCGAACAGCACTACGGCAGTTGCGTCCATGACTCAAGGCTCAGGATTTCCAACGAACGACCTTGGCGGACTTCAAGGGAGTCAGTCGTGTGGCTAGCAGGTCAGTCACCCCGCCGCTCAGTGGCTCTGAAGCTGTCACGACCTTGACGATGGGTTCAACAGCACCATAGTCGCCGTCAGGGCTTAGCTGATCGCCGTCGCCGACGTACGGGGAACACGGGGAGATTCGCGTATGCATGCCATTGGTTGAAGTGAGGTCTGAATTGACAGTTGCTCTGCGTGATCGTGTATTCTGTACCGCATTGGAAGATCGAGACAAGGCACAGGCTAGAGGTGCCGTTTATGGGGTTATACGTGTCGTGGTTATCATCATGTACCGGGTGAACTGGTCCAGGCTACTTATGGTGGTCTAGAACAATCATTTTCTATAATATAATACAGTATAAACAGACGCGGCCGCTTCGTGGGTCACCATACGACGTAGGTGTTCAACACAACGGCCGAACCGTTGGTCAGCACGAACTCCCTCCGGTGCCACGCGCGGACGAAACGCCGCGATTCGTGCACGTCCGGGAACGACAACACGAAGCGAGCCGACACGGCGTTCTCATCGGGCCCGCCGGCCCTCTGCTGTCCCTCGGCGCCGACCAACGGCGGCGGCGCGTCGTCGTCGCCATCACCGTCTCGCCACCCGGGCTCTTCCACTTCTTGGCTCTCGCCCGGCGCAACGGTGCGGCTGTCGACTTTGGGCGCGAAGTAAGGGCGCATGTGCTGCACCGGCCAGCCGAGGTTCCGGTCGCGTGCGTCGCGGCGAAGCCAGTAGGTCAACGTGCGCTGGTCGACGGTGCCGCCGTCGATGGAGAGGATGACATGGGAATTTGCGCGCGGAGGCGGCTCAGGCGTCATGCTCAGCAGGCCCTGGACGCTGAAGGTGTCGAGGCGGGCCTCAGTCGCGCGGTCGAGCTTGTAGAGGTGCAGGCTCAGGGGCGCCCTGGACGGGGGCGCGAGGGTGAAGATGGAGGAAGAGGGGGGGGCCGCTGAGCCGCCGTTTACGGTGCGGGAGGAGGAGGCCAGAGGAGCCGCGGCGGACAGGAGGGAGCGGCGGACGACAGCGTGACGGCGCTGGGCCTCCTTCTGGTAGGAGGCGGCGGCGGCGTACGAGTCGAAGAGGATGAAGTAGCGGTCCGTGGGCTCGAGGGTGCTGTAGTCGTACGCCTGCATCACCTTGCGGATGGAGGAGGACCAGCCGTCGAGATGATGGCCCTGAGGGCCGATGCGATAGAAGTCGCTCTCCTGGAGGTTTGGGCTGGCGTTGGAGAGGACGAGCATGGCAGAGCGGTCCGCCAGGCCTGAGTGGGGGGAGGTCGGGGACGTCGCCGTGGTGGGTGCGTCAGCGGAGTCAGCCTTGGGTAGAGAGTCGAGCCAGGACTGGAGGTCGTCGTGGCTGACGTGCCGGTCCTCAGAGATGTGTTGTTCGGCCCGTGACCGCCCTGCTGTCCCGCCCGACGCCGCCGCTCTGGGATCGTGGTTCGGGAAAAGCTCGTTGAAAAGGGAGGGGCCCTCTTCTTCTGCAGCCCCGACCCGGTCCTTCTTCGCCCGCGAATTGAGGAGGTCGACGATGTCTGCGGATGACGACTCGCGCCCGGCGTGCCTGGGTTTCTGCTCATACTCGAGCATCCTCTGCTTGTACTCTGCTGTGTCTGGTTTCCCGGTGTCCGTGGATGTCAGGAAGCGAACCTTGACTTTCCAGCCCCCCTCTTCCCTGGTCAACTCGTTCGGGGCACCCCTTCGGTTCTGGTCGTTGCCCCCGCGTGTTGGTAGTGCCGAGAGGTCATCGTCCGGGAAGAGCTCCTCGAATAGGGACGGGGGCTTCGGTCTCGGCTGTGTCCGCGAGGGCTTCTCGGCCCTCTGGCCCGCCGCGGCAGAGAAGAGCCTACTGCGGCATCGCTGCGTTGGTGCGCGCGGCAGAAGCAACAGCGGAAGCCGTTGTCGGGCGGCGGTCGTGGTCATCCGGGCAACTCCTCTTCGGGTCGAGCTGCTCAGCCCTCGGAGGTCAGCCCATTGCATGGGGCCCAAAGGGAAATTTTGTCGCATCGGGCGGGTGGCGCGTCGTTCGTCGCTGACTCCTCGAGGGAGTAGGTTTGGCTTGTGGTCGTGGGAGTCTGGTGAAGGAGCGGGAGAGTTGTTCGTTAAATCGAGGTTCGTGAGAGACGAGCTCGGAGCTGGCCTTGACGGGCTTTCTTCGCTGACCCACCCCCGTCCCCGAGCTGGGGTGGGGCCGGTACATAATAGGTACCCGTGCCCGCCCCCACTTTAATTGGAACTCGAGGACTCGTCACCCACTAAAGTGGGTGCTGAACACCCATACGTCCATAACACCCATATGTCCAAAAAAGTGATTAATTGAATCTATTCCCACCCTCAACCCCTCTTCAGCAAGCGACCACAGCCCTCATCATCAATGATATATAATGGCTGTAATTTCCCGTCAATTCTCATCTTCCGAGCCTTTTTTGCGGCCTCAAAAACCACCTTTTTCGTGGTTTGGCGGATCTTTTGCTCAAGGGACTGTATCACCTTCACAGCCTTCGCATACTCGTTTCCTGCCTCTGCCTCACCATTTTCCTTCCAT
Source organism: Colletotrichum echinochloae (assembly GCA_016618095.1). Classification (NCBI taxonomy): domain Eukaryota; kingdom Fungi; phylum Ascomycota; class Sordariomycetes; order Glomerellales; family Glomerellaceae; genus Colletotrichum; species Colletotrichum echinochloae. The sequence goes on along the minus strand of JADEZT010000001.1, from coordinate 3,534,999 downwards.
CTTTGACTTGGATAACCCCTCCTGTTTGTAGTTGTGTATTTCGTGCCTGACGACGAGCTCTGCGGACCTTTTCAGCTAAATTGGTCCTTGAGAGATCTCTCTTGACCTGGATCAATTCAGACCCTTGGGTTAGGGCCCCTCTGATGAATCGATCTAGATTGTGGTTGAATGGCGAGACCTCTCCAGTCAGCTCTTCGATTTGGTTGCTGATGATCTCTGATGCCTCAGAGAGCTTATTCGCCACTCTTCTGAGTTTCCTGATGGTTGTAGGAGTACTGAAGGAGGAGGACGACGATCCTGTGTTGGGTGGTGTGGTCACTGTAGGAGGGGTGCCATCTCGGATTGCGATCTTCTCCAGCACCACTTGTGGGTTGAATGGGTTTATCCCAGTCTTCTTAAAAGCTGATATAATAGTAGATTGCTTGAAGGTTTGTTTACGAATGGACTGAATAAAACTGAGGAACTCCAGCTTGGTGATGTTGGTACAGCCTTCCCGGACTATGGTGTCAACTGCAAGGCTGTGGTAGTGCTTGAGAGGCTGAAACACTACCACATCCAGTGGCTGAAGGAGATGGGTTGAATGAGGAGGGAGGCCAAAAGGAAGGATCTCATGATCCTCACAATACTGTAGGAACTCAACAGTGTGATGAGAGCCATATCCATCAATCAGAAGGAGCCTCTTGTGGCCCTGGGTCCGGTTCTTTGAGTGTATATCGAAGTGCTTGATCCAATCGAGGGACATCTGGTCATTCGAATAACCAGTTGGCGATACTCCAATTACTGTATCCGCCTCCAAGTCCTTGATGCCATACCATCTGCTCATATGAACAGAGCCACTAAGGATCAAGAACGCAGGGATATAATCACCTGCTGCGGATATGGCCTCAATCGCAGTTGCTGACTCTCTGTTGGTTGGGATGGCGAAGTAATGGGCCCTCTTGCGTTTGGTGATGACCATCTTATCCTTCCCAACTCCTATTTGGAAGCCAGTCTCGTCCATGTTCCAGATATCAGAGGGTTGTATACCATATACCTTAATGGTCTCTTGGAGCATCAGAAACCAACTGTTGATAACCTCTATATCCTCAGACTTCTTCCGTTCCATATCAAGGGTCTTCTCTTTGGCGTAGAAGTACCCATGCCTCTTGATGAATCGACTGGCCCACATAGGGTTGACAGTTGGAGGAGGCATCTGATGATCTTCATGGGACTTAGCCAAGAGGTAATTGGCAGCATCCACAAGAAGCTCTCGCCGTAGGGCAAGATTCATATGATCCATTCGATCAATATAGTGACAAAGAGCCTTCTCCTGGTCCCAGGTAAGCTTTCTACCGTGGACTGGGCGGTCCTTAAGAGATGGTGTTCCTGAAAGCCTCCGATACAGCTTCTTACGTGGTATCTGGTATTTCTCAGCCACGGCAGTAAGCTTTAAGTTCGGGTTTTCACGAATCGATAGAATGGCCTCCTGGATACGCTCCTCTTCAGTTTGATTGAATTTGGTCATTGTGGTGGCTTGGATCGAAGGTGGTGATGTTGATGTTGAGCTTGAGGGATTTTTTGGACATATGGGTGTTATGGACGTATGGGTGTTCAGCACCCACTTTAGTGGGTGACGAGTCCTCGAGTTCCAATTAAAGTGGGGGCGGGCACGGGTAGAAGGAAAAATTGTTAGGGGACTTTGAATTTTTCACAGTAAATACAAGGCGGTCCCCCGTAGGGTCGCACAGTGACACAATAATCATACACAGTCATAGAAACACGTTAAAACTATCATGCCCGATACTCAACACAATATAAGATCTAAGAAGAAATATCATGAAGGCATCCGGGTAATTGTCTTCCATATTGACCGCAAGCGACAGCCAACCCATAGCATTTTACAGTACCTGAGCGGGCACTTACACGACCTAAATGGGTTTGGGTTCATTCACTGGATAATAACTTCCCCATTCTCACCTGCCTCTACCAACCCACCAATCTACCTACCTACCTAGGATCCAGTTGTTCCTTCTTTCCCTCAATATCTTTTTGCGCTTCTTTCCGAGAAGGAACCAGGCACCTGCTGCCTTGAAAGAAGAGTTCATCATCAGCTTCTTGACGGTTACAGCAATATAGAGATACACAGACACACACTGTATCCCCTCCACACTATATTAAACACTGAATACAACAATAACAACAATAACAACAACAACAACAACAACAACGATACTCGCAGCCCTCTCGGCGTGAGGAAAATGGCCAAAACTATCGAGGGCAAGGTCCGTCCCCTTGCGCCTTTCGACAAGACGCTCGAGAAGTCGACCCTGAAGGGCGCATCCCGGATCTACGTCAACCGGGACTCTCTCATCCAGCTCACGGGTAGCGTTGACAACGGCCGCCGCTGCATCGTGACGAGGACCGCCGCTCAAGATGCGACGAAGTCTGCCACGACGGAGCCGCTGCGTCGGGAGGCGGCGCTCTGGACACTGTCCGACAAGAACATCAGTCCCAACATCATCCTCATGAGCGAGGCGTACCGTGAGGCCTGCGGGTTCGACCTGGGCGACCATATCGCAATCACCATGTGCGAAAATTACGCTGTCCCGGACGCCGAAGCAGTAAACATTCTGCCTGTGACCACGTCGGAGAGGGAGAAGGCCGATATCAGTGCGTGGGAGGGCGCGTGGGTTGGAGTAATTCGGTTTTATCTCGGTCTGTCCTCCCAAGCCTAAACCGGCTCACGATGCGCATCTCGCGACGTTTGTGGCCTCATGTTGCGCCTTAATCGATACTGATATTTTCTAGGACGCGCTGAACAAGTGTTCCCCGGCATGAAGTTCGAATGTGTGGGCCCGGGGGTAAAGCAAACCTTCAGGATCACGACCGTTGACAGCCGGACTGATAATGTCGCCCGCTTCGTTGTGTCGACAGTACCTTGCCTCGTCAGCGGCGAGAAGGAAGAGGAACCAGTCCAGGAGGTCGTCCAGGACGTTGCACGGCTCGTTGTCTCCAACATCCCGGGCTTGCGGACCGAGGAGGAGAAGCTGAGGGACTTCTTCCGCGGCTTCAATACCAAATTCGTCTACAAGGGCCAGCAGGAGTCGTGCGGCATCATTATCCACGGCGGTCGCGGCACTGGCAAGTCGTACATTCTGAGCCGGATAGCAGCTACGGGCTGGGGCAGGGTTTTCCGGATCGAGGAGAACGACAAGTCGTCCACCGTCGAGGAGGTCTTCAAGCAGGCGCGGACCATGCAGCCCAGCATCATTCTCATCGACGGCCTGCAGGCTCTGATTGGGAAGGACAGGGCGAACTCCACAGCCATCATCCAGAGACTGGGGCAGCAGCTCGACCAGCTGGCCGATGACGCCCTGAAGAATGACACCCTGCCCAAGGTCGTTGTCGTCGCCACCTGTCTGGACTACATGACGGACGTACCCCCGGAGCTGCAAAAGAGTACAAGGTTCGAGTGGAACATACCCCTTTCCATACCCAACGCCGAGGGTCGACTGGAGATGCTCAAGTCATTCGACATTCCTATTCAGCCAGAGGTCAAAGACGTCATACTAGCCAAGCTGTCGCAACAGACACACGCATTCAACGCAAGCGATCTCAACAGGCTTATTAAGAACGCATTGAGGGTCTCAGCAAAGCGGGTGGACCCGCACCAATCCGGGTATGACGAGGAGGCGATGGGGACGCCGTACCTCTCGCGAGAGGACCTGGAGCAGGCACTGCGCTTCACGAAGCCGACAGCCATGCACGACGTGAACCTCAAGCCGCCCACGATTCACTGGCAAGACGTCGGTGGCCAAGAGAGCCTCAAGAGCGCCCTGCGCAACATGATCACCCTCACGACGACCAGCGACCCCACCGTGCAGGAGCTCATTCTGACGCCGCCCAAAGGTCTCCTCCTCTACGGCCCGCCGGGTTGCTCCAAGACACTTTCGGCGCAGGCCATGGCGACCGAGTCGGGCTTCAATTTCTTCGCCGTCAAGGGCGCCGAGCTGCTCAACATGTACGTGGGCGAGTCGGAGCGCGCGGTGCGCCAGCTGTTTGAGCGTGCGCGCGCGGCAAGCCCCAGCATCATCTTCTTTGACGAGATCGACTCTATCGGCGGCCAGCGCGCCGGTGGCGGCGGTGGCGTATCCAAGAGCCAGGGGTCCGTCAACATGCTTACAACGCTCCTCACTGAGATGGACGGCTTCGAGGCGCTGTCCGGGGTGCTGATCCTCGCGGCGACCAACCGGCCAGAGGCCATGGACCCGGCCCTCCTCCGCCCTGGACGGTTCGACCGCATCGTGTACGTGGGGCCACCGGACGCCGCCGGGCGGGAGGCCGTCTTCAACCTTTACCTGCACAAACTCCCGCTGGCGCCGGACGTGGATGTGGCGGAGCTCTCGCGGCTGTCCGAGGGCTTCTCGGGCGCCGAGATCAAGCAGATTGTCAACGTTGCGACAGAGCCAGCGCTGAATAAGAGGCTGAATAGGAAGATGAATACAACGACGGCGGACGGCGGGGAGGAAGCGGAGGAGGAGCAGGCGCGGGTGTGCATGAAGGACATCGTGCAGGCCATCCAGTCGGTGCCCAAGGGCATCACGCAGCAGATGCTCGACGGGTACGATAAGTGGTCGAAGCAGTTCACGAAGCACCAGAACCAGAAATAGAAATGTCCTGATTGTCCGTGCTATGCGTGCTCCGAGTCTTGCCAGGAATTGTTTGGTGATTGTTCCCGAGTCCTAGGGAACCTCGCCCTGGTTGGTATTCGCACATGGTTATTCGTGTAGTAACCCAGACACACAAAACCTCAGCCCGGCGGTGTCTCCATACTTCTCGGTGCCGAGGTTCCTGGATCAAATCTCTCATCATGGCGACGAAGTCGCTTTTTCGACACACGTTCCCGTGACGCAGGGAAGCCCGAATAGTTGCTCGGGCAGACTTGAGACCTTGGACGAAGATATCATGGCATGGACTGTGCAAGAGATAAAAGCATTGGGAGACATAGGTTCAAGAGCCTCAGGACTTGACATCGGGCCGAGCACGCCCTAAGCACGTCCAGCAACGGCATGTGGTCTTTTGTGAGCTGCGTTCGATTATCGGACAGATACGTGATACGGCCAAGGCGTGCAATTGGGAAGACGGACAGACTTGATCGTAAGTTTACGTCGTTGAGACAGAGACTTTTTGATGACTGATGGTGCAACCCTCTGACGCAGGGTTCGCCATGGCACCAGTAGCGCCCCTTTTTTCGTGCACTACCCACCCATCTTTCGGTCTGGTATGGATCATGTAGGCCAACATCTGGTGACAGCTACCACGAAGGGAAGTTATAGGTGACGAGGCGCGAATCCGGCTGGGCTGAGTGACCGGGTAGTCGTCGTTTCGTCAGCTCACTCGGGTGTTTCTTAATTAGGTGATTTGAATTCAGCTTGGGATTAGTGTAGAAGCTCCCAACACGCAGGGCAGATCTGGGGGTCCAGTACCTACAAGTATTTGGGTACCTGCCTACCTACCTAGGTACCTAAGTGTCCGTCTGTGCGGTGCGTATAACCAGAACCCCGAAAAGGAAAAGTCAGGGACTCAGTACCAGGGCCACAAAATCCATTACGCATGACCGTCGTTCGACACGTGAAATGGGCGGTGTGTGGGCACCGATTCGAGCGTGGCAATTGGCCCGATTGCAGCGGCGGGAGCCGCTATGGGACGACTTGTTGTCGAGATCGCCTTCTGTAATTTTTTTTCCAGATCCTCTGCGAGCCTCGATGTGGCACCCAAAGCAAGATGTTTCCTTAGGGGGTGGATCCTGTACATCCGGAATGTGCTTGATTACACGTAATAGTAAGTACCGGCTGGGGGATCACGAATAGGTACTCCGTACCTGCTAGTAGAAAGCGCAGCATACCTAGGTACCTCAGTATAGTCACTCTCCTAGGTATCTGTCAGTTCGCAAACGAAGAAACAGCTACCCCAGGCGAAGACGTCCATGGTATTGTATTGTACAAGGGGGGCCTGCAACAAACTAAATTGTCCACTCATCGCGCTTTTTTTATTTTGTTACCAATGATACGCTGCATCGTTCAAGACAGGACGAACCACACGTCTAACCGCCTAATTAACTACCCTCCTCCTCCCCTCTCCTGATCCTAGCCACTTATCTCTCTTAAACCCGACAACGGCGCCCAGTCTCACTCCCCCTCCCCTCTCCGTCCAGAATCCAACGGCCACTGTGCAGCACCCAAGCATCGAAAGCATCGAAGCTTCCTCCCACTACCTCGTTAGACGACAGACTCGGACGGCCCCGCCACCCGCTTCAACAGCAAACCAATCTCACCAAACAACCCCTCTAGGTCGGATCGAAATGACACAAGGCCCGACAACAGCAGCTGACGCTCGCGCCGAGCGCCGCAGCAAGTATCACGAGGCCGATGTCGTCGTTGTAGGCGCCGGCGTTTTTGGCACCGCCATTGCCTACGCTTTGGCCCAGCAGGGAAGAAGCGTCATCTTGCTTGAAAGATGGATGAAGCAGCCCAATCGCATCGTCGGTGAGCTTCTGCAGCCCGGCGGCATTGTTGCCCTGCGCCAACTCGGACTGGCCGACGCCCTCGAGGGCATCGACGCGGTCCCCTGTTACGGCTACAAAGTCAGCTACCACGGCGAGGGAGTCGACGTCCCCTACCCCTCCTTCGACGAGGATGGCCGCATGATCCACCCCTCTGCCAACAACGAGACGACGTCCTCGAGCGCGAAGCAGAAGGAGGGTCGGAGTTTCCACCACGGCCGCTTCATCATGAACCTCCGCAACGCCTGCCGTAAGCAGGAGAACATCACCATCTTCGAGACCGAGGTGACGGCGACGATACGTGGCGACGACAAAGACACGGTCCTGGGCGTCAGGTCCAAGACGACAGACCCCGCAACGGGAGAGAAGAAGGATGACTTCTTCTTTGGCCAGCTGACCATCATCGCCGACGGCTACGCCTCCAAGTTCCGCAAGGAGTACATCCCTCAGGCCCCCGTCGTCAAGTCCAAGTTCTACGCCCTCGAGCTCATCGATGCCCCCATGCCCTCGCCCGGCTTCGGTCACGTCGTCATCGGCAAGGCTTTCCCCGTTCTCATGTATCAGATTGGTACCCACGAGACCCGCGCGCTCATCGACGTCCCTGCCAACATCCCCGAGGCGTCGCCCGCTGCCGGTGGCGTCCGCGGCTACATCAGGAACGTCGTCATGCCGACGTTGTCACCCGAGATGCGCCCATGCTTCGAGGCCGCCCTCGCCGATGGAAAAATCCCGCCCTCCATGCCAAATTCCTACCTCCCTCCCTCCCGCCAGACGGCGAACGGCGTGCTCGTGCTCGGGGACGCCCTCAACATGCGCCACCCCCTGACGGGCGGCGGCATGACTGTCGCCTTCAATGACTGCGTGATCTTATCCGATCTGCTCCACCCCTCGCGCGTGACCGACCTGTCCGATCCCGTCGCCATCAAGAAGGCGCTCCGCGAGTTCCACTGGCGCCGCAAGAGCTTGACCTCAATCATCAACGTGCTGGCCATGGCTCTGTATGCCCTGTTCGCAGCCAACGACCGCCAGCTGCGCGCCCTGCAGATGGGCTGCTTCCAGTACTTCCAGCGCGGTTACGCATCAGAGCCCATGGCCCTTATGGGTGGCCTCCTGCACCAGCCATCCAAGCTCGCGTACCACTTCTTCAGCGTCGCCTTCCTCGCCATCTGGCTCAACGCCCTCGATCTCATGAGCGGCAGCGTCTTTGGCTTCCTCAAAGCGCCCCTGGCGCTCATTGACGGCATCTTGATTCTTTGGAGGGCGAGTGTTGTGTTCCTGCCCGTCATGTGGCGTGAGCTGAACTAGAAGAGAAGTACATGTGCTAGGTTTCTTGAAAATGCGGGTTATTAGACATGAGCAAAAGGCGTTGGCGGAGACGAGCAAATGAATGAACAAAGAGAAAAATAAAGGGCCTTGGTTAGCCCTTCCCGGGTCCTCTGTCAGGACGGTCCGGTCCGGGCTGTACATATACATACACCTACTTACACATACGACAGAATTTGGGACAGAAGCAGATTGTTGGATCACTAGGTGTATCAGAGACCATATCTTAATAGTAATCAGTTTAAGCATCTCTTGACGTACGCATCCATAGCGACTCAGAGCCACCGTCGTCTCGTCACTGATGCAGCCCGATGCCAAAGCCTACGGGTCTTGCTCCAGGCCCACTGCTTCCGGGGGGGAAATGTCTTGTGCTCGTCGAATCTTGGCAAGAATTGTCTACCTCCAGCCAAGATTCCAGAAAGCAGCTCGAAATCAGAGGTGAACATCGCAAGAACCCAGATACTACCAGGTAAGCCGCACCCCCAGGAGAATAGTGTTGTTCGTTTCTTGGCGAACCGTCCAGGCCGGATTTTCTAGAGTCCCCGCTCCCCAAAGAAAAAGAAAAGGTCCGTTTACGACATCTCTCTCCGCGGGGTGCTAGTAGTAGGAAGGTCGGCGGCGACTAGCGGATGATACCTAGGTTCTTGTTGTATTTCTGCCATTCCACCGGACTGTTTTGTCCTTGCTAGCTATTCTCACACATGGTCGACGTCACCGCCCTCCTCCTTGCGACTTGCTCCTGCTGCTCCATGTACGTTTAGGATATGGCCGCCGTAGCCTGGCCGAAGGTGCCCTATATCAGCCTTGTCCCTACAGGCTTCCTCGAACCTGCGACGGTGTAAGTCATTCGGACCAACGTCACGGTGTAGGTATAAGCCTTTTGCAATGTTATCTCATATCACCAATGCATTCTTCAGTCAAAAAGATGTAGATCGTGCAAGATGGGCAATCCTGCTCTGCCCTGTATGTCGTTATTACAGACCCAAACGTCTGCTAATGGAGTTTTGACCGGTTTCTTCTTCTTTCGAAATATATATATATATATATATATATATACATATATCAACATGTAAACGTGAGTGCTCTCGTTCCTCAAAACAAGATGAACTGAGTGAAGAAGTTTGTTTTGCTTTACAAAGCTGCACTCAACCCCTACGTCAGTCTCCGGCGATAGACACCCATCATCCAGCTACCCCTAAGCACCGCCAGACCAATGGCCATCTTGATGCTGTCCGAGATGACGCTGAGCTTACTTCCGGGGACCTCGTGCCAGTCGACGGGTACCTCGGCGACACGGATTCCGGGGCTGGTGCCGATAACACTGCCATCGTCGCCGAGCACAGGTGCGGGAGGGGCCGACTCGGCGAGTAAAAGCATCTCAATGTCGAAGATCCAGCCCTCGGCGTGCATGTAAGGAATGATGTGCGGAAGGGCGGCGCGGGTGAAGAGCTTAAAGCCGCACTGCGTGTCGCGGAGGCGAGATGTGGCAGGCGGAGTGAGGATCATGAGGACGAGGTGGAAGGAACGCATGAGGAAATTTCGGAGGGCAGATCGCTGTAGGCGTGCTGTCAGCACTCTGAACATGGGATAAGGGTCGAATTAAGGGGCATACCTTGACGACGGCCTCGCTGCCGACGAGGTGAGCACGACTGCCAATAGCAACGCCCCGATGAGAACCGTCCACGACGTCTTCACAGCCCTGGATCAGGCGGCCCACGTCACTAAACTTTGTGGCACCGTCGGCGTCGGCAAAGAGCACATACTCGCCGCGGGCGTGACGGAAGCCGTGGGTTACAGCACCGCCCTTGCCGCGGTTGCGCTCGAGCTTGATGACACGGATAACATCATGGAGACCTTGTTTCTGCGCAAACTCAAGGCAGACGCTGACAGTGTTGTCTCGGGACCCGTCGTCCACGATCAGGATCTCATAGCCGCTCAGGGCCTCGGAGGGCGGGTTCTTGGTACGTCTGCGCGGCGTGGTAGGGCTGAGGAGGGGCTTGGTCGGGGATGAGGGCCGGCCAAAGTTCTCGTCAAGGTAGGCGACGGCTTCCTCGAGAGTGGGCAGGATCCGGTTTTCTTCGTTGTAAGCGGGGAGTACGACGGTGAGCCGCACGTCGGCGGGGTCGATGGTTGCTCCCGAGTCGGGGACGTCGCGAGGATCTGTCAGGTGGGCGCGAGCCTCGGAGACGCTGCGCTCGGCGAACCAACGGTCAAACCAGCAGGGCGCAGCGGCCGTGACCGGCTTTCCCGAGGCAGAAGATGTGAGATAGACTTTCTCGGAGGGAAGGGCAGCACGTGGCTTCGGGGCGACGAGGTGGAGTGTTACGAAGACCTGGCAATGAGAGTGATTGTCAGCTTCAATTGAGCCGTATTTGGAAGACAGAGAACTAGGGAGGGCCATGTCCACGAGACTTTGCTCAACATACCGTAAGAAGGCCAATGGCGGCAAGAGTGAGCAGCGCGACACCGAGAGTCGGCCACGATGCCTGCGTGATTTGGTCCATGGCTTTGGCGCAACAGCGGGCGACTGTGGGCGCACACAAGTAGCCCTTGGCTGATGGAAAGGAGTGAAAGCTGCAGAAATGACAACAGAGGGCGACTGACGTGTCTGCTGTGTGGAAAAAAAAATGAAAAAAAAAGGAAAATAAAAAAAGGAATGAGCGCTGCGGCTGCCGCAGCTGCAGCTCAAGCCAGAGACAATGAGATGAAGGCAGGCGCGGGTGGATTCGCAGCACCTCTGCGCTGCATATTCAGGGTGTTCTGGGATACGTAATGCAGAAACAGCTCTAACAGCTGTCTCTTGGGAGGTTAGGGGCTCTTTTGTGGCTTGACGAGGCTAGCCAATGGGAAGAGTAACCAGGAGGAAGTGCCTTAGATATGGAGTTACCCCTCCAGTCCCTAAATCCCCTGGGAATGCTGCATCTATTCTCGGTCTGTGGGGGGCGGGTACACTGCAGCCTTGCATTAGTGCGCGGTTTAGGCGTCCTGTCGCCAGGAATCTAGATCGGTGCAGAGGCCAAGAATGCGATTTGCCATGGATCGCATTCGTCGTTCCCCCACCGTTCGAGTCCGGTCAACTCGGCATCAACCGGTTGGGCTCACCCGTGTTTGCCATAGGTTTAGCAACCCAAGCATCGCCCGGTTCGATCGAAGGCTGATAGCGTTCGGGGCGTTGCTTAGCACCTGGTTAACATACTGTTTCGTACGTACCTATCAGAACTAACGAAGCCATACTCGACCAGGGGAAGAGTCCTACACCCAGAGAGGAGAGCGAATCGGCATCCTCACAGGTTTCGACGGTCATCCCGGATCAACACGTTCAGGAGCTTCCACAACAACCCATCCGAGACATCGCCGGCTCAAGGATGATCTCGTCCCGTCCCGTCGGACCCAACCCACAAACATGCCAGGAGCAACTTCGCATTCCCTGAATGGCCGTGCAGTGCGGAACCGCGACCGACCACTGTGACACCGTCCGGTCCAATCTTCATGTATGATTGTTTATGTGTACATGGATCTGCGGCAGACAGCAACTTCTCATCTGCCGCCCCGTTCACGAAGCCACGCGAGTTCCACCGCGGACTGTTCCATTCACCCGTGGGTCTCAGATGCGGGTTCATCCGTCGTTGTCCAGTGACATGGTAAACCTGCCATCACCCGGGAAGCGGTTGAGACCTATTTTGTTCATATGAAATGCAGAAAACTTGGAAACTTGGGCCGGCTGGGCGGCGCGCGATCACCAGGAAGCTTCCGCACAATACTTTGACTCAGCGTGGGAGATTGCGGTCACGCCGTAGCCACCCTCCGCGACGTCTAGCTGATCAGGCAATTAAGGTTTACACGAAAAATGGGAAGAAGCCTAGGTGAGGAGAGGAAGGAAAATTCATCCTCTTTCAACTCTCATTTTCACACCCCCAATGTCCCCTGTCCCGTGTCTTTTTGCCCGCCAAAGCAGCCCAATGAGCCAAGACCGGCCGCATCAGCTGGACCTGCAAACCAACGTCCGAGGACAAGGATCGAGCCCCGGCTTCCCGGACCCAATGGGCAGAACTACAATCGCCCGCCCGCCATCCAAAAAAGACGAAGTCACTGGGGGGCGTGGCAGGATGAAAGCGCCCGAGTCGTACCATATATGCCATGCGCTGCACAAACCTTTGCCATCACTTCAATAATTCCTGTCCCTGCATGCATATTCAGCCGAAGTCTGGCGAGCTGATCTACATTTACAAAATGACCAACTCTCTTCAGCAACGACCTCCTCATCGAGGAGGGAGGGGGTTCTACATTGGGAAGTCGGAGTTTACCGAGCCCAGGGGCCTCTGTTCCTTCGGCCTGCGTCGCCAGCTTGCGCCAGGTCTCTCCCGCGGGCAAAGCCAGTTCTCAATCCGTCCCCGGCGCATATGCAGGAAGTCGATAAAACGTGCGCTGGCGCGTGTCTGTCACCACCAACCGCCCAGAGAGAAAAATAACCCCCTTGCCTGCCTGTCTGCCTCATGGGCTCGCAAAGATATCCACGTACAGAGTTCGCGGGAGATCTGGGCCAGCCCCCCCCCCCCCAAACTCTAGAATATGAAGGCGGTTCCAGACCATCGTCGTCCCTGACAATCTCCACGACGCTGATAGCTCGCAATTCCTGACAATCTGCCATTGACTCGCTCGGGTGGCATACATTTATTCGATTGACGGGCAACATCGAGTTCCGACAAACCGATAGCACTGAAAATCCCAATTCAACCTTCCCCTGTAGGCGCAGCCTCGACCAGAGTCCGGACCGCTGCGCTAAGAAACGACGCCGGACAGTCAGCCTGCCCGCCTAGGCATCCCACGACCCCCCAACCCGTCGACTGATGTGCGTAAGCAAGCGAGAGACGGGGGGGTTCCGTGAGAAGGATCCCCCGAGACACCGCCGCGGAGGAAACCGAGGTTGGGCCCACGTGGCGCCCGGACGAGATATATCGCATACCCAGGAACAGTGAGGCTGGCCACTAGCCACTAGCCGCCGACTAATTGGACCAGGGGTCAGTCACGCCCAGAGCCGTCCACTACGAGCTGCTACTTTCGTGCATTGCACCAGGCAATGTCGCACCCCCCACCGTCTGCATTGAGGGATGGGAAGATGCCTTGTGCGTTGGGGTTGTCAATCGAATCAGGAGGGAAAGCGCGAGTCTATGGACGACGTTCTGCAAGCTTGTTTCTGCTGTATGCCTTTTCTCAATTTTTTTTTTTCGTCTGGACTATTTGACCAAAACCTCCCACCCCCCCCCCCCCCACGCACGTTGATGACTGACGCCTGTCCCAACCTGGATTTCGACTTCGGACTGTGCGTCCGATACCACAGGGCCAGACTTGGCCCGTCCTCTTGTCCTTGGCTAAGCTAGAATGATGGTAGGATAATATACCAAATAAAAAAAAAATAAAAAAATATATAGAAAGAATGATGAGTAAAGAAAAAGAAAGTCTATGAGTAATCGGTATATGTGCAGTCGTGATATGGTCGTCAAACAATTAGGAGAGCAGATAATCAATGGGGTCATGTCCATTCAATCCAACTTTGTTGCCAATCCAATCCTGTATGTGTTGTTATTCTGCAAAAGGATGCTATGGGGTTGTTGAGACCCAGCGGCTGCAATTTTGGATGGTCCTCGTCAGTATTTTCCCTCTCTCTCTCTCTCTCTCTCTCTGTGTGTGTGTGTGTGTGTGTGTGTGCGTGGTGCCTTCCTCTCCATTGTTCAAAGAACTGCGCTGTCGTGAGCCACGGAAACCGACCACGTAGCCGTATATATGACGAAGACGGAGTAATATAACAGAAACGTTGCCGTTGAACGCCGCGGTATCCGTGTGAGATATAGAAAAAGGAAAACAAATTGGCTGAAATTAACACCGCCACGGACGGCGTGTAAACGTTGATTGGTGGGGGCAAGAGTTGCAGAGGCGCCGCGCTTGCTACCGTCAAACTGCAACGGCTGAGCTCTTTGTCAGCCAGCGGCTCTTCTTGACCAGTTTGGAACCGCCCTGCTTCGACAAGCGCTTTCCGAACTTGCTCGACGAGGTGACTTCAGTTGGCGTGACGGTCACCATTTCGACTGTGACGGCCTCGTTGATGACGTCGCTGTTGTCGGGGACCTGCGTCGGTGCGGTGGCCGGCTTCTCCGTGTGAGATTCGATTCTCTCGAGTTCCGTGAAGCGGGTGATTTTGGACTTCGATACGCTTCTGCGATCCTTCTGCTTCAGCGCGGATGGCGCAGCAGTGGCAACAGCAGCGGTTGCATGCGCCGGAGCGTGCGTGTAGGACCCGTTTTCCTCTTCCTCGGCAGCCTCCCAGACTGGCTCAGGTGTGATGCATGCTGCTGGTGTGGTGGCGGCGGATGACCGACCAGACATGGGGGCCGAAAAAGGCGCATTATTGTTGTTGTTGTTGAAGTTGAATGACGAGAAGCCCGACGAGGAGCGTGCACTGATGGTCGAGGCGGCGGAGGAAGCAACAGTGCCTTGCATGGGCAATGCAGAGTTCCCAAACTGCATCGGCGGGAGAGACATTGGCGGAATGGCACTGAAGCCACGCATGGATAGGGGCGGTTTGGCTCTGTCGTTCAAGCTTGGTGATCGTTCGGCCGCCTTGGGCGAGCTGTCGCCTGGCTCCGATGCATCCGATGCACGGCGGGAGCTCGGGTGAAGCCGGTGAGCATGAGCAGGACTGGCAGGGTTTCGGTGCGCAGGCGGCACAGACTGATGGCGGACAGGCTTTATCTCCAGGTCCTCATCTGAGCTGGTCGAATGACTGCTACCGGTAGGAGACTCTGCTGTGGTCATGCCGGTTAGTGGCTGCGACAATGCCACCACGCGGGGCGACTTACCCTTGATAGAGGATGGGCTGTTACGGCCCGAACCCCAGGACCGATCCACCTCTTTGCCCTTGAGCGAAATGCGGCTCCCGGACGGGACCGAGTACACGGAACTCTTATTACGTTCTTGCCAGTATGGGACCGAGGGAGGAACGCCGCTGTAGCTGTAAGCCCGGGGCATGTTACCCATCGGCATGGCGTCCTTGGAAGGGTATGTGACGTGAGAGAGGCTGCTTGATACGCGAGGCAGAGAGGCCCCGGCGATTTTGGTCAATCCGCTGGCGGCCATGACACTCCTCCTCCGGTTTTGTTCCATGATTCTGGGCCGGTCCTCATGCCTGAATGATGAAGGTGCCCCGGAAAGGGCGTCAACGGCGGCATGGGTAGGGATGTGCCGGTACGGTTCCTTGGGAGGTTCCGCTGTCTTTTCCGCCTGCTTTTGCTTGTGCTCCTTGGCTTGTTGCCTGGATCTCTTGATGAGGGAAAAGACAGACATTGTCGCGATGAATTTCTAACGTGAAAGGGGACAGGAGAGGTGTGTTGCTGGAAGGTGACCGGTCCAGTGGGCACACGCAACTGTCCCGTTAGCCTGTAAGTCTTGTTGCTGGGCGAGGGGAAGCAGTTTGGTTGGACGATTTGGTGTGGTGAGGAGGCGAGGTGATGGTTAAAGCGATGTATGGGTGCACTGTCAGTCTTTATTTGTTTATTTTGTTGTACAGACGGTATGTCGTATAAGTCGAGCCCGGGCGGTTGGTTTGGGCTATACTCGGGCGGCACAGGTGAAACTCGAATGGTACCACAGACAATGTCCCAGCTCGAGGTCAGCCTAGATCCCGAAGATATGGGATTGCTTCTGGCTTGGCAAAAAGTCGTCCGTTCGCTGGCGGCCGTCGTTACAAGCGAGAGTTCGTGCCTTTTCTGACAGATGGACAGGGGATGAGCGTCGGCGGATTCGAGACGATAGGAGGGTTGGATGTTCAACACATGAGACGTGATGAGAGGCAATTCAGTCAAGATAACCACGAACAATCCTAGGTAATGCTGATCGAACAGGCGAGGGACTGTAAAGAGAGCAAGTGAGGGTAAGAGATAGAGAGGGCTGATGAGCGGGAGTTGGAAGGAACAACAGGCAGCACAAAGCAGAAAGCCCGGGTTCGGGAGGCCTGGTTCCTTTAAGGCGTGGCGGAGAGGTGTGTGTCTTGGGGTCGGACATGGGAGATGCATGGGGGTGGGTTGGCAGACTGAGATGGATGGGTGTGCATGGGAGGACATGGATTGAGGACATTTCGCAGGCGTGGGTCACAGACGACGTGCAGCCCTTCGATTCCTCTGCAGCTTCTGGCTCCGAAGGCACCAATGTGTGTCTTGGCTTGCGCGGCGAGTTCAGCATCGAGGACGAACCCGACTAGTCATAGCAGGATGGCGGCGCCATGAGTCCCGCTTCTTTGGATCTGCAAACGCGTATGATAGCGGCCATGGTGCCGCCGGATTGCCGTCAGGACGTCGCCCTGAAGTCGATTACCCCTGAACCGCACGGCCAGGTCCAAGGTTTGTTTGTACAGTAGGCTGGCGGCGATGATGGGGATTCAGAAGGTCACTAGTCCGTAGCTATTTGACAGCCAGCTTTGGCGGCCGACTCTTGGCCCCAAGTTTCGAAGAAGCCGGTTCGAAGCTTTGGGTAGTTGACTCGGTCCCCGTTTCGTTGATGACAACCTCCTCGCACCGTCATCGTCCTCGTCTCGTTTCGTACTAGTGCCCGAGACCAGTCCAGCAAATGGCAACAAGCCACAGGCACAGCGTTTCAACTTGTCGCCTGGCACAAGTTGGCGGCCGCTTTACTCTCCTCCTCGGCCTGGGTGTGTGTACGGATAATCGATTGAAAACCAGGAGAAGGGGAGGGGGGTGTGTGCTTTGCCCTACTGTACCTGTCTTTGCTAGACCAAACAAACAGCTCTCGTATTCAGGCCAACGTAGCGGTACCTGGCAAAGCCGCTAGGCGGCACGCCCGGGCACCTAGCACCCAGCACCAGAGCAAAAGGGCGTTTGGTGCTTTCACCTTTTTGGGGGGGCCGGGCAGCCGGGGCAGGAAGGAATGGTGTGGAGGATCCAGCCGTGGCAGCCCAGCGCAGCCACACTGGACAGGGCCCCCGTCGAACGAGTAACGCTTCAGGGGAACGAAAGCCACCCCACGGACGGGTAAGGGAGGGGAGTGGATGGACAATGCCAACGACGATGAATTGGCGAATTGCTGGCGGTGTTCCTTCTCCCCTTCTCTTCTCTTCCCGTTCTCCCACCATTACCACCACCATCGCCGCCGTGGGCTAGGCCATGTTGAGTAAGACCCGGCAGCCATCCACCCGTCTGGCGTCTTGCCAACGGGCTGTTCTCGAGGCCGAGGCCGATGTGCCCTGTGTAGCAACGACGACGTCTTGGACATATTAAGGAAGTTCGGCCTTACAATGATGAAAAGGCCCACCACAAAAGCTGATGCGCCTCTCTTCCTAGCTTCTCAGGCGTGGGCAGCGGGAAACGCTGGTTTCTGTTTGGTCAACGGCCGGGTTGCCGAGTTTCTTGCTTTTCTTCTTCTTTTTGCTGGGCGTGGTCGAGTGGGAGGGTATCATGTAGGTAAGACTGTGCCCCTGTCAGAAATGTCTGCGCGTATGTAGTATAAGCAGATTGCGACAAGGCTGGCCATTGGTATTCATTCGCAAGAGCATATGCATATTCTTGCATGGGTTGTGCCAGGCGTGGAACCGGTGGGAGATATTATTTGTAAATGGAAAAGAAGGTTAGCTCGTGGATGTGATATCTCAAGGCAGGTAGGTATCCACAAATCGCCCTACACGCCTGCCTAAAGATACCTACCTCAACTGCACGATGGACCTACCTAGGTAGATACACTATCTCATGGACGGCTCTGCGGCATCAGCGAGGTGACTCGTTATCGCCTTGGCCAATTCGCCTGCTTGGCAAATAGGTACATACTACCTAAGGTACAGTCTGTTGCGTTGGCAGTGTCAGAAACCTATTTTTCCATCTATGTATTAGTAACCTACTAATATAGCCCTATAAAAAACCACGCTTTTTAGCTAGTAGATTTAGAAATCTATATATCTAAATATTAAGCAGTCTCTCTTTTAAAGTTACCTACTACTAATACTACTAATACTAAAAATAAAGCTATTTAAATATATATAAGACTTTTTATTAGTTAATTTATTAATAATTAATACTTCTTAACCTTTTATTATTTTAATTTTAAAATTATATAAATTATATTAATATATAGCTTTATTATCTATTATTATAGTATATAAAAATAAGTAAGTTTTAAAGTTTATAATATCTTTACTTTAAAGACTTATATAAGGTTTTTTTCTTATTAATTTATTAGCTTATTAATAAAATCTTAGATTTTAATATCTTAGAAAAATACTATAAGGTTTACCTTAAGAAATAGTTTAAAAAAAATAAAAGTAAGCTAGCTAAGCCTCTTTAAGTTTCAAAGTCTATAATATTCTTATTACTATTATTACTTTTAATTAAATAAAATAAGAGCTTTAATTAAATAAATTAAAAAACTATATATTTAATTAAATAAATATAATAGTACTAAAGCTAAATAAGAATAAGTAAAAGAAGATAATATAAATATTAAAGACTTAAAAAGATAGAATAGATACTAAGGTTATTAAATAGATAAGCTATAATTTATATATAGTTTAATAATAATATTAATATAAAGTAATAAAAAAAGTAAAAGTATATATTTTAAGTAAATTAAGTTATATAAAATTAAAAGTATAATAACTATAAGAATTATTAAAGCTTTTTATATATTATAATAACCTTAATTTTAAAGAAATATAAGATTTCTTTTTTAAATAATCTATTATTAATATTTATAAGTTAATAATTAATTAATAGCTTTAAAATATTAAGTAGTTATTAAAATCTATTTATATTATTATTACTTAAAGAGATAAGAATTTATAGTATATCTAGATATATACTATTTATTAATACTACTTAAAATAATTAATCTTTATTAATAAATTAAGTATAGATAAATAAATAAGTATTTAAAGAATAGGTTAATTATTAAAAGGCTTAGTACTTTATTATAAAGATAAACTTAAATATAGGTAGTAATATTAAGTCTTACTAGCTCTTATAATAAATAAGATCTTTAATATATTAATATACCTAAGTATAACTAATAGTAATAAGTTTATAATATAGATATAAGAGAGAATATTACTTAAGCATAATACCTTTTTTATAATAAAGTTAGTTATTATAATAAATAATATTAGTTTTTATTATTAATAAGATATTTAAGAAGTATATAAATTAGCTAGTATATACTTATTATATTTACTATTATACTTATCTAACTTTAACCTTATTAAAGAGGTATTTAATAACCTTAAAAAGCTTTTTTATAAGTAATATTTTATTTAAAATAAAGATATAGAGAATATATAAGACTTTAAGAAACTACTTTATAACTATATAGTAAAGATTAGCTATAAGATAAAATAGATAGAAAGTTACTTTTATTATTTTTTTAATAACTTTAATAGAATATAATATATTTTAAATAATGAAAGATTAATTAATAGTAATATAGTTATTATCAATAAAAGTAAAGTTAAAGTTATCTTTATAGTTAAGAAAGTATTACTATTAAGGTAATAATAAAAGAAAAAAATATATATTATTAAAAGTTAAAAGAAATTCTCTTTTAGTAATTACTTATTTAGCTTTATTACTTTACTTATTACTTTACTCTCTACTAACTTTATCATATTATTACTTATTATTATTATATAACTTTATTAATAACCTATTATTTATTACTTTAATTAGATTTTTAACTTTATTACTATATAACCTATTAATATTAAAAGTATTATTATTATTATCTTTAAGGTATTAGTTATATATAGATTAAGATACTTATTAACTTAGGTAAAGAAGTAAAAAAGAAATAGTAATTAGCTATAGAAGTAAAGATATAAAGAGGTTAGTATCTAAAAAGGTTAGTACTATAATAGTAATAACTAAAGTAAAGTTAGTATATTATATCTCTTATTCTTAAGATTACTTATTTTATTAGTAATAATAATAATAGTAAGTAATAAATTATTAATTTTACTACTAATAGTATTTAATATAATATATAACAATTTATTTTATTAATTAAAAATAATAGAGTTATATCTATACCTATAATATTATTATATATAGATAAAAGTCTTAATTAACCTCTATATCTAGCTAATAAGAGTAATAGGTATACCTTTCTTCTTATATTACTTTTTTAATATATATTAAATTACTTTTAAACTTAATAATAAGCTTTAAAGTTACTTGATTAACTTATTAATACTACTTTTATATTATTAATATTACTTTTTAACTTTAATAAATTAATTAATAAAATCTTTTAGCTTATATAACTATATTATAAGTAATTACTTATTATACTATAATAATAATAATAGTAGTACTAAGTTAATACTTTTTATCATATAAGAAGTCTATAGTAATTATAGTAGTAATAGGTTAATTAGTAGTTAATAATATTATAATAAAAGAGATAACTAACTCTAGTATAGTTATTAATATAATAGCTAAAGGTAAGGGCTTTTTTTTATTACTATTAAATAATAAATTAACTACTATATTACTAGTAAAGTTATTTATAGTTAGTAATATTATTAAAGTAACTAGATTTTCTCTTTCTTTAATTATAGTTATAAAGGATAAGTTAATAACTTTATTTTTTATTATTATTATTAGTATAACCATTTTATATATTACTAGTTAATTATAATTAATAAGCTTATTAATAAGCTTTTTAAGCTTATACTAGCCTTTTAATAAAGTATTACCTCTTATTATATCTCTATATTCTTTATAAGTAACTTATAATAAGTTTTATCTATAATAAAATATTAATTAATACTATTATTACTATAAATATAGTTATAATAAGTTCTTTAATTAGTATACTAATAATACTTTATTAAATCTTATTATATATCTCTTTTTATATCTTTTTCTTAATTAATCTTTTTTCTTATTAAAGCTATTACTATTTTCTTTAGCTTATACTTTAGTAATTAATTATTATAGTTAGTTTAAGTATTATTATTATTATTATTATTATCTTAGTTATTATAGTTTTATTAGTTATTATAATTATTATATTTTTTACTATAAGACTTTAACTTTATATATATTATATTACTTATTACTAAAGATATTTACTTTTATTATATTATCTATAGTAGACTAAATACTAATATAATTAAATTAATATTATATATAAGATTTATATTAAAAAAGATCTCTTAAGTTTAATAACCTAATTAACTAAGTTAGAGGTTAAAGTTACTTTATAATAAGGTTAGCTATTTTTCTTTTTTTATAATAAAGTTATTATAATAGTAAATAACTTTTAATATCTTAGTAATTACTTACTTTTTACTAAACTTTTTACTTATTTATAACTTTAAGAATTAGTATTACTTATTAATTTTTATTTAAATATACTCTTTTATATTTCTTAATATTTACTTTTCTTATTATAACTTTATTATTATTATAATTATTAGTTAACTTAACCTTTATATTATTTAAAAGAACTAGATTAATAATATTAATATAATACTATTAAATTAAAAGTTAAAAGTAAAATAAATATTTATTTTAATAGGTAGCAGTAATAAGTTAACTATTATAATAATAGCTTATTATTATTACTATAATAGTAATAAGGTTTATAATAAAATCTTAAAGAGGTTAAAGTAAAAAACTACTTATTATATAAGCTCTTTACTATTATTATTTTTATTTTTATTACTATTACTATTATTATTATTATTATTATTATTATTATTATTATTATTATTATTATTATTATTATTATTATTATTATTATTATTATTATTATTATTATTATTATTATTATTATTATTATTATTATTATTATTATTATTATTATTATTATTATTATTATTATTATTATTATTATTATTATTATTATTATTATTATTATTATTATTATTATTATTATTATTATTATTATTATTATTATTATTATTATTATTATTATTATTATTATTATTATTATTATTATTATTATTATTATTATTATTATTATTATTATTATTATTATTATTATTATTATTATTATTATTATTACTATTACTATTACTTATATTATTATTATTATTACTATTATTACTTATTTTAATTACTTATAAAAGCTTTACTTACTTCTTTAATATCTTAATAACTATTATTAATTTCTTAAGTAGTTTTATAATATAGCTTTTTATAATAACTATATAACTAATTATAAGCTAGCTAGCTATTATATTTCTTATTAATAATATTTTAATATTTTATAATACTTTATAAATAGCTTTATAAGCTTATATATTATTAATCAGTAATACTAATAATACTACTTCTTTACTATTAGAGGTATTTAAATTTTTTTTTAGTAATATACTAATAATAATAATAATAATAATAATCTCTTAAAGCTATTTATAGTTATAATATCTATATAAAAGTTTATATTATATAGCTACTTAGTAAGGTAACCCCCTTATATAGCTCTAACTAGAGTAGTATTAGCAATAATATTTTTAATACATGGATAGAAAAATAGGTTTCTAATGCTACTAATATAATAGACTGTAAGCTTAGATCCTTAATATACCCCCCTATCTCTCTTCTCTAATCTATTAAATATATTAAGTATAGTTATTATAACAGTAGGTAAGCTTAGATCCTTAATATACCCCCCTATCTCTCTTCTCTAATCTATTAAATATATTAAGTGTAGTTATTATAACAGTAGACTTTTATTATTACAATAGTAACCTGCTATAACCTACCACAATATAGCCACTCATCTGCTGACACCCAGAAGAACACATTCCCAATGCGAAATCTAGCTAACCCGCACCCTAACCACTAACCCTAACCACTGACCCTAACCTCACCCTAACCTCACCCTAACCGCTGACTGAAGATGACGGTTAGGGTGAGGTTAGGGTTAGTGGTTAGGGTGCAGGTTAGCTAGATTTCGCGTCGGGAATGTGTTCTTTTTGGTCGGTGGATGAGTTAATCCAGCTACAGTCGCAATAATGAAAGTCTACCGTCGCAATAACCGGACTCGAAGATGTCGAAGTGTCTGACACCTCGCTAAGATAAATATGGCAGCGACTGTGTGAAAGGACGGGAAGAAGAAAACAAGAGCTAGGCGAGAGAGGCTACCAAACCCACCACCTTCTCTCCCCCCACCAGTCTACATACACCCTGGGTCTTGATGAATCATGGCTCAAATGTCAGGAGTCGATGGCGCTTTGGTTCCTGCCTCCAAGAAGCCACAAAAGCTCGCTTTGTTGCACCTGTCAACCTTACATCTCTCGACCGAGATGAGCCAATATTCTTCGTACTTCTCATCGCGAGCCGCCCTGCCCTGCCGTTTGGCCTGCGTCACTCAATCCATCTTACTCATAACACAAGACGCACACATACGCGTTTGATTACATACACATACACTAGACACAGCGAACAAGTATTTGCGGCAAAAGGGTAGGATCACCCAAACAAATCAGCATTCATTCCATGCTCTGTCACATACTCGTTCACACACCGCGCACGCTGGAAAATCCCTGATCGCCGTGCTGTACGCTCACGTTCCGACGCACATGCGGTGCTTGCATGATGACACCTTGCTCGAACCAGTTGCTTTGACCAAAGCGGATAGCGAGCTGAACTGGCGGCCAATCTTCAGCCACCTGAGAGTCGGTGATATCACGGCTGCTGACAGGCCATAGATTGGCTTGGGGCGAGGCCTCCATCTCATGGCTATCTTGACCCTGGCCGGCAGCCTGGGCCCTCGGGAATATTAATTTGGTCACCGAAACGGCCCAGTAGCAACGTCAGAAAATGGGACCGCTTGAATCCGTAAACCGGGGGGCTCCCGCGCTGAACAATGGTCGGAGCTACTATCACGGACGGGCTCGAGAAGAAGGGAGAGATTAAGCTTGCCGTGCAGGCTGCCGTTACATCGCCGGTGCCACATGACTTTTGCTGTTTCTCTTTTCCAATTTTTTTTCTCTTATCTCTGGAAACACCTGCCTTGCGCGATGACGCCTTGCAGGACTGGAGAAAGCCATGGCCTGTGCCGGCTCTTGTTGCCTCTCTCTGATGGATGGTCATCATACCACCCGGCTCAGGGCCGGCGGTGTCGGCGTTCTGGGCACATCTCAGCCTCATATCGTGGGCCTCCTTGTCTCACTTGTTGGTCACATCAGGGTAGTCGTGGACCTGGACGACGGCGTTGACGACAACTTATCTTTTGGTGCCCTGTCCACATTATTGGTGTCAGCCAGCCGTACACACCTTGGCAATCCAGGACCTAGGCGGATCCAATAGGCTGGACGATAGGACTAGGCCCGTTAGCCCGGCCGACCACAGTACCTACCCAGCGGGCGACTGTAAGCCCACGACTCCGACGCCGCCACGCACCACAGGCATTGAAGTCGTCCAACTGTGCCTAGCTGCTCAATAATCAGGGGAGTGGGTGGTGTATCATTCTCTGACCAGTCTCGGGTAGTCCCAGCCTGGGCTGGTTCGTCGCGATCAACGCAAGGATAGGAACCTAACCCTGATGCGACGCTGCCATGGGATAACGTTCCATCTCATCCCACCCTCGTTGTGCTGCGAGTTGACCCGGTGAGCCGTAAACGCCTCGTCATGAATGCGTCTAAATGCACAACAGCCTCTTGAGCAGCACTTTTCTGGGTCTGGTGCATTGCCCGCTCTCCATCGTTGTCGTCCAGCGTGCTTCAGTGACATCCAACGCCCGTATTGTGCGGGTCTGTCTGAGCTGGCAGCAGATCCCAGAGGGGACAACGAGGTAATGCCGCGCCGCACGCTGCTGACATGCATGCCGTCACCGTCAGATAAGGTTGCGTCCACAACTATTAGTATTGAGCAGCCTGAGGCGAGTGCGACAGAGATAAGATACTGGGTTAAGGATTTTCGATTGAGCCGTATCCCATTTCCCTCTACCCATCCCAAGGCCGGAAAACTTGCTTACCCTGCATCATCGATATTAGTTATTGTTCGGCTGGGTTCCGTCGGTATTGTGTCAAGGGTCCCGGCTCGCTCGCTCTGCGCCACGCCGCCGCCGCCCACCACTAGGTTTTGTCTGACGCGACGCTGGCCGGCAGCGTCCGGGCCCGTTCGCGATTGCGACCCCCCTGCTAGACTCAAGCGCTGGTGCGAATTGACTACACTATTGACTACACACAGCAGTACAAATATACCTCTGCGCTTGCATCCTTGGCCGGTCTGCAGGCATCCCTGTACATGGGGTGATGGGGCGGGCAGCTAAATATTTCTGGTATGGTGATGCCATCACCGCCTCGAGGGTTCTCGCCCAGGTGATTCATCCGTGAGTTGCAAGTCAACACATCCTATTGTCTAGGCCGGCAAATCGATATGGCTCTGCTCTCCAGGCCTCGCCTCGCGACTCTGACGGCGACATGCCCCTTGTGTAGTACCGCTCGCTCTCAACAGACCGAGGTCGATTCCAAATGACGCTATGTGATGGCAGACTGGGAAAAGGTATTTGTACCAAGCTTGCTTATGCGGCAGAATCGCCGGTTCGGAAATGGTAAGATTTAGATGGGTGAAACTGCAGATTGCCGTTGAAGTAGGTAGCCCA
The DNA here is from genome assembly GCA_016618095.1 of Colletotrichum echinochloae. Lineage (NCBI taxonomy): Eukaryota > Fungi > Ascomycota > Sordariomycetes > Glomerellales > Glomerellaceae > Colletotrichum > Colletotrichum echinochloae. Next base: position 3,509,528 of record JADEZT010000001.1, on the reverse strand, counting down.
AGGTATCCGCTCTTCCTTTGTTACTTGCAAGTCATCATAGGATCACTGGCCAGTGTCGACAAAGGTGATGCTGAGTAACCGGGCTCCAACCCCCACATCCGGGATTCCCATTCTCTTAGTAGGTATTCTGCTTTCGGCTGGAACAGATGCCTAGCAGAGGCCATTGCTCGGGTCAACCCATAATTACTCATCATCTCTCCGTGGTTTCAACGCCGTCCATACAGAAGATTCAATTAGCTCTGGTATCGCCTCGCATACGCCGTGTTCCGACTTTGAAACCAGCGAGCAGACGCGCGATTCCGTTGACTTGGTGATGGTCGAGCAACGCCATATGCTGCTCGGATCTTCCGATCCGGATCCGCCTTCCCGATTTCGACTGCCAAAACCATATCTGGGTCACGACAAGGATTGAAACTTAGTGGCTTCCGACTTCGGCTGGTTGCTGCTCAACGAAGCCGAGGGTGCGGAAGCCCCAGTCGCTAGAGTACGTTTCGTCTTCGTGAGGCACAGCGGTAACGTGAAAATTTCGCTGTCTGTGGCGTGCCTGACACACGGAACCATCATCTTCCGCCAGAGCTCTCTGGGCGAACAATAGCGGTTCGTTTTCCCGAGGCCCTGCCGCGAGAGAGCCTGCTGAGCTATGGTTCACGGCGGGGTTTCGATCGATGCTGGAGCCGCGGAGGTCTCAGAATGCCAGAACTGCTAGGAGGGCTTCAGGGTCGTGCCGAAAGCCAACACTTTTTCAACAACCAGCAGGCCAAGGCACTCTTGCATCCCGGGCGAAGAAGCAAAAGGGGAACGAGGATGCTGAAAGCGGGGATGGAAAATCAGATATCGTGGGGATGGCGATTAGAACCCCTGCATGATTTAACCTCCAGTCGCAAGCAGGAGAGCCCTGTATATCGGAGCCCCAGTGGTGTGGCACGAGCTCTTTTGAGACGATCTGCACGGGAGCACCCAAACAAGAACTGGGTCGCTTCTGATGCTCCCTCCGGGCATCACTTTTCGAGCGTGGGGGACATCGGGTTTTTAGCTTTGCTGATTATGACAGATGATTTCCCCCATGATAGGTAGCTCTACCAAGACAGAGCAACGCTCAACCGCTCGTTGCTCACCAAGAAGCACTTGGCGCGTCATGTTCGAGAGGACCGTATGTTGAAAGCAGTGAAGTAATGGCCCCAAAAGACTTTGGTCCATGGGATCCTCATGCTCTGTTCCGCTGCGCCGATGGGGAATGTTGTCTGGAACCGCGCATCGGCTTGACCCACGTTCCGAGTATCTGCCATTGCTGCGGCGTCCGTCAACAAGACATTTGGATGCGGGGAAGTTGAATCGTCGCTAATGGCTTTGCTTTCTCGGTTGGCGTGTGTCTCTGGTGCTGGTCCCACAAGTGCTGCCCCGACGGAATGAATCAAAGTGGCTGAAGTGGGATACCAAATCTGCTTTTAAGGTTGAAACGTGTTGCTGTGTGCTCCATGAAGAGACGACGAGGAGAAAAAAGCAGGAAGCGAACGAGCGTATTCGACATGCCTGCAGCCGTTCCTGCAGGGACCTCAGTGTGCCTCACTGACGCCCAAAGTTTCCGTTTCCCTTGAGCCTAACCTGGGGGTATACACGTGTACTATTTGGTCTATTGCGGCACGGGGAAAAGGGAATCCTTGGGGGGCACAGGGTGGACGACCAGCACTGGATGACGTTTAGTCAGCCATACCCCCCACCAAGCAGCAAATCTCAGATGAGTGGCCGCCCGAAAGGGATAATTAGACGAGTAGCCGCACGTTGACGCAACGCGAGCCTCCCCCAGTGGTTGTCGCGCATGCGAAGTGGTAGGTGCGTCGGACCCATATATGGCTAGTGTCCTGCGGGTACCGAGCCAGAAAGCGACGAGTAGGGTCCAGTCACGGTGCGGCGGTGCGGTAGGGTTGGGCCTGCCAGTGCCAGTTGTGCCAGGTAACCATACGCATTGGACAGTACTGCTAGGTACCCACGTACCCAAATAGTGAGTGCCCCCGCTCAAGTGCCAGCAGCACCAGCGGCCAGCGCAGTACCCGTCCCAGCCCAGGCAAGTCCCGTACCAGTCCACAGTCCCAGTTCGCCTCTCCTGTCCGACCAACCGACCCGACTGACCGAAGACAGCCTCAAAGTTCTTCCATCTCATCATCATCCGCAATCCTACGCAGCCCAAAAAATAATTGCGCCGCGTCGCCGCAGTTGATCCGATCCGGATCCCAAAATCGCCCGCTTCCATCTCTGCAAGCGCGTAACCAAGCCTTCATCGCCTGCACTCCGCTATCGCTGTCGCGTCAGCAAGCTTCCTTCCACCTCACGTTGCCGCCTTGCGTCCGCTCAAACTCCCCGGCGCCCGCCAATCGCGCGACCCGACCGCCCCCTCCCATTTTGATGGCTCCCTGATCATTTCGTCCCTACGTCACTCGGGCACATCTCGTTGCCACAACCCATCGACGACGACCGCAACTCCGACGAGCTCGAGAGAGTTTTCGTCCCCGACCGACATCCCGCTTGAGAGCCGCGCCCCATTCCAGGCGCGACCGACCGACGGGAAAGTGGCGCTCACTATCCTCAGCCAGACCGACGCTGAGCTTTCACTCCAACAACATCTCGACCTCGCTCCCGATATCCTTAGCTATCCCCGTCTCACCACCGAGGGGGGCACCGAACCATTGATGATGGCACAACCCGTGCCTCATCATCATGCGACGGACAAGAAACGCGTCAAGGTCTACGAACTGCGCAACAATGACTGGTTTGACCGAGGCACCGGCTTCTGTACCGCTGCCTTCATGCAGGTATGTCCTATTGCTCGCGCACGCGTGCCTCTTGCTTTTCCTCTCGCTTTCGCTTCCCCTTTACTGCCTCAAATGATGCTCGTCTTCTTCGTGGTCCGAAACTAACGTGATGGTGGTTTGCTAGACGGAGGAAGGCCAAGCCCGAGACCCCAGAGTCATTGTCGAATCCGAAGACCACCCTGAACGTCTTCTACTAGAGACAAAGATCTGCAAAGAGGATGGTTTTCAGAAGCAGCAAGGTAAGTCGTACGTCGCCGTCACTTCTGCAACAGACCGACTGACCAACGGCACAGAGACTTTGATTGTCTGGACGGAACCTAGCAACGGTATTGATATGGCTCTGTCCTTCCAGGAGGCGGACGGTTGTGCTTTGATCTGGTACGGGATGGACTTGTCCCTCCTTGGCTGGTGCACGTTGCTGACCATGGTCCCCAAACAGGAAATTCGTCAACAGTGTGCAGCAGACTTTCCAGGGCGGAATGGCCGGCGCTGGTAAGTCTCGTATCGTTGACATGTCGTGGGGACCTCGCTCTAACATTTTAGACGCAGACGACGAGGGCCTCTCTGACGATCTAGCCATGGAAACGCCCTCATTCAGCCTTCCTTCTGCCGAGATAGGGAATCTCATCGAAATCGAAGCGAGCATGCGCATGATGAGTCAAACTGTCAATGGCCGAGAAGCGCTCTGCAAGTGCATCAGCCAAGATGGCTATATCCGCAAACTGATTCCTTTGGTTGAGATGGCCGAAGATCTCGAGAGCCTGCCCGACCTGCATCGATTGTGCAACATCATGAAGACCGTCATCCTTCTCAACGACACTCAACTCATTGAGCATGTGGTATCCGACGACTGCGTCCTCGGTGTTGTCGGCGCTCTCGAATTCGATCCGGACTTCCCAAGTCACAAAGCGAATCACCGTCACTGGCTCGACAACCAAGGAAGATACAAAGAGGTTGTCCCAATCGAGGACGACAACATTCGGAGAAAGATTCATCAGACCTACCGACTCCAATACCTGAAGGACGTTGTCCTGGCACGGATCTTGGACGACCCTACCTTCTCCGTTCTCAACTCTCTGATCTTCTTCAACCAGGTGGACATTGTCCAGCACCTGCAAGGGAACGGGGGGTTCCTCAACGAGCTCTTCAGCATCTTCAAGGCCACTCAACCGGATCAGATGCGGAAGAAGGAAGCAGTTCTTTTCATCCAACAATGCTGCGCCATTGCAAAGAACCTCCAGCCTCAAGCTCGCCAGACGCTTTACAACCACTTCATTAGCCACGGTCTGCTCCAGGTCATTAACTTCGGCCTGCGTCATCCCGACGTCAGTGTTCGTGTTGGCGCAACCGACGTACTCGTGTCTTTGATAGACCATGATCCACACATGGTCCGCGGCACCATTTACCGACAGCTCCACGATGGTCAACCGCCCCTAACGGATTCGCTCATCGACTTGTTGTTGGTAGAAGTCGATCTGGGCGTCAAGTCACAAATCTCGGATGCACTCAAGGTCCTCCTCGACCATGGGCCGCCAATTCAGTCGCAGGAGGTTTTTGCAAAGGCCAACGGAGAGTTCGCCGGTCGGAGAATACCTGCAGCGGAGAACCCTCAGCACGAGTTGTTCCTTTCCCACTTCTACTCCACGTCGGCGCAGCGACTCTTTAGGCCACTGATTGATCTTCAGGGTCGGACGGACATGACTTTTCCAGTGCAGCAAGCCTCAATGTTCACGTATCTCATTGAGATTTTGTGCTTTTTCATACGGCAGCATGTGCACCGCAGCAAGTTTTTCGTCCTTCAGCAGGATCTTCTGCGGCGAATCGCCCAGCTCTTCGCCTGTCCGGAGAAGTACCTAAGGCTCGGTTAGTACAAATACCAAAAGAAGAGTTGGAGACGATCATCACTAACCAACATTGATAGTTGCCATTCGCTTCTTCCGCAACTTGGCGGGCATGCAGGACAACTTTTATGACAAGCACATCATGGAGCATGGCATCCTGGAGCCTCTCCTTGACATGGTCTTCCAATCCATGCCTCGAGACAATCTTCTGAGCTCGGCTTGCATCGAATTCTTCGTCTTCATCACCCAGCAGGAACACAGAAAGGAGATGAACAAGTTTCTCGTCCAGAATTACCGGGAGCGACTGGTTGCACTGAGCTACATGGATACCTTCCGCAACATCATAGTGGTCTACGATCAAACGCAAGGACACACCATTGACTTTTACACGGAGTCGGAAGAGGGCCATGCGAGACGAAACGCCAATCCCAATCACGGGATGATGGAACACATTGCCGTCGATCAAGCCGAGGAGGACTACTTCAACACGTCAGATGACGAAGAAGGTCCTGAGAGCAGAGCCCTTGATAAGGTGCAGCCGACAAATGGCTCGGCCGCGTCAACGCCTGGTTCGAAACCGCTTGTCGATTATCCGTCGGACGAAGAGGTTGACGAGAATGCAGACCCCGAGGTCTTGCCGACGTCTGCCGAGAAGCAGGATGGGACGGATGGTGCCTCCGACACAAGTAGCGAATCATCTTCAGTGGCGCCTCCAGAACGACTCTCGGAGAAGAGGCGCCGCGAGGAGGATGACGATGACGAGCTTGGCAAGTTGATGCAGAACAAACGGAGAAACAGTAGTTCTGCAGGTTCGAATGCATCAATGACCTCGAGCATGGTCAGGAGGAAGAAAGCCTTCGCGGACAGGTCAAATACGGCAACGCCGAAGAAGATTGCCATCAGCATATCCCCGTCTGTGAAAACCGGTGGGGCGGCGAGGTCAGACGATGAATCCTAGGCGTTTTCTCCTGCATATACTGCGTGGTCAACTGCCGATATGATTGGTGATGACTGTTTCTATCATGCTTTTACCAAGGACGGGCGAGTTTCGGAGGCCAAGGCGTTATTACCACAGTTTACGAAACGGGAAATCGAGAAGAGTTGTCAGAGCTAGCTAGAGAAGGGAAGGGTTTTGCCATTGGACAAGAGGGCACGCATGGCTCCGATGATGATCAGACAAAGGCAAGCTGGCAAGTTGACATTAAGAGTGCACCGGCAGATGGGACCCCTTTGGCGGAGGGAACAGAGAGAGAAGAAAAGGGGGGCAAGACCCATCGCGATATGGGGCTCTATGAGCTGGAATCACTGAAGTAGCTACTACGTGTACCATATTTTCTTGGAATTGCTTCGCCTGGGCTTAGCGGCCGGGCGGGTTTATTTCTACGAGGGCTTCGTTCTCTGGGCGGGGTCCGCCCCAACCCTTCTCTGAGCAAATATCAGTTTGGATTGAACCAAGCAACCTGTCATGCCTCCTCCGTGAGTCGCGGATTGCCGTGACAAGAGCTGTAGTCGACGAGGCGGTTTTACGCCAAAGCGAGCCGAACGTAATAAGCAGTATCCATAAGGTCTATGAAAAGGAGCAGCAGGTATTGTGCGACGCGGGGCTCTTGTTCTACGAATCCGTGATACGCACTCATCATACATTGAAACAGCCCCTCACCCCAACCCTTCCTTTTCTATGATCGCCGCCAAGTTTGCATGTTTTACATGTACATATATTTGTACACTCTATCTGGTATACACATGCCCGTCATCCTATCTAACAGTGGCCGAGCTCCACGACCATGCTCTCTTGGCCGGCCGGGGATCTGTCCTTGTTGAGCCAGGCTCCTTGGCATTCTGCCCCACGCGCACTCGTCTGACGGTTCTGGTTGAGGGAGGAGGGGGGGAGGGCGCGGCGTCGGCGTTGCCTCCCTCGCTTATCGCGTCCCACGCCTGCTCCTCTGCCTGGGCAGCCGGCGCGAGGCTCGCGGTCTTGCCCGCGCGGTTGGTCTTGGCGCCGTTCCGGGAGATGGCATTGAGGATCACCTCGCGCGCCTCGGCCTTCTGGCCGCGATTCTCGTCGCCGACGGCGGTGCGGGCCTCGTGGACGAGGGCCATGATCTCCAGGTCCGACTTCTTGAACTCCTCCGACTTGGCGGCCCGTGAGCTCTGCTTGAGGTAGTGAAGCGACCAGTGCAAGGTGCGTCGGCACTCTCTCGAGGTACGGTACTCGCGGCTCTTGAGCTCGGCGAGCAGCCAGCGCACCTTGTCGTACTCGTGCCGGATGACATATGCGGTCAGGAGGTTGCAGAAGTTGTAAACACTGTAGCAGAGGTCGTTGCGGCCGTTGACCTCAGCGGCGATGGTGCAGAAGGTGATCATCTCCCGGTAGTTGCGCAGGGCCTGGCAAACCCGAGCCGCCCGGTTAAATAGGCCGTCGCCAATCTGCAGCTGCCTGCCTTGCAGGTCGTCGAAGAGGGCCTTGATGTAGGGAAAGGGCCGGCCTCTGCCGTCCTCGCGGCGTACGGCAGTTGCTTTGTGTGCTTTTTCGATTTCCTCAAGCTGTGAGAAGACGATGGGGTATATGGCTTCACTCACGTCGCAGCCCTCGGCTTGTGCCTTGCTCAGCAGCGACATTGCTTGCCTACTCCTGGACCCTTCGAAGTGGACCGTCGCCCTGACAGCCAGCTTGAGACACCGACTCGTGTGTCCCATGCCATTATGCACAGCTCGCTTGTAGACGCCTAACACGCGCCTCCAGTTGCCAAGCTGGGCCTCAACCTTCATACGTTCAAAAGCCGACGCCTCGTTGGCGGGGCTCACCATATAAGCCGTCAATCGGACTCGTTTCAACCGCTCAACAGTGGTGGTCAACGTGAGGTTCTTCACACACTGCTCGATGCCGGGGAAGGCGCCGTCGAGGCTGACGCCCTTCATAGCACGATAGAGACTCAGGATCTGTTGACTGTCGTATTTCCAGTCTCTCTTGCAGCTGGTCAACATGGAGATCCAGAAACCGCCGTCTGTCGTGTATCCGGCTTCCTTGCAGAAGATCAGCCATCGCTTGAGCGCCTGAATATCGCGGCATTTCGCGTGTCTATTGGCGATGAATGTGACCAGGTGACGATCGAGACTCAGACCGAACTCGGGGATATACGTCTCGAGGAACGTTTCGACCTCACCCCATGTGTGAGTCTTTGCGTACGTTTCCAGTGTCGCTACAAAGACACGTTTGAAATGCTCTCGGTTATGCTTGGAAACAGATTGCATCGGTTTCATGGTCTCGAAATCGGCGCGGACTCCGGACCAGTCTCCCTTGTCGGCCTTCTGCAAGACAAACTCGCCCAGAATCTCGACGTCTTGTCGAGCCTTTGGATACCTCGCAATGAGCTGTTCCAGGTGCAGCCGTGCCTTGTCAGCTTGGTTGGCTTCGATGCAGATACGCACCATCCTAGATCGGATGTCGTAGGTATTATCAATCCCGTAAAAGTTGGCTTCCAGTACGTCGTTAAAGAGTTGGAGTGTGTCCGTGAAGTTACAGGTTGAGTTCCAGTAAACCCATAGTAGGTCTCTCAGCCATAGCCTTGGCATATCCCAGCCGTCACGGTCCCTGAGCTGATTGATTGCCCGGAGGACATCGCGACACTCGTAACCTCGGGAAGCGATGGTCGACTCAACAATATCGGCGCAAATTCGCTTGGAATAAGCCGAGGTGTGGTCGAGTTTCGCAAAAACCCCTAGGAACACATCGATACCCAGAATGTGCTCGTTGTGTCCAGCAAGCTGCAGCAAAGACCAGACCACAGTTCCGAGTTTGTCCTGGTTTCGGCTAGAGACTTTTTGAATGAGTGACACAAAGTCGATTGAACATCTTGCCTCTAGAGCACGGCTGATGAGATCCTTTCCAACTCGGACATAGTCAAACCTTAGCGTCGACTGCTCGGGTGGGAGCAATTCGATGTTGCCCATGTATAACCTTGCCGCCAAGTGCAGTCGATCGGTGAGATTGCTATCAGAGAGCGTTTGCAAGTTCTCTTGGGCTACCAGTGATTCAATAACCTCAACAAGACGCTGGGCCAGGGTGCTACCTTCTCTGATAGCACCGTGTTCGACTGCAAGCTCCATGATCTGTCCAGCAGTTTCGAGATCGCCCTCCTGTTGGCAAGCTGCTGATAACAATGAGGATAGGTCCGACGCCCATCCAGGTAACTCTTGTGCCTTGTCAACAGACTGGTATGCCCTGTGAACGATGTTCAGAGCAGCCTCTGGGCCGTCAACATTTCGGCATTGCTGTTGTGCCGGATCGAGTAGAGAGGCCCGAAGTCTAGCGAGCCCTACACTATGAGGGTGATCTTTCATTACGCGCTCCACCACCGCGGCAACGACAGTCTTTTCCATGAATCGAATGTTCATGCGACTCTCTATCGATTTTTGAACGCCTTGATTGTTGTGCACTGCCTGTATGGTGGATTTCGAAGACGGAAATCTGGACCACGAAGAATCATTACTGCATCTCTTTACGGCATTGGAGGCGGATCGTCCACGTTGATCTGGTGTCCCTGATTGTTCTGTGGAAGTTTGTGAGGCAGTCCGTTGGCTTGCCGCTCTCATTGGCCGTCGTGCATCGGAAGCTACGTCGTTGACATGATGATCCAGATACGAGCTATCCAATGACAGCCTTCCGCGGTCGTAGGAAGAAAAGCGGCTTCGCGGCGCGACTGACCAGCCGATGAAGTTAGGATCAGTGGTGACTTCTTCCTGGAGTGCCTCGAGGGCGGCGACCCCAGTGGAACTATATCGTTTGACAGACTTCAATCTTCTGCCGTTTTCCACCGCTGTTCGAGCAAGTTTTATGCGCTGACGGCGCTCCTCGGCTAGTAGGACCAAGGAGCAGGAGGTTCCGAAGAGAAGACCTCGAAGTGCGTGGATCGCGGCTTTCGACGGAACAGGGGCGGGAGACGACATTGTACAAGCTCGGCAATGGCCATGATCGTTCTCAAGTCAATTAACGTATCATTTCGAGGGGCTGAGGGTCAATCAGTCGGGTGGTCGAGTATCTTGATGTCGGAGGGGCGTCAATGGACCATTGGGACGGGCTGGCCAAAAAATCGAAGGACCCTGTCAAAGCTACAATTATTGTCGTACCACCTTGGGACGTTGATGCGCGGTCGCTCTGCCTGCCAATTACACCCTGCCGTCGGGTCAGAAACTTGATGTACAAGGGGCTTAAGTTGATCCAAACCCGATAGTTGATGAGTCATCAATGACCGAGTACGGGACCCAGGGGATGTAATTATTACGTGGTAGCAGGTAAGCTGACCATTGGGGGGGGGGGGTTACCTGACCAAAGCCCCACAAAAGATTTCAGAAGTGGGGCAGGCAGGAGGTTATATATGTTGAAGTACGTGGATAATTACGGTGAAAATCCCTGGTTAAATTGCTGGTGTATGTATGTGTAACTATGTCGCTATTTTCCATGGGATTCCCCGCACATTTATGGCTGTTGTGTTGCCTCAGGATCCAAATGCACGTGGTCATCGGATTCCGGATATTTTGGCTGGCAAAATCCGTTCTATAGATGTCAACCGACATTTCGCCGCAGACCTTTCCCAATCCGGCCCAATGGGCCTGGAGGTCCGTGCCATTCGCCAGCATATTGCACCCACTTTGACATGCCCTCTTAGATTGAAGCTATTCACAGGTTTAATCTAACCAATCAATAGATAGAGTAATTGCTGCCCTTTTATACCTTCCTTTTGCATTCCCATAGGTCCTTGTAACTACTAATTGCTTACTATAAAAGGTAGTAATTAACTAATTAATAATAACTAAAACTAGAATGTATATAGCCTAGTAGTATTACCCTCTATTAGATAGTTATAATATAAAATAGTAACTCATACTAGAGCTCTAGGGTTTAATCCTAAATAGAGGTAAAAAGACTTAGTAGTAATTATATCTATAAAGCCTACTAGCCCCCTTATATAAGTCTAAGCTTAATAATATAAATACATAGTAATTAAGGTTCTTTTACTTAGTAAAGCTATATTATACTTATAGTAGTCTTAGGCTCTATATACTTACTATTATATTTAATATAGTCTTTATAGGTCTATATATATAATTATTCTTAAAGTATAGTTTTAACTATACTTTTATCTTTTATTATAACTTTCTAACTTAAAATAGTAGTCTTTTATAATTAGATTTTATATTAACTTTTAGCTCTAATTAAAGTAATTATAATAATAAAATTACTAATTATATATATTACTTAGTTATTAAGAAACTTATAGTTAAAGTATTACTAGTTATATTAATAATTAGTTATAATATTAGGGTTTACTAGTTATATCTTCTGTGATAATTTACTTTTACTAACTAGTATAACTATATAATTTAACCCTCTTAGTTAGAAGCTATACTAGCTAACTATCTATTACTATAGTACTTATTACTTTAATTATATTAGTAATTTATCCTTAGCTAATTCTTCCTTATAGTTTTATATTAACTATATAATTTGATTACTAAGATTTAATTACTATAAAAACATAGGCTATTTTTACTTTAGTAAGGCCTTTATTAAACTATCTACTATTAGCTTTACTAACAGGGTATATATAACTTTAATATAACTATCTATAATCTCTTAATATAGCTAGTAGTAATATATATCTATATAATAAAGGCATATTTATAATTAAACTAACTTCTTAATTACAAGGCTAATTATCTATTAATTATTATATTATATTATAACCTTTAGTAATATATTTAAAGTATTATTACTAGTAGTAAGCTTAGCAATTAATTAGCTTATAAATATCAATTCTTTTACAGCCTATAACAGGGCTAGTAACTCTACTTTAGTTATCAAAGTAATTACTATCTACTACTTATTTACCCTCTAGCTAATAAGTCTACTATATAGCTTAATAGTAAAAGCCTATAAGCTCTTGTAGTTAATTAAGTTATCTCTAAAGCTTGTATCTAATATAATAATAAGCTCTCTATTAGGCCCAAATTTAAGGCAAAGGCTAGCTATATGCCTAAGATATCGCAGCACCTAGTTTACTACCCTCTAATAAGCTACTAATAGGTTATAATTAAATCTTACTAGCTAACTTACTACAAATACAATATCAGGTCTTATTATTACTACTATATATAGGATTAATCTAACTTTTTACTAGTATCTTATAACTTTATAGTTTACTACTATCTATTATAAGGGTAGAAGTTCTTTATTACCTATTAGAGTATTATCTAGCAGTAGCTAAGTTATATTATTAATTAGCTTTACTATCTTTTTAATATATACTAACTACAATAGCTATATCTTTTATTATTATCTATTATAGAGAATTTCTATACTAAGAAACTATTATATTTTATTACTACCCTCTAAGCAATATCTTTCTTTTATACTATTAATCACCTTATTAGCTTCCCATTATAATAAGTTAGGGGATGTAAAGACACAATTATTAATATAAAAGAAGAATATAATAGCTCCCTTTTACTAGTAGTACAGCTCTCTAGTAACTAGTATAAATCTAAGTTCTTAAAGTCTCTTTTCTAAATAGATAATCTTATTACTACTATAGCTTAGATATCCTAGGGGAAGTCTTATAAATACTATCTTATCTATATTAGTATATATAAATATATTTACTATATTAAATTAAAGTCATTCTAGGTCTAACTTAGCTATAATTATAATAAGCAATTAGAATAAAAGTCTTACTAGTATTACTATATATATATATTATAGATTATATCTTATAGCTACTAATTACTATAAATAATAAGGCATACCTTAAACTTCATAAGAAATCCATATTTATTTAGCTTATAGGTATATACCTATTAGTAGTTAAGTATCTAATTATCACTAGCTTTCTTTATACTAACTTTAACCTAGCTATTCATAGCATTATAGCTCTATAAATAAGCTTTCTCAGCCTCTTGAAAATCCTCTATAAATAGGTAGTTTTTTAGGTTAGTATATACCTTAAGCAACCCAGGTAAATCCTTCTAGTATAGCCTTATAGCTAGCCTTGTAGCTATATTTTAAAGTACTGTTATCTTATCACCAGAGTTAGATAGATCCTCTCCTATTATATCATCCTTCCTAATATCAGGGGGCTAGCCTATACTTTTACTAGGTAAAAAGTCTTACTTTAAAATTTTCTAGAGACTATAACAAGGACTATTAACAATCCCAGCTATATAAGTAGCTTACCAGTTCTAAGTACTATAGTAAGGACTATTAATAGTCCTAGCTATAAACATAGCTTTCTAAGATTCTTATAGATATATTTACTTTTAATATATAATATGGTTAATATATTAGATTTTATTATAATATATATAGTCTTCTTACTCTCTTATATTAAGCATATCTAATAGTAGTCTAATAAATAAAGCATTTTGAAATTCTAGCAGTATTATTAATACAAAGTATAACTTTATATATTTATAAACTCCTTCTAGTATTTTACCAGTAGTTTAATTTAGAAGTTCTACTATATCTTCTTCTATAATATCCTTACTATTAGTAATATTTATAAAGTTCTTTTTAGTTACTTTTTAGATCTATTTATTAATTATAGCCTTATCTATATTACTTAACTTATCTACTGATTTATCTTCTTTTCTAGAGAAGTATCTATCTTTATTAAATATTATATTATAAGATATAATAACTTTATTCTTTAAAGAGATATATATACAGTATTAGTTAGTTAATATATAACTAACTAGATAGCTAATATATACCTTTACTTTAAAGTACTAAAAATAATTATAGCTAAGTTAAGTATCTAAAGTTATTATATATATACAGTAGCTAAATACTTATAAATAGCTAAGGTATAGTATAGATAATAGCTACCCTCTCACTATATACTAGATCTAATATAGAGATCTCTAGCTACAAGATTTAGCTAGTATTTAGTTATATAAGTATACTACTGCTTTTAGAATCTCTAGCTATAGTAATACCAGTAATTTTAATTTTAGCCTTATTATACAAGCTTTCTCCTTAATTACTATAGCAATCCTCTCTATACTGTTATTTTATACTTATGTATTGGGTACTAAGGCCTTAAATAAGATTCTTATACTTTCTATAGCCTTTTTTACCTGTAGATAGGTGGTTATGATCTTATTATCATACTTAATTACTTATACTTCTATTAATTTATATACTTTAATTAACTATATAAAGTCTACTAAAGCTATCTTAATAGCCTTAGAAGTATACTATTATAGGTAATAGTCCTATATAAAGCTAGATTTTTAGTTATTAAGTAGTAAGGCTAACTTATATCTACTATAGCCTTATTTAAATAGGTAAAAATCCAGTATAATATAATTCCCTACCTCTGTATAGTTAATTAACTCTTATAGTTAACATAATATTTACTACTATATTTTACTTATTATATATACTTTATATAATATAATAGATATCTCTAGTATATCTTTTTTTATCTATATACCACAAGCTTAGGTAGTTATTTTATAGAGTATATAGCTACTTAGGTAGCTAAGATAGTTATACTAGTAGTTAGCTTTAACTAGCCTACTCTTTTAGCAGCAGTCTATCAGCACCAAGGCTACTACAACCGCATCCGCATTCACTACTACTAGGTATACCACTAATATAGTATAAAGACTATCATAGTTCTTACTAGCCTTAATAACCTATTAACTAGTAATTTTATCTATATTAAATACTATAGAGTAGTCCTTTATTATACATATATAATTATTAGTTAGACTATTATCCCACTACTAATTATTTCTTATTTTAAGTATTATATATAATACTAGGTTATATAATAGTAATAGATAATAAGTAACTCTTTTAAGTATAAATCACACTTAGTAATTACCCTATTTTATATAGATAAGTATGTTACTCTATCTCTTAATTAGGATAGTAGTATTACTTACCTAAATAAAGTTATCTAACTTTACTAGAGTTATCTCTAAGAAGCAATAACAAAAGTAAAAGATATAAAAGGTTACCCCTAAATCTAAGATAACAAAGTCTTTAAGTAGATAGTTAGATATTATAAAAGCAGCTAATTATATAGATAAGGCTTCTTTACCCTTTAACTATACCTTACTTTTACTACCTTCTAACTATTATTTAGCTAAAGGTATTACTACTACTGCTATAGTAAATTCATCTAGGTAGGTATATATAGAGGCTAGTAATATATCTTTCTCTTTTAGCTTATCTTTTATATATTACTATATTAGAGCCTACTTTACATAGTTAATAATTACTCTATATAGTTACTATAGGAACCTTAGGCATATTTTACCTATAAAGTAATACCTTAATAATAAGTACCTAGGGATATTATATAGTAAGTACTTTTTATTACTATAGTTATTACTCTTATTATTTTAGTTATTGTAGTAGTTATTATACTATTTTTCCTTTATTAGCTTCTTTTATATGTAATCCTCTATAACGTTATTAGTGACTGTTACTATAGTGACTGGGCTAAAGGCACCGCAAACAGTTTTTACCTAGAGATACTCTAGCTCTGTAGCAATACAAGCCCATATTACTAACATCACTTCACAATACAAAAGCTAGTTATTAATAGCCCTTATATAGTTAGTACTTTTATATACCTCTACCTATACTACTAGTAGTATATACCTTAATACCTTTATCAGTAGTAAGAACTATTTACTAGTCTTTATAACTAAATACTACTAGACTTATATACTATAAAAGAGCACTTTCTTCTAGTTAGATATCTATTTCTCTATATCTTTTATATCTATTACCTTATAATCTATAGCTCTTTTTATAACTTTCTTATACTTTACTATAGCAATTTCCTTTTCCTTATATAGGGGTAGACTAATATATACCTTAATATTATATATCTATATATATATTAACTTGCTTATAGAGCAGTACTCTATAACTACTATTAGATCTACTATTATATAGATCCAAGTAACTAAGTTACTAACTACCTTATAGTCTTGCTTATATTACTATTATTTTTATACATATATCTTATTATTATATTTAAGTTACTTCTATCCTTTAGTTAATAGCTAGAATAGCTTCAAGGCCTGTGTGTCTTTTAGATCTAATAGTTATTAGCTATCCACTATATTATCTATCACCTACCTAGTTATTACAGACAGTATTATCAGGTAGTCTGTAATATCTAGAGCTTTTAAAGGCTTTACTAGTTATTTTATAGTAGTATACCATATGTTATTAGTATTTAGGTTAATTAACTCCTATAGATTTAGGGCTACTACCTATTACTATAGCTAGATATACTAATTACTCAAGTTAGCTAGACTGCTTAGAGTTACTAATATCATAGCCATCTTATTTTTAGTTATAATAACAGCTATAATATATATTATATATACTATATATAGTACTTTAAGCAATATTAATTAGTACTTATAAATTCAAACTATTAATTATTAAAGTATATAGATAACTATAGTAAAAATCTCTAGTTAAATTACTAGTATATATATATATAACTATATTACTATTTTCTATAGGATTCTCTATATATTTATAGCTATTATATTACCTTAGGATCTAAATGCATGTAGTTATCAGATTCTAGATATTTTAGCTAGTAAAATCCATTCTATAGATGTTAACTAATATTTTGCTATAGACCTTTCCTAATCCAGCCTAATAGGCCTAGAGGTCTGTATTATTTGCTAGCATATTATACCTACTTTAATAATATAACCATGGTTAGGTAATCTCATAATTATCTAAACTTTCCCTTCTTTATATCTATATAAGAGTAGTTTAAAATTAGTTCTAAACCTATTTTAAATAGATAATAATAATATATTCTCTCCCCACTCCTTAAGGAAGGGATACTACTTTTTTACTAAGTATAACTAAATAGTACTATAAGAGATACTTTATATACTTTTAATCTTATCTAAGCTCTTTAAATCTCTTAACTAATAAGTTACTCTAGAGAAAGTATTTTAAACTAATTAGAAACATATTTAAAACTAACTTAGTACTAAGATAAACCTTATTTAAAGCTTATACTAAGTCTAATACTAGTATTAATAAAAGTATTATAAAGTAAGTATTATACCTTTTATAATATATATACTCTTATTTAAAGGATAATTTATATACCTTATATTATTAAGTATTTTAAAATAAGTAAAAAAGATATTCTATATATTATAGATATTTAAATAATTAAGAAAGATAATATTAAAGCTCTTTAAAATATAATAAAAAGCTAAGTCTAGATTAATTTAAGAGAGATTTTAAACTAATTTAAAACTAATACTTAATAGGTTTAATATAACTATATATATAATTTTCTAGCTAAGTATACTATATTAGCTTTTTTCTAAAATACTATTTATTTA
This sequence comes from Colletotrichum echinochloae, assembly GCA_016618095.1. Classification (NCBI taxonomy): domain Eukaryota; kingdom Fungi; phylum Ascomycota; class Sordariomycetes; order Glomerellales; family Glomerellaceae; genus Colletotrichum; species Colletotrichum echinochloae. The sequence continues at coordinate 3,492,475 of JADEZT010000001.1, read as the reverse complement.
TATTTAATATATAAATATATTAAAAGAAAAGCTTACTTTTATTTTAATTAAAATCTACCTTTTTATAAGTATTAAAAACTTACTTTTAAAATAGTCTAGGATATTATAGAGCTTTAGAAAAAGGTATATAAGCTTAACCTTAAAAGAAAAGTAATAATATAAGTAGTTCTAAATCTATTCTTAATAGATTTAAAATAGGCTCTCTTACTAACTCTACCTTTAAAATAGATAAGAGTATAATAATAGTAATTTAAAAGATAGACTACCTATATACCTTTTTACCTTAATTACTCTCTTTAGGTACTTAAGTTAGACTATAAGGTAAGTAAATAAAACTATAATAAGATAGATTTAAAATAGGTTTAGAATTAATTCTAAACTAATTCTTAATAGTTTATTACTAGAACTTTTTAGCTTATAGCCTTATATAAGTAATAAGGTAAATCTAGCTTTAAGAATAAGACTTATTATATAGGATTTCTTTTTATTAAGTTTTAATCTTATTTAGTTCTTATAGAGACTATTCTTTAAAGAGAGAATATATTAGAGATATATTATAAGAAGTACTATCTCTTTATAAGTAATTACTAAAAGCTAAAGTAATATAATATCAGAACTAACTCTAAACTAATTCTAAATACCTACTAAATTAGTTCTTTATAAATATAAATTATATTATTTTTTAATTAATTTTCTAGATATCTTACTTAATAAAATTTAACTTTTAGATCTTACTTAACTTCTCTTTAACTTTAGTTATTCTATTAATATTATATAAAGTTTATTATTATTTATTAGAGGCTATAAGAGATAATAAGGTTAGAGATAAAAGATAAGAAATAAATAAGATATATATTATTTTTAATATAATAGAAAAGCTTTCTGTTTACCTTACTATCTAGCTAGATATAAGAGATATAAGGGGTTTATTTATACTTATTTTCTATATATTCTAAGGATTTCTTAGATATTCTAGGTTATTATCTAAAATACCTTAGTTATATAGTTTATAACTATATTTGTTGCGATGCCAGCCCATTGTTAGGATCTATTGGAGTTACCTGCTAACTCCAATCCCACCGGTCACATGAGACCGGTCTGAGCTTGTCTGCAGGCCTACCTGCAGCAGCTACTTTTACTACTAGCTCAACCTAGCGGCCCTCTTGATAGTTATACTTCTTTATATATAATTGACTCTTTTTGAGACCCCTTATTTGTTGCTTGCTGGTTATTACTAGACCCCTTTTGCCTTGCTTACTAATACTGATTAGTAGTTAAACTACTATTGTAAATACTGTAGATTAGTAAGGCTAGTTAAGAAGAGGTAGAACTACTCTAAACCCTATAGTAGTAGTAAGATAGTTCTATACTTTCTCCTGTATAGATAACTAGCTTGGAATACTGTTATAGTAGACTTATAGTACCTCTAAAAAGGGTATCATAAGTGCGCAAGCTTAATTTATATAAGTTAACTTTGTTATATTATAAGAAGCTATAACCTATAAGATACTAAATTTTTACTAAAAAAAATTATTAGATTATAAGACTACAAAGTCTTATACTTTATATACTAAATAACTATTAATAACCTATTATTAACTACCTTAATATAACCTTATTAACTTTACCTTTTTATTACTTTAACTTTAGACTTATAACTATTATTATAGTTACCTAAAAAGTAACTCTACTAGGCTATTAAATAACCTAATAGTCTAATAGGCCTATAGGAGTATAATAGACCTCTCTTCCCCTTCTCTAACTTCTATAATTTTTTTTACTCCTTCTCTCTTTCTAACTCTCCTTTTTATACTCTTTTTCTTACTTAAAATATACCTCTAATTACCCTTAAGTGACTAATACTAAGAAAGCCCGCGCAAAGAAAGCTCTTTTTAATGAGCAGCAAGTGCCGCGTAAGGAAGGCTCTTTTTGATAAGTAACAAGAGTTATAACAAGACCGCGCAAAAGGCTCTTTTCAACAAGTAGCAAGTTCAGCGCAAAGGAGGAAGGCCCACATTAACAGGCAATACTGCTACTAAGTTATTAGTAAAGAAAGCAAGCAAGACCCTATTAACTAAGTAGTTACCTGTACTACTAGTAGTAATCTCTCTAACGTATATATACGCCTTCTAGTCTGCTAGAAGAAATGCCTGTATTTAAGAGATTATCAGGCTAACAGAGAGTAACTATAATAACATAAGAAGAAGTAACCGCTGCGGAGCGCGCCTCTAAGGCTACTAAAGAGCACGTGAGCGAGCGCGCAAGCAAGCGTGCAACTAGCGCAGCATATAGGTATCACAAACCTATACCTAAGAAATACTATAAGTTTATTAACCTATTAATTTAGGGTATTAAGTACTTAGATAAAATCTTAGAAGGTAGCTTACCCTCCAACTATATTAAATTACTAGATATAATTATCTTATACTACTTAACTAAGTATAAAGAGTAAGGCTACTATAGTAGAGACTTATAGTAATAAATCTATAATAAATTTAAAGATTAGTCTAATATAGATTTTAATACTACTTTAAGGGTAGTTATAACTACCTTCTATAACTTTATTATTAGCTATAGTATATAGGTTACAAAAGAGCCTATTAAAAATACTATTAGTATAAGGTTAAAGAAGCTAGTTAATAATAAGTACTTCTTAAGGTAGGATAATAAGATAATATATAAAATAGAGGCTAAGTATAAGGTCTTTTATAACTACCTTAACAACCCAGACTTTATATAAAATATTAAATAAATCTTATAAGCTACTCTCTTACTATTAATTAACAAGGTATATAACAGCTACAAAAGTATAGACTTTTTACATAAGTTATGTAATAAGTTAGATTATTAATAATATATCTCATATAGCAACTCCTTATTTAAACCTCCCCTATTTAAAAGGCAAACTAACAAAACCTCCCTTATACTAAGTTTACCTATAACTACTACTATAGTTAAGAGGCAGTTACTAAGCATAACTACTCCTCTAACTAATAAGCTAACTACTTATTAATTAACTAACCTTATTAAGCTATATTTAAATAATTTAATATTAAAATATAGTAGTAGTAACTATAAGACCCTTAACTTAAAGCTTCTAACTTTTTATAACCTTTATATAAGGGTTAGTATCTCTAGTAACTACTATAGGTCTACTATTTTATTTATACTTATAGGTAGTATATAGAAGTATTATACTAATAACCTCTATAACTATACTATTAGTTTTAACATACTTATAGTAAATATTAAATTATAGTTTAAAGGGGATAAAGTCTACTATATATATAACATAGAGTTATAAAGGCTTAGTTATAAGTAAGTTACCTATAAATCACCTAGCAAAACAAGAGTTAAAGTACTAGACTTACTTATTAAGAAAGTCACAAAGCTAGTCAGAGCTATAACATAGCAAAGTATACCTACTAATAGTAACTATTATAACACTTTACTTACTTATTACTAGAGTATACCTAAGTACGTGGCTGCCTTACTCAATCTACCTACAACTTATAACACACTTTATGCATAGTTAAGAAACAGCGTAAGCAACGCGGCAGCCATATACAAGCAAAAGGCGTAGTACCTTATGGAAGGACTGCCCAAGCCAGACCAGCAGTACTTCACTAACCACTACTACAACAGCTAATGTAGCAGTTGCCCGCTATAACAAGGGTATAGTCTAAGGCCCCAAAGCAACCGCCTGTGAAGCAGCGCATTTTAAGCAAAAAAGTGCTTTGTTTGTAACAAGGAAGGATGTTAGTTAATAACGCACTTAAAAGAGAAAAGAGATACCTCTTATAAGTAGCTCTAAAGGAGCTACTTTACTAAAAGATTTAAATAATACCTTCTTAACTACAAGGGTAAAGAGCCTAACTCTCTTAGCAATACAACTAATAATAAGTACATACTAGATAATAGTAAAGAGCTCTTTAAGGATATAACTTTCTTTATATCTATAGCGTTTTTTAGCAAAGAAAGCATTAACAGCTAGAAGGTCTATATGTAACTATATAACTAAGCTACTTTATATACTTTAACAAAAGAAGACCCTTTTATATAAGACCCTAGCTAAGAGTAAGGGTTAAGTAAAGTCTTTATACTTAATAACTAATACTCTGCTATAACCTTTTAGGGTATTATACTAGATACTAGGGTAGCCTAAGTATTAACCGCAGGCTACTAACAATATACAGCCCTTTATAAGTACCTCAGCGCAGAATTACTACTAGATATAAGCTATACTAGCAAAGTAAGTATTAAATTTAGTAGTAGTAATTTATTTAACTCTCTTAGAGCTATTGCTATACCTACCTCTATTAGCAAGCTCACTTTCTATATAATAACCTCTAATACCCTATTTCTTTTATACCTTAAAGATATAAACTCTAATAGTATGTAATTTAATAACCTTGCTAATATACTTATTAAGGGTATAACTATAGTACTAGTAGTATGTAAATAGGGCTATCTATAGATGCTTTTAGAGTAGCTAGAGCGTAGCGTAGTGTAATACTATCTTACTAATATAGAGCTATAGTAAATATATTACTAATTTAATTACCTCTCAGTCTATTAACTACATAAAGTACTCTAGTAAGCTAGCTATATAATAGCAATCTTAAATATTAAAGAGATTAACAAATTTTACTAGTATTACTAGCTAAATTTAAAGGCTCTTAAAAGGTTTAAGTTTACTCTCTATAATAACCATGATTTTAACTATAAGGTCTTTATTAATATAATATACTTAGATAGTAATAAACTAGTACTTTATATTATTAATAATACAACCTCCTTTAACATAGCGTAATTTTTACACTCTATTACTGCAGAGCATATGTAAGAAGTACTATGTATATACTGGATTAATATATATCTTAGCCCTCCAGACTAGATCATTACAGACACTAGGCTAAATTTTCACGCAGCCAAATTCAAGCACACCACCCACATACTATCTATTAAAATAAAAGAGGTCTCTATTAAGACCTATCATAGTATTAGTAAGGTTAAACAGTACCACGCAATACTATACTAAGTATATAAGATAGTCCGCACAGAATCAGAGGCTAAACCTAAAGTTACCTTATAACTTACTATAAAAGTAATTAATAACACCACAGGCCCCAATAGCCTCATCCTCACGCTATTAGTCTTTAGTACATACCCTTATATTAATAATAACTCAGCCCTATTACCCTCAACCCTACAGCGCGCAGAAGCTGTATAAAAGGCAATAGAGGAGATTTATAACATCCACACAAAAAGGTAGGTTAATAAGGCACTTATAACACACAACAGACCTAACACTACAACAAGTACAGCCCTCCCTCTACAATCACTTATTAGGGTATACCACTAAGGCAAAGGTTAAAGAGAACCCTACCAATTAACCACCAATAACAGCACTAGTAGTACTATTAAGACCCTATAGAGACCACGCCAATTCCCTATCACTACTATCAAGCTATAGTACAACCTATCTAAGGCAGAGGACCCTATTAACCACGCATAACCCAGACCGCTAGCAACCACCACAGCAGAGGCACCTGCAAATACTGTAATTAAACACAACTCTATTGTAGTCGCTGCGCAGCCGCTACTAGTAAGAAGAGGCCCAGGCTAACTAAGGAAGAATCTAGCTTAAATTTTCACTATAGAAGTCACGCCCATAGTCCCTACAATTAACTGCGTTTTTACTACAAAAGAGGATACTAACTACGCACTAGTAATTAAGCTATGCAAGAAGGGCATAATAACCACACCTAGTAAGCTATTTAAATAGTTAGATACTAGCAAAATCTAAGGACTTATAGACTATAGCATATTTTTTATTATTAAATATAACAAGTAAAAGCATAGTAGGATATAGATTTTTAAGTTATAATTAGTACGCAAGGTTAAGGGTAAAAATAAGTAGCCTTATGAGAAATTGTAACTAGTTATCTAAGGTTATACAGATAATAGCAAAGCCGCGATTTTAACCTAGTTACTAACTATTTAATAAATAGCTTAGTAAGTAATACTCTCTATTATACTATCACTTTTACAATAGGGTTATATCCTCTAGTTATATAATATAATATAAGTATATACCTAGTTAGTAACTAAATTAGTATATACTATCCTCACCTAACTTCCCCTTAAAATTTACCATCTCTATATAATAGATATAATTATAGAGGTTAAACAGCTACTCTATAGTATACTAGAGGTAGGTACTTATTAGTGGGCTATGTATAATAACTACTACAGAAAGAGCCTTTAGATAGATTTATCTACTTTTAACCCTTACCTACTTATTTCAGTGCTTAAAAACAACAACTTTGTAATAATAGGTATACAAACAAATAATACTATCAGCCTTATAGATAAATTATTCTCTAACTATAAAAACCGCGCACTAAATGAAGCTGCTTTTATAGCTAAACCTAAGTAACTTCTTAAAGTTAATAAGCCTATTACTTTTAACAGCAGCATATTAACCCTTAGTAACAATAGTAAGATAACCCTTTACTAAAAGGACTAAAGCAAGAAGCTATAATTAATTAATTCTAGTGTACCTAACGCAAAGTAGTAGTATATCAAGCAGCACACCTAAGGTATATATATTACCTCTATTTACTAACTAAAAGCAGCCTTTAACTATTTAATTACTACCTAGTACTAGTTACTCAGCCTAGCTAAAATCAAGGACCTTAACTAGTAAGTTAAGTAGTAGATAGATAACCTTAACCACAGGCTGTAATTTTAACCACTAGATCTTACTAGCGCTAAACTCTTTATATTTGTTAACAGCTCTTTTGTAAACAACAGCAATTTGATATCACAACTCAGCTTTATTGTTATACTTACTAATAAGTCTAGTAACAACAAAGAGCGCCTATTTACTAGTAGAGATACCACTTTTAACCTCACAAGTAACATTATCTATTTCAGCTCTATAAAGTACAAAAGAGTTACCCATAGCATACTTACCTCTAAGATATACGCAATAGTTACTAGAGCTAACATAGCCCATGCAATTGGGACCACGCTAGTAATGGTCTCTGACCGCCTCAAGATTCCTCAGATCCCCACAACCATATATACTAATTTATACTTACTATACAAGTATTTAGTAAAACTTAGTACTATAAAGGAAAAGCAACTTATAATAGATATTATACCTCTTTAACAGTTATATAAATACTGTGAGATTTATAAGGTATAATAGATCCATAGTATAGATAACCTAGCTAATAGCTTTATAAAGTTATTACTAAACAAGGCACTAGAGAAGCTTATTAGTACTAAGTAGATAAAGATATAGATAAATGGATAGGTTTTATATATATAACATATAGATATTATATAAGTAGTAAGAAGTTAAATACTTTATAATTTAGATTTTTATTGCATTTTTAAGCTTTTTAGACCAAGGGCTAGCTAGTAACTATTTAGCTATAATAAAGAGTTGCTAGTATTGCGATGCTAGCCTATCGTTAGGATCCATTGGAGTTACCCGCTAACTCTGATCCTACCAGTCACGTGAGACCGGTCCAAGCTCGTCCGCGGGCCTACCTGTAACAGCTACTTTCACTACTAGCTTAACCTAGTAGCCCTCTTAATAGTTATACTTCTTTATATATAATTGACTCTTTTTAAGACCCCTTATTTATTGCCTGCTAGTTATTACTAGACCTCTTTTGCCTTGCTTACTAATAATATTCTTATAGGTTATTTTCTAAAATATCTTAGTTATATAGGTTATAACTATATTCTTATAGGTTATTTTCTAAAACATCTTACTTATATAGTTTATAACTATATTCTTATATATTATTTTCCAAAACATCTCAGTTATATAGTTTATAACTATATTCTTATTTCCTAGATTTCTCCTTAGATAGATAGTTCCTACTTAAAGGAACTATTCTTTGTATATAGATATCCTATATATTTATAAGATATAGGCGTTTTCTAAGTAAATATATAGTTATCTAGTATATATAGTATATATAGTACAATTAATACTGTGTTATATAATTCACTTTATTATTATATATACTATCTTTTTTATATAGATATAAGGTATTTAAATCTTAATATCTAACACCCCCCCTTAAGATATATATAATTTATTATATATAGCTTATCTATAAAAACCTTAATAGAAAAAATTAAGATAGCCTTTTTTATTAAGTATATATACTTAAATATATACTCTTTACTATACTCTTTAAAACCTATATTTATAGGAAAAAGAAATAAGAGATAGTATTTATATATTTCTTATTATTATACTATTACTCTTCTTTATAAGTCACATTCTATATATATATATATATTTATTATAGTATAGTTTTATTTCTATTTTCTATATATTTATTTTGTTTATTTATGTTTTCCTTCTATTTATTATATTCAGGTATAGTATTTTTATCTATTATATTTATAGTATTTATTATATTATTAAAGAGTATTTTACCTAGAGGTTTAGTTAATATATTAGCTATATTATCTTTAGTATTAATATAATATAGATATATTTATTTACTTATTATAGTATCTCTAGTAAAGTAATATTTTATATTTATATACTTAACTCTTTTATGAAATTCTAGATTTTTAGCTTACTTCTGAGCTGCTTTATTATCTATTAAAATCTTGGGTTTATTTAATTCTATAAATCCTAGATTTATTCTAATATAGTTATAAGTATTATATAAATATATAGCTTCTTTTATAGCTTCTGTTAAAGCCATATATTTAGCTTCACAGGTACTTAAAGCAACTGCTTTCTATTTAATAGAATTCTAGCTTATAAGGTTATAATATCCATAAGTAAATATATAACCAGAGGTAGACCTTCTATCATTAAGGTCTCCAGCCCAGTTAGAATCAGTATAGCCTATTATATCAAAATGATCTATATTATTATAATTATAATATATTTCTAAATTATAGTATTTATTCATATAACCCCATATTCTATTAAGGGCTATAAAGTATTCTTTAGAAGGATTACTCATAAATCTAGAGCAATTTATAGTAGGGAGAGTTATATCTATTCTTGTTTTTAGTGCTAAATATATCAAAGCACCTATTTCTTGTTGATATTCTAATATTTCTTCCTTAGTAGCTTGCCCTTTATTTTCATATAATTTTATATTATTATCCATAGGCGTATTATAAGGGTATAATTCTCTTTTATTATATTTAGTTAATATCTTATTAGTATATTTTGTTTGATCTATATATATATCTTTATTAGTTTTATCTATATATATTTCATTTCCTAGAAAAATACTAGGTTCTTCTATGAATTTTATTTTTATATATTTTAATAATATATTATTAAATAGATTATTTATAAATTCTTTATTATTTCCTACTACTAACATATTATTTATATGACATACTAATATTACTTTATTATTATTTTTATTATATATAAATACAGCCTTATCATAAGGTAGTATTTTAAATTCTAGTTTAAGAAATATATCTTTTAAGTGTTTATACCATAGTCTAGGACTTTGTTTTAGTCCATATAAAGCCTTATTTAGCTTACATATATACGCTTTAGTATTATATAAAGGGTTATTATTATTAAATTCTAATTTATTAGTATTTCTATTATATATATAACTAATGGATAATATAGTATATATATCTTTATTAATATATGCATAAACAAAGACATTAGTAATATTATATTGCTGTATATACCAGTTATTAGAAACAGCTAAAATTAATATATATCTATAGCTTTCTAGCCTGTAAGTAGTACTAAAGGTTTCTAAATAATCAATACCTAAGTGTTGATTAAACCCTTGAACTACCCACCTAGCCTTATATATATACTCTATATTATTATTATTTGTTTTTTCTTTTATTTTATATATCTCTCTTTCTTTTATAATATTATAGTTATTATTTTTTTTATAATATTCCAGGTATTATTATTTTCTAGTTCTTTAATTTCTTTATTTATACCTTCTATCTAATTATCTTTATTATTATCTTCTAAAAATTGCTTAAAGGTAGAAGGTTCAGATAAAATATTAGAAGATAATATATAAGAAGCCTTATTTTCACTTCTATTTCAAGGAGCTAGTATGTTAATAGAAGGATAGTCTTCTATAGTACTAAAAAGATTATTATCTTCTTTATATTCTTTATATTCTTCTTTATTTATCTTAGGTATTTCTATTATTATATTATTCTTAGTTATATTGTTATTATTATTATTATTATTAGTATTATTATTACTTATAATTATATTTTCTATAACTAGATTATCTTTTAGATTATCTTCCTTATTATTAATTATAAAATTATTTTCTAGAATAGTAATATCTCTAGACTATATAGGTCTTTTCTGTATTATATCCCATATTTTATATGCATTATTGCCATAGTTTATTATAACGCCTTTATTAGCTCTTATATCTAGTTTTTTAATATTAGGGTCTTTATTTTTATAGTAACAAATACTCCCCCAGACCCTTGTATTAGATATATTAGGTTTTATATTATATCTTTTTTATAAGGTATTTTATAGTCTATAAATAAATGTGGGGTTCTATTATATATATATATAGTAGCTAGAAAAGCTTCTCCCTATAAATATTTAGGTAAATTAGAGTTATATGATAAAGTTCTTATTTTATTTACTATATTTCTTATTATTCTTTCTATTATTCTATAAGGTTTATATATATAAGGAGGTCTTATATTATATATTATTTCTTTATTTGTATATATAACCTTTATTCTTTTATTATTATCATTATTATTTACTAGATTTTTAAAGCTTTTAAATACAGTATATATCTCTTTAGTATCTTTAGTTTTTAAGAGATATCCCTAAGAAAATCTAGGATATATATCTATAAATATAATAAACCACTTATATTTATCATAAGTTATAAAGGTTATAGGTCTATATAAATCAAAAGCTATAGTCTCCAGATATTCTTTTATAGGCCTATTATTATTAGCTATTTTATTTACTTTAGTTATAAATTTTCCTTTTAAACAGGATTCACAAGTATTCTCTATCTTAGATATATTTATATTATCTTTATTACTTAGTATAGTAGAGTTTTTTAAATAAAGTAATAAAGAATAGGTAGAATAACCTAGTCTATTATAATATAGTATAGCTATATCTTTATTATTACTATTATTTATAGTAGTATTAAGTATAGTATTATCTTTATTATTATTATAAGGTATATAGAAACTAAAGTAATATAAGCTATTTAGTTTCTTTCCTATAGTTAATAGTTTATTTTCTTTTATATTATATAGGATAGAAGTATTTTTATAGAATATAAAAGCTATATTTATTTTATCTAATTTATTTTGACTTAAAAGATTTAAGCCTAGTTGTGAGATATAATAAATATCTTTTATAGTATAGATAGTATTATTTATTAAGATATCTATATCTCCTTTATAATTAGTAGTTAAAGATTTTACTTTTCCCCACTTTATATCTTCCTTTATAGATTTAATATTATATAGATATTGAGTATTACTTATAGTATATATAGTAGTAGCAGTATTAAGGCAAAAAGTAACAGTTTTATTATTCCTAAATACATTCTATTTTATTTCCCTTAGTTTTTCCTTAATTAAATAACCTAGGGTTATATTATTAGTATTATTATTATTATTATTATTATAAGTTACACTTATATTTTCAAAAGGAATATTATTATAGGCTAAAGTATTATAAGCAGGAGGGGTATTTCCTCCTTTAGAAGAAGTAAGACTTATATCTAAGTCCATATCTTTAGTATTAGTATTTATATTAACTACTTTTTCCTTCTTTTTATCCTTATTATTATCCTTATTATTATCTTTATTTCTCTACTATATAGGAGCTTTTTCTGGGTAAAGAAAAGCACAGTTATTTTCTATATGGCTGGTTTTCTTATAGTTACAGTAGAAAAGGCCTTTCTATTTTTTCTAAGGTTTTTTATTTACCCTAGAATAGGTATTTACCTTAGTTAAGGCTATAATAGTAGAACTCTTTTTTCTTTTATACTTATCTAAAAGGCTAGAAAATAGCGTTTCTAGATTATGAGAATTAGGGTCTTTTTAAAGGCTTTGGGTTATATTAGTTATAAAACCCTTATAAGTATCGTCTAGGTTATTTAAAACCTAGGTAATAATAACCTTCTTAGGTAATTCTAGCTTATTATTAGCTAGATTATCTATTGACTTCTTTACTTTAGTAAGATATTCTTTAATAGTATTAAAATTCTCTAAAGAGGTATTAAAGAATTCTTTATAAGTAAGGAATTCGTTTGTAAAACCCTTAGGTTCATATAAATTAGCTAGCTTTTTCTAGGTATCTAGGGCTGTTATAGAGTCTTTTATAACTCTTAAGGGCCTATCAGAGCAATATAACTGGATATAAGCTAAAGCTTTATTATTATATTATTTATTTTCTTCAGAAAGGGGATTCTGAAGATCAATATTAATATCTTTAGATATAAGAAGGGCTTGGATTCTAACTGCCTAAGTGGTATAGTTAGAAGTCCCCTTAAGGCGTGGAAGGTTTATCTTTATATCTATTGGTAAAGGTATTGCCTTTAGTAGAAGGCGTATATCTTAATTGGTTATATTATTGTATTGAAAAAAGGCCTGAAAAGGTAGAGGTTAGGGGTTTAATTCTTGTTAAAGGTGTCTTTTTCCTTTTTTTTTTTAACTTTTCTTAGGTCTTAGAGCTGGGCTCATAACCTATTAGAAGCTATGAGGGGTAATAAGGTTAGAGATAAGAGATAAGAGATAAAATAAGATAAATATTGTTTTAATATAATAGAAGAGCTTTTTATTTACCTTGCTATCTAGCTAGATATAAGAGATATAAGGGGTTTATTTATACTTATTTTCTATATATTCTAAGGATTTCTTAGATATTCTAGGTTATTATCTAAAATACCTCAGTTATATAGTTTATAACCATATTCTTATAGGTTATTTTCTAAAACATCTTGCTTATATAGTTTATAACTATATTCTTATTTCCTAGATTTCTCCTTAAATAGATAGTTCTTGCTTAAAGGAACTATTCTTTATATATGGATATCCTATGTATTTATAATATATAGGCGTTTTCTAAGTAAATATATAGTTATCTAGTATATATAGTATATACAGTACTATTAATACTATATTACATAATTCACTTTATTATTATATATATACTATCTTTTATATATAGATATAAGGTATTTAAACCTTAATATCTAATAGCTTTTTATAATATAATAAAGTTAACTTATATAAATGAAGCTTATATACTTATAGTACCCTTTATAGAGGTACTATAAGTCTACTATAATAGTATTCTAAGCTAGTTATCTATATAGGAGAAAGTATAAAACTATCCTACTACTACTATAAGGTTTAGAGTAGTTCTATCTTTTCTTAAAAAACCTTACTAATCTATAATATCTTTTAGTAAGTAGTTACTATATTCAACTACTAATTACTATTAGTAAGTAAGGTATTAGGTTTCTAGTGATAAATAAGAGGTCTTAAAAAGAGTTGATTATATATAAAGAAGTATAACTATTAAGAGAGCTACTAGGTTAAGCTAGTAGTAAAAGGGGCTCCTATAAGTAGGCCTGTAGATAAGCTTAGACCAGTCTTATATAACTAGTAGGATTAGAGTTAGTAGGTAACTCTAATAGATCCTAACAATAGGCTAGTATTATGACAAAATAATAAATAATATTAGTTTAAATTAATCAGTTAAAGTATTTTAACTAATATATATATATATTTATATAAAAGATTTTTATTGTCTTTTAATTCTTAATAATTATAATAATTATAAATTAACTAACTTTAATAAATATTATAAAGAATTACATATAATTAATTTTTATATATTTTTTATTTATTATATAAATCTTAATTTTCTAATATTAAATAATATATATATATAGTAGGTAAGCTAATATAGTAAGTAAGCTACTTTCTTATTATACCTTAAAGGCTAATTTTTTAGTAATTTTTCAAAAATCAAAATTAAGCCTAAAGAAGGCTTAGTTTTCTATATTAAGCTTTAATAAGGGTTATATTATAAGGAATAATACTATAGAAAATACTTACTTACTCTAACCCTTATATACCTAGCTAACTACTTATCTAGAGGTTTAGATAAGAGATATAAGAGTTAGAGTAAGTAGGTATTTTCTATAGTATTATTTCTTATAATATAACCCTTATTAAAGCCTAATATAGAAAACTAAGCCTTCTTTAGGCTTAATTTTGATTTTTAAAAAATAGCTAAAAAATTAGCCTTTAAGGTATAATAAGGAAGTAGCTTACCTGCTATATTAGCTTACTTACTATATATTTATATATTAGTTTAGCTTATTAAAATACTTATATAATAAGATTAAAGCTTATATAATAAATAAAAAATATATAAAAAGTAATAATATTTTATTTTTAAAATAATATTTTTATCTTAATAAGTAAAAATAATATATAAACTAGTTTTAAATAAATAAACCTTATACCTTTTAATTTTAAAGTTATTATTTTTTATTTAGATTTTAAATTAAAAATACTAATATTATTAAGCTTATATTTATATAGTTAAAGCTTTTAAAATCTAAAGATACTATTTATAATAAAAAATAGTATATAAAATACTAATTCTATTAAAAAGAAAATCTAAATATTTAAAAAATATTATATTAATAATAATATATAACCTTATTAACTTTTAAACTGAAGAACTTAATAAGTTATTATATAAGATTACTATTTTTAAGACTAAGACTTATAAGCTTTATATAGAAATATAGATATTAAATAAGTATTAAAAAGTAAAAAAATCTAATTATATTTTAAAAGATTACTTAATATTACTAAAATAAAAATATTAGAAATAAGAAAAAGTAATATTAAGAAATTCTAAAAAAAGAAATAACTTTTAAAAAGAGAGTTATATAGAAAGTATTAAATTATAACGATAAATAATAATATAATAAGTTAATTATAAAAATACTAAATATAATATATAAATTTATAAAATAATTTAAAATAATAATAAAAAAAGTAATAAGTAATTT
Source organism: Colletotrichum echinochloae (assembly GCA_016618095.1). Classification (NCBI taxonomy): domain Eukaryota; kingdom Fungi; phylum Ascomycota; class Sordariomycetes; order Glomerellales; family Glomerellaceae; genus Colletotrichum; species Colletotrichum echinochloae. The sequence goes on along the minus strand of JADEZT010000001.1, from coordinate 3,477,380 downwards.
TAATTAATTTAATATATTATAATTAAATTAACTTATATAAAAGATAAAAAAATAGAAAAAGATAAATAATTTATTATAATAAATAACTTATTATATAGGTATATTATATTAAGTTTAGTTATATTTATATATATTATTTAATTATAAGTACTTATAAAATATATTATATTATTTTAAACTATAAGAAATAAATTTATATTACTTAATAATAAAGAAGAACTTTTAAAAAACTAATTCTAAATTAATTCTAAGAACTTAGGAACTAACTATTACTAAACTAATTCTAAAGTAATTCTAAATTAAAAGATTCTCTTTTTAACTCTATTAAATACCCTAGGTATTACCTTACTAAAGTAATTTTAAATATATACTAAACTAATTTATAAGTAACTTCTATTAAATTTAGATCTTATTCTTATACTTAAAGTAAGCTTAAACCTTATAATTAAGGTTATACTTAGTAATAAAGTAAAATATTAAATTAATTTAAAATTAGTAATAAATTAGTTATAAATTAGTTAGAAACTTACTTTTCTTAGTAGTAGTATAATAAGTATACTTATTAATAAAGCTAGTATCCTTATATATCTAAGCTATATTAAGCTAAAATCAATTTAAAATTAGTTATAAATTAGTATTAAATTAGTTATAGATTACTTACTAGAGAGACTTTACTATACTTATATATAGAGATATATAAGAGAGAGAGTAAGGTCTAAGCCTTATACTTCTTAGAGAGAGTTAGAATATCTCTCTTATTAAGAGTATTAGTAATAAAACTAATAATATAATTATAGAATTCTAAAGAGAATTAGTTCTAAATTACTTATAAACTACTTCTAAATTACTTACCTATAGCTTTATTATTATTCTTAATAAAATTAGTACTAAACTTATAGCTTTTAACTATAATTAATATACTATTTAGCTTATACTTCTTAATATAGTTTTTAAGATTAAACTTAAAGTTAAAGTAAATATTCTATAAAATTAGGTTAGAATTAATTATAAATTACTTATAAATTAATTAGATATACCTTAATATAAGTAATAAAGCTAGACTTACTACTAAAGTAGTAATAGACTTCTTCTAAGGTAAGTATAATTTTATTATTTTAAATTAATTAAAAACTAATTTAAAAGTAAGAAAGAATTAATTATAAATTACTTATCTTATTAAACTTAAAGGGTAAAAGGTTAACTAGATATTTATTAAGGTAGCTATTAACTTTATTAATAAATTACTACTAATACTTAAGTTAAATTAATTTAAAAGAGGTTCTAAATTAATAGAAAAAGGGATAGAACTTATAGTATTCTTATAGAAAGGTATAATAAGAGAATTTACTAAACTAATTTAAAATTAGTTAGAGAAGGAAAGAGAATAGAGGTAGAAAGAGGAGGGAGATAGAGGCCTTACTATTATTATTAAAGAGGTTAAGAAAAGGAAGAGAAAGAGTTATAAATAGGTTATACCCTTATATAAGATAAGGTCTAGAGGGATTATAAGTATAATTAGTAACTAGTATTAACCTAATTAGATAACTTTCTTTTTTAGCTAATTATAAAAATGGGATAGTGGGTTACCTGACCATGGTCAGGTTATCTCTTGGGCGGACCTACCTAGCACTCTTTTGTGGGGCTTTGGTCAGGTAACCCCCCCCCCCGATGGTCAGCTTACCTACGTCGTCTAATTACATGCTCGCCTCATTGCCCCAGATCTTCCAACGCTATATTGGATCATCGGGTGAATTGGGCCTTCCCCCCCCCAAACCAGCTGGGTTCTGTCTTTAGAATCGACTGATCATTGTGGCTTGTGTTGGCGCCATTCGATGTAACCTACAACAAGACTTTCCAAGTACCTCCACGACAATCAGATGTGCCATTTGCCAACGATGTAGTTCAGTCGGCCAGCTACGGTTTGACCAATATATCTGGTTTGAAAGTAGGTATGGAGGAACAGAGCTGGCCTAGCAGGTTACCAATCGAGACATTCCTCGCTGGGAAAAATAGCCAAAGTCAAAAATACCTACTGCAGCAACCCATTGAGCAGGCCTGCAGCCGGGAGGTTAGTTGGACGGTCCCGGACTTTTGGCTGGACCCTGAATAAGTGAGCCCGCACGTGCTGTGCACACAGCAGATGGCAACGCTCACACTCGGGATTCAAGACCGCAATTTACCCTAATCCCATGAACATTATTCACAAGGCCAGGAGCTCAGTGTATGGGGCCGGATGCTTTCCGCGGACTCGGACTTTGGTGCTGGGAGCTAGCTTTCAACATGCCCATGTCCGACGGCGGTCCCGATCTGCCTCGTCGAGCAATCATGACATCATCAGAAAACGGATATGCGGCTGTTCTGCCAGCTGGCGGAGACAATAGTCCTTGCTGCGCATGTTCCATTGTCGGATTCGTATTCAGCGGAAGGAGGCGTCGGTACAAGATGGCCCCAGTCCTTTCAGCTCAGGGCAACTTTCCGTGAGGAACCAACTTCACCTCTGAATTTATATGTCAAACATCCTCCATTCTCTCAATCCACCCTATTCACCTCATTTTCAACAAGAACCCGACTTAGAACAACACATTCCTCCATCATCAACATGTCGGCCTTACCTATGGCACCTCCCGCCAAGAGCCCTCTGGCTCGCTACCGCATTCTTTCTCCCACAGCCTCCGTCCGAGTGAGCCCGTTGTGTCTGGGTGCCATGAACTTTGGCGATGCATGGTGAGCTACGTCTAGTAAGAGACGATCTTGGGTTTTTCTACTAACGGGTAGGTTAGGCAGGGATACATGGGGACCTGCGACCAGAGAACTGTCGGGGAGATTCTCGATTTCTTCTACGAACAAGGAGGTAACTTCATTGATACCGCCAACAACTATCAATTCCAAGAGTCCGAGGCTTGGATCGGCGAATGGATGAAAAAGAAGGGTGTCCGTGACCAGATGGGCGAGTACTGCCACCCCACCTCAGCCAAGCCCTCCTGACCCGTGTAGTCATCGCGACCAAGTACACCACCAACTTCCAGGCTGGCCCCAATGCACCCAACATAATGGCAAACTTTACCGGTAACGGTTCCAAGAGCTTGCACACCTCTGTGCAAGCCAGCCTCCGCAATCTGCAAACAGACTACATTGACCTGGTGAGTATACTTGCGTTTTCACGAGTCAAGCGACGTCACTGATCGGGAAACTAGCTTTATGTGCATTGGTGGGACTACTCTACGTCCATCCCGGAAATGATGCAGTCTTTAAACAATCTTGTCATCACGGGCAAGGTTATCTACCTCGGTATCAGTGACACCCCAGCGTGGATTGTCAGGTGCGCATCGCCAGGTAAACTCTGTGCAAGTCGAGACACTGACCAGAACCAGCAAAGCAAATGAATACGCCAGAAACCATGGGCTACGGCAATTCTCCGTCTACCAGGGTCGATGGTCTGCGGCTTCGCGCGACTTCGAGCGAGAGATTATCCCGATGACAAAGTCTGAGGGAATGGGCTTGGCACCGTGGGGCTCTCTCGGAGGCGGTGCCTTCAAGACGGAAGAGCAACGCGAGTCCCAGGAGGGCCGCAAAGTGCAAGCCAGTGAGGCACAGATCAAGATCAGCCAGGTGTTGGAGAAGATCGCCAAGAACAAGAACACAATCATTACCAGTGTTGCTCTGGCGTACGTAATGCAAAAAGCACCGTACGTGTTTCCCATTGTTGGCGGCCGCACTGTCAACCACTTGAAGCAGAACATCGAGGCACTTGCCTTGAATCTCACCAATGAAGATATTCAAGAGATTGAGGGGGCTGTTCCGTTCGACATGGGCTTCCCTCATAACTTCTTGTGGGGAGACAAAGTGCCCTCGCACCCTGGCGAAGTCTGGTTGTTGAACATGGCAGGAGCCTTCGATTACGTTCCCGAGCCCACGGCCATCGCACCCAAAGAGGGTGGACAGTAGGGCTGGCGAGCAAGGACTCAGCGCAAGAGGTGGCTACCAACACACTATTGAGCCGCCGTTAACCAATATCGCGGAATATTCCTCGCTACGCAGGTCGCGCAATCAAACCGTATCATCTCATCTCAGATCCATGCAACCCTTGTGCTTCTGTAGCGTGACTTTGTCCCTTATACATCCGGGCCACAGTAGAGGTTTTCCACGGGTGAGGTGAGGCTCCGTGATCTGCAGCACAAGAGTACAAAATGTTCCGCAGCCTGTTACCTCGACTCTAATTGGACTGCACGACTGGCGTTGCTGGCAACTTGGATGGCTTACAATAACTCGGGTCTCTGCAACTCGACACTTCATTGACCCCCAACCCTACCCGAAGTACTGATCTGTTCATAACGATTATGAAAGAATGGCAAGACACCTATCTACCTAGGTAGGTACGTTAAGCTTAGGGCTCTAGGACTGGGATTGATAAAACCCAAAAGCTAGGTACCTAGGTAGGGTGGGAAAGACTCTAGCCGAGAACGCGATTCGCCCAAAGCCATTCCACCAGCCCGACGCCCAGATAATACTTGATAACTCGGGTTGACTGTAGTCGTATACCTAGGGCGAAATAGCATTGGACGGGCGTGCATGGTGGAAATGGGAAGGAGCGCCGAAGTGACTAGTATTAACGAACCACAACAGGTGCCGCGGCAAGAAGCTCCTTCCTCAACAGACCCGCGATTCCCAATATCATGTTTTTCCATAACTCGGTATTCATCGCGCCCGGCTGGCATATTCTTCTTTCGTCCAGCTGACCGAATCCAGCGCCTCTATCAAGGCTGTTAGGGCACCATCGTGCCGACTTTAATCCCGTTTTAAAGGTATCGTGGGCAGCCGAACGTCACGCAACACAGTTAACGGGGATCCAAAAGCTCCTGTTTGCGGACAATGTCGCTCGCACTCCGACGACAGAGGTCGCGGCGTATATCGAACAGACACCTGCAAAGATCCACACACACATCGGTAACTTGTTCGATGTCAGCAGCAGATGAGTCCAATCAGCCAAACGGAATTGATTTAGCAGGTTACGACCGTAACGGAGCCAGGTCTACACGGTCTTACTCTCCCATGCCTTTGTGAGTCCGGCTGACACTACACTTCCCGGGATTGACTGACCTGTAGGCTAGGCTTCAGGGGCATCACGATGAATCCTTAATTCTGGAAAGTCTCGTTTCAGTCGATAACCAGCAGCGAAAGCCCACCAGTTTGGCTGCCGAAGCACATACAAATGATGACGGCAAAGAGCTCTCAGCTGATAAACCGCCTTTCCATAAGAGAGTACTCCCACATATCCCCAGCAAAGCCAACTTGGACGCAGCTGCTGAGATATACGTGAAGTCCGAAGAGTCTTCTCTGTGTTTACATCTTTCATCACCTGAGATCAACCCGCCAAGTCCCTCCTTCTCAACGGCCGCAGCAGGGAAGCCGAGGTCACAACAGGCGTCAGTTCCACGGAAAAGCGACACATTTCGACTTGCTTGCAACTCCATCTTCACTCTTGCAACTCATACAAACAACCGATTCGATCGGAACGAAGGTAAGTGATGTATTTCTGCATTCGTGCAAAGCCCTGACAGCCTCGGTAGCATGGGATACCTCCAAAGACACGAGAGCCGTAGCGCATCGCTCGTTTCTACCCCTTCGAGCACCTAGTCTTAGCAAAACACATAGCGACAGACCTTCCGCCACTCGCCGTATGAGAAGGACAATCAAACAGTACAAGCCTGCGATGGGCTCTGCAAAGGCAAACTCGTCTCATCAGCAGGACATCAGAGATGGTTTCGATGAAGAAGAGACCGCTTTCCGCAGCAAACAGCACAATGCCAAACGACGAAAGAGATCGCCTCCGCCGCTTCGTATGGGCTCTCTCTCCGTTACTGTCGGTTCAAAACCTATAAACTCCCGCAAAGCTTCCAAGAGAATGGGAATTCGTCAAATTTTCCTTGTAGATTCAGACCTTGATCCGGACAACGATGTGGCAAAGGGGAAAGCGAAAAAAACTTTCACCGCAGAAGCCGGTGTTTCAACGACTGCAAATTTTGCTGAGGAGCTGACTAGCCATGTCATGCCCTCTATTGAGACGGTCACGATGTACAAAAATAGTGAGAGCTGGGCTGTCTTGCCTCCTTTACGTACTCACGATAGCATTCGTCAAGCTGGAGGTCAAAGACACGATTTCGGTAGCCGAGACACGAGTTTGTTGTTCCTCGGTAGCGACATGGATACTACAGCTAGTTTCTCCTATGGAACATACTCTAGACCAGGCACAACAGATACGAACGCGTTCGAAACATCGTCTTTGAATGCGTCTCAATTCTGGGCTTCGAGCATCTCGCGAGCGTCTTCAGAGATGAACCAAAGTTTCGACAACCGGGGCAACAGCAACAGTAATGAAGATGAGACTCAATGCAGATCTGGAGCTGGCACAAGCTTCAGCATCATGGCTGCAAGAGAGAGTACAACTGACCAACTCGCATGGGAAAGAAATAGAAATCATTCTTTCGAGAGCCTTCTCAGCCCCGAGAATGATGAGAAGGTATACGCCTATCCTGAAGCACAACCATCTCCATTCCCAACAACTGAAGCCTGGCAAAGTGCGCAGGGGAGATTCGCCACGTGGACAGGGGCGCTGGAAGATCTGAGACCGAAACCGCCAGGACTTTTGTTCCAGGGCTGAAAACAATAGACGTGACAAGGCTCGACGTCCAGGCAGATTCTGAGTACATACTGAGAAGGGAATTTTCGGATGTGCTGCACAGCTTTGAGTGGCCGGGAATCAAGAAAAGGGTACGATGTCAACCAAAGTTTGACATCGTGACGTCCGCATGGCAATGGCAGGGCTCTTGTGAGAATTAGCTTGATAGCTTGATGAAAACTACGACATAATTATCAACGGCCAGTTTCTCAGCCAACAGAAGAGGTATCATCTGATATAGTACATACCAGGCTTTTCCTAACCTTCCCGGTCCGTGAAAGCGAGTTGCTTTCATAAGAAAACCACCTCTAACGCCATGCGCCCTCACACCCTTCAAGACTTCATCACGGTCTCCCAAATTTTGCATTCGCTTATTTTGCACCCTTGCCCTTGGCTTCCGTATCGCCGAGCTCACGGATGAAAACACTCGCCTTGCCCTCGGCGCTATAGTCTTCCGCGCCCGTCTCGAAGCCGGGGCAGACACCAACGGCAAGATACTTGCCGTTCTTGGAAAAAGCCAAGGCCGCAACGCTGTCAGGGAACTTCTGGTACTGCTTCATCCTGCGTTTGGCCTCGGCATCCCACAGCGCAACGGTTCCATCTCCACCACCAGAGGCGAACGTGCCGTAGACCGGGTGGAAAGTCATCGCGTTGACCGGGTAAACAATGTCACCTTCGCCGTCCGGAGCGGCTTGGCGATGGCATTTGAAAGCGTATTTGCGGGCCTGGGACTCGGCCGAATCCTCGAACCACTCGACTGCGACACGACCCTCAATACTGCTGGTAGCGTAGCCGGCGTCGTTGGGCATGCACGAAACGGCTCGGGTGAGGAATTTGAGGGACGACTCGCGCTGCTGCCAGGGCTTGATTTCGTGGGGGCCTGGCAGGGAGAAGAGAGAGGGGATACTGGCCAAATCGTAGATATTGACGAGGCGGGCGGTCATGGCAACGACGACCTTTGAGGGGCTGGCGGCCAGAGCATGAGGCTTTCCGGGCAGCTGAACGGTGATGTTGTCGTCGGATGGTGACTTGGCATTGCGAATTTGGAGGGTTTGGTCCCACGAGGCGGAGATGAGGAGGGCTGTGAGCTTGGTCAGTTGAAGCGCGGATGGATAGGGGCAGAGATGACCAACAGTGCTCTGGGCTATAGACTACGCAACGGGCGGGAGCGGTATGTTGAGAAACCACTTGCTTCTCTCCTGATTCCAAATCGACCCTGTTTCCGAGTGTTTAGCTACGTGGGAGCGCCAAAGGCAAACGAGAGCATCTTTACCTGTAAACGCAGTGGTCCAAGCAAGCCGCGTAGGCCTCATTATCTGTGGCGCCGAAGGTAACATCGAGCACCGGGGCGCGGAAATCGATCGTCTGAATGAGTTTCCCTGCGGCATCTTCGCCTCCGTTATGTGTGTCGTAGAGGTAGATCTTCTTGTCCCAGCAGGACACCAGAAGTCTGGTGGGAGACTCGGGCGCATACGCGAGAGAGGAGATGGCGTCGCTGGGCGGTTGCGCCAGCTCGAATTGGGATGCTAAGGGACCATTAGTCTTTGAAATTGTTTTAGAGAGCAGTAGCAAAGCTGTTTGCGATCAATTGCAACCTACCAGGGGCCATGTTTTGTTTATTGATGTGGTATTTTGAAGCTTCTAGCTCTGTACCTTTTTACCAATAGCTACCCAGGATGTGAGCTTACGGGTCTGTTTGTCTGTTTACAAGAACACTTTGGTTGGAGGGGTGCTCACGTGGCGATAAGCGAAGCAGAGCTTATCGGTCGAATTAGCATCGATTCTGCCGTGAATCACCGCCCCCATTTGCACCCCCCACCATTGTTCGGATTTCTGCGATTTGTGAACCGCTGTAGCAAAATTGTGACTCAAATCGTCCAATCGCCATCGTAACGTTGCTCATCCCAAAGGCCGCATCTCCTTCGCCTATCAGACGTCGCCCCCTCTCCCGAGGAATCGATCCCACCTTAGCAATATCCACCCGACGAGCAGGCGAAATTATCTTATCGAGCACAGAGGAATTAAGCTATCTTAAGACTAGGAACGTGTAAAAAGCCCGCGCGCTTTCTTTTGCACCCCGCCCCACTCCACACTTCGACCTTCACTACCTACCACCTCTTTCCGTACTCGACGACTTCGAGAACCAGTAGCCAAGATGGCGGAACCGAACTACAGCCACTTTCGATACTTCGAAAACAAGTATCCCGAGATCGATGAGTTCGTCATGGTGAACGTCAAGCAGGTTTGTGCCCCGCCAGCCCAACGCACACGCGCAAGCCGAATCGAACCAAACCCACCCGGTTGCCGTGGGCAAGTTGGGGACAGAGAGGAATATGAGGAATGTCCGTGTCTGACAGGTGATACAGATTGCCGAGATGGGCGCGTACGTCAAGCTGCTCGAGTATGACAACATCGACGGCATGATCCTGCTGTCTGAACTGTCGAGACGTCGTATTAGAAGTATCCAGAAGCTCATCCGAGTGGGCCGCAACGAGGTTGTCGTTGTGCTCCGTGTCGACAAGGAAAAGGGTTACATCGATCTCAGCAAGCGCCGTGTGTCGCCGGAGGATATCATTAAATGCGAGGAGCGGTACAACAAGGGCAAGATGGTCCACTCCATCATGCGCCACGTCGCCGAGAAGACCCTCACTCCTATCGAACAGCTGTACGAGTCCATCGCATGGCCCCTCAACAAGAAGTACGGCCATGCGATCGACGCCTTCAAGCTGTCTATCACGTGAGTTGGGATTACACGGGATTTTCGAAAAAGTATATATGAAAATGCTAACGCATCACACAGAAACGCCGAAGTCTGGAACGACGCCACCTTCCCCAGCGAGGCCGTCTCCGAGGAGCTGAAGTCATATATCGCGAAGCGTCTCACTCCCCAACCCACCAAGGTCCGTGCCGACGTTGAGGTTACCTGCTTCGGATACGAGGGTATCGACGCCGTCAAGGCGGCCCTGCGCACCGCCGAGGCGCGCAACGACGACCAGACCCAGGTCAAGGTCAGGCTCGTGTCGCCCCCGCTGTACGTCCTGACCAGCACGTGCTTGGACAAGAACCTGGGTATCTCGAGACTGGAGGAAGCCATTGTCGAAATCCGGACTAGCATCGAAGCCGCCGGCGGCTCGCTCGTCGTGAAGATGGAGCCCAAGGCCGTCACGGAGAGCGACGATGCCGAGCTGCAGGCTCTCATGGAGAAGAGAGAGCGCGAGAACGCTGAGGTCAGCGGCGACGAGAGTGTCAGCGAGAGCGACGACAACCCAGAGGTTTAATCATTTTTTTTGGAGTCATCATCAGAACAAAAAAAAAGGGGGCGGCTGGTAGAATGAGCGTATCGGCAAGCTGTGAATCCGGAGCGATTCTAATGAGACGACAAAAGAAGAATTCAACTATTTCAAAATTGGTTTTCCAAGGAGTGTAATGAGTGAGCGCTGGCTGGACTGAACGCTACCAATGATGCAGAGGCTACTGCTGCTGCGCTGCTGACTTATGTCAAACTTACATTATTAGGTCACAGTGAATAAGAAGCGTGTCTATAAAGGGATTCGAAAGGCGGAGCGAGCTGCTTTGAAATGAGTTGTTTCGTATCATTGGCCTCCTTCCCTTAATTGTATATGGGGTTGTGACCCGACGAGTTTCTTTCGGCCTAGTTGCTTCATCTCGTTTTCCCTTGGCCAATACCAACATCCGGTGAGACAACTCGCTTTTTGGCCGTCAATTTTGGGAGCTGCGGGTTGCGTTGCCCAGGCACCGTCGACGTACCACGTCGCTCTCATGAAGGACTAGGGCTCGTCTCGAAGCCAACAGCCGGTCGACACTGCAGTATCGATTGGCCACGCGAAACGCTTCAGTACGTGGAAGTCCGTGTCGGTATTAAGCCAACTCTGTCCCTCGGGATTGTCGCTACAACCCCTATCCATGTTTTGTGTAAGTCATTCTTGGTCCGATTAGATGGAAGGACGAGCACTAGGAGGTTCCCCAACTGTTCCCAAAGACAACCATAATGAGACCTACAGGTTGGTTGTTGATTACCTTGATTGGCTATGGGTTAGTAAAAGAGTATGCGAAAAAGACCGATACAAGATCAAGGGCTACGCGATCTGGAAGAAGATCCGCGGGATGAAGGAGCTCATGAAGGATGATATCTGCGTTCTCCGCCGCACCTAGGGTGAACGCGTCCAGAGTATATCCGGCGGTAGCAACGCCGAACGTGTCCATACAGGAGGTGGAAACGTGCACCATTGCCACAACTCGACGGCGTCCAAGCAGCCCCGGTCTATCTGTCACCCAGGAGCTTGGAGGTCCAGGAGAATACGCTAATAGATGCTAGGTACCTAGGGGGACGTGTGTGGAGACACTGGCTTCAGTTCAAGTGGTAGAGAGGGAGATGATCATAGTGGGTGTGAGAGCAGCCAAAGTACACTACTTTCGAAGGACTGGCTTTCTTTCCCCAAGGGATTTTGATTCATATTGCAATAAATCTCGGGATAGCCATTCTAACCAGCCGGTGAAATCAATAGATGAGAGAAAATGATATCCAAGTGACCAAGGAAAGCGTACGAAGGAATAAAATTTATGGTAGTGGTCAGATTGGAAAATGAGTTCTTCATTGAGGGAGTCGGGCGAGATAGCCATCGCAAAAAGGTGCTCGGTGAGCCTTGGCATGGCCTTGACTGGTCTACCCCAAATCCGATAAGATATGGGATAAGATAAGCAAACATGTGGGCTCCAAGGTTTGCGACACACAGTGAACACAGGAGAGAAAGTTCGTTCGTTGAGAGGCAGCGACTACAGGACCCCAGATCATTCGAGAAAACAGAAATTCACGCCCATGGCATATCGGTCGCTATGGGCACGCGCGCGAGGGAGCTTCCTTGGTGACACGACGATTCGCCTGCTGGGTTTCGCAACCTGGATCCCCGTAGTGATATCGTTCAACGATCATGTTGCGAGCATCACGAGCATCAGCGGTGGCTCCATGTACCCCTACTACAACGAGGACCGCAACAAGACTTTGGCAAACGACATGGTGCTTACCTGGAAGTGGCACCCGGGGGATGGGCTGCAAAAGGGCATGATCGTTACGTTTAGGTGCGTTATTGGCGACCGCTGCCGGGAAATCAAGGATATTGGGTGAGCTGACTTCCTCCTCCCCTTGCCTACTATAGGAGCCCATTTCATCCTGAGACCGTTGCGATCAAGCGAGTTGTTGCACTGGAGGGAGAGTATGTCATGACGAGAGCGCCGTATCCGGACCCAATGGTCCTGGTGCCACAAGGGCACATCTGGGTCGAGGGCGACGGACCGCAGGATCAGACTTTGGACAGCAACACGTACGGGCCGATATCAAAGGCGCTGGTTACGGGGCAATGCGTATGGAACATCTGGCCCTGGCGCAAGTTTGGGCGCGTAAGATGGGAAAACCATAGGTTCAAACCGAGATACTGAGTGGAAGGACGTATGGTTTCTCTTTGTACGAGTAAGCAAGCGATATGCGGTGATGGCGACCTAGCATCCTGTCGGGCCAATGCTCTAGGACCCGAGCCTTTGAAGCTCAAAAGCTCTCCATGTATACAATATGAACTTAAGCCTCCCCTGTGGCCATCAACAACTGTAATTCTGGACAAGTCATTTCAGTCCGGGGTGTTCTCCGGTTCCATTGCTTGCAGAGATCGGCGCCGATTGTGTCACAGCTCCGAGCTTTCGACAGCCATGGAGCTCCAATGTTAAGGCACCTCCAGCTGAAGGGAGGAAGCTCACAGTGACGCAGCAGGACTGCAGCGCAGGGTGGTCTGTGCATCACCAACAAAAATTCCAGAACCCGGGGACCCTGTACAGATACGAAATTTCGATATGACTATCTGCTGCACCTCGCCGCTGCCAAGTTTTTACCCACCCACGCGACATCAACGACGAGGAGGCCTCTTCTCCTCTTTGACTTCAAATTCCACCGCGGCGTCGTCATCCCCTTCCGGGCGCTCGACTGCCTTGCTCGAAGATCCCCCGCGACGACATTGACGAACACGCCGCCACCAGCACTCGCTACACGAAAGAGAACCGGCCTAGACGCTGACCAGAGAGAACCTGGTCCAGTTGCGACAGGCCGTACTCGCAAATGTCTGTCGCTGACCGCATTTTCAGCTGCTTCAACCCTGCCGACAACAGCGTGCAAACGATCAAGGAGGAATTCTCGGTCCCGAGCCCGGCGGCGGCGGCGTCCTTGGAGGAAGATAGATATGCGGGACAGACGGGAGGGGCTTTGCCGGATATCAGAATCAACAGACAGTCGGTCGGACAGGATATGAGCTCAAAGGAGGATGACTCTTTCGAAGAAGAAGGCCGCCCGCCTTACCTCCACGCCATGATTGCTGGAGGCCTTGGCGGGTCGACGGGAGACATGCTCATGCACTCCCTGGACACGGTCAAGACACGCCAGCAGGGTGACCCCCACGTCCCGCCAAAGTACACATCCCTCGGCTCGTCCTACTATACGATATGGAGGCAAGAGGGTGTTAGACGAGGACTCTATGGTGGATGGGTGCCGGCCCTGAGCGGTTCGCTTCCGGGCACCATGCTGTTCTTCGGCACATACGAATGGAGCAAGCGGTTTCTTATCGAACACGGGCTACAACACCACCTGGCCTACCTCACAGCCGGTTCGTCGAATCCAATTCCGGGGACTGAGAAGCACAAGCTAACTGAAAACTCCTAGGGTTCCTCGGAGATTTGGCTGGCTCCGTCGTTTACGTCCCGTCCGAGGTATTGAAGACGCGCATGCAACTACAGGGACGTTACAACAACCCTTACTTCAAGTCGGGATACAACTACAGAGGCACCATCGATGCCGCGCGGACCATTGTGCGCCACGAAGGAATCTCGGCTCTCTTCCACGGCTACCAAGCGACACTCTATCGCGACCTCCCCTTTTCAGCACTCCAGTTCATGTTCTGGGAACAGTTCCACGCCTGGGCTCGCACATATAAGCAGAGCAGAGACGTCGGCGTACCGCTTGAGCTCTTGACAGGCGGTATCGCCGGGAGCTTGGCTGGCGTCCTGACATGTCCCCTGGACGTCGTCAAGACAAGGTTGCAGACTCAAGTGCACCCTGACCTATTACCGGAGAGCAAACCGGCGGCCAAGACCGCTGTGCATGCCCCGACACCGAAATCCCAGACGCGCAACATCTCAACATCATCACCATCCACCCATACTCCTCGGCCCGGCGCGGCGAACCTGCAGACCTCGTCCGTCATCCAGGGCCTCAAGGTCATATATCAGACAGAGGGCTTGAGCGGCTGGTTTAGGGGCGTGGGACCCCGAGGTGTATGGACCTTTATTCAGAGCGGCACGATGCTGTTCTTGTACCAACGCATTCTTAAGCAGTTTGAGATTTGGGACCCTCCTGTGGAGAACCAGCAGGAGCGTGCCATTTAAGGGTGTTGCCAGGGCAGTCAGGGCAGGGGTTATCAGGGACGGGACGGAGAATCTTTTGTACAAAGCAACCCCATCTGTACACTTTGTAAGGATAAACATGGGGACCGGCGTTTGACGGACATGGTAGATGGACGCAATGTCCTCCAATAGAGAGCTGATAGAGCAAAAGACAAGTCTCATTTCAAGCGTTGCCTTGATGCCTGCACAGGTGAGACCAGGTTTCTGAAAAGACCATGTGGTACCAGACAAAGAAGCTGGATGTGAAAGCCGGCCGGCCGACGAGTTTGCGTGTGAATCAAACTGTTGAGCATGCGACTACGTTTTCCATGAGCGAGCACTAATAATTAGTTGTCAAAGGTAGCCTGTAATGCTGCCCCACTTGCGCATAGTATCTGTAGGTACGGAGTACCTTATGCACATACCTAGACAGGCCCCTGCTCTTTTCCTACTGAGGCCCCCTGTGTGAGTCGTGACGACAGGAGGGAGCTTGACGCGGGGTGTCTGGTAGCTATTAGCTACTAGCTTCCCTAAAGCAGCTCCCAAAATTTCCACCTCGAGACACGCGCCTCACGACAAGAACTCGCGACTTTGTCCTCCATCCATCCTCAACCCCATCGCCAAACCTCAACCTGCATCCGCCGTTCACACCACAAGAGTCAAAGAAATTGAACGTTACAAGGAGAAACTTTGATCAGATGGCCTCTGAAGCGGGCACTCCCCCCCCACCTCGGGAGCCGACCCCGGGCGGCTCCCTTCCTGCTTCGACTGCGATCCCGATGAAGCGCCCTGCGCCTGAAGAGGATTTCAGTCCTTCCGTACCCTCTCCTCTCAACCCAGACGTTCGATCTACACCGAAACCTCAAGGCGCAGACGAAATGCCTGCGAAGCGCAATAAGAAGGAGTCGCTGAAGAAGCGCGAGTCCAAGGGCGCCTTCGGGGGCGACAGCAACCGTGGCACGCCCGACCCCAAGCATCGCGAACCTAAGCAGAGCGACTACAGCCCGATGCGCTACAAGCTGGCGCCTCCCAAGCCTTCCGACTTTGAGCCCGCGCGCCCTGCTGTTTTCACCCACCACCATGAAGTTCCTGCCCTGGATGGCGGCAAGATCCAGTTCTACGAGACTTCGGACCAGTAAGTTTACCAGCCTCCGCAACAAATGGACGGTACTGACTCTCCACACCAAGCGTTCACAACAAGAAGAGCTACCACTACACACATTGTATCGCTGATCCTGGATTCCCTTCATCGCTCTATTACCGCGGCACCGAGGCAGAGCCCCACGGCCCTCACCTGAGCTTCGAGGATAGCGCAACCCATTTGTTCTTCGACCAGACGGGTCGTCACATCACAACCAACAAGGGCTTCCGTATGACGCGCGCCAATGTGGCGATCCGAGAGGGGCGTTTCTACTGGGAGGTCAAGATCACGAGGGGCATCGCGGACAAGAAGAACGGAGACGGACAGCCCAAGTCGCACGGCCACGTGCGCATGGGCTTCGCGAGAAGAGAGGCGTCTCTTGATGCGCCCGTTGGCTTCGACGCCTACAGCTACGGATTCCGCGACGTCTGCGGCGAGAAGGTCTACATGTCGCGCCCGAAGCCCTATTTCCCCGATGGTGAAGGCATCCGCGAGGGCGACGTCATCGGTTTGGAGATCCAGCTCCCCTCGGAGCGTCTGCAACGAAAGGTCTTGGCTGGCCAATACAACCCGGCGGTGGACACAAGTCTGGACGACGACAGCGCCGCGTTTGATGCGCCCAACATCGTCCGCGATCGTATCCCCATCCGCTTCAAGCAGCACATCTACTTTGAAAAGATCGACTATCATAGCACCAAGGAGCTCGAGGATCTCATGAACCCCTCTCCTGTCTCCTCTGGCCCCGCCAACTCGGTCGAGGCGCCGAACCCCAATCATCCCGTTCCTGCCCTTCGCACTCTTCCCGGCTCCTACATCAAGTTGTACAAGAATGGCGTTCCTATGGGAACCGCATTCACCGATCTTCTCGCCTTCCTGCCCCCCGCCTCCAAGCCGCAGGCACAGATTGGCGCCCGAGAGGGCCTCGACAACGGCATGCTCGGTTACTACCCCGCCGTGAGCGTCTACAGAGGCGGCGCCGCAGAGGTCAACTTTGGTCCAGACTTTTGGTTCCCGCCTCCAGGCATCGCCGAGGATCCCGACAACGAGGTCTCCATGGTTGACGTCGACCAGGCAGAGCCCAATGCGCCGTCGGCGTTCGCGTACCCCGGCCTGGATAGAATACGCCCCGTTTCCGAACGCTACACGGAGCAGATCGTGGAGGACATTGTCTACGACATCATTGACGAGGTCGACTTGTGGATCCAGGACGGTTGCAAGGTTATTGACCGCTTTGGGCAAGGCGAGAAGGCCGGCCAGACGGGCAGTCTCGCGGCCGGCGGACGCGATGAGATCAAGGAGTTGGTTCAGGATGATTGAGAGCTGACATGGTGGACGAGACACACACACACACACACACACACACACACACACACACAAAAAGCGTACTTTGCTTCGTAGATACCCGACCTTTTTTCTTATCACAAGAGTTCTATGCATTGCGGATCCACGGCTGTAAATCAAGACTATTGGGCAATAGACATAGGAGAATGTCGTCTACATAGGATGGTCTCTTGATCCCCACCTTACTTTCGGGCAGTGGCCCTCGTCCAGGAAAGCCGAGGCTAGGTAGACAGATAGGCATCAAATGAGGACATGAAATCATTGCAAAATCCGGTCTCAATCAAGCATCCGCCGTATGTGTCTGTTCGTTCGTTCATACGTCGTTCCATTCATTCGTTGCAAAACGCTAGATAACGTCCAGGACATGACGGTCGTTGAAGAGGAAAATAAAGAAGAAAGAAGAAGAAGAAGAAGAAGAAGGGGAAACAATGAGTGAGCCCATGGAGGCACGCGTTGCAGCCTTGCAGGATAAGTCAGAAGCCAATCCCTTCCCTGCGTTACTTCCTCGTGGCCCTTCTCCGGGGAGAGTCGGGAGGCGGCGAGGCCTGTCGTTGGGGAGTCGTCCTCCCCGAGCTGTGCCTGCCGCTGCGCCGACTGCGCTCGCTCCTCTGACTCCTCGGGCGGACCGGCTCGGTTCGCGAGCGCGGGGGCGCCATGAGGGCAGGGTCGTCGGGAAGCTCCTCGATGCGTCCGCTACCATCGATGATCTCGGGGGCGTTCTCTTGCTTGATGCGCTCTTCACGACCGCGCTTGTGGCAGTACCAGAGCACAAAGAGGAGGACTGCCGTCGTTGTTAGCATCAGTTCCAACACAGTGCGCCTGGGAGGGAGGGGGGGGGGAGGGGGGGGTCTGAGACTTACGGAATAGAGCCACGCTCCAGATGACGTTGGTGCCAATGAAGGCCGGCCACCGCAGCTTGAGGGCGTTGACAATGGCCTTGAGCATGCCGACGACAGCACCCGGCTTGGAGACCAGATCGGCGAAGCTGGTGGGGGTGAACATCTTCTTGGCGGCGCCCTTGATGCCATCGGCAGCCGAGACCTCGGCGGCGTTGATGCCCTGGCTCTTGGCGGCGGCGGCGAGGACCTCAGGCCCCAGGCTGGCGGTGAACTTGTCGGGGAGACTGGTGACGAGCTTCTGCATGCTGCTGGGGAGCTTTTCGAACGACTTCTTGAGGGTACCGTCGCGGTCCTCGACGAGCTTGCGGAGGTCGTCGACGGCCGTGGGCACGCCGTTGACGAGGTCCTTGAGGACAAGGGTGAACTTGCCCACGAGCTCGGACGACTCGGCCGACAGGGGGATGGCCTTGTTGTTGCGCGCCGAGAGGTTCAGGTCGTCGAGCACGCGCGACAACTCGTTCTTCTCGCGCGCCGCCTCCTCGGGCTTCACGGGCTTGGTTGGCTGGAGCTGCTTGTCCTTGTCGCCGCCCTTGGCCTTGTTAAAGAGGAACGCGATCTTGCCAGGAATCCTGGAGGGGCCCGAGCCCTCGGGCTTCTCCGCGACGGCGACCGTCGCCGCCTTGTTAGGGGTCTGCTGGGGCGGCGCCGCGCGGCGGGACTCGTCAGAGTCCCAAGTATACTCGGGGGTCTTGCTGCGCGGAGGTAGGACCGGGCGGACGCTCTCGTCGTCGGAGTCGACCTCGTCCGGGTCGGAGAGAATGCGCCTGAAGAAGGCTTCGTCCTTGCGGTCTAGGAGGGGTGCAGGGCCGCCTTCGGTTAATCCGCTCGCCATCGTTGAGACGGATTGGGAGCTGGTCTGGCGCCGCGATGGCGAAGGCCGCGAGTCGGGCTGGAGATGCGCCGACGACGATCCATTCTGCTTCTGCGGTTGTTGTTGTTGCTGTTGTTCCGCTTCCGCCGCCTCCTTTGCCTCCTTTTCGGTCTTGTACTTCTTGTACTTCCTGTAGCTCAGGTATTCCAGCATGGTGGGCGAAGGCTTCTGATCTCTTGTGCCAGAAGGGGTCCGATGCCAGGGGCTCGATTGCTGGCGAGGTGGTGACTATGAGAAATGCTACCGGGCTGTTGTGAAAGAACCAAGGTTGATTGACGGGTGTATGGTTTGCCTTTGTCCGTGTTGGTAGACGAAGAGTTGTCGCAGGATTACAGGCGGTCGGAACCAGTTGTTTTATCGACCAGCCAAGCGCTTCTTAATCACATGCGGCGTCATGGCCTACGGTGTTGGCCATGGGTTAGTGGTTAGGTTGAGAGCACAAGTTGGTAGCTTGCACAGCCACGCGTGATGTCACCTTAATGCTGTCCGATGATCGTTCATGTACTGTCATTGGAGCCCTCCCGCCCAACATGAAGCAACCGCGTCTAAGCGAGCGCCGCACCTGTGCCGGAACCCGCTAATATGCACCGCCACATCAAAGGCCCGTCTCAGGGTCCAAAACGTCGCCTCTCTTAAGGAGGCGAAATAGAATATGGGAGAAACATGGTGTTCGTCCAAAGCCGGGCTATGTTTCTCTTATGTTTTTTGTTTTTTCCGACAGCTGCAGTATCTAAGAGCCGTGGCGGTCGAGTGGCTAGCTTTAGCCTCAGCCGCCAGTACGGGGGCAAGGGGGGTATCTTCCATGAAAACTGCCCACAGCATCCAGGGGTTTGGTTGATAGGATCCCAAACCTTGATGCTTCATCACGCCTCATCCTCGTCTTCATCTCCACCGTTCTCGCGCACATCTTCGTCAGCAACATTGCTTTTCTTGCCCCCGCTTCTACGACGGCCCCTCTGGTAGGCCTCCGAACTAGTCTCTGCTTCCTCTCCGACGTAGTGTTTATCGTCCCAGTCTCTTGAGCATCTCGGGCACTTGTGGCTGCGTTGCGTTCGCCAGCATGCGTCGCTACAAATATGGTGTAGGCGTGCGTTGCAATCCTTCTCCGCGCATCTTTGGCCGACGGTGACAATTCCCTTGCACGCCTCGCAGAACTTGATGCGCTGCCACTCTTGCGCGGCCGCGTCAGGGTCGTTGTACGAGTCGATGAGCCACGCTCTGAGCTCGAGCAGGGCTCGGGGGCTAAGACTATAGAACCCGTTCCTGGACTTTTCCAGCCAGCCCTGGTTCACCAGGTTCATCAGCATGTCTTCCACCTCGCTGTGCTTCAGCCCCTTGTCGGCAGAGGACTGCGTCTGCGTCGGTGCTCCATCCTCATCGACGTCGTTGTGATTGTTGTTCTGCTGCCGCGGAGGGCGGGCAAGCTTAATCGCCTGCATCGTTGTGATGCACATGAGCTCCATGCGCGGGGAGTTGTACGTCTCGAACATGGCATCGAGTAGTCTCTTGGTGAAGGCGATCTGCTCGGCATTATACGTCGTCGCGAGCTGAGTCATCGGGTCCGAAGCCGTGTTGACGAGAGCGTACACACGTTTCTTGGTGACTTGGTGGACGGCGCTTCGGATCTCGTAGTCAAAGAAAGAAACGGCTTCGGCAGCGGCTTCCAGGAAAGATTCGAAGTCCTCCTGGGTGACCTGTTCGGTGGCGACCGGTTCGCCATCTTCGGCTTCGATTGTAAAGATTTCTGCGAGAATAACCTGTGCCTCCTCGAATGTAAGGGTTCCACGAGCCAAGAAGGCTTGCAGGAAGGCTCGGTTGCCATCATTGTAGTGCGATGGGACAATGTTCATGTTGGCGATGCAGTGCGGAGCATGGACCAGAATAAAAGATTCGCAAACAGTCTAGAAGAGATTGAAGAAGAGAGGTGATGTTTTCGGAACCGTCCAGGACTATCAGAATCGTTGTTTGGTAGTACTGTCAAGTTGTTAAGGTGTTTGTTGCCGGATAGGTTCCATCGCGGGGAAGCTTAACGCGCCTTTGACGCGTACCGCTGGTGCTGCTTAATTGAAAGTGATGGAGCACCTTTTGTCGACGGTCGCGACCCCACCAAGAACAACCAATACCTTAGGTACGGATACCTAGGTGGGTACCTAATTAGAAATGCAGCCGCAAGTGGGCCCCTTCGACCTCTTACTCTATCTTACTTGCGCCACAAAGTGGCTGGGGCGAGCTCCTCAGCGCCGGAGATTTTCCATTCCGATTCCATTCGCTTCCTGTCTCTGTGCATCGACCTGCAGTACCGTACCAGTACCTACTGTACGCTAAAGGGCTTTTCCAGGGCTCTGGGTCAAGATCCATCTACTTCCGAGGATGGAGGTGGATTGTCTAGACTAGATTAGGTCGACTACCCCCACGAACTTACTTGGTCTGGTTGCGCAGAGGAATTCCCATACGACGCTACATGCTAACGAAACGGCACTTTGCTCGCGACTGCCGATCACACCCTCCCTCCGGCTTGAAGTCTATTCCAGCCGAAAGCTTACGGCTGACAGGACCGCATTCCCGCATTCTCGCGGGCTGGGGTCGCTGTCATCTAATCTACAAGTACACGTGGGCATGTCCCGGTCATTAGACATACTTCATATATGCCTTGGACCGAAGCTTCAGCAACGTCCCATCTTGCAGAAACTAACACGCCGTTGTTCTTTCACTCCATCATCACTACGCCCCCCCTGCGAGCAAAACATCGGTTCTTTATTGGCGCTAGGTTCGCCCAGCCTACCGCTCCAGGTCCACCATCCGAGGGCCATGTCCGTCGCTCGGACTCACGTATCACTGTACTGACTCAGTGCAGCCAGGCCCAATGCAAAACTACTAGCTCGACTCTGCATCATGTTTGTTTCTGTGGTATTACAGAGAGCCCCGAGCCCCGAGGAACCGGGACACGGCATGTTCTTTCGCCGTTGAAATCGCCGCAGCGATGAGACGAGATGTGATGATCGCGGTTTCCACGGGAGAGCTCGGTAAATCGCGCATCATCCCATGCTCTCCGGACGTTTGTTTGCTCAAAGAATGGAAGTCTGCGAAAGATTTGTATTACTGGCTCGGCGAATCCAATGGCAAAAGGGAACTCCGTCTCGTCAACCCGCTAGAAGAAATCGACCGTCGCCCCCATCGGCCCGGTCGCCTCAGCCAAGTTCAAGTTGCGCCTCCACTTGCGATACGTGTTTCGAGCCATCCATGCCCCAACCCCTGGATCACAAGTGCAGATGGGCCATCTCCGGAAGGCTGTCCGGGCTCTTTCTCAACTACTTTCTCGGTCTTGTCATGATGCGTTGCAGCCGGCAAGCTGTGCCACACACCCTCTAGCACAACCCAGTATGGCATTCGTCGCCCTATGGGCAGGCAGGTTTTGTGCAGCAGATTCCAACGACGCTTGCGCACTGCCACTTCCGCCTGAACTTCGCAGCTAGGGATGGATACACTTCTGTGTTAGATCCATGGTAAATTGAAGTTTTCATCTCGGTCTGATGGGCCACCGGGGCTTTAGTTGGCAAGGGCGTGGGAAGGTGTTTCCCAGATTGACATGATACCGAGACGAAGGGCTACGAACAGGGCCCAACAGTGTACTGAGCAGTGGAAGATGTCATGGTGAGACGAAGACAGCGTGACGGCATTCCAGCTGACTTCTTGGTGCGGTTTCTGGCGACAATCGCGTTTCAACCTGGGTTGCCCACCGTATAGCGGAGTAAAACTCTCCTCGAGTATCCAGAACGGCCCCGCCACCCCTTACAAATCTCTCGGCAGAGACATTCCTGTGCCGGCATCTACAAGACGATCGGAGGCTCGGGATTCATAGCCCGGCATGAACACCTCTTGCCTCGCTAAACTGTCGGGAAGTCTCATTCAGCTTCCTGCGAGTGCCAGACAAGGATCGCCCGCAGCTCCTTCCCAAGCCCCGTTACAGTTAGTCTATAGGTTTCATCGCGCTATCGCCACACAAATGGTATCCGGGGCGTGGTTATCCATGCGCCGATCACTGGGGGCCGTATCGATCCCAGGGCTGCGTTACATGCTAATAAGCATGCCCATGCCGTTTGCTCACGTCCCCAACTCTTATTTTCTTTTTCTTCTTCTTCCCCCTCGTGATCTCATCCCCCTGCAACCGTGAATCAGCTCCATCTTCATGTCTGGCCTACTAAGCCAACATCCAAGGAGGTTGACATGGCCATCCAGCTGCCTCAGGAGGAGCTGGGCACAGCTGTGGGGGTCATTACTTACTCCCTGATCTGCCTAGCATGCAGTTTACTTATGGCATGGTTGGTGTATGCTCATCACGAGGAGCTCAGCTGTAAGTGAACTGAACGACGGGTTCGCGAGTGCTATTTGGAGGCTCACTGACGTCGTTGTGTGTAGATGTAGCATTGATTTCATACTTCACGGGGCTATCGACAGCCGCTTCTGTGGCCCAGCAGTTTCACACGCTTGTACGATGGAGGGATATCAAGTTCGACCAGTTCCAGCATGCCAACGCCAATGTTGGCAACCCGGAGCTGGCCATCTCTCACCAATCGGTTGGTATCGATCTGGTCTTTTTCTACATCCGTGAGATGGCCTCCCTACCCGTTCATGTGGTGTAGCCCATCTGACACCTTGCAGAGTTATACTGCTATAACGTCGAAGCAGCCTTGATCTTCTTCTGGGCCTTCGCCCTCATTCAGTCGATATTCCGCCTCGAGTCAGTCTGGTCGCTACGTAGACGAGCCCCCTACATCGCCAAGGCAATCGCCGTCCTCCTGCCGGCGCTGCTGGTGGGTGCTCTCAGACTCGAGACGGTTCAGAAGCAGGCCGCGTCCTTCCTCCTTCTAGCAGATTTACTCAGTAAGTCTTGGCTCCTATTGCCCGGCGGACGATATCTAACAAAGGATACAGTGGGCTTCTGCATGAGCGGTTGCGGTGTTCTCCTCATCATCATCTTGTTCAAATACACCTACACACGCCGAAACCTCCTGTCATGGAATGTTCAGTATGGCCAGTTGTCGAGCATTTCGAAAAGCAATGACACACTCGTCTTCGATAGCAGCGACTGGAAGCGCCGCCGGAGCATCTACGATAACTGGCTGGTGGTCCGCTTTAGCATAGCGTTCGTCGCCTTGGCGTAAGGATAGCCCCCTCACCTTGATATCGATGACGATATAAGTGACTGACGGAACGTGCAAAGCATCTACCAGGTTGTTAGCATCTTCTTCCAGACTGTCTCCTCACGGCAGAATTCTCGCGACTTCCTGAGAAAAAGCCCGGATTTTAGCGTTGACCGACTCCACTTGGACCTCCTGCTCTTCATCCCCGGCGTATCTGCGAGTCTGTTGACCTTCGTGGTCTTCGGAACAACAAAGACGTTCTTGGAATACCTTGCCGATACGCTTGTTCCGCGAAGACTTCGAGACGGGAACAGGGGGGAGGCGAGCGACCCGTCCCCGCCGGCGTTCTCTCCGAGAAGCGCGGCACATCCGCCGCGACTCTCGTTGGCCCCATACATATCGAACGGCGGCGGCCTTAGCAGCTTGTACATACCCATGCCCGATAGGGGCAGCTTTCAGATGAAGGAACTGAGGGCGGATGACTCGAAAACGGTCGCAGAAGACGATCAGTTGCCGCTCGTGAGCGTCCGCACGGGCTCTACTCTCCCGAAGAAACCTGTAAAAGTGTACTTGTTTCCTAAACAGTAGTCTTACGAGTTATGATCAAAATGATACCACATGGGCTGAGGCTCGCTTCTTGAGTTATGGATTGATAGTTGGTGCTTGATGCTGGGGAATTTGTAGACGCGCCGGGCCACAGTGCCACTTTGAATTACGTATGGCTGCTATGAAAGCTTGAGCACTGGCGCATACTCAAGTCCACCACTTTACTCCCAAGGACTCATGAGTGTGTTGCTCTCAACCTCCTTCTCAAAGTTGACGATACGCGTGGAGTGACACCACGGCTTAACCCCCGCCTCACTCCTCACAGTGTTGGCGAAAAAGGAACATCACTTCAGCCGCGGATGCGACTCGTTGATCTCCGCCCTGGTCGTCTTGTGAATCATCTTTCCAAAGTCTCCGACGCAGGGATGACGGCCAACGTTATCGTACAGCGTCGCCAGCTGGATCAGCTGCCCCAGGAACGTAATGGTACCGTCGACGCCCGTATCCTGGTGACGGACGATGGCCTCGGCGACAGCCTCGGCCTGATCGGGGGTAGCGCCGTGGTTTTTGAGAGTCACGAGGGCCTTGAAGCCGCCGTAGATGTCGAACGACATGCGGGTGGCCGTCAGGTTCTCGTTGGCCTGCCGATGTCATGGAGGAGACAGGCCAGTGCCCACGTCGAGGGGGATAGAGCAGCCGCCTTGTCGGGGAATTTCTGCTTGCTTGTTGCCATGCCTGGGATATATTAGGTGCTTTGCTTTCGCAAAGTACGGCATGCTGTTACGTTGGGGCCATGTGACGGCGGAGAGCCCATTGACCCGAGGGCCCAGGTCTTACTCACCAAAGTAGAAGACTCTCATGGAGTGGTGGAAAGTCTCCGCGTGCAAACTTTCCTTGGCGCATCGTAGCGTCTGTGCCACCAAAGGGTCGTCGGAAGGAAACCTGATGTCCCTGATGCTCATCGGCGAGGGCTTGTTCGAGAATGGTCGATCACCAAAGATCTTGCCGGCATCGACGGGCACGGCCGTCCATCCGTTGAGAGTGACTTCGTCTTGACACATAGTCGGTATTATTTTTGGTTTGGTATATTTATGCGAATATTTTGAGATACTTGGGAAGTGGGAGGCGACACTGTGGGAGTTTGTTGGCCTCTTAATTGGGAGGAATCAAGGAACTCAACTTCCAAGATGGCGAATTGGTGAGGAACACTTATACGGCGAGACAGTAAGGGTCATTGGCCAATGAAACACGATCGGCCTTTGAAGGTTAGCAATACCGGCAAAGGTCCAAATGCCGGTGTGCCCTTCCGGATGACGATGAGGTGATGTTCATGCTTTCAGCCGTCCGGCGGCAGACGGCCGACTGGCGACGTCACAGCCCGGTGTTTCCTGTCACGGCCTACGAGTTCTGCAGCTGAAGGGCGTCTAATCAGGTGTATCAAGAAGTTCTCCATTTAGTATTGTATGGCGACGCCAGTCATCAATACCGCCAAGATGTTCAAGCGGCAGGTTGATGATATTGATGGTTGGCCCGACTGGCCTGCTGCACCTTTCACTGGGGTAAAATGCATGCCGGTCCTGAAAGAAGTGAAATCGGAATCCAGTTCGACGGGACGGTATTCATCATCTTCAGTCGGCAGATAAGATGCTCGCAGTCAGGTTCATTGGGACGCCCATCTAGATGTATTTTGGTAAATGGTACGTAAGGTAAGAGAGGGCCTGGGTGGTGCCTAGGCACCAAGTGGGTGTCGGGAGGTATCCGCACGGATGACTAAGCCCCCTAGCGTGACGCACGGCCGTTCTCATAGCTCCACCAACACTTCAACTTCTTCCAACCTTCAGGTTGATACGTGTTTGACGACAAACACCCGCGACAAACAATTGATTAGCTTTCACCTGTTGATTACGCCAGCCGTCCACGAACAGATGCTCGCGTTGTCTCATAGATCGAGGTTGAATTGATCGGTTGGCCCCCACCCGACTAGATATATTCTCGCCGCGGTTCACCGAACCCAGCACGGGGCCAGATCCACTTCACGGCGCGAAAGAGGAGTTACCAGTGTGCCATCGGCACGCAGAATGTGCCATCAGAACGAGTCTCTTCTCGAGTTTTTCTTCAAGCATTAGGACTTGGATTAGTTTGAAACTCATCCCAAGACCAGTTTTGGCGACCAGCACTGCTGCTGTTCCTGCTCCAGGCGGCCAGCCCGCTTGCTCTCAAAAACACTTCATCCCGGCACAACGCTCACCACTGACGCCGTTGTTCCGACACCTGCACGTACAGTCGAGATGTCAGACCTTACAGAGTACAATGTACTAGTCTTCACCCGGAGCGATGGCCAGGATTATGGACCGGGATACTGGCCAACCCCCGTAGATGCGACAAGTAAAAATGCAAAGAAGACGACGCAAGAAAAGACGCCAAGAGCGAAGCCTCAGATGGTCCGTCTAGCCGAGGATGACCCAAGGTTTCAAGAGTGGCGGGTGAAGCTGGGAATCTTGTTGAAGCAAGAACTTGCACCTACAGGTACGGCCACGCTCCCCCAACTCTTGCCAGCGCCGTCGTTTGACTTTCCCTACAGAGGGCCTCCCGTGGCTCGTCAACTTTCCGCGCGGGTACTGGCTGTACGAGAAATCCAAGCATCTTTGGGTCTCGGGCCACCCGGACAAGGCGAGGCCTCTCTACAAGAGCCCGCAAGAGTTTGGTCTTCATCTGCTGTGGCTTCTCTCAAACTCGATGGACCGCAATGACTGCCGCTGCATCCATTGCAACACTCGAGAGATGCCTAACATTGACGGACTTAGCGTCATTGACGGCCCGCGAGCTCTGCCCTCAGCAACCAGCACGCAACCCCCCTTCAAGGTCCGCAAGATCACGCCACAGATGCCAATAGGCACAATAGCATCCCCGGTTCCCGCAGCAGCGGCGACGCCCCCGATGGTGAGAAAAGAGACTTCCGTGCCAGTACCTGCGGTTGCCGTGAAGAGGGAGACTCCGGTGCCGGTTCCAACGATACCCTCACGCGCGGCCCCAGTCCCTGCCGCGGCGCAGGCTCCAGTTCAGGCACAGCCTCCTGTTCAACAGCAACAGCATCAGCATTTACAACAACAACCACAACTGCAGCAGCAGCAGCAGCAGCAGCACCAACAACAACACCACCAACAACAACAACAACAACAACAACAACAACAACAACAACAACAACAACAACAACAACAACAACAACAACAACAACAACAACAACAACAACAACAACAACAACAACAACAACAACAACAACAACAACAACAACAACAACAACAACAACAACAACAACAACAACAACAACAGAAACAGCAGCAGCAACAACAACCGCAGCAGCAACAACCGCAGCCGATCCCGACGCCTCCGGTTCAAGCGCAAGCACATGCTCCATCCCAAACTCCCGTTCAGGCGCAGGTCCAGGCACAAGTACAGCATCCCAATCAGGCTTCCCCCTCGGTTCAAAACATATACCAGCAGCCACAATTCTTGCCATACCCTCCCCCCTATCTAGGAATACAGGCCCCATCTCTGTTCCGTGTGGGAGAGCTGGTATGGTTCCAGATGGCGTCTGGCTGGCGTCTAGGCATCGTATCCATCACTGCTCCCGCCAGCCAAAAGCCTGGCGTCAAGCCTGAGATCCAGATTCTCCCAATTTCCCACCATCTCTTCAATCAGTCGCCGATCCAGACGCTGGAGGCAACGGCACGCCCATTCCTCGCCTTCTCGGTGCCCAACGTCAGTATCCCGGAGCTGCAGAATAAGGCTTACGATGAGGTCAACTGGGAAGTCTTCCTTCGCAGTCTTACCCCCGAGGACAACCACCGCCGCGAGGTTGCGCTGCTCGATTCATCCAAGATGGCCGCCCAAAAAATCGGTGTGTCGTTCTCCATCTTTAGTCGCATAGCAGAGAACGAAGGCGGCAAGAAGATCGACTACCACGGCATTTTCCTCGGTGCCGAGCGTATCGAGCTCGGCGACGTCCTCCGCGTCCGCATCTCCCCTGAACAAAACCTCCCTGCTGACGCCAACACCCTCCCCGACACGCTGCTCGCGCTCCGCGAGATCTGCACCGCGCCCATCGATGTCCCTGGCATGGTCTTTTTCAAGGGGGACATTTACCAACCACTTACCGGCGAGAACACGCCCGTTACCGAGGCCGCCATCACCGTTCCCGATGACAAGCTCCCGCGGCCGCTCCGCGAGGAGATGGTATTTCGCAAGAAATTCGCCCCTGCGGACCGCTGGCGCTGTGTCCTGCTTAAGCAAAACGCCGTCCTCCGCGAGCCGGACCTCAAGGGCCGCTTCTACCCTACTCACAGACTGCTGCCACTGCTCGATGGCCAGGCCAAGGCCGCGGCCGAGGCGCAGCAGGGCATCGTGCGGGACGTACAACAGCGGCTTAACCAGCGCATCGACACGTTCAAGACGGCCTACATCGGTCAGAAGCGCTCCCGCGCCGACACCATCGGCCCTGCGATGCCTCCAGGTAGCGTCCTTCAGTTCGAGCCGTCGGTGCGGGAGGAGGGCACCTAGAATCCGCGAGAGAAAGAGAAGGAGAATGTGTGTACATGCATGCGTATGAACCTATTGGTGTTTGTGTGTTGTAAGTTGATACGCCGACTTGGCAACACAGGATGAGAGGCTATAGATAGGCTGGCAGGTAATACCCGGTAGGGTAGGCGGATGATGAAGCCTGTGTAGAACAGATATAGCGTGGACAAGACTTGTTTGAAGGCACACCCTCCAAAGACCGCCAGTGAACGTTACATTCCCCCAGGTCTTGATGTGAAGTCGCACATGCCAACCCTAGCCTCCGAGGTAGCTCCCAGTAGTAGCCGTCCTCGCCTCGTCGTCGACGACCTCTTGAGTGGCGCGCGGGTAAGATGGTGATCTACACTACCAAGGTGGGTGGCACGCGCTTCCGGCGTAGCATCTGAACCCAAAAAGCACGAAACAATAGACATGGTCCGTCCAGCCTTGGTGTCTCTCTCTACGGACCTGCCGAGCGCCGCATGCTACCGGTTGGTCCAATCACCTCTACCGGTACCCATGCCCAGCCACACCGGCTCTCCGCTTTCCTCCCCTCCATCTGTACAGCTGGTGAGTGAGCTTACCCAAGAGGAGGAAGGGGGGAGGAAGAGAGGTAATGGAAAAAGAAACAGGTTGTTCCCCTTTTCCCCTTGACCAACCAGCCCGTCAGGATTCCGAACTGCCGGGCGCGCCGCCTGGAGGAGCCGAACGAACGTTCCAACGTTACGACTGAACGCGTGTCAGCACCAGGGGGTTCCATTGCTACTACTCTTCCACCCTTCGTTCGTCCAGACGTCCCAAGCTTTGAGACGCCATCGTAGTCAACTATTCCAGAAGGTCGCGTAGAAGGAACGCTCAAGAAAGAGGGTGGGGCGTGTGCGCATGCTGTTTCTCGTGCGCAGCGAGCCAACGAGCAACCTCCCGCCCTGACACACCAACTGCATCAATAAGGAACACACCCTGAGAACCAGATTGGGCAGATCCCGGATCTCCTTACGTGCGTGTGGCAAAGGGCAAGGGTTTTTGTTTTCTTCTTTTAGATTGAATCGTTCTTTCTTTTTCCTCTTCTGTCTCTTTTTTTCTTGGAGGGGGGAGGGGGGTGGAGGGGTGATCACATTCCACCTACCCACCCGACAGCTTGGTCTCTTGGAGGCGGCGTGGCGGCGGAGAGATTGTTTCTTTTTGCAATTCTCATTTCTTCTTCTCCCTGTCATCCACTAACGCGACGACTCACCGTCGGTACGGATACCTATGTAGGCAAGGCAAGACAGACACCGCTCCAGGCCCCCGCACCCCCCTACCCCCTAATTCTAATTCCAACTTCCCGGGCTCGCCAGCGAGCACGCGCCCAACGTTTGCATTACCCGACTGTCCGGTACGCGGTTCCGGTAAATCCCATTTATGCCCACCGGGGATGATGGCCTGTGCTCGAACAAGGCAGCCGCCGCAGACCCAGATTTGTGCTGGCGATGCTGGAGCGCAACACTGAACTGAACTGTATGTGTGTGCGCGTGCTACATTGCTTTCTTTACGACCTACCCATTCTTTGGTTCTTCCCAATCTGCCTCGCAATCATTCGTGAATATGAGCGAGCATCCACAGCTCACGTTACACGACGTGACATCGCTGGGGGCGACGACGCGTTCGCTAAAGTCCATGTGAGGGAATTAGTGTCAAACACTTTCCGGTTCTCGGGCCAATGATACGTCACGGACATTGCAAGGGGACACAACGCAGCAGTCCAAAGCAGTTCTGAGTTTCAAAAGCCTATACTGGGGGTATAAGACTTGGCTGTAGTATAGATGGTTCATGAGAGATGGGAAGAAGGTTATGGTAATGATGATGAGATGAAAAGGGAAGAAAATCTGCCTTCTGCACGGCTATGGTCTGCCACCCTGATTGGACCCGCGCTGCCGGTTCTGCTCTGCCCATCCAACACTTCTTTCTCCTTGGCTGCAATGCAACAACTAACGCTGTCTTTTGACACAATGCCGCCCAGCTCGTCCCATCTTCCGCAGTTTTGGCCTGGTTTACTCCCTCCACTCAGTTCAGGCGCGTCCGGGCACAAAGCTGCTCTCTCCTTCTTTTTCTTGTGTATTCTTCTCGCTCATTATAGGTGGACAATAATATGCAGTACCGTAGGTTGAGGACAGTAGTCGGCAGGAAAATAGGTCTTTTGGTATGATCAAGGTGACGCTAGGTCGTAATAGCATAGTGCGTTAAAGCTTCATGTTCTTCGTCATCCCTCTGGTCGTTGGCGAGGCAGAGGAATGGTGGCCGTGGCGAATGGAAGACGTGTGATGTGATGCAGATGATGAGTGGTCGTGTGGTTTCGTAGTGTCGCAATAAAGAAAAAGAAATGATGAATGCTTGTTTGACGATAAGGAATTGGATGAAAACGTGCGCCCCCGGGGGAGGGGGGGGTTCGAGGATGAAATCGGAAACGTCGCATACTCGCTTGTCGCTCTAAATCAACTCAGACATCATCCACCCCGCCGTGTCCGTCCGCCTCCAGTCGAATTCACAATGTCAAACGGTGTGGGAGCAACCATGTTGCCGCCTTACTTGAGTTTTAGACTCTCGATCTTGGCCTGTATGCTTTTGAGGATCTCTGGGTCGGGTTCCGGCTCGACCTTGCGTGGCTTCAAACGAGAACAGTCTCCGCACTTTTCGTGCTCGCACTTCTTGCATGCAGTCCCGTCGGCGGCGCCGCCAGGGTATATCGTCTTGCACTTATGGCATTCGTGGTGCGGCACAGCATTCGGCCCAAACTCATCGCCAGGGTAGCCAAAGGGATACTTGTCCTTCTTGGGCCTGGTATACGGTTAGCATTCAGCAACACTGCCGCGTGGAGGGGGGAAAGGCAGGCACATACGGGTCTCTGGGACAGTCGGTACAGCGGTTGTGGTTGCAGTTGGAGCAGGTCTTGCTGCCGGCAGTAAAGAGCGTCTGGCACTCGTGGCAAGTCCTTCTTACCCTTTGGCGGGGCTTCTTGTAGATGAGGTCCTGTCCCCCGGTCTTGCTGGGGCGCTTGAGAACGATGTCCTTGGCGCCCTTGAGGTCGTACGAGTAATCGGGGACAATAGGAGGGTTCTCCTTCTGGGCCTTGAGAATGGCAGCCCGCTTCTCGCGGCTGGCGATGCGCTCGGCCTCGGTCCGCTTGGGCGGGTGGCGGACGCACTTGGTGCAACGGGAGTGTTGGCAACCGGGGCACTCTTTGGCGGCACCGAAGGTGGCGTTGCACTTGTGGCAGGTTCGGTGGACGCGCATGCGGATGGGCTTCTCGACACGAAGAGCGGTGCCCTCGGTGGAGATCCACTCGCTCTGCTTGATCTCGAGGCCGAATCTCTCGCCCAGCTTCCTCGCGCGCTCCTCGAACAACTCGGCCCGGGGGATCCTGACCACACCCTCAAGGTCCTCGTACTTGCTCTTGGGAGCCTCCTTCTTGGTTTCCTTGGTGGCGTCCTTGGTAGAGGTGGCGACGGGCTGCTCGGTGGCTGGGGCAGTGGACTGACTGTATACATGTTAGATGGGCGATACAGGAGGGCCGGTGACTTTGTATATGGCAACAGATATCAACAACAAACGCTGATGCCTTGCTTACCCAGGAGTGATGGCCTGCGAGGGAGGCTGTTGGCCGGCGGCGGACAAAGTCGACATGCGCTTGGAGGAACCGTCTCCTCTCTTGAAGACGGTCTTGGCGCGAGACAGAATCTTTCCGAGTCCCTTCTTCTCCTTCGGGACCGAAGGTCCGGCTTGTGCTGGCGAGCTCATGGTGGCGATGTCGTCGGTTTCCGACGGGTCAGGGTGGAAAACGTGGGATCGTAGGTCGATTGTGGGCTTCCGAGGGCGGGAAGAATGATATGCGATGCACCAAAACCCAAGCAAGCGAGGCTAGGATCCGACGTTATCTTGACGAGGTGACGGAGAAGTCGAATTATCGAGAGTGCGCTTTCCCCTCTCTAAATAATCCAAGATTGAGCGGGGGGCGGGTGGCTCAAGTAGGATGTAGGTGATGCGAAACGGACAAGGATTTGTGAATGGTTGGTGTGGTTCGTGTAATGCGGCATAGATAAGCGATTGAAGGCGGAAACGGGGTGTCGGTGGTTGTCGGTGATGGCGAGTAAATTAGAGGATTTTACTCGAGTTATATCTGGCGACAGCGATGTCCTCGGCAAGGGCAATCCTATCTTTTGCTTCTCATAACCTAACGAGTAGGCAAGAGAGAGGAGAGGACGAGTCGTGTCACAGGCGAAAGAATTGGTCGTTATTCGGGATGAGTCGGCCAAAGGAGAAGGAGGAGGGTTGTGGTGTGAGAAGGGGGGAGGACGAGGAAGAAGAAGGACGGGAAGTCACTGACGGGACGGGAGGAGGTGGTTGAAGAAAGAGTGGGAAAAGTGGGAAAACAAGAAAGGCTAGTCGTGGGTGGAAAGGCAGGTGCCAGCGTGAGAGAGAGTGTAGTGCCAATACCCCCCTTCCTTCCTTCCCTCTCTCGGTGCAGTCTTCCCAGGGTCTTTCTCAGGTTGCAGCTTCAAGACGCAGCCAATCCAGCTCGTAGCCGGCGCCAATGCCAGTTCAGTCACATACTCTCGTCCCTTCCTCTCTCCCCCCCTCCCCTTCCCCCGCCTTAGTCGCGACTTCTTGCAGTGAGGCACCAGGTGCAGCAGCGCAAGTTGCAACGTAGATTACACTCACGACACGCTATAGCGGTGGGCAGACCAAAAAAAAAAAGACCAGACCAGCCAAAGCAAACGAAGTCTCCAGCGCTGTGGTAACACTAAAAACCCACCTCGCTGGGTGACTGGTGACTGGTCAGCGGTCACAGCACGGTGACTCCAGTGGCTCTTCTGGAATGGCTGCCCCATCGGAGACGAGTTCCACCCATTGGGCAGGGCTCTGCCTCCAGCCTGTTGGTGCTAGGTGGGTGCTTTGTTCTTGGTACTACCTACCTACGTAGTGAGGTACCGTACGTTACATACTAGGTATGTAGTACTAGCAATGCCTACCTACCTAGGTAGGTACCAGTAGAGTGCTTTAGGTACGTACCATTCCCAACAGCCAGACACAACCTGGATACCAAGCAAGCGTCAGCACAGGCACTGACTGGGGACTGGGACCGCGACCGCGACCGGGGGTGGGGTGGAGTGGGGTGGGAGGGAGAGAGAGGAAGCGACCGGGGGGGCGAGTGGTGGGTGTGTTGGGAAAGGATCAAGGGCTGGTGCACATGGGTAAGACCCAGTAAAGCGGGGGGAGGCCTTGTGCCTTCCAATTGGGAAGGTTGTCCGAGCTTTTCTGGTTTCTGCGGTTGCGGGTCCTTTTGGCTCTTGGGAAAGCGGCGGGGTCGTGATGTCGGGTGGGTTCCACAACATCCCAGCACCCCTGTCGAATGCCCGTCATGGAACCAAAGGACAATCAATCCCTGGTTCAGAAAGACACAATCAGTCGGAATGGGAGGGACTGGGCCCCCGGGAGAATCCAAGCCCGGGAGGACTCGTGCGGAGCTGCTTTGGAATATTTGTGTGTCGGGAGCCAATTCGCTAGAGGGGTGCTCCTTGTCTGGATCCTTTCTTGCTTAGAGACCTGGGGAGTCTTAGCTAAGACCGCCATCGTTCTCTTGGCGTGCGGCGCGAAGCATGAAGCAGAAGCAACGCAGAGGCCTGGAACCCAATGATGAAGATGCATGCATGGAGGCTCAATGAGGCTGACGATTGCAAGGACAGTGGCCTCTCCCTCTCTGGCTTTTGTCCTTTCCCTCCCCAACAACCTTGTTTTCGAGTCCTCCCCGACGACGAAACACAGACTCGACAAGCAACCGCAGGCTTCCGTATCATCCTATGCGCTTAGAGGCTCGGCACGGCACACAGTCGCAGGGCGCGGTAAGCAGGATAGCTAGTGCCTCGAGTAGCACGCCTCCTTATGTCCATGTTTCTCTGCAGTGCCTGGCTTTGGAGCACAGAGGTGTGTGTTCTTCGGCAAAGCGAGAGAGAGACGGCTGAGTTAGGCTGATGCAAAAGTACCGAACCAAGCCAGCCTCTCCGCTGGTAGTTACACCTCCGGCTTGTCTTCAATGGATATAATTACCAAACATTGACCGCAAGTCTCAAGTTTACTAGTGCAGCCCCCTCCCGGGGGCATTAACAATCGATACGTTGGTTGGCCGTCCCTTCAATGTGTCATGTCTCACTCCTATGCTGTAGCCCCATAAGGAAACGTGAGTTTAGAGGCAGACACTGGGGTGCGAGCGGATGGTGTTGAAGAAAAGCCAGTAACCAGAACCTCGGAACAAACATCTGACCGGCTCGTCAATCGCCCGGAGGTTTTATTTTCCTCTTGTCGGTTTTGCTCATTTAGTCACCTTCTTTCACGGACACACCCAAGCAGCCGACGTTACTTACATCAATCGCGCATGTGGGAGATCGTGCGTCGAGTCGTTACCATCGGACGAAAAGAGAAAAGAAACACGGCATCTGCGTGTCTGGCCATGGTCGACGGGTATCTAGATAGCCAGCCGGTCCCGAAGAAGGATTAGCGGAGGGACCTCCTTTTTTTCCCCCCCTACCTTCCTCCCCTCTCCCTCTTCTGTGCAATCTCTGTGTCGGGCGAGATGTCATGGACTCATGGGCGCTACCCAGCGGCCCAAGACAGAGGTTCTTCTCCACCAGGGAGCGGAGTTCAGTTGCCATGTAAGACGCGGGCGAACCGTACAACAGGGAAATGCCAATGCATGCGTGGTCGAATGGGAGGGAGAGGGGGCTCATCACCGCCTCTGTCGCTCTGTCGCCCAAGCCTCACGACGTCTATCCCTAGGAGGCTGACCCGGTCCGGCCTCGTCTCAAACTTCAAACTATGATGGAATGCGGACGAGAGTCCGAAGGGGCCCTGCCCTGCTGGCCTTGGTATCCGAAGCCACGGACATGGTTGGCCACTGGGATCGGATGCTCGCGGGAGGGGTTTTGGTATTGCAGCAAGGCATCCTCCTCACCTCGTTGGAAACATTCCAGCCCCCTTGGATGCCAGGCCGATGGGACGAGATTGTCGGACCTGGTGTCCCGAAAAGAGCCCTGCTACATGCGCGCAAGAAGGGGATGCAGCGCGTGGAAGGCGCAGAGTCGACCAATGCCAGGCACGCATGCTTTGCTATCCCAAGGGGCCTGGATCATGTAATGCGTTTAGTGACGACTGGCTGTGCTTTTGGTTTCCTTTCGTCGACGTCGGGGCATCTTATCTATGCCTCATCATCACACCGGTACGATGTGACGGATGCCATCGAACCAAACTAGAGCAGCCCACGGCGTGAAACGAGCCATTGTCGGGAGCGGCGTTTGGGTATCTCCGACATCGTCTGATATTATTTCCTTGCCGTGGTCGCTACCACCGAGCCCTGCGAAGTAGTTTAGAAGGCGATGCAGTGTCGACAGCCCGGCAAATTGGGAGGGGGTGCAACGCTGACCGCCAAGCAGCCAGTAGTTGATTTGGATCCCCATGGTGTAAGATGTTTGGTTCTGCACTAGGCAAGAAATGCTCCGTCCTCCGTCCCTTGTTGCCCCCATTTTTCGCGCCCAAACACGACAAAGACGAGCTCCCAAGCCGTGGTTTTTTTTCTCCCGCCCCTTGAAGAGCCAGCCTTTCAGTGGGTTCTGATGCCGAGGCCTCGCCCGATCGCAACCCCCAACTCCAGGTCCCAGGTATACTACCTAGGTAGGTATGTAGTCGCCAACCGCCGGCATTGTAGTTCGTCAGACCGCTCCATCGCCCAAGCCCAAGGCACAGCACCAATAGCGAGTCAAGGTGTGCAGGGAACGAGACCATCAGGTAGGCGAGGCAAGGAAGATGATCCGTTCCAAACAGACGGGATCCGGAGATGATGTAAACCTACCTCCTCGTTCGTTCCTCCAGATTGCTTACCGCTCCTTTTGTTGCTGCTGGCACGTGTCAAACGAGTCGATTGGGGGCCAGATTCTCTCATTCTCAAGTAAATGGGCGTTCGCTTCGGCAAAACCTCCCCTGTCTTCCCCTTTCGTATCACCCTGCAGTTGCGTCTTGTGTACATAGTACGGTATACGAGAATGGTTTTGTTTTTGTTCTCTATGACAACATGAACAACGTGCACAATATATCCGTACACCCCCGGTTTATTCCCACGACCACGGTTGCTGTTTGCACTAACGATTTCTTATGCGTTGGTCTTGGGTGGGCGTTTCTCGGCACCGGAACGGGGATCGCGGTGGGGGACCCCAAGTGGGCTTCACAGGGGTTGGAGTTTGGAAGAGCTGGGGGAGCTTTGGTCTTTTTTTTTTTTTTTTCCTAGCAAGACTTGAGCCGAGTGGGTCCACTGAGCACGATGAGGTCCAGGCGCCTGCCCACGGAGGGACGAACTGCCAGAACCAGTCAGCACTTCCATCCGAGTCCGAGCATCTGGAAGCGTATTAGGTAGCATTGCAAAACACTTCATTACATAATTAGTGCTTATCCGACACAAAACCAAACAAGCAAGGTTCTAGATTACACAAGAACAGATGATGGGCCCTGATCGCTACGGATACTTTCTACATGCAGTGTGTATAGTACCTACCTCGGTAGCCTGTAGCTACCTACCCAGTTTGGTATAGAGTGACTATAGTTCCGTGGCACCTTTTTTGCGGAAAGCTGTTACTAGGTAGGTAGGTAGCTAGGCACCTTGCCTACCTAAGTACTATGGAGATGATGTGAGCCAAACAACCAGCATGTCTATGCCTGCGTGTCGAGGGCCATCGCTGGAGAGACAGACTCCCTTTGTTCTTTCTCGACAGACCAGGTCTCCTTCGTTACGTACCTACTGTCTCTGCTTTCTACGAAGGCAGGAACTGCCAAGACGATAGGAAGGCATGACCTAAGAAGGGAACGGCAAGAACAAGCCCGACTGGTGAGCTGATGAATCAAAAGCCCAGGACCCGACGGAACTGCAAAGGTACTCTAAAGAGGCTTCTCTTTTCGGGAGGCACCCACGCATAGAGCCTCTGTCTTTCCCCACTTTCATCTTACGGCCGCACTCACAACAACCACAACATGCACCACCCGACGGCGTATCGCTCTCCCAGCCGAGCGGCCAGAACAATGCTTTTTAAGCATTGGCGCCGGCGCGTAATTGCCAGCCGCTTTCTGCACAGAAGCAAGGAATCGCCCTTCTTAGCCTCCGCGGATCTGGGTCAATGAGAAACGGAGGGAGGCCGAAGCTGCCAGAGCCGAACCAGCAAACCGCCTATTTGAGATGAAAGCAGCATCAGAAAACCCAAGCCCCGTCAGCGTCTCGCCAACCAGACGCCAGAGTTAGACACCACCAAAACATCGTCGTTAACTATCTCACCTAGGTACCCGCGGCTGGCTGGTTGACTTCAGTACATTCGCCTATGCTGCTACTCTCTCGAAGGCGGAAATCGACTCTTGTGCTGCGGGTACACAGGATGCCTCCTCACATCCACAAATACCTACTTCGGCCGACGCGCACAGGTCAGACATGGTTTTTTCTCTCTCTTTATGGTGGAAATAACAACTGTTCTAGCATCTGCAGTTCCACGCCCATCTTTCCTTATTGCCATGCGTGCGTCGGACGATGTACCCGTTTGTCGACTCATCAATTGGTGTCACTAGCGGTCAAGGAAAGTCATCGGACCGTGTCTCTGTCAAACGTCAATGTTGCTGT
Source organism: Colletotrichum echinochloae (assembly GCA_016618095.1). Taxonomy (NCBI): domain Eukaryota; kingdom Fungi; phylum Ascomycota; class Sordariomycetes; order Glomerellales; family Glomerellaceae; genus Colletotrichum; species Colletotrichum echinochloae. The sequence continues at coordinate 3,439,095 of JADEZT010000001.1, read as the reverse complement.
CGACGTCAATCTGGGGTTCGTGCCATGGACGCACCCACACAGACGACGCATCGATCTCAGACTGACTGACTGTACACACAGCTTCCAGGAACCGTCCACTCAGCCAACCAGTGAAGGCGACCACGACTTGACCACTCAAGCCGTCTGCCAGCTGCGTGGCATGCATAGCACAGCCATTAATCATGCCAGACCGCAGCTGCACCGTGGTACCTACACTGCATCGCAGCGCCGGAACACCGCCGCCTGCATACCGGCGACACAACCACTCGCTGCTGTTGTTTCTGCCAGCCAACCAGCGGGTGGCCCTGGCGTTGCAACCACAAGGGTTTGGGCACCTAACCTGCCTATACCCTGCGCTGCAGGCGGGAACTTCGCTTGGAAAACATGGCTGAACCGGCCGTATGCGATTGACGGAACCCAGACGCCTCGCCTCCCGATTTTCTCTCTCTCTCTTTTTTTTTTCCCACCACGCGAGCTGAACCCGGCCTTTCCTTTTCCTCAACCACTCTGCCGGGTCAGCTCTACCTTGACGTCGTCCGAGGCTTTAGTCCAGACTCAGCCATCATCTCGTGCGGAACGGTTGACGCGTGCCCACTCTGCCGACATTAATTGTCAAAACTGCGAGCTGCCGTCTTCGCTTTAAGCAAACAAAGGGTTGAGGGCGTTCCGAGGCGGAATCATGGGGCTATCCTTATGCTCATCGCACGATGAGCCCAGTATACACAGTACGGAATACACAACGGCGACAACTGCAAGGCTAAAATCAAGCTGCAGGCCGGCTACCTGCAACAGCGTGGCAGGTGAGATATGACAAGTTCGGTCGGACAGGTTGCCGCTGCCTAATTGCATCCAATCAAGCGTGTCGCCAGCGTCACAGGCGGGCCTCAATACGTACGTGCATTCAAGTATGGAAGAACAAGGTGCTTGGTTGAGGACACGTCCCGGGAGAAGCAAACAAGTGTTCTCGTCATGTGCACCGACCAGCACTCGACTCCATCGATTGACAGCAACGTTGGATTGTTCTGGCCAACAAGCAGCAGCTGTTCGAACCAACCGCATAACAGCTGCATATGACCCGCCCGTCGGTCGGACCAGCCAGCTGACCAGTCGGGGCGGTGAATTCTTCAGCAATCCCAACATGACATCTCAGTCCAGCCAGCCGAGGCACGTCTCTCGAGTTAGTGCCAGCTCCCAAGCACTCGAACTGTGCCATTAGCCCCGCACAAATGCCACTCAGTCGATGCAACTGGCCTCAGTTCCGGCTCTGGACTTGACCGGAAACAGATCTCCCTGCATGAAGCTGTGGGCCACAGAACGAACTTCGACAGCGCTGCTGCCAGACAGCTGCCCTTGACAGCTCCGTCTCGTGTCGTCATGTCGCACACAATGTGAATGACTTGCAGCGGCTACATGTCCTTTTACAATCCCGTGTGGATGCCCGCGTATGTATCGACCAGAAAGAGGTTTTCTTACTCGTCTGCAAAGCGGCCGCTCTCTCCCTCTTTGCATGCTGCTACAGTGTCGGGTTCCATAGACTCTGACCACTTCGCTTGCCCAAGCGGGTAGGTGGAAATATGAGCTGGCAGGTACCTCGGGGTAAATCAAATGGAGCCTCGACGGTGTCAGATCATACCCGTCGTGCCGTCGTCTAGAGTGTGTGGGTTTTGTGTGGCGCCACGGAACGATTAGCTCAGATCGACGTTTCCAATTGTGCTGGTTTGGGGGGTGGTATCCTCACCTCTCTACCCCTCTTAATTACGGAGGACGCTTTCGACATCATGACAGAGCATTTTGACTCAGCCTTGTTGGCCGACTTCTGCCACCCGGGCGCCTCAGATCATCTAGTTTAGCATCGGAAGCCGTCAAAATGGTGTCTCCCATTCCATTACCAGCCTGCTGGAACAGTTGACATCAGGTGGCGGCGGCACGACAGAAGCTGAGTTCCAAAATCAGCCGATTCTGGTGGGGTCTGTCTTAGATTTGTGTGGTTTTCTCGTCGTCTTTGGTGTCGTGCGTGCACGCCAGTTGCCGCCCTCTTGTACTGTCGGCGAGCCAATGACCCGACAGGGCCCAGCCAAATGGTTCATGATGGCGTTCGCACTGGCGGCAAAAAAGTTTCTCTGCCTTCTGTTCGCCCTCTGGTCCACTGCATTGTGGCTTTCTCTTGGTTTCACAAGCTTAGGCCCTCAGAGAATAAGACATGCTTTCCCTCCCTTACCGCCTGCTCCAGGCCAATCAGTGGCTAAGCCACTGCCTTGGGAGGCTGGAAAAGCAAAACCCCGAAGTGAGAGTTTTGGGAATCGAACATTCCAAGCAACCAGCTCCTTCTCTCGTAGTGAGTCGTACAGGCAAATCTCCTTCGACAACAACCAATACGCGGGTCTGGGCATATCCACCTACCCCTCTCCGGGTTCCAATGGGTTTCTTAACGTTGGCCGACCTGCCTCGTAGGGCAACGTGTGTGTCACGACTGACTCGGCACAGCCGATGATTTCGACTTTCAAAAAAAAAAAAAAAAAAAAAAAAGACCTTTCGGGCAGCGGCAAACTTCACAACGACTCGACACATGTGGCAACAACAAGGGCCACAGGCCATGCATGCACACGAGAATCCATGGTACGGGTCGCCAACCCCTGGTTTCCGAATGCGACGCGGCAACAGGAAAGATAGCAGCAATACGGAAAGCCTTGCAACCTCGGTGCGGCGAAAGAGGTCGTCGCCTCCCGTGTTTCAGGGTCGTAGACGACGGTTACGCCGATTGACCTCCCAAATATCTCCCCAGCCCCTGGTTGCCAATCTTCGGTTAGCCGCTCGCCCAGAGAAGGCCTGGCATGAACGGATCTTGCAAATCTGGCATTGTCTGGCGCGCGCCCGCTGCTTTATTTCCGGGCCATCACGCCGAAAACACGCCACTCTGAACCAGACCCTGCAAGTAAGTGGACGGTGCAAGTCCCCAACGGTACTTGGAACTGAGGTACGTAGTCCAGCCGGTCCCTCTTAAGGTCGCACAGGTACATACTACGGTATGATGGGTAAGTAAAACCTGGTAGTCTGGTACCGATCCACCGACATGGGCTGGCTGGCAAGGGGGTGAGAATAGCTGACATAAGACAGAAGCACGGCTGGGAGATAATCCGCCCCAGCAATCAAGCACCCGCTGGCGTTGGGTATTAGAGTGCTGTCTTCTCTAAAGTCTGGGTCCTCTGATTGGTCAGACCAAGGGATGGTGCGTGCCCCACTGGTACTTGACTAGGGGGTTAAACTTTGGCCCGATACCGTAGTAATAATACTCTAACACAGTTGGAAAAGACGCTACTTGGAACGTGATGCCTGCCATTGGGAATTGATAGCCCCGGAATGCAGCGGACCATCACCGGGTCGTTGTCGCCTCTCCGCTCCCTGGATACGGCCTTGTTGTTGCATCGATGACGTCCTCGTGGCTTTCGAAGGGACCCTTGGCGCGTCGAGTTTGCTAATTTGGGAGCTTCCAAATCATGGGGGGCGCACATATCGCTTTGTTCATGTTCTTTTGGCGTCTATTGAGACTTTGACACAGACTAACAGCCCTAGGTTGGTTGCGTGACTTGTCTAGTGGTTCCTTACAATGCCCGCCGCCGCCCTCGCAGGCAGGACGGGCTGACTGCGCGAAAGCGCCCTCAATTACCACATCCAAGCCCAACGGCGTAGACTTGCTCGGCACAAGCGTCTCCTCGAGCGAGGAGGCCCTCCAGACGTGTTGACGCCGTCGCTGCACGGTTTTTCGTCCGATCATCGTCCTCTCTTTTGTAATGTTTGGAGGAGCCGTGGTCCCTGTAGGGGGCGGCCCGAGATGAAGCGTCGTCTTTACTCTTCCCCCGCCGCTACTCCGCGGGGAGGCTATCAACGCGAAGACGTTCCGATATATTTTCGTCACCAACATGGACGTTTTGACATCAGTTCGTTCTCTTGCGATTCAGTTGCGCTGTGCCGACCAAACGGGGGGTTGTGTGGGGACTGTGCTGGGCAGTTATTCCGCCTACCTACCGAATTGACCTCTAATAAATTGCACCTTTCTTCCCGCACCCCCCCGGCCCTTGCACTTGCAACGGCCCGGCTTGCGTTGCTTACCCGACTTGTTAGTCAACGCCGTTCGGCGGCGAAGCGCCCGCCCCCTAGGAGAGGAGAGGGGGCAGATGACCCCCTGGTCGAAGATCGTTCGCCGTGGGAGCCTGGGAGGGGACTCCTCTGGGACTTGTGGGTTTGTAACGGTTCCATTCAGCTGTACTCCGTGCTCGAATGGTTTGTTATTCTGTTGCAACGATTTGTTCGGCGGCGATCGCTTCGGAGCCGGATGATGGTCTTCGCCCCGTCCATGGGCACTCACACTCAGCTCGCCTTCCCATCTTGGATTATCCGCTTGGTCCTGGTTCGGCACGGGTGCAACCACTCATAACAGGCTTGTGGATACGAATTAGGCCTCGCGTCGGGCTTGTCACCGAACGGCCGCCCCCTTCGCCATCAAGTCTTGCCTTTGCAGTTTACGACTGCAAAGGCATACGCGCTTACGAAATTTCGGCGGTCTCGTACTCGTGGGGTGTGATGACCAATCCAGAGGAGTTGACCGGCAAAGACATCTACAGCCCTCGAAGCCAGGCTCTTACAGAAGACCCAAAGCCACAGGCGGGCTCAAGGCCTTGGAGATTTGCAGGGCATTATTGATTAGCCCGAGAGATCGCCGGACCTCCTCTTTGATAAGCACCTCTGGCGGGACGGCCCATCGAGAGCCGACGTGTAGCCCATGATATACGTACGTGGAGTGGGCGGTTTCGATTGAGATCTTCCACATCATGTCGCATTTGCAAATCTGCGCTAGTTACACGTTTTGGAGCGGCAGGTGGGCGGGAGGTTGAAAATGTGACCCGCGAGAGGTGGCAACCACCGACGCAGGGATTTCTTGTGACGGTTCATGGCTTTCATCTTTCATCTTTTCCTGATCTTCGGCTTCTGCCGCAAACTCGCAGCTGCCAAGCATGCCGCAGTTCCGCGAGGCGGTCGGGGGTGTTGCTGCACGCGCCCAACGAGGCAGGTCCAGTGGCCCATGAGCCCTGCAAAGCCTGAACAGGACAGGAGTTCGGGGAGAATGGGTCCAGGTGGTGTTGTGTGGTGCACCGTCCCGTCCACGTCGTCCATCCAAGCACGGGGGGTGCGCTATCAGGAGCCCCCCAATGTCGCGCGAGGTGGGTGGGGGGAGAGCGGGCTCGTCTTCCTCTCCCTCATGGACGAGCAGAGCCGTTAGCGAATGAGATGTCAACGATGATCCGGGCGATGCGGCACGGTGGCGGACTCCGCGGTTTACCATCAGGACCTGGCCAGGGATGTAGTGTGGAAATAGAACCATCTTCTTGTCCTGGATGCAGTACGCCGTATTCGACGGGGGATAGAGGATGTGTTGTGTGCGTATATGTGTATGTGGAGGCTGTGTATGATGCCGCGTGGAGCGCTGCAGCCCGGTAGTACTGTATCAGCTGCCATGCGAAGAACCGATGATTTTCTTGGTTTCCTTCTTCTTTCCCCAGTGATGGGGAGAAGGGGGGCGGGAGGCAGGGCGTCTCTCTTTCTCTCTTTCTCTCTTTCTCTCCCTGGGCTTCGTAGAGCTTCACATTGGGCATCATTGGTTACGGCGAGGTGGAGGTTTACTACAGAAGGGTTCGCGCCAGAGAGGAGAGACGGGCGGGAGGGCCCGCGTACCGACTGGGGGGAGGGGAGTGAGTGAGTTTGCCAGACGGGGTTGGGTGCTAAGGTTGGGTATACTAGCATGAAGGGCCGTTGTGGGTATCCTGCGATGTGTGTATCTTGAGGTTGATGGGGCACATTGCCACTGCTGATCGACGATGCCGCAAGATGCGATGAATGCACGACGCGCCCGCTGGATATTGCTGCGAGTCCTCCTTCCCTCCGAGTTCGAGAGCCTCTAATTAGGGAATCTTCTCGAGCGGAAAGTCAAGGCCTGATCTGAACTTGGCGTGAGCTCAAGTAAGAGAGCGGACCGCGGTCGACAGACGGCGTTTAGCGGCGACCGTGCCGCAAGCATAAGGCGGGACATTCCACAGAAAGGTCGCCTTATGTGATGCCTGCTCCATGAGGGGAGGTCCGTCCGACTTTCCGGACCACAAGCCGGGGAGGAGGAAGAGAGGCTAGCTGCTGTGCTCAAGTTTTCTTCGTTTCTTCCCAAGGCCGGTCACATACCAGTTATTGTCCATGTCCGTCGTAGCCGATGCCATGGCCTTCACCTCCTCCCAAATTTGCCAGGACTCAAGGGCGCTCGGAACTCGAGGGGATGGACTTTCCCACAAGTAAAATGAAAGTTGCGTTTGACTTTTGACAGCGTTTTGACAGGCCCCAGCCACGAAGAACGCTAGGCCAGGAAGGGGAAACGAGACAATGGGCAAGACTGGGGCGGCCGGGCCCGTCTAGACCTGTTATGTTCTGGCACGCCGAGAGACATTGCCTGGTAAAGCTCCCACGGTCCCGTACCGTGGTTCTCGAAAAAGGTCGTGCTCCTCAAGACGGTCCGTGTTCGAGAGCCATCCCTGGCCGCCCCAACGCTGTCAAAGCGCCCGGCCCAAGGGGACGGGATGGTCCAGACGGAGATCTACGTCAGTGAGTCCGAGGTTGAAATTGCTCCTTTGCGAAGTGACTGTGCGTGTTTCCTCCATAGGTTGTGTTTTTACGGCACTTGGCTGTATCCATGAGTAGGCTCCATGGTGGATAAAGGATGGAATCCCCCTGTCTATGTGCGTATATATGGATGGATGTCTGACTCAGTTTCGGAGTCGGACCCGGGTTTTGGGAGCTCGCGATCATTACTGATCTTATGCTCCCGTCGGTGCGTCCGCGGCACGGCCTCTATGACAGGTGGTTGATCTGCGAAAGAAGCTCGGATCTCGTGGGACAGTTCAAGACCGAGGCCGAACCGACTCTGCACCGGGGCCTGGCCGCGACGGAACTTCCTTCCGGGTCCGCCCGGCGCCGTGCATCCTACCCGGGAGAAGCCCACCGTCATTGATCGCAGATTTGGGCCGGTCTTCTCGGCCCCAAGGCTGCCGCACTGCTTGAACATAGTGTATACAGTACGGAGGACAAGAGCGGATGAACGCGTCCCGCCGGATTGGACCGCTTTGGGGAGAGATTGTCGCGTGTATCCGCACATCGGCGTCCAAGGGGCGTTCCAAAGTCCGAGAACGGGCGGGACTAGGCAAATGAAGACGCTGTGCTTCGGAAGACGAGACACGGGTCTTTCCCTCATATTGTCCATAAGAGCAGCTCCACAAGGCTTCGTTGGGTACCATGTATGGAGATTGGAGGGCACCAGGGCGAGGAGTGCACACAGAGGGGGTAAGGGGGGGAGGACGACACGACTTTTCCTCTCTCTCTCTCTCTCTCTCTTTCTCCCTATCGCCCTGTGGTCTTGGGAGTTTCGTTCTGCCTTGAACGCGCGACTCGTGTGCGTGTTGTGCAAGGCGGGGATTGCGGCAGGCTCATGAGTCTGTCCAAGATGCTCAGCTGGGGCGCTTGTGAGACGTCGGTGCCACACGATAGGAGAAATGGCGATGGCCAAGAGCCCAGAGGCTGTGCCCGGTCGTTCGGTCTGCTAGGCAATCAAAGCTGGTCGATCCTCTGCTTTGGCCATTTGATTGAATTAATCATAGTGCTCCGTATTATGTAGTATAAGCGAACAACTATGGATCTTCGGAGGCGGCTTGGGGGTGGGTAGGACCGGTGTAGACCCGTCTCTGAGAGTCTACCCCCGGATACCCGCTGCCATGTAAGATCACTTCGGATGGCTTAGGTCGGCAGCTGTTCCGGCCCCGGTAGACCGGCGGCCGCCCAGCTTGTGTTTTCCATGGGTTATCCATCTGCTCTGAGATGACGGGTACTGGCGGCCCGTCTGCAAGTTCCCGCAAATACGCATAATAGACGGGGAAAGACCTGTGTCGCGGCATCACAAGATTGGAAATGTTTCCCAAAACAATCAAGAGCAAATTAACGCGCGGGTTTGGAACTGTCGTGAACGAGTCAGCAGACAGGAACGCCGACGCGGATCCTGTCACTGCAAGTCTGTCCAGGTTCCGGTTGGCTCGTTGTCATTCATCTGTCTACTAGTCAGTCAGGGCATCCACCCGTCAGACGCTGCTCCTCGCGCGTTGCTTTCGGGCCGTCATGCCAAACAACTCGGTGAACCGGCCCTGCAATTCTACGAAGACTGAACTCGTGGCGAGGGTCCACTCGAGGACTATCAGAGATTGCTCCTCACCTGCTATGGGGGCTCTTAGGGCAGCCTGGCCCACGAAACTAGCATCTCAATCCGAAGATCGTGGCGGACATAGCTCAGTTGGGAGAGCGTCAGACTGAAGTCAACTTCAATCACTTAATCTGAAGGTCGTGTGTTCAATCCACACTGGCCGCATCTTCATCTTTTGCCCATTGGCCCAATGGCTCTGGTGACGGTGAGAGGGATGTGCAATGATTTTTGAATACTCATTGCTTGCTTTCCAGCCATACTTATATCCACTACATAGGTACGTACATATATGTACGCACAGCTTTCTGTTCCTTCCGGGACACGAATACGCCATACAGTTCGCGCAATGTTAGTCGGTCATTGGCGAAGATTATCATGCAGTATGCGCGGACAATTAGTTTCGCAAGCAGCCAGGAATCACTTTTTACTTACACAGACGGCAGCTGTTAAGATCTCGGCCCAGTACCTATCATTACCAGGAATGCGGTGTTGATGACGGCATTGAAGGTTAGGGGGCATATAGGGCGTGATAGAGGCCGGTGGGCGCGTGCGATAAGAGCCCCCGGCCCGGGAATGTTCCACCCACCACTGCCAACGCCCGCAATCTACCTAGCCATTTCGTCACGAAACGCGACTTCTAAAGCTACACTTGGCTTATAATACTCTACAAGACATAGTAGAATAGACACGTCACTCCTTACAACGCAACCGCATCGTATTGCACGCATACCTTGGACGCATCTCGCGCATACTCGTCTCCCAAGCCATTCTCTCAAGCCCAAAGACTGTGCACGTCGTCTTTGCACAGTCGCCCGTAACCTGCCCACGACCACCCTCACCACAGCTTTATGCAACATCGGCCGACCGAGTCTTCAGAAACGCAGCATCTACAAGACAACCCCTCGACATCCTCTTCTCCCCTTCAGCATGGCTCTTCTCCACGCCACCAGCCGACCGGCGTCGCGCAACTTCGCCGCGAGGACCCGGGCAGCGCCTCCCCGCGTTCCGTTCCAGACGCCGGCCGCCACGGGTCACGCGATGCCGTCAGCGCCGACCAGCTGGACGAGAGGCTTCGACGGCTGAGCATCACCAATAATGCGTTTTCTGAAGGTCACCAAGCTACTATTGCTGGTCAGCGAGTGATTGAATACGAGAATGCCTTGACGCCGTCCACGCCTCGGCAGGCCCTGGGCTTCAAGGTCATCAAGCGATCTGATCCTCGACCGGATGGCGTACAGCTTGCAGACTTTCCCAATGGTACGCCTCTTGTGCAGACATGCCCTGGGCCGAAAATGAACTGACACGTGTACGTCGCCGCAGAAATTTTGACCCATGTCCTGTCGCACCTGCATCCCAACTCTCACTCGGCGATAGCTCTTGTATCGAAGCGCTTCTACTCCCTCGTCACGACCCCACACGCGTGGCGGATGGCGTTTTTGCGATTTTTCCCCGGCCATGACAGTTTGGTTACCAAGGCCGACCAGAGTCGCTCGGGGCCATTGGACTACGACCCATCCGAGTTCGTTCGCTCAGAGGCGCGCTACTTCTCGCGGTTGACCTCCCTTGCGACTTGGAGGAGCGAATACCTGCTCCGAACACGTCTCCTACGGGGCCTCATCAGAGGTAAACCGGGAACCAAGTCTGGCGGGATTGGCGCTTCCGGCCGAGGCGGCAAGAAGACGAGCGCCGTCCTGACGTACAACTCGAAGCTGCCATGGGCCGTTAGCCACCTCCATGCCGACTTCTCCGCGAAGAAGGCGCCCAGAGTTATTCACGGTGCTTCGGACCTGGGCGTTGCAACCCTCAGCGATCCCTTCATCGGCAAGGTGGAGAAATGGGGGTTCAGAGACCCCTTCTCCATCCTCCAGCTCGACGAGGCGTTCCCCAATCTTGAGCCGTACGGGCTGGGAGACGGCCCCGCCGCTTGTCCCAACGTCATGGACGTCAGCCACCCTTACGGCGTGCTCTCTGGTGAAGGCTTTCCAGGTGGCCGTGCGTACTACCGCCCGATCAACGAGTTACATGGTCGATACCTCGGCGGCGACACTGGCGTGGTCGACACCTATCCCGACATTCCCAAGATCCCAGAGCTGTCGGAAGCAATTTCGAGTGTTTGGATCGCCAAATCCACCGCTGTTCCCAACATGACGCACTCGACAGTTGGCATTTTGACGGGCTCCACGCTCGGCATTGTCACATCATATGCTCTCCACGGAGACGGGAGCGGTCCTCGGCATCCGAACGGTGAGATGACGGCGCGGTGGGTTCTCAGCCCCGGCGTGCCCATCGTCTCAATCAAGGTCGACGATCAGTACACGCAAAAGCGAAAAACTGCTCAGCGCATCTGGGCCGTTGCCCTGAACGCCCTGGGCGAGATATACTACCTCGTCGATACGCCCAAACCCATCCTGGATCGGTCAAAGGGCGAGGATGTAACCAAGAACGCGTGGTACGCGGCTCGCTCGGTCTACTGGCGGCTTGTCGACGAAACGCGTCGGCAGGCCAGGCCCGATGAGTTTGACAAACATGCTCTCCGAGGCGCCTACTCTCCTCGATCGCCAGCCGACGCCATGAAGCTGAGCAAGGAGCAGCTTGTCGCAGAAGCCCGCGAGATTGAGAAATTCTTGCGCTACAAGCCATCCCATTTCCGCAAGGTCTGCGACGGCTGGGACATGAGAAGAAGACTCGAGGTCGATTTCGCAAACGACGATGCCAGTGGTGCCGGAGAGGTCATTGTTTCCATCCAGGGCGGCCTTGACGAGGCAACTCCGCCACGTGTTACCCGCTACATCAGGGCTCTGTCTCAGACACCTCGACCGACGCCACAGGACTCGCATGGACCGACTGACCTCGCGCAAGATATTTCCGAACCGCCGAAGTCGATATTCGGAGCCAGCAAAGGCCATCGGCCTGAGGCCAGGTTCACGACCGCTCCTCCTCCGGCGGTGGGCGATGTCACACCCACTTCGTTGGGTTCGCTGACTCCGCAGGCCACGCTCAACTCTTCGGATGAGTGGGCTGTTGCGACAATGGCACTTGGCAGCCACGGCCAGTCGGAGATCACTGCGTCTGCCCTTGACCTGTCATCCCACGCTCTCCTGACGCTGTTGGAGGACCCTCTTCACTCTGGTCACAAATCTGCTGCTTCTCCCACCATGAGCCCCTTGACTGCAGACTCTGTGGCCGAGATCCCTGGTCGAAGAACGCGGATGCTAGCCGTGGGTACCAAAGACGGATCCGTCATCGTCTGGAACTGTCGCGACCAGCGCAACTTGACAGAAGTGGCGCCTCTTCGTGTGATTCAGACAGAGTCGCCGGAGATCAGTTGCCTGGCTCTGACGGCGCTGTATCTAGTTCATGGAGGAAGTGATGGCCTGGTACAGGCATGGGATCCCTTGGCTTCCTCCCTCGAACCTCTCCGCACTCTGAACGGCCGATCGAACGGGCGAGTACCACGTCACATGATGACGATGAACCCTTCTCTTCGGAGTGACACCTACTCGGCTGCGCGGGCCATCTATCTCGACTCGGACCCTACCGTGCTGCGCGGCATCGCCTCCTTTGGCGCCTTCCTCCGCTACTGGGCCTATAGCGCAACCAGCCAGCCTCCAGGCCGCAAACGCCGCCTCCGACACGCCGATGTCCATGGCCGACTCGCCACCCGTCGGCAGGGAGGGAACGTGTCAGGATACATAGCTGCCGAAACCGCGGAGCTACGCCACGAGGAAGAGCAAGATGCTCGGGAAGACGCATGGCTGCGCAGCAGGTTCGGCGTCGGCGCCTTTGGCGATTTGACCGAGGAGGAGGCTCTCCAGTACGCAGAGATGATTTCGCAGGAGACCCTTCTGCTCGAGGAGCAACGCCGTGCCAGCGCCAGTGACACCGGTTCAGCCGCCGAGGCCAGCTTCGACACCGCATCTTCCATGAGCGAGAGCACCGTGGACACAGTCACCCCCGAGCCCAGCCTCACCACCTTCACGCCGCCACCTCCCGTGGCCGAGGAAGAGGACGAGTACGAACAGCAACTCCAGCAAGCGCTTCGCCTCTCCTTGATGGAGGCCACCGGTGATGTGGAGCAGCCGCAACGCAAGAACAGTTCTGGCGACTTTGACTTTGCCATCAAGTACAAGCCGAAGCCCTCAAAGAAGACCAAAAGGTCGCCCTCCACATCGCCCTCTGCAAGCTACATGCCGGTCGCCGGCCCCAATGCCGGGTCCTCCACTAGAGCCACACCCAGAGACGACGATCTCGAACTCGCCCTCAGGCTTAGCAGCGTCGGTTCTGCCAGTCACGCCACGCACAGGGACAATGATCTCGAGTTGGCTTTGAAGCTCAGTCTCCAGGAGGCGACCGCCCACGACCACACGGGCCTCGGCATACAGCATGAAGAGTTTCCCATGTTGGAGACCCAGGGGAAGGGCAAGGGCAGGATGTGATACGGTGGACGGACTGGTTGCTGGGCGGGCCCTTGGCGTAGTTTTCCATGGTGTTTACTGTATTTGATTTTTCATGGTTTGCTGCAAGTAGTGTTCTTGAATTCACTTTACCAGCGGGATTCCCGTTTCGCTTGTATCCTTGAGAAAGGGCTTGAAAATAGTCATCAATTGAGGTATCGGTCTAGAAACAAACAAAATAATTCCCTTCCAAAGGCTCGCTTACCTTTGAGTCAACTACAGAGCCATCAGAGGGCCTCCTCCCTGTTGTCCAGGGAGAAAGAGGGCGAGCCGAGGCTAAGGGTTCCGGTCCCCATCGGGATCCTTTGTCGCGACGGTATTCCGAGTCGGGTCCGAGCTGGACCCGGTCGATTCTGTTATCGCGCCCTCGTCTCTGCCGTCTGAAAGATTGCGGCATTTCCCCCCTTTTCGTCGAGCTCATGGTTGTAATTTGGATAGTGGCCTCGGTATCGTGCTCCTGAGGATCAGGTTTGGGGCTCGGATGATGGCTCCCATCGTATGTCTACCTCGTCGTCGGCGTCGTTGGGGTACGGGGTACGTATGCTCGTCTCGCACCCCAATTCCACCGGCATCAAACATGCCCTCTTCACATCACGTCCATTCAACTACAAGCAACACACCGATCTTGCCCTCCCCCCGGCAGAGCGACAAAGGTCCCTGGCCCTTCCCTGAGGGCACAGTCTTCCCAAGCTGCGAGCTGCGAAAATTGTGTGTTGGAAGAAAAATATGATCAAAACCATCGCACTGACTGGCGAAAGACCAGCCTGCCCGAAACAGGGGAGGACGTCAAAGACAGCCAGCTCGTGTGTACCGCCCTTGAACATAAGTCACCTAGACCAAGCCGAGACAGTACTGTAGAACGCAAATAGCGTAGACTGATGGAGATACCATACAGCCGTCGCAGTACTCACGTCTCTCTCTGCTGGAGACTGGACAAGGGCGTTACCTGGGTCAGCCGATCGTGATTGGATTTCTACGGGAAGTCTTTTGTATTTGATAATGGCTGACTATACAGACGGAATGGGCATTGCCCTCGCTCACCTATCGAATGACGAGCTGGGCAGCATCGACCTCCAGCCCGGCATATAATTGAAGGCGAGAGAGATAGAGAGCAGGCGCTCCAGTATACTAAACTGCATCCCTCAGACCAAGCCTACAGTAACAAAAAGAAAAACGCAAGGAGTAATACGACAACGAAGCTTCTAATCTTGAGTCAGATGACGACGATGCTTCATTGTACAAAAAGTGCAGGTCTCTCTCATGGATGCTACATATGGATGGGTACTAGGTCATCTACGGTAGCGGTGCAGTTCTGGGAACATGGAGACGGGTACATTGGGTTCACTTACAATGTTTTTGATTTGCACAAAAACTCGTGAGAGGGGCGTATATGGTGGCGCTTTCGTCGGCTTTGACGAACAAGACCGCGATGTAGTATTGTCTATACCCAGATGAACCCTCCACGGCGCTGAGCATACATTGATCATTACCCTTAAGTAGCGCGGTCATTGAATCACCATGTTGGCATTCCAGAGCACACTATAGAGAGTGCTGCTCCCAGCCACCGGTGTCTTGCCCTTGGGCCTTGCGATATTCAGACAGTCATTGTCCACCTTTTCATTTTCTCAAACTATAACAGGTTGACAGACGGGCTGTGCGACAATGGATTTGAATTGCATATAAGGGTCTCTATTGTATCTGGCACCAGAAGGGAAAAGAGTCTCTCAACCTGTATATGACCGCACCCTTACCCCTCCACCACCCTCCCCTCCCGCCTTGTCATCGCTAGCCTACGTCCATCTCCTCTGCAAGGCATGGGATCCTGCTTCGCGGTTGGCAGCATCAATGCGATATTCCAACCCGCGCCTACAGTGACAATCAAAGACCTAAACCCAAGTACAACTTATCCAAGGGCTGTATTCCAGGGGTGAACAAGTCTAGCGTTGGTTTCGCCATCCCTTCGCCGATCGCTCGTCGACTGGCCCCTTGTCGGCTGGTATGATTTCAGACAGCTCGGGGATTTCGAAGCGTCTCAACACTGGTCGAAACCGCAGGATCAGTGAGGCCGTGCCGGTCGTAGCCCGGGATGGACGAGGGAGAGTGAAGTTCAAGAACCTTTTGTGACTTCACTCCTTGTCCCTGGCACGTTCTGTCCTTACTTTTACATCTTGACTTGCATCATTCTCTTCTTCTGATACGTAGGCAGAAGCCACAACAGCGTCGGAATCAGTATTTACAGCAGCAGGGGCAGCAGTTTGAGAAGAGGAAAGGACCCCAAGTCTGCCTCCGGCCGTTGATCGTTGTACAGACAGAGGGCGGCATGTGCGGATCTGCCTGCATCGGCGATCTCAGCAGCCCTGATTCCACGGGCGTTGGGGGGAAACCTCGTTTTCTGGTCCGGTACCTGCTCTCCTACCATGTCCAAGTCACGCCCTGTCGTCGGTGATCAAATTAAGCAAGCTCCCAATCGCCCTCAACTCCCGTCTCGTGCCTTCGATGCACACCCCCCGCAAACCTTGTTCTTTTCCCAGAGCAAGGATCACCGGGGAAGCTGTTCCTCGGCGGGAGGAAACAGAAACTTTACGGCTCCAGAGACCCAGAGATTGCGGGGAAGGCTGGAGGGCCTACACACATATAGCCACGCATGAATGTACGCCACAAAAAAGGCTGAGATGCCGCAAGCTATGCTCTCATATGCCCGCGTGAGAAGCCCGGCCGCGGAGCAGTGTTCGTCCACTCAAGATGCTCTCCCTCTTGGCCCATGGCATTAAGAATCCTGGTCGTGGGTAGAGTGTCCTCCTTCCCGCCCCGCGCCAAGGACCGTCCCAAAGGGAGGTGGAAGGGGAAGGCGCTGGCGACGCAGTGCGATTTCGGCCTCTCTGCGGGATGGCCGGTACAGGCGGTCACCCGCGGTACGCGCAGAGAGGCGAGGTACGACGGAGGAGAAGGGAACCAAAGAGCATACATACTACGTATGCCCGCGCCCCGGGGCCGGCTCTGCGTCCCCTAACCATGGCTGGGTATGTGTGTGTTGAACTCAGGGGTCGCCAGACCATCGTCGTCCTCCCCGAGAGGCAGGGAAAACCGTGACATTTGTTCCATGCGCGGATCCAGGCCCGGTGCAACGGTTCCCACCACCCCTATACGCTCCTTCATCAGCGCGACCGGAGAGGTGGAGGGCGGTGGACGTGGTGGTAGACGCCACAGGTCTCGCACTTTATACAGTCTGTACTATGTAATTGTGTATCTGGCCGACCCGGATCCGGGTCCAAGAACCAAACCAAAGGCAAAATGTCTGAAACGCCCAGCCTGGTTTTCATCATTATGTGATATCAGTTGCCTAGGGGTTGTCTCGCGATGTTCCTGCTGCCAGAGTGCCCTCACTCGAAAGACCCCCCCCCCCCCGGGGGATGTCAAGTCGCGCGAGTGTATCGTCCCATCTCTTTCTTGCCTCAATCTTCATCAGCCTCAACCCCCCCTTCTCAGCCGCCTTCGCCCTGCCCAGAGACCCGGAAACCCGGTCAAACAGTAGCCTCCTTTTTCTGCTTCTTCTTTTCCCTCCTGTTCTTTTCTTCCAGAACATTGTCGATCATGGGGCGCTGTTCTTCTGTCGATCGGCCGGCACCCCCCCCGTCCGACTGCCGCTGACAGGCTGAGCCTAAGCCTCTCCCTCCCTCCTCCCCGTCAAAGGTTGGTAACGCGCTGATGACTGTGTGTAAATGTGTGTGGTGTTAAGGTACCGTAGGTGCCTTTGGTGGGGGTAATCCCTGACAGGAGCGCGAGCCAGGCTTACACAAGATGGCTTGTGTAGAATCATCATCATTCAATGGGCGATTGGTTTAGTGGTATAATGACCGCTTAGCATTTCATGACTGCGGTAGGTCCTGGGTTCGATTCCCAGATCGTCCATTACCTTTTGCGATTTTCTTCTTTCGTTTTTTTTTTGCGTTCCCCTACTTTGTACCTACGTGGTAATTGCCATCATCGGGATCGCCTGGTCAGCTTCCTAAGTCTATATGAGCTGGACGGTGATGTTTCTGAAGCGGATGTTTTTGCTGGGTGGGGTCTGGCTGATTGATGGATGGTTGGTCACTTCCACGTAGAAGCAAGGAAGGAAGAAAGTAAAAAGGAAAGGAAGAACGGCGCGACCCTCCCCCGAGTCTCACTCCGAACCCAGGCGATCGATCGATCTCCTTCCAGAGTGCACCGAGACACGTCCATCTGCTGTGCGGGCGAGGAGTTCCAAGCCTTATTTGCAACGAGTGGTCGTAATAGAAATATAGTTCGTCGCTGTATCCGTACCTAGTTGAACTAAACCCCCCGTTCTGTTTGGACCCTCCCTCCCTCTCTCGCTTAGCCTCTTGTCCACTAGGTAGTCGATGCCGCCAGAGCCTCTCTCCCCCGCCGAGCCAACCATCACGACAACTCCAGCCCTTTGCGCCGTTGCAGAGTCTATATCCTGAATTCGCACCATCCAAGCGTGCACGCTATACATAGTAAGCTACCCGTTCTAACCGTAGTCCTGCCTCGTTGCGCAGCCGCATCTTCCCATTAGTCAAGGGAAGGATCTTCCAACGCCTGCCCGTATGAGGCGCACATGTCATGACCCCTTGCGCGTCTCAAACCAATGCGGCCCCTAAAACCCGGGAGCCCGGACGTAGGTCGCTATGCGGAGAATCTCAAGATTGGTTGTTAGTCCCTTGCTTCCATGTTTTTCGACGTCATGGGGGTCTGGCGGCCGCACCGTTGTTCTTCCTCGTCATGGACGGCACCGGTGGCGGGGCCCAAGTCGCTCATGTTGATCGTGAGCCCAGCGCCGCCCACCGTCGCCCGTCCTGTCTTGGCTGAGCCCTCCGGTGTCAGTGATGGATTTCTTGACAATGTCCCTGGCTGGCGTCACGGTGATTATGAAAGCCGCTCTCTGTGACTCCGTGTGCTTTCACACGGCGCGCCGGCGGTCGTCTGATCGCTGGCGGACGCCTGTGGCTTGGGGCATGGCTTGGCGATCCCCCAGAAACGTCGACGACAATATGTATACTATATCATGTCATGCAAGCAAGCCGTCTCAATTCGTAGTCAAATATGCAATCGAAGTCTTGGCCCGAAGCCTCTCTTTGCCGCAAGTGTCAACGTCACAGAGCCTGCGTCTCCCCAGACCGAGCCAGGTGCACTCGCTGTGCACTCTAGGCCGTGCCATTGGCTGACCTCGCCTTTCGATACCCGCGATCTGCGAACTGCTCTAGTCCAATGGAGGAAGAGTGAGCCGGTGCGCTCTGACTCTGCTGTCACCTAAGGGGTCTTATCTCCTGGAATTTCCAATCACTGACTCGCAGATAGACGAGACTGAGCTCATCAACGCCTGTAAGGTTGTCAAAGGAGACAGACAACCCGCCTGTCGAACGCGTATGAATTGCATTCGAGGACAGCCCAAGGGCCAGCAGCGCAACTGCGGGTGATGGGTTTCATGTCGACGTGTCATCCCAACCGGCCCCCCATCGCTCGTCTCCCACGCATCCCTGTTCACTTTGATCAAGCGAACAAGGGGTTCCATACTCTATTCTCTTCGTGCGTGAGTGGGATGCGTAGATGTGTGTCGTGGACTTCACCCCGATGTCCTACCCAGCTGGTTCACTCGGCCTGGTGCGCCGTAGACCAAAAACCAAGAGAGTTTGGCCTCGAGCATCGTGGTAAGTGTTGAGGACCTCCTGATGAATGTAAGGGGCCGATTTGGGAGCCCTAGCTGGTGCCTGTGGCATCGTTGCGAGTCTGAGGGTACGCATGACTGCAGACTCGGTTCTTGAATTTCGGCCGGTAAAAGTTGAAAGATTTCTACCCCTATTCGCTTCGAAAGGGAAGAATGCCGTGATAACATCGTCGATCCGCTAGTGGATGACGGCGGTATATCTTTGCCTTACTTCATTGGCCAATATTCGAGCCTCATAGCGTCCCCGAAGAATGCTGGCAACAAGAGCCGGGTGTGTCTCGGACGTGACAGCCCGGACAAACTCGGGCAAGGCAGGGTTGACACTTGGCGGCGCCGACAAGAGACATCGTAGTAAACAGTCGGTTGGTATTCTCAGGGACCATTCGGCGACTGACCCGTACGACGAGGAAGTTAGGGGCAAAGTGTACGGCAGCCGTTGGGTGAGAACTGATCGACACCTTGCCATAACACTACCTACGCTAACGGTATGTTCCCTCCGAGATGCCCGCCCCCCTAGTAGGCCGGGAAGTTTATATTCTCTGCACGTTTGTAGTCAGTCTGCTACTCAACCAGTCTAATGCCACTCCCGGTTGTGAGTTCTCACACGACAAGAGCGTATGATCGTTGCTGAGGCACTTTCTCGCGGCCCGCTTGCAACGAAGTCCAGCGTACAGGGTAGGGGTGCGACCACGGTGTGTCCGGAAGATGCGCAGGTTAGTGAGACACGGCATACGTGAGACGTCTGAGACATGCAGACAAGGCTGATATACTTTTGATGCCCAAGGAACGTGCGGCCTCGTAAGTGGCCAGGCTGCCCGGAAACATCTGCCGTCGTGGCCCAAATAATATTGTGGCATGTTTGGCCCTACTTTGGGATAATGTCCCCGAGACCTTGAAATCCCGATAGAGACCCCTCCCATGTAGATGCCGCCGACCACAAACATTGTCGACATGCATGCAGCTAGTCAGCACACGGCGTAGGGCTGATGACAAGATGATGCATATAAGCTGACAGACAGCCTGAATGGCTGGGCTTGCGTCGGGATCGACTTTTTTCTTCTTTTTTTTCCCCCCGCCAGTCTGTTGATTCAGATGCAAAAGACGCGCCAAAGCCTCGTAGCTTCGATTGGTCAAGGTTCTGGCGTGCAGAACGAACGGGGTCGAC
The DNA here is from genome assembly GCA_016618095.1 of Colletotrichum echinochloae. Taxonomy (NCBI): domain Eukaryota; kingdom Fungi; phylum Ascomycota; class Sordariomycetes; order Glomerellales; family Glomerellaceae; genus Colletotrichum; species Colletotrichum echinochloae. The sequence goes on along the minus strand of JADEZT010000001.1, from coordinate 3,419,491 downwards.
CCAGGACTGCCGAGACGGGCCTAGTGTTGTCCTCCCCCGCCCTCACAGCAGTTATAGCGAGATTTAATGAGCGCCGCGTGAAATCGTTTCCTGCAGAAATGATAGGTAATAAATACGGGTAACCGTTCATGGTCGGGCCCCGTGTCTAGCGTACCGGCGCGCGCGGGGCAGGAGATGGAGCGGTGGACGCTACCCTGTTATGCATGTCGGAAACGGCGAAGAATATCCACGGCCTTCCAAGACTTTGGTGACAGCCAACATCAGGCAGGCCATGGCAGCATGATCACACTAGAGTTCGTCTGTACTATGGTTGCCCAGCTGGGTCCGTCACATCAAAGAGTTACGACCAGCCAAGGCGCTACTCTGCAGTTGGAGATCGTTGGACAGTGACAATGTGACAAAACGGCATGACGTCGGCGATGATGATCAACACCATTGCCAAATATGTGAGTATGTCGGGAGACGCAAATCTCCGGGCCGGTCGTGGGCGGAGTGTTTGCCTTGCCCGGCGTGCCGATTCGATACTGTCGAGTCTCGACCAGGCATTCCCGCGCCGGGTTGTGCATGCGATGCTATCGTTTTTGTGCGTAACCAGGCTGATAGGGTGTGTGTGTCAAGTAGATGTAGATGGGCCGATGGACTAGTAGTAAGAAAAGTTTGTTTTGTTGCTCCTTCTTGTGTACTGCGATGCCGATCAGGAGTGGGCCAGTGTTGAAGTGGTCGTTGTTATAGCTCAGGTCATATACCTCTGAGCTGAGCCCCCACATTCCGGCACCGTCTCGGTGAGCGGTAAAAGACCAAGCACCGTCGTCCGTGGGTGAAAAAAGGGAGAATCCGAATCGTACACTGGTACCGGCAGAGGCGACGTGACGGCACGCCTGTGTCCGTGCGTGCCGGAGCTGTCAGGACTCAGAAATGACCGTGCGCGGCGAAAAGCAGACGAGGCACGAGCAAAAGGTTTCTTGACGGGCGGGTATATCCGTACAATTTGGACGATAAGGTGTAGAGAATCTGTCCAGCTGTAGCGATGGCAAGCGACCATCAACGGCGGATGCTTCTGCAGTCTGGTAAGACCGTCAGAGGGCCTCGACGTAGCACTAGATGCACATCACCCTCCCGTAAAAACCATTAGGCCTCGACCCCAATGCAACGTTGACGATTGGACGCTTCTCCCAAGGAACACTAGAGGCGTGACCCGTGGTCGCATTCGTGGCTTGCTTGCCCAATCTTGAGGCCGATCGGTTCGTGGGGGAGGAGACCGGGCACTCGGCAGGCAGACGTGGGTGACAAGGTAACCAACTCATTTACAATCCAGCTTGACCCCATACAGTTAGTTCACAGACCAAAGGCAGCCGGTCCGGTCGTTTCTTGAACATTACCGTGACGAAAATCGAACGGAGACTCTGGAGAGGGGAAAAGAGAAGGTGCATATGTAAGGTAGTAGGCTGACTGATGACGGGTGGAGGGGCATGCAGGAGGAAGGGAGGTCGAGAGACGGGGACCCCGACCGACAGGAGGTTGGCGATAGGATGAAATCAATGCGGTAGTTTTTTTTCTCTCTCTCTTTTTTCTCTCTTACAGCATAACAGCGTGGTAGCACAGCGCGGCACAGCACGGTGCACAGACTAACCCACAGTTATGGCTCGTGCATCGCTAGCGCCTTCCTATCTAGCTGTAGCGCGTGCTTCTAGAAATGATCTCGACAGGCACCCCACGTCGTGTCAAAAACCTCCCACGTTCATCCACTTCTGTAGGTAAGTAGGTGGTGTGTGTGTGTGTGTGTACGTAGTATTATAGGTCTCTCACCATGGGCCGGTGGGAGAGATCAGGCAGGGACATCCACGCCTCTCACCATCAGCTGCAGTGTACGTTTGACACATTCCTCGTCCTGTTATCCTCCAGGTAGATTGCCTTACTTGCGCAACCTTGGCGAAGTGATGCCGATGCGGAACAGTTTGCATTAACCATTCCATGACCAGCCACGGAGCAGGTGCCGCTGTACTGTATGTACATACTGAGGCACGTCTAACCGTTTACTACAGTATGTAGAGAGGGTCGCCAAAGAGTCAAGGACTGTCTGTCCGTCCGTCCGTCTGCCTTGGCCTACAGGCCAGTTCCTCGTCCTGACTCGCTGCTTCGTCGCATCTTCCCAGGGGGGCGTATCCGTACTCCGTACAGAACAGACAAACAAGGTCTGCCCGACCCATCAGCTAAGTGCGGCTCACTTGACGGGTAGACGGGTTCCTGCCGCTTCAATTCATCGTTGCGTCACAAACTCTCCCTTGCCCGGGGTCCCTGACAATTCTCCTGTTGGAAAACCATCTCAAAGCTGCTTACAGCAGTCAACAGTCGGTATGTCCTGGAGCCGGCTGCTTCCCCTGGCCTCCACCAGTCCAGTGTCCCGTTACAGAAATGGCCAAAACTCAAAACTCAAAAAAAAAAAAAGGATCACGACGACAGGAACATGAACAAGAACCACGGCCTGGGTCGGGCCCTCATGCTGCCAAGAGCTGCCCCATCGCCAAACAGATGAAAGGTGCGCCAAGATGACGCACAAACAGGTCGCTGCGACTTGCCTCTGAATCAGACCCTCTTCCCTCTACCGCGTCCAAGTCGAACCCTCCCATTCACGGGTGAACGAACGGACCTCAAGGGACCACTACTGCAGTTATCTTACGGTGGTGTTTGCCGGTACAAGACCCTAGTGATGTAGTAATTATCATATCATATTATATGTGTACCGTACCGAGTACCAACCTTCTCAATGGTAGCAAGCCTACAACATTACCTCTCTCGGCGTCTCGATCGCTGGTCCGGGCACACACGCGTGAGGGTTGAGGAACGGCGACAGCGCCATGCTGTCAAGGGGGGCTTGTCGACGCTCCGCCGCACTTGACCAGAAGCGGACTGGTCGGGGCTGCTTCGTACCCCAGTCCCCAGCTTTCCCAAGAACGAGGTGGACGAGGTGGACGGGGGGCCTGGCCCCTGTCTCACGCCCTGCCTGTCCTTCCCTTGCTTCGGCACGTTGAGAGCGAGCGGCACAGCCCTCAGCCAGAGTTGTCTCTTGGAAAACCATGCCGTGACCGCTGTCTCCCGGCGGGCTGACAGGAGTCGGTTTCCCGTTGATCCTCCTGCAAGTATTCAATTGCACGTTTCTCCCACCTTTCCCTCGCGATCTTGACCTTCCCGCTCACAGCTTTACCACCACCACCCATTCTTTCGACCCAACTTTCCTACTGCGCTGCGACCAGTAGAGCAACTGGGATATGACATCGGTTTTTACACAAAAAGCCCATTGTGTAGACGGGATTGACAATAGCTCCTGTTGATGGAGACGCACCTTCGCACGGCCAGCCTTCCTCCGGGACGCCCATGCAAATCGCAAAGACGACATGGTGACTAGGCGCACCTCGAACGAACCGCCAGCCAGGCCCCGCCTCAGAACCGACAATATGCTTTCCATTGCTCTCATCGCAGCGGTGCTCGTCGCCCGAGTCGCCTCAGAGAGTCATTCAGCCGTGGCCCTTACTCCTTCCAATGACTGGTATGTCCCGCCCTAGCACGCCGCGCTCTCTTCTCTCGTTTTTTCTTTTTTCTCTTCTTTTTTCTTAACACTTTCAAGGTACGGTATTGATGGAAACTGGTCGGCAATCGAGCTCCAAGTCGGCACCCCCGGGCAGACTGTCAACGTTCTCCCGAGCACGTCGCTGTCCGAATTCTGGGTCGTTGGGGCCGGTGGCTGCGGTCCAAGTAAGCTCTCCTTCCGCCCTCTTTCTGTGCCATGTACATGCCGGTGCGCTCGGCCGGCCACGACGCTCTTGACTGACATACGAGCACAAGACGAACCCCTGTGTAGCAGCGCCAGAGGTGACGTCTTCAACATGACCGACTCCAAATCATGGAATTCTCTGGGTGCGTGGCAGCTTGGTTTCGACGATCTTGACCGTGGTTGTAGTGGGGATTATGGATTGGAAACGCTCTCAGCCACTCTGTTGGAGGGCAATGGGTTTGTGAGCATGAACGGCATCATCACTGCATCAGTCAACACCACCATATACTATCTTGGCTTGCTCGGCCTCGGCCTCACCAAGGGGAGTTTCGGTAACCAGGTAGCCGAGTCGCCCCTCTCTCAAGCCGTCAAGGAATACGGCCGGATTCCCAGCTACAGCTACGGTTACACTGCTGGAGCCCACTACAGTGAGTGCGACAACCCTCCGCACTCGATTACCTGACCTGACAGCGTGCAGTGGGCCTTTCTGGTACGCCGTGCTCTCTGACTCTAGGAGGCTACGATGAGAGCCGATTCGTAAGCCACGACAACGAGTTCGCCCTGGATCCCAGCGATGGACTGCCTCACGCCCTCGTCCGTGCCATCGAGGTGACAACCGGCCAGGATAAGGCACTGCCGAATGGTTGGGACACCAGCACTCGCATTCTGTCCAACATGTCGACTTCTTTCACCGCCATGATCGACAGCTCGACTCCCTACCTTTGGCTGCCGGACGCCATTTGCGACCAGTTTGCCAAAGCCTTCAACCTGACTTACAACAGCACATTCGATCTGTACACCCTCACCGATGACCAGTTCACCGGCCTCAAGTCCTCGTCCTACGCGTTCACCTTCTCTTTCACCAGCCAGGACAACAGCGACGACTTCGGCCACCCACTCACTGTTCCCGGCGTCGTCAACATCACCATCACCGCCGCCGCCTTCGCCCAGACCCTGCGGTACCCCTTCCAGAGCGACGCGATCCATGAAGGCGACCCTGCCGTCCCTTACTTTCCTCTGCGACGAGCATCCAGCCTGACGGACAACTTCATCATTGGGAGATCGTTCCTGCAGGAAGCTTACCTCATCACCAAGTACGACACAGGCGTCTTCTCTCTCCATCAGGCCGTCTTTCCAGACGAGCCACTAGAGTCCGTGCAGCTCCGTAGCGTGGCGCAGCCAGACAACAGCCCCCTTCCTCCACCGGCTCCGCAAGAAGGCCTCTCGACGGCGCAAATGGGTGGCATTGCGGCAGGAGTGATCGCGGCCTGCACCGTCATGCTCGCTTGCTGGTACTTGTATCGCCGCCAGAAGAAGTCGAGGGCGATGGTCAGAGCATGGGAGGACGGGAAGGACGCCGCCTCCTCGATCGAGCCAGAGCCGCCCAGGAGCCCGGTGGCCATGGCCTTCACCAAGGTACTTGGCAAGAAGAAGGCCAGAAGAGCCTCGGCACATCATGAGGCCGTGGGCAACTCTGCCCATCCTACCGAGGCTGGGGGCGACGCTAACCACGCTCTCTACGAAATGCCAGTTTTGTCGAACGCGGCCGAAATGGGCGGTGACGACGGCAAGCCGGTGCTTTCACCTGCAGATTTCGAAACGGGCGGCAGGTATAGCACGAACCCATTTGACGTGGGAACAAGGAACGTGGAAATTCGTCTCCAAGGCCCTCTACCGACGTATAGCCCCCCCGAAACCCCCGTGGCCTTCCCACCCTCGGAGAAATTCTTACGGGACAGGAGTCCTGCCGCCACCTTCAGATCTGAAGAGTATGTGTCGATGCCGTCGCCATCCCCGACATCGGCTCGCAGGTCCCTTCCGTCGCCACTGAGCCTCCGCTCAGAGGGATGGACCAACCGCACGTCGGTTCTCCTGTCCCCCTGGACGGATGGCCAGTCGTTCCACGGAACCGCTTCCTCGGATAACAGCACCGGAGGCCCCTTTCTTTATCCCGTTTCCCCCGAGAGCGAGATCTTCACATCGGGTACTGCAAACTCCTCAAACATGCCACCGCCCACCCCGGTCTCTGTTCTACCCACGTCTCCCCTTCCGACTCACCACAGGGCGCCGCCGATGGAATTCACAAACGTGATTTGCTTAGGCCCTATGCCAGAGAATATCACCCTACCAACACCGCCAGCAAGACCCCCGAGACCTCCTCCACCAGCGCCACCTCCAGTCATTCCCGACGTTACTGTGCCCGAGATCCTGGTCGCGAACCGCGCCTCGACCGACACATTGGGAAGCAATTGGACCGAATTCGAACAGGAACTGATTGCCCAAGAGACATCGAGGCAAGCGAGCCTCCGGGAGCAGGCCAGAAGCCAGGAAGTGGAGTTGGACTCGCCACGCAGTCTGCACCGCCTCGACGGGTCCGAGTTGATTCACATTCCCCAGCCGGCCGAGCGACGTTACAGCTGGGAGAACTGAGGACGGACTGGCCGTTCCGTTTAGCCATTTTTTGACATTCATTGATACCACTTATAATGCACGACCGCGCAGAAGAGCGGACGGGCCGCTATTTTCACTTTGGTCTTTTCATCCCCCCCTCCCTCTCTCTCTGTTTGGTTCTTTCTTTCTTTCTTTACTAGGCATGCAGGTCAAAAGCGACGGAGTTTGGGGACAACCAAAGGGGTCGGGGGGGCATCCCCTCAAACATGGAACAGATATTAGCGAGCGAACATGTCGGAGAGCATCTGGGCATCACACAAAACGAATACCCCGATCTCTTGCATTCTTTTCTTTCTTTTGTAGCCCCACTCCCTTTATCGGGGCGCTTGCTTGGTTCGTTAAGAAGGGTTGTGTCCCGAGCGACGAAGAACAGGACGCAGAAACAGCGAGACCCGACATGTAGGAGAGGCCTGGAGATGAAGCTATTTCTTGTTTTGGGAACATCTCGAGAGGACGAGCAATATGGTGGGCAACGAGGACGTCCTCTAGCGCCGTGGTCGAACAACACTTGTATATGTGCATATTTCCACATTTCATGAGACTTGTGACTTGTATAACAAGTCCCTTCCATAGAAAAGAGACAAAAAGTCCGTCAAAGATAACCATGGTATCCCGCTCCGTCTGTATCCTGTCTGCATGAAGTCGTTCTACTATTGCACCCCGATCAAGAGTCTACCCGCCGACGTCGCCTTCTGACCACAGTCATCGGTCTTTCATCATGCCTTTGCCGCCACCTCGACCCCTTTGGTCCTCTCTCTTGCTCTCATCTCCATCTGCGTTCCAGCCTGCGCCCAGAACAGCGCGCATTCGGGGGGAGGAGGCTCCCTACACAACCGCCCGCCCGCTCACCATATCTCCTCCCACCACGTCAGCCCCGCGAACGTGGCGTCCACTGCGGCGTCATCGGGGTGCCTCTCGGCGTCCCCCCGAATGCAGTCCCTGACGGCCTCCTTGACGGCGCGCGCCATCTTCAGGCTGCCGCCGCAGACGACGAAGATGGCGTCCGCGGCGACCATGGCGCGGACGGTCGGTGCGTGCTGCCGGATCACGTCCTGGACGTACTGCCGCGGGGCGGACTGGTCGCGTGAGAAGGCCGTGTGGACGTCGAAGCTGCCGCCCCGCCCCGCCGGGTCATGGGTTTCGACAGCGGCGTATCGTGTCTTGAGGTCCTCCCATACGTCGCGGAAATGAAAATCCGCGTCCCGGCTACGGTTCCCGAAGAAGATGGCTGCGTCACCGACGCGCACGCCATCCAACGAGGCGTGGGAGAGGCGTTCCTCGACAAGGAGGCGGAGGGGCGCGACGCCTGTCCCGGTGGCGACGGCGCACAGGGGACGGCGGGCGTGGGTCGGCCCGTGGAGGGAGGCGGAGCTGCGGTTCAGGGCCACGCGCAGGGGAGTATTGGGGCGGGCGAGGGACTCGAGGTAGCGTGAACAGAGGCCCTGTCGGGTCTTGCGGAGGATCGTTTTGTACTTGACGAGCGCGACGAGGAGGGTCACGCTCGTCATCGAGGCTGCAGGTTTTGGTGAGGATGACACAGGGACAGGGCCGGAGATGTCGTCATTGTGGCCGTCGTGGTGGTGGTCCACGCTAGCGATGCTAAAGTCCCGGCCGCGCATAACGGGGAACATGTCGAGGACGCGGGCGAGCGGTATCCGAACCGAAGTGAACTCCTCGAGGACCTCAAGGATGGTGCGGCGGGGCCGGGTGGTGTAGTCGAAGAACTCGTCCGTGTACTCGCGCATGGTGAACTCGAGGAGGCGTTGGCGATGGTATTCGTCCGAGGAAAAGTAGGACATGTCCTTGAGGAAGCTGCGGCGCGGGGTGCAGGTGATGTCGAGGTTATGTGTGAGGAGGTCGCGGAGGGTCGTCGGGCGGTGAAGGTCGACGTGAAGGCCGCGAGGAAGAGATGGTTGCCCCGAGGGAGCGTCGGAAGTCGAAGTGGTAGCAGAAGCGAAGGAAAGGGGCGAATCTGCGACGGTGGACCAATCCATGAGGTCTATGAGCTTCTGGACGTCGTGGGGGGGATTTTTGGGGTATATCGTCAGGCTGTCAAAGGGCTGTATCGAAGGCGGTCCGCTAGACATCGGGTCAAGGGCGAGACGGATGAGGCGGACGTCCTGGAAGTGGGTTTCCGGGGTTACTCGCTCGTTGAGCTCCAGAGAGGCGTCTAGACCGCCAGGGATGGGGAGGAGGGTCTGCTCGGCTTCATGCGGTCCTTGGAAGGGAATTGCAACTTCATTTGTTGCTGGGGAGTCTTCAGTCATTGTGATGGAGGTTGTTTTCTGAATCAGACTCTCGACAGCACCCGTCTTGTCGGCATCGGCGCCTTTGGACTGAGCTTCCTGAGTGGCGGTTCCGACGGCATGGCCGTTCGCGTAGCTCCCAGGGCTCTGTTCCTGGCCTTGGCTTTGAGGCCCGTCTGGATTTGATGCCAACCCAACAGTGTATCTAGGGGGCAGCAAGGCATCGTCTGGGATAGGGGCAAGACCCTCGGGTAGGGGGCATAGATCTAGCAGTTTCTTGCGCAAGTCTGCCGCCCATGGCATATATCTCTCGTCCACGCTAAAGATATGTCAGTAGGGCTCGTGAGAAGATACCGTTAGTGCATTAGTGTGATGCACATCGGGGAAGAAGCGTAGTAGCAGCAACTCATTGGGCAAAGGAATACAAACACTCGCGGCCAATATTACTGCCACTTGGTAGAGTAAACAAGACAAACGACCGGGCAGCGTCCAAAGAACTCGAACTCACCCATCCGAGTCCTGCTCATCGGCTTCCCCTCGGGGGTAAAACTCCACGGCGCCTAGCTGCTCCAGTCGCTTATGGAGTTTTCTGGCAGCCCAGTTGAACCTGTTGCCAACATTAGATTGCAGAGTACTCATCAGATCATCGCATTCTGTGAATACGGAAAAGAAGCATGAGGCCCGGTGAAGACATACTTGATATACATACTGTCGCCGAGCCCAAAAGTCGTGAACCTGACGGCACCGAGGCACCCCGGGGACAGCTTCTTCCTCAACAGGCTCCTCCAGAATGTGCCGGAGTTACGAGGCATGTCGCCCTGACCCGTCGTTGATATGACGAAGACGACGAGAGTATATTGAAGAATTGTGCTCTAGGGAGGTAGCGAGTCAACATTCTACTCGCATCGTTGCATGTCAGGCTGGTAGTGCGGTTGTGAGAGCTGAAAGCCAGCAATTCCCCTGTGCCGGTCCGCCAGCTTCAAGGTACCAAGGGACCGAGGTTAGGGTGGCTTACCAGCTGGACGCCGTTCATCTCGTCGACCCTAGTCTTGAAGTGCAGCCGTTGGGCGTCACGACCGATCTCCTCGGCGATGTCCTGGCTGTTGCCGGTCTCCGAACCGTAAAGGACCAGCATGGACCGGCCGGGCAGTTCCGCTACATGCGCCGGCACGGGGCCGATGTCGGTGTTTGTCATCTTTCTGTCCGGTCCTTTTCTTCTTTTCTTTTTTCAACTTGAACTCTTGCCTAAAAGCGGGTGATTCGTCTCGACATTGGAATCCTGGAATGCCAAGTTGACCAGCTGTTGGGCTCTGGTGGTGACGGCAACATTGATCAAGTCCAAGTGTTGTTGGCGAAGTGACTCTTAAATACCTACCTAGGTGACCCGAGTGTCTGTTAGCGCGGTGGTGTGGCTTCTTGGAGATGGGGTTTCCTGTGCGGCATCGGAGCCGCGGGGTGCCAGGCGGCGGAGATGCAGATGCCCTCAAAAGAGTCACGTGTTGTCGCCTAGTCTGACGTGCGATCTGAACATCGAGTCAGGGGAAGGGTAACTAAAAAAAAAAACAAGTCGAATGTGAGTTTTCATGACATGGCCTAAGCAATGCATCTCGAGACGTCATGGAAAGCATGTTATTCGAGGGTACAGATAGGTACAGAGGATTGTGGTACAAAGTGTCTGTGTGACGTCCAGTGGCAGGCATGGATCACTACAGAGACACGGAACATGTCAATGTGCGCCACAGGCTCCGAGTAGAATCTCATCAAAGCCACGCGGGGCTAGCTGCCGGCGGGGAACCCGTCAGCGTCGTACCTACCTAATCATGTTGGGATTAGGGCGGCAATGGGGGGGAATGGACGATGCGGAGTGCCGAGGCTTGCATGGCAAGTGAGGCAAAAGGTTAGGCATGCCGGGCTGGAACCACCGCGGATACGGGACGTTCCAAAGAAGCTCTGGTGGAGAAGACAGCGGCTCCTTAGTGCTCACGACTCAGTTACGCCGCCTCGCCCTGCAAGCATCCCTTGGTGATACCTTGATATCCGTGGACAAGCGCACAAAGAACAGGCGAAATGGCTTTCGCGAATACGGTGATCGAATGGTTGGTATCTGCGCTTTTGCTGAAGAACGGGCTTTTGCGCTGAAGCCACAACAGAATTGGGAGATTGCTAGTGGATCAATAATCGCCATGCGTAATCGCCTAGACAACAAGCGAGTCTCGGCCACAATTTTGGATATACGACAACGCACAGAAGGATGTCTATAGCTGATAAGTAATTAGAAGACGGGAGAGGGGGAAAGGAGGTTTCTCACCATGCACCATCCCCTGCTTGGCGCCATTAGAACCCTGGGTGCTTTAGCGTGGCGTGCCAGGGGACCCTCCCCAAGGCCTTTATGCGCTCCGCGAAATCCAGTGGGCCGTGAGAGATTGAATCGTTCTGATCCAATTTCGGACACCAAAGCAGCTTTCCGCGGTACCATGCCTAAGATAGGTACGGGAGGCGGAGGACGGGGCCCGAATGGGCATCCGCCCGAACCCCTTCAGCGGTCGGCTGATCCAGCCGCTGAGTTTGCGCCCTTATTATGTATACTCTTGGCCTTGCTGTTGCTAATGGAGAATTCTTGCACTGCTAGGCTTCCATGTGTAGTCCCTTCTCTGGCCTCTCCTGCAGAAGAATAAACGGCTTGGTTGGCGAGCTACTGCAGGGAGTCAGCAAGCAACCCCAAGGAGCGAGTGCTACGTGGGCACTTAGCCTAGCCGATGAGGTAAGGCAAGGCGAGGGAAGGTAGGTAGGTAGGTACCTACGTAGTAATAGGGTAGGATAGAACCAAACTCAATCGGCAGAAGTCCGGACAGGCGGCTGTGGCCTTGGTGGACCCTTGGATTTAAATCTCCGGCGCATGTCTCTCGTGACCACCGACAGGAGTGTAACGAGTACTAACGATGAGCAGTCTTGATGTTGAACGGGGTTACTGACGACTGCAGGGAGGGGAAACACGAAGCAATACCTTCGACCCATCTCGCACAAGGTTTGAGCGACTCTGGGTGAGAGAGATTGCGGAAAATGGTCAATCGCAGAAAAATCGACGACCGGTGGCAACACGCGGACCGGTTTCCGGAGCGGGGCTGCTCCGCCACAGATGAAGCTGGCGTTTACTGCCGAAGTCTGAATATTGTGTCAATCCAAATCGAGCTCACGGCCTCTGCGTGACATGAACTGCGTGTTTAATACCTTCTGTACCATCCAGCCCTAACGGTAGAGTAAAATACCACAAGATGGCCTAGCACATTCGCCCATAGGTGGGGACATGGAGAGTCCGCCGGTGTATTGTTGCGACTCTTGTCGGCCGTAGAGTCAAGACAGGAGACACCCAGCCCGATTGGAATCTGTGGGCAAGCTGCCGCACTGGATGACACTTGTTAACATTGAAGGTGTACGATGGCACATGAAGAGCTCCTGCCTTCAAAATACATGTACTCAGCCACTGCAAACCTCTGCACACCTCAGGGGGAGGCGAGCACGCCGTAGCTGCCGAGATCTCTGTAGCCTTTATGGTTGGCGGTGGGCTCCACGAACACGCACATCAGCGGGTGGACACCGGATCAGGCCTGGCCGGCCTGGCCGCCTAGGATCCCATCGCAACCAATTTGCGGGGGAAGAGTCATACCATTACACTGATAGGCTGGTGCGGTTGTCACCGCCTACATGGCTTTAGGTAGTCTACCCTAGCCAGATCACACGGATTTCTTCTCGTGCGCGTTGTAGCGCACACCAAGTCAAGTCAAGTCAAGCCAGGCACACCCGCGTACTGTCACTGATGATGTGGCTGGTGTGAAAAGGCAAGGGGGGGCAGGGAGCGGGAAGCAATGGAGAAGCTCCTATCATCCATCACTGAGAGAAGTACCTACTGTGTTCTCTTTACTGGCAGGGGTATGGTGTCCCGTGCCCTGTGGCTTGCCCGAACATGTACCTGCCATGTCCAACACTATCGGGTGGGTCACTTTTCGGTGACGCCCTTGCCTCCCCGGGACACGCACCGTGAACGCTGTCACCTTCTCCCTCAGGGGGTATCTCATTCAGTGGAGGTAGGTAGGGTAGGAATCGGATGGCAGGAGGCAGCAGACACCAACCATCAGATTCAGATGATATTCTGTAAAGGCACGGGTGCACGATATCGGTGGACGGAAAGAAAGCAGTACCATCGGAGCGACACAGATCCAGTCTATATGCCGTCATTGTGTTGATAAAAACATTGCCATTTCGTCATCCGGTGAGCAGACGTGGACAGCAAGCAGCCTGGCCGGGCCTGGCCGTCATTTCCATTCGTGCCTTTCCCCTTCTACGGATACTTCTTCCCACCTCGATGCTGCAGACACGATAGGAAAGTACCCCACACGCCCCCTCGTCCTTCCGCACCGCCACAGCAGCCAGAAACCCGCTCTTGCCATCCCAAGGTCCCCAAAACGTGGGTCGCACCTGCTGTTCAGTGGGTTTGCGCCTCGCTTACCCTCGTCCGTTGGTCCCCCCTGCTCACCAAGAGGGAAAAAAATATTTGTATTTGAGGTCGCGCGGCTCGAGCCATCCCTTTCCTCTCTCCTTTCCCTCCACATCACAACTTCAAGATCCTGTGTCACCGCGCAACGCAACGTCGTCTGTCTACTTTTTTCAAGCTTTCTAGGGCACCAAGCTACCCTGAGAAAATTCCCCCTCATTGTTTCAGAGTTCAACTTCACCGAACTTCAGTTCTTCATCAATCCGAATCTTCGTTCCTGTCACCGGGTCCAAGTTCGCACGTCATCTGTTATCACGCACTTCCACCAGAACGCAGCCCAAACCACCTAAGCTCCCATCTCCATCTGCCAGACCAACACCGCCAAAATGTCTGCTGTCGCCGAGAAGGTTTCTGAGGCCGTCAATGACGTTACCAATGCTCTGAGCAATGCCACTATCTCCGACAAGGCCGCCGATAAGCCTGCCGCCAACAACGATGCCGTCCTCGCTAGCGCTGCTGAGGGCCGTCGTCTCTACATCGGCAACCTGGCCTACGCGACAACGGAGGGGGAGTTGAAGGAGTTCTTCAAGGGTTACCTTGTGTAAGTTTCCGCGACTCTCATCATGATGATGATGTCTGTCTACCCTCGTTAGCCCCTGCAGCTTCTATCGAAAGCCCGCTCCTGGGGTGCTGCACCTTTCCCAGGGAGCCTCCCCCCCCTACATGCACTGCCATGCACAGCTTCATTCCGTCTTCTCGTTCGAGTTGCACCGCATCGACGCTGGGGTCGGCATCGTGGCGTTCACTTTTTACTCGTTGCCTAGACCGCCTCGGTCCGCTGTCACGATGCTGTAGCGTGGCCTCTCCTCCTTCATCGGCCCCGCCAATCCCCACCCACTTGCGTCACGCATGCCAGCTCATACTGACCCGCCTTTTTTCACAGCGAGTCCGTCTCCATTCCCAAGAACCCTCGCACCGACCGCCCGGTTGGCTACGCCTTCGTCGACCTTTCCACTCCTTCTGAGGCCGAGCGCGCCATCTCTGAACTTTCCGGCAAGGAGATCCTCGAGCGTAAGGTCTCGGTTCAGCTTGCCCGCAAGCCCGAACCCGCTGGAGAGAAGACCGAGGGTGCCAATGGCGAGGGTGCCGGCGAGGGCAACCGCCGCCGCGCCTCCGGCCGTGGCCGTGGACGTGGCCGTGGTCGCGGTGGACGTGGTGCCCGTGGTGGCCGTGTGAGTCACATCTTATGCCCTCCTGACCGTACAAACTACTGACAATGCATAGGAGGACGGCGCCCCTGCTGAGGGTGCTGCCGCCGAGGCTCCTGCTGGCGCTCCTCCCTCCACTGAGGTCCTTCCTCTGACTGACGCCACCAACAAGGACGCCAAGAGCGATGGCGAGAAGCCTGGCCAGGCTCGTGCTCCCCGTGAGCGCCGCGAGCGTGGCCCCCCTGCCGATGGCATCGCCTCCAAGACCAAGGTCATGGTCGCCAACCTGCCTTACGACCTGACTGAGGAGAAGGTTGGTTTCCTGCTTTGCACTTTATACTTGACCCTCGGCTGACACGTTTACAATAGCTCAAGGAGCTCTTCGCTGCTTACGAGCCTTCTTCTGCCAAGATCGCCCTCCGCCCCATCCCCCGCTTCATGATCAAGAAGCTTCAGGCCCGCGGCGAGCCTCGCAAGGGTCGTGGTTTCGGTTTCGTCACCCTTGCCTCCGAGGAGCTCCAGCAGAAGGCTGTTTCCGAGATGAACGGCAAGGAGATCGAGGGCCGTGAGATCGCTGTCAAGGTTGCTATTGACAGCCCGGACAAGACCGACGAGGAGGCCAACGCTCCCACGGAGGAGACCAAGGAGGAAACCAAGGTCAACGGCACTGGTGCCACGGAGGCCGCGGCTGTTCCTGCTGCCACTACTGCCCCTGCCACTACTGCCTAAATGTAGGAGACCAACCTACAGCCCCGGCAACGTGTCTCTGAGCCAACATTCGGAGATGCTGCTTTTACGAGCTTCATGATGCGGTGCCCGCTACGACGATTTCAATTTTTTTTTTGGAAGTGCACCCCCGCCAAAGACGGGTTGCCAAACTACATCTACGCCTGCCTTCTGACCGGAGTCGCTCTCGGTAGATAGGGCAAACAAGATGTTCAGGGCTGCCCCATCCCTAAACTAATACACATGATCTTACCGGCCACCTCTCTGTATTTGTTACCTAACCTCCATTTTCTCCGTCACCCGATGCTGGGTTGTACAGTAGCTTTAGCTGGAGGCGGGTTGGAAGGAAGAGGAAAAGTTCGGCGCAAAAACGAATTAAATCGGGTAGCTTTTTGCAGTTAAAATGGAAGGCGGTGCATCACCAAAAAAAGATGAAAAAAGTGTGGTTGTTGTCTCCCGCAAACAGTGATAACATTATGTGATGTACGACGACGACGACGAGACATTCAAACAAGCTCTGTAAACTGCGCCTCCAAGGTGTTCCGCTGCGCATGGTGGATGGGCCATGCAGACAGAGAAAGGTGTCTGGCGCGTGTGTTCCTTGGGGTATGGCTCGCATGACTGCTCAGTGGGAGCATGTGTTTGGTTTCAGTGGCGCATTTGGGTGGTTGCATAACGGTTATTGGATAACAGTACCAGAGCCCCCAAAAGCCAAGTGTCCCAGAACGTAGTCTGGAACCTATTGTCGTGTTCGAGTCTCCAACAGGACCCCATGAAATGTTGCTGCCCCCCCTGTCTTTGGACCATACCTGGCGAACTTACAGCTGTATGGTGTCTGTTTATTGAAACTTTAGAATGCATGGCTTCTTTTCAAGAGATGCGTCACTGAACTGTACAAATCTGGGCTTGACGGATTGAAAGCGATGTTATAGTCTGCGTGTCGCTTGCTGACCCAAAAAAGCAATACGAATACACTAAAGCCAGAGCAGGGCAAGCGTGAAAGGCCCAGACAGACACGCACACAGACTCCCCGCACCCTAGTCCGGAGCCAGCAAACCCCTTATCGGGCATCAGGAGAGCCCCTCCACAGTTTCTTGCTGCGACATCACCCAACATCTTTGATTCAACGCTCCACCGCCAGGCCCTTCTTTTTTTATTTTTCGCTCATTAACACAGCTGAATACTTCCCACGATGGCTTCCAAGGCCATGTGGGAGGTTGATCCCGAGACGCGAGCCAAGGTAGGTTCTTTTGGGCGTCGTATGGCTGATTGCGACCGCGTGGCCTTCTGCTAACCCCCCTTCGCCTCTCAGCTGGCCGCGATCCAGAAGGAGGCTAAGAACAACGTCTGCTGCGACTGCAACGCCCCGTCACCGCAATGGGCTTCCCCCAAGTTCGGCATCTTCATCTGCCTGTCATGCGCCGGCGTCCACCGCGGTCTCGGCGTGCACATCTCTTTCGTACGCAGCATCTCCATGGACGCATTCAAGCAGGTCGAGATCGAGCGGATGCGCCTCGGCGGCAACGAGAACTGGCGAAACTTTTTTGAGCAGCACGAGGACACCAAGATGAGGGGAATAACATGGGACGACGCGACGATCGCCGAGCGATACAGCGGCGAGGTGGGCGACGAGTGGAAAGAAAGGCTCTCGGCCAAGGTCGAGGGAAGGGAGTACGTCCCGGGCGAGAAGAAGCCTGCGCCAGCGGCGGCGCCGAAGCCCGTCAGTCGGACAGGCACGCCGCTAGGCAGCACGAACAGCCGTTCGGCCAGCCCCGGTGGTAAGGTCAAGGTGGACGACAAATACTTCTCCAAACTCGGCGCCGAAAACGCATCCCGGCCCGACGACTTGCCGCCCAGCCAGGGAGGCAAGTACGCGGGCTTCGGTAGCAGCCCCATGCCCGAGAAGAAGGACACTGGCATCCCGACCGTCGACGATTTACAAAAGGACCCAGTGGCCGCTCTGACCAAGGGATTCGGTTGGTTCACAAGCACGGTGTCCAAGACGGCCAAGACGGTGAACGATGGCTACATTCAGCCCACAGCGAAACAGGTGGGTGACTCTTCTATCCTATCTCCGCCCGCGCCGGTCCGGACGAAGAACTCTGGACTAATCAGGCGGCCTCCTTGAACAGCTGGCCGAGTCCGACTTTGCGAAGCAGGCGCAGCGCGTCGCTCAGCAAGGCGCTCGCAACGCCCAGGACGGCTTCAACCGGTTTGTCGAGGGCGGGCCCAGCAACGGCGGCGGCAGCAGTCACGGCGGCGCATACAGGCAGGTACCGCTGGACGAGAGCAAGAAGGACTTTTGGGATAGCTTCAGCAGCCTTGCGGACCAGAGGCAGGGGAACAGCAGCAGCTCGATCGGAACCGCTGCTATGGGCAAGGGCGGCAAGACGGGCGGTGCTGCGGCGCCTGCGGCGAAGAAGGATAACGACGGTTGGGATGACTGGTGAAGCGTGTGAGGGGGTCGTTTGTCGGTGACAAGGTGGCGAATGCTGGGTTTGGGTGACTGATGGTCGTGCTCTGGCAGGCCTGCGTGTCATGGCCTGCGTGTCATAGAATATCAATTTGGAGCTGCAATTTTCACTTGTTTAGGCACTGGAGATGCTGTTTGGTAGCATTGCAACCGAGGAAAGGTTGGTCATGGCTGTTGATCCTGCGCGGGCCTGCCCTGTCACCATGTTAAGCACCATTGCGACAAGTATCGTCGGAAGTTTTGAAAGCCAGAGTGTCTTCGGGCACGGACGCGCCACCCAAACATTGAAGAAGGATATATAGCCGTATGTATATACGTAGGTAGTATGTGCACGCAAGCCTGTGTCTCGCTTTTCTGCGTGACCGAAAAGGGCAAGGTGGGGGCGGCGACCCGAGGTTAGCCGGTATCGCTATGGTGGGCGGCGGACCTATTTTCCCCAGTGACGACACGGACGGAAGAACCTCCAAATTCCTAGATTCCCGAATTGCCAAAAGGAACCCCCTCCGCACATCAACACCGGGCCATTGAAGCAGCGCACAGCTCACCATGTCCGCCCTCAGGATTCTCGTACCCGTGAAGCGGGTTATTGACTATGCTGTACGTCTTCCCCCCCAACGCAGTCCAGAGCTTTTTGCGTCACCTCCCACCCGGAACAGCATTGGCTTGTGATCGGTGTAGCTGACGGGGAGCCGACACCCAATAACAGGTCAAGCCCCGCGTCAACAAGGCCCAGACGGGCGTCGAAACGGCCGGTGTCAAGCACTCGATGAACCCATTTGACGAGCTCTCGGTCGAGGAGTCGGTACGCATCCGCGAGAAAAAGCGCGCGCCCGGTGGCGTCGAGGACATCACCGTCATCTCGGCGGGGCCGCCCAAGGCCGTTGACGTGCTGCGGACCGCCATGGCCATGGGCGCCGACCGCGCAATTCACGTCGAGACGAAGGAGGGCGACGACCTCGAGCCGCTGAGTGTCGCGAAGCTGCTGCGCAAGGCCGCCGAGGAACACAAGAGCAACCTCGTCATCCTCGGCAAGCAGAGCATCGACGACGACGCGAACCAGACTGGCCAGATGCTGGCCGGCCTCCTGGGCTGGTCGCAGGCGACGTCGGCAAGCGTCGTCCAGTTCGGCGAGGGGGACAGCGTCAGCGTCACGCGCGAGGTCGACGGCGGCGTCGAGACGGTCAAGGGGAAGCTGCCGATGGTCATCACGACGGACCTGAGGCTCAACGAGCCGCGGTACGCGAGCTTGCCGAATATCATGAAGGCCAAGAAGAAGCCGCTTGAGAAGAAGAAGCTGGCCGACTACGGCATCGGGGCTGAAAAGCGGTTGAAGGTGCTCAAGGTTACAGGTGAGTCGCGCGTGGTCGGTCCCACATCGCCCTCCCTGCCAAGGGAGTGGTCATTGCTGCTGCTGCTACTATTGTTATTTTTACCGGCGAAAGCCGGACCGGTAAAGAATTGTTTTGCTGACCGTTGCCTACAGAGCCTCCCGTGCGGCAGGGTGGTGGCAAGGTCGAGGATGTCGACGGCCTCGTTGCGAAGCTCAAGGAGCTCGGTGCCTTGTAAAGGGCGTGTAATGGCCTGTACCAGTACGAAAAGACTCTTTGTTGGCAATAGACGCGTTTCAGATGCAGGCTTCTTGGCCGTCCAGACGTGATTGGAAAGAGAGGAGGTCGTCGGGAATGTGTCGCATCGTTGCGTCGCCGCTCACCCAGTCACCCAGTAAAGTCGAGGGCTGTGGACTTCTGTTGGTACTTGGTGGTGGCAAAGCCTGCTAGTCTTTAGGATGCACGATATCCATGGAAGGCTCAAGGGGGAGACGTTGATTGTTGTGCCCACGGTGGTTCTGACTTGTTGCCAGGTGCGCTGTACGTTGCTCAAGCAAAGTCTTGGCCTTTTGCATGAAGGGTTACTCGTTGTCCTTGCCACTCGATTGATCACCGATCGGTAAACTTCTGCCACCTTAAAGTTGACTTAGAACGGGTGCTGACAGACTGCTAGAAGTTCAGACGAAAAGGCAAAGATGGCCATGCTATGTGCATCATCTGTGACTAACCTCTTCGTGCGAGCCTGGCAGATATTCTCAGCATCTACACCCACCTTTTCATATCAATTTGGCAGCGATATCTGTCAGTCATAGTTCACATTCGGGCGGCCGTGACTAATTCGGAAGATGCACGCGCATGGGAGACAGTTTGTAAGAGGATCGGACGGAAGCCAACCGATGATTCGCTACCCAGCGAAACATGGCAAATGCGCATTTTGATCCCAAGGTACCGAGAAGGGTGCTGCCCACCGCACTGGAACCCGGGAGACAAGGTGATGGGCACGTCTGCTGAGCGGATTAGGCAAGCGAGTTGGAGAGACGAGGATATGGTTTTCATGGGAGGTTTCCGGCCCATTATTGTCGCGGAGGTTTGCCCTGTCTGCGACTCTCTTTTTCTCCAGACGATTGTGGTCGAGCCCACGAAAGTTTTCACACGAGCAGGGCTCACTTGAGCGGCATTTTCATTGTTCGTCGCCTCGTCTGCCTCCACCGTGCGTGGGACTCGGGAGACGAGGTCCGACTCACCGCCCTCACACCTTGCTGTACGAGGACCCGCCCGCCGCTGCATCAAAGTCCATGGCCTCCTGCAAACCGACGATGCTAAACAGTTTCCTGGGCGAGAAGTCCGATTTCGTCCCTACCTTGCCCGTCTCCTTCAGCCTCACCAGCGACTCGCGAATAGCTTCGTACGCCGGCGCGATGGCCGCGAACGGCACGATCATCATCCGGTACCCGAGTGCCTTGGCCTCGGTCGCCGTCCACGACGGCGTGGCGCCGTGCTCGACCATGTTGAGCAGCACGGGCGTCGGCCTCAGCGTCTCGCAGGCCTCCTTGGCCTCCTCGGCGGTCGTTACACCCTCGAGGAACGCGACGTCCGCCCCAGCGGCGACGGCGGCCTTCAGCCTGGCCATGGCCGCGCCGAAGCCGTGCGTCTGGATGGCGTCCGTCCTGGCGATGACGACGATGTCGGAGCCGATCCTCTGGCGGGCGAGGGTCGCGGCGCGGATGCGCGCGACAAAGGTCTCGACGTCGACGACCTGCTTGCCCGTGAGGTGGCCGCAGCGCTTCGTCTGGACCTGGTCTTCGATGTGCAGGCCGGCGACGCCGCTCTGGGCGTACTGCGTCACGGTGCGGGCGACCATGTTGGGGCCGCCGAAGCCCGTGTCGGCGTCGGCGACCAGGGGGACGGAGGGGTCGAGGTTGGCCATCATTTCGGCGTGGGAGCGCATGTCGTCCAGGGTCGCGAAGCCGAGGTCGGGGAGACCGAGCTTAGAGGCGGATGTTCCTGCACCGGTCTGGACGTGTCTATGTTAGGTTCGTCATAGATGAGTAATCGAAACGAGGGGAGGTGATCAAAAGCCAAAAGTGGTGAGTGACGGGGGCGAAGACGAGTCAAGGCCGTACGTACCATGTAGAGGCCGTCGAAGCCGACCTCGAGCGCGATCCTGGCGCTGAAGCCGTCGTAGACGCACGGCAGGAGGAGCAAGTCGTCCGTCGCGCCGAGGCGCTGCCTCAGCTTCGTCGCGGCCGAGACCGGGGCCGAGGTGATGTTGTTACTCGACGGCATCTCGACGTTTGATCCCTTTCGGTATTAGAGTTCAACACTGCTTGATGCCGAGACGGGTAACCCGAGTCAAGTTTCTAGATCAGTCCGTCGACGAGGGGTGTCTAGATGCTTCGGGCGATGAACGAAGGGTTATCCCGAGCACTTCTTTCGGCCTCTTTAGGGGGGACGGGTTCTGCTGGTTGAGAGCGAGTTTGTTCCCTTCTCGAAAGAAGGACCGCCAGACCCATCATTTATACGGGAGGCAATGATGATGCCTCCCATGACGCAAGAGCCGTGTACATATTGTTCCCACCTCCACATTGTGGTCCTCTTTTGGGGTAATGGGTCTCCATCCAGCTCGCTGTTCGGACATTTCAAGAACGGCACGGCAATGCTCGTGTGGTAGGGGTCGGGGGGGGGGGGCTGACTCTATTTCCACAACTGGCCACTCATAGCCCTCGACGTCTGTTGGGGGCCAAAAAGGCTCTCTCGACTCTCTCGACGGAAGGGCGGGGGTTCTGTGGAGTGGAGGAGAGCCGGGTAGACAGACCGATTACAAAGCGCACTTATTAGTTAAGTACAGTGGCGATACTGCCTTGATGTCCCGATGACGAAGAGTTGATCTGGGATATTCGACCGGAACACGTTGTTTAGGCCAAACCAGTCGCGACTTTAGCTGCCGTCGTTATGAATTGGGATCACATCGTCGCAAGACTAAAGGAGTGGAATGCCATTGCAGGGTTGTATGGTGGGGATCGTTATAATATATGCGGGCAGTGAATGCGCAGCGTGATGGGCATCTAGATCAGTGGTTCAACGCTGGGCGGTGCGTATGTGACCCGTAACCCAAGCTGAGCATTTATACACGTGTTCCCTTGGCCGGGTAGCGTTCGTTGATGGAGACTCTGAGTTTGCCCTTGGAGCTAACACTGTTGTGTTGATGGTGGGAGCTAGAGCCACGGGCTTGTACCTGCCCCAAGGGGGCGGGTGTTTTAGACTACCTGGGGCCTGTCACTGCAGTATATTCCCCTTTCGTGATATCATTATTGTGGCAATCATCGAAATAGAAGCTGCTCTTACTACTCCTCCGAAACACTCGTAGTAGTTGCGACTGGTCACGCAGAACAGGTACAGAAGGTTGCGGCGGTATTGTTGATTCCAGAGCCGGCCGCGGCCCCCCACCCCCGGCGGCTGGCCGACTCAGAACCCGGAGTCGGTGCTGTGAGCCGTCCAATGACATGCTATATCCAAAACAGCCTCGGCATCGCCAGGTGACGACGGCACCAGGCTTGTCAGCCCGGAGACCGTGTTTTTCCCAGCCATTATTTCCGTCGACGAAGATGACATTTGCTCCCTTGTCATGCCGTGTATGCCTGCCCCAAGCAGCGATCGCAGCCCTCTCGCCTCTTAGAGTTTGGTTTGAATGTTCAAAGGCGCACGGGCGCCGAGTGTTGGCGTTATTGACTTTCGAGACTGGAAACATTGGAAAGTATCTCAGCCAGCTTGACACAGGGCAACAAACCAAGCCCGGGCTGTACCGGGCGTCCTGGTCACGAAGCTCGTTGTCGGGACATCTTTTTTATGCTTTCCGGCTTGCGGGGACATCGGTTGTGCTTGTTTAAACATTTCCCACATGCTTGCCGGTTCAGCGTACGGAAGGGGGGGGCGGGAGGGAAAGCCTAACGAGAGATATATCTTGGGGGTCGGGACCATGGTCTTTTGGTTCTTCCCCTCCCCCTCCCTCTCCCCCTCGAGGAACATTTACTTGCCTGAGTTTATGTGTATGTGTGTATGCTCCTTACCTGTCCTCAACGACTTGACAAACGAACCGCATTAGTGAAGACGGCAGCCTCTCCTCGTCTCACCTTACACAGACATCCTGCTTTTGGCGTCCCTCTGTTTCTTTCAGGAAACTCATCTCTCGCATGCTACCGAATAAACATACTCCGCCACCATGGACCGAAACCCCCCTTCGGACAAAAATTGCTCTGTCAACACGGCCGAAAATGCCTCGACCGAACCGACGCTGCCCTTGCCGTCGTCTCCAAGCAATATGACGCCTGACGAGGCGGTTATGGCCCGTCCCGAGTGGCGAGCGGCCGAGAAGTCGCTGGTCAGGAAGCTGGATATGACGCTCATGCCCGTCATCTGGACTCTGTACCTGTTCAACTACCTCGACCGGAACAACCTCGCGTATGGTGAATCCCCTGGCCTCTTCGGAAGCGGTCCGTATCTTGGGGGGACGTGGAAGAAGAATGTCGAAGGCTGACATGCGGACGGGTGAACAGGCAGGCGAAGCTGGTCAGTTTCGAAAAGGATCTGGGACTCGTGGGGAGCCAGTTCAACGTAGCGGTCTCGATTTTCAACATTGGGTAAGCCCCCCCGGCCCCGGGCTTGGGACCCTTCTCTTGTTCCGACCATGAATCGCTGCTGATTCCGGGTGCAGGTACATGGCCGCCCAGCTGCCGTCCAACATGCTCCTCACACGCGCCCGGCCCAGCATCTACATCCCGTGCTGCGTACTCGCGTGGTCGTGTGTGTCGGCGGCGACGGCGGCAGCCAAGAGCTTCGGCAGTCTCGTCGCCATCCGCATCATGCTCGGCCTCGTCGAGGCTCCCTTCTTCCCGGGTGTAAGTCACGCACGCCGCCCGCCCCCCACCATCAGCAACTGACAACCCACGCTTCTCGCCAGATCTTTTACATCCTCTCCTGCTGGTACACCCAGAAGGAGATCGCCTTCCGCACGGCGGTCCTCTATTCGGGCATGCTCGTGGCGACGGCTTTCTCGGGCCTCATCGCGGCCGCCGTCTTCGCGCACCTCGACGGCGCGCACGGGCTGGCCGGGTGGCAGTGGCTGTTCATCATCGGTATATTTCCCTGCTTTGCTCAATATCCCTTTTCTACCGATAGACTGTTTTCAGATCAGTATATCTAACCCCTACTTGTAACAGAGGGAGCGGGGAGCTTCGCGTCGGCCTTCACGGCGTTCCTGTTCCTGCCGGATTACATCGGGTCCAAGACAGGCGTGTGCTCGTGGCTCATGACGGACGAGGAGCTGCTGGTCGCCGCGCAGCGGATGGACGCCGACAGGGTGTCGGTGCCGCAGGAGAAGGGCACGGTGTGGAACGGGTTGAGCCTCGCGGTGAAGGACGTGAGGACATGGATTTTTGTGAGTTGGCCTCCTTGGCTCCCGTCGACACCTTTGTTCATCTCCGAGGGAGGTCGGACTAACACGACCAGGTCTGCATGCAAGCCTTCTACCTCTCCTCCCACGGGCTCAACAGCTTCTTCCCTACCATCGTGCAAGGCTTCCGCCTCGGCTCCAACACCGTCACCCTCCTGCTTACGGCCCCGCCGTATCTCGTTGCCGCGGCCGTCGCCCTCTGCGTCGCCGTGTCCTCGGACCGGCGGGCTGAGCGCGGGATGCATATCATCGGCCCCGTGTGCGCCGCCATAGTGGGCTTCGTCATCACCGCCGCGACGACGAACCGCCCGGCGCGATACTTTGCCAGCTTCCTGTACCTCCCCGGCGCCTTCGCGTCGACAGGGCTGATTTTCAGCTGGGCCGGGAGCGTGTTGGGCCAGACGCCAGAGAAGAGGGCGGCTGCGACGGCCATCGTCTGCCTGCTGGCGCAGTTCGGTAACATCTGGAGCCCGTACTTCTTCAGGCCCGAGGACAGCCCGAGATACCTGCTCGCCTTCTTCCTGATGCTCGGCTTCTCGGGCCTCTGCATCGGGACGGTGTTCCTGATGAGGCGCATGCTGGGGAGGGCGAACCAGAGAATGCTTGACGAGGCGGCGGCGACGGGCAGGAGGGTCCGGCTCTATATTCTTTGAAATGACCCAGACATTCTCGACTGGTACCACAACATGCGGTCTAGGAAAATATTGGCGCTGGTGATGTAAATGAAGCATGATGGTGGCCCGCGTTCGCTTGAAGTGCTGGACAGGTGCGTGCCGTTGAACCATCTCACTCTGCTGTAGCAGCGGTTTCTCTTCCAGTTCCTGACATTGATTTAGGAGTGACTTCGGGCCAAAACGAGGCGCCGATAACCCGAACAACGCGATATGTTTGCGGTAGTCGTTGAAAGACCAGCGAAGAAACGGTGGCTCCACACAGACGCGTGGATAAAATGTCAATCGAATCGCTTGATTGAGATTGCGGGCGACCTGACGTTGAGTTGACCACCTCACTTGAGTGGTCACGCTGTCGTCTTGGGGCGAGGTACAGTTCCGTTTGAGCACTGATCGGACTTCTACCGGCCAGCAAACATTGTGTCCCTTTTTTTTTTTT
Source organism: Colletotrichum echinochloae (assembly GCA_016618095.1). Classification (NCBI taxonomy): domain Eukaryota; kingdom Fungi; phylum Ascomycota; class Sordariomycetes; order Glomerellales; family Glomerellaceae; genus Colletotrichum; species Colletotrichum echinochloae. Next base: position 3,394,242 of record JADEZT010000001.1, on the reverse strand, counting down.
TTTTCAACTGCATAATGGCCGTGACACTGCTGAATACGAGACCATGCAGAAGCATTCTTGGATGCAAGCAAGCGTCTCGGCCGGTTAGGTGCCAACACTGCGAGAGTGCATGTGAAGCCATCTGGTGGCCGGGACCTGCAGTCAAGGCCATATCTCGGACAAGGTTTCCATCCGTCTTCTTCTCCCTCAAGTCAGAAGTCGCAAGATCGAGATGTGGTGGGGACGCTGCTGCCGGTCAGTCGTGTTGGCACTGGATGCTCAAAGCTTGTCGGATAACGCAGTAGAGCCATTGGAGGAACGAGGCAGACCGCCTGGTCCTGGTCCTGGTCCTGGCCCGGGGTTTCCGAGGGGATGGTGCAGCATGGGTTCGGCACGCACTCTTGCCTCCTCTCAAAGACTGATAACAGGGACACCGACTCGAGTCGGTGAAAGCAGAGTTGAAAGGATCTCCGACGCCGCCCCTCCGGTTTTGGGTTGGCGGGTGGGTAAGGGGGGCAAGGCTTGGTGGATGCACCTATGCGATTATGCAGGGAAGCCCCAGCGCTATGCATTGCGACCATGTAGATAGAGTGCACGGGTGGGGAGGAGCTCCGAGCACGGCGGATCTTGGAGGGGCGGAGACAGATAGATATTTGTCGCCTAACTCTAACATTGCGTCAATTTCCTATTGTACTGTGTAGCAAAGTGATGAATGAAAAACTTTCATGGGGGGGTTAGGAAAACAAGTATTGCAGCGTGTCTGACAGCGGCAGAGCCTGTACTAGGGCTCAGGGCTTCTTTGCACCGCCAAATGCCGACTCAATGGCATGGCGAGACTTAGCCGTGCCACCAGCGCTGGTGATGTAATGTTCGATCAAACAGGGCTGATAAGAGCTGGGGAAGGGTGACTTAAGGGCGAATTACCTTTACCACGACGTGCCGGAGTAGCTGGGTGAATTATGTAATGCCCCGCGATAAGGAACGTCGGTGGCGGTGGACGGGTGCCCTTCTGCTGGGGGGGGGGGGGGGAGGTTGACAAGTTCAGTTTGTCACCAGCGCCCATTTCTCGATGGCGAGGGTTTCCCTTGTACTTCAAGAAGCACCGCCCACCCCTGCGAATGGAGCCCACCCAATGACGAGCTGCTCAAAAAAAAATTTGCCTGATTATCCCCAGCACTGTTGCTGGTTGTGACCTACCACCTGCCCATAACACTTAGGACGGAGACGCCTAGGAGGGAGGTCCGCGCTCTGGGAAGCAGGAGTCTCGCCCCGTTTGCTGCTTGTGAAGGGGGTGTGCCAGCGCTCGTGCCCCTTATTTTTCTACCCGATCTTTCGCCCGCCTATTTGTTCGTCTTCTCTTTTCCTTTCTTCTTTTTTTTTTTTTTAACCCTCTGCCCTCGACCAAAAATCCTGCCACACCAACCAAACCTGTCACAGAATATCTCCGGCCATCATCCCTCCAACTCTACCAATAACTCGTTTCCGAGTAAAATCCACTACTTTTTTTCTACTGATTGATCCTTTGCAAGCTGCCCTTATGAACGGGCGTCCTTCAGTCTTCACCTCTCAGGTACGTTGAGCTACTATTGATTTTTTCTTTCTCTTGTCTCTGTGCCCGAATGCGGTTGGGGTAGGTCCTGGACTCACGGTCTTCGTGATACCTTCCCCGACCCCGCTGTCAAACTCTGTCTCATGCTGGTGCCCATAGCCCAATTGAGGCTACCGGGTCCTGCTTGTACATACATGGCATTGCTTCTTCTACTCCTTTCCAAACTTTGAAAAAAAAAACCGGTTGCTGACTCGTTGTCATTAGGATTATCTCTCAGGTTAGCATAATGCCCTTGGTTGACTCACCGCCCCTCCGTGAGAACACAGACTGACCATGTCCCCACAACAGACCACTTGTGGAAGGCTGCCAGCCCATAAAGTGTCTATCCAAACAACCTGCAACCAACTCTATCTAGTCACTTCCTCAAAAAACTAGCCAACATGTTCTCCCGATTGGCTACCTTCTCCAAGCCCGCGGCCAAGGGTGCCGCCGGGTTGAGCTCCGGCCTCCGAGTTCAGACCCGATTCCTCTCCGGCCAGGCCGCTGGCAGCAAGGGCCGCAAGATGCCCGCCACCCAGACCCGCGCTACCAGCCCCGTCAGCAACCTCGACGCCACACTCACCATCCGAGTATGTCACCATTGAGACGCCTTCCCCTTGCTGTAGACGAATGCTTGCTGACACGGTGACTCGCAGGATGGCCCCGTCTTCTCCGGCCGTGCTTTCGGAGCCAACTCGAACATCTCGGGCGAGGCCGTCTTCACCACCTCCCTCGTGGGATACCCCGAGTCTATGACCGACCCCTCGTACCGTGGCCAGATTTTGGTCTTCACTCAGCCCCTGATAGGCAACTACGGTGTACCCTCCAACCAGAGGGACCAGTGGAACCTCCTCAAGTACTTTGAGTCCCCCCACATCCAGTGCGCCGGTGTTGTCGTCGCCGACGTCGCCGAGCAGTACAGCCACTGGACCGCCGTTGAGAGCCTGGGCAACTGGTGCGCCCGTGAGGGTGTGCCCGCCATCTCCGGCGTCGACACCCGTGAGATCGTCACCTACCTCCGTGAGCAGGGTTCGTCCCTCGCTAGGATTACCACTGGTGACGAGTACGACGCCGACGAGGACGAGAGCTTCATCGACCCCGGCGCCATCAACCTGGTCAAGCGCGTCAGCACAAAGGCTCCCTTCGTGGTCGAGTCCCCCGGCGCCCGCTTCCACGTTGCCCTGATCGACTGCGGTGTCAAGGAGAACATTCTCCGCAGCCTCGTCAGCCGTGGCGCCTCCGTCACCGTATTCCCCTACAACTACCCCATCCACAAGGTTGCCAACAACTTTGATGGTGTCTTCATCTCCAACGGCCCTGGTGACCCGACCCATTGCCAGGAGACCATTTACAACCTTGCCCGCCTCATGGAGACCTCCCCCGTCCCCATCATGGGAATCTGCCTCGGCCACCAGCTTCTCGCCCTGGCCGTCGGCGCCCGCACCATCAAGCTGAAGTACGGCAACCGCGCCCATAACATCCCCGCCCTCGACTTGACCACCGGCCAGTGCCACATCACCAGCCAGAACCACGGATACGCCGTTGACTCGTCGACCCTCCCCAGCGAATTCAAGGAGTACTTTGTCAACCTCAACGACGGCTCCAACGAGGGCATGATGCACAAGACCCGCCCTATCTTCTCGACCCAGTTCCACCCCGAGGCCAAGGGCGGCCCCATGGACAGCTCCTACCTCTTCGACAAGTACATCCAGAATGTTCAGTTCTTCAAGGACAGCGAGAAGATTTTCAAGGACAACCGCCCCACGCAGCTCATGCTCGACATTCTCAGCAAGGAGCGTGTCGGCGTCGAGCCCACCACCCTCGCCGCGGCTGCTTGAATGTGTTGTGATGGTGTAGTCTAGTAGAACGGATGCTTTTGCAAATTGGGGTTTCCGGGTTTCATAGGTAGTCTAGGAGTGTCGCGGTTTGGTATCAGGGTCTTTGGGATATGAACACCAGGCAGACAACGATGGTTCTTCCCCACCCTTTTTTTTTCTTATTACAGTTCAATAGCAGCTCAAATGAAAGCTACTTCCCCCAAAAATTGAAAGGTTCAATATTCATCATTGGGTTCCTCCGCTCTTTCCCCGTGTCTTACGCTAGGTACCTAGGGTCTGATATGCAACTGCCAATAGCAGTAAAGGAACAGCGTCCCGACTACCTAAGGCGGAAGGGAAGTCATGAAGGAGCTTCCGCCGACGTATGCATGTTGAGTCACCAAATCGAACCTCCATCTCGCAACCACAGGCAAACACATTCGAAACAGTATACTGGCGCCTTTATCCTTTTGTTTTGGACGTGTCTCCCACTCTTATCATCAAACCTCTCTTACTTTGTATCAACGCAGCAATCACGAAATTCTTCCACCATCGTCGCCATGGCCGACCCGAAAGGCGACTCGCCTGACAAAGTAGATGAAGAATGGGCGCTAGAACCGCAATGGCAAGAGGAAGAACAGGCATGGCCGGATGCAGAAGCTGAGCTTGGTATCAGCTTGGAAAGGCCTGAGCCGCCTTCAGTAGGCATACAGGCGTCTATCTCTGATATGAGCCTACAATGTCTCGGGCACCTCGTGCGACAAAATTATCTATCTGGCGCGCTACATTATCAGAACCCCGAGGATCAAACTCCAGGCTGCCAAACTCGGTCGTCGACTGGACATACGCCAGGACAGCAACCCCAAACCTCCCAACACTTTCTGGCTACGCCGATTGCGCTTCAACAGCCGTTGCCGACATCGCATCTCGCCCGCCCTCCGTTTCTATTTGATGACAACCTGGAGTACCTATCTGTCCAGGGAAACTACACCGACTCTGTCCCGGAGTCTTCTGCACAAGAGCAGACCGATCTCGGGACACATCAGACACAGGCTTCAGCACCTTTTCAAGATGCAGGGGCTTTTCAAGGTGCAGAGCCTTTCCAAGATGCAGAGCCTTTCCAAGATGCAGGGCTTTCACAAGGCGCTTGGCCCCTACAAGATCCGCCGCAACAGGAATGGATAGTATGGCCTTCACAAGAAGCTAGAGGTCTAATGGGCTCTCTTGGAACTAATATCGAAAACCTGATGATCGGTGTCGGCGGGTGCACTCGTAGCGGAAAATCCACCCTCGCATCGCATCTCAAGTCATTATTCCAATTCAATGCAAGGGATGAGAACAGGGTCGTTGTGATATCGCAAAACGCTTATCTCCTTCCCACCGAAGAGTGTCCTTTGACGGCTCAGGGCGGAACGAATGTAAGGCACAAGGATTGCTTGCAGGCAGTGGACTAGGCCTCTCTGCTTCAAGATGTCAAAAGAGCTGCAGCAGGTATTTTAATTCCTGATCCACTCTGCGACAAAACCACAACGGTTCCCTGCAGTATAGACCTTGGGCGAATCAAGACAGAAGAAAAGTGCCAGAACATCTTCCAGAGCACTTTGCGAGGCGCGACAAAAAGCTGGACAGAACACTTTTGCTGCCAACCCCACGCACATGATAACCGAACGCATCCAGCTCAATTGATAATAGTCGAGGGTTTTCTCATGAGCATAGACTACGACTGGATCCTGCGGTGCGAGAACTCATCAGACCTGGCGCATGGCACGCAAGCGCAACAATCCGCACACAAGTCTTTGAGACGCATGATGGACGTTACTTTGTGTCTTCATATACCCAAGGCGGAGGCAAAGCGGCGAAGATTCGAGGAACTCGAGTACAAGGATATTAACCAGGGGGGATAGAGACTGCCCGATGAGACCTGGAAAACGTCGGAATACTTTGAACAAGTTGCCTGGTTCGTCTAAAACCCGATGACTTCGGAAGCAAACAAGTTCTAACATCTATCAATTGCTCTAGGCCGGCATATCATAAATATCACGACAGGACTTTGTACCGAAACAAGCCGGATGATCAATTCAAGACCTGTAAACTCATTGAAGTTGATCAAACCGCCGTAGACAGCGACTGGGGCGTTCTGGACCAGGCACTTGACTTTATCAGCCCGGAGATGAGGAGGAGGAGGTGAAGGCATCGATAGACGCAAGCGTGTGAAAGTCTGGAACTATTCTCGGTTAGGCCATCGGCGGTATTGCCGCTAGGAACATGATATATCCCCCGTATTTCCTCTCGTCATTGTTCTCATGTTGTTCTCCTCCCGAGACGGCATCCCAATTTTCCGGCTGGCTCGCGCAGAACGTCCGCCGTTCTCGTATTGTCTTGTCCATCATCACTAAAGGTTACGAACCAAAGGAGCTCCCTGATGCCCGAGGAAACGTCACTGTCCGTGGATCTCCTATTCCTTCGCCCGGCGCCCGTCAGATCGGAACATGGATCTCGGGATCGGAGAGGAGGGTGACGGTACCACGAAAGGGCGCGGCGTTGGGTCGCAAGATGATGCGGCTAGGTCAGGCTCTAGAAGAGTATGCCATGGAGACAGCCACACTCGGGAGCTGAATGTTACGGTACGGGAAACGGCCGGCCTCACGCGAATCACTCTTGAGAAAAAGGGAGAAAAATGTGCAGAAAACGGTTCAGAAATTAGGGTACGCCCTTGTAGTCAAGAAGCTCCTCTCCTACGAGGAGCGGAGCTTTATTGTAAATGCCTGCCCGTCTCGCAGGCCGTGCTGTATGTGTGGTATCGGAACGTGGACGGCATGTCTCTCTGTAGAACCTCAAAGCCAAGGGGCAAATATGCAGTCTAAGCCGGCGATTTGCTTCCGCCGCCGCCGCCGCCGCCGCAAAAAACAAAAAAAAAATGGTACAGTAACAAGAAGTTTGTGCAAGAGCCGGGTTCTTCTTATCCGCTCCCCTTCGTGTCGGGGCTCTCTATGCTCCAAAACAGGAGCAACCGTCAGGGATGCAGCACTTTCTTCCCTCGCATTCCCCTCTCTATCGTGGTGCAACCAGTTCTCCCACATGAACGAAACTATTGTGAGAAGCCAGTCCTTCGCTTCGCCTTCACGCCAGGTCCCGATGTTGGCGGTATGTGTTCTCAACACAGCAAAAACTTCTGCCAACCTGCCTCCGCTCCCACAAAATATGGGATGAGACAGCCCGTCCGGTTCAACATGTCAAGTATCCGCGAGAGATCGCTGTATTGCTCCGTTGTCCAAGGGCTTTTGGTGCTGGGGTTCTTGTCGTTGCGACCGTCGCTAAATCTTTGAGGACACAGAGGACACGCGTGACGACGTCCGGGTTGTTGCAGTTGAGATACCCGCGATCGTGACCAGTGATCTTGCCAGCGCAGTCAGCGCCTAGAACCGACTGTCGCGGTCGTCCGGGCGGAAACGGCGTCCACCGTCGTGACGAGAACCAAAGTTTCCGCGATCACCCTGTCTGTATGGGCCGCCTTCGTTGATACCAGGCAGGTACCGGTCACTAACCATGCGGTTTCCACGGCGGCCATTGCCACCGCGTCTACCGCCCCGAGGTGGAGGAGGACCTCTAAATGGCGGTGCACCGCCAGCCCCATGTCGACGCCGTTCAGCTTCTCGGTGTGGAGGGCGAATGCCTACGAAGTTCTCTTTGCCGCGGTCGACAAACTTGTCGCCGTTTTCAAAGGTGTACCGGTTGATTTCAGTCTCGGGACCCAGATCGCGGTCGATGTCGGTAGTGTAGTGAGACTGCATGTTCCTGATACGCCTAGCACCCAGGTCGTCCGAAACAGGCTGCCAAGATATTGGGGGGCTGGCGCGGGTAGTTCGGACATCGCCTCCGGGGAAGCCCTGAATCTGTCTTGGGGGTCTAGGACCGGGTCCGCGTGGCGCATCCCCTCTGGGTCCAGATGGCGCACCTTGTGTTCCGAGGCCGCCACGAGGGCCAAGAGGAATGGCGTTCACATCTTTGACAGCAGGGCCAGATGGCGCAAGCCTGGTCGGCTCTGGGGCTGGGCGTGCAGGCTGGGTTGCAGAGCCCGAGACCAGCCTAGCAAAGCCGTCTTCATCGTAGAGCACCTCGAAGCGAATGCTTCTGTCGCGGCTTTGAGCCTGCTCCTCGTCAATCCATACTTGGACCTTGTCTGTCGGAACGAAGTCTACCCACAGCTCCTTGCGGTTGCTTTCATCCGGCCAGCGAAGTCCATGCAGGGCGTTGCGCACGCGCGAAGCCTTGGCGACAGAACTGAAGACAGCGAAGGCGTGAGTCTTGACTTGGTCAAGGTAGAAAAGGGCGATGTCGTCATCGGTCGGCTCTGCATCAGCAGGGGCCGCCAGCTCGGCGAGATGTGCACGAACGGTGTCTTCCTTAAGCGGCCTCATAAGGTTCCTAATGTAGAGGGACTCGGTGGCATGGTGTCTGGCTGCCTCGACGGTTCTCTCATGATCCATGGCACTGTACCCGTCTTGATGGTTTGTGCTCTGGTGGGTTGGCTCAGGCGTAAGGTCGACAGAAATGGGCTCTTCGCGTGCTGTAGCATTCGAAAGATCGGCCTCGTTCACCTTGCCATGAACTGCGTCATGAGAAGTGCCCATCGTTGTGTCCTCGTCATTTGCACCAGGGGGCGTCTGATCCTGTTCCATAGGCTCGGCGAGGTTCTCAGAAATGACCCTCGCGTCCTTCGCGATATCGTCAACGAGACTCGTGCCTCCCTCCAAACCCTCCTTTAGCGTCTCCTTGACGCCCTCTTTGACCTGGCTTATGGCCACGGCGATGCCTGATTGCTCCGAATCCTCGGCATCGTTGTGGATGCTTGCGTCGATGCGATCCTGGTCTGCCTTGACACGCTTACGGGAGACCGACTCAGACGACTCGACTGGGCTCTCCGATCGTCGCTTCCGTTTCTGCGCGTCTTGCGCTATCTCGGCAGCCGCAGGAGTTGTGTGATCCTGCGCGGCGATCAACTCTGGGATGGCGGTAGCCGTCTCCTGCTTGTCCAACTCAGCAGTCGATGGCGCTTGGCTGGCTTCTGGGACATTCTCGACTGCTTCAACAACAGTGGGATCGGTTTCTGCGACGATGGGAGTGCTCGGAGTGGTGTCGATGGGGGTAGGATCGACGGCGGTGGCGTCCCCAAACTCGGGCTTGGAGATCGCAGCCAGCTCAGGCTCTGCCGGTGATGTCTCTGTGTCTTGTGCAACAGCCTCGTTATCGTTTTCTGCAAGACGATCAACAAGTTCCTGCTTAAGGCCTGCGACTGATAGTCCTCTGCGCTTCAACTCTGCCTTGAGTTGGACGACGGTTTGTTTGCTCCAGTCCTTCATCGTGAATAATTGATGGCTCGGCGCAAAGGCTGGCGCATAGCTAGAGAGCGAGAAATGACAGTGTCGGTTGTAAGCAAGTGTGCAGAAGAATAAGGTATGCCTTGTTGGGATGGTATGCGTGCTTTAGAAAAGTGCAATATGGACGAGTTTGTGTTGTAGTTGGAAGGCTCCAGGGGATGTGAGGTCCGCGGTGGGTGGCATTGATCGCGTTGTCGCGACCTGAAAAATTGCCCCGTCATGCACCAGAGCCTCTCCACCGCGAGCAAGCACGTTGTCAGGTACGCTAGGAAAGCAAGAAAAGTCACTAGTGCAGGGGTTCCTTCCCACCTTGATTGATCGATCCCGTCTGGAAAGTACTACTACGTAGGTATGTCATTTCTGCGAAATGACCCATATTTATTCCTCGCTAAAAGTTGAGCCGGCCATCTGCCGGGAGATCAGCTTTATCTACTCAGGTCACGTGGATTATATAGAGGCGAAATTGCATTTATGATGGGAGACCAGAGATCAAGGCACAATGCAGCTGGCTTCCTACACTACTGCCATGCATGTTTATCCGACTAAATCCTTTGTGTTGGCTGTGTTTCCGCCTGTCGAGTGTCTAGTAAAGTTGACAGCCGAAGGAGGGAGGAACAGAACAATTCAGATGAGGAAGGGAGAGGTTCAAGGGGGGCACGGGGGGCGACAGACTGCGGGTGCACGGATCCCACGCATTGTAACCAATTAGGCAAGTAGGTACCAACCCGCCTTTAATGGCCTTGCCTACCACCTAGGCTAGGCACCTACCTACTTACCCCCAGCTACCTACCTTGCCCGTATGGCCTTCAGGCGCGGTTTTTGTCTCATTGCCACTGTGTCACCGCGTCGCCAGACTCGAAAAAGGACTTCAACGGCTTTCTTGTCCGACCGCCGCATCCGTCGCCGCAATCGCCGCAGACAATGCCATAAGCCCCTGGTGCCTTCCGATTCTCTTTCGACCGGAGCCACCTGAGGCAGTCGCGCACTCCTTGCTTCCTGCCTCTGTGCGAAGTCGCTGGCACATAGTCAAATAAAAGTCTTCAGATGAAGAAGCAACGAGGTTCGACTCGACAACGAAGTGCGCCTCTGCTATAATCATCGCCCAGCACCTTCGTGAGATGACAAAAAGCGTGACACTCCCGCTGCGCCAGCTGTTCCTGTACCCCGACACCTCGGAATCTCATTCTGTCTCTGCGCTCAAGGCCACCCCTTCAGCTCTCCCGCGATTCATTCAGTCAACGCCACCACCAAACAAACTTTGAGATGAATCGACACTCGTCGGGATCCGTGAGGAGTCGCTCACCGGCGCACACTCCGCCGGTCAACAGGCCGCTTGGACACAGCCGCCTCAGCGACACCCCACTCACCGATACTCCGCCAACAAGTGCTAGCACCGGCAGAGCGGGCACGCCCGCATCTGACAGGATCCTGTCCGGCCGCGTCAAGAAGACCCCGCGCAAAGTGGCCAAGAGAAGAGAAGATGTCTTGAGTGAGAAGGAGAAGGATGAGGAGCGCCGGCAGCTAGATGAAATGGATGAGGAAAGAAAGCTTTTCCCTGGCAGCGACAACTGGGCAGAAGATGAAGTCAGGCTTTTCAGGATTTTGTACATGAGACAGTACTGTCCTCTGTTGCCGTCTCATTGGGACATGGACTTCCGAGGCATTCCCATCCCAGATATCCTCTTCGCGAGCTCCGATGCTCACCCACCCATCATCAACTCAAGATCAGGCAATGATTTCAAAGGTGAGCTTCAATCAATGGTTTCTGAAGAATTTGAAAATGTGCTAACTCACAATAGCAACCAGAGCGCTTGCCCGCCTCATTGAGCTCACGGGGCATGTTCGAGGGCTCTGTCAGACGCGTCAAAGATACAAGGCAAGAAGGCTTATCGAACGGGAACTCCAAGAGTACACGAAATGGGCCGAACATGATGGGGAGTACGGCGAACTCGAGTACTTGCCGAACCTGGTCATTGATATGGTGGACACAAAAATGACGCCTCAGGCTATTGAGGAACGCATGCAGCTCCGTCTCAAAGCTGCCGCTGCCACACACCGCGCACATTGGAGGAGTGATGAGCCGGCATCCGTTGGCAATCATCAAGGCGCGGATGAACACAAACTCAAAATAGAAGATGATGAAGACGCCGAGCCCGAGGACAATAGAGTTGTCCTCGTGCCCGACAAGTACCCGACGCCATCTCCGCAGAAGCCGCACACGGAGCCTCCATCTAACCTACCGCGTGACGGGATCAACGACGGCAGTGCTGATGAACACAAACTTCCAAGCACGGAATTCGACAACCCGGCGGAGAGGTCGACCGGTGAATGTGGAAAACAATATACCCGTCGCCCACCTGTCTTGTATGGACTGTTCATCGTCAATACCTCCGTCATGGTGTTGACCATCGACTCAGCAAAGGAAGGGGATGAGGCCTACGTCAGCTATCAGGTCGAGGTTGGCTTCAGTAAGCAGTACCAGGCCGTGTGGAACGCCATCACCATCGCAATAGTGGTCTGCCTGGCGAGAGACGCCATGATCGATATGAAGAAGGACTTTGGCCACTCAGTGATTGATGGAGATAGCGATCCTGATGCCTGATACGACAGAGGGACTAGTCGAGACTGCCATGGACATGGGCATGCCTCAAGTCTCTCCACTTAATGACCCGGACGGCGGCTGGCGATTCTTTGAATGCGTATACCCATATACTGTTTTTATTGGCGGACGCTGCAGATACCCCTTTACTTAGGTAATCACGATACAATATCCTATCCCAATAACACTTGCTCAGAAACAGCGTGGTCAGTCACCGGGCATCTTGCGTTTCCGCTTGTTGTAAGAATGCCGATTCTGTTGAGCAGGGAAATGGTCTTATCTGAATAGCCAAAAAATGATATTCTAAACTGCACGATTGGCTGGTATTATTGGAGGACCTTAGCATGCTACTCCAGCCTGGAATTGAGAAGATAATTACCCGAAGCCGCGGGGATATTTAAGACCGGCGCGATTAGTACTCGGGTCCGACATCTGCGTTGTGATAATCAGCTCGACGTCTCACGACATCGGCGGCGATGCAAAGGCTCGGAAATAACCGGCGCCCCTCTCTATCTCCCATGGCCGTGAGGGCTCGTTCATACCGGGGGTCGGTCACCGAGGCGGACCATGAAAAGGAAGCAGTGGAATTTCGGAAGACGGGTATGGGTCACGAGGGAAATTTGGATTTGATTCAACAATTTCATCTCGTCCCCTCACCCTTGGGATTACGTGTTATTCTGCAGGGTCGCCCCAATTCGTCACGGCCCGCGAAAGGACCCAGTCAGCTGATTCACGTCGTCTGTCACTGGCTCACGGGCGATGCAAGGGGGGGGGGGGGCGCCCGCTTTTGCGAGCCGGCCTGGCCTGGTCCACTCGCTGCATCGAACGGGGGCGGATGGTCTTCGTCACCTTTGGCAGAGGTAATAAGGCAATTAACAGGGTATGATGTGGTGTGCGTGATGGATTGATAAATTGTGTACCTGTGCGACCTTAAGAGGGACCGCCTGGACTACGTACCTCAGTGATGGAATGGTAGGTCGAGAGCCGAGGTTAGTGATTCCCCAGAATCCTCATTCCTTCGCTCAGAGGGGCTGAATATCCGCGCCCTGTTTCCCGTTTCCGTTCGTACCTATAATAACCCGGCCACCAGCTACTGTATCTGACCCATCAAAAGTAACGTTAAGATACTCTTGCTTGGCCAAGACGGCTCTCGCTTGGTCAAGAGTACTGTTGTTGTACACAAGTGGCAACAGCCGGCTGCGAAGGACGGTAGCTGAGGGCGGCCGCCAGTTGGGGTGGAGGAAGGATATAAAGGCTTGTTGGTATGGGTTATCGAAGTAGTTAAATGGGAGGCCGTTGGCAAAGACCATTACAGCGGCCTTGTATTCGGCTTCCTCTGCCCAAGTCTTGAAGCCAACATCATGGACGTTAATAGCAGTGGACAGTGGCGGTGCTAAGTTGGCCTGCTTTTGCTGATAATTGACACAATCGCGGTCGAGGTGGCGGCGTTGACGGGTGGTATCTCTGGTGGTGAACCATGGGCAATAGCGGCACTGGACTTTTGGGTGTTTCGCGTCTGGTTGCCGCGGGTCGGTAAATGGCTTAAAGTGACGGTCAACGATAGCCCCTTTAAGGCCACGTGAGGGCATCGCGATAAACGGCAAAAAAAGAGGTTGTTGATGGGCGAAAAAAGTGGTTGTTGTGACGGGCAAAAAAGTGGCTGTTAATCGGGCCAAAAAGTGGCTAGAAAGGTGGAAGTTGTGCTATCCGCTTTTTTCAGGCAACCAGCAAAGCACTGCTTTTTTTCGAAAATAGTGCTAAATCCAGACCCCTAGTGGTGACAGCTGCCAAATCACACAGCGTCTGACAGGTAAACGGTGCTAGTACCCAGATGCCCCGGTTGCCAAGATACTGTCTCTTTTTTTTTTTTTTTTTTAAAAAAAAGTCCATATCGGGTTTGTTGCATTGCATCTCGGGGAGTGAGCTTGTGGCTTCTTTCGGCAGGCAAAACGTTGGTACGGATGTACGCCGCACTCCCGCTTGGGTGAACTCGGCATTGTCATGATTCCAGAGCCTTGGGTAGGAGTGTGTCCATGGATTAATTGGGCCACACACCCTTCCAGCAGTGTTGCATCTCGCTCCGGCCGGCGGAACGGTGTCGGCCAAGCGAGAGCTGATGATGGGAAGGGAGAATGGGTGCTGGATACATGTGTGCATTCGTCCAGCACAGTACTTTACGGCCGAGCTCATTGCATTTCTTCCCCGGTCGTTCATGTAGCACAACGCCTAAGGGCATCAGTTGGTGAGGGACGAAACATGGGTACTGACTACTGACAGCACACGCGTGTCAGCGAGCGGCAGGTAATTCTTCCCCCTTCTCCGCCAGAGCAGAAACCCCGAGACCGAGTAAATAACAAGCGAGCACGCTAAGATGGAGTCGAGTCGCAGCGCAGGACGGCGCCCCTCCCTGGCCAACAGGGAAAGCCGGAGCAGACGAACCGGGAAAGGCTAATCGCGTCGTATTAGCTGGGACTAGGTCTTATCGCCTCATTGGATCCTCTATCTGGGTCCGAATGTTTGATCAGAATCTGATTGTGCGTCTGGACGACGTCGAGTCGGGTAGTGTGTGCATCTCGAGATCCACCGTCGTCGAGGACGACGGCGTCTACGGATAAACTAGAAACAACATTCGAGCCGAAACACGATCTACTTGTGGTGGTGGATATGCATGCGGGATAACAACGACAACAGCTCCATCACGAAGATTGCCATCTGTCAGGCCCAAAACACGCCGAAAGTCAGTACTCAGACAGAACTAGTCTCGCCTTTCGAGAAGGAGGATGTTGCGTCTTGTCACTCGTTTGGCGGACATCCCTGTCACCCAGGGCACTAGTGTCTTGGGCGACAGGCCTCATCTTGGCCAATCAGAGATGACTTGTTGTAATCCGTGACCTCTCCGCCCAGATCGCCCTACGACTAGGCTCCGATTTCTCCCCCATTCGTCGTCCGTCGTTCGTCATTGGGAAGCGGCAGGCCCAGACACAGCACGAAAAGCTTCCAGTTGCTGGCGTGGGCTGCTCCATCCTGTTCTTGTGATTTTCTGCCACCAACCATCGTTGCCCTGCTTACTCGACACCACTCCAACCACATACCTCAGTACACTGGTACACTACTTACTACTCGAGGATTTGATCTGTTAGACCACCACCACGCTTGTCCAAAATCAACACAGGCCGGGGCGCTTCTGAACCCCCCTTTGTTAGGCCCAAACACCTACCTACCTACCAGACCGCCTCACCGCCTGGTGAACCCTCCAAAGGAGCCCACTGCCCTTCCAGGAGACGAGGGACTCTTACATGTCTGCCAACACAAGCAACAGCCGTTGTTTTCTCCTCAGCATGCACTCGAAATCACCATCTTTATTCTCCTAGTCCGCTCCACAACCTCGTCAACTCTCTCACCTGCGCTCTTGGTCCAGCAACTTTCCTCCAGGCCCTCGACAACACCCGAGCTAACCCCTTGGCATCGGCCCCTCCGCCTTGCCTGCTTGTCTGTTTCTTTTACACGCCACGCTGTGCCCTGTAGAGAAACATCGGACAGCAAACGCACTCCTTCTTGCCCGGGATCAATGAGTGGCGACCTTTGGCCACTTTCCTTCTTTCGGCCTCTGAATCCGACCTGCTCCGTCGGCCGGTGTTCCGTAGCTACCTACTGACGTTGTCACTATTGACTTGTGGGTGGTGTTATTCACGGCCACTGACACTCCTCTGGTCGACCGTCGGACCACTTTGGTGGGGTTGTCTAAGTTTGGCTTGGGTTTGACGTCCTTTCTCCGAATTCTGCATTGTTGCTTTTTACCAAGACTCTCTCGGTCTTTGTAATCGACCACCCTCCCTTTCGCGTTTGTCAAGGCCTGTTTACACACCCTACCTCGACTCTACATCTCCTATTGCAGTCAACATCCCCCCTACGACCGCCGCGTTGCTACCCGACCGAACTACGCTTCTCTTCGAATGGCTATGGCCGATGGGATATCGTCGGCACAGGGGTCGGCTAAGCAGTCCCTCTCGACCGTTCGAACCGCTCTTCCATCTCGGCGAATGTCCCCTAAGGCTCGTGACGAAGGGACTTATGGGAGTGTAGAGCAAACGAGAGGCCCCAGTCCAGTAAGCAGGGGTGAGAGCCTCGAGGTATCAACTACCCTACAGCCGGGTTCCCGGCGTAGTCCGTCGAGCGAAGCCACGTCAAGGTTGCAGGCCAGGAGTCCGGTTTCCATGTCCAGCGATGGCTCCCCCAAGGTTGTCAGGTCACAGTCGAGACCCAGTCCGGCACCGACGGCGACAAGTTCATCAGCGGGCCAGACGGGCCAGGTGTGCAGGTAAGGCTATCGCGACCTTTAACCCCCCCTCCCTTGCTTTATTCTGACCGTGCACAGCAACTGTGGCACGACGCGGACACCGTTGTGGAGAAGATCTCCCCAGGGTACGACGATATGTAATGCCTGCGGCCTGTATCAGAAGGCAAGAAACGCCTCCCGGCCGACTAACCTAAAGAAGCCCCCGCATCTCGTTGCCGCCTCACCGAGAACTGCTCCCCCCAAAATCGCCCCCGCGCCTGGCCCAGGTCCGAAATATCTCAGCGCTCCGGCTCCAACGTACGTCACCGAGGAACAGCAGCCTTCAGGTACTTGTCCTGGCGGTGGGAAATGCAACGGTACGGGAGGTGCCGAGGGCTGCAGCGGCTGTCCTGCTTACAACAACCGCGTGTCAAAGTCGGCGCACCTGAATGTCGGTCAGGGGCAAGGTTGCGGAGGCGGGTCTTCCGGCCAGTCTGCTGGTGAGCCGATGGGTGTGGACGATCCTGCAGCTCCAGTCGACATTGCTGCGTTGCAAGCCCAGGGACAAAGCTCGAATCAGACGGTTGTAATCGCTTGCCAAAACTGTGGCACAACTATCACTCCGTTGTGGAGGCGAGACGAAAGTGGCCACACGATCTGCAATGCGTGCGGTACGTGCCATGTTTTCCCCACGAACAGTCTGGAGAATGTTCCAAAAGTGCTGACATATTTAGGGCTTTACTACAAGCTT
This sequence comes from Colletotrichum echinochloae, assembly GCA_016618095.1. Taxonomy (NCBI): domain Eukaryota; kingdom Fungi; phylum Ascomycota; class Sordariomycetes; order Glomerellales; family Glomerellaceae; genus Colletotrichum; species Colletotrichum echinochloae. The sequence goes on along the minus strand of JADEZT010000001.1, from coordinate 3,377,854 downwards.
CATGGTGTTCACCGACCTGTGACGATGAAGAAGTCAATAATCAAGAGGCGTAAGAGGGTCATCCCCTCTTCGTTCGGCGGCGAGTGGACCGAAGAGATGTTGGAGGGATCCGAAACGCAGAGCCTGGCGCCAGAGGTTAGTTCCGAAAGGGGTACCATGAATGAAGACGGATCTATCAATCTGGGCTTCCGACGTCGTGAAGAAACCACGAACACCGTGGCCATGCTTCCGGATCTTAATCTACGCCAAAATCGACATGGCTCGCCGCTGACCTCCCACGATTTGACTGCTTATCAATCGTCGAGTTCCCGGACCTCGCACCCATACCCAGGATCGCTCCACGACGACAATCGACTCGCTCCAATTACGTCGTTGACCGCCGCCGGCGAACGGCAATCTTCTCTGTCCCCTGCTTCATTCCTTTCTCCGTCTAGGAAGCGATCGCTATCTGCCGAGGGAAACCAGCCTGGCGACGGTGGACCGGATACGTCGAAAAGATTGTCGTCCATTAAGTCGATCCTCAACCCCACCAGCGCAGATGACAGCCCTGCATACCACTCCGGCAGCGATGATGCCGCAGAACACTACGCCCGCTCTGCCATGTCTCCTGCCGCCTCGGCGCCGAGTCCCGGATCGTATTCCAACACCCACACTACCCCCCTCCCGTCTCCAGGGCCAAGCAGCCAGACGAGCAACCAAGGTTACAGGCTAGAGAGCGAGAGGCTCAAGGCAGAGAAGAGAGCGGCTCTAGTTCGGGAAGCCGAAAGGATGAGAGAAATGTTGGCAGCGAAAGAGAGAGAGTTGGCAGAACTGGGCACTGAATGAACGGAACGAGAACGAAAAGGTCCAAAACGAAACAAACAAAAACGGAATTATCCAACATTGAATTACTCGGGGAGCATCATGGTCACGCATGGTCTTTGGAGTCGCTTTGAGTTTTTATAATGCAAAGGCGGCGCGAGGGCGGCATTGTTTCATTTCTACCTGGGGCGAAGGAGAAAAGAAAACGGACAGGATCCGGCCTTACACGCGAAGGGAAAGGATTTTGTGTTTTTCCCACTATGATTTTGGCGCGCCCTCGAAAGAAACCAACATCCTGAATCTTTTAACCGGCACACGACACGGCGTTTCTATCGTTGCGAGGGCCAAACTGCAAAAAAGGAAAAGGGAGGGGACAGAGTCCAAAGGGGATCTTAAGGATCAGGAAGGAGTTTTTTTTTTTTTTTTTAGATGTTTCTCAAGTCGTTTCTCAAGGGTTTGAATAACATGTCGGGTTACCATATTGAGATTGGTAGAGGCGAAGAGATGGTGAAGTCTCTCGAGACATATCAGGCACAGAAAAAAAAAGGGGGGAAGCGTCACTGGACGACGCGGGCTACCACCTTTTGCGCCGGACTTTTTGCGTGCCATACCCTCGCGAGGGGAAGCAGAGTAGTCGCTTGCTTGGAAAACATAATTCTGAACGGGTGGTGTGTAACTTTGACATCCCTGACTTTTTATTCTTTTCCCTCCCGTGTTTGGACGGTTCGTCCGACCGACATGCGCCGAGCCTTTTGCTGTTGTCAGCACTATTTGTCGGTTTTTTTGGCCTACAGACGACGACTAAGGTACGGTAGGTAGGCAGTGACCGTTGCACGAGTCTGGTGGTTTGTTTGGGTCGCGACGGGCCAGGAAAATGCGGTAATAGAGGCTTATGACTTGGACGTTGCGAGCGTTTGTTTCGAGGGCAAAATCAGGTCTGGTTAGACTAGTCGTTGCGGACCCCACAAGCGATACCCTACTCTTCCTAGTCTCCCTTTCTCCTTACACCATCTAAAGAAATGTGATACACTGTGCGTCCATACCTGGCACATCTTGCCATCGAACAAGCAGAAACGAAGCCCATGCTCTGTCCCTCCCCAACGCACACAAACAAATGGCGCTCGTGCTTTGCAGTCGTGAATGCACACAATATACACAGCAGATCCAGGGGGCCAAACACATCCGCGATGGGGAGAGGTTTCTGTCGCATTGCACAGGGTTGTCCCCCATGTCATCACCTCTCTTCTCGGGTCTTCTTTCCCGGTTTTCTTGCCGGAACCTGAGATCATCGTTGGTTGAATCGTTTTGTGCGGAATTATTCGTTTTCCTTCTCTTCAGTATCTTGATTGCCGAAAAGATATGAAAATCCTCAGCAAATCCGGTTCAACTATGCTCGTAGAACGGGTTGAAATTTTATAACGGGGAAAGAATCCGTGCCCTTTCCTCCCCGCCAACGGTTTGAAGGTTGGGGAAAGGCAAACAGAAGGCATCCGAGAATGACAATTTTGGTCTTGTGTGTTTGAAAAAGGGGCAACTAGCTTACACCTGCTCTGCGCCCCAGCCGCCGTCGGCCTCGCGCATGTTGGCTGGCGGCTCGATCTGGGGGACGAACTCGAGGACGACGTAGGCGACGCCGATGAGGCCGACAATCGAGCCGGCAATGATCTTGAAGACACCGTCGGAGAGGAGAATTGAGCCAATGAAGATGTAGACTGTGAGGAGGGCCACCGCGTTAGAATCACCAGTCTTCTTGAGGGAGGTTGGTCCGCTTGGAAGACTCAGACTTACAGACACCACGGCCAATGAAGGAAAAGAGGAAGGACGCGTAGCGGGAGACTTGAGGAGGGATTTGGAACTCTGGGGCCTGGGTTAGAGGAGCTGCGTCATACACGAGAGGAGAGAGTCGTCAAATACCGAGCAGAGCGGTGCCTAGTCGAGTTTTGATTAGCTATGTCACTGGCAAGCAATCCCATGCGAAGGCTTGCAAGAGGGTGAGCTTACAAAGACCGAAGATGATCACGTAGGCGCCGACAATGATGCCCTGGCTATACGGTATAATGGTCAGCCAAGAGTCCTGAGACTTCTCCGACGCCTCATGTCCTTTCCATTGCGCTGAGGGGATTCTTTGTCGCACGAGGAGCCGTGCGCGAGCGCATACGGACAAGGGAGGGAGGTCCGTCGGAGGAAGTGGGTGCGACGTACAAGTTGAAGTTGAAGAATTGAGCAATGCCGCCCAGGACCATGATGGTCGCGGTGGCCAGGTTAACGATGCGACTGATGGGCGAACCATGTGGTTAGCGATTTGCGACTGCGCCTAGGAGAGCTATAGAGCTAAGGGTAGCTCTGCAAGGGTTTGTTTAGGATACCTACAAGGTGTCGGAGAGCTCCATTTTGATGGGTTTGGGATTGCAGTGTTGTCAAGAACGGACGCGGGTTCAATGTCGGAGGTCGAGGATAAGTTGCAGAAGAGAAGGAGAAGAAGAAGAAGAAGAAGAAGAAGGTGACGTGGATGGAATAGCCAAGGCAGCCGGATATCGTGGGTTTGGAAGAGATGTGGTGTGTCCCAAGTGGGTGTGAGGGAGCAAAGTGGATGCAAGGTGTGACGTCCGAAAAAAAAAGAGGCTGACGAGTCAAGCTCGGTTGTGTTTGGCTCCTGAAGAGGTACCCGTGCCCGCCCCCACTTTAATTGGAACTCGAGGACTCGTCACCCACTAAAGTGGGTGCTGAACACCCATACGTCCATAACACCCATATGTCCAAAAAATCCCTCAAGCTCAACATCAACATCACCACCTTCGATCCAAGCCACCACAATGACCAAATTCAATCAAACTGAAGAGGAGCGTATCCAGGAGGCCATTCTATCGATTCGTGAAAACCCGAACTTAAAGCTTACTGCCGTGGCTGAGAAATACCAGATACCACGTAAGAAGCTGTATCGGAGGCTTTCAGGAACACCATCTCTTAAGGACCGCCCAGTCCACGGTAGAAAGCTTACCTGGGACCAGGAGAAGGCTCTTTGTCACTATATTGATCGAATGGATCATATGAATCTTGCCCTACGGCGAGAGCTTCTTGTGGATGCTGCCAATTACCTCTTGGCTAAGTCCCATGAAGATCATCAGATGCCTCCTCCAACTGTCAACCCTATGTGGGCCAGTCGATTCATCAAGAGGCATGGGTACTTCTACGCCAAAGAGAAGACCCTTGATATGGAACGGAAGAAGTCTGAGGATATAGAGGTTATCAACAGTTGGTTTCTGATGCTCCAAGAGACCATTAAGGTATATGGTATACAACCCTCTGATATCTGGAACATGGACGAGACTGGCTTCCAAATAGGAGTTGGGAAGGATAAGATGGTCATCACCAAACGCAAGAGGGCCCATTACTTCGCCATCCCAACCAACAGAGAGTCAGCAACTGCGATTGAGGCCATATCCGCAGCAGGTGATTATATCCCTGCGTTCTTGATCCTTAGTGGCTCTGTTCATATGAGCAGATGGTATGGCATCAAGGACTTGGAGGCGGATACAGTAATTGGAGTATCGCCAACTGGTTATTCGAATGACCAGATGTCCCTCGATTGGATCAAGCACTTCGATATACACTCAAAGAACCGGACCCAGGGCCACAAGAGGCTCCTTCTGATTGATGGATATGGCTCTCATCACACTGTTGAGTTCCTACAGTATTGTGAGGATCATGAGATCCTTCCTTTTGGCCTCCCTCCTCATTCAACCCATCTCCTTCAGCCACTGGATGTGGTAGTGTTTCAGCCTCTCAAGCACTACCACAGCCTTGCAGTTGACACCATAGTCCGGGAAGGCTGTACCAACATCACCAAGCTGGAGTTCCTCAGTTTTATTCAGTCCATTCGTAAACAAACCTTCAAGCAATCTACTATTATATCAGCTTTTAAGAAGACTGGGATAAACCCATTCAACCCACAAGTGGTGCTGGAGAAGATCGCAATCCGAGATGGCACCCCTCCTACAGTGACCACACCACCCAACACAGGATCGTCGTCCTCCTCCTTCAGTACTCCTACAACCATCAGGAAACTCAGAAGAGTGGCGAATAAGCTCTCTGAGGCATCAGAGATCATCAGCAACCAAATCGAAGAGCTGACTGGAGAGGTCTCGCCATTCAACCACAATCTAGATCGATTCATCAGAGGGGCCCTAACCCAAGGGTCTGAATTGATCCAGGTCAAGAGAGATCTCTCAAGGACCAATTTAGCTGAAAAGGTCCGCAGAGCTCGTCGTCAGGCACGAAATACACAACTACAAACAGGAGGGGTTATCCAAGTCAAAGATGGAAGGAAAATGGTGAGGCAGAGGCAGGAAAACGAGTATGCGAAGGCTGTGAAGGTGATACAGTCCCTTGAGCAAAAGATCCGCCAAACCACGAAAAAGGTGGTTTTTGAGGCCGCAAAAAAGGCTCGGAAGATGAGAATTGACGGGACATTACAGCCATTATATATCATTGATGATGAGGGCTGTGGTCGCTTGCTGAAGAGGGGTTGAGGGTGGGAATAGATTCAATTAATCACTTTTTTGGACATATGGGTGTTATGGACGTATGGGTGTCCCGCCCCCACTTTAGTGGGTGACGAGTCCTCGAGTTCCAATTAAAGTGGGGGCGGGCACGGGTACCTACCTAGGAAACCAAGCAAGTTGCAAGGAGTGGCGGTGGATACCTTACGGGAACAAGTACCGCTACCCGCCTGAGACCGCACTTCAAGCGTGAAGCATATGCCCAATCGGCAAAGAGTAAAGTACCAAGTACTGGCACCAGCCTCCACAACTCTTTCTGTAAGGGGGTTTCTCAGTAGGTAACACTGACACTCGCTTTGACAGGTGAGGATGGGAGCTCAGTGACCGCCTTCCGGAGTCGGCCGACATGGCCTGTGAGATTTGCAATACAGATTGGCTGTTTATCGACAACGCTTCGCTAAGGTGAAGGTGAGTCAGTTGGGAGCTTCACGCCATCAAGCTTTCAACAGCTTCGGTTGATGGTCTAATATCAGAACGTCTGCCACCATCAATTGTTTCTCTCATCCTTTCCGCTGCGTACTACAATGTGAGCACGCTCATTGAATTGCCCAATTCGTCATCGCTTGTACAATAACATTCGCTTCATGTCCTGGTCATGTTGATCCTTCGAGCTTCAGTACCCAAACAGCGGCCCATGGGCCGGCTGGCAGGGCGAGCGCTGTTCGCCGGCATCGTAAGCTTTCGGAGGTCAACACACACTCCTTCGGTGCAACCAAAGCACCGTTCTCCTATCAGAGACATCAGAAACATCGGCATCATCGCCCACGTTGATGCTGTAGGTGTTCATCCGACCCGGGACTTGCATTGACAAGCTAGCTGACATTGCCACAGGGCAAGACAACAACGACTGAGCGCATGTTGTATTACAGCGGTGTAACGCATCGTGTAGGAGGTGTGTCATATTGATCATAACTCTCATCCAAGCCCTTCAAGCCTAGCTCCACTTTCCGGCGGGCGAGAACTGTGACTTGGAGCGGAGAAAGATTTTCAATAGGGACCCCGGCTGACGACCGAACTCCAGATGTCGATGCAGGAAACACAGTGACCGACTTCCTGGACCTGGAGCGGGAGAGAGGCATCACAATCCAGTCAGCTGCCATCACTTTCAACTGGCCACTACCTGAGGAGTGCCCGCAAGGCACAAACCCCAAAACGATCAACCTCATCGACACCCCAGGCCATCAGGACTTCAGGTTCGAGGTCGACAGATGTCTGCCCGTTCTTGATGGCGCCGTATGTATCATTGACTCGGTTAAGGGCGTGGAGGCTCACACGGAGAGGGTGTGGGCTTCGGCGCACGACCACAAGATCCCTCGCATCGTCTTCGTCAACAAGCTCGATCGAGACGGCGCTTCCTTCCGCAAGTCAGTGCTGGAGATCGGTTCCCGCCTGAACGGATGGCCGCTCGTCTGCCAGATTCCGTGGTGGGAGGGCGACCAGTTCGTGGGCGTTATTGACGTCATCGACCGCGTTGGATACCGGTGGAAGACGGAGAAGCAAAAGACCAAGTACGAGTTCGCAGAACTGCAAGAAGTGCTCTCGGGCAATGCACTGCTTGAGGAGATCGAGACAGCTCGCGAGAGGCTCGTGGAGGGGCTTGCCGAGTGGGATGAGGCCATCATGGACTTGTTCGCGGACGACCCTAGTAAGATCACTGGGAAGATGTTGAAGGACAGCGTCCGAAGAGCCATCCGTAGCGGTGACGGTGCTGTCATTCCCGTGCTAGCGGGTGCAAGTTTCAGACACATTGGCGTCGAACCCCTCATGGACGCCATCGTCGACTATCTGCCCAGTCCAGACGAACGCCCTGAGCTCGAAATCCGCGCAGGCTCAGCCAAACATAACCTGGTACAGCTTCTCAAGGAGAACGCCGAGAAGAAGTCTGGGAACCACCGCGTCGCGGCTGTGGCCTCGGTCTTCAAAGTCTTCAACCACCCCAAGGAGGGAGTCTTGAGCTTCGTGCGAGTCTACTTTGGCGAACTCCACAGGAATTCGTCTACCTGGAACACGCACAATCAGCAAGCTGAGCGGCCGTTTGGCTTGTTGCAGATCTCTGCGGCGAAGACGGAAGACGTACAGCACCTCGCCACGGGCCAGATCGGCGCCATCAAGGGCTTGAAGAAGGCACGTACGGGCGATACGCTTATCACAGCCGTAGCTCAGAGGCAGCTTCCGGACGCACTCAAGCACATCCAGATCAGACCGCCAGAGATCCCTCCTCCCGTTGCTTTCCTCGCCATCGAGCCACACGGTCCGACAGCCGCCAAGGAGCTAGAGATGGCGTTGGAGAATGCATCCCGAGAGGATCCCAGCTTGAGATGGAGCCGCGACGAAAAGACGGAGCAGTTCATCCTCCAGGGCATGGGCAAGCTGCATCTGGACATTGCCGTCTACAACCTGAAGCAGAACCCCAAGGTTCAGGCCGACTTCGGCCCAATTGAGGTCGACTACAAGGAGTGCCTCACTTCTACAGTTGGGCCGCACCACGCCACGTTCGACAGGGTTGTCGCGAGCAAGTCGGGCAAAGTTTCGTGCAGCGCCGTTCTCGAGCCATTGGAGGAGCACCACCGCCAAGCCGCCCTGGAGCCCACCATCGAACGCGACGGTAACATGATCCACGTCATCATCAACCTTCCCGAGGACGGTACAGCCAGCTTCGATCCGGAAGAAGCGCGCCAGCAGCTTATCAACGGCGTCGTCTCCGCCGTCGCCCGCGGGCCACGCCGCGGCTCTCCCGTGCAGGGCTGCCACATCACCATCACCGTCGACGCGGCATCCACGGAAAACCCGTCGGGCGGTCACTTCACCGGCGCAGCGTCGCGCGCGGTGCGCGAGGCCCTGCGCGAGGCGCACACCGCTCACCAGGCCATCGGCATCCTCGAGCCCGTCATGCTGGTGCACATCAGCTGCCCCGAGGCGGCGGCTGGCATGGTGCAGCATGACATTAGCTCCGGGGCCGGCGGACACGTGCTCGAGGTCAACGACAAGTCGGCAGAGTCGAGCTCCCGGATCGACGTGAGCAGGATCTACGCGCCGCCGGACCCGTACGAGACGGTGGCGTCGCTGCGGGGGAAGAAGTCGATGGCGCGGACGGTGGAGATTGTGGCCAAGGTGCCGTTCAAGGAGGTGCTCAATTTCGACGAGCATCTCAGGGGCAAGACCGGCGGCCGACACTCGATGACGATGGCGTTTGATAGCTTCGATCGCGTCGTCGGCTCGAGAGAGAAGGCACTGTAAGCGTAGGCGCACACGCAGTGCATGTATAGTACGAGAGAACGGCCCTGAAGGATGAGGGCCGTCGAGTGTATAAGCGTAGAACCTCTCGCCGAGAAAGTATAATACGCAGCGTGGACGGCGCTGTTTGGAATGACCCAGAGCTACCACTTGCATGACGACTATGAACTACTCGTTTCGAGCAAAGCGGCCCCCGGGGGGTTGCTGACGAAATTCGCCAGCGACATCCAGCATGGGCAGAACGTTCCGGGCCCTGATGATGGAAGCGCGCGGCTCTGTGCCAGAAGGACTCCAGAACGCAATCCCCAAAGCAGATCCTCAGTCGCCACTACACTTTGTTTGCACACTTTTTGCTACAAAAAGCGACTTGGATCATCTGGCCCCAATCAAGCTTCATCGTATGCCTATTGACCTAATGTCTATTCATCTATGTCTGGAACCTTGGACCTGGGGTAAATTCCAGTTTGTTGTCCCAGGTAAGACTTATAATACTTGTCACATTATCTGCTATAATAGCTTCTAGTCAAGTTTGCTATGGAGACACCTAGAGACCTTTAAAGATGCTCGGGTTGCTTTCAGAAGACAGCCGGAGCTGTTGTTATTCGTGGGGTCCCTGCTTCATAATGGGACGGTGGTTTTTGGTTCGCTTGGGGTTGTCCAACAAGACCCACATACCACCGTGCCGGGAGTCCAAATGATGCGGCATGCTGCAGGATGGATGATTCTGACTAAGCGGTATTCTCGTCCCTTGATGTTCCAGGAATCGGGCAAAAAACGAGAGAAAGAAAGAAACCCTGATGTTAATAACTGCTGCATGAACGGGGGACTTGCAGCTTCCCAAGGGAGAAAAACATAAAAGAAGAATCAATAGCACAACCTGGTTTCGATCCAGGGACCTCTGGGTTATGAGCCCAGCGCTCTACCCCTGAGCTATTGTGCTTATACTTGATTGACAGCAAGCTCGGACGAATCATTCGATATGTAGTCTGTGCAGGCGGGGCCACGACTCAGTCGCTCCATGCAGCGCGCTCAAGGTCTCCACGCCATGGATGTTCCCTAACCATCTCCTTCGACAGACGTAGAGTTCAAATGTCGAGTGCTCGGGCACGACGGTGACCTGTCTCAGGAAGCGCGGCAATGGCGGTTTTATCTTCCAGCGCAGAACGTGGTCGCCTGCACGCCATATTGAGTCTCGGAAGCATCATTTCAGGGTGCACGTTTTCCCGTCACGGTAGGTAGGAAATCCACCTCTAGTCTAGTCATGTCACAGGAACTAGTTGTCTAGTCATTCCATAAGAATTAGACAGCCTTGCGTCTCGGTTATCCCGTCTACTTCCACCGCCTAAAAGGGTGCGCCTCGGTGTTGAACACAAAGTCGTCCAGACTCACCAGCCCCGGCTCGCTGAATATGAGGTAAAAGTACTTCAACGTTTCCCCCATCCAGAACGACTCCATCGAGTCAGCCGCCGGCGGCCTCCCCTCCGCCGTGACGTCCCAGACCGCCGTGTTGGCCAGGTCCGTGGCCGTCGCGTTGTCGATGGCCGTCCACATGTCCCACGCGGCCTCGAGCAGCGCCCCGTCCGCCGTGGCGCGGTACATGACGAAGACGCTCTCAATCGCCTCGGGACGGAGGATGTACCTCCTGTCCGGGACGGCGGAGAACCCCTTGATGAGGCGCTCCTGACGAATGACCTCGTCGGCCGACCGTTCCTCGTCGTCGTCCGAGCCCTTCTGCGCGCGCTGGAGCACGTGCTCCTTCCATCGGCTCTCGTCCCACTCGCACTCCGCTTTTGTCGGGCAGGGAACCATGTAGAACGTCTCGGGCATGATGCCGTGCGGGAAGGCGCGGTAGGTATAGATACATCCGTCCACGAGCTTCCGCGCGAGGGCGAGCTGGTCTTGGTGGTTGAAGAGCTTGCCGCCGAGGGCCATCAGCCCGCCCATGAAGCAGACGAGGTGCTGGCCCTGGGGCTCGTGCTCGATGCCCGACTTGCGGGAGTGGGCTTGGCCCGCGATGAGGATGTCATCATTTCCAGGGGTCATGGGGCGGAAGAGGTTGTGCTCGATGGCTGGGGCGATGGCGGCCTCGTACATGGTCTTATACATTGGGCTGCGGCCGCCCACGAGGGCGGACATTTTGGGAAGATATTCGTAGAGGGAGTCGGCCATGGCACCGAGGGTGAAGTCGTCACCCTCGTAAAACACCTCCTTTTCCGGGTTTACCACGAGAGGCCACAGCCCCGGCAGGTTGGTCTTGTTCTGCTGCGCTTCAAAGATCTCCATGACGCGTTGCGTCGCGTCCCACCATCTCGGGTCTCCCGTCAAGATCGATAGGCGGGTGAACTCCATGGAGAGGCTTCCGATTTCGGCAACAAGCTCGCCGTTGCCTACTTTCTGCGACTCGCCCTTTGCGGCGTCACCGACCTTCCATCGGGTGATGGGCATGCGGTTCGGCGTATCGAATGCCTTGTAGAGCATCTCGCCGACCTCGGCCGCCTTGCGAAGTAGGCGGACGTCGCCGCTCAGGTCGAAAGCCGAGAGGAAACCACCCAGGTAACGGATGTTGGTCTCAAAGACGTTGATCTCGTCCAGATCGGTTTTCGTGAAGTCGATGGTCGCCGCCGCGGCCACGGCGTCGGAGAACTCGTCCTTCATGCCCATGATCCACAGCGTGTCAAGGGAGTCCACAAGGGTCGCGGCCCAGCCTCCAAACGTGTTCCGACGGCCCCCTGACACCGGCGTGAGTTCGTCGGCGAGCCATGCGTGATTGCGGTACGAGGCCCATGCTTTGGAAAAGGCTTGCTTGACGGTCTGCTGGCGCTCCTCGCGGACGCGGCGCTGGGCGCTGGTTTCGGGCTGGAAACGGGCTTGGACCTGCGGGAAGCGGACAGACGGCGCAGCGGGAAGTTGCCGAAGTTGAGGCGCCGGGTGATTGGTTTTGACGTTTCTCCAAAAATACGATTTGTCCTGTTCTCTCATCCATTCTACAGGCTTCGGCGGCAGTCCGGATGACGATGACGATGGGAACGCGGGAAGGGCGCCATCGTTATGCCAGAAAAGGAAGAGGAGGAGGAGGGAGACGGGAAGACCAAGGAGGACAATTCCTGGCAACTTCCGCCTTCCTAGCAGCATCTTATGGTGCCCGTCTTTCTCTTAATGTATTGGCACGAATCAAACTCGTGTGCGGTCAAGGTTGTCAAAGAGCTGAGATGTCTTGTAAGTTTTCTTCGTCCTATTTTCTCCTGTTCCCCTAGCTTCTCTCATGTGACGTGGCGGGCGCGCCCGGTCGGCTAGTTTCGCTTAGGATTGGCGTGACGTTCTTTTTTGCGACTGTTTGTGTTGGCTCTGCTTGCTGTGCCGCTTTCAGAAGGAGAAGAGGGGGGGTTGGAGCTTGGAAGTCCGGCGCTTAATATGGAGTGGGATCGACCCCCTGATGATTTTGCGGCTGATTTGAACCTTGACTACACCCAAGACGTATCTTGGCGGTCAACCTCAATTGGTGAACGTGGGGGAAGATTGCTTGCGCTCGATGCTTTGTTTGTTGGAGCAGCGGTCGTGTCACAGGCCCGGTGCTCGGACTTCACTAATAACAACGTTGATGGAGTTTGAAGCTTTCGAGCAAAGTGATACGAACATATCTACGCAAACCAAGTATCTTTTACTTTGAACGAGAATCAATGACGAAAACCTTCAGCTATCAGCAGCTACAACAGCCCTGGTGTCCTCGTCAACAACATCTGAACCAGCGATTGTATCTCAACCTTCTCCTAACCCGTCCAGCGCAACGAACCCGAGCTCGGTACCTCTGGACAGCGCTACTCACAGCGCAGAAAGTAGCCCGTCAAGCAGCTCGACGCCCGGTTCCGCCGACCAGAGCGTCACGATCGGCGCCGCAACGTTGTCGTCCGTGAGTCACTCCGACACTGCGTAGACGCTGGCGCCGCGATGTGCTTGGCCAGCATCACGCTCATCGCCGATAGACCTTCTCGACATGTCGATGCCGACGTGAATTGTTGACTCATGCCCCTTTTCGCCAACATGGCAAAGGCCAGTTCGAGGGTTTTCCGCCATGGAGCAGGGTATACTCCAAAGGCACGAAACAGAGCAATGGCTGGCTTCGAAGTGCCCTTCGTTCTCCCAGGATCGAAAGCAGATATTACCTGGCGGTAGCGGATGTCGTAATGCCACGTGGAACAGCTGCAGTCGCTCCTTACACGACTTCAACGTTCAGCACCGCCGGCGCTATCTCTTCAGCCGGACATCAGATGGCTTGCTTGGGAGACGATCCGAATATTTAAAGGAAGGAACAGCGAGAGGATCACAAAGTCTTGCGCATGTGCGTTCCATTGGACGTGGCAACCGCGTAAACAAACCTGTTGTGGGTTAGCAGTAGAGTCGTACCCGCGGCGGTGTGCCCGCGAGCCGAGTTTGTATGACTGGTGACCAAGTGAATCGGTAATTTCTCTCGTCCAGAGACTTTCAGCGGCAGTCTCGGCAAAGACTTGGTCCGACACAGCCCCGCGGCACCCAATTCCGCTGACATACAATCCTTCCCTACCAGCGGTTAGCATGTGGAGCGCAGACCAACGTGTTGCGCCGGCTGTTACTCGTACAGGAATGTACGCTCCGGGCGGGTTGAATCCAATCCCCTTGTGACCGAGCGGAACCCTTTTGCCTGGCCGTTGGGCTGCTGTCTGGCGAGTTAGACGAAGGATATAGGTACACAGAATGCGGATAAGTGGATAGTCGGCAGTCGCCGACGACTCCGGCTCACGTCACTTCGGAAGAAAGGCAGTGGATCGCGCAGCGCCGTAACCTTGGCCATCCCCGCATCATTGCCGATCGTGCTGATTAAGCTTGGCCATTGTTGGGCCGGCGGAAGATCGTAGCAGTGAAAGACTTCCACAAAGCCGACCAGGCGCCGAACAACAGACATCTCAAGAGGAGGAGGGCCCAGCGTTCTAGCGCGTCTCCACGTGGCCGTCGTGGGTCTCGGAGTGTCAGCGATCCGCGAGGCGTAGATCAAGGGTCGGCCGGGTTGCGACCCTTGTGCTTTCGACATTTGGCAATCCCTCGCCCAGCCATGTGTATATCAGATCCGCTGTGAAGGAAACAAAAGAGACGTTTCCCTGTGGGTTGGGGTTGTCGTTAGTGTGCGTGCGTGTGTGAGTTGGGACGGGAAGAAAAAAAAGAAAACCGGTATGCGCTTAATTTGTTTCCCTCGGTTATTTTTAGGCGGCGGGGTCCCAGAGAAACATGGTGACAAGCGCCGATGGCGGCTTTGCACTGCCCTACAGAGGCCGGATATGGCAGGCTCCGGGAAGGAGACGGGCCAATCAGGCGTCGATCGCACACAGGGGGGTTCGTGGAGGTGTCTTGCCCACAAGGTCTCATTGGGCCCATGGCCGCAGGAAACAAACTCAACCCTTTCGCAGAGATACCTAGGATAAACAACAACAGGACCTATCACCAACGACGAAATGCAACAGGATTGCGCTGCGGCCTCGGTCTGGCAAGGGGCTCTCTTCAAGGGACTAGCGGATAGTGCTGACGGCTGGATGGGTCTTGTCCGCCTACCTACTAGGTAGTAGCATGTCCAACTCATTTCGGACGACACAATACCCGGGGGACGAATTCGCCGTGAGCACTGTTTGTTGCTTCTCTGACCGCACCTATCGACCCGCACTCAGCCCCATCCCCAGCCTTTCCTGGATATTGGTTGTTTGAAGATGACTTGTCTTGTGCTGAAGGAATCCAAACTAGCCTAGGTACGCTACATGCGCATCTGCATCTGGGCATCTACATGGCCCAGTGGATGCGGATCCTCTCGAGTATATAACAATGCCTCGCATCCCGTCTCCATGATGCCTTCTTTCTTGCATCTCATCGTACAGTAATCACACAAGCATTTCAGTCCACGGTTTCCTATCGTCTCTCATCTCTTTTCGTCTTTTCTTGTTTCCTTGACGTCTCTGTTCCGGCATCTTCCTTCGTCTGCGTCATCAGCCTGCCTAAGCGATAATCAAGTCATCCAATCACCCGATAAACCAGACAAGATGCACTTCACTCCCGCCGCCGCCACCGCCGTCCTGGCCTTTGCCTCATCGGCATTCGCTGCTCCGTATAGCAGCCCCCCCGCCGCGCAGACTACCGCCGCCGCTCCCGCTCCCGCTTCCACGCTGTCTCTGACCCAGCAGCTCTTCCTCTCCGACACGTGAGTCCACTTACACACACACACACACACACACACACACACACAACACACACAGAGAGAGAGAGAGAGAGAGACCCACAAGACTGACAGTCCCACCTAGCGCCGCCGACCGCTTCAAGCTCCTCCCCGACGACAAGCAGTTCGTCTTCGACTTCAACCAGCCCCAGAACAACCCCGGCAAAGGCGGCGAGCTCGTCGCCGCCAACCGCAAGAATTTTCCCGCTCTTGTCGGCACCGGCTCTGGCATGGCCGTTGGACGCGTGGGCGGTTGTGGTATGAACACCCTGCACGTTCACCCGCGCTCCGCCGAGCTTCAGATCGTCGTCGAGGGCCGCCTCATCACTGAGATGACCCCCGAGAACGGCGTCGTCGAGGCCGCCGACGGAAAGACCCGCCGCGTCATCCGCACCGAGCTGGGCCCCTTCCAGATGACCCCCTTCTACCAGGGTTCCGTCCACACCCAGTTCAACCCGGACTGCGAGGACGCCGTCTTCGTCGCCAGCTTCGCCGCCGAGGACTTTGGCACCGGCCAGATCGCCGACAGCACCTTCGCCTTCAGCGACGATATCATCGCCGCCACCTTTGGCCAAAGCATCGCCGGCGCCGACATCGACCGCGTCCGCAAGGCTATCCCCGCCAGCATCGCCCTCGGTGTCGACGAGTGCCTGAAGAAGTGCAACATCCAGAAGCGCTCCCTGTAAGAGGAAGACGTCGCTCGCGCCACGGCGGTGCATGGTTACATTCAGCATTACGAATGATAATGAGATTCCGGGAGGGTTGGTGGAGGCTGGGTCTTGGGTTGCATAGCACGGCGTTTTCTTTTTTTCTTTTTGGTCGGGGGGTTCATTTTGTTTGGGTTGATCCACGGCGCGGTTATGGGCATAGGCTTGCATCAGCGTTTCTCTTTTTTTTTCTCTTCTTCTTCTTCTTCTTTTAACCTTCTCTTCACCTTCGCTCTTTTTTTCTGTGCCGGTGTGCCATGGCATGCTGGGCGAGAACAGAGGCAGCTTTTGGATTTTATTCTAGAAAACCCTGTATATGCGCACTAAAACCACCTTCAACACTGGTTCTGGAGGAACAAACTGCATCCCGCCACTCGGTGCTCTTAGTGACAATGGCGTGATGAACACTCACTATCACTGTGTCTAAAAAGCCCTGTATTCAACAGAGCATAGTCCACCAGTGGCTTGATTAGGGTTGAAAACAGGCTTCCGCGCAAACCCTCCGAACCATGGCCCTCCCGCAGCGGTCTACCGCTCTAGTATATGTACCTGAACCCGGCGGCCCGCTTCTCCTGCTTCAGATCGACGGGGAGCTTCTCGCCGCCCTCGGCCAGGACCGCCGCGTCCTGCTCCGCCCTCTCCAGCTTCTTGTTCTCCCACTTGTGCAGATACCGCAGCACAAGCGCCAGCGCGCCAACCAGCACGCACATGGCGGTGTTGGCGCTGCCGCCGGGGATGTACTGCGGGGCAGTGCTGCTGGGGTACATGTAGCTTCCGTAGATGGACGCCGTGTTGCCAATCATGTTGCCGATGGCGATGCAGGCCGACCGCTTGACGAGCGGCCGGGGGAAGGAGTTGGCCACCCACGACACGACGATTTGGTAGGCCGAGATGGCGCCGATCGGCATGAGGAACATGGCAAAGTAGCGGGCTCCGACGTTGGTCGAGCCGGTGGCGATGGCGTTGCCAACGCCCGAGACGAGGCTGAGGCAAGCGATGTGCAGGGAGCGGTCCTTCGTCTTGGCCGAGGACCAAGTGACGCCGAGCGAGACGAGGAACGTCGCGGCCCACATGGGCGCGGTGAGCCAGAGCGTGGTAGTCTTGCCGTAGCCCAGGGTGCCCACGATGGTCGGGAAGAAGTACTGGAACGTCGCCGTGACCAAGCTGACGTGCTGCATCAGGACGAAGATGTACAGGCGGTAGTCGCGCACGGCCATCTTGACGCCGTCCAGGATGCCCTGCTCGCCGTACGTGTCGGCCTCCTGGACGTCCTCGACCAGGCGCCAGGCCGCGTACGCGCGCTCCTCGTCCGTCAACCACTTGGTCGTGTGGGGGTAGTCGGGCAGAATCCACATGGCGACGAGGGCGAAGGCGATGGCCACCACCCCCTCGATGATGAACAGCCATCTCCACGCCGCAAGGCCCATGTCCCCCTCCATGTTGCCGAGGATGCTGGCGCCGAGCAGGCCGCCAAACATGTTCGCCAGCGCGTTGCCGGCGTAGAGGTAGGCGATGCGGCGGGTCAGCTCGGCGCGCGTGTACCACGAGCTCATGAGGAAGACGGCACCCGGGAAGAAGGGCGCCTCGACGAAGCCGAGGAAGAAGCGGATCACGACGAGGTGCGTAAAGGTGTGCGCCGCGGCGTTGCAGGTCGACAAGACGCCCCACAAGCAGCACGAGGCCGAGAGGTAGAACGACGGCCTCACGCGTGTCAGGAGCAGGTTCGAGGGCAGCTGCATGAGGAGGTAGCCGACGAAGAAGATGGATGTCGCGAGATTGAAGTCGGTGCCCGTCATCCCCAAGTCCTCCTCGAGCGTCCCCTGCCGGGCCTGCGCGAGGTTGGAGCGGTCAAGGAAGTTGAGAAGGTACTGTGCATGTTGTCAGAATGAATCCCCCCCCCGGGGGGCACTTTGCTTGCTAAGTGACCCAGCTGGTTGTATAATGCGACTCACCATGATTACGAGCGTCGGCATGAGGCGCCGGTCCACGCGCTTCAGAAGGGACTTGTCCATGGCTTTATGCCACGCCTCGTCTTGGCCGGCGAAGCGCTCCGCCCATTCCACGGGGGTTGGGTTCCCGGCTGTGGGCTTGACGCTGACATTGTCGGCCTTGACGACGTTCTCGTCCTGTTCGATGTTGGGCTTGTTGGCGTCCATCTCGACAGAGTACACGCTGTAAGGACACTCAGACAGTGCAGTGTATGGGATATGATGGGCGAAGAGCGAGGGACGGCCTTAACGAGCGTTCCCGCTGGAATACCTCGCTCGGGGACGCCCTCTTTCTACAAAAAAAGGGACCCATTACCCCGTGGGGAAGAAGGCGGGGGTACGGGAAAGCAAGGTGAGGAGAAACCGCCCACCCCAGCACGGCATCGCACTTCGGGAAACGGATTACTGTAGCAAAAGGCCATGATCCGCATGCTAGACAAAACGTACGGCAAGTCGAGCGGCATTTCCGCCGATCTCAAACGTGGAGTGGTTGGGGGTCATGACAGCATCGCATGCGGGTGAGATGCTGCCGAGCGGCGTCTCGAGACTCCAATTCGTCGATGCAACATCGGACGACAGTCCATCTCCACGTTGGAGACCGGCACGAAAAGCGTGAGGTGCTGCCCATGAGTCGTTGGCCCTAGAGTTGCCGTCGTTGAAACTGCAGATCTGTCGACGTCGGAGGTTTTGTGAGCCAAGGCTGCCACATCCAGCCGGTCGGCTTACCTATTCCGGAACCTCAAAACAGGAATCAGGCATATGTACCAACTGTTCAGAGACACATGCTGCTTTGTAGGGTCGCGGGATAAGCTCGCACCCGTCTCTCTCTCAGCAACTTCCACGAACCAGGTCAGTGTCTGGTTGTGGCAGCATATATGCCATTGCCGCTTAATTATCTTCTTACATCAAGAAACAAAAGCTTCTTCTAGGGCCTCGGGTATCAAAGACTAAAGGCGCCTCGTCTATTTTTCGACCTGCACATATGATGGATGGAATGCGTTCACAGGGGGGGGGGGGCTATATCAACGCCGCTGGAAGTTGAAGCGTCTTAATTACGTCATTTTACCAACAAGCAATTATTGTATTTCCTAGTTGGAAACCTGGGTGTTGTGTTTCCTCGCACAGATTGTATCGGCCGCAGCTTATAACTGAATGGGAGTCGACTTAGACCCTGTCGACATTCGCAGCCGTCCAAAGTGTATTGCCTTTAGGCTTGAATGGCTTCCTTAAAAGTCTGTTCGGATTGGAACTGAGCGTGCCGGATGAGGATGATAAGCCTTGGTTTAGCCATGATGTCTGTGGCGATTTTTAATCGGCAACCAAGAAGAAGTAGCGAGAAAAAAGCGAAGGCTGATGGAGTGGGAGACGAGGGTGTCTTATTGCCCAGATATCATTCAGAGCCCAGCAAACTTGGATATCGCAGCCTAGTCAAACAAGGTTCCCAACGCTACAATCAAGACAACGACTGGACAAGATTGACTGGACCAGAAAAAACAACGGCATACAAGGACGTGCGATGCCGGCCCGAAGCCAAGCCAACTGCATTAGATGGACGTTACGCAGCAGCACGTGAGGAAAGAAACACTTGGGTCGTAGGTAACCTAGGCAACCTCACAAAGCTGTGTTAACTATAGGTAGTGAATTCTGGTCACGCAGTGTCTTCTTCCATCGGTGTTTGCCTCAACGCCTCAAGCGCTACCAATCTCAAGCGAACACTGGCGTCGCTCAAAGCTCCTCCGCTGAGAGCGACTGTTCACCAGCCAAAAGACCACGGCCGACACCAAGATGGTGCACTCGGACATGTTACAACCGACTTGGTCCGGCGCTGCGACGCTGGTTCTTTGCCTATCTTACAGCAACCTGGCAGATCCGGTATTGATCTATACGGGAACAAATGTTTCACCGTCAATGTATCTGCAAGTCGCCAAAGGATTAGCGGCCCGAATTTCTGCAAACATACCCAACGGCCAAGTTTACGGCTGTATCGCGCTGAAGGGACTGTCCGGCTTTAGAGGGGCCAGCGACGGCTCGGCTTCCCATGGATCGGGTCGAGAACGAGTGAAACGCCACCACAGCTACTCTTTGGAAGTCCATGACCCTCGAGGTGAGCACAGTCCTTGATGCAATACCAACATCCCTTCGAGTGTCACTCATCCAGACCATCTGGCACCTAGGGGGCAATCTTTGCCCGAACCATCTGATTGAGCCATCAGATATCTCATTTGGGCCGGTCCCTCCAGCGCGGAGAACCAGCGTTGTTGTCCTATATCTCGTGGCACCGTCCACAACGGCTTTACTCAGAAGACGAACTTCTAGTATCGGTCTGGGTTCCATATCCTTGTCCACTCTGTCACATATGTACGCGGCGGCTGATGGGCGGCTGGTTTGGTGCCTGGCATGTGAGAAGCTTGTGAGCCGGCCAAGCATCGATCGATCAATGGCCAAAGTTCGAACCGGAGGGTCACATCAGCGGATCAACCGCAACCACACAATTGACTGCAATCACCGAGACGGTGTATGGCCCAACCAACCACTGGCGGAAATTAGCCAGTGGCGACGCCTGGTGTCGAGTCTGTGAGGTCCTGCTTTCGTTTTGTGATTCGACAAGCCGAAATGCGAGGACCTAGCGTGATTAACAGTCAATAGCTTCAAACAAAACTAATACCGACTGCTTGCGGGTCAAGAGAAACATGTCGACAACAAGTGGCCGATCCATTCTATTGCGACATTAGAGACGTCGATCAGGTAACTCGGGTCCATCGACAAATTCATGTGTAATAACGGTATAGTCGTCTTTTAAGTGAGCAGATAAGTCCTAGGATGGCTTGTCTTTTTTGATGAGGTGCGCGGAATAGGGCGTGCTCCGTCTCATCGAACTCTATAGCGGGCGTGGTGTGATGTAGCTGATGTAGCTGGACAAAACCCTCGCTTGATGGGTAGATGACTCTAATGGCTGGTATCTATCTGGGTCTTGGTTCCGGATTCCGGCACCGCATCGAGATAGATTTGGACTTCCCGCGTTGCGCGGCCGACGAACTCTCAGGGGACGTACGAAGTATGACATGTCTAGCACATGGTTGCCCGCTGGTTGCACAATTCATCCCTGCTTTGGCAAAAGCTTTCAAGGTCCATGTTCCCAGATCCATCGCACGGCCACGCCACTGTCGCTGGATCGCCTGTGGCGCTTTCGGTGACGCCTGACAGGACCGCCTCGCCTCGGGAGGGAAGGGGTCGGCGAGACGTGGGAAGTGGGGACATGGCCTTGTTGAAAAGTCGATCCGTCGGAGAATTGGCTCAGCCTTTTCCCCAAGAGCATAGGGCACGTGGTTTTAAAACGGTGGCACGGTGGAGGACTTTGGAGTCGGATATGAGACTCACACAGGACCAGATAGATGGTGTACCAGCCCCTGTGAGACGAAGCTCGACAACAGGGAACGCGGTAAGCGGAGGAGATGCCTGTCTCCCTCTGGGGAGTGTGGCCTGTTCGGCCCAGGAGGTTGACGAGGCCCGAGAGAGGATAGATAGGCATGTTTGGGTATGTGGCGCGAAGCGGTTCAGCGACCTACAAGACGATGCTCCTTATGGGAGTCTCGAGGCGAGCACGCGAGGCAAGGCCCAAGCTGGTTGTCTTGGCTCAAAAGGGGTGAGTCGGGGGACATGCGAGCGGCCCACTTTCCTGTGACGCCTAGGCCTTGAATTGGTGGAGCTTGTTCCAGACATGATGAGCTTTTGGTCTTCGAGAAGCACTACGAATATACCTACTAGGTTAGTAGGTATATTCGTAGGCAAGGCGGCTGGAGGCATGTAGCGTTCTGGAGAACCGAAGAAGACGCGGTGCCGCATTCCTTCTAGGGGAGTGTGTGTGTACCGGGTGTTTTTGAACGGGGTAAAGGGGAGCAGAGAAGGTGCGCTTGATTCATGCCGCCTTTTCAACGTCCGTCTATCATTCCCAAGCGTTCCCGTATCCTGTTCTCAGGAGGTGGCAGGGGGGGCATGTAAAGAAGGGAGGGGGAAACAACAAGAAACGCTTGCTTGCTTGGGCCGAGTAGGTGTACCGTGTGCCTGCACCATTCCGTCACACACATCTGTCAACGTGGAATTAAGCTTGAAGGTTAAGATTGGATGACAAGAGGCGCGTGTGACATCGCGGGCTCTCTCTCTTCATCGTTTCTCCGCGTTAGCAACGAATCAATTTGTCCATCCTCTGGGCTCTTCGCGCCCAAAAAATCGGTGGCGTACGTAGTAAGAAGCCTCATCTTAATCGCTCGCCCGAAAAGGCAACGCTCTCTCCTCTAGTCCAACGGTGTCCCCCCCCTTCTCCTTTTCCCCCTGCCGTTTTTGTGATGTTCCCTGGTTGTTCTCCAACTGGGCGACTGGCAGCAAAAGGTTTCGGCCGATAGCCCCCAGGCAAACCAATCATGAAGACGGATCGAGTCTGCAAGGTAGAACCACCGAGCGGAAATATGCACATTTATGCAGGTACTGGAGTCTGGAAGCACATACAATACTACGTAGCTAGGTACCTAGGTACTATGGTGAGCACCAGGTACGTACCTGCCTTACCATCCTCGATCCCGTTGGAGCCCGTGCGCTCATTTCGTTTGGCTCCAGACGGCAGCAACGGCTCGATCGCGCGGTGCTTCTCATTGGTTGCCGAGAAGGACAAGTCAAGCTTTGCCGAGATGAGGGCCGAGTCTGATTGGCGAGCTTGTCCAAGGTCCAAAGCCCATGCCAATATTCACACTCTCATTTCCCCCAAGGCCTCGAATCCTTGGTCTTATCCTCTGCGCGTCTTGGCTCCAGCAATTCGCCCAGCTTCAGCATCGTGGCTCGACTGCTTACCCCCGACCTGCCTGCGCTCTTCGCCCACCGTCTCTCAATGTCGCCAACCAGCATCCTTGCACCCGTCCCTTGAAGCAGGCCTGGTCTGGTCGAACCATCGGCTTTCCTCCCCGTTCTGCTTCTGGCATGTCTACACCAGGGGGAGAGGGGAGGGGGAAGGGGAAGGGGGGCGGAGGGGATCTCGCGCAAGGTTGTATTGCCTCTAGCCAGTATGGAGTAGTGTAGTGTAGACCAACCAGGTGGCCAAGCGGCCGATTGTCCCCCAGGCTGAATTGGTGAACCGCCCCCCCAGCCCAGATCATTGCCCTCTCTCATTTTATCGTCGACCCATCCTACCACCTCCACCCACGCTCATTCTCCCCGTCTTCTCTCTTGTCCTTGCACCGCATCCTTACGCCTTGTCTAGTCTCTGATTTGGAGACGTTCCGCTCTTTACACCGACATTCGCTGTCTCTTTACCCTTCCACGTCTGAAGGAACCACGTTCGCTACGAATCCAACACGCGCGCGCGCTGTTGTTGCTTCTTTTCCCTGTCTCGATGTCATAGCACTGGAACCCAACGCTCAAACCACAACCGCTGCTGTTCACCAACTCACTGCGCCACCCGCCGACCATCCAAGACTTGGCTCTTGCGTTTGGTTCATCTCTGGAGGATATACCACGAAGACTCTCGACGAGACCCCGCTTCGCAGATGAAGCTCTCTACTATTCAGGCCGCCCTCGGCTCGGCCTTGGTTCTACTGTCTGTCCAGCCCGCCGAAGCGAATGATGGCTCTCACCGCCACCTTCACAAGCTGAAGGATGCCCTCAGTCTGAGCAGGAAGACCCAGAAGCTTGCTGAAAGGGCTCTCGTCCAGAGGACCTCTGACGGCAAGGCCATCTGCAGTTTGCCCAGCGATGGCGACCTGGTCCACGTTCCAGGCGCTTCCAACAACGGCTTCGCTATGAGTCCTGACCAGGCTTGTGTGGAAGGCTCCTACTGCCCGTTTGCCTGCAAGCCCGGAAAGGTCATGGCGCAATGGGAGCCGGGCTCGTCCTACACGTACCCGTCTTCAATGGTAAAAGCCCTTCATGTTATCGTGGTCTGGTGCAATGGCTGACCAATTCAGAACGGTGGCCTTCTTTGTGGTCCCGACGGCAAGGCTGTGAAGCCATTCAAGAATTCGCCCTACTGTGTCGACGGCACCGGCTCTGTTCAGGTTTACAACGAATGTGGCAGGACCTTGTCCTTCTGTCAGACTGTTTTGCCCGGAAACGAGGCCATGCTCATCCCCAGCGTCATTGACAAGTCCATCACCCTCGCTGTCCCCGACCCCAGCTACTGGTGCGGCACGGCTGCTCAGTGAGTCTTCCAATCCCATCGAAGGCAGGAATACCAGTACTAACACCAGCTAGCTACTACGTCAACCCGCCAGGTGTTACCGACGAGGGCTGCATCTGGGGTGACCCGTCCAAGGCCGTCGGCAACTGGGCTGCCTACGTCGCGGGCGCCAACCAGGATAGCCAAGGTCGCACTTTCGTCACTCTTGGCTACAATCCCATCTGGGAGGGTTCGCCACTCAAGAACACGAAGCCAACCTATGGTGTGAAGATCGAATGCCCTGAAGGGGGCTGTAACGGCACGCCTTGCGCCATCGACCCCTCTTCCAGCGCAATCGGCGATGTGCTCAGCAACCTTGCCGGCACCGGCGCCGGCAACGCCAGGTACTGCGTTGTCACTGTTCCCAAGGGGAAGAAGGCCCACATTGTCGTCTTCCCTCTGGACGGTTCCGGTGGTAGTGGGCCTGATGAGAAAGAGGATAAGAAGGAGGATAAAAAAGAGGACAAGAAGGAGGACGAGAAGGATGACAAGGTTGAGATCAAGGTAGACAAACCCACGCCGACCCCGCCACCGACTCCGTCGCCTTCTTTCGCCGCACCGACCTCCAAGAACCCCAGCGTCGAACCCTCTAGCTCTGCTTCCTCCGAGACTGCGACTCCCACCGTCATTCCCGGTATATTCCACGAGAACGACAACTCAACGACATCGTCTGTCGATTCCCAAGTGACCAGGTCCATGTCACCCGCTGCCACCGCGACCGAAGAGTCCGCACCCGCAACCACCTCGAAGGAGAATGAAGGCGCCAAGCAAGGTGGTGGCGCTGTTGCCGGCCTCATTGTCGCGGTTGTCGCGGCTACTTTCCTGTACTGATGGGAACCTCTCGTCAGTCGCACGTCTTCGCTTCGTCCCAGCCAGCAGTAACAGCAGCAGCCCATTATTCGTTTCAACGTCTACGCTCGTCAACAACAACACGGCGCCACCCCTTTCCTTCCACATCCCCCGACACCAACATCTCGGACATCGCCCGCTCGGGTCGGATGTGCCCTTTCCAATCTACAGGCAAGCGCGCTTGTCATGTATGCTTGGCGCTGCTGGCTCTTTCTTCTCTTCGACCCGCCGCTTACGACAAATGCGGCAAGCTTTATATATATGCCGGTACCAGATGGCATATTCATCATTTGCGACTTCTCTGGACGTATATACCGGGACCTCGCGGCACAACCGCGACGATTTAGTGTTTATTGTCTTGGCGTTCTCGTGTCTCGCGGCATGAGCAGGCAAAGCTTTCTTTCGGGTATCTACTGCTCGGCTCCTCTGACGAGGAGCACTTCACATATTATCTTTTGGATCGGTTTGCTTCTCACCTATACCCATTTATGCACGCATTACTTTTTATTTTATTTTATAAACCCTATATATTGGAAGAATACGTTGGGTGGGGCGATATTTGTAGAGAATTCTATGCGGAATGGAAACATCAAGTCATGACACGAAGGGGATGAGGCACCTTGGACAGGGAAAGATCAAATTCTACGAGAGAGAACTTTTTACGCAGGGCTTGGGATTGGAGACTCGAAGGGTTGTGTTGTGGGCGAGCCTTGCCTAGTGAAGGAGTTCATATAAGAGATGGTGAGATGTGTGGACGAGACACGCGATGGCCATCTTGAGCATCAGACCTGTGCTTTGGTCTGGATCGTCTAACGCCGCTTAGATTCGCACGGGGGAAAGAGACATAAATAAATACACAAGGGCTGCCGCTTCACCAGACGGCCCGAACAATGAACTATAAAATACACGTCAAATCAACATTCCCTGTCCGAAAGCCATCCCTCGCCGTGCCCGGACACCCCCAACTCGCATGTGAGACCTGCCAATGGGGTTGCCAGCAGGTGCGCTTCCCGCCTCGTCCAACGCGACGGTGAAGCTTACTTGGACGGAATCAGGACAGCCAGGGTGCGGCGAACGCCCGGTGTAGGGGGAACGCAGGCCCTGGCTCCAGGCAGAGAGAAGGGTGAAGGGAGTTGTGAACAGGGTATCATTTCCTTTCTCTTTTCCACACGAAGCGCATCTTCTATACCTCAAAGAAACTATCTTCTCCCTCTCTTTCCCCCTCTCTCTAGAGACTCCAGACTTTTTGATCTTGGGTAAAATGCCTTGCAACCACCCCCCACTCTCGTCCGTCTCACCCCTTTACCCACCCGGGCACATGGTCGAGGTCTAGGTCCTCCTCGTACTGCCTCTCCCGGACCGCGGCCCAAGGGGTCGGCCACCCGGCCAGCACGGGGCTCTTCTTGGTGGCGCCCATGACGGCGAACCGGCCCTGCGAGTGGGCAATGAAGCCGTGCATGAAGCCGAGCTGGATAAGCGCCGCGACGTTCATCTCAACGTCGTCCATCTCGACGGGGCTGTTGCCCCAGACGAGACCCTCGTTGGGTCGGAGCTTCCGGGGCCCGCCAGGCGGCGGGACCAGGGTCGAGGCCGACTCGTGAGCCACGGCCGCGAGGAAGGCCGGGGAGGCGGACGCGGAGGAGAAGGAGGACGCGGGCCTGGAGGGGATGTAGCCCTCGAGGCGGTGCTGGAGGTAAGACGCCGTCGCGTGCAGGTCGGCGAGGTCGAGGGTCGCGGCGCGGCGGTTCGTGGCGGTGGAGGACGCGTCGTCCGGCCCCGGGGCGTACGTCAGGAGGAACGTCTTGCGCGCGAGGGAGCGCCAGAGCAGGGGATGGAGGCGGTGGGTCAAGAGGAGGAGGAGACCCTTGTCGAAAAGGTACTTTTCGTGCTGCGCGAGGGTGTGTTGGAGGAGGACGAAGTCGCCCTGACGAATCGACTGGGCCAGCGGGTGGTAGACGGGCGCGAGGGAGGCGGCTTCCGGGCGGGAGAGAAGGAGCTGGGAGGGCAGGCGGCCGAGGAGGAGGTTGCTGGGGATCAGGTAGGAGAGGACGAGAGCGCGGTGGGAGGTCAGCGAGGGCGGGATCTGGAGGTAGGCCTCCTCCAGACACAGGGCAGCGCGCAGGAAGTGGCAGTTTGCGAGGTTGAAGCGGCCCAGGTAGTAGAGGAAGGTGACGCGCTGGGCGGCCGGGTAGAGGGAGAGGGGCGGGGAGTTTGTCGATATATTTGTGAAGATTTGCTTCGCAAGGTGCGTTCGCCGGCACTGTTGGCGGTCAGCAGCTTCATCATGTGTTTCATGCGACGAGTGGGATGTGAAGAGGCATGGCATATATATACATGTGTGTGTGTGTGTGTGTGAGAGAGAGAGAAAGAGAGAGGAGCAAGACTCACAGCGAAGAGGAGTTTCAGCACAAGATTGGCAAACATGTAGACGCCGACCTTCTTGCCCTCGGGCTTGCTGTAGCGCGTGCTGGAACGGTCTGTCAGGCAGGTGGTGAAGATCTTCTGGATGATCTCGGCCGAGGACTCGGCGATGGACTTGCGGTCGTCGGCGTCGACGTTGCGGATGTTGCGCGTCAGGTCCGGACGGCGCGAGAGCATCATGGTCAGCCGCGCGAGGGACTCGCACAGCGACATGGCCGTCTTGAGGAGCATGCCGCCGTACGTCGGGTGGGCGAAGGCCGTGCTGCAGGAGCTGCGGGGGCGGGGTGTTAGTCGCGTGCGTTCGTTCAGTGGATGGCGCAACATCTCGGAAGTGGTCGGCCCCTGAGTCGAGGTTGAGGGTGGCATATGGAGGACACGCAGAAACTCACTTCACCAACCCGCTGAGCAGTGTATGCGCGCCCAAAAGGTCGTCATAGTCGACGTCGCGCCAAAAGGACATGTAGTCCTTCATAAAAGTCACGAACCCCGGCCACGGCGAGCCATGTCCCTCGGGCACATCGTCCTCCTCGGGCAGGCATTTCTCAATCGTGTTCTCGAGGGCCGTGCTGATGCCGCCGCCGCCGCCGCCGCCATTTGTGTGCGGCGAGGAGCGGAACTGCGTCTTGAGCTCCGAGGCGAGAGCATGGTATTGCTGGTTCGCGTTGGGCTCGACGAGCAACCAGTTGCGGAGCTCCTCACTGTTTTGGGCGCGGACGAAGGTACGGATTTGTGACAGGAATTGGATTAGGAGGGACATGGTTGGCGCCGCTTTTGCAGGCGGGAGACTGGGAGGTGGTACAAGCCAAGTGCGGTAAGGGAATGCGGAGTGAGCGGTGGGGTGGAGACGTGAGCGCCGTCGTGTCGAGACTCGACGAGGAGTGCAGCTTCAAGGTGAGAGAGAGCTTGAGGTGAGGTGAGGTGAAGTGAGGTGAAGTGAGGTGGATTCTTCGGTGTGCGGGGAGCGGGGGGAGCTCGGTGGTTGGCGGCACCACACCGGGGCACCCCGACCCGACACGAACGCATTTTGGTGGTTTCCTGCGCTACATATTTTTCACTTGCTTTTTACATGCACCATGGGCTTGTATTTCAGAACGAAAAATCAGAAATCATGACAAGGTGGTCACATCAACGTTGTGCTTTTACTCTTCGGCTCATTTTGAGCTGTAAATATCTGCTCCTCCAGACACCTTGCGCCTCAAATCCCGCCACGGCCACCGCAATCTTGGCGGGAAAGCAGCTCCAAGTCACTGAGACATGAGCGTGCATGTGGTCTTCCTTTTATGCTCGGCCGGACGTAGCATGGAACAATCTATCATGCCATCCGATCTATCATATTTTACACAGACTCGACGCGTTGCACGACAATGGCAGTGGCCGCGCCGCCTCCGTTGCAGATCGCCGCGACGCCGTATTCGCCAGGCTTCAGCTGGTGAAGCAGAGTGACGAGAATCCTTGATCCGGAGCTTCCCAAGGCGTGGCCGAGAGAGATGGCTCCCCCAAGAGGGTTGACGCGGGCACCCTCCAGTCCAAGAATCTGTGCAGTGCAAGTTAGCAACGGCTGAGCCGCTCGACGCCGGACCGAGACTCACCTTCTCGTTGGCCTTGATGACTGCGGCAAAGGCCTCGTTGAACTCCCAGACGGCAACCTGGTCCTTGGTGATGCCCGCTCTCTTGAGCGCAATGGGGACTGCCTTGGCTGGGGCGACGGGGAAGTCCACAGGGTCAACCGCGGCGTCGGCCGACCCGCAAATCTTGGCCAGCACGCGGGAGCCCGATCCGTACTGTTGCGCAATCTCCTTGCTACCCAGAACTAGCGCACTTGCACCATCGTTCAGAGTAGAAGAGTTGGCGGCGGTGACAGTGCCGGTGCCGTCACGGACGAACGCGGGCTTCAGCGTGGGGACCCTGTCAAACTTGACGTCGAGGTAGCCCTCGTCGGCCTCGATAACGGTGGTGCCCTTCTTTCCGGGGACGGTCACGGGTGCGATCTCTTCGGCAAAGGCATTGGCCTTCCATGCTGCCTGAGCCCGCTCATAGGACTGGATGGCGTACTGGTCCTGCATCTCGCGGGTGATCTCGTACTTCTTGGCGGTGTTCTCGGCGCAGTTACCCATGTGGAATTGGTCGTAGACGTCGGTCAGACCATCCTTGATCAAGCCATCCTCCATCTTGACGTGGCCAAAGGGTGGCAAGTTGGACGACCGAGGTACGTAGTAAGGGACTCTCGTCATGTTCTCCATGCCGCCGGCGATCTGCGCCTCGGCCAGACCCAGCTGGATGTTTTGCGCAGCAAAGACGACAGCCTTCAGACCAGAGGCGCAGACCTTATTGATGGTGATGGCTTCCACGCTCGACGGAAGGCCGGCAAAGATCAGGGCCTGACGAGCCGGTGCCTGTCCGACAGATCCTTGCAGCACGTTGCCCATGTAAACGTCGGTAACCTTGTCGACAGGGACCTTGGACTTTTCGAGGGCGGACTTGATGGCGACGGCGCCGAGCTGTGGCGCCGAGACGCTGTTGAACGAGCCATTGAACTGGTGTTCGAGTTAGCGACCAACCCCGATCTACACTGACTGGCTAGCGGTTGGCTACCTTTGCTGTTGGCGTTCTTGACGCACTGAGGATGTATGCGTCCCGGACCTCTTGCCTAAGCGCAGCTCTCGTGGAAAACTGACGGGCCGCCGCTTGCCTGGCGAACTGGCTAGAGAGCCTCGACGACTGTCTCAAAAACATGATGAAGAAATAGTGTGACGACTGGGATATGTTTGCAACAGGTAGCACAGGAAAACGACAACGGCAAGAGGAGACTTGAGACGACCTCACAAACGTGAACAGGGAAGTTAAGATGGCAACGACTTCACAATTCGAGAGGGACGGAGGGCAAGCATGTGGATGGCGCGGGATGGCAATACCCCAGGTCCTACGGTCTTCCTCGGCTTAAGAGGGGGGGTGGTGCACGGGCGGGGCCGAGCTTCTCAGGTAGGAGTGCAGCTGCTGTGAGGTCACCCGAATCGCCCAGGTCGATGGTGCAAGGCTCTCTGGGGAACCGATCCCCCACCCCGGGCCGTGGGAGTAAAGGCTTGATTCCGCCCGGAAACGTCAGGCCAGAGACGGCAGCCGTGTCACCATCTGCGCCTCGTCTGAATCCCGTTTCCTGGAACGTCGCACATGCTTATCGGTTTTGTGGCGGCAGTCGTGCCGCGCACATAGAGACCTCGGAGAAACATGAAGGATCGCATTGTGCATTCGAGTACCTAGTTACAGCGCGCAGCGGGAGAGTACATCGCTAGTTGCATGCCAAGAGCAAATATGCAGACGCTTATTCTTGAGCGCAAGCCTCGATTACCTAAACAGCAGCATAACAAAGCAGCAGCCAACCGACAAAGCTGCCCTCGATAGGATCAAAATTAAAAGGACACGGAACAAAAGGGGAGGGGAAAAAAAGAAGAAAAAAAGTCCAGCCCAAGACTCGTACAGCGTCATTGAAGAGTGGCGTCGCCAGTCAGTCGTGTGTTCCCAATGCAGAGCTTTAAGCGGTCGCACTTCCACCGCAGGCTTGGTTTAGTCTGATTCGCGCTTCGTCACTGCTGTCATCATTGGTTGAAGATGCAAGACCCACTCTTTGGGCCTAAGCGGAAGGCGGTGATGGTGAAGCCGAGCTGCTTCCCGTGCCATCCTGCCGAACTGTGAACCACTCAAACGTTATCTCGCCAGTTCTTCCATCATTCATCTTTGACCACGCGGATTTCAAAACTCGAACATTCCTGGACAGCAACTAGGATCCCGATTCATCCACCCGCACTTTGAACTATCCCACTGGCCTGTATCTGTCTTCCAGTGACGGCTATCTTGATCCCTTGCGACCCCATCAATCTTGGTAATCAGTAACCGACCGACCGACCGCCACAATGTCGACCGCCGCCCGCCGCCGCTTGATGCGCGACTTCAAGGTCAGTCACGATGCCCATGAATCTCTTATTCCAGCAGAAATGCTGACACATCGAGCAGCGCATGCAGACCGACCCTCCCGCCGGCGTCTCTGCCTCTCCTGTACCCGACAACGTCATGACCTGGTATGCTCGTATACGTCTCGAATTTGCAGGTGGCCTCCAAAGACTGGGCTAATACCGATCTTTGCAGGAACGCCGTGATCATCGGACCCGCCGACACGCCTTTTGAGGATGGAACCTTCAGACTCGTGATGCAGTTTGAGGAGCAGTATCCCAACAAGCCGCCCGCGGTCAAGTTTATCAGCCAGATGTTCCATCCCAACGTCTATGCAACAGGAGAGCTTTGCCTGGATATCCTGCAGAACAGATGGAGTCCCACATACGACGTTGCTGCGGTGTTGACAAGTATCCAGAGGTGAGTCGACGAGCCAGGCACCGCACATCTCTGATCTGCGAGTTGTTGCCATAGCCTGAGCTAACTCTGCAACAGTTTGCTTAACGACCCAAACACCGGTTCTCCCGCGAACGTGGAGGCGTCGAACCTTTACAAGGACAACCGCAAGGAGTATACGAAGCGGGTGCGCGAGACGGTTGAGAAGAGCTGGGAAGACTAGAAAACAACGATACCAACACAAAAGGAACACATACGACTATTATGAACAAGATGATCTTCTCAACCTCAAGCAGGGGATGGTCTTTTGGAAACAGGCTGCAGGGCTGCGCTGGGATGACGAATGATTAAACACGGCATAGAACAATTACGTGAGTGGCAACCCAGGACCGACCAGACAGATTCCTCGATTTGCCTCGCATTGAGCAGCCGGGGTAAATGATGAAGTAGGAGTGGGGGGGGACATTTGGCGTTTCGGCTTGTGCTATCCTATCTGTATGGCTTGGGGGGCGACCTTGTGTTGCGATACCCGTGCCCGCCCCCACTTTAATTGGAACTCGAGGACTCGTCACCCACTAAAGTGGGTGCTGAACACCCATACGTCCATAACACCCATATGTCCAAAAAATCCCTCAAGCTCAACATCAACATCACCACCTTCGATCCAAGCCACCACAATGACCAAATTCAATCAAACTGAAGAGGAGCGTATCCAGGAGGCCATTCTATCGATTCGTGAAAACCCGAACTTAAAGCTTACTGCCGTGGCTGAGAAATACCAGATACCACGTAAGAAGCTGTATCGGAGGCTTTCAGGAACACCATCTCTTAAGGACCGCCCAGTCCACGGTAGAAAGCTTACCTGGGACCAGGAGAAGGCTCTTTGTCACTATATTGATCGAATGGATCATATGAATCTTGCCCTACGGCGAGAGCTTCTTGTGGATGCTGCCAATTACCTCTTGGCTAAGTCCCATGAAGATCATCAGATGCCTCCTCCAACTGTCAACCCTATGTGGGCCAGTCGATTCATCAAGAGGCATGGGTACTTCTACGCCAAAGAGAAGACCCTTGATATGGAACGGAAGAAGTCTGAGGATATAGAGGTTATCAACAGTTGGTTTCTGATGCTCCAAGAGACCATTAAGGTATATGGTATACAACCCTCTGATATCTGGAACATGGACGAGACTGGCTTCCAAATAGGAGTTGGGAAGGATAAGATGGTCATCACCAAACGCAAGAGGGCCCATTACTTCGCCATCCCAACCAACAGAGAGTCAGCAACTGCGATTGAGGCCATATCCGCAGCAGGTGATTATATCCCTGCGTTCTTGATCCTTAGTGGCTCTGTTCATATGAGCAGATGGTATGGCATCAAGGACTTGGAGGCGGATACAGTAATTGGAGTATCGCCAACTGGTTATTCGAATGACCAGATGTCCCTCGATTGGATCAAGCACTTCGATATACACTCAAAGAACCGGACCCAGGGCCACAAGAGGCTCCTTCTGATTGATGGATATGGCTCTCATCACACTGTTGAGTTCCTACAGTATTGTGAGGATCATGAGATCCTTCCTTTTGGCCTCCCTCCTCATTCAACCCATCTCCTTCAGCCACTGGATGTGGTAGTGTTTCAGCCTCTCAAGCACTACCACAGCCTTGCAGTTGACACCATAGTCCGGGAAGGCTGTACCAACATCACCAAGCTGGAGTTCCTCAGTTTTATTCAGTCCATTCGTAAACAAACCTTCAAGCAATCTACTATTATATCAGCTTTTAAGAAGACTGGGATAAACCCATTCAACCCACAAGTGGTGCTGGAGAAGATCGCAATCCGAGATGGCACCCCTCCTACAGTGACCACACCACCCAACACAGGATCGTCGTCCTCCTCCTTCAGTACTCCTACAACCATCAGGAAACTCAGAAGAGTGGCGAATAAGCTCTCTGAGGCATCAGAGATCATCAGCAACCAAATCGAAGAGCTGACTGGAGAGGTCTCGCCATTCAACCACAATCTAGATCGATTCATCAGAGGGGCCCTAACCCAAGGGTCTGAATTGATCCAGGTCAAGAGAGATCTCTCAAGGACCAATTTAGCTGAAAAGGTCCGCAGAGCTCGTCGTCAGGCACGAAATACACAACTACAAACAGGAGGGGTTATCCAAGTCAAAGATGGAAGGAAAATGGTGAGGCAGAGGCAGGAAAACGAGTATGCGAAGGCTGTGAAGGTGATACAGTCCCTTGAGCAAAAGATCCGCCAAACCACGAAAAAGGTGGTTTTTGAGGCCGAAAAAAAGGCTCGGAAGATGAGAATTGACGGGACATTACAGCCATTATATATCATTGATGATGAGGGCTGTGGTCGCTTGCTGAAGAGGGGTTGAGGGTGGGAATAGATTCAATTAATCACTTTTTTGGACATATGGGTGTTATGGACGTATGGGTGTTCAGCACCCACTTTAGTGGGTGACGAGTCCTCGAGTTCCAATTAAAGTGGGGGCGGGCACGGGTAGGCGTTTCCCGGTCGTGCGTTTTGCTTTTCTCTCGAGTCACCGACTGCCGGTGACGTTAGGTCCGCCTTCATCTGGCTTTTGCAGGGGAGTTCGTGGGAAGTGCATTTGGGACCTCATCAACAGCGAAATACCAAATCTATAGTTCAATATGCGGCCCGGGGTTGTTTTTGCTTTGTATCCATTTGCGAAAACGGAGCAGTCAGTCTACCCACCCTGATACCAGGGCCTTACGGACAGGACAGTCTGTTGTGACTTGAATTATGCTTGCATCGGCGGCCAATGACCCTTTAATTGGTGCGTAATGCGCCAGACCCCATGGTTAGTGTGTGCTGGTATTTTAGCAGAAGGACAGGGACCCACTCATCATTCTTGCTGGGAGAGCCTGGGACGGACCCCTCGGGCTAGTGTCTTTTTTTTTTTTTTTTAGGAGGGGGGGTAGAGGTACCTTAGGCACATAGGAAGGACGGGCAGATATTTAGTAGCTGTACTGGCAAGGTAGGGGTGGGACCACCGGCGGGAAGTAGTTTCGACCGGACGGGATTGGTCCGTTGTCTCTTCCTCCAGGTGGGCTTGTGCATTGCTGCGGCCGGCGCCAGGGCCTGAGTGACTTGTGATTGCCCCTGTGGTGCCACAACCTAGGTACCTTCCTACCTACCTACTTACCTACCTACCTACCTTACAGGACCTTCCGTCTCTGTAGCCCGCATTTGTGCTGTACCGGTACCGTCTTAATACTGCAAGCAAAGAATTCCACGCGATTTCTAGCGGCGCGTCCCC
Source organism: Colletotrichum echinochloae (assembly GCA_016618095.1). Taxonomy (NCBI): domain Eukaryota; kingdom Fungi; phylum Ascomycota; class Sordariomycetes; order Glomerellales; family Glomerellaceae; genus Colletotrichum; species Colletotrichum echinochloae. The sequence continues at coordinate 3,343,224 of JADEZT010000001.1, read as the reverse complement.
GTCACTCGCATCTCAACCCCCAAAAGCAAACCCGAATCCCAAACAACCCAGACCACCACCTTTACTATTCCCTCTCGCTTCCCCCGTTCGACTGCCTTTCTGGCTGCTATTGCTGCTGGTTTGTGCTGTCGTCATCCTTTCTCCCCTTGCATCACCGCACCGCAACAACCTGCGATATGTCATTCTAGCAGCCTTCCCACATATCTGCACACCGTCATTTCGTCCCCGCCTTGTTTGTGTGTGTGTCCTTTCACCACAGATCCCCTCTGTTGCCGAGCTGCGGCCGCCGAGTGCTTCGCCGCATCTACACGCAACCCACTATATTCGCGCAATCATTTCACTGGATCGGAATCCATGACCTAGTCTTCGAAGCCTGCTGGTCTGAAATACCGTCGCCATGTCTAGCGCGAACAGCATCAAGGTGGTGGCCCGATTCCGTCCACAGAACAAGGTGGAACTGGCATCGGGCGGCCAGCCTATTGTCACTTTCAATGGCGAAGACACATGTACTCTCGACGTAAGTGCCTTCCCGCTGGTTCTTTGAAGCCGTTGTCATACATGCAGGCAGTGGCTGACACCGACCTTTCCAGTCGAAAGAGGCGCAGGGCTCCTTCACCTTTGACCGAGTCTTCGATATGGAATGCAAGCAGTCCGATATCTTCGACTTTTCTATCCGCTCTACTGTCGACGATATCCTCAACGGTTACAATGGAACGGTCTTCGCCTACGGTCAGACGGGTGCCGGAAAGTCGTACACCATGATGGGCTCCAGCATCGACGACGAGGAGGGCCGCGGTGTTATCCCCCGTATCATCGAGCAGATCTTCGCCAGTATCATGTCTAGTCCCAGCACTATCGAGTACACAGTACGAGTCAGCTATATGGAAATCTACATGGAGAGGATTCGCGACCTGTTGGCGCCCCAGAACGACAATCTTCCTGTCCACGAAGAGAAGAACCGCGGTGTATACGTCAAGGGTCTCCTGGAAGTCTACGTCTCCAGCGTCCAGGAGGTCTACGAGGTCATGAGAAGAGGTGGAAACGCCCGTGCCGTCGCTGCAACCAACATGAATCAGGAATCTTCTCGTTCGCATTCCATCTTCGTCGTCACCATTACCCAGAAAAACGTTGAGACAGGATCGGCAAAGAGTGGCCAGCTTTTCTTGGTCGATTTGGCCGGTAGCGAAAAAGTCGGAAAGACAGGAGCCAGTGGTCAGACGCTCGAGGAGGCCAAGAAGATCAACAAGAGTTTGAGTGCTCTGGGAATGGTCATCAACGCCCTGACCGACGGCAGATCCTCTCACGTCCCCTACCGAGACTCCAAGTTGACCCGTATCTTACAAGAATCTCTCGGCGGTAACAGCCGGACGACACTCATCATCAACTGCTCGCCCAGTAGTTACAACGACGCCGAAACCTTGAGCACCCTACGATTCGGTACTCGCGCGAAGGCGATCAAGAACAAGGCCAAGGTCAACGCTGAGCTTAGTCCCGCCGAGCTCAAAGCCTTGCTTGGCAAGGCCAGAGGCCAAATTGCGACCTTCGAGACCTACCTCTCGAACTTGGAGGGCGAGGTTCAGATGTGGCGTGCTGGTGAATCCGTTCCGAAAGACAAGTGGGTGTCCCCCTTGTCTGCAGACGGCGTCACAGGGGCCAAGGCAGAAACGAGAGCACACCGTCCGTCGACACCTTCCCGCTTGCTGCCCGAAAGCAGATCAGAGACGCCCGCCATCTCAGAGCGCTCAGGAACGCCAAGTTTGCCTCTGGACAAGGACGAGCGGGATGAGTTCTTGCGTCGCGAGAACGAGCTTCAGGACCAACTCGCCGAAAAGGAGAGCCAGTACAACACGACAGATAAGGCGCTTCGTGAGGCCAAGGAGGAGCTCACCTATCTCAAGGAGCACGACGCCAAGACGGGCAAGGAGAATGAGAAGCTTCACGCCGAGGTGAACGAGGTCAAGATGCAGCTTGAGCGCCTGAGCTTCGAGGGAAAGGAGGCACAGATCACTATGGACGCACTCAAGGAGCAGAACGCCGAGCTGACAACAGAGCTTGATGAGGTCAAGCAGCAACTTCTCGACGTCAAGATGAGCGCCAAGGAGACGAGTGCGGTCCTGGACGAGAAGGAAAAGAAGAAGGCTGAGAAGATGGCCAAGATGATGGCCGGGTTTGATCTCGGCGCCGATGTGTTCAGCGACAACGAGAAGGCCATCTCAGAGGCTATTGCCCAATTGGAGGCTCTGCACGAGGTCAGCTCTACCGGCGAAGTCGTCAATCCCGACGAGCTTGAGGCGCTCAAGACGCGTTTCGTCGAGATCCAAGGAATCGTGAGACAAGCCGAGCTGTCCATCTACAGCGCTTCCTCCACCGAGGCAGACGCTCGCCGCAGAGCTGAGCTCGAGGACCGTCTCCAGTCACTCCAACAAGAGTACGAGGAGCTTCTTACCCGCAACCTGGGCGAGAACGACGTCGAGGAGATCAAGTCTCGCCTGGAGAGCGCCTACGCCAACAAGCAGACCACCTCCATGGAGCTCGTGGACGAGCTCAAGGCCGAGATCGTGCAGAAGGCTGCCGAGAACTCGAAGATGAGGGCCCTTATCGAGGACCTTCAGCAAAGAGTCAAGGCCGGCACTGCCGCCCCCATGGCCAACGGCAAGTCTATCCAGCAACAGATTGCCGAGTTCGACATCATGAAGAAGAGCCTCATGCGCGACCTTCAGAACCGTTGCGAGCGTGTGGTCGAGCTTGAGATTTCGCTCGACGAGACAAGAGAGCAGTATAACAACGTGCTCCGGTCATCCAACAACCGGGCGCAGCAGAAGAAGATGGCCTTCCTCGAGAGGAATCTGGAGCAGTTGACCCAGGTTCAGCGCCAGCTCGTCGAGCAGAACTCGGCACTCAAGAAGGAAGTCGCCATTGCTGAGCGCAAGCTCATTGCTCGCAACGAGCGCATCCAGAGCCTCGAGAGCCTGCTACAGGATAGCCAGGAGAAGATGGCCTCTGCAAACCACAAGTACGGTTCTCCCCTCACCCATGCGTGCTGTCCTCCATTCCTCCCCCCCGTTTCGACGCAATTCATACTCGGAGCGATTGCTAACGACTGGTGTCTTGTAGGTTTGAAGTACAGCTCGCTGCTGTCAAGGAGAGGCTGGAGGCTGCCAAGGCTGGCAGTACACGCGGCCTGAATTCTCCCTCGTTGGGCGGCTTCAGCTTCACCAACGCCGGCAGCCGTATTGCCAAGCCTCTCCGTGGCGGTGGTGGCGACAACCAGGGACCTTCCATCCCCGTCATCAACAGCCTTCAGCAGAACGAGGGCGGTGCTGGCAAGCGTAGCAGTTGGTTCTTCTCCCAGAAGTCTTAAAAGACTGCTTCAATGCGGCCCACCTTTACGCTTGAACATTTGCTCTCTTGCTACTGCGCGAACCGTTTCAGGAAGTGCAATCTCTCATCCCCCAAATAGACATGGCGATGCATGTGTTGGGCAATAGCCCGGCGCGGGCTAGACCGCTGCTATATTCCTGCTGTGCTGATACTCATGGCACGGTTCTTTATCATACTCTTTTTCAAGACTATACTGCCCACTACTCTTTCCTAGCAGAAAGGATTCCCCTTTTGCTTAACTTGGTATACTGGAAGAAAGAAGTAGAACAGGCCGGTAAAGACTACAAGTGCAGATTTGGACGACACAGCACATGGACCGACTGGGAGGGGAAACGGCATTCTTTGATGTAGACTTTTCCTTCTTCCACTCTTCGGTTGGGTTTGTCTTGCTCTTGGATTTTGCTTTTGTGGCAGTTTCTGGGCGGTCTTTTATCATTTTTGGTCAAGTGGAGATGGAGTGGGCGATGGGTGGGTGTGTGAGGGTGGACGAATTGTATTTATGGAGAGTATCGCCCGCAAATGACCAGATGGCGTTTGGTGGCAGACTCGCCGGTGTGGAAGCAGGATGGGCGACGGGCTGGATCGGCCGTGGACGGACGGAGTGAGGAGATGCCGACAACAGGGCAAGAGGAATGGACGATTGGCATAAATAAGGGTCGCCGCTGTTGCATAGGTACCTACTCTGGAGGAGTTGGTGGCATGACACGACGGACCTCGCCACTTATGAAATCCAAGACGTTTGACGGTTAATGACGCTAGTAGAAAAGAAAGACTTGCTCCTAAAATCGATGACTGCGTAACCTTTACATACAACTTTGGCAACCTGAGTGGGGGTATAGTATGATAAAGAATACTATAGGGATTGTGTCGGATAACTAGAATGGCAACTTTAAAAAAGACAAAAAGGCCAGCATTCCGCTGCTTCGACTCTAACAGTCTCTCCACAAGTGATTAGCCGGGGACAGGTAAGGCCTCTCGCCAACTTGAAGGAAGTCAAAGGGCATGTTCACGCAAGACTTCTAATTCAGAATTACTAGACAAATCCTAACGAGCTTAAGCGAGCAGCAAACATGGACTGGCAATCTATTTCGCGGACTTGCCGATGAGGATAATCTGGGGAATAAGGATTGCAGTGATCAAGACAAAGACAGCAAGAGTGATGGCAAAGATCTTCGCGTAGAGGATGACGAGACGCTTCCAAGCGGCGCGGGAGAAGCCGCTCCAGGCGTCGTTCATAGTAGCGTAGCCCTTGCCGCCGACGACGCGGGGCTCGACCTTGCCCTCGAACGAGCGGTCGAAGGGAATGATGGTGTTGGCCTCTTCAGGGAGGAGCGAGGCCTGGACGCGGACGAGAACGACGTGGGCCGGAATGACGAGGGTGACCTGCAAGGCGAGGCTGATGATGGTGACGACGATGCTCTTCCAGGCATCGGATGCATGAGGCTCGGAGACGGTCGATGGCTTGCCGAACCGCATGTTGGGCAGGTCCATGCCGATGGCCCAGCCGATGGCGATGGGGACCCAGGTGGCGACCTGCTCGGAGAGCCAGTAGGCGGCGACGGGGCGGGCGGTGGCATCAAAGCTGCGCTTGAAGGACGGCAGGCGCTGCCAGAAGTGCTGGGAGCTGCGCGGGGTGATGACGATGTGGACCCAGGCGGTGCTGAGCTGGACCAAGGACAGGGCGGCGAGGAGGGTTGTGAGAGAGGCGAGGATACCGGGCAGGAAGCTGGAGAAGAGGGCAAGGAGGGCGCTCGCAGCGATGGCTTGGACCAAGTAGACGGAGAAGCCGCGGAAGTTTGCGCGCCAGCCGCCGTTGGTCATCAGAAGGCGGTTGATGGAGCGGATGGACGAGGTCACGGTGGTGGAGCGGCCGCCGGTGATAGCCTTGTTTGTCGGAACAGGACCGTCGGCGCGCGCCTCGGGGCCGGCGGAAGGAATGATACCATCGTTTTCGGCAAGGTCGACGGGGTCGTAGGCGGGCGGGTTCTCATCCTCGACGATAGCGAAGATGGGGTAGACCTGATGGAGGGTGTAGACCGTCTGGGAGCCCTAGTGTTAGTCGAGCTGTGCTAGCAATAAGGACCACGCAAAGGAGACAGGAAGGAGAGCACTTGCTTACCCAGACAATGAAGGGGACCAAGACGAGGAAGTCAGCAATGTAGACTGCAATGCTCCACGCAGGCAGCTCGGATTGATCAGGCTTCTTCTCCACAGCCCTCTTGTAGATGGCGCTGGCGAGATTTATCTTAGCATTCATGTTTGCTTTTTCCCGGTAATCGAACTACAACGAAAAAAAGAAGAAAAAAGGTGGCAATGGATGGTGGGAAAAGAAGTCAGAATGAAAGGCTGAGGTCGGTAGGTTTTAAGAAGTACGGGTAGGATGGGAGTAACGGGAGGGGTAGGATGGAAAATGGCGTTAGCTTGAGCAGATCAGCGACAACATGCCTGCCACTGGTGGTTGCGCCTGTGCTGTTTAGGCGCTTGCTTCATGGTACCTAGGAAAAGTCTACCTGCTGGTGCGTGAGCGCAGCAGCCTGCAGAAAGTGTCTTGCAGGGGGGAATGCCGGTATGCCGGGTCACACCTTAACGGTGGGGGTGCTCCTGGGTAGGTACTATTAGGCAGCAGCAGGCAGACACAGCCACAGCCACTCACTTGGCCCACGAAATCCTTCCATCAACAGTTACCCAGCGGTTGGCCTGTCTGACAACGATCTACAAACCGAGCGAGCGACGAAGGAACAAAAACGTTAGTTATTGGCTCGCCAGCAGGTCGTCTGTCGCACGATGGCAAATGATTTCATCGTCCGTGGCATCTTCTAGCATGTCGGGCGGCTCGTATCCCTCTGCCCGTCGAAATAATATACCTACCTACCAATGGCCAGGTTATGTGGCTGTACGGCACAGCTTAGTCTGTTTTGGGGGAAAAGGCCAATTATCGAGGCTATCCAGCATGAACGCAGATGCACGCATCGAAGCTAGGTGAAGGTCTGTTCGCTGTTTAACCTCTGGAAGTGTGCATGAAACAACGTAGCGTTTTCGGTCTGGGACAATTGGTCGTTCTTCTAAATACGTGTTTGCATGATGGAGTTTATATCTCTTTTCTGCGGCTCGGAAACGGCTTTATTTCGTCCGACGTACTCGATGGTTCGCCCGTCGGATCTTCCATGATGGATGGCTTAATGCACGTGTAAAGCAACCCAACAACGGCCCCGGAGGCCTGGCCATTGGTGCGGTGCCGATCGAACCAACCGTCTGCAGATGCACCCGAAGGGATTCGCACACTTTCTCCCTTTTTAGCGGCCCCTGTTATGGCACTGATAGTATCAGTTGTTGCCATCCTGGTTTGTAGCAAGGGCCGGCCATGCCTTTCACATACCTATATTACTGTGGTTCTCCTCCGTGCTGGATGTTCTTCAAAGCCGCGCAGCGATCAATCAGATTGCAACGCAGCCGTTGGCACGCTGTCTAAGACTCATCCACCTGTCAACCCGGGTTGCCGGGGAGTAGGGGTGTCCTGGCACCGTTAAATTCTCCAGGCTTCCCACCCTGGGTTACACTGCATCCAACAACCCGTCCCGATATGCTCTTTTTATCCTGTTTGATAGGTATTCGCATCGGCGGAGGGAACAAAGTCGTATCCAGGCGGTTTGCTGCACTAAAAGTGGACTGTGCGTAGAGATGCAATGCGATGGCAGCATCCGTACAAGGTGCTGGCGGCGGCAAGGCCAGGTACAAACTGTGTTGTCTGAAGGCGCCCCACCTACCCACCTCGTAGTTTCACTCACTCCTACGTCACTCGCAACTTTACCGCCGGGATATCTTCAACCTTGTCAACACCTCGGACACAATATCTCCCATGTCTGGCAATTCGATCCCGAACCTGCTTTCCTTTCGCGGTGCAAGGGGTGGCCGGGGCGGTCGCGGTCGCGGAAGGGGTTCCGGTGGTCCCTCGGTCCCGACTCATGATCAGACGATTCAAGGGACCGACGACGACGCCGCCGGCTCGCGCCTGAGTGCTGTGAACGTCGGATATCTCGCCGACCCCTACGCTCAGTTCTTCGTGAATACCTTGGCCGGTCCCCCTCCAAGGAGATTACCCATCATCAATCGAGGTCCGTGTCAGGGTCTGCTTCCGTCGAGCATGGAGGCTGATCTGTTTTACAGGCACTTACACGAGAACCGTTGCTCTCGACAACCTCATTGACAGCTTCTTGGATGACCGGGACAGCACACAGTCCGGTTCGAAACAAAGGCAAATCATTTCTCTGGGCGCCGGCACCGACACTCGCCCGTTCCGTCTCTTTTCTAGGGCCAATCGACCTGAGCTCGTCTACCACGAAATCGACTTCGCGGTCACTGTTCGGAAGAAGGCACGCATAGTGCAGTCAGTTCCCCCCTTACGCCAAATTCTCGGTGTGCCGTCCGTGGAGGAGGATGGCTCGTGGAGTTCCCAACCATCTGCAGCAGACAAGTACTACTGTCACTCACGCGACCTTCGCGAGCTTGTGCAAAGAGGCGCACCGCCCCTCGCAGGCCTAAGAACGCAAGTCCCGACATTGTTGGTATCGGAGTGCTGCCTTTGCTACCTCGAGACATCTACAGCCAAAGACGTCGTGTCATGGTTCGAGCAGAAGATCCCCGACCTAGCCATTATTATCTATGAGCCAGTCAGGCCCGACGATCCTTTTGGCAAAATGATGACGTCCAACCTTGCGGCAAGGAGGATACGCATGCCTACCCTGGAAAGCTACAAGCTTCCGCAACACCAAATACAGCGCCTGCGTGATGCCGGTTTCGAACACGCCAACACTCTGACGGTTGAGCGCATTTGGGAAAAGTGGGTGTCGACTGAAGAAAAGGAGCGCGTCGACCGACTAGAGGGTCTTGATGAGGTTGAAGAGTGGAAGCTCCTTGCTGACCATTACATTGTGGCATGGGGATGGAGAGGCGTCGGGTTTGCACTGGAAGACCCGAACGGGGCATCGTGAGGTGAGTTGCGTTACTCGGAACTGCTGTGCTGCTTCGCTATCGCCTAGCAAGTACATCATCGTCAATTGAACAGTCAGCGGAGAAAACCGGCAGCTCGCAGATAAGAATGCCTGGTGGATGACTGCGGCCCATTCGTCCGGTTTCTCCTCCGCCAAAATGAGGCTCTCCTTGGCTTTCCGAACTCTGAACGAGGGGTGAAGGATAAAGATGTGGGTTTCGTCGTTGAGACTTGGAAATGTGTCTCTACCAATTGATTTACGTTGAGTAAGCTGCAGTTGCCCGTTCCATGGGAAAGGGCTCAGCTCACCTGCTTGGCCCGATTGCTTCCGCCACCACCTTCCCAGCCCGGCGATTCCCCCGTGTTCCCGACTGTCAGCAAAGTGGCCCCTGGTTGATGTTGGTTGTTTTCTTCCTGTTGGACCAACCAGCCAATTCTGTCTCCCTGCATGAGATCCCAGCCCACTTCCAACCTCACCCCGAGGCACTTTTGGCCTAGCATTAATTTGTCGACGCAAGACACCACGATGCTGCTTAGCTACCTTCGCCATCGCCCAACACCTTGTTATTCAACTGCGACAACGTGAGCAATTGTGACAGCGAAACACACGAAAAAAGAAGAAAAAAAAGTGACGACTGCGGCAAAGATGATCAAAAGACCTTTGGACACACTCCCGGCCGAGACCCTTATCAGCATCGCGGGGTACCTTGAGGGCGTTCAACTGCCAGATCTCTCGTCCTTCGCTCTCACGAGCAGAGCTTGCAATGTTGCCGCCTCGTGCTATTTGTTTCGCGATATCCATATTCGAATCAAACACCCTCGGAAGCTACAACGGGACGTCGCAAAGTGGCTCACGGTGCTGCAACGCACGAATTCTTCACGCCATGTCCGACGCCTGGTGATGACCTTCGAGGACAGGACGCTCCACCACAGTGACCTGTATTCGCCTGACCGGTTAAACCTGACGGCCGAGACGGCTGACAGTCTCAGCTACGCCAAGCGCATGTTGCCCAGGAACCGTCGTCTTCGCGATGTCTTCGTGAACCACAAGGCATGGGCTCCCATGGTCCAGCTGCTGAAGGCCCTGGTCCGGTTGACCAACATGGTCATCGAGCATGAGAGCAGCTTTTCACCCTACCTTCTGGAAGCGCTTGGGACTCAGCACACCAAATGCCTACTGGATCTCAGATGCTTTGACCTTCACTGCATCGAAGGTGCTCCTTTAAACCCATACGACGTGGCCCTGCTCCTATCGCCCCAGTTACACAGCGTCTCGATCAAAGAATACTTTCAGTCATTTACCGGTCACACAAATGAATCGATTGTGTCGAAACTCGTCCAGGGTCTATCGCCGAGCCTCAGGGCGGTTGAGCTAGAACCGGTCTTCGGGGCCCGATATCATCGGAGATGCGACCCGGAATTTGAGGGCCAGTTGCAATCCGTGATAGCACAAGCTATGGAAATAAATCTCAAATACTGGAAAAGCCCAACAAGGGAAACCTGCGCCCCCAAACTCGGCTCGATACCTTTCTTGTCCATACAGAGGGCCAGCCCGGAGAGAATACAATCGTGGGTCGAAACCACGGACTTTGCACTCTTGGGCCATCTGAGGCTGAACGCGGGGTCGAGAGAGCTGCGCTGGCTTGCAAAGCACGCCAAGTTTCGCTGTCTCGACAGCCTCGAGCTGCACAACAGCGGCTACATCAGTGCTCCTTCGGACACGGAAGGCTTTGACGATCTGGAGAATGCCGCTGTGGATTTCCTGGCCGTCATCCCCAAACTGACAACGTTGTCCCTCGGGGCCCAGCTGACTTTTCCAATGCTTCAATTTGCGGTCTCGCGGTTTGGTAAAACACTACGAAAACTGAAGCTTAGGCCGACAGGAAGCGGGTTTCTGCCGGAGGAAGACATCAAAATCCGTGCGGAATACTTTGGCCTAATCTCCGTGACGTGCCCTTTGCTGGAAGACTTAACGGTCACGGTTGCCGTTCCCTCATTTTGTTCTCAATCAGCGGAATTGACGGAGATATGCAAGGGAATCGCACGAATCCGACATCTTCGGAGTCTTTACCTGACTCTCCGTTCAACGACAGAAGAAGACCCGATGAAGTTGCTCCTACGAAGGAGGCCTCGGATCGACCGCAATGGGCGATTCCTTTCGCCGACCTTCCCGACGGAGCAACTCACAGACACATTTGTGAGGGCGGCCTGGGACACAATCTGTGAGCAGGGCTCTCGCTTGGAGTCGATGCAGATAGATACTCTTTATCGGTGGGGCGGCACACGCAAGTCTGAACGGGTTTTCCAGGTGCGCAGAGTTGGGGCCGTAAGTGAGAAGACTGTGGAGGAGACGCTTTATCGACGGAATGGTACGTTGGGGTGGCGAGAATAATCCTTCCTGGGACGCTTCTTGCATGATGCTTGCGATGGTGGGGAAGGACGGGATGCTCTGCTCCAGTGCATAACCGCGAACCATGCATGGATGGAATGGGTGACGGCGGGGGACATGTTTGGAAATCCCTACGGCTGGTGGTATGTATTTTTGCATCATGGATGCCCGGGGTTATCCGAGGCTTTGGCAGTGAGCAGCAGGCAGTACGCATTCAGCGTATGATGTAGTCGAATATCATCGCTTTCGTAAGGACAGCCCACTTTGAAGTCCTACTCGATCGCCTCACGCTGAAGCAGGCCGAAGGCTTGCCTTCGGTCAGTGTTTTCGTCTCGTGGTCATGTACTCCGGTCTGTTGTAGTTGAATCAATCCGTGTGGCAGTTCCCCAGGTATCTATGGGGATACGGAAGTCGGATCGGTTTCAAGGCTCTCTTTCCAAGTCGACGGTGTGTTAGAACAAGCAGGAGGGCCTCGCCCCACGAGCGCCCGTCTGCTAGCCTTCTTTCCATTCTGCAGTTGCCTCAATGTTAGACAAACGGGCCGTAGGAGACATGTTGCTCTTCGGCAATGACATCACCTCTTACCGTCTCAGGAACCTCAAGACGGTTCTTGATGGTGCCATCTCAAGCGATTCTCGTTGTCAGGGCGATGTGTGCCTAGGCCGACCGATCCGTAGTAGGAAGAGTCTCATAGCTCGGGCAAGATCTGGAAGACATTTTGCTGCCTAGGTAGTAATGTCATTGAATCAGAGCAGTGACATTATCTGAAGAGTCAGGTCAGCATCTCGCCATGGTCTCTTATACAAGTCGATGTAACTCAGTAACTTCCCCAGTATCCATTAAACAGTTTTTTTTACCAGTAAGATGTAGCCAGAAACCAGGGGAAGAAACGGGCTTGGGTATGTCTCTCTGTCGTCCCTTCCTTTGTTGGCCAGCTACCCTGAGCAGATAAGCAAAAGCAGAGAGCGTCGAGGGCAGAATGCCGTTGAGTCACGCAAGGTGCAAGGCGACACCCTGATAAATGCTGTTGAAATTTTAGCCAGGTCAGAATACTACCTAATTCCATGGTAGCTTCCCATGGATGTTTGGTTGCAGGATCCCATGGTATTGTGATTCTATCTAGAAACCTTCCAATATGGCGTTGAGTTTCAGGCTAAGCATGATGCTGTGTTTGTCTGTGCGACCTTGAGAATCGGGTACGTACTTCCTACTTACGCTGCTACTACCTAGGTAGGTAGGTACCTAGGTAGACAGGCAGAGTACGTACCGCGGGTGATTGTGCGCCCCACTCCAGAAGGGCCAAGGGTATAAAGTCTCTCCTTTCCCCCTGACAATTTCGGGCCTTTTTCTTCTTTTCTTCTCCATCCGAGTGCAAGGGCATTACGCGTATCAGTGAGGATTCGTCCGAGATCGTGTTTTTGCTAGTTGAAAACTATACTATGACCACTCCTAGTTGGCTTCGGCTGGCTAGGGAATTTTTGGACCACTACGTTTTTCTCGATGGAGATTTTCTATTGCGATCGCCTCGCTTTCATTGCTTGCGGCCCCTTGCTGGGTCGTGGTGAAGAAGGTTGCCCAGCTGCTCTTGTACAGACTCGAAATGATTGTGCTTGATACTGTCGGATCAGGTCTATGTTACAAATCGTCCTTGCCTCGTGAGGCTCCGACACAGGACGAGATTGGCCATCATTGGCGATGATAACCTTGGAGGTTGTCGTTGATCAGGAACTTCAAAGTGAGGAAGAGAGCGAGGACGGAAGGGATGATGAAACGGCTGGTTAAGAGACAGGAGAGGGAACGGACCGCCATACATATATATCCAGGTCTTCTTTTGGGGAAACGTATGCCAGCTAGCGGATATGGTATAATATTGTAAGAAAATTTGGAATTTGGGTCAAGGATCAAACGGGCATTTGGGAGCAAAAGACCTGGCATTACTATCGACGTTGCTCCCGGCACACTGGCTACAGGCAAGATACGCAAGATACAGCTACATAAAGTAAATGCTAAAAGGCAGTAACGGCAGAGAAAGGAAAGCGAAAATCGTTATTGTAGACAAGCAAAAGCGAGCCTCTTTAAAATCCGAGACCGTGGCCTCAGATACGGTCCGTAGCCTATCGGGAAGGGAGGCGGCTGTTTATTAGGGGGGGGGGCACTAGCGGAGCTTGTCAGTGCACTACCCATGTTATCCGGTACGTACCCGCCAGAGCACCGCCGAAGCTCCGCGGCCGACGTCTTCACTTCTCGAAACCTGAAGCGCGGGGGCCGACTGCCAGAACCAAAAGAACGGGAACGCTCCAAGGACATGCGATTCCCGACGACGCCGCAACAATGCTGTCCTTTATCTTGATCCAGAACCGCCAGTATGTTGTCCCGGGATGCCCCTCAATCCTGCCCACAAGGGACCGGATTGGCCACCAAACGGAAGGGGGGAGAGGAAATCTTGGCTGACAGTCCGCGGTCCAGGGGCAAGACCCGTCTTGCGAAGTGGTACGCGCCATACAGCGACGACGAGAAGATCAAGCTCAAAGGCGAGGTACGCATCCCCTTCGACCCCTCGTCCCCCTTTCACTCACCCCGTCGGCCGACTGACGCGCCCCTCACAGGTCCACCGCCTCGTCGCGCCGCGCGACCAGAAGTACCAGTCCAACTTTGTCGAGTTTCGCAACAACAAGATCGTCTACCGCCGCTACGCCGGCCTCTTTTTCTGCGCCTGCGTCGATACCAACGACAACGAGCTGGCATTCCTCGAGGCCATCCACTTCTTCGTCGAGGTCCTCGACGCCTTTTTCGGCAACGTCTGCGAGCTCGACCTCGTCTTCAACTTTTACAAGGTCTACGCCATCCTCGACGAGGTCTTTCTCGCCGGTGAAATCGAAGAGACGAGCAAGCAGGTTGTGCTTACAAGGCTGGAGCATCTGGATAAGCTGGAATAATAGGCCTGGGGGGGCGAGCTTGAGAAGAAAAGGAGGGGCCAAGGGATGCGAGACATCACTCTCGTTGGTGTGAGCTGTAATCACGGTTGAAGGCCGACGGGCTTCACCTGTATCATGTATAAGCGTACGGATGGACCGGAGTCTGGAGTTCAGTCACGAGCGGCACGCACGCAATCGACTTTGGCAATGTGTCAACTATTTGATATTGGGAAAGCCCCTATTGGGCTTTGAATGAGAATCGCGGGCAACAAGTTACCCCGCCGAGACAAATGGCAACGAGGCATGTCGTCTCATCGCTCAAAACCCGGCCCAGCCATCACCCGCATGACGTGCTGGACCAAATACCGCAACGGTCACACCCCTAGATATCCTCGAGCGTCCCGGATGCACGAGAGGGCAGAAAGATCTGGGGGGTAGAGAGATAAGAAAATTTGAGTTCTCCTCATCTGTGTCTCATTATGACTCGGTAGCCGAGAACTCCCTTGTTTCCAACCAAACTGGGCGTGAGATTGCTCAAGGTCTCACTCAACCCATCCGGGAGCCCTCCAGCTCCAGGTCTTGCTATTTTGGCCCAGAAAAACATAAACAGAATAAGGAAGAAAAAAAAAAGAGAAAAAAGAAGAACCCACAGACTGTCAAGCGTGGTAGATATCGAGCCAAGTTGTGGATGGTTGGTAGCGATAGCCAACGTGTAACTGCATCGTCAAGTGGTCTTGGCAGACACTCAAATTCGCTGTCTCGAACTTGGATAAGCACGAATGAGATAAGAACGTTGCCAGCAGCTTCGAAAACTGACAACTCAAGGGTGAAAGATAGGACCAACGATCATCAGCTTGATCCAGACGAGCGGCTCATCAGACTGCAAGATTCGACATCCCAACAGTGGCACGTGTTTCTTCGGTCTCCTCGTACCAATCGACAGCATTTCTGCGTCTGATCACGTTAATGTATGCGCTACTTTGATTTTTGCATCGTAAAAGATCCAAAACCCCAGAATCATACGGCGGATCTCTCTGGAGCGACTTCAGTGTCTGAAAAGGGACAATGTCCGTATCGGAGCAAGGCTGGTCTTCGTCACTCTCATAACTCATGCTTCGAGTTCGTTCGGTAATGTAGTCAAGGTCTTGGACCATGAATATGTTCTCGCCGTCGTCTGGATCTGAATTTGCTGGAGGGTGGTGCTGACCAGCTCTGGAAACGGGCGAGGTGAGCGAATAGGTAGGGCTATCGCTCTTACCTTCATCCCACAAATCAGTTGAGGCCCCAAGTTCCGGGTAATCGGCCAACTCCCTGCTGAGCGCCTCTAGAAATTCGTTTGCCTCCCTTCCAGCTTGCTCCCATTCGGCGTCCGTCCATTGTCTTGCTGCGTTGGCTACACCAGGGCTGGGTACCACTTTCGTTGACTCGATGTTTGGAGCAGGCTCACAATCGACGACAATAAGCTGCTTGGCAGTCGAAGAGTTGGCGGAATCTCTCTGATTGTTCCTCCGCGATGCCTCAGTATCATCCCATGGCAGACCGCCTTCCGAATCATGTCGTTGACGCGGCTTCTTCGCCGGCGGTTGAATATCGTCCCAAGGGGACAATCGGCCATCTGAACGCTTTCTCTTGGGCAGTGAATACATTGTCGTCTCTTTTTTGCTTCCGGCCTTCTTTTTTGAAACCTTTCTAGCCTCAATTTGATCTTGACGCTTCGATCCGCCAGGACGATAGGAACCAGCGGCTTGGCGTGGTCCATCGAGGCGAGCCGACGACTCGCGGCGGCTTGGCTCATCCCAGCGATCTGGAAAGTCGCGACGATAAAATCTATCACGGAAATCCGGAGACTCATAATGTCGTGAGCCGTCGTCCTGGTACGGGGAGAGACGTCCGTTCTGGCGTCCCGACTTATACTGATGATGTGGTTCGTCACGGTGAATTGAATCAACAGGACGACGGGTCTCGCCGGGGCGATACAACTCATCAGGGCGATAAGAGTCGTCGCCACGAGACGAACCAACAGGGCGGTACGAATCAGGATGGTACGAAGTAGGGCGGTACGAATCAAGACGACGGCGAGGTTCGACCGGCTTCCTGTTGCTACCGAACTTCGCAGGACACTCAGTCGACGTGGGGGAGTCTTGTGGTCCATGCTGACTGTTATCGGTTTGGGAATGTATATATCTGGCTCGATCCTCGTTCATGTAATCGTCGATTGGATTTGAAGCTTGCTCGGCGGGGGGTGGTTCTATTAGCCCGGGCGAGCCAAGATAGGCGATTCCTCCCAAGCCTCTCGTGGTAGTAGGCGTCAAGTATTCGAATGCGTCGGCGTTAAAAGGATCGATGGACATCTGGCATAGACCGACTTGGCCCTCGCCAGAGGGCATGGTCAAGGCTTCTCCGAAATCATTTTTCGACACAATGGGGGAAACCGATATGCCGCGGCATTTTCCCGGCGTTGATTTGATAATGTTGCCTACGACGTACTGAGGGCAATCGTGAACGTAGTGGGTGCGAGCGGCACCACAAATACGGCAGACATAGCCGTTGGGAGGTAGCCTGCCAAAAAAGGGATTGCAATTGGTAGGGCACTGTTTGATGTAGTGACCTTGTTTGTCACCAGTTTTGTTAGCAAGTTGATGTTTCCATCAAGCAGCCCTGTGTATAACTACCTGGTATTCCACAGCGCTTGCAGACGTAATTGGCAGGAGGCATCCGAGTCTCGGGTGAAGATGGCACATGCATCTTATCGGAGGGGCCAATGGAAGATGGGTCTTGAGACTCTGGCTCTTCGAAATGAGCAAAACTGTTGCTTGGATCATTCGGTACAGATCGAACCTCTTCCGGTGACTTGATGACAGGATCTGCCAGGGTCGACCGAATCTGAGGGAGGAGTAATCTCGGCGACATCGCTGCTTTTTTTGAGGATCGAGAAGTAGCATTGGTGGAAGAAGAGCTTGTCGTTGAGCGTAGACGAGGCAATGATTTGTAGTTGATCTCAATGTCTCGTCTGGCAAGATTGAAAGCCCGGCTACCCTCGGGATGGTCCCTGATGTAGCGGTCTTTGTGCCTCGAGAAGGCGCGGATGACGAATGCCTTATTATAATTCCTGGAACTCAAGTAGTCGCAGCCTCTTCTGATAGCATCGGAAGAATCCTCGTGGGAATGGTATCCCAGGTTAGGGATCTGGAAGACAAGCCACTTGGTGTAGATGTCTAGGAGTGCCTCGTCGTCAATGTACCGAGGGAACTGGCGTTCCAGCTCGCGTTCAACGTGCTTCTGTGCAAGTCCACAGAACTCAGCGGGGTGCATTCCCAGTATATCCGTCCCTGGGCCGGGAATGATGGCGACAGACATGACTGGTTGAAAGTGAAGTTAGAAGAGGTTATAGACATTTCAGGGGTAAGACGGATCGTGAATTCTTACCAACCACCCTGAATATCACCAGGCTTCTGTATACAGAAGCCTACCCAGGTAGAAGTATCAGATGTGACTGTCTTTCGAGAGGAATCACTGTCCAGTGTCAGGGCAGTTTTATTCGATCTTGTGGCATGCGGCAGTGCACAGAGAATTAGGACAATGCCTCATCAACATCAACAAATTGCGTCTTCTATGAATTCAAGATCCAATAAAAAAGCCTCAATGAGTTTGGGAGGATATGTCGCAATTGTAAAACTTGGTGAAGAAGTGTTGTGAAATGAAAGGGCTGTGATTGCGCGACAAAAGCTTGTCGTGGTTGTAGGCCACAGTTGGGGAAGGGGGGGGTGAAAAAGAGGAACAGCAAAAGAAATCGCAAAAAACTGAAAATTCACTCGCACGACCCAAGAAGGTGCAGGTGGTTATGTGGTGAGATCGGAAAGCAGGAGGCCATGGTTACAAAATGCACCTTCCTCATTGACTGGCCCAGGTAGGACCCTTCCTGCACCTGTTTCCCCCTTTCTTTCTCCAACCCAAGACCGTATGGTATGGCTTCTCTACCCATCGGCAGCATCCTTCCCAAGGTTGATAATTGTGATCAAACTCGAGCATCGCCGACTACAAGAGACAGGATATAATGAAGGGCTTCTATCCTCAAGCAGGTGCAAGAAAGTCATTCCCAACGTAACATATAGATGGTCCTGATGCAGTATGGCTGCAATACAAGTGAATTCCACGCCATGCCTACACCGTACTGAATATCTCATGCCCTACAATCCCGCTACGGCTGCTTCTAAAATCAAACTGCCCAATTCGGCCTGTATATGGTATCAACCTTACCTCTTCAGAGCTGCGAATCTCCTTTCCAGCTCGGTGATGTCAGGCACACTACCCCCCGGACCCTTGGAATCGGGTTTCTTCTGCGCTGCCGCGTCCATCCTCTTGTTCGGCTTCAGCTCCAACGAGTTCAGCGTTACTTTGGGGTGGATGTTGTCCGTCGTCATCCTCGGCGGCGTGACGGTCAGGGGACTGCTTGGCCCCCCAATCGTCCTCGGCGGCGTCGCTTTGCTCAGCTCCTCCTGCTCTTGGGCCACCTTCGAGCTGTTGCCCAGCGGGGTCTCAGGTATCCTTACGCCAATCCCACCGCTCGGAGTGTCCTCGTCATCGTCGTCCAGCAGGTCGGGCTGCTCTTCGGCGCGGGGTCTCCTCGGCCAGTCGACGTTGTATGCTTTCGCAATCTCCTCCAGATACCCTTGTACAAGCTCCTCCCTGGGCGGTGTGACGCTCAGCTTCTTGACCACCTTCTCTGAAACCTTGCCGTCCGAGTTCTCCATCGCCGACAGAACAAACTCCTTGCCGTACTTCTCGCCCAACAGCGTCCGCACTACCTGCAGCTCCTTGATCTCCGTCTTGGGCGCCGCGTAGATGATGCTCTTGACCGCTTCCTCCAAGCCCGGATCACATGTCGACCCCTCGAGAAGCCCCGCTCGCGCGATCAGAAGTTCGCAGTACAGCTCCAGTATCTCGTGCAGTTCGGTCGTGATATCGGATCGGATAATGTTCTCGACGCGAATGCGCGCAGATTCGATCTTGCCCACCTCGAGTAGCTGCGCCATCGCACGTCGTTGCGTCTTGGACATGGACTCATCGCGCTGCTGAACCATGCGCAATCGTGCGATGGCCAGCTTGAGCTGGACCTTGAGCTTCGTCTGCCGGCGGGAAGAGCATGGTTAGCCTGGCCATGCCGTCATCACGATAGCGGGGCAATGGGAAGGGCTCGCGGCTTACTGTAATTGCCGGCGGAGGGGCCATTTTGTTGCGCTTTTCGATTTGATTTGAGGAGAGATGACAACGGGTACGAATCGAACGAAAGACACTGTCCTTGAGCAACGTGATGAATGAGACGCAAGGCAGCCGGATTGAAGCAGGGCAGTGACCAAGTCCAGTACACAAGGGCTCTGTCTGCCTTATCTAATCGCCACAGGTTGGTGGGATGGCTGGAGCTTGCGCCTCATTGCGGGGTATTGTCGGTGCCCGAGACATAGCGCAGTGGGATGAACCAGGCTGTGATCAACAGCGCAAGGGCTACGTAGACATATATCCAGGGATCGCGAGTTCTCGAAAGATTCGCTGCACAACCTTTGAGTAGACCAGCTTATTGCGGTTATGATTACTTTCATGCAGCTTATAAGATATGTCGACGGGAAAGCGTATGGTGAAGTATAACCCAAGAGAAGAGGGCAGGCCATTCATGCACATGGGGGGCATTGGCGTTCACATGGATGCCAATTTGAAACCGTCATGAGCCGTTGCAAAAACACTTGGCGTTGTTGAGCCACCGGAGCGACTATCTAATCTGCTCACTGACTGAAAACGCCGCCTCAAGAGTACCAAAAGACAAGTCCAATAAACGCCAAGCCATTGCCCATCCGTGGGTATCTTTACATGATTGCAGCGTAAAAGCGAGTTCAAGGTGTCACAGATAGCAGCCAGTCACGCTGAACATGCGCGCCGAGAAATGAGGATTAAAACTAAAAGACAAGTCAGTAAAAGCAACATATCCGTGAAGAGAGAGAGAGGGAGAGAGAGAGAGAGAGAGAGATAAAGGAAACTCACGATGTTGAGAGCAGTGTGTTGCGGCAGTCTCGTTCCGTTGAGCATAGCCCGAGTCTTCTTGGGGCGCTGCTGAAGGCGTCGGAAGGCCTCCTGAACATGGCGAGGCTCGATGGGGCTTCTGCCCTCACTGGGCGGGTCGAACAGGCCAGTTGCCACCTTGCGCTTCTTCGACCCGGCGTTCTCGCCGCCGCTCTGTGCCTTGAACAGATCCTCCTGCTCCTTGACCTTGAGCGCGTGCTCGGTCAGCGTCTGCACCATCTCGAAAGTCAAGAAGCCCAGGATATCGACGATATCATCAGAGGGCTTGCTGTCCGTAACGATGCCGAAGCCGGCCCACTCGCGGAATCGCTTGCCCTTGCGGTAAGTGAAAGAGGCCTGGCGGTATTCGGACCAAGTCACATACTCCTCCTTCGTCATGGCCTTGGTGCGCTCATCGGCCTTGCGAAGACGCTGGAGAGTGATGAAGTTCATCTCTTCCTCCTCCTCGTCCTCCTCGTCATCGCGCTCGGGAACTTCCTGACTGTAGAATGACGAGGGCTCCCAGGGGAGGCCGACCTTGGCCTTCTTGTTCTTCTTCGTTGCATCGTCGACTGGACCGCCAGGAACCACGCCACCAACAGGGTCTTCGCCTGCACCAAGATCGGCTTCGCCACCCTTGTCGTCTGAATCCTTGACGTTTTTTCTGACGTCCTTCCAGGAGAGGAAAGTCCGCAAACGAGAGACCTTGGCTTGGTCGTGACGAATCTGGAAGATCAGGTCGTTGATTGTAATGGCTCGAGCGCCGCGACGGGCCGCAAGCTCAGTGCAATTGCGAAGCTGACGAGATGTGAGCCTAGCTGATTCGGTTTTGTCGGCGCGCAACGACCTACGAGTTCAATGACTTGTTGTCGAACAATGTCTTCAATTATGCTTGTGGTTTCAATCGACGGTTCGGCAGTCTCGCCGGAGACGTACATCATCTTGCGCAGGACGTTAGTAAACCGATCGATCCAACCGTACGGTGGCTTGTCGCCTCTCTCGTGTTTGAGCACAAAGGCATCGGCTTTGCTTCTAGGTTTCAAGGGTCTGGGGCGCTTGCCCTTCTCCCGCTGGTGCTCTCCGTCAAACGCAACATCTAGGATGGATTTGTAACCAGACACGATGGCGATGCTCCGGATTTCGTCGAATGCGGATTGAAAGAGCTCCATGCTCTCTCGCCGAATGCGTGCCGTTACGGCCGCCTTTGCTCTGGAGGGTCGTGTGTATGCTGCCCTCTCTGTGGTCGCAACAGGTTTTATGTCGGAAACCCTGTATGCTAACGGTGCGGTGCATTGCTCGAAGATTCCGAGACTTGTTTCGAGACTTCCCATAAGGTCGCTCATGGAACACCTGATGCCGCCTTGGTCGTAATGAAGTCTCCAGTTAAGGAATATCTGAAGCTCATAGTCCTCCATGGTTACGGCTACCCCCCTTCCTCGCAGTAGTTTGTAATTTGAAGAGGGAAAATACTTTTATCGTGAAGGCTTTTGAGTGTGCTTTACATTGGGTGAGATCCAGCGGACGCCTTTTGTCGGGAGGAAGCAGGCAGAGGAAGGTGCAGCTTCAGTGGCTCTCGCTGGTCGAGCACTGGGTCTTTGGTGCAGCTGGAAACTACGTAAACCCCAGTGTATCCTTCGCGGCCCAGTTCTGCGCTTGAGGGAAAGGGGGTAAAACACGGAAATCCATCGAGCATAGGCCTCCTTGCGCTTCGTTGCGGTCATCGTGGTTGTGGTTGCCATCCATTCATCATCGCCAGCACCACCAGGCACACACGTCAAGGGCCTTGCCCTTCAGACGTTCCTCAGTTGGACTTCCAAGCCAATTGTAATTCCCGCGACCAGTATCGCTAAGTTTCAAAGGCAAAGGGGTTATAACACCGGAACGCTGGGGGGGGGGGGGATCGGTGACGAAGCGTTCTTACTCACCTGACTGATCTCTTGGCGGTATTTGTACGCCTTGTCATCTTTGGACGCCATTATGGCGGTATCCTGCGGTATGCCCAAAGATTATTGATAGCAATGAGATTATCCGTAGGGCTCTACTGTAAGTTTATTTCGTGATGTGATAAGCAATAGTTGATTAGATGCGCGTAAGCTCTGAAAGTGGCTAGAGGGCTGGGGGTGATAATCGGGCGGCTGGAGCGTAAGCGATAATAGAGCACAGCCCAGCTATAGTTTCTACTGGATAGCTCTTTTATCACTCTGTCTGAACAAAATTGGGTGCGAATGCGATGCCAGGCATGCCATCCATATAGCAAAGTAAAAGGTTGTGGATAAGAGGCTGTGGATGGAGATGAAGGGATGGTAGTGGTTGTGTCGATGGCGGTCCAATGGTTCAGCAGCCACGCGCACAGGCCAGCATGGTAGCGATCCAGATGACAAGCTTCTGATTTCCACTGGCGGATAAAATAGCGACCGAGATCCGCCTAACCCTCACTACCTAATCCTCTAGGCCTAAAGGCTTCCTGACGAAGTCTTAACTTTACCAGGCGGCCCCGCTCAGTCTTACCTAGGTATATATAGGTAGGCGGCGTCCCAGGATACATGACTCTGCTCTCTGCTGCAGCCACAACGGCCGCAACTACAGTTCATCCGGTGCCAAGGTAAACGTAACAACCATCTTCTGTAAGCAAAGTAGAAATCGTTCGCCTTCCGAACGAACGCTTTTTCCACGACATCTCCTGCCGAGCACCCACGGGTTCTTTCAAAGATTTGATGCTGCGACACTTGTATTTTGCGGGTTCAGATTTGATAAGGAATAATTATTAGGTCTACTCTATAAAAAGGTTTCTCGGCAGCCGGCAAACCACACATACGACTAAGTGTATCCCGCCCCGAGGCTAGCGGGATGTGGAATAGTACTCGTCGGCCAGCGTGCCGGTGAAGACCTGCTGCGGCCTCCACAGTAAGGGGCCCTTCTCGAGCATTGCCTCCCGCCAGTGAGCAAGCACACCGGGGATACGCGACAGGGCAGCCATGGCCACGATGATGTCCGGTTCGAAACCGAACGCAGTGTATAGAAAGCAGCCGTAGAGGTCCGCGTTGGCCTTGAGGCCGCGGCTTGTGAAGTACTCGTCGGTGCTGGCGACCCTGTCGATCTCCATCGCGACCGAGAGCAGCGGGTTCGACTCGACCCTGTCTTTGTACCGATCAATCATGGCCCGGATGAACTTTACGCGGGGGTCGACGACCTTGTATAACCGGTGACCGTATCCGAAAAGGCGCTGCTTCTTGGCCTTCACATCGACGATCAGGGCCGGGACGTTTTCGGGTGTTTCGACATCTTCGAACGCCTTGTACGCGAGGTCGATGGCACCGCCGTGAAGCGGGCCGTATCCGGAGACGATTCCCGAGATGCAGCACGACAACGGATCAGCTAGCGTGGAGGCCGCGTGCAGGAAGGCAGAGGTCGAGTTGGTCATTTCCTGGTCGGCGTAGAGGATCCAGAGCTTTTCGAAACACTGTATCATTTCCGCGTTGGGTTTGTCACTCGTCCCTTCTCGAAAGCCCATCATCCTCACGACATTGGCAATGAACGAAGCTTCTGGGTCGACGGGAGCAAACGTTTTACCGCGCTTGTGGCAGTATGTAAGAGCGACGACGGTGGCCAGAGCGGACATGGTGCTGACAAGGGCGGCATCAACCTTGTCGGGCTGGCCCAAGTACGCCGGAGAGCCGGAATGAAGCGTTCGTACGGCTCCCTCGTCTTGACTAGCATAAGCGGCCATACCGGCCATGACCATTGTGCTGGTCAGAGAGTCCCTAGGGAACGAGGTAATGACTTGGACTACGCGCTCGGGGGGAACGCAACCCGCAGCAATCTTGCGTTGGAATTCTTTCTTCTCTGCCGCGTCGGGTAGCCGGCCCCAGATGAGGAGGTGGATGACCTCTTCGTAGTCATGATTCTCAACAAGGTACTCTATGGGGTATCCTCGAAATTGGATGTAGCCTCGCTTGCCGTCGACGAAGGTGATGTTGGATTCCACGCAGGCGGTATTGAGATAGCCGGGGTCGAGGACACGCAAGCCAGAGTCAACCTGGCCGACAGATTCAGCACCACAACGAGCAGCAGTGATCTTTTGAAACTCAAGGGCGCTGACTGCGTTGCGTCTGATAGGTATATCGTACCGCCGCTTTGTACGGTTGTCAAGGACTGTCAACATACTGCAAGGAGAGTCGATATCTTGCCGGCCGAGTACCCAATGGATTAGTTGAGGTGACTTCCGAAAAGTCTCGTTGGCCACGACCAAGCTGCGTTTGATCAGACTGAATAGACTGACCAAAGGCCTCGAGACATTGAGGCCGTACAAGATGACCCCCCTCAGGATGTTTGGGGCACTGAGCTGGCTGGAAATGGCCTGTACATTCTGTATCTCAGCTCGTATCGATTGCCAAAATAGAGTCTTCCAGAAGGGGTTTTCAAGTTGGCCGCGTTTGAGTTTGGCAAAGTTCTTGAGGAAGGTCATTGTATATTTAGATTCCTTCAAGTTCTGGTACTCGTGGTAGAGCGAAGGCTTCGGGAACCCAGGCTTGTTAAAGTTGTGGGTAGTGTGGTTGTTCATCTTTTGATGCAATTTGGAACTCGATTAACACAGTGTCGTTTGTGGCATCTTTCACATCTAGATAGATTGTGATCAGGACATCCCTACTTATATTGTCGAGAAAGGACTGGGGGCACATTGAATGTCTTCCACGCCGTGACAGCCGCAAAAGGGCCCCCAAAGTGCCCCCATCTATTGGTTTTTGGCTGCAGCCCCCAGCCTGTAGCCTGATTGACTCTTCAGCGACCGTCCTGCACCAATGCGCTTTCCCGCGCATCCCAAATAGGATGTATACCCCGTGGACTACTAAGCTGACGTTGGGAAGTGTCCTGCCCCTCGACTCCTTTGGCCCCCCAAAGTGCCCTGCTAATGTACCAGCTGAAAATCAGTACACGCAACATGTGTTCGGCTAGAACAAGGCTGAATGGATAGACAGGCTGACTTGTTTGTTCTTCACATCATCTGCCTGTCCGGTGAGCAGTATTTTGACAAGATGAACGGGGCGAAAAGGCCTGTCCTCGGCCCCCACCGCGTAGCAAAAGCTGCCCCCGAACTGCTCACCTCAACCTTACCGCCAGATGATAAAAGCCTCATGCTGCGGATAGAATGGCGATGGGCCGTGACGCGTAAGCGACTGAAAAGCTACATATTGGCTGGGCTTTCCAAAAGAGAGGTGCCCCCCCCCCCTTCGGTGAGCGCCTCGTGAGGATACATAGTTCGCCCGGGACACTTGAGCGCGGGGCGCCCTCGCATCGACAGTTACCAGGAGGACATGCGTCCAAGATCATGTGGTTGATAACTAACGAAGATGTCGGTCCAGTTCTGTATTAGGAATGGGCCGACTAGGTTGTGTCAAGGGCATTCGCAGTACACAGCCACGGCTGGAGGGGGCAAGGTCGAAAAGGACAAGGAACCAAAGACTTGATAAGATATAGGAGTAACTAAAGTCGGGTTGGACGTGGAAATAATCAGGAACAAACTCACGAGTGCCGGGCTTTTGCTGCTGCCGCTCTTAAGACACTTCACCAGAACAACAACCGTTAGTCAACTCAAGAGTCAATCCGAGTTAATCCTCAAGTCTAACATGTATTAAACAGAGAATCGAGAAGCGAAAGGAAGAAGAAAGCCTGGAGAAGTACCACATTTGAGGTAACTTGCCTTGACGGCCCATGTGTTTACATATACATATACAACACACGGCGAAGAATGCTGTCCTCACGGCCGTGCGCTCGCCTGCTCATGCCCTTGAATCCCTCAGCCTTTACACCATGTCATGTCCTGAAATCCCCCAAATGCTGCCATCATTAAAAGTGCCTAGCTCAAAAGAACGCCAGGCCAAGGGTAGGTGGAGCCGCCCTCGAGCCCGGCGACTTTTCTTGGTCGTAAACAGTGCTCGCGGTTTGCCCCATGGCTTAGATGGAGGCGGCAGGCTCCTCCGCCATCTCGGTGTCTTCGGAGGCGGGGAGCACGCCGTCAGGGCCCTCGCCCTCAAACACCTTGCCGCCCTCGTACGTCTTCCTTCTCCAGCCGCAGGGTTCGGCGGGGTCCTTGATCCACTCCATTGTCGGAAAGTAGTGCTCGTTCTTCTTCATGGTGATGACCCACGGAACACTGTCGAATGTGACAGCCTTGAGTCGGAAATCTGGTCATGATGATTAGCCTGTGTGTAGATTGAGACACTGCGACAGAGTAACTTACAGGTGTTGTCTGGGATTCCCTGGACAGAAGCGAGGAAAGTCTCCAGATCAGGCGTCGGTTTGCCGTTGACATGGGTGATGAAGTTTGTGGGCGCGAGCCCGTACTGGTAAGACGGAGAACCACGGGTGCGGGCCGAAACGTACACCTCACTGTGCAGTTTGCTAATCTGCTGCCTGACGGCGTGGTGAGGTCGGTGCAGGATGGCCCCGCAGAATGAGATGGCGTGGTCGGTCTCGACATCATCAGCGGCGACGGTGTGAGCCTTGATGTGCATCTCCTCGCAGTCGCGAACGATGACTGCGTCGAGAACCTCGTGAGAGTACATGACATCCAGCTCGGAGACCTTGGTGATGACCTTGCCGTTGAGAGTGAGCAAAATGTCACCCTCAAGCAGCGCACCTGACTGCTCACCGCGCTCAAAGGTCCGCTTGCTGACCATGAACAGCTGGTGGTGCGTCTTGTTGGCCTCGGTGACCTTGCCAATCCACTCATCCGAGACTCCCATGACTCTGGCCTGAGCCATGGCAATGGCTCTGAACTCAACGGACAACATCCGCAGCTTGGGGACGATGCCCTGTTGAATCTGGGAAACTACGGGCAGCAGAGTGGGCGTTGCGAGACCAAGGTGGTACTCCTCGTCCCGGTTGCTGCAAGCCGAACGCTCACCGAGGTACGTGAGCCACAAGGCCTGGACAGTGCCATCGTCAGCCACCAGAACGCCGCTCCCACATTGGTTGCTAAGGCTGGTGTCAACCGTGATGGCGTCAACGTTGATGGCTCGGTATCTGGGTGCACCAGAGTTGGCCGGAATGGCAACGGCAGTCACTTCGGTGACCGTTGTCGTGGCATGGACAATCTTGCCAATCCTGTTGTATCCCATGAAGATGGTGGAGGCTCCCTGGGTGATGTTGTCTGTGCTCAATCTCGCACTTTGGACGGGAGCATTGACCAGCTTGGGGTCGTACTGCACGATGGCGTAGTTTTGCAGCGGGTGAAGGAAGACAACCTTGCCTTCGACAATGATCGAGTCTGCAATGGTAATGGTCACATCGCACAGATCGTAGGGGACAATGGCTCTCGAGATGACAACGAGACCCTTCTCCGCGTCAATGACCAAGCCCATACCCCACTTCCTGTTCTTTGGGAAGCCGTCGAGTTTGACGGGCATGGTGCAGTTGACATGAACGAAGCTCCGCACCAGGTCGGCAATAGCCTTGTGCTTCACATTCTCCAGCTCAATGAATGAAGCAGAGCGGGCGATAGGCGCCTTGGGGGGCAGGGGGTCAGCGAGGTCCGTGAAGTCCCACAGACCCGTCTCGTCGTTTCTGACAGCCATCTTCATCTTGGCTGACCAATGTCGGTCAACGTAGATGATTGTGGTGTTCAGGGTGTGCAGGTCACGCAGATGCTTGTAAGTGACAACCACGCGGGATTTGTCCGGGATCGCCTTCATCACCTCGATGAAAGTCTCCAGATCAGGCGTCTTTTTGTGGTCCACGGTCTGGATCAGCCAGCCGTTATCCGCGCTGTCGAATCTGAAGGAACCTGTGGCCTCGCACACGAAGACACCTTGGCACGCAACACCATATAGACGGGCTTGCTGGTAAGACAAGCTGTGGAAACTGGCACCGGCGACGGACACGAAGCTGTCAGGAGTGATTTGGTGCAGGTCACCAACCTCAACGTCAACCTCGATATCCTCGCCACCCCTTTGCAGTTGCAGGCGGACGGTTTTGCCGACGTTTGAGTCAAACAAATCATCCAACCGGATGAACTGCCCAACGCGCTCGCCGTTCACCTTGATGAGAATATCACCCTCCTCAATCTTTTGGTCAGACTGGCCCTTGGGAAGAACAATCTCGGCAACAAGCATGTTGTTGTCCTTGGGGAAAGCTTGACGAGCTGCGGCCTCCTCCTCTGGCGTCAAGCCGAGACGTCGGCACTCGTCGA
Source organism: Colletotrichum echinochloae (assembly GCA_016618095.1). NCBI lineage: Eukaryota > Fungi > Ascomycota > Sordariomycetes > Glomerellales > Glomerellaceae > Colletotrichum > Colletotrichum echinochloae. Next base: position 3,315,313 of record JADEZT010000001.1, on the reverse strand, counting down.
AAGGCTTGAGGAGGAATTGGCACTGGATGTCACCTCGCGTGACGGGCTTGCCTTGGCGAATGCATTCCAGGGCTCGTAGCGGTCGGTCGAGGGGAAGGAAGTAGTCTGTAGAGGCACCGTCGGATCGTCCACCTGCCTGCAGCGCAACAGCGAAGCCGTCAATGTTCACAACAGGACTGCCAGAACTACCACCACTTGCGGCAGCATTGGCCTGGTAGTAGCACGTGTTGAAGTCGCTGTAACCTTCTCCGTATTCGGGGGCGTTTCGGTCGAGACGACTGATGAAGCCGGACAAGATACTGAGCTTCTCTCCGGCGTCGTTACCGACAACCCTGATCTCAACACCGACTGTTGAGGCGTTAGCGGACCCACTCTAGTGCTTGTGGCCATCAAGGTGTTTGCCTACCCTTCGCAAGGTCCGGACGGAGCACCAGCGCGTTTAGCTTCATGTACTTGACGGCCTTGGGGTCGAAACGCAGGATACCGAAGTCGTGAACAGGATCGCGGTAAACAGGGTATGCGTCGACCTCCTCATGGTTGTCGAAAACGATGTATCCCCAGAACGGTCCAGCTCCAACGACGTGTCGGTTCGTCAAGACGTAACTGTAACACAACATATGTTAGCATGGCCGTCTCCCTTTCATCTCTATCAGCGCCAAGTGTATCTCATACCCCTTCTGAGCATCCACCACAAACCCAGTCGCCTCACTCGTCAGCGCCGCATCTGTGTCAAAAGAGCACGTTTGGCAGAAGCGGATGGAGACGACGTTGCTAACAACGTTCTCAATGGTCTTCTGCCAGGCCTCAGGCTCCTGGGTGATGGGAAACATGCTGTTCAGCCTAGCGGAGTCGTCAAGATCGGACTCGTCCTCCTCGACGAAAGCACCATGTTCGAGCTCGACCTCGGGGGTATTGTCGCCGGCGGACAGCTTCCCGTTCAGAGCCCGGGGCTGCTTGTGGGGTCGCAGACTCTGTGGACTCGACGGGGCCTTGCGCTTGATGCGCGGCGATGTGTTGTTGCCGTTCATGTTCGCGGCCTCGGTTTTGGTAGTCTGGGTCGAGGTGTGGCTTTGTTGCGCAGTGGACGGCGTGTTCGGTGAGGCGGCGGCGGCAGAGGAAAAGAGACGGTGGGTCTGGGCAAAGTCGGACCGTCGCGTGGTCTTATAGCGTATGTCTTTGGAAGGAATGACAAGAGAAGTGCGGGAGCAGCCGCGTTGTAAGAACGGGAGGAACTCGTGCTGCCGTCTGAAAAGCTGGGGCAAGAAGGCGAGTGCGGTAGCGGCGGTGGTGTTGCTAGCGGTGTCGCTAGTGGTGGTGGTGGTGGTGGTGGTGGTGGTGTAGGACGCAGACGCAGTCCAATGTCGTGGTGTTGCTATTGTAGTGGATGCAAGGCTCGAGCAAGTCCCTCTGCGTACAAAGACGGAGCGCATCCAGCGTGGGTAGGGAAAGGACGGGATGGCAGCAACCTAACCCTCCGGCAACAAGAGTAACGTCTCTGTAAATGAACGGCAGGAAAAATCAGTGCTCTTGGCTATCAAGGTAGCTATGAACTGTACCTAAAGCCTCGGCACAAGTGATCCCCTGAAATGTGATGGGAACAACGGAAGAACGCTGGCCTAGTACCAATTTTTTCTTTCTTTCTTACGCGGTCTGTCGTCGTCGTCGTCCGCCCGTCGTCAAAAATTTCAGAACGATCGATGGCAGACAAACAGGATCTGTCCAGTATGGGGTCACCCCGACTAGATCACCAGGCTAGTTGCATAACAGCCCGCTTATATGGGTGCATGTCCCGGGTGGGTGTCCGCATCCCTGCGCTAGTTCCCACCATCGTTCCCGGGTGCTGACGTAATGTGCCGCTAGTGTCATGTTAGAGCCTGTAGCCTTCGCCAAGCCAGTCTGTTAACATAGTCAAGTTCGGTTCACGGTCTTGACAGGCAGACATCGACGGGTGTGTGTGCCTGGCCTGCAGCTCAATATGGGACGATATGGATCATGCACACCACTATCACAAGGATTTCAGTCAGTATTGATATGCAGGTCTCACACTGTTTTGCTCGAATGACCGCCTGGAATGCAACCTTTGCCTCGGAATCTGCCTTCGGCAACCTGATTCGCTCGATGACACAACTATCACTCACCGGCCGACATTTCGAGCTTGTGGCACCACCCACTACGGCGGTCGATACGTTCACAATACGAGGTGGAAAAGAGAGTGTAAAGCATCTGTCTTCGATCATGTTGGCTTTGGCTACCTGGTAAATGTGTATACTCGAGGGGACATATGTCCAGTATTACTAAGATGGTCTTCCAAAGAAAAGAAGGCCCATCCAAGTAGGATTAGAGCAAGAAGTGCCACCCGTCTTCTTCGTTGACCAAGCCCCATCAGCGATCTCCAAAGCGAGATCCATAAGTGATGCCTGAGCAGGAAACCAGCTGCAGTGATGGTGAGCAGCTTTACGTTGTAGTCGAAGTATCCCAGTCGAGTGAGGTAGCATATTGGACCCCCGGACGGGATAGACAAACGACCTCAAGCCATTCCAAATTACTGCTCATCGCTGTTTTCCTCCTTGGTAACAGCGGTCTCGGTATCAGCCTCGGTACCAGTTCCAGACGCAGGCTCAGTCTTGGGCGCTGTCTTTTTGGCAGCAGAGCGACGCTTCTTGGGAGTGCCGTCTAGTTGGGGACAAGTTAGCGACGGCGTCTTGTAGAGGAAAGGACGAATCAACACCTACCAGTGTTGGTGGCAGCGGCGCGCTTCTTGGGAGTGACGGTTTTCTTGGTCTCTCTGTCATCCTGGTCTTCGCCAGAGGCCTCGTTGGCATCATCGCTGTTCTTGGCAGCAGGAGCCTTTTTCTTCGGCGCGGCCTTCTTGCGGGCTTCAGAAGCGTTAGTACGAGGCGATGCCCCTTTCAAAGGCGGAGGAAGTCACAACTCACGAGCCTTGGTCTTGGGGGCAAGAGCGTCGCCTGCGTTCTCTGTGTTGAGATCACGCATCTGGGCGACTATCGAAGTCCACTGACCTTGTGCGGCCTTCAGAGTGCGGTTAGGTATAGTAATGTTCTTCCAGTCGACGCCTTTACCGTCGGGGAGTACGGTGTGGAGGATGCGGAGCACGAGCCCAAGCTATTCGCCGTAAAGTGAGCAAAGAGTCCAGGACAAATAAAACAGAAAGAAAGAGATACTTACGCGCTCGGCTTCGGTCCAACCACCAGCACGACCGTTGGCAGGAGCGCCATCGGCGGTGGTGGAATCGGCCATCTTGAGGGTATAGTACTAGTTGAGGTCTGCAAGAAAGTCAGCCAAATGTCAAGAGTGGATAAGCCAGGACGCAAAGAGTTCAAAGTGGCGAAGCGTGGTAGGTGGCGAGGATGGAAGGCGAGAGTGAGCCTGACCGAGGTAGACGAGAGCAAGAAAGATGACGAGTGGGAAAGAGAGTGCGACAAGGAAGATAGACGAGAACAGCTATCACGTACTCTGCAACGTGAATCGGGGATGGGAAAGTAATAACTACCTTGGAGTGGCTGAAGCGAGATGGTTGCGAGGGCTGATGGGGGTGGTGGCTGTTGAAAGTTGGAAGTGGAAGCGAAGGAAGAGACCAGCAGCAGGTTGGAGGGGGTTTTATATGAAGAAAAGCGAGAAAGAAGAGTGGCAGAAAACGGAAGTTACTCAGGGAGTTGGGAAGGAAGCAAAGGAAAGGAAGGAGAGGGAGGGGCTCAGGATAACAAGCCATCTCCTTCCTGTTCCTCCAACGAGCGAAGTCCATTCGCAACAAGGGGAAAGGGGCAGCGATCCAAGATACTTGCTCAATTTACACACTGCAACATGCACGCTTGAGTAGTTGACCCCATCGATGATCGTTCTGGTATCAGGGCATGCGCGGCTCTCCATTCTGCCGCACCGAGATTCGCAGGCATGACTGTGGAGAATTGGAAGATGTGGTCTCGGGCATTTGCTCGAGGGCCTCTGTCGGTCCAGAATGACCTTTCTGATATCAAGCGGGATGGCAATGCAAAATATGAACAAGGGCTCTTGAGTCTGCTTTCCGTGGATGATGCGACGCTGGTAAGTTTACTTATGAACCGTTGAAAAGGCTCTGCCATAGGAAGGTGCAGCAGGACTAATGTTTTCTCCCGTCTTGAATACTGGCACTGCAAAAGGCGCTGACGATGCCACTCACCGTAGGTAGATGGCAGTAGATCAAGGAGAACGCGAACAAGGAAACAGGGCATAAGAGATGACTGATGATAAGGATGAAGGTGAAGCCAATGTAACATGGTATCAACATAGTGCTTTTAGCCCTCGCCATGTTTTCGAAGATGCAGAATAGCAAGCTCGGATGATATTATTGACTTCTTGACAACCACAAGAAACGGACGGTCATAGGTCACGAGCACGAGCTTGATATTTGCCACGATGCCACGTATGAAATCGCTCGTCTTGGCTTCTTTCTTCACCTGCTCTGTCTGGAAAAGCCAAGAAAAAAACCTTCACTCCATCCGTCTCCATGAAAGCCAATACCTTCGCTGACGCGAAGATAGACATGTGTCACCACGGAAAACAAACCTGGTAGAATGGTTCTAATATGTCGATTATCTATCTCATCTCTCCGTCTCTCGTCAGCGTAAAAAGTACCAACGCTTCGAAGACAACCAAGTCTAGCACATATTACACAACCCACTCCATCTACCTTAGCCAAGGCAAGGAGCAACCAAGGCCTGTCTCCCTTCAAGACCGTATGAGGCTCTTTTCAGGACGACGCGACCAATATTACTGGCCGAACCGGGGAACCTCGGGTTGCAATGCGAAAGAAAAACTGGAAAGATGAAGCCCATATATGAGGTGTGCACACCACCTCCTCCCCTCATTTATGTCGTAAAGAATCGCCGCCGTTGTGTGAGATGCCGGCGTCCAAGTCGTATGTGCAACGCGGGTCGAACAACCGCAGGTAATGAGAGACAAGTCGAAGCGTGGTCAATATACTCCCAAATGCCGGGTATCGTTCCGTGTCATGTCCCATCCAGTTCAAGCTGTCGTCAGAGTTGCGAAACACTTCGCAAGGCAAGGAACAACAAACCAAAAGGTAGCGAAATCCTCCCAAAAGAAAGAGCAAAGCTTGCCACCTAGCGTTGGGTTTAAAAACCCGACCATTACGCTGCCATCTTGCCCTTGTACACCATGAATTCCCGAATGCGGGCTTCGTGGTCCTCACAAGCAAGAGCCCACTTTCTTCGAACCTCCTTATCCTGTGCCATCCATTCCAGATACTCTAGAATCTCATCGTCGCCGCGGGAGACGAGGAAAGAATAGCTCTTTCGAGCCCGGAGATCGGCAATGTTCGCCTTGCGTGCGTTGAAGTGCTCAATGACTTGAGCGTTAAAGATCTCCCATCTCATGACATAGCTCCGGAAGTCCTGTGTGTACTGTTGCCAGGCACCTCCTGTGGGCTTGAGACCAACTGCGAACGTCGGCGGGGGTCGAGGTGCTTGGGGAATCACTGGAAAGTCGAGAGGCGGCTTCGTCTCCTTCTCGATCGGTGCTCGGCTTGAAGACTGGCTCTCGAACGGAAGGTTAATCTTGAGATCGCCCAGAGAACCCAAGCCAGAGCTCTGTGTGAAGGGCGCCACATTCTTGAGGTCAGCTAGGCTGGCCCTAAATTCTTCGCTGTCCTCAGAACCGGCGGCGTTGGGGTTGAACTCTGGCTCCCTGCGCGGGAGCTTGGGACCGTTCTCCTGCATCCCATTCACATTTCCAGGCCTCCATTCCGGGCGAGATGGTTCGACGGGAATGTTCCTCACACCACTCGACCAGTCCCTTCGCGGTGCAGCCCCGCTCTGTGGGGGGTCAATGTCCATGGCATTCGGGCTCTTCGCCCCAGCTGGCTCGGCGGTTGACTTGCGACCGCGCCACTCGCTCTCCTCGTCACTGTCATATTCCTCACTCACCAAACCGGCGCTGCCCCCCGCCGTTGGCTTCACCCTAGTCTTCCTAGAGTTCGTTCGTGAGATACGAGTCGGTGATGTCGACGCGGACTGCGTCGGCACGAAGTTCTGCGCTCCGATCTGCTGTGTCCAGTCCTGAGCGTCAAATTTGCCATCAGCCGAAGGTGAACCTGACGGTTGTCCAGTGGTGTCTTTCTGATGTCTCAAGCTTGGACGTTTGATTGGCGATCGGCGGCCTACACGGCTTCCAGACTGTGAGCGGATTTTGGCAGCTGGATCCTGTACAGGACTGCCAGCGCTGAATTGGTAGGCTTCTGCGCCATCGCCGTTAACAAAACTAGTGTCAATGTCATCGGTGCTCTTCCGGCCAAACGCCGGCTGCCGCGGTACGGTGCGGGTGAAAGTGTCGTCGTCGATCGGGAGGTTGAAGCTATGGTTGGTTCCCTTGTCAGCATTGTTCACACCATTGTCATGGCCAGGGGCAGTGGTATGGCGCTTGTCACGACCGAGCGGCGTCAGATCGGGGGCCTGCCTCTTGACAAGCTTGCTCAAAATTTCACCCTGCTTCCGTTCAAAAGGCGTGAGCGAGTGACTTCCCGAGCTGTCTCCACTAGGAGACGGCGACTCGAACACCATGGCGTCGCTTGTACGTTCAGCCGCATGATGCCAACAAGCCCGTGATGCCCGCGTCGAAGATGCTACATTGTTGCCGTGCGCGAAAGTAGAATTTGGCTGAGGAAATACGAAAGCAGAAAACGGAGCTGAAGAAGAAGAGGAGCCGTACATTGAAGATCCTTTAGGCGTTCCTGTTGCCTGGCTGTGGCCAGTTCCTGATGTCAAGATTAGCTATAGCTCGGTACGGACATTAAAGGAGACTCACCGTTGGGATCGTGCGAGGCCGACTTGGGCTGACTGTTCTCAGGAGGATGGCCGGCGGCAGTGTTCGGCGGCGTATATCTTGCGCTTGCGCGGGATCGGAAGGGGTGCTTAGGGGCATGGGACGCGGTGGCGCTTGATGAGTTCGGGCGGTAATCCTGCGGCGTCGACGTGGATGTCCTCGGGCTCGAGGGTTCAGTCCTTGCCTGCCGTGGGACACTCTGGGCGCGTGTTCGAGCGCTGCCTGGAGAAAGGTTGGGACCGTAGCCCTCCTGAGGCGGTCGAGGGGTCTCACGAGTGCTCTTGGCTCGTCCTATGGGGGTTCCGTCGAAAGGGTTGGTCTTCTCTCCGCCATTGGAGGTGTAGGGAGTGCTCTGGCGAGTATCCGTGTATGCCTCGCGGAACTGGGCGAGAGGATCAGGCACACCTGCCTCGTGTTGTCTGCGGGCATTGTCTGCGAAGATGTTGGTGTGGCGGGAAGAGGTAGAGTAGCCAGATGTGTTTACCGGGGGCTCATCTCCAGGCACTGGAGAGTGAGGAGTGTAGCCACCCTTGCGTCCGAACGAAGCCTCGGCTCTCTGTTTCTGAGAAGGAGTTCGCGGTACAGGTCGCTTTGGAGTCTCGGGCTTGGGCTTTGGCTGGGAATGGCTGGCGCGACCACCTTTCATGTTCTCGAACGCATGCCACGCGTTCCGCTTCGCTTCAGAGTCGTCTCTCGGCTGCTGGGCTTTGGCTGTAGGGGCAGCACCCGACGCAAAGTTGCGATATTTGCTCGCGCCCGAAGCTGGGGGAGGTGGCGGAGGGTTACGAGTCGTTGCGTTACGACGAGGAGGGGGTGGGAAGTTAGCACCCGCGTTTTGCCAGGGGTTGCCTCTCACCCCAGAGGCCGTGGGGTACCTCGACCGTGTTCGCCCAGCATCGTACTTGGCTCTCTGCTGCGGGTCGGTAAGAATCTCGTGGGCCGACTGTATGATCTGGAATCTGGAGTTGACTTCGGCCTCTCGTCCTGGATTACGATCGGGGTGATACTTGAGTGCTGTCATGGGTCAATGAAGTGGTCCAACATGCAAGAAAGTGTCCTCATCGTACCAAGCTTTCGGAACTGCTTCTTGATCTCGTTGGTGTCAGCGTCTGCTGGAAGCTCCAGATCCGCGTAGTAATCGCGGCTCATATCAACTCCTCCCATCCTGAAGGTGGACAGAGGCAGTCGACGGGCTAGCGATTTTTTGAATGCTGCTTATTTTGTCCAAAACGCATACCAGGCTTGAGAAACACCCCTGTAGCCCGAAATATCGAATTGTATATGAATCGCAGAGCCAGAAAGGGAATCAGGACTGTCGAAGCCGCCTTTACCAGTCGAGCTATCGGAAACGTTGGCTGAGTGCGGGCAGATTGTCCTGTGGCGTATCTCTCGGCAGGGTCAAAAGCTGCGTCAGCGGTGGGAGGGCAGGTGATGTGACGTCCAGACTTGCGAGGCTAGGCGGCGTTTTGTGAGTGGCGCGATTGCGTTGTGGGAAGTAGCCAGTCGTTCAACTGCCCCAATCAGCAGTGCCGCACCCTTTGTCAGATTGTCCGACAGAAGGTCGTTGTCGAAAGGTTTACTCGAAAGCGATCGTTCTTCGGAATAATGAGGGGCAAAAGCAAAAGAAGTGAAGGACTAAAGGGAGCAAAGGTGTCAGCAGCAGTGTCACGAGTCAAAGCAGCAAGGGCGTTCGCCAGCAGGAATATCTCTGTGGAAGAGCACAGCAGTAGTAGTGTCAGACGGGGAGGATGAACAGTTGGATGGGTAGGCAACACGCGGAAAGAAGCGAGCAGTTGCCGGGTTGGAGGCAGACGGGAGAAAATTGGCAATGGCTCCCCCGCGGATGTGGTGGTGAGGGATCCGCTCTGTTCTGAAGCCGCAGCTCGCAGCGTGTTGTCCAACAGGCGCCTACTGCACAGCAGGGATATGCGTGTGTCGATGTTGGATGACGGAAGCAGGCACCGCGGGGGTGAGGAAGTGCAACGACCCGAAGATACAGCGCAGGGTAGGCTGGCCCGGGTTGAGATGGTAGCACCCGCAGCCAGTCAGAATAGGAAAATAGCAAAGCAAGACCCCGGCAGTATGGTTCGTCTCTCACCGTCTTTCCTCGGTCGTTCGCAAAAGGGGAAGACGCGGTGATGATTGGGCCCATGTGCTGCGACATGCCTGCGTGGGAAGCAACTCACCGAGATGACGTCAAAATGCAGCAGCGACAGATCCAAAGTTCGAGGCTTTCCGTTTCGTAAGTGTCGGATGAAAGAAGTGGATGGCCGAGACACAAGTCCGGAGAGATGCAGCCGTGATGCAACGACGTTCCAAGGGAAAGGGTTGTTCAGCGAGGTAAGAAGGAAGGGGAGCGAGAGCCGCGTCCGCTGGGTGCGAGAAACAAATTAATTGCACCGGTATTGTTGACGGCCAGTCCAGTTTGTTTGGTTGCGCGGGCAGCAGGATGGATGGATGGATGACTGGATGGGGTAAGGGTCTAAATTTTTAGAAGTACTTTCAGGGACTCCCCCGCTAGCTCGACCACAGCCCTTGGTGTTGCCCCTCCAAAAAGGGACGCCTCAGCTCCTCAAAGGTCTCCGCCCTTCCCAAAACATCGGCCGTCTTCTTTGCTCCAACCAGCACACGCGGCGCATGCTTCCTCGAGCTCCTCCTTTCCTCTTCCTCCCGTCGGTGTATCCCACCTTTCTTGAATGGCTCACAGCCCGATCTGCTTATTCGCCCAAAGCTCTTGTTGGCCAGCTTGCTTAGCTATCCACGCCCGTACTAAGCCACCCTTCTAGCGGGTGGGCAATCTAGAGGTGTGTTGCGCAACGTCGCCTCGGACCAAGTCAAGCCACCCGCTGGGTCCTGCACTCAGCCTCTCTGCCTACAACAACAGGTACTTGACCAAACCATGTCTGACGTCGTTGCATTCCAGCATGTCATGTCTTACGTTTTTGTGAGAGACCGGCAGTTGAAGCCAAACCCGGTCTTCCGGCAGCCACACGCCAGCCCAAGCTCACACTACCTGCCTAGACAGTTTGCTAACTACTACCTAATATGCAAACAAGACTAAAGCACCAGATAATAGGCGGCGGCCTGCAAGTCTAGGAATCAGGTTTTCGGAGTGAAATGCTGGGCTTATGTGTAAGAAGACTGACTATATGGCTATTCATGGCTCTTGAAGTCATTGAATTTTGTCTGAGCTGCCTCCTGGGCTACAGCAGCTCGTTTCAGCCAACACATTTTTTCTCTCTTCCGGATTCGTCTTGTATGATGGATGTCGCCCTCTTTGGTTCCCTAGGTAGCGTAGTAGTAGGTAGGTGAGCCCGACCACCCCTGCCTGGTTATCTTCTCCGCATGAGCCCAGTCCGCGGGCTACGACCACCTGCTGCGCCCGCCGGACGTACGCACACTTCACCCCAACGACTAGGCCAACATGCGTCTCGCGCCAAAAGCCGTCGGATGAGCCTTCAAATCGGCTTCAAGTGTAGAAGTAGAACAACACGTAATGCTGAACTAGGAAATCGCCCACGAGGTCCGTAGTCTAATACACTTAGACGACGTCAGACCCCGCCCCCGCCCCCGCTGTGTCTAAAACCAGGACCCCGGGCCCTGCTCAATCTGGCCGGTCCCAATAGCCGATAGCCCTGAACATCGATCACCAGCAAGTTGGTTCTGACACCAGATTACTTGACTGGCGCTCACTTCAATGAAATCTTCAGCCTTCCTCGCCGGATGGAAGCCTGCGTCCTTGACTGGATACTGGCAGCATGGTAACCGGTTTCTTATTGGTCGTCAGAGAGGCGGCACACACAGGCCTCGTATTCTTTCCAAGCTCCTCTTCCGTGGAAAAGTTTTATTGATATCATGGTAACCAGTATAGCTCCTAGAATACCAGCCAGCTACCTAAACGGGAGCGCATTCTTCCGCCACCCGCCTGGAGCAAACATAACCCTTGAACGCCTTCGCTGTGAATTGTTTTCCAGCCCCATTTGTTGGTACATACATTGGAAGTTTGTGGTCATCTTCGAGCGAGCGCCGGGAGGCTTGATCGTCTTTTTTCTGATTATGACCGTCTTGGCCGCACCCTCCTTTATCCCTCATAGCTGGGTGGGTGCGGTGGTTTTCGTCCATCCCTTGTTCTTCATGTTTGCCTCGATGGCCCTCCAGATCGACTCTGCAGCCTCCTTGTCCCTGAACTTCGCCGCCTCCTGGGCTCCGGTACCGTCGCGCCATCTGTCGACGCCCAGCTGCAACACACGATGGCCCCACTCCTTGACGCTGTCGGGCGCCTGCTCACCACGCCAGCCGATGAAGATGCCCAGTATGCGGCGGAACAGGTCTGGAGGAGAACTCCACTTGTAGTTCTTGAACTGCCACGACTGACCCGTAGTGAACACGGCGACGACGCGGTTCCAGTACTCGGGCTTGAACTGTTCGGGGCCTTCGACGAGAATGAAGCGCATGGGCCGCGAGGGGTCTATGTCCTTCATGACGCGAGAGACGTGCAGCATGCTGGCAGCGGCGCTGCCATCAGGTGGCACATAGCGGCCTCCCTCGAGAAAAGATCGAATGTTGGACAGGCGAAGCAAGGATGACGCGGACGGCGACAAGAGGATGATAGGATCCGGCCGGCGCGTCGGGGGCTTCTGGTTGATAGGGAGCGACGGGTTTGTGCCGATGCTCGATGCGCCGTGAGGCTTCTTCTGGACAAACGGAACGGCGAGCTTACGGACATGGGAGAAGTCCTGGGAAAGCTCGCGTTAGTTGCACTGAAGTCAATATCTGGCACCACACGCAACTTACTGTAGGCTTCACGCCACGCAATATGGAGTTGCGGTCGCCCATCTTGCGCTCCCCGTTGTAGATGACCGCCAGTCGGGGGTCCAACGTGCCACGTCCAGCTCGGCTCGCCGCCGTCGCCGGAGCGGTCTTGGACGCGCTTGCGCCAGCTCCCTCCTTGCCTTCCTTGTCGCCAGCCAACGGCTTGATGTGTTCACTCTCCTCACTAGCACCTTCCAGCCAAGTGAATAGATCCAGACGTTCGACGAAGGCGAGATTCTGAACCGTGCCGAGGCTACCCAGCTCCTCGTTAAGCCGCGTCGCGCTCGCATTGTACTCGGGAATGGCAACATCCTTGTTCAGCCACGCGAAGTAGATGGATCGCAAATCGACGGGGCGGTCGCTCGAGATGAAGCGCGTGGGCGTAGAAAGGGATACTGAGACGGGAGACGGGTGGGGGAACAGCAGATGGGTGGCTTTCGAGAGCGGCACCTCGGGGGCAGAAGCATCGGCGGACGCTGTCGGGACTGCAGGTCGCTTGGATGCGATGGACTGCCGCAGCAGGAGCAACGGATCCTGCTCAACAGCGGCCATTGTAGAAGTTCAAAAGGCGGTACCAAAAAAAGAGTTATCCGTAACGATTGCCTGGATTTTCCGATAGTCTGCAAGAATAGCCAGAAAAAGCAATAAGCCGGACGAATTGAGCGCGCCGGGAACTGACGGTGAAGCACCTATGATCTGGACTTTGGCAGCCTCGAAATTTGGGGCCGGGAGGTTCAGTCTCAACTGCTAGGTTCGCTAGCCACAGCCACCATTATTAGTGGGTACTAGAGCTTACCGCGCCACACTTCTCACCTTCTTGGGTAGGTAGGTAATTTCACCTCTCATCCCATCCAAACACTCTTAACAGCATCAGGGGGCATGATTGCAGTTAGCTGGGCATAATACTGTCTTCTAGGGGACAATCTCTGCGTGTTTTTTACGGTTTTTCTTCATGGTTTACATTAACAGATCGATTAGATGATCTCTGGCCATCGCTCCTCAGTCTGTGAGGTTATGGACACTTCCGAACCTTGGCGTCTATCGCTCATAGTATGTTCAACCTTGAGTGTAGACCCCGTCTTCCTCCTCCCGTGATAGACGCATAATCCTTTGCCGCCCGAGGTGTGTTTGGGGTTCGCTGGGCACATTGGACTATTTGGAAGATGCTCCGGTATGTCGAACTCGAACTTTGACAGCGATGTCAGTTTCCTTCGGGGTTGCGTCCGCTGCTTCGCGTCCCACCATTCCTTGGGCTTTTTGGGAAGAGCATCGCCACATTTCCCATGCAATCGCTTCACACTTTCCGTTTTGTAAGTTTGCAACGGGCTCCAGCTGTCCTCGTCACTTCTAGCCGGTAGCATCTCGGTGAAGAATCCGCGTGGCTTTCCGTCGGCGGTCTCTTCGTGTGTAGGTGGGGTTTTTACGCGGGTGGCTTCCTAACTTGACCGTTAACACAGGATACTTTCAAGGCTCAACGGCATCTCACCCCAGCCGGATATGGGGTCGTTTCGTATTTGATTTGCCCTGGTACTTTCCATTAGCTTCTTGACATTTGGCGCAAAAGCGTGTTGATGAGTTTACAGTTATAGAAACTGTCGGGGTCAGGCGTTGCCGGTGGCGTTTTCCCAGCCAGCACCTCCCGAACAGAACTTGTGGCACTGCTGGCTGTCTCATCAGAGTCTTTGCGATGCCACGGCGCCTTTCCAAACCAGCCAACTCCATGTTTTGATACGGGCTGTTCTTCTTTGTTGGTGAACCAACTCAGAGCTTTGGCTATTGGCGCACTCGAGGTTGACTCGGTCACTTGCCGATGATCTCGAATCGAGGCATTACTTTGAACTCTTTTCTTTATCTCAGTATCAGCAGTTGAATATGGACGATTTAGAAGTGGCGACACAAACTGCTTTGAACTTGAAAAGTGAGGGGATTTTCATTCCTTTGTGACGCTTGATGCTCGATGTTGCGGATTCACTGTGATGAATTGATATTGGAGCTGGCTGAAAACTCGATCTTTCCTCTGACGCATTTCGAGTCCTGATATTCATAGTCTGCGAGATGCTAGGCATTCCTTCGCCGCAACTGCTCGCTGGTTCAGGGGTTCCCAGTGTTCCTGGTTGTTGTAGGGACAAGACTAGGGCTTTCTCGGACATGGGGCTCAAGGGTCCGCCGGGTCCCAGAACTGCTCTGGGCGATAGTTGGACGTCTCGAGGGTGGCTTCTAGACTCTCTGGCAGCAGAACCTCGAGATTTCCCTTGCTTGGTCGACCATTTCCAACGCTTATTGCCGCTACTTCCCTGTGACAACATGGGGATAACTTCTCTTTCCGCCCAGTACCCGGCAGGAAACCAAACCTATTCAAATCCTTCTCTGGGGGACCTTGGTGGATCAAAGGGAATTGTTGATATCGGTGTATACCGGGGCGTCGACTGTAACATTGAAGTTAGGGATGAAGGAGACTCTGTCATCGTCAACTTCCCAAAGTAACCATCTCTAAGCACCGGCTTAGGTGTGCTGGAACCATCCCAGCTATCGCCTGGTGTGTCTGGGAAAGTAATTTGGAGAGCTGTTTTGAACGAGAGTATTTGCACATCACGGCGGGTTGCAGCGTACGATTGTAAGGACGAACTGTGACACGCGTCAGTTTTCCTGTTTATCCTTTGAAGTTTTCGACAGTCTTACGACCTCCTTCGGAAGTTGAAGGGGTTTGGGGACGTTACGACGTCTAGCGGTGGGTCGCTTCCAGACCCTCTACGTGTTGTCATTGCCTGGGTGCTCCCAAGCACAGGAGCGTCGACCATCCCTGCGACCTTGTAGGTGAATGATGATGTTGGGCGGAGGCAATGAAATCATATGAGACAAAAAGATATTCATAGGTGTAGAAGATGTAGGCTCTAGGTAGAGACGGAGAACGGGGAGAAATGCAAAGAATCCATCGACAAGGTGAGAACCAAAAGAGATTTTGGAGGTGAAGCCGTATCCATTTGCATCTTAGGACAGGGAAATATCAGGCCAGATACCTACCCAGATAGGTTCGTTTTGATACACACTTGCCCCCGATAGCGACGTGTTCGGGCAGCAGCGATAACGTACCTGGCAAGGATTGTTAAGTCGGCAGGACCTTCGATCAAATAAGGGCACGAGGTCCTTCCCCTATTCGATCATACGGCAGCGTACTGGAATTGAAAAAGCCCTTTCGACATCGGTCAACACGACAGGTAAGACAGCCATGGCTTTCTCAGAATCCATTCGGTTAGGATTGCGGGTATCAAATCAGACCTGCTAACGCCTTATAATGCCCCGGGGCTGGCCAAGCTCCAACTCCCATATCCCAATTTTCGTTTCGTTCAGTCAACAAGCATCGTGTCATCGCCATCAAACGGAGCGTCCTGCTGATCAATCGTTACACCCTTTCCTCTGCCAGCCAGCAGTTCTCTTCGAATTTCAGGTGCAATCGAGTGGTGGCCATGCGTCAAGAGCAAGTCAAGAAGCGCCTCTCTCTGGTCCTCGCTGAGATCGTTCCTGTATCTCTGGGCGAAAGCCAACAAACTCTGGTGGAAGACAACGGGCAGCGACTTGACCATGTCTCCGGAGAACGACTGGCCTTCTTTGATCGACGCTGGGTCCACACTTCTGAACCTCAAGAAATGGAAAACAACCGAGTCAATGACCTGGTAGGGAAGTGCGTATTTCTTCTCCAGCAAAGTCTTGATGAAGATATTGGCAGCTCCACCTCCTTCGGTACCTTGCGAGGCTTCCTGGGCCGCACTGTCACCATGTCAGCATACTTGCAACAGCACATCCGATGAAACGAAACACATACATTTCAGTGATACCCTTCAGAGCGGCAGCGGAATGGAGCACTGGCACCGACACTCTGGCAAGCACTGCAGAGACGATGTGGGCCTCGCGAACTGTGCAGCCGCTGGAAAGCAGAGGGAACAAGAAGCCGAGGAAGAACGCTCTGGGTTTATACAGGGACTTCTTCAGCGCGTTGAAAAGATGCACGTTCAGCTTCTTGTTCTCATAGATATCCTCGCGGACCTTGTCCAGAACGACGATCTCCATGAACTTCTGGCAAACGAGGGGCTTTGCGGACGAGAAGATCCTGGTCGCCTGGTACACGGCATTGGCCGTCCACTTTTGGGGCTCAGTGACTTGGATAATGTCCTCCCAGTGCGGCAGAGTCGGCAGGATCTTGAAGGGTTTCGGCAGGGGTCCGCTCTTGTATCGCGACAGAATGTAGCCGACCCTAGTCCTGGTTAGCAACGGTTTTTTCCGGTAACACAGCTGGCCGTGCCACTTACTTTGTGTATACCTCGATAACCTTTGGGGGAAGCTGGTAGTCTTCGTCAACCACCGGTACACCGGCTGCTTTACGAGCTTCGGCAGCCTCGTGCGCAGCAATCTTCTCCAAGATGAGCTCGGTCAGATTGGTGCCACCGCCAGCCATGTCGTCGTCGGGGCCCTTGCTGCCCCAGCCGTGCTGATTCAACATCGCCGCAGGGTCGTCCTCAGCTTCCGGCAAGAACTTGCGGTAGGTCTCGAGATCCTCGGGGTCGATCTCAATCTCCTCAACAACCTCATCCTCCTCACCCCAGGCCTCCTCGCCTTCGTACGCCTGCTCGTCACCAACGTCTACACCGTATCTCGATTCGATCCCGAAAAGGTCGACGGTCGGTTTCGCGGCGGCTTCTGGCTTAGAGGGGCCGTCCTCCTCGGCCAGCTCACGGCCTAGCCTGAGGATGGTGCGACTCCGTGTCGCATCGACGAAACCCTCACCGTTGTCATCCTCGTCGGTGCCCTTGCCCTTCTTCTTCTTGGGCGCCTTGTTCTTCAAAGGACCCGTAGCAAGGATGTCATCCTGCAGCGGGTTGTGCCTGCGCGACTGGCGGTCGGTCGGGGTGGTTGCCTTGCCCATTTTCGAGATACTTGGACACAATGTGATCGTGGCGGAGAACGACAGACAGGCGGGATTGGCGGTCTCGACTCTATTTTTTTTTTCTGTGCCCAAGCCAGAAATTTTTGATTTCTTATCGATTGCCCCGCGCTTGGAGTGCCCAGAACCCTGGACCGGCTTTTAGCGGGTCTCATAGACTTCATAGCCAATCGAATACCCTGTTGTTGACTTCATAGGCGGACATAGCGACTGCCCCGCCACAACACCCCACCAAAAAGCTTCTCCGAGTGACTCTCTCGGCCTATCTTACAGAGAAAGCGAGACAACCTTCTTAGAACAACGTTAAAAGTTGGCGCATATCCGAACATTTGAACATTTGTCTCTCATCTTACAGCATAAAAACTCGAGGAAAATCAAAATGCCAACGGAATTGGAAGAGGTAAGCCCACCTGATCAAAGCAGTACCTGGATTCACGCTCATGCAACGACAGCTCGTGGGCTTCATCGCTCATCCCACCCCTCAACTCAGAAAGCTGGCCATAGAGAACCTAGTCGGCTACTCTCAGGCGGACCCTTCAATCTTCAAGTCAGAGAACCTTACACCTGTCAAGCATCTTAAATTCCTAGTCCGAGATCATCCTGTAAGCAGGGCTCAAAACCAGGCTCTTTCGAGACTGCAGCCTCTCAACTAACGAATCCAAGCAAATCGCCGAACATGCTCTCACAATACTTATCAACCTCACTGCCGAAAAAGATGTTCTTGAGAATGTTGCGACAGATCAGAAATTCATTGGTATCTTATTGGACTTGATTGTGGTAGGTACAGTTTCGGGCTCATGAGAAAACAGCGCCCTCATACGAACATCAGAAACTGACTGACACCCTTCGTAGAAACCCGATGAGCCAAACGCCAACTCAATGGCCATGCTCCTTGCCAACCTTGCAAAGTGGGATGGTCTCAAAACCATCGTTTCGTTGAAGCAGACACCACCAGCAGAACTCAAGTCCAACGATCTGGTACTGAACCAGCTTGTCGATCTCTTTGTCAAAGAGAAGGGCGCCTACAATAAGGACGCCGACTATGACTACCTCGCCTACCTCTTCGCCGATCTCACCAAGCACTCCGAGGTGCGCCAGCACTTCGTAACGAGACAGGACTACGACGAAGTCATCCCCATCACCAAGCTCAAGGTCTTTACCGAGCACCCGTCCGAGATTCGCAGAAAGGGAGTCGCGAGCACTATCAAGAACGTCGCCTTCGAAATCCAGTTCCACCCAACCTTCATGGATGAGGACGAGGTCGATATCCTGCCATATATCCTGCTGCCCATCACGGGAAATGAGGAGTACGACGAAGACGACACCATGGGCATGCTTCCTGACCTGCAGCTGCTGCCCCCCGATAAGAAGCGTGACTCAGACCCGAAGATCATCCAGACTCACGTTGAGACGCTGCTCCTCTTCACAACGACGAGGGAAGGTCGCGATCTGTTGAGACGTGTCAAGGTCTATCCCATCATTCGAGAGACTCACGCGCGGGTCGACGACGAGGGCGTCAAGGACGCTTGTGACCGGCTGGTGCAGGTCCTCATGAGAGACGAGGAGCCGGCCGAAGGCGAGGAGCAGCCGAAGGTCAAGGAGCTGACCAACGGCTCAAAGGTCGAGGAGCTTGAGGACGACGACGAGATTGTGGAGGTCTAGAGGCCTGCGATGAGTTTTCCTTCGGTCATGGCTTAAGTAGAGAGGAATACCCAGGTGGTTCATAAGACAGTCATGGAAAGTGTGATGATGGCATAGTTGTGCCATACACTACGTACCGGACCCTATGCGTTTGTGTTGACTAGAGCCCTGTGATATTCATCATGTGCACGGGGGCCCGCACGGTTCCGTGGCTGAGTAGTTCAGTCGCAGATAACCATCACTTTCTGGCTGGAAACCTCCCCCCGATGTCGAAGCGCTCACAAGCCCAAGCCCATGGCTCACCGCCCGAACTGCCAGACGCCCGTACATCTTAACCTTGACTAGCATATTCTTCACATACGGGCCACCCAAAGATTGGCCCTGCACGTCTGAACCAGACCGACTGAAGGCCATGTTGATGGATAATAAGAGGAAACCCCCTCCATCGCCGTCAAGTCGATGACCGCGGCCTGATCCGGCAGCCCGCTCAGGGCCCCTTCACTCAACAGTAACAGTGACCTTGCTCTTGTCTACATGATACCGCTCCGTCAGCCCAATAGTGTCGTCCGACGCGGCGGCCCGGGGTACTCACAGAAGGCAACGTGGTCCTTGATCTCCTTGGCCGCGTCCTTGGGCGCAGGGTAATACCAAGCCGCATTCTCCAGTTTGTCATCTGCCGCCAAACACACCAGTGTCAGCCCTATTCCGCTTCTCCTTCCGCCTCCTCCTCCTCCTTCTTCCTTCCAGATCCACGCAGGTCCATCTCAGGCAGAGAGGTTGTATCGCAGCATGGGAGGGCTGAAAAGACGACGGACATGCAGAAACAAGAGGGGAGAGAGACTTACCGCCGACCTTGACCGAGTAATAGCTCGCGGTCCCCTTCCATGGGCAGAACGTTGTCGTGTCCGACTTCTCTAGCGCTTCCGCCCGCACCGCTGAGGGCGGGAAATAGACGTTGCCTTCGACCTCTTCCCACTCCGTCGCCTCGGCGACCGTAGTCCCGTTCGCGACGGCCGTGGCCTTTCCCGACTTGGTCATTTATATCTTCTTGATTCCTTTCGTTCTGTTGTGTTTTTTGGCGTCAAAAGCAGAGTGAGTGCATGTGAACTGTAAGGTTTGGCACAGCGCCGGATTTGAGAATTAGAGACAACGCCATTGGTATATACAAAATGCGGGGAATGCTGCCTTCGCCCAGTTCTGAATCTTAGCCAATCCTTAACGTCATCGAATGATTTATAAGCCGGATGTGCTATTATTATATGAGCTGCTCCTCACGTCGACGGTTTACCTATCTCGCTTCACTGTGCATGGGACGAGCGCAATTCCCCTCTGTAGCCCCTAGAATATGTTTGAATAAATGGTCAACGCTGTTAATGCTACTTCTTGAGGCTATTATCTAATACAGAATGCCTCTACTAACGCCGGCTGGGTATACGCGTATGCTTGTACGTCACATGGTTCGAAAAAGAGAAACAAAAACCATGTTGACACGACTCAGAGATTGATAATGTCAATCTCCGAGAAATCTGGCGGGTTGGCACCATACACGACGCGGATCTTACTGTCCAGCGCCGTTCCCTCGTTACTGATCCAGATGTGCTCGCTGTACTCCTTTGTACGACGAATCTCGTCGTCACTGACCCCGATATCGTCGCGGGGGATCCAAACAGCGGGTGCTCGTGCTCGCAGAGCGTAATGCTTGAACGCGTTCTTAACGAGTGCGTCACGCTCAGCGGGCGTCAAGTCTTCGATTTCGTCGTGGAACCCACCGTACAACGCCTCTCCAAGCGCCCGCTGAGCCTCGAGGTCCTTGAGTCGCTGCTGGCGGCGGTACTCAGCTGCCGTGTGAACTGGTGCTACCCCCATGTTCCAGGTCTTACTGCGGATGTTCTTGCCTTCCCGCTTAGCCCAATGGCCGACGTTTTTGACCCGACGCATCGTCGATGGCTTCCGGTTGGGCGCACCCGTGTTGTTGATCTTTTGCAATTCGATATCGCGGGGTTCGGTTCTGGCTCGGTCCCCATTTGTCATCGGCTTCTTTTCGTCTTCCATGCCGTGGTTGTCATCGGGGGCGAGTCCCAAACGTCGGTTTTGGGCTTGCTGGAACGCCTCGTCCCTGATCACCGCCTCGTCTTCGACAGTGATAGGCAGGTATCGAAATAGGGGACCGAAGGACGTGTTCAGCGAAATTTGGTAGATCGCTGTGAAGATAAGCGTCACCAGCATGATGGCGCCCTGCGGCGTGGCAGTGCTGTTTCCCTTGTCGTCCTGGACGATAAAGAACAAGCCTGCCAAGCAAGCCTCCATGACATACAGGCCTGTAAATGTCTGATTGATCGCGCGGGGATACAGGACACCGCCTGTGTCGGTCTCGAAGCGCGTGACGTACAGCATGCTGTAACGCTGCGCGAACCACAACAGGCCGAACGTCAAGACTGCGAACAGGGAAATCAGCGGCGCGATGATGCTGTATACCAAGGCGATACAGGCGAAGTTGGTATAAACCGGGAAGAATTGACCCCATGCAATCGACGAGAGAGTCGTGTTCCTCTTCCATTTGTCGCGAGCCGTGGTATCGAGAATTCGAGCCAGGAGATACCAAGTGAGCAGACCGCCGATTTGGAGCAGTGTTCCGGAGCTGACAGAGAGTGCCTGAAGTAACATGTACGAGAAGAAATAGTTGGATGCCCTGGGCAGATTCCTGGCGAGGATGTTCAGAATGTTGGTAACGTTTGAGAGCTGTTCGAAATTGCTCCACAGCTCATCGACGGATGCAACGAAGAACGAAGCGATTGATACGACGAGGAAGACTTGGATAAAGAGGAAAATGAAATAGAAGCGCTGGACGAACTCGGCCTTTTGCGACCCTGTCTTGACGCCGCGGAAGAGCGCGAGCTGTTCGAGAATCAGGGGGACAATCAAGAGGAGGAGAGCGAGCAGGATAGCGGGCAAGACACCAGTGATGGCTCCAGCGATCTTCTCGAAGGGATCCTTCTTGACCCACTTCAACCAGGGAAACTGTTCCACGAGACCATCGAGGTTGGCAATGGAAGCTGTGAAGGCGATGGGGAGGGCCCAGAAGAAGGCCATGGCCGCAATAACGATGGTGACGATACCCGACCGAATGGACTCGTGCCACCACTTCAAGGCCATGTTGTCCCAGATGACATCCTTGGGTGAAACTTCGTTAATTCGGGGCGACATGTGTTTCGGGACGTGGTGCATGAGACTCTGGCAGGCCATGTGGGCCGAGACCTGGTGGTTGAATTGGATGAAGGCGGAGTTCATCAGAGGGTAGCGTTCAGGATGAGCTTGATCGTCGTCGATCTCGACGTTTAACCGTGCCAGTTCAGACCGGCACCAATAGATGGTATCAACCTTGGGACCGAATGTAAGCCAAGCGAGCCAGTCGGGGAAGCCCCATCGTGGCAGTCGGTGCATCGGTCTGTCCTTCTCCTTGACCCACTTGCGCCACTGGGCATCATCATCCAGTATGTTCTTGTACTCGCCACCGATGGCGTTGGATTCGGGGTAGTCGATGGGTGCTTGCTCGGCTCCGCCCAGAAAGGGAATGTAGGCCTTGATTTTCTGCCACGTAGTTTTGTCCTTTGAATGACCGAAAGGGTACTCGCTGCCGTCGAATCCCTGGGGCACGGGCGATGCGTAGCCGCCAGCAGGGGCTTTCCAAAATTGCCAGAACTTACGTTGTTCTTTGTCGTACATGTTGTCCAGGTTGCTGACTTTGCGCACCGTGTTGCCGTTGCCAAACGGCTCGTAACTTCGCTTGTAGTTCTGGTCGGTAGTGTCCTGGGAGACGCCGGATGCATTTCGGGAGTGCGTCTGATACGACTGTGTATTCCTAGATGGCTCGGCTTGTACCGTGGCGCTTGTTGCACTCCTGGCTGTCCCAGGTCGTTCGGCCTCGGTCAGGATTTGGACTTTGCGGGGACGTTCGCTTGGATGCAGCATCGCGAAGCCGTTGGTCGTCTCAACGGTCTCTTCCACGTCATCGCTAAAGTCCCTGATGTTTTGCTGGGCTTTGCCGACGCCGCCAAGGAGGCCTTTGCTGACTTTACTAAAGCCGTCCCCAATAAGCCCAAGCCCGAAACCCTTGGACTGCGACGGGTTGCCGTCGTCCGACGAGTCAGAAGACGAAGTACTAGACCGTCTCGATTTCGGGTTCTTGTTCTCGTCTATTATCGCGCTGATGTCGTGGGGGACATCCTCGTGCTCACCAGAGCTGACACCCTGACCGGCCTCGGCTCTTTTCTTGGCTTCGGCGTCCTCTCGCTGTCGCCGGAGGGCCTCCTCCTGCCTGGTGGGCCCCTTGGCATTGGCCTGCTTTCTGGCCGCCTTGTCCTCCTTCTTCTTCACTTTGAGTTGCTTCTTCTTTGCAGCTTTCACGAGCTCTGTCTCAGCGGCTTCCAATCTCAAGTGGATACTTTCGCGCAGCTGGATCTTCTCAAGCAGCAAGGTCAAGTCACGGTTGAGCCAGATATTCCGGATCTGGCCAGGGAACACATCGAACAGACCCATCAGAGCCTCCTCTGACAACCACTTGGAAGGGATGCTATTGACAAGGATGGTCGTAGCTGAGGCTCGGAGGCGGTGCTCGGCACTCGTCAAGTAATCCTGTCGGACTTTGACGTAGACGCGAAGCTCAAAAAAGAAGACTGTGCAGACCCAGATGATGACGAGCAGCGCCAGAACCAGATGTGCCCAGTACCGACCGGTGTGGGTGTTGCTAACGTTGCCCCAGGCCAAGGTGTCCAGGCCTGTAGGGATGTCCTTGGCTTCGCTGTTGGCCGATTCGCCGGCTCTGATCCTGAGGCGGACTGGAACGGAGCTGTTTCCGCTGGTGGTCTCTTCTTTCACGTCGCCGACTAAATCGTGGCCCACACCGTCACTGTAGTTGAGGGGGATTAGGATAGGGATGACAATGAAGGCAATGGGTATGAAGATTGTGAGTAGGGTTTTGAGGTAGCGGAGAAAGAAGTAGGCGTCCAAGCCGCACTTCTTGATGATCTCGCGGTCATTGTAGTGGACTAATGTGCTGAGGAGGCTCCATGGTGTGCTTGGAGGGCTCTCTGTCCTCTCGCGTTCTGGAACAAGATATGACTTTGGTTTACTGTCGCGTTTCTGTCAGTCATGGGCCACGAGGATAATTCAAAGGAGGTTGACTCACAAGATGCGCGCAATCTTGTTCCGCAGAAGCAAGAAGGCAATGAGCTGGACAGCAAAAACCGTGATACCAGTTGCCAGAGCAGTGAGAAACGCAACCAATGTTATCCCTTGATACTTGTCCACACTCGCAGGAGACGATGGGGGGGGCGCAGGAGTGGACGTGGGCAATGTGGATGTCGTCGATGATACGAAAGAGGATATGGTTCCGTTTGGGCTTATAGTGGCAGAGACTGTGGCAGACAGAGCTGTTGACAGAGACGAAGCCAACGATGAGGCAAGTGTCCCCGTCAATGACGCCGAGCCTGACGGCGTCGTGTTGGAAGTTGCCGACATGTTGCACTACTAGTGCCGACTGTCGTCGATAACCAATCGCGAGGTTATAGCCAGGCTCGAGAGAAGTGTAGCTAGAGTCGTCGGATAGGTGTGTGGGGTCGAAGTGGTCGAGGTGGTCGAGGAAGAGCGTTCTTCCCTGTCGGAGAGAGATGAAGGAACCGAAGGAGAGGGATGTCGTTCACGAGACCAGCAGAACAGGCGTCATGGCTTTTTTTTTTGTCGAGGCTGTTTTGGTTTGAGGTATAGTCTTCAAAAGAAAAAGGGGCAGCTTATGATTAAGTTATCTGCCGCTGTCTATGGTGAACGAGTGCACCGTGGTGGCAGACAGCTTCGAGGAGCAATGGGCGGAATAAGCCATTAATGAAGAGGCGACAAGGTGAGAGAGGTGAATAAGAGGGCCCAGAGACATAGGCGAGACGGCAAGGGTGCCAAGTAATGGCAGCCAAAAGGCTTTGGCCGAAGTCGATGTGATTCATTGATTGGCTGGACAGGGTGCAGGATGCAACCTTACAGTGTGCCAAGCAGGGGTGGTAGCACCTGCTGAGTGCTGTTGCTTGCTTCAGCTGCTGCAGACCCGCAACGACAATCGGCACCCCATCTCTTTCTGTTTTTACGACGTAGCGGTGTTCGCTTCAAGAGGCCGCACCTGTGACATCAGCGGCTTCATTGGCTGCTCATGTCAAACGAAACAGACCCTTGTCACTTCTGCAGGACAAAGTGGGATCCCGCCGCGGTTCGCCATGACTCTGTGCTACCACGACCTATGGTAGAGGTAATAGCAAGAGGAAGAGGTATTTCGAGCAGCTTTGCTGATGGCCTGCAGCCCAATCGTCCGCCACAGTCGAAGCATTCATTCCTCGATTGATTAGCTTTCGGGCTACGCGCGGATAGACTACCTCCACTCACTAGGCAGTCAGTCAGCAACAGCATTCGTGAGCAGGAAACCTTGCTGTCTACGCACCTGGTAATATTAGGCAGCTCGGTGTACCTAAGTAGGTAGGTAGGTATGGTACATAAACCGGGGGCGTTTGCGCCACTCTAGCGTAGGTATTCGTACACTCAAGTCAAACCCACCCGATGAGTCGCTGTCTCCTATTGACTCGCTACGGCGAAACAAGTTGTAAATAGATATTCGGCGCGCGCTTCGCCCCAGCCGCGACGACCTTATCTTACCGAACCACCTTGTTTCCTCGATCCAAGACCTTTCTGCCCCTGGACACGGCTGCAGTTTCTCAATTCGTTTATCCTTTTGGGCTGGGGGGACAGCGCCTTTCATCCCTTTCTACCCCTCGGCACAGCGAACATTGTTTTGTTTGTACCCAGTAAACGTAGTACGACATAGAGAGAGATGCGGGAACCAAGCCCGCATCTGGTGCGGCTGATTGTCGCCCGTGATGCCTCGACCGGGAATTCCCTGTGCGGACAAGGCGGATCCGCTACGAACCCCTCCTTCACCAGTCACCCAATAGCTGTGTCACGGCCAAGGGAGGGTCGTGGTTACGTGGCTGTGTAGAGGTGCCACCCGTTAGAAGGCAAAGGCTCTGTCTACATTAGGTATGGCGGTTCAGTCTTGTTGCCAGCCAACCTCTCTTGAATCTACAGCCATGCCACGAGCCACCGAAGAGGTGGTTTGCGTCACTAATCATGTCAAGGCAATCATCGCACAGGGGCTGGCAGAAACCACCAGTGGGAATGAGGGCGGTCTATTTCTCGCTCATAACATTGGTTGGGGAGAAGACGATTCTCTGGCAGAGCCGAGCAACACAGACGGATACTGACCGTCGCATGAGATGTCCCAATAAGGGACCTGGAATCGACACTGAGAATGGAAACCTTGATATCGAGTATCTGCCGCGTGCCATGCCTCTCCCAGTCGCTTTTCCAACCTTCCAGGAAGGGTACGAGCCGTCATCGGGTTCCACTGAACGGCTTGAGCAACTGAAGAAAATCATATCAGTTCCGGGCACCGAGCCACTTTCTCGCTACATAACGACAAGACTTCGGCCTTTCATCCGCATTCTCGTCGAACGCAGGGATGCTCCCTGAACCTGGGCGATCTCTTACTTCCAAGCCACAATAACCATCCACCATGACAACACGGGCACAACCACCTGTCAATAATGCAGCTATCAAGCCACATTTACCACAGCGCAGCACGACAAACATCCACTGCGTGCATATATCCGACGGATAATTAAGCCGAGTCTCCCACGCGCAGCTCTTCAACCACCACCAGCAACGATGACTAAACCTTAACAAACAACAAACAAAAAGCCAACAAACAACCCTAACCACCCGACTTGTGCAGGAACTTAATGTCTGCACTGACTCCACAGCGCCTATCGGCTCATTGGTGCGTCGGCAGTAGCTTCGCCTGCCAATGATTCCCGTCTTGCGATCCCGGCACCCTCAACCCATCGTCAATGTGCCAGGGGGAGTTAGGAGATACTGGTCCACGTCCCCCTTCATTGTTGGCGCCTTCTTCCCCACCTCTCAAGCCGATCATGGGCGCCGAACTTCCCCTCCGATCATCCCCGCTTCCCCCCCCGCAGGCTCGATGCGCCGACTTCATAAAGAAGTGATGGAATGGAAATGTCGCAACATCCGGTCGAGCTGAGCTCTGCGATTTGCTACGCTTCAGAGAAACACCACGGCATCGTTTCAGAAGCCATGTCAGACCCGAAAGAGCTAAAGATTACCATCATTGGTGCCGGTAGTACACGCCCACCTCTCCGTACCTCTACAGACTAACATGATCCCACACAGGCATGGGTGGCTTGGGCTGCGCGCTGGCGCTGGCTAAGAAAGGCTTCAAACACATTGACGTCTATGAGACGGCTTCTAATCTTGGTTTCGTTGGCGCGGGAATCCAGATGCCGCCGAACGTCGTCAGGATCCTCGTCCGCCTTGGCTGCTGGGCCGACATCGAGAAGACATGTACCGACGTTAAAGGCTCAAGCATAAGACGTAAACACTCCCCCGCACGATATTACGTAGAGAGAGAGGGCGAGAAAGAGAGAACCCTTGGAATTGACATTGCAGGCAGAAGGAGCAACAAACGTCGAGCTCGCCCACGTAGACATGCCCAACATCCGCGAGCTGTACGGGCACCCTCACTGCACCGATCACCGGTCTTCGCTCGCCGGCAGCATGTACAACGCCTGTAAGAAGGAGCCCGCCATCACGTTCCACTTCGCGACAGCGCTCGCGTCCGTCGATTCGTTCGCGCCCAAGCCCGTCTTCACTGCGCAGCCACGCGGCGGCGAGGCCTACTCCGTCGAGTCCGACATCCTCCTCGCATGCGACGGCATCAAGAGCATCGTCCGCAGCTCCATCCTCGACTCCGTCGGCGCCGTGGGCGGCGAGGAGGAAACCGGTCAAGCCGCCTACCGCATCATGCTCACTCGCGAGCAGATGGCCGACGACCCGGAGCTCCTCGCCCTCCTCGAGTCGGACGAGGCCATCCGCTGGATCGGCGAGAAGCGCCACATCATCGCCTACCCAGTCTCCTCCCACAGCATCTACAATATCTCCACGACGCAGCCCGACTCCAACTTCGCCGCCACCACCAACGCGACCTACACCACAAAGGGCTCCAAGAAGGCCATGCTCGACGTCTTCCGCGACTTCTGTCCCTTGGTCCACCGCATGCTCGACCTCGTCCCGGACGGCGAGGTCTGCGAGTGGCGCCTGCGCATGCATAAGCCCCTGCCGACCTGGGTGCACGCCGACGGGCCCGTCGCCCTCCTCGGCGACGCCTGCCACCCGACCCTTCCGCACCTCAGCCAGGGCGCCGCCATGGCCATCGAGGACGGCTCCGTCGTTGCCGAGGTGCTCTCCCGCGCGCCGGACACCGACCCCAAGACCCTCCGGCGCTGCCTCAAGGCGTACGAGCTCTCCCGCCGCGACTGGACCGCCCAGCTCGTCAACATGGCCTTCCTGTCGGGGAAGCAGCTGCATCTCGGCGAGGGCAGGGCCAAGGAGGAACGCGACCGCATGTTCGCCGAGCACAAGACGGCCGGCGCCGTGCCGGACAAGTGGGCCTCGCCCGACGTGCAGCGGATGATCTACGCCAACGACTGCGTGGACAACATCCGGCGAGACTTTGACGAGCTGATGAAGAGCACGGCATAGACGTAGACCTTGTTAGAGAGCACACGGAATCGCAGCCTGACCGTAGCCACCTTCTTCCCTGTCGTTGCATGTTGGTTGAATGTTCGTGCTCTGTCTAATGGAATCCGTGGCGTCTGCCTAGGACGCATTTTGTATAGTTAGCCAAGCCATCTCGATGAAGGGCCCAGGCCTGTACCCCGCACTCGAGCTCAGCCCAGCACAGCACAGCTCGCACGGGCGTGCTCGGTTCACTTTCACGCAGTAAGAGGTGGGGGGTGGGGGGGCAGAGTTCGAGTCGCATCCGTAATGATATTATGCTATTCGCCACTTGTTCGGAAGCACGCCTACAGGGAAGAGTGCAACCGCATTACGGCCTTTCCTGGCCTCCCAAAGCTCTCAACCCCCATCTTCACGCGGGTCTTCCGCCGTTGCTGGCTTTCCTCCTCGATCGTCCACAAGAATGAATAATAAGATCCCATCGCCCTCTTGACGCCGCGCAAAACTCACTTCCGGGGAGGGAAAGCCCCTCCGTTGACAATCCAATTGTACTGCCAGCTCGGCTCAGCGCAGCTCCGGCCCAGTCGGCTGCTGCTGCTGTTGTTGTTACCCCATCACCCCCTTTCCCTGAGGCTGCCGGCCGGTTCTATCGAACATACCCCGACCTTGCCGCGCAAGGTGGAGGGAAACATCTGCCGATATGCCGTGCGTCTCAACATCGCACACCTCCCAAGCCAAAAGCGAGCCCCCTATCTCGCTCGTCCTGATCATGCTTCTCGGTTTCTCGTGGGACTCTGTCACCCTTTCGAAGGGTTCGGGTATCGTGGTGATCCGCACTCCGTCTGTGTCATTTCTTCGACGCGCGCGCACGCGCGCTCTCACGCCCGCACTCGCTTAGAACAAGCAGTCAAGACAGCAACAGCATGCAAGCGCACCGAGAAGACCGGCCATGATGCCGTTCCCGGCACCGCCGCCGCCGCGGTTATCCTGGTAGTAGCCGCCCTGGGGCGGGTACGGGCCCTGCGGACCGCCGGGCGGGCCATAGTACGGCTGGGGAGGGTACTGTCCCGGGGGGTACTGGCCGGGGGGCGGGTATGGGCCGCCCTGGGGGCCGTAGCCCATCTCCGGGCCGGGAGAGTAGTAAGGCCCCGGGTGTTGTCCCGGAGGAGGGGGACCGTAGCCTCCGGGACCGCCGGGGGGAGGAGGCGACCCGTAGCCCTGGTAGGATTGTTGGGGTGGCTGGGGGGGAGGGCCGCCGTACGCGGGGGGCTTGTCGTAATCAGCCATTGTGTGATGTGTTGTTTTTGGTGGTCTTTGCGGTTGCAAAGAAGGGAGGACGGGTGAACTGCGTTCGTTCGAAGGTCGAAAGGAGAGAGAGATAGAGACTACTTGTCCTCTCGGCTAACAATGTTTGTGTCGGGGTGGTAAGATTGTCTTTCGGTTAATCGCAATGCGACAAATGATGGTCGATCCGATGGTGAAGGGACATTCGTCGGCCGGAAGGCGTAGAGTATGTGAGTGGAAGGGTAGGAGAGAGAGGAAGAGAGAGAAAGAGGGAAGAAAGATATGCAGAGGAGAAGAGTTGCAGCAGGAATTCAATAGAGAATAGCCACACCACCCGGAAGAACGTGGCGATGTTTGGGGGGACGAAGGGATGAGCAAATGTGGATAGACACGCGGCGCCGGGAGGCAGCCTGTCTGGTCTGTGCCGCCTCCTTCTTCGCTAGGGGGGCCGAAGGGGGGCGGCGACAAGTTCGTAGTGGTGCTCGTGACTCTAGCCTGAAATAGCTTATGCGCACCAGGTCTCTGGGCGCCGCGCCGCGCCTGCAACTGGTTGGTCCGCGGGGATCTTAGGGGGACTTGGGGTTTTGGGGTCTTCGTCAGCCGATTTTTTGTTGGGTGATCTGTTTTTTACTTATTCCTCTTGGTAGCGTAATTACTCCGTACGCATCGAACAAGCTTCGTCCAGCCAGTGTTCTACCCAGGAAATTGGCGTTACCTTTCCCTTCCTCGCGAACTGGCACGATGAGTGTTGGCTGTCTGCGTATAGACTATCAGTTTACACAATAGCTCATTTCCAATACGAAAGAGGCAAGGGGGGAGGGGGGGGGGGGGGGGCCGCCATTTCGTTCACACGGGTAGTATGCCTCTTTCGTACCGGCATCCCTGTAGACCCAACGCAGGACAAGGTCGGGAGACAGAACGCAGCGTGTCGAGGGTCCAGTCCCAAACTCTCCCTGTCTCACAACCGTCGGTCTGTCCCCGGCTCTTCAATTGCTCCTGGCAGAAACCCGACAACCCAGTGACTGAACGGCACCCATCCCCAGGAGCTGCCCGTTTGCACGTCCATCTGGTGCCAGGGGGTCGGAGTCGTCGCGGCCCGCCAGCGGGGTGGAACCATGGGGTACCACGGCCGACGCACAGCACGAAACGTGCGACCTTAAGGGGGACCGCCTGGACTACGTGCCTCAGTACCACAGCACAGCACGAAACGTGCTGACACAGCTCACGAACGGGGAATGGCAGCAGACGGCGCCGACAGTGCCGGGATCCACAAGGGGACGAGGCTTCTATTTCGCCTGTTTATCCGCCCCGACGGCGGTGGAGGAGCACTTGCACCGTCAGGCTCACTACGCCGGTAGCGGCAGCAGGGGAGTGGGGTGCTGGCTCGGATATCGGCACCGGTTCCCATATCATGGTGTCCCGTCTCCGGCCCTGGTTTCTGGGTTGCTACCCTGACTTCGGGACGCGTCAAGCTCTTTCCCTGTTTGTCTTTATTGTCCGTGGTCCTAGCACGAAATGCGCTAATACGGGCTCTTTTGTGCCAATCTTTGACTTTAAACTTAACTTTTTTTTCTTTTTTTCTATATCTCCGCAGCTCCACCATCACAGCGTCGACTTCAATAAAAGGGCCGGTCGTCGTCGGCGGACCAAGCTGGTCAGGAGGTCGTGGCCATTTCGAGAAAGCAGGCTTTCGGCTTGCGTCTCTTGGGGTACGTATGCTTGACAAGCCCCTACACCCTCAAGAAGAAGAAACTCAATGGTTATTCGAGACGACAGGTCCAACCCTTTCTCTCGGCTCCCACTAACTGGGGCGAGGGGCGTAATGAGGACGAGAATGAGGATGAAGGTGCTGACCACTGAGCCCATCCAGCCCCATTTAGCCAGGTGGGTTAGTTATGAAGCCATTTGGATCGAAGGTCTCAGCTTTCGAGTCGACGGGCACCGCCTTGCGGGTCAGGAAGAAGGGGGCAGCCCTCTCCGAGACGGCTATCGAAGACCGTTCGTCCACAGAGGAGACTTGCAGATTTCGAGCCTCGGTCCGTTGTTGCGGACCATGGGAATCGCAAGGTGAAGGAGAACGGGAAAGACCCTGATATTATCTATCAATGCCAGACAGCGGAAGAAACGAACTCCAAAGACTGCACAGAGTCAATTGGTGTGATGTAATGGGGTCATCCCCACCTCGCTCCCCCATGAGTTTCTGTCCTTCCGCCCTCCCTCTTCTTCGAAACTTCTCGTCTCAGCGCCATCGAATGTGTTCCAAACAAGCAAGGTCCAGGGCTCCGGCTATACAGGGCCATCAAGTTTCGAGGTCAGAACAAACGGCCGAAAAGAAGGGTACGCGGACGCTCCATAGCTTTGATCAGAGAACGGGTAGTGTACCGCTCTGTGGGATGCGGGGAGGCAAGATGTCGTTCGGTAAGAAAAGCTCGGACGCATCGTGCAGTGGCATGTTCGATGTTCGGACAATATTCCGGACGCAAGAAATCTCGTCTTCCTTCCCCTCGGCTGGACAAGAATAGTGAGTGTAGTCGGTCGACAGTATGTAAAAAACAATCCTCCAGAGACCAAAACGTTCCGAAACCGAGAATCGAACTCGGGGCTATGCCTCACCTCGCAATGGAATGAGAGGGCATCATGTTGGCCACTACACCATATCGGATTACGGTTGTTCTTGGAAGCGGGTTTGAGATATAATCATCACAGTTTTCTGGGCCCAGACACAATGCACCGCAACAGCCCCACCATCAATCAAGGAGGAACCACACTGGGGAGTGAATGTTTCATGTTTCCAAGAGACCGGCCGTTTCCCAACCGTCTTTCCAACACGCGGCTCTATTATATCCCGTTAGGGCCCGGTGACAGTTTGCGCGATGTTCATGACCTGTCTCTCGTCCTTGTGCACTACTACATGCTGAGCGGAGCAAACATCTTCCTCCGCAATACTCCATCACGAGATACCCGGGCTTTGACCCTTCATTTGCACCAGCAGGAAAAACCCGAGCCAATCGTGCATTCAGATCCTATTGCATCGCAGCGCTTCGCTAGTTTTGCCAGCCGGAAAAACAAAACAGAAGAGAAATTAGAGTTCGACGTGGGGTGGTTTGAAGGATGCCATGCAGAAATTGTGAATGTATCGCACAGTGATCTGTGTCAACGACTAGCCCCGGACCCGAGGGACGGCAATCCCCGTCTCCGGAGGTCCTCGTTGACCTCGTCCACATATTCAAAGAAGTGACCTTGCATCGAGTCCCACAGGGATGCAGATGGCACTGTAAATGTGTCGGATTAGTCTTGTGGCTGCGTCCACCTTACATCGGGGCGAAGGAGGGTTCCATACCTTCTAACACGCCGCTCCTCTCCAGAGCGTATTGTGTTACTGCGCAATGTGTGCTGATATGGAACATGAATCCTGCATATCGTAATCAGCACTGGTGCTTCGTTTCTCGAGTGGTCGTGCTCATACCAAGGTATCCTTCTCCTACGCGTTGTGCCTTGAGCTCGCTGGCCGTCGCTTGAATGAACGCTTCGTGCGTTTCTACCCGTTGTCAGCGTCGGTAATTATGTCTCGGGCCCATCAAGACCCTTACCTCCATGAGGCGTGTAGCTTGATTGGAAGCTCAGGCCGCCGGCCTCCAAATTACGACTCGTGCCCTTGTAGTCGCCGTACACTATCCCCACAACCTCTGTTGCCATATTGCGATGGTAGTACTACTGCAAGTTAGCCGGAGAGGGAGGGTCATGCCTCCACGAGAACACGTACAGGGGGGCGGAATGTATTTGTCGCCGATGACCACTTGGGCGTGAAGAATATAACATCTGTTGCAGAAACCCCAGGCGTCTTGGACTTGGCCGTCAGAACAGTGTATAAACTTGGATCGGCTTGGTCTTTATCGACGAAGGCGGCGTTGACAAACTTCTCGGTCGCGTACTTGAATGGGACGTAGCTGTGCCCTAGTTAACATCCTAGTCGATGAAGGGGGCAAACGTGGAGAGCGTGTACTCACTTGCCATCCCAGGCAACAACATCGAAGGGCGTGTGATTTTGCTTGCATGACCATAATTTTCCGGCCAGCTTGTAGACGACTATGCATGGCTGTTAGCTGGGACTACTGACCCCCAGGTCCGGTAACCTCACTCTCCCACTCTGACTTGTCCATGTCGAAGGAGGCAACGGGAAACTCGAAGTCGCGTGGCAGAGCCATTCCGTTGCTTCCGAGCGGTCCCAGCTCCGGGAGCTCATACCGACTCCCAAAAAGCTCTTGAACGTCTAAGACTGTCAGTCCTTGTCCCGTAAACGCCGAGGAATCCTCAAGTGACTCACAGCCCCGGACCGGACCATCTGGCAAGCTGACCTTGAAGCGGATGCCAGCCTGGACAACGGCCAACTCTCCAGGTCGTACCATCAGCCTGCCATCGATGTCAGCGAAAGGGTCTACCAAGAGGGTCATTGTCACTGTGCCTTCCAAATTCTGTTTGGATATCCAATCTGCCAGTTTGGGGGACAAAGAGCATATCTCCATCATTGCTGCAAAAAGCACGGTTTTCCATGGATGCGTTCGCGGTGTAAATATGCACAGCCAATCCGTCCTTGATCGTCGGGTCTCCGTACCCGACTATCGTCTTGAGTCCTTGGACAAAGTCGACGGCTGGGTCGGTGACCTTCGGGAGCGGGAATGCTCTCCAACAGAGCCCACCTGGAACGAAGTCGACATTTTCATTGCCGGAAGAAAACCGGGACTCGATCTTGAGGACCAGAAGAGTCAGAGAGTGTACTCAACCATGAGCGAGTTGACTCGGTAGAGTCACTTACATCTTGGTTTCGTGCCATCTTCTCAAGGGTTCCGTGAGCCACAGAAGGGAATATGCGGTAGAACCATACATGCTGGACATCTGCTCGCGACGAAACAAACGTGGAGCCATTCAACTGCTCCGAGTAGAGGTTGTACTTGACTCTCTGCGGGGCATTGCAAGATCGAGGGAGAGTCCCTGGGCTACTTTTTTTTTTAGTTCCAACACGGGTTTAATGCGAAAAACAACGACAGAATTCACTGACATGGCCTCGGAGGAGAACCGATTCCCAAAGCCGACTTGGTAGAGGTACGGATCCGTCGGAGCGGGCTCAGTAGTAAAGGCGTACTGGGCAGATGCGCCAAAGGTCGGCAGTGGGTCTGGGACCTTTGAGTGGCTTTTGGAGCTGGGGGTGATTGACCTCATGGCTGAAGTGCGTTGAAGGTTGACGTCTGAACCAAGTTGTTGAGAATCAACGAAAAAGTGGTAGCCATGTAGTCGAAGACAGAAGGGCACTTTGCGTGATAAATGGCAATGTTCCAGCTGCGGCAAATGTGGCGCCCCCCCAGTCTTCTTTTCCGATGGAAGACGCAGCCATGAGCTGACAGCATGCCCTTGTAGGTGTCCAGCGACAGCGACACTAAGATACCTAGATCAATCGGCCAGTGGATGGTTGCGCAGAGATTGATGCTGGCGGTACGGATACTTAGCTACCTATACATCGGTACACCAAGGTACATTTTCCCAAAGATTCGAGCGAGGAAACGTTCCGCCCTTTGCCTGCCGGCGGTAGATAGGACTGGGTTCATGGGCATCTGGTGTCACTTCCTCCCCCCCTCTCCGCCATCGGTGACCGATTTTGCTGCAACTCAAACCGAACACTCCCCCTTCACGCATTGGCCAGATCTTAGGATGTCACCAGAAGGTCGAAACACTAGTGTAAATGTCCTCGACGGATCAATGGGTCGATATAAGCTTCGGCTAGCGCTCGCATTTTGCACCATACAACAGGCCAAGCAGGTGTTATAGTTATCGGTTATCAGACCAAGGCAGCCTCCATCTCCCGCACAGGCATCCCATCCCGTTCGTGACCGCAATTCGGTCCGGGCTGGTAGGTTACTTTCATCCGGGCTCATGTCGGAGAGAGAGACAACTCGGTCGTCCTCCGTGTCAGGATCCCGTGTATGGCTCTAAACACCGTCCTGCCTCGGAAGATGTGAGATACCAAGTACATCCGAAAGGAAAAGCTCAGCAGTAGCAATGTACGGCCACGCTCACTACATTTCTGTCCGCCTGTTCCGTTCTCTATGAATGTAGCCCAAAGAAGTCTGAAATGAGGCCGGCTAAGAACCCTACGACGGATAGGGCATGATCTGTCCAGCACAGTGTCCGTCTGGCCCAAAGGTGACAGGCACCACATCCCGGGCGCCCGAGAGGCAGTGACTATGCTTCAGGTGGTGTACAGAAGGACGCCCTAAGCGAGCGGTCGGCAATCGCTAGCCCCCGGACGGTGCCAAGATTGAGGCCCTGCAGTGGGTGATTGTTGGGTTCGTGGTGTGTGTCGGCAGCCAGGCGGCCAAGTACCTGTGTTGGGAACTCGCTACAAACAACACCTAGTGTATTGCTGGTTGCCAGCAGTCATCGGCACGTGAGACACGACGTGGGGCTTTCAGACCTGTCGGAGAGACTGTCGCGACGCCTTATGGCCACTTGTCTTTGTTTAGGAATGAGATAGGTAGATGTCTCCAGGCCAGACGCGTGCTAGGCACTATAATTCGTCACCTTGTTCCGAGTCGTACAATGAATGTCTGCGCACACTTTGCAAGTACTTAACCACTCATGTGCCAAGGCAGCAGGCAAGCTACCTAGGTATTGGGGGTCCTGCCGATCACCTTTAGTACATCCCGCTACTTATCAGGTCTGTCTGATGCGGAAACGGCCCCCTGCGTACCCCTCTTATTATACCTCCCAGTGGTCATCGTCGTTCCTTGGAATTTTGTCGTGTGGTACCAAATCGTGTGTGCTGCCGGCTCGATATGTTCTCGAAAGCAACTTGTCGCTCAGAGAGGGCCGGTTTGCCCACGTGCCACCCGTCACGGAGATGTGAGGATGCCTGTACGGTCATAACACTTGGAAGCCACTGCGACGCAGTGATGCCTGGATTATTTGAACATGATGGTGTGGTTCCCCGAGTAAGGTCGAGCGCAGGGGCTGCTTCAAACCGAATAGTAACCATGGAGTCTTTGGTGGTCTGTAGTTTGTCTAAGGATGAAAGCAGGTCACGTGCCGGTATGGTGAACGGACAAGAAGTATTGCCCAAGGTCTCGCCTCCCCGCATCCAATGAGGAAAAGACGGAGGGGATCCAGTGTGAGGGCCGGTGCCAGTGTGTGTGTGTGTGTGTGTGTGTGTGTGTGGTGGTGGTGGTTACCGGCAGTGGCTTACTTTAGTCCTGTGCACAGGGGGTTGCTCAGGGGAGCTGAATCTGGATCTCTAGGCGCTTGTCGGGAACCGGCATGGCGGACAACGCTGTGAGAGGCATGAGGAAGGCCAATCGACGCCATATTAACGAGTGCAGCTTGGGGAGGCGAGCGATACGCCAGTTGAAGCTGGGTATTGTTGCTCAGAGACCTGTTTGTGAAAGGGAATCATGAACAGGCGTTTTAAGGTTACAGATACTCACTTTGCGAATTGGGCAGTTTGCAGCGCAGAGGTAGGTGGAAGAGTACTGGCTGTGGACGGCGTCGGATACATGTAGCACCTTACGTAGCAAGGCATCCCCGGGATAGCTAGACAGCCTCTGCTTACTTGGACATGGAGGGGGTTTCGAAGTCGAGTAATCTTTAGTCGTCCAGCGGTGGATTGATTGCCAGGCTGCCTGCAGGGCAAGGCACGACGAGGAAGAGGGCGGGCGAGAGCCGGAAATAGTGAGAGCCTGTGCTGGGCCACAGCCAGCCGTATGTTGCGACCGCACACCGCAGCCAAAGAAGGTGAATTTCAGCAAAGCACCCAAGGAGTTTCGACGATGGGGTGGTGGAATTATCCCTAGCTAGGCTGGTGACGACGATGACTCCTCTCTGACGAGTTGCTATTAGCAGAAAAATCAAGTCGATCAGCAAAAGGCCAAGATGGAAACCCTGACCGGGCGCCATGAATAACGAATCTCACCTCGCAAGGCCTGTCCGGAGAGCGGACAGACAAGACCGCCAATGCCCATCCCCGTTGCGACGAATCTTGGTTCCTCATTATCCTCTTGAAGAATCCCAATTGCCTAAAACCTGACCCATGCCCATCAGGCCCCCCCAGCGTTCCATCCCGCTGGGCGGTTGGAGAAGGAGGTGGTCAATGCGAAGGACGTCTCTAATCGAGTCCATTTTTGCCTGCCTGCGCCGAAGTCGGATACACTCATAGGCATAACGCTGAACCTACGTAGTAGGTAGGTACTTAGAGTTCACGTTGAAAGGAGGGGCAGCCCTAGGCGGTGTAACTGCCGGCCCAGGGAGGCCAGCGCAGGGCCAAGAGGACATGGGGATGAGAGAATGGGAAAGGCAAAGACGACTTCATCCCCCCTGCCTTGCCCAAGACATCTCTGCATGAGGAATTGGGGGACAGTGAGGTACAAGAAGTCACCTAGCGCCCCGTCATCCTGATGGGACCAAAGCGACCTCACAGATGTCGACTCGAAAGGGTCACTGGAGTGGAAGCACCAAATGGAGTTTCCCAAAGCCTACACCGATTTGCAACCCTCCAACGTCAGTCTTATTCTGCACAAATTGACGAGGTACTGGGGAGGAAGAGGAAGAAAAGGGAGAGGCGGGGGGGGGGGAGAACAAGAAGAAGAAGAAGAAGAAGAAGAAGAAGAAAACCCAGGCTTGGGGACTTGGTACCTTTGCTAGGCATAGGTGGCTAGGCGTAGGTGGTGTGTTAAATGTCTGTCTCGGCACCTCACTATGGCGCTCACAGCCACGATATCGCGAAGATTGAGGAGAAAGTCTCCACGATATTTCCGACTCAAATAGCCGACGGCGGCCTGTCCCAAGCCAAGCCTCGTGTCGTGTCGGGTGTTTAGCAGCTTTAGCTGGGTTGGTCTCCATCCAATGCCCACCTTCCCAAGCTACCTAGGTAGGAAACACATTCATGTTGTGGGGCGGTCGGCCGGCTGTTCTCCCACCTACGGCATGTCCGGCGTTTAGTAAATGCAGTGTACCTGCCGTAGGTACAGGAGGGGGAGGAGGAGGAGAAACAGGGTAGAATGCGAAGGACGAGGAGGGCCCTCTGACGAAGCTGTAGCGAGTAAGTGAGTAAGTGGGCGAGTGACTGAATCCGTGAACGTGTGAGTAAGACGGGAAATTAGGCGAGGAGCAACTTCCAGTCTCGATCTGCACTTGCATCTGCTGCAGCAGCAGCCACAATCCCACTTTATTGCACTCCCCATCTCCACCAACTTGTACCACCAAGGCCAAGGGTAATCAGTCTTCCCGCCATCCTCTCCCTCTCTATCTCTTTCTCTTAACACCATTTTTGTCCGCACATAAGCACAGCCACGTAGACACTCATCCACGCACACCCACGAACAGTGCTTAACGCTAGAAATCGCTAGCTGGCTGAGTCAACGCCTCAAATCTCTGCTCAGATACCCCAGTATCCGTACTGGCAGGTGAAAGCAAGGGGGTGGGAAGCCAACAACACTAGGCCAACTTTTCGCTTTCCTTCCCAGTTCTACTCCGGAAACAGCCCGTCGTCTGTCTCCTCTCGTCTGTCTCCTTCGACACTGTATCGCGTATCGACCAGGCCTTGTATCGACCTTGGCGCAAACAAGGGGCATCAACGCGGGCAAACTTCCGCTACTCCAGGTCTGAGGAGACAACGTCTTCGACTCAGACCACCGGAGTACCCACAACTGGAGACCCTTCCGTCAAAGACTCGGGATAGCGAAGTGCCCAAATCCTGTTTGGTGCCCCCGACGTACAGCCACGGGTGTCTGCACCAGGTGCCAAGGTATCCATCCGTACGCCATCGCGACTTACCGTCCTTACTCCATACCGCTCGTCAGGATATCTTCAAAGCCGTATCCTTAGGCATCACCTTACCCAGGGCCAACCCCCGCTCATTCTTTCGGCCGCTCCTGAGCACTGGTTTCGAGTTGTGTCCTGTCATCCGAGCTGCTCAGAGCTTTTCCCGCCAGGCATACGTAACCTTGAATCGTCCGAAGCTTCGCAGTAGGTTCTCACCTGATAATAGGTTTCGTCAATTGAGGTTTCTGCAAAGTATTGGGTTTCGGAGCCCTGCTCAGTCTCATTCCGGCCACCAACTCTGCCGACCAGCAGTCAGCAACCCTCCTTCTGGGTTACCGCCCGATTGTTTTCAGTCAGCGGGAAATCTTTGCTGTCGCGGGGCATCCCGTGCTTGACTGGAGAAGCAGCTCCAAGCGGTACTAGCTTGTCAACCTGGCTCTTGGTAGTTCCCATCGGCAATTCAAACAGAGACGCCAATCTAGCCTTTCGGACGAGCTAGGGGGCACCTGGCCAGTCCTGGAATAGCCACGGGATCTTCTCCTGCGCGACACAGGAGCTACAAATTGTATAGGCCTGGAAAGACAGTGCCTTGTGTTGGTAACTGCCACTTAACCCTCTCCAGGCCACGGAAACGAACAATTTCAACGACAACCATGTCGGAAACGCTTGAGGTTCTCGCCGAGGATGCCGCCTGGTTGGCTCCGCATCTCCCATCAGAATCTGCCATCCAGTCAGCCGAGGCTCAGAGCCGTCCTTTCGTTACTCTGACATTCGCAACGTCGCTGGACTCTTCACTTTCACTTGCTCCTGGGGTACGTACGCGTCTATCTGGCCCCGAGTCCAAGGCCATGACACACCATCTGCGTCGTCAGCACGACGCTATCCTCGTTGGAGTTGGAACTGTTCTAGCCGACGACCCAGGCTTGAACTGCCGCATCGCAGGTGCGGGTCTTGATTCTCAACCTCGGCCCATCGTGCTAGATCCCCGCGGCCGCTGGAACTTTACCGAGCACAATAAGGTCTTTGAAGTCGCCCAAGCAGGCAAAGGACTCGCGCCTTTTGTTCTCACCGGGGCGACAGTGGCCGTCGATTCCAATCACAAATCCATCTTGGAAGCTCACGGTGGAAAATTTATTGTTCTTGACGCCAGGGAGACTGAACCGCGTTTCGATTGGCAGTCTATCCTCTCTGCTGTCCGTAGTGAAGGCCTACGCAGCGTCATGATCGAAGGAGGAGGCCAGGTCATCAATTCGCTCCTGAACCCTGACTTCCAGCAGTTCGTCGACACGGTCATCGTGACCGTGGCACCGACTTGGCTTGGACGCGGTGGCGTTGTTGTTTCTCCTGAACGAGTCCATACTCCGGACGGGATGCCCGTTCCTGCTGCCCGATTGGCAAATGCAGCGTGGCATCAATTTGGGGAGGATATCGTCCTTTGCGGAAAACTCGGCCGCGAGAACTAGGTAGGTGAGAGTCCGTCCCTGCCACCCCCGATGCTGAACGGGCTATGAATTCCTGGCTGACCTGAGCTGGTCATGCAGCATCGCGGCGAGCCACCTCCAAGCCACGGACGCTTATCACAGTCCTAAAATCCGGTCGACCTGACCAGACAACCACCTCAATAACTGGTCAAGCAGGTCGTTGGCGCAACCCTGCCCAAGAACCGGTATCATTTTGATCGACTGTCGAGACTGCCCTGTTATGTCAGGGCTCTGTAATTATCAATATGCGCCTATCTCTCCACTGAAGCTCATGACGAGAAATACGGTCCATCATACCTCCCTTGCCAGAGTTTATTCTCGGTCCCAGCTTACGCTTCGTCATTCGAATCAGCGTTCGACGGGCTCAGACGTGGCCCCGCTTCCTGATCTCTAGCCACCTGAATGGAGCATATAGAATCGCTGTCAGCACAAACGTCGATTCGAAGCCAATATCACCCGTCGTCCTGGCAATCGGCCCTATGAACCACGCCTGGTCCATCCCTGGTATTGTGAGCCCGAAGCTCAAGATACTTGCTCCGATGGCAGCGAGACCAGGAGGCAACATGGGTGCGGCATTCCAGGCGGCATGATTGTATGAATTGTAGTCCATCCGTCGAAACAGAACCAACTCTTCAATGATGACCGCATCAAAGAAACCGGCCCAATACCCGATCAAGCCCAAAAAGTTCCCAAGTGAAGCGGCCCACGCCTGCGCTGCCCGGATTGCCATCGGGATCATGATGCCCATGGTGACGATGACGAAGACTATTCGGGGAACCTTCGTAAATACTGGCAGCATCAGCTGTATACAGAGAGCCACAGAGTACATGGAGGTTGCAATGTTGCCGATTACACTCAATGCGAGGACCACGAGCACAAATTTCCCGAAGCCATCGGCAGGGGCCAACATGGCGGCCATGACGCCCCCAATGCCATAAGTGTCCCATCCTGACTTCCACTTGGGGACATTGTTAAGTGCACCCCCAATTGCTGCGCCAAGAATGAGAAGCGGGATGGACGGAGTCAAGATCCCGAGGTAGATGTACGAAAACATCCTGAGCCTGGACAGCAGTCAGCAGCCAACCACCTGAAAAGATATTTGCAACTTACTTAGTCGTCTTATTGGGGTCATGGTACACGGTGAAGTCCGACACCGTCCCGCCAAAAGTAATGAAGTACCCTGCCATAATACTTCCATAGCTGAGGATCTGGGCTGCTGTTGGAGGGGGCGCCTCGGCCTGCCTCCATAAGTGTCGTCCACCGCAGCCTACCGCGATCACTATCGCGACAAGATTTGGGAGCCATTGCCACCGCTCCCACATGTGAAGCGCGCGGTACCCGACGAAAGAGGTAGCAAAACTGACGAGGCACGTAATCACGATGCCAACTTCCACATTGATATGGCCAGGGTTGACGGCTGCGAGGGACTGGCCCCCAACAATCGAGGAGGAGAGGGAAAAGCCGGTTACGGTGGCTGCGTTGAGAAGGAGGGGGATGAAAACGAGGTAATATCTGTACCGCCGGATGTTCAGCGGGATTTCGAACTTTCCCAGCAGCGAGACATCGACTTACCCAAAGGAATACCTGGCCTGAACCAGCTGCCTCAGCCCGGTCCAAGAACCGGCAATGCCCATGAATGCAGGTGCCACACTTGTCAACATCGAGAAGAAGAGTATCACCAGCGAAGCGTCCCTCAAGCTCAACCCAAATTGTGCAGTGGCTAGCGCGCCCGTTGGAACCCTATGGACGTACGTTAGTAATCGATGGCTCGGTCTCGACCAGCACTGCAATGAACACTTACGGCAGCAGGCAAAGCAGACTGGTGAAGAAAACAGTGAAGAGGTTGCTGTAGTTGGTGTTGGTCCGCTTCTCGAGAGGCACTGGGAGGACCCCGTTCTCCTCGACGCCGGCATCGAGTAGGCGTTGATACCATTTTGGGTTTCGACTGCTCTCCTTATGGCATATCTCGCTATCCTCGAGCGCCACCAACTGGTTGCTGCCGCCACGACTTTTGGAGGCTGCAGATTGGCTCTCCATGTCATACGCCCCGACCGCTCGCTTCTGAGCGATCGAAGCCCGGGGGAACATGGCACTAGCTTGAGGGTGTGTTACCTTTACTGCAAGCTCGCCCTTCCTTTCCCCCCCTTATTTCTTTTGCAGGGGACAGATGCAAGATCTGGGCCAAAGGGGGTCCTTTCTCAAATGCTTGCTTTGCCCCCACGTCAATCGTCTACTGGAGTGCGCCAGTCTGGGGTTTGGAGGAGTATGCGAGCGTGGGGGAGCAGGCGGAGAAGATTTGCGAGGACGGGCAGTTGGACACCGTTCAAGGCGAGGCGCTCCCGGGAATCCGAGCTTGGTTTGGAGTGTGCAGCTCGCTTCCGTCGATGGGTCTTCTGGATATTTCAGCACACGAACCGGCAAAGTGCCGTTGCACAAATGGCAATATCGATGCCGTTCCAGGAACTATCTGGCTCGCTAGGGGAGCGGCGCGTCAAAGGATGCCGTAACAATTGAGGCGTTGTCTCATGCGCGGTTGCGAAGAGTGATGGTATCCGGTATTGTCGGCCCGAGCATTCCCAGTATCGGCGAATGTCCAAAGCATGGGGGTTCGGTTGACAAGTACAATACGCCTTGAGAGGGGGCACCCTGATAAGTCGCCAAATACAGCTGAGGCAGCCCGTATGATCAGAGGGCCCAGGCGACGGGTCTGGCACAGGCTGTACGGATGTATGGAGACGACGACAGGCGCCGTTGGTTTGAATGGCGACGGTAATTAACGTTGAAGGTTACGAGTCGCCGTATGTAAGCTTGCGCCTTCCGAACCGACTTGAGTCATCGATCTGCCCATGAACGGCCAAAGGTCGTTCCTTGATATTGTGTCGAACCTGGTCCCAGCAGCAGCCAACAGCATCCCCCGGCAACCAAAACACAATTCGAGCAGACCGACCGTTTCGTTCCAAAAGCTAAGCAGGCTGATGGACTGGATGCTCTAACGGGATAAGGGAAACGGGGGAACGTGGAAGTGGCCAATGAGACGACGGCTTGGAGGTGAGAG
The DNA here is from genome assembly GCA_016618095.1 of Colletotrichum echinochloae. Classification (NCBI taxonomy): domain Eukaryota; kingdom Fungi; phylum Ascomycota; class Sordariomycetes; order Glomerellales; family Glomerellaceae; genus Colletotrichum; species Colletotrichum echinochloae. Next base: position 3,271,836 of record JADEZT010000001.1, on the reverse strand, counting down.
AAAAAGGCAAAACGGCAGCTCCTTCGACAACTGTTGATATCACTATCCCCGGGCTGTTTGTTGCGTTTTGTCTTTGACAAGCGAATGAACGAGCCTTTTATCGTTTTATCAGTTCGCGTTGCCACATCCCACAAGCGTCCCGCGGGTGTCTTCTCCCCCTTCTTCTATTCTCTCCACCCCCCCTCCCTTCTTCTTACCTTATATGCCTACGCAATACGCATCCTTACGAACCCCCAAGTGTGGGGGGGTGGCGGGTGAGAGGGAGGCGTTTGACAAGCGCGAAAAAGAAAGTGGGCGGCAAACTCCGTCACGAGGGAGCCAGATTTTCCCCTTCGAGGGAAACCTGACAGAGGGGACCGAGCTCTGTCTGCATTTGGGGGTATTTTTTTCTTTCCGTTTTGGTGCGTACACTGCCATATTGTCTTGTCTCCTCGCTGTCATTTGTAATCCCTGGGAAGCTCTCGCCTCTGAGGAAGGATAGTTTCCGCATGGCGACCAGTCTCCCTAATCGTTGCGTGCCTCTTCAGCTTCCGACGCGATGTGTTGCTACACTAAAACCACCTTCACTGTTGCCTTCATTAACTCGAAACTTGGCAGTCTTCTGGAATCCTTCTCCCGTCCAAGCCCTCCCCCCCTCCCCCCCCCTTCCGGATGAGACTGGACTCCTATGGTGGCTGCGGCCTGCGACTTCCCGTGCCCTCCTTGTCTCACCCTCTCCAAACCGTACATTATTACTACGAAATGCGTACATACTACGTATGCTTTTGCTTTCGTTGCACGTGCCGAGGGCGTCATGTCTCGAGCTGTCAGAGTCTGCATTATTGCCGCAGCTAGTGGTGTAGAGAGGCAGCTGCTGGCGGTTCTTGGAACCCCACACAAGGGATTCCTTTGAGCCCATTGGGGAAACGCCCGCTCCGCCGGAGGGCCAGCGTCCTGGCAGTCCCTTCCAAATCAACCATGGACCAATCGAGCCTGGGTGTGAGGAGAATTAGATTTTTTCGTTGCGGTGAGAAGGGTTGGGTCATTATGCACCACCAAAACAAGAACAAATAGAAGAAAAGCTTCATGGCCCTGCTGAGCTAGCTAGTCTGTCCAACGCAGAGGTTGCTTATCATTCCTTGGCCGCCGACCATTCACGATTCAGGAATGAGAGAGGAGGGAGGGGGAGACAAACCAAAACAAATACGATGGAAGGAACGGAATGGCACAACAGGCATTTGCGCCTAGAGGCCCCTACAGCCTTATCGAGGCCATCTCAGCTCGCCTCGTGGCCTATGGCTTCCAAAGGATTCCCCTAGACGGCGTATTCGGCGCCTAGCTGGAGCTTCGTCGTTCCATCGCGCGTGGCGATCCAGGTTCCTCCATGCGCAGGAGCCCTCCCCCTTCTTTTCTTCTCTCCTCCCCTCCCGTCACGAGTCGTGGCTCTGCATCGAGCTGGCTTGACGACCAACAACATCCCATAGTGATTGCCAGCGTGGTGACAGGTTCACATGTCAGTGCAATCATCCTTGGCTTTTAGGGCGTGCTGCTGCTCAGTGTCCGCCGTTGCTGTCCGTCACCCTGTTAAGCGTCTTCAGTTGTGCCGATACACCCGCCCTCCGGTCTGTCTTTGTGGCATACCAGCCTCGATGCGACGGATCCAAGCCAAGTGGCCAACGGACTAAGCCAAATTCCTCTCTCGTAGTGGGCACGGCTTCCACGAGCCCAAGTCAAAGCTGGTCTGGTACGACGGCTAATATTCCCAAAATTGAAAGATCGACAGAGAACGGCGAGTGTCTCTTCGCCTGGGCGAGGCTCGGGCAACTGAAAGCGCTATATTCAGAATGACGCGCAGACATGGCGCTGATTCCAGCATGTTGACGTGGACAATGGCTTCTTAGTCTATTCAAGCGCAACCTCGGCTCTACTTTGTAAGCAACGGGCGTTCACTCCAACGCCTCGTGGCTTCATTATGCTTTGTGGTTGTTGGTTCACGCTTTGATTATTTCTGGCCGCAAGCTTACTCGGTCGTTCTCAAGATTGCAAGGGATGTACCTTATCAGCAGCACCCTTAACGTCTGGGCCTCCTCGGAATCAACTGTGCACCGCTTCATCGACTCGAAGCCCCGGGGTCTGGTATAATCGCCAGCCCTGTAGGGCCAGAACTGCTCGCTTTGTCATTACCCCTTCAAGGGAGGGATTGACGCAGCAACTCCTCAGCCTTTTGGCTGCGTGGCGTAATCGAACAGTGAAAGTGCTCCGGATGGCTTTCATCTTGATGTCAGAAGACCACGAACCTTGACCAGCATGGGACAACACGTCAACTCACCAGGTACCACCATTGGTAAACGTAACCTTGGGCTCGATAATTTGACCATCTGGTCCGACCTTCTTGCTGAAGTTGAGAGTGGCAAGCATCGTTGCAACAGCAATCCAGACACTGTTGTCTGCCAGAAACCGGCCAATGCAGACTCGGCGCCCAAAGCCGAATTGTCCAAGTGGCAGGGGCTCACCATGGCCTCCAGTTGATTGTGGCTGGTACCTGTCTGGGTTAAAGGACCTGGGGTCCTGGTATATCCTCTCATCCTGAGTCATGGCACGCGAATTAAAGAAGACAACCGACCTGGGTAAAGCCGTCAGTTGTCCTTCTAGAAACATTCGAGTTTTTTTAGTTTCTTTTTTCGAGGGATTGAGTGAACCCACCCTTTCGGGATGAACATGCCGTTATAGATATCGTTCTCAAGGGCCTTGTGGGGAATTCCCAGCGGTGCCAACGGTGACCATCTGGATCTCCTGGTCAGAAATAATTCCCCATAGACTTTGTGTGTCACAGGAACTCCTTACCTGTAGACCTCCTGGACAACGTGGTCGATGTAGGGAAGGGATGGTCGGTCCGATAGGTCGGGCAGCCGGTCGTGTCCGACAACCTGATCGATCAATGCCTGGGCTTTTTCCTGGACTGTGGGATTCAACACCATGTTCAATACAAAAACAACAATGGTGGCCCAAGTCTGTTGAGGCTGGAGTCAGCAATGTCTTACTCGTGGCAGTCGCGGGACCAAGTTACTGTGTCTGCCCCTGCGATGAAGATGGCACCTGCAGCCCCCTTGATGTCGTCAAGCGACCATTCATTGGTGTGCCCCCTCTTGATGTTGGTCATGTATATTTCCAACAGCGTGTGTGCGAATGATGGGCTGTCCTTGCCACGAGCCTGGACTTGTCAGTATTGCGGGCGTCAAAAACAACAAGGAGCATTAGATTACCACTTCATGTTGTGCAACTGCGAACGGAACATCATGCAACTTCCGTATCGCCCACCCCCATTCGCGGGCGAATTTCAGCGACCAGTCTCGAACTAGCCAGTCAGGCAAATAACGAGCTGTGGTGCCCGGCAAAGTGAATCAATGTACTGTTCTCGGAAACGGGTTTGCGTCCGCTGCTTACCAAGAGGAAAGATGTCAACAATGCTATTGGCGGGGACGCCACCGTTCCCAGTCGCGTACATGGCGTCTTCCGCTATCTTAACGTACGGGTCGTTGTCATCTTTTACGTCGATACCATAGCTTACTTTGAGAACAATAGCAACGGCAAACCTGGGATCTTCAGCCCTACAACGAATGTGGATTAGGGTATCTGGGGCCGCCTCACCTTTTCATGGACATTTCCCAGTTCTCTGGGTTCTGCACTATGTTGTGGACGGACTTGCGGGCCTCCGTCACCTGCAAAGAGTGCCATTGCCGGACGTTTGTGTTACTGAAAGTGGTCTGCAGCAGCTTTCGGTGCATCTGCCAGCGGGGACCAAAGGGGAGGAAGGTCAACGTCTTGCCCCAGCCCATGCTGCAGAGGTGTAATATATGTCAGCATTGCCACTGGACGCTCAAGGACCAGGAAGAGACTAAAGGGGTGTTCGACGTACACTTCAAAGAGGGCAAATCTGGGTCTGTCACAATAATTGGCCCCCCTACGGTCGAGGAGATCCTTGGCAACCTTGACGCTGTTCAGCACGATCATGGACTGGCCAAGGGACCTGACGTGAATGACATCCGACTCTTGAGAAAAGTCTCAGTCAACCAAAAGACTTTAGCGCAAAGGGGACGGAGGCTCACTGTATTCTCTGGCCCATTTTGCGTACACTTCGGCTGTCCTCTCTTTGGGTATAACACGGAGATGACCAATAAGGAACTCGCCTGGCGGGCCAGGGGGCAGAGGCGGGTGTGCTGAAGATGATCGCGGTCTCACGAGAATGAGAAAGACAACGATAGCCAGACAGATGAGCGTTGTTATCCAAGGCGAGGTGCTACGGTCGGAGTCCGTCATAGCGAAGTCGGGAGAGCAGGGAGGTGGCCTACGAGTGCAAGCCGTCGATCAGCAACGAGATGTTTGGATGTTGAGGCGAATCCGAGCAAGAGCAAGATGGTCAATGGGCAAAAGAAAGATGCCACCCAGAATGGGCAGATTCCCGGTGAGCAAAGACAACCACACAGGGCAAATAAGAGAGCAGCAAGCGGCGATGAATGAGGAAGCACTTTTGGTAAGGCGGCGAACGGGACGGGAAGGACGCATCCATCTGGGTCCAAATTACGGCCCTTCCCGAGTTGGTCCAACGGTGCATGGCGCCGTCGTACGTTACGTGAGAGTCAGGCAAGACGGAATTGGCAATAGGGACGGGAAGGAGCACATGCAGGTAGGTAGTGTAGGTAGGTAGGTAGGTAGACAAAGTACCGGCAGGTAGGCAGGTACCGTTACTGGAAGAGATCTGCGGCGTCCGTCCCTAAGATAGGTAGGTACCTAGGCAGGGTTCGCTTTCCATTCTTTCCCTTCTTGTTCGGTGTCGTTACGGTACCCGTGCCCGCCCCCACTTTAATTGGAACTCGAGGACTCGTCACCCACTAAAGTGGGTGCTGAACACCCATACGTCCATAACACCCATATGTCCAAAAAATCCCTCAAGCTCAACATCAACATCACCACCTTCGATCCAAGCCACCACAATGACCAAATTCAATCAAACTGAAGAGGAGCGTATCCAGGAGGCCATTCTATCGATTCGTGAAAACCCGAACTTAAAGCTTACTGCCGTGGCTGAGAAATACCAGATACCACGTAAGAAGCTGTATCGGAGGCTTTCAGGAACACCATCTCTTAAGGACCGCCCAGTCCACGGTAGAAAGCTTACCTGGGACCAGGAGAAGGCTCTTTGTCACTATATTGATCGAATGGATCATATGAATCTTGCCCTACGGCGAGAGCTTCTTGTGGATGCTGCCAATTACCTCTTGGCTAAGTCCCATGAAGATCATCAGATGCCTCCTCCAACTGTCAACCCTATGTGGGCCAGTCGATTCATCAAGAGGCATGGGTACTTCTACGCCAAAGAGAAGACCCTTGATATGGAACGGAAGAAGTCTGAGGATATAGAGGTTATCAACAGTTGGTTTCTGATGCTCCAAGAGACCATTAAGGTATATGGTATACAACCCTCTGATATCTGGAACATGGACGAGACTGGCTTCCAAATAGGAGTTGGGAAGGATAAGATGGTCATCACCAAACGCAAGAGGGCCCATTACTTCGCCATCCCAACCAACAGAGAGTCAGCAACTGCGATTGAGGCCATATCCGCAGCAGGTGATTATATCCCTGCGTTCTTGATCCTTAGTGGCTCTGTTCATATGAGCAGATGGTATGGCATCAAGGACTTGGAGGCGGATACAGTAATTGGAGTATCGCCAACTGGTTATTCGAATGACCAGATGTCCCTCGATTGGATCAAGCACTTCGATATACACTCAAAGAACCGGACCCAGGGCCACAAGAGGCTCCTTCTGATTGATGGATATGGCTCTCATCACACTGTTGAGTTCCTACAGTATTGTGAGGATCATGAGATCCTTCCTTTTGGCCTCCCTCCTCATTCAACCCATCTCCTTCAGCCACTGGATGTGGTAGTGTTTCAGCCTCTCAAGCACTACCACAGCCTTGCAGTTGACACCATAGTCCGGGAAGGCTGTACCAACATCACCAAGCTGGAGTTCCTCAGTTTTATTCAGTCCATTCGTAAACAAACCTTCAAGCAATCTACTATTATATCAGCTTTTAAGAAGACTGGGATAAACCCATTCAACCCACAAGTGGTGCTGGAGAAGATCGCAATCCGAGATGGCACCCCTCCTACAGTGACCACACCACCCAACACAGGATCGTCGTCCTCCTCCTTCAGTACTCCTACAACCATCAGGAAACTCAGAAGAGTGGCGAATAAGCTCTCTGAGGCATCAGAGATCATCAGCAACCAAATCGAAGAGCTGACTGGAGAGGTCTCGCCATTCAACCACAATCTAGATCGATTCATCAGAGGGGCCCTAACCCAAGGGTCTGAATTGATCCAGGTCAAGAGAGATCTCTCAAGGACCAATTTAGCTGAAAAGGTCCGCAGAGCTCGTCGTCAGGCACGAAATACACAACTACAAACAGGAGGGGTTATCCAAGTCAAAGATGGAAGGAAAATGGTGAGGCAGAGGCAGGAAAACGAGTATGCGAAGGCTGTGAAGGTGATACAGTCCCTTGAGCAAAAGATCCGCCAAACCACGAAAAAGGTGGTTTTTGAGGCCGCAAAAAAGGCTCGGAAGATGAGAATTGACGGGACATTACAGCCATTATATATCATTGATGATGAGGGCTGTGGTCGCTTGCTGAAGAGGGGTTGAGGGTGGGAATAGATTCAATTAATCACTTTTTTGGACATATGGGTGTTATGGACGTATGGGTGTTCAGCACCCACTTTAGTGGGTGACGAGTCCTCGAGTTCCAATTAAAGTGGGGGCGGGCACGGGTACGTATTCTACTGGTTCTGAATTCTTCAAGTCATTCATCCCAATTTGGTCTGATATTTTACACTCGAGCGTCCAAACGCACGCACGCACCCCACGGCTTACTTTGGGGGCAGACATGGGTGTGACGGCAACAGAGAGACAGCAGGAGACCGAAAGCCAATGGCAGGCCGTATACGCCCCTAAAGTCATCCCACTGCGTTCCACCCCGATGTCAGAGGTTCCCACGTCTACCTGTGTAGAATAGATGCAAAATAAACAGGTGGTGTGTTCCGCCCGCATCATACACTACTGTGTAGGGTCGAGCAAGCAAGTATCTCTGGTTTCTCTCTCTCTCTCTCTGGCAAGTAGCATTAGGAGAACGTAGGATGCAGGCGGCCCAGGCCTTCAATGGCAGCCCGGCATTTACATTCCATTGCAACACCCGATCGGGAAAGTCTGTCAAGATCTCCCGGATCGATCGCTCCCTTGCCCAGATACGCCGGATACGCTCAAAAGACCCATGTACGCATGCCCACCACTTCGTCTGGGTAGCCAGATCGACCAGGTACTAATACTTCCATGCAAGAATCGACGACGAAGACCCCTCGGTAGTACTAGTAGTGAAGGAACGGGGGCTCTCTGTTTTCCACCACGTTTGTTCGAAATTCTACCTAGTGTACTGTGAAGCGCAGTCAGCAGCCCAATAATGCAGAACTTGTAAGAAATACCAGGGCTTTCTTTCACCATCCCTCTCAGCCAATACGGCGGTGACTTCCCACGGGTGTTCCCACTTGGTCCCTCCACTGACACTTCCCAGTCGCGAACCTGGCAGCCCAGCAGCCATGCCCCGCCGGATACATCATCATCCCACCTCTGCATGGCGGGGCCCTCACCGTTCGTCGACCGGAAAACTTCGAAGCGGCCCGTCGAATTTCCCCCTCACCACCCTATCTACGATACCGTTTATTTCGACTCATTATCCGAGCTGCATTCTCTCGCACGGAAGCCAGCGAGCCGAGTAAAGAGCGCTGCGAACCCCAACAATTCAGGTTTCTCGTTCAATCTCTCGCATCTATCCAACCGAATAGGCCAGATTTACGACTTACGACTCACGATACCTCATAACAACCCCGCCTGCTCCCACGTGCGCGTAACTTCCCGTTCATGATGGCCGCCTCCAAGACCCCCCAGATCACCGTTCTCGGCTCGCTGAACATCGACCTGACGTCCTACGTTCCCCACCACCCCCTGCCGGGCGAGACCCTTACCTCCAACTCCGTTGTCATCTCCCCGGGAGGCAAGGGCGCGAACCAGGCCGTCGCCTGCGCGAAGCTCTCGCGCTCCCGCGATGCCCCCAACGACGCCGCCAATGAGTCAGCCTCCGTCTCCATGATCGGCGCCGTCGGCGGCGACTCGTACGGCGACCTCCTCCTGAAGAACCTCGGCGAGCACGGCGTCCGCACCGACCGCATCGCCGTCGGCGGCGACCTCAAGACCGGCATGGCCATCATCGTCGTGGACGAGCCCACCGGTCAGAACCGAATCATCCTCGCCCCCGAGGCCAACCACGCCGTCACCCCGGACAAGTTTGGCTTCCTCCCCGAGACCCTCAACCCCAAGCCCGACCTGCTGGTGATGCAGCTCGAGGTGCCCCTTGAGACCGTCCTCGCCGCCCTTGCCTCCGCAAAGGCCGCCGAGGTTCCCGTTCTTCTCAACCCGGCCCCGGCCCAGCGCCTCCCCGACGAGGCCTACGACGGACTCGCCCACCTTGTCGTCAACGAGACCGAGGCCGCCATCCTCTCCGGCTGCCAAGAGTCCGAGCTTGACACCCCCGAGGGCCTCAAGCGCGTCGGCGAGTGGTTCATGGCCAAGAAGGTCCGCAACGTCATCATCACCCTCGGCGGCCGTGGCGTCTACTACATCAGCCAGGACGGCGCCACAGACCTCATTCCGGCACAGAAAGTCAATGTCGTCGACACCACCGCCGCCGGCGACACCTTTGTCGGCTCCTACTGCGTCGCCGCCGTCAACGCCCAGGCCAAGGGCGAGGCCTTTGATATCTCCTCGGCCATCAAGAACGCCAACCGCGCCGCAGCCAAGACGGTCGAGCGCAAGGGTGCGCAGACTTCCATTCCCTGGAGGGATGAGCTGCTGTAAAGGGGTCTTGAAGCGTTGAAAAAGAAAGAGAAAAAATCAAATAATCACATAAACATGCTTGAGTTTAGAACGAAGCAGAAGCTAATGAAGGGGGGGGAAAGTTGAAACAGCATCATGCCATGAATCGATTATTCCTAAACTGAAGGCTTGCTCCCCGGCGATTCCAGACTAGAAGACAAGCTGCGATCAACTAAATCACCACATGCCGAAAGAGTAACACCAACTATCACGAAAACCAACCCGTCCAGCTCCAGCGGTTGGAGGGCCTCAGCCCCTGCTCGTGGAGTGAACCTCCAGCCACAGACCTTCTACCCACTTCATGACCAGTACTGTCCGCCTCCGAACTTCTCAGGAGCCCCGAGCCCATTGATCGCGGACTTCTCAGCATGCCCACATGGTTCGGAAGCCCGATCCCGGCTCCAGCTCCGGCCTTGGCCGTCTGTTCGTCGGGCCACGTTGCAGTCGATGGCACCCGCTCCCCTTGTGCCGCACGGGTCTTCCGCCGGCCCGCTCCCGAGAATTCCCGAGGTTGCGAACACTCTCCGTTCAGCAGTTTCGGTTGTCGGACTGTCACGTCTCTTCCGAGGCTGGCTTCCCTTCTGGGAACAACTGGGGGCGTGCGTGTGACCGCTGGCTTATCCTCCGTTGACAAGTCCAACCTGGATCTTGGCTTGGCCAGCTTATGTGGCACCGTCGGTTGAGTAGTGATGCGGCGCATGGCGCTCCGGGCTTTCTCTATATCCCAGCAGTCGTAGGTGACGCTCAAAACGGGATTGATAGTTGGCGTGGGACAGGGTGACCACGGTGATTGGTAATTGCGATGCTTGATGATGGCTTTGACAGAAGTCTCCAGCATTGTTCCCATCTCAACAATGCCATCAACGGCTTCAGAACGGGTCTGAAGGGGGAACGATGAATGATTGTATTTGACAACAACCCGGACATAATCCAACCGAGAGTCTCCCAGTTGATATTGCAGATCTTTAATCAGCTCGTCTGATCGTTGCCGGACGTGATCTGCTTGCTTGTTAGGGCCGGGTTGATCTAAAAGAACATGCACAAGAAACAGTATCGTCTCGTTGTTGCCCAGAGTTCTGTAGGATTGTTAGAACGCCTCAGTTCCGACTGAGGGTGTTCTTACGTTGGTATCGGGTTATCTTGGATAACATCAAGAATGCAGTTGTTCCCTGTCGGTATGATCTGGATACTCATGCTATGTACACATCCGTATTTCCAAGGATCTAGACGGACGGACGTTAGTGCAAGAGAAGACGAAGGCCTTTTCAGACATACCTTTAGCATCCTGATACATATCTTTGTCGGCTGATAATCCATGAACCCTGACAAATCTGTCAGGGCCAGGTGCCCTGTGTTGTGGTGGGCATACTTGCCCATAAACCTTGACGGCAGCCCAGATGGATGTCGTGTTGTCATCAATGGTTTCGACCTCTGGAATGACAGAAACTCGGGGCACGAGGATTCGCGAGTTGTTGCCAGAGCTCCGTTCAAAAGCTGGACCAAAGCAAGGTTGAGGACTATAGTGTAGACGCCAAGACAAATCTTCAAGGCCGTCGTGTGATAGCCCGAGAATGGGGGACGCATTGATGCTCTCGGAACCATGCAGTCCTAGACCGAATCAGCAAACCTCCCCTCGTGGCTAACATCAGGGCTTACGATTTGCTCGCGGCATATTGCAGGGCAAGCCTGACTTTTCATTAACCTCTGTCGGCCCCGCTGCCAGCCTATATTGTCGATTTCCCCTCATTTTCACCACCACAAGGGGCTCGTCAGGGGCCACAGTCGCAGAGTCTAGACCCTCGTCCGTCTCGTCGCTCACTCGCCTCTGGCTTTCCGTTCCTCTTCCGACGAGCCCTCTAGGACCACGCCCGAATCTTTTGAGAACCCTAAGCGGCTGCGGGATCTCCGAATCTGGCCCTGGTTCCGCCTTATTGGCGAGAAGCTCCACGTCAGCCGGCTCGCCCTCGAGGGATGCCATGTCTCCAGGAGCTGTGGTTGGAAGCGGGTGGCAGCAGGTACTGGTGCCTTGACCGGCGGAACCTCCTCACAGGTGCAGTACTGGAGCGAGGGTGTCGGCGTGTCCCTGTGTGTACGCAGGCTCTCCAGGTCCTGCCACGAGTCCGCGTAGCTCTGGGCGCGGGTTTCGAGGCTGTTTGGGGCGTTGCTGTCGTTAGATCTGACACGCCGGAGGCCGTACCAGCGTCGAGGGGGCTTAGGCTCAACAGCGCCGGCTGCGTCTCTGAAGTTACGGCAGACGAAGCGAGCCAGGAGAGCCCCTGCGATTAACGGAGGTACAATGGTTGCGAGAACAATCAGGACTACAAACACAAGCGGGGAGAGGCCCATGGCGTGGGGGAACGATGTTGGGAGGAGATGGGTTCTTTTCTGCTCTCCGAGGTAGGCTTTGTTTTCTTTGAACGATACTATGCATTGAAGGGTTGTTGTAATAACCACGTACAAGGAAGATAGAATAATGTCTACACAGGCATGGGTTGCAAGTTCAGCAACGGGGGAAGAGGGAAAAATATGAGGGAAGGCTGTCATAAGGCTGTCATAGGAAGTCACTATCAAGACGGGCAAGGTCATCGTTCCGCTGCAGGCACGCTCTGCGTACTGCTGCTGAGGTCTTCGGGGGTCGCGGCGCCGCTGCTTCCTAGCGTCCGCAGCAGGTTGTTCCTGGCAGACTCCACGTCGCTTTCCTCCATCGGAAGGAAATTTATCTTGCAGTGCCGTTAGCGTCGTTTTATTCCCTTCGGTAAAGACAATCTCAAGGCCACTCACCAGGTCATCGCCACCACCCAGTATCGAGCCGTAGAGAACCGCCTCCGACAGAGAAGTTGCGATGTTCTTTTGCACCCTGTCTTCCCACACACCTTCCCAGTTCCACTCTCCAGGATTTCTGGGGGCCGCAGCAGCACCCGCGCCGCCGATGGGCTTCCTTGCGATGGCGAAACCGCCACTTGCTGGTTTCGTTTCGGGCGTGGGAGGGACAGGAGGTTTCTCTTCCTGTTCCTCGTCGACACCGCCAGTCTCAGCTTCCTTCTCCTGGTTCTCTAGAGGAGCCGGGTCCCCAGGGAACCTCCTTCCCGCTTGACGCTGTCGTGTTCTCCATGCATGCCACGCACCAGGGTTCCCCGCCGCCTCGAGCGGCACCGAGTCCAGCACGCTTTCGTCATCGAACGTGCTCCGAATGTACCGCAGGACCTCGTACGTCGAGACCTCCCGCTTCGAGGTGTCGAGATACCCCGGTCGGCCTCCTTCGGGCGTAGCCTTTGAGTTCGGTGTCGTCGTGGTGCTAGATGGGCCGCCTCTGGCGGGCGTTGAAGGCGGTTGTTGCTGGCCGCTGGCCTGTCTATTTTCAACATTGCTCCGGCTGCCCCGCCCAAACCAAGCCGGGAACCCGTGCCGTAGGCTAAACCCGCCAGGCGGCAGGCGCTCAGCGTCGGTGGCGCTGACGGTGCCATTGTCCTGGATGTCGGTGGTGTACATGTACGTCGTCAATGGCGTTATCATGGGGTGGAACATGTCTGTCGAGAAGGTGACAAGGGGTGGTAGGCGGGGATAAGTATCCGGGAACGAAATCTGAAATCTGAGGATGGCCGTGGCATAGGGTCCTGTAAGCGTCTCAGTCTCGCCATGGCCAGTACATTTGTCGGCCATCTATATCATCCCAACCGAGTTTCAAGATTCCATACCGTGCCTTACAAACATGACGCCTGACCATAACATTGGGTCCCCGGGCGTTAAGCTCACAAACACACCCTCCGGACACGCCTGCTTCAGGCCGGCACTATCATCTCGGTGTTAGCAATTACATGCTTACTCGGACTTTAAAGTAGAGATAAGGCCTCACAACTCGGCAAGAAGACGCTGCCGCCTCAAGGAAGGCATGCTGCCCATGCGAACACTCGTCATGTTGAACTTTTGTGAGGCATTCGCAAAGAAATAATCAATGAGATGAAGTGACTTCGAGACGATTGCGTAGGGGAATCATTCATGCGTGAAGCAAGGCGGTCAGGAATAGCGGTCAACAATTCTGCCGGATCTATCTCTTATCGAGATAAGAGCTACTTATCTTATCTATGACGAAGACTTGCCTACCTGTGCTATCACACCCCCACCTTGTTGGTACGTCACACAACCCATCTTACCCCGCCGAAGGAAAAAAGTGTTGACATCTCGGTGGTATCGGTCACTTTACCTCCCGGCTGGCGGCTCGGGCGGGAGAAAACAAGGAGACAACGATGGGGAACGGGAGAAATGACGGATCGGCAGGATACATGCATGCCTGGATGTAGGGTCGGCCATCGAGAGAGCGCATTTTTATGCGGTGCACACCCGAGTGATTCGCGGCAGAGGATACATCGATGCACCAAACACCGGGAACGGAGAGGCAGCTTCCGCTCTCATGATCTTATCACATCGGAAAGTTGATGTGGCCCGAGAAAGTGACTGATGCGTGCTGCTATGCAGTCCTGTATTCCTTGCTCCATGTATACATGCAATCCTGGCAAGGCGTGCCACCTATCTCCGTGAAGCAGCAGATGTACAGTGCCGACGGGCACGTCCGCTCAGCTCTATTTCCCAAGTCTGGCCTCGATCTTGCTCTTCTCCTTCTGCTTGATTTCGGCCAGCTCCTCCTTGGTGGTGTCGTACCTTGCGTTCACTTGGTTGAAAGGGTTCTCCGGGCTCTTCTCAAACTCCTTCCTGATCTTGTCCTTCCTCTGCTGCAGACGCAGGCCCTGGCCGGTGCCGTCGTTGTCCATTTCAGCGAGGCGCCGCTCCTCAAAGGCGGCATACGCTGCCTTGAATCGTCGCTCGGGGTGTCTGTCGACCTTGGCACTGTCGGAGGTTGTCAGGGAGAGGGCATCAAGCGCGTTGTCGATACCCGTGGCGTTGAGCGCTGCAAGCGAGCCGCCACTGCGATTATCGTCGAGCTGTGACAGGTCCAGCCCGCGTGTCTTCTTGACGGCTGTCTTGGCATTCTTCGGACCAGCCCGACCCGGCGTGTTGGCCTCCTCCTCCTTCAAGAGGGCCTCCTTCTCGGCCTTCTTCCGAGCTGCCTCTGCCTTTTTGGCGGCTTCCGCCTCCCTGGACGATTAAGAGTGTGGTCAGCCATGGCTCTGGTCCGGTTCTTTGCGTGGGTCAATGGTGATCTCGCATGATTTGTGATGGATGATGGATCAGCGCGGCGACGGGGCAGTGCACGCGTGTTTGTGTGCGACGCATCGTGGGACGTTGATGGTGCCACCGCCGGCCCCCTCTCCCCATTTGATTCTTGCTCGCACTCACTTCTTCGCGTTGCCCTTGGCACCCTTTGACCACTCAGCATCCTCGATTGCGGCCTTTTTCGCATTCTCGGCCACGGTCTTTTGGGCAGCTGCTTCGGCCTTGCGGGCGTTACCAGCGACCTTCTTGCTGTTTTCTGCTCCCTTCTTGCCGGCCATTCTGTCCCGTCTTGTGTTACTGGTCGGTCGGTGTCGGTCGGTAGTATGCGATGCGATGCGATGCGATGCGCTGCCACGCACTGGTGGTGGTAATGGTGGTACTGCTGCTGCAACTACGATGTATGTAGCTTGCTTGCTTGCGTGTGTGCGTGCGAGGGAGGGTCCGCGTGCGTGGTTCGTGGCTTGCGCCGGATGGGTGGCTTCAGGTAGGCAGGTCGTGCGTGAGTAGATTGTGAAACCCGAGGAAAAGAGAGGGGAGAGAACAGGGTGGAAGCCGTTGTTGTCTCCTCCACAATTGGGCTAGACGGGAAATGCCAGGTGGCTAGGTGGGTGGTGTGGGTTGATAGGTATGGTAGGGTGAGGTTGCAGGGAGAGTTGGGAGAAAGAAGAAAACTGCGATGGAGCCTAGGAGCTACCTAGGTTGCTACAGTAGCTTGAGTAGGTAGGTAGCAAAGCTGACGGTATGCGGGAGGAAAGGGTGGGGATCGACCATTTCTTCTTTTTCGGACGAGGAGGTACCTGAAGGATGCGGAGGAAAAGAAACACTACGGAAGTCGCCGGCTTTGACAAATCAGATCAGGGACGGAGACCAGCATAACCCGAGAACTACACTAGCCACAACATGCAGCAATTGTCTTGCCTTGCGTCGGTCCGTTACTTCTCCCTTGCCTCCGCGTGTCACACAAAATGCAGCAATAAGGCCAAGCCGAACAGCGCCGACATCGAGACACCCTCATGAGGCATTCTGTGCCTCGATGATGAAGCCGAACCCGAGATACAGTGTCGGCTGTTATGCGATACACGGTACGGGCGATTATGGAGCTGCATAGAAGAGGACTAGATCAAGGTCCACACAACCGCAGGCCGGCCAGCTAACCCTGCGTAAGCACGTCGTCCGCGTCCCCCCCCCCGAACACTGTGATTGATGGGCGCCCCCCTCTGCACACAGCATCCGATAGTTTGCATGCACTTGACTGGTGAGAACAGACAACACCATCGTGAATGCAGGTCATTGGGCCGTTGATCATCTCCCGTCCTGCACAGGCCATAGGCATGCTAAAATATCATGTCCCACAGCAGCTGCCGACGTCGCCCGGAACAAGCGGTCGGGTGTCTGACCTCCTCCTTGCCCGGCTGCAATCTATCCGTCGGTTCACCGCACCCATCAAGCATCCTTTGCCCATGCCCTTCAATCAGAGGCTCGGATTTCTGCTTGCGCTTAGCTTACACGGCTGCCAGTCCTTGCTCAGTGCGTTGCCTTTCTAGCCCGGTCATCGTTACACGAGATGTATCCTGGACACGATGAGAATGTACCGGGCCAAGAACCATGCTGGTGCTTCACCGTGTGGACGTCAGCCACTCGGGTAGGGTCTCGGTCAAGACGAGCTGCAGCACCCTGCCTTTTTTAGAATCGAGGCCCGCCATCGTAGGCCCATCCAAGCTGTGTCATATGCAGCTAGGTTCCAGGGTATCACAGCTCGGAGGCACTGGCGTGTGGTTAGCTCCTTCGTGCTAGTGCACTGTCACCCTTCGCCGTCCCAGAACACCATCAGCAACAACATTAGATATTGGAACTCCCTGTTTCTGGTGATACAAAGAGCCACCAGACAGCCAGGCTAGTCCAATGGGTACAATAGGACTGAGCGAGGCCCGACTGGAAGTCTGCGTTCGCCCCTCCCGTTTGCCACGACGACCCGACCCTCCCCATATTGAATGGCGATTAATACCTTTGGGCCAAGTTGCGTGAGGACACACATACATCCGGCTTGTGGAAGCCGTGCTTGGGCCAATGGGCTGGACCAGCAAGCCAGCGAGCCAGCGGTTACCTTGGATACCCATACCGTACTTTTCGGTCATCAACCAGGTCCGTTTCACGGATGCAGGTTCAAAATGTCATCACATGACATTCTTTTAGCCGAATGAGGGTTTGTGAACAGCAAGGGCCGGGCGCACACGTCAACCCTGCTCTGACGTGTCCCAGGCGTTGCGGTACGATTGACGGGAGTACGTCCAACCAAAGCCTCAAGTTCCCCGCCCTTCCATGAGGCTTCCTTGTTCTAGAATGAATGGTGGAACTTTCGGTCTGCGCAGAGTTCTCCATCAGCTTAACCCGAAGCTTGCTAGGTGTGGCCAGGAGGCGGCTCTCTGGCTCGGCCCGCCAAGGTTTCTGGCCCAAGACTGACCAACTTTTATCATGTGTCCACAGTCAGAATCGCGCAGCGTTGTCGTCACTCTTGAGGCTCATGACCACTAGAACCGAGCGTGTTTGACGCTTTGCTGAACCAGCGGTGTAAGGCAATTTACAAAAAGGCCATGATGTCTAGAATGGACCCTTGGTGGCTACGTACATTACCTGGCGACCATGATGTCAGCATACCGTGACCTATCGTCCTCCCGCATACCTACTGACTTCCGGATATCCCGGAGCCCATGTCGTCCACTGGGCAGGCAGCCTGATTGACGGAAGCTAGCCGGCGAAGCTGGGCTCCCAAGGCAATTGACTTGACAGCAGACGCCAAGAGAGGGAAGACAAGGCGAGCAACAGAGGGCCAGCCGCCTGCCAGGATTGTAGCACCGCAACCGGTATGCCTGAAGCTGTGTGACGTGTGAATACCCCTGGAGGGTCGTAGCAGCCTTGAAGAATGCCTGCTTCAGGTGCTCTGGGAGGGGAGGGGGCTCGAGTGACACAAGCGAAGGTCACCAAAGCTCTGCTGGTGTGTTCCAAGGCCGGCTGGCCGGGAAGACCGCGCCGGGAAGGGAGGCCAGGATATTGACTACCATGCCCATCTTACGGACCATGATGCAGGCCATCCTTGCAGCTTTCCCAACTTGAAAAAGAGAGAGAATATCATTGCAGGCGGTGAGAGATCTACAGGGCTGTGGCGGGTTGGTAGGTGACTTATCACATATCGACCACGGGGGAAACATGTCAGGGGCGCGTAGGAAACCCCCAGCGCCGGCTGGCGTCAAGCTTTTAAGGCTTTCAGCCTAGCGATATTGTAGTGGAGAAGTGCCGTCCAAGCCCTGCTGTCAACGCTACCTACGTAGTAAAAGCCCTGGCTTTCTGCAACGTATGGGTAAACAGAATTGTCGCTGTGACAAATGAGATGGTCCGTGATGGAAAGGCACTCACGATCGTGCCACGGCTTAGGTGGGTTTCCATGCTTCGTTCAAAGGATGATGATTATGTTGGGTTTCAGAGTCGTCAAAACTTAATCAATTGGTGGATTTGACTGTTTTACGGATGATATATCATGTGTTACAGCGTGCTGTTGATGCCCTACGGTGACAGGCAAGTAGATTAGGGGCAGCAATGTCGTGTTTGTCGTTGCCTTGAAGGTGGACCACGGTGCTACATAGTATACCGGTGGATTTGAACCTGGGGAGGGACCGGCGGGCCCATTGCGAGAATAGACACAACACATTGCTGCAAGACTAAATATACAATATCGGTCATGCCTCTCCGTTGTTTCCGTTTACAGAGGAGGCAAAAGTCCTAGTTGATTGATTGATGAAGCCGCCAATGAGCCGGACAAATAAGAAAAAAATGAACCATTGCTACACCGTGGAATTTAACCACTCCTTCTCCCCGGCGTGGGCTCGAACCACGAACCTCCAGATTAACAGTCTGACGCGCTAGCCAATTGTGCCACCGGGGACCCTCAAACGAGATTGTATGCTTGTTGGGATCTTATTGATGTCTCGGCCGAGATAGGGAAATATGTACCGCTTCTGCCAATGCTGGGTTGTGCGTTGTTTCAAAACCCTAGTGCGTGTGTCATGGATGGATCGTTCTAGCTAGTGCCCTGTTATGCGGGTTTAGCTGCCTGTGTAGTTATTATGTAATATACCTGGTGTGCCACCGGGGATGCTCAAACGAGAGTGTATGTACATGTTTCGTTGAGGCGGCCGGCGTTTCTCGGGAATATAATACCAGATTTCCTCCAGGTGCCCAGCGGTGCGAGGGCTCCAGGGCTTAGGGCCACTGAGAAGCGGAGAACTTGGTGTGATAGGTGTTAGTGGCCCCGGTTTGTCGGCTAGCAGGTCCGAAGATATAAAACTCAAGTATCGGTTTGCAGCAGCACGGTGTAGTACAATTGACTGCTTTCAACGTTGACCTGTGCTGCCGTCTATGGATCGGAGACTGTGCATTCGCCCGTATAGACCCGCTGGTTCGTCATAGACGCGAGTAACCGATATGGCGGTTGCAACACGCCTCGTCGTGAGGGCACATTAGTGGTTCAGCGTGTATGGAATTTGGGGAACCGAGCCGGGGATCAATCAATGTGTTATCCTGAACCTCCCAGAGGAGCAAGAGGCTGGCGGGTAGACTAAGGCAAGGCGAGAATGCGAGGGCCAGTGTTGGCGGGAGATGATTTGATGGAAGCAGAGGCAAGAATCAAACCGTTTTCAAGAACTAGCCAAGCCCTGGTGCTCACCGTTGTCTACATCCCTCCCCCCAAGCCGAACCCTGTGTCCAAACGGGTGCAACAAAAGAAAAACCTATTGACGGATCGATCAGCTGAACCGTGGCAGAGTGGTTGCTCAGCCCCAAATCGGGCTGGCGCATAAGCAGGCAACGAAACAAGGCACGCGACTGCGTTTTCGAAAAGCAACATAAAGACACGTTTGAGGCATTCGGTCAAGGAGTGGAGCGATGTGGTTTCATGCGAAAGTGTGCACATCTTCGGCGATACTATTGCTCGAGGAAAGCGTCTGGGGGATACCAACCAAGGGTCTGAGGGATCTTGCAGGCCACCTCCATTCGACTGCGAGTCGTTCCCCTAGCGTCGTCCTCATACGTATGTATAACTCGGCGCTGATGGACATGATGCATACCGCCGGCCGACTGTGTCTCGGCGGTGTAAAAGAGGTAGCGTGGCCACTTGCCAGCGAACGGGGCGCGAATAAGGGTCACAATGACATGTTATAGATGTCTCGATAACCAGACTCGCCATGTACGTACATAGTGGGCGGTCGCCGAGAGCAAGTGCAGGGATATTGCGACCTTGCTTCGCGGATGAGGCGATGGGCGTATGACCGATTTGAGAGACGAACTGCTTAGCCTGTCCATGAAGTGTGGGATCAGATGCAACTCGGCGTGTACCAGTTGATTATCCATCGTTTGGTGCTTTGAATGGTTCGGTGGATTTGGACACGCTGTATGCCGATCTTGGGGTTGGTTAGCCAGCAATCCAGGTACGAAGAGGATATGCGAACAACGACGTGATCGGTCGAATGGCTCTCGATGGGACCTAGCATCATCACACCGAGTTCAGTGCGGCCGAGTGTTTCCCTGCAGGTAATGCAGGTGTTAGTGGATAGTGGTCAAGTATCCGGCGATGTTCGGAGGGCGGTATGCGGCGACGAGCAGGTACTGCAGCCACAAAAAGAAAAAAAAAGATCATATGATCAAGCGCGAATAATTTCGGGGTTAACATGACAGTCGCAGGTCTTTGACCGATCTTGCTGACCTTGGCCGAGTAAGTGTCGTGTATTTGCCCAGCGTGAACGGTCTCGACGTGAATAGGACTCCAAGAGGAAGCAGAAAGTGCAGCCAAACCGCTTTCCCAAAGCTCAACCAGAAGGAAGGAATGCTGGGGCGAATACGGATTAGGCAGTTAGGGCAGGCAGACATCTCGTCCAAGTAAGGACTACTCAGGAACTTGCAGATTTGGATACTCCATATTATGTACCTACTATCTTGATGGTGTATTCATTCATTCCTCACTTACGTGCTTGCCCTCACTGAAACCCGTTTTTACCCCATGTCTGAGGTGTATGTACTACTGAGGTACGTAGTCCAGGCGGTCCCCCTTGAGGTCGCACAGGTACACAATAATACTCTAACACAGTTGGAAAAACACAGTAAAAGTATCATGCCCAATACTTCAACACGATAAGGTGTATGTACTACCTACCTACCCGTGCCCGCCCCCACTTTAATTGGAACTCGAGGACTCGTCACCCACTAAAGTGGGTGCTGAACACCCATACGTCCATAACACCCATATGTCCAAAAAATCCCTCAAGCTCAACATCAACATCACCACCTTCGATCCAAGCCACCACAATGACCAAATTCAATCAAACTGAAGAGGAGCGTATCCAGGAGGCCATTCTATCGATTCGTGAAAACCCGAACTTAAAGCTTACTGCCGTGGCTGAGAAATACCAGATACCACGTAAGAAGCTGTATCGGAGGCTTTCAGGAACACCATCTCTTAAGGACCGCCCAGTCCACGGTAGAAAGCTTACCTGGGACCAGGAGAAGGCTCTTTGTCACTATATTGATGGGACCAGAAGGAGGCTCTTTGTCACTATATTGATCGAATGGATCATATGAATCTTGCCCTACGGCGAGAGCTTCTTGTGGATGCTGCCAATTACCTCTTGGCTAAGTCCCATGAAGATCATCAGATGCCTCCTCCAACTGTCAACCCTATGTGGGCCAGTCGATTCATCAAGAGGCATGGGTACTTCTACGCCAAAGAGAAGACCCTTGATATGGAACGGAAGAAGTCTGAGGATATAGAGGTTATCAACAGTTGGTTTCTGATGCTCCAAGAGACCATTAAGGTATATGGTATACAACCCTCTGATATCTGGAACATGGACGAGACTGGCTTCCAAATAGGAGTTGGGAAGGATAAGATGGTCATCACCAAACGCAAGAGGGCCCATTACTTCGCCATCCCAACCAACAGAGAGTCAGCAACTGCGATTGAGGCCATATCCGCAGCAGGTGATTATATCCCTGCGTTCTTGATCCTTAGTGGCTCTGTTCATATGAGCAGATGGTATGGCATCAAGGACTTGGAGGCGGATACAGTAATTGGAGTATCGCCAACTGGTTATTCGAATGACCAGATGTCCCTCGATTGGATCAAGCACTTCGATATACACTCAAAGAACCGGACCCAGGGCCACAAGAGGCTCCTTCTGATTGATGGATATGGCTCTCATCACACTGTTGAGTTCCTACAGTATTGTGAGGATCATGAGATCCTTCCTTTTGGCCTCCCTCCTCATTCAACCCATCTCCTTCAGCCACTGGATGTGGTAGTGTTTCAGCCTCTCAAGCACTACCACAGCCTTGCAGTTGACACCATAGTCCGGGAAGGCTGTACCAACATCACCAAGCTGGAGTTCCTCAGTTTTATTCAGTCCATTCGTAAACAAACCTTCAAGCAATCTACTATTATATCAGCTTTTAAGAAGACTGGGATAAACCCATTCAACCCACAAGTGGTGCTGGAGAAGATCGCAATCCGAGATGGCACCCCTCCTACAGTGACCACACCACCCAACACAGGATCGTCGTCCTCCTCCTTCAGTACTCCTACAACCATCAGGAAACTCAGAAGAGTGGCGAATAAGCTCTCTGAGGCATCAGAGATCATCAGCAACCAAATCGAAGAGCTGACTGGAGAGGTCTCGCCATTCAACCACAATCTAGATCGATTCATCAGAGGGGCCCTAACCCAAGGGTCTGAATTGATCCAGGTCAAGAGAGATCTCTCAAGGACCAATTTAGCTGAAAAGGTCCGCAGAGCTCGTCGTCAGGCACGAAATACACAACTACAAACAGGAGGGGTTATCCAAGTCAAAGATGGAAGGAAAATGGTGAGGCAGAGGCAGGAAAACGAGTATGCGAAGGCTGTGAAGGTGATACAGTCCCTTGAGCAAAAGATCCGCCAAACCACGAAAAAGGTGGTTTTTGAGGCCGCAAAAAAGGCTCGGAAGATGAGAATTGACGGGACATTACAGCCATTATATATCATTGATGATGAGGGCTGTGGTCGCTTGCTGAAGAGGGGTTGAGGGTGGGAATAGATTCAATTAATCACTTTTTTGGACATATGGGTGTTATGGACGTATGGGTGTTCAGCACCCACTTTAGTGGGTGACGAGTCCTCGAGTTCCAATTAAAGTGGGGGCGGGCACGGGTAGTAGGACTGGGTAGGTAGGTACCTACTTAACGAGCAGGCGTGCTACCATACCTACCTGGGTAGGTAGGTAGTATTATATTTGTTCATCCCCATGCAAGCAGCAAGCAAGCAGCACATGTGCACCCAACGAAATCGCGATTCAGTTGCGCTTGTAGCCACATCCTAGGTAGGCAGACTTGAAGCAATTGGCATATTGCGTGGTTCCGTTGTTTGCGTATTCACCCGACCCTCAGTTTGCTGCCAACAATAAGAAACTTCCGTGTGGAAGGTACAGGCAGACCGACCGAAGATTTTACGTGCGTAAATCCGCATGGTATTTTGGGTCCATCTTCTTTTCCTTGCCTGACGTTGTTTTCACCGACTGCACCTAGCCTGCGCAATCCATCAAGATGCATATTGAATCGACATCTGCAGCTCAGATGGGGCAGCAAATCCTCAACTGCAGACCCGGTCTGCCAGCTAACGAAGAACGGAAGGCTCGAGTGGGGTGGATTATGTGGAGGACTGCAGAAGGAAGCTTTCCACGATGAGGAAAAGGAAATAAGGAGCCAACAGACCGAAAAAAAAAAGCAATGTAGCGATTCCCAGCATCCGTCAGCGACTCATAATTTCTCACTCATTGCAATTCATCCACCGCCAATCTCCCCTCCACCCCCCTTGCAACAACGCTTTCTTCTTCCCTTCGTCGCCGATCCTCTTGCTCACTGCATCCAAACAGCCAACCACCCACCACACTACCAATGCTATCCCTACTGCCTCTGGCCAGCACCTCAACTACATAGTATGTACCTACAGCTGGCTAAAGAACCGTGACGCAGACTGAAGTGGTACTCTTTACACTACATGCTCCAGCCTTCGTCTTGCTGCCCTTGGCCAATGATAGGTACTCGGCCCGCACCTCGTCTCCTATCGCTGCGCAGATTCGATTGCCAGTCAATACAGCTGAGACAGGCACTTCAGACCGATGACAACTGAGATGCCAGGAATGACAAAAAAGGCAGCCAGTCTGACAGGCCAAGACGAGCCGACCCAGTCACACACCACGACGGCGACGAAGACACGGAAAGCCCAAATCCGGAGCAGGCTGCTAATTGGGTATTGCCCGAGCATAGGAACAACGCTCCCCGGACGGGAGGATGCAAACTACATGGTACAAACACTTGCAGTAGCCGCCCGCTCGCACGTCGCCGCATACTACGCACAGCTTCTGATTATTACGTCGATTCGAACATGGGCGAAATGCAGCCCGCAATTTCCAGCCATTCGGGACCGGGCGGACGGCACACCACACCGTGGGGCTTTTTTTTTCTTGTGGGTTGGCGCAATAAAGGTGTGAGCTCCGCAACCGCTTCTCGCCTCCTTCTCGAGCCCATTGACCACCGTCTAGCATCTGCTGCGTACGCGGGTTGATCGCCATCAGGAAACGCAACCTTCTGATTTGTCCGGCAAGCTGTCGTTCTTCCCCCGTGATGGAAATTTGGTTGCAAATGACGGGCATGTTAACCCTGAAATTGCTCGTTACATCGGACCCAGCTGTTGGGAGCAACCCCTGCTCCTATCCCCCACTCAGTCTGGGATCCTAGGTGTTCCCGTACCCAGCAACCCAGAATTCAGGACCAGTACGAGACGATACCATGAGCCTTGAGGAGATTGGGGGGGGATATTCCAGGGTGCCGGGCCGCCGGCCGTTCATATTGTCATCGTCACCTCATCATAAAACCCAACTCGCGCGCGCGGTGTCACCGTCCAAGGTTGAAAAGGAAACGACATGTTGATGCCCAGCGTCCGGGGCGTATCACATCATGCTGTACCAACTCGCGCGAACAAGGCTCGCTGCCTACCTTAACTAACCAAGCAACGGCCATTTCGTATCGTCATCCTTTTCCGATATGGTAGCCTTGCGTAACTGTTGGGTATTCGGTAGCCATCCGACCTGTGGACGTCGCGGCAGCAACCCAAACATCTAAATACTCGTTGCCTCCTTCAGCACTCTCAAAAAGGCCACCTCAACCCTGTAGAGCAACTGCGTTTGGTGCGGGGCATGTCCGGAATCCACAACCGTCTCATTCAGGAAGTGGCAGAGAAGCTCGACAGAATCCGCAGAAGAATCAAAGGACGAGGACACGAATGGGAGCCACCAGGGCCCCTCCCCGGCAAGCCCGAGAATATTTCTGAAACCGACGATGGGGCAGTCAAGGCTCATTGATCAGCAGCCTCGAAGCAGGGACATATCCTGGTCGGCCTTGTCTAGCGAGCCCCGTTCCTGGCGTTGACAGGTCATGTGGTTTACGATTCCAAACCCAGCCGTCCCATCGGAAGTGTGCTTCCCCTTTTCTGGATACATTACTCACCACGCGCGGAAGTGGCTAGGTCGACTAGTTTAGACAAGGGGGGAAGCTTGGGGCGCATCCCCAGCCATTCGGCTGCTCCCCTTCGATGGGTCGCCAAGCATCGCGTGGCGAAGGGCTAGGAGACTTTCTGCTGCCCCTGAGATCCGGCCATCCGGGTCTAGAGAACATTGGATCTAGGCGAGGAGGAGTAGCCTCTTGTATCATTACCCCTAACCGCTCGGACCGGCTTGCACCAAGCGCGTCGGTAGGAACGAACTGTATTCATGCTTTGGCACGAACCCGATTGTGATGGCAACAATCCCACACCAAGGCACGCATAACAGTCGGACAACAAGACCTTTGATCATACGATTGTGACCATGACGGTCGGCGGAAACTTGAGCCGAGAGCAATCGAACGCCTGCTTTGTTATCGTCCACGGAACGTGCCGGAAGCATTCGCCTGCCTCACGGGTTTCCGACAAGCACTGCGGTACAACAACTCGGCTGAAGCTGATGATGGTGATAAGTCATGGTTCCAGGGGAATGCAAGGCTCAATGTCTGTATCGGAGTCGTACCAGAGCACCACCCAAGGATTCGACAGCACGTTGGACACGACGCAAAGCTGTGGCAGAAGTCCGTCAAGATATTTGGGCTCCTCCTCCTGTGGTCTAGTTGGAAATCTGCCTGCACGACATGCATATTCACATGAAGACCCTGCTTTCAATTAGGCGCTTGCTGCTTCCGCGGTCCGCAACCTCTACGAGCATGGCTTTGAAGTGCGTCATCATTTGACAGCCTATTGTTGGACGAGATGCAGCAGCCTCGCGCTTCAATTTTTCTTTTCTTTTCTTTTCAGCATCGGAGACCCTCCAGCTGCCAGATGCGGCGGAAGAAGGTTCGAATGCATTTCCCGAACCTTCTCTGTTGGCTACTGGGGTAGCGGGCTGGCTGGCTGGCTGGCTTGCTTCGATGAGAATCGGCGGTAGACAAGACAAGTATCGCGGCACCGGAAGACTTGGCCCGCGAGTTGCCCCGGAACAGATGGCTACACGAGGGTACTTCCGCTCTAGTTTCGCCTGCGAACCATCTACCTGGCGTTTCGGCACCGGTTCCGGCACTCACCCGATCAGAGCCCAGAGGGATGGTTGTATGGGGGTGCTTGGACGCATGGCAGGGATGAGGAACTGGGTACCCCTGAGATGGTCCAGAAACGAAAGCCAATTTCCCTGATTGTGATTAGACTGGGAGGGGATCACCGCCATTTCGTTTTGCGGGCCCGCTGGGTTGGGGCACGCACTCTCTCGCCGCCCAGAATACAGTACTAGGTCATAAGTACTTATTTACACACCAGTAAGGATCACATGATTTCTGCTTCACATACCTAAACAAGGGCCAAGTAAATCGGTTAATACAATACTTCTGTATAAGCCCCCCCCCCCCCGGGCCGCACGGAGGAGTCCTAGTTGGTTGATTGGTCCCCTTATTGGTGTGCAAATACTTATGACCTAGTAGGTACTGTAGGAACCGTACAGCTTTAGCTTTCCTCTTCCTTGGTGGTCGATGAGACTCGAAAATTGCACGTTGCCGGTCGCAGACAAAAGCTATGACCATGAAAGACCAGGCTACCTACAGCCCGCCAACGTCGAGAGCGCGGATGCTATCCGGCCACGCTCGGGAAGGGAGTAAGTAGTAGTACTCCTAAATGACAACCGACGTGCTGACCTCATGCAGTTACACTGACTTATCTGTCGCTGCACATCTGCGACCAATGATGGCAAACTCTGTTTTTGAGCTGGATCTGAGGGATAAGGTTTCTGGCTGGCGGCTTACTCGCGTGTGCCCAACGCCGACCGACAGTGCACTCATCGATTGCGGGGATTTCCACCGATATGACCTTATTGTCAGACTGTATGGCCAACCCATGAGGCTTCTCGCCTGCCGTCACCGAGGCTCTTACCGACCTTCCGTGATGGGCAGAGACACCCTGGCTAAGGAAGATTTCTCGGTGCCATATTATGTAGCAGCACAGGGACAGGATATGACCCTGCCACATGGTTTTGGACAGGGACTGGCGTTCGTCAATCCCTCTCTCCCTTATGTTTTGCAAACTGGGGTAGACCTCGGTCCTGGGCTCAACGTCGAAAAACAGCGGTGCCGGTTGTGGTGGGGGGGAGGGGGGCGACTCGCGAGAGAAGAGAAGGACGGACTCCAGAACACACAGGCACACAGGGCACTCGGCTCGAAACCGCCCGTTGTGCCCAAGCTCTCGTGCCCAAGCCCACATCCACGCCAGCAGACACCTTCGTTTCCTGCGTCTCAAGCTTTGCGTTGACGTTCAACCCCTTGACCTTGTCGGATGGACTATCAATTTTTGAAAGTGGCAGGCTTACAACCATTATTCTCCTGCTGAGTGCTACCGTCTTCCGCGACGCCCATATTGAATAACCATACAATTGAGCCCGAGCGCTTCTTCACAATGCCGGACAGGCCGGCACGACAAGTCTGAATGCCTCTATGGAAGTATTGGGGAGGAAATCCATGAGAACAGTGAAGCGAACCGCGGCAGGTACCTGAAGCAACAGCTATATGGATGACTTTGCGCCTCCCACGTACGGGGTCGCCCAGCGCTGTCATTTGTGTCAGATGTGATGATCGGGTATTCTGTACTTTTGTACCCTTTATCCGGATAGAGCCAGAAATGGCGACCGGCGGACCGGGATCGTAGTTTTGCCAAAGGAAGGAAGGACATTTCAGCTCATAACGACCCCGGCCACCTCATTTGTCGTGTCCGTCACGACGGCGGCAGTCTTTGGAGATGGACCAACACTGCGGCCTACCCACTGCATGTTGCAGGCCCAGTCTGTTGGTTCATCCCTAATACCCACATTCGCTGCTGATCAAGGTGACACCAGAGTTATCTCATGTGGTCCCATGCTGCGCAGGACCGCCAACGACTACAGCCAGCATACTAGGTACTCTGGAACAACGTCAACCAGTCGCTGAGAGGACGGCAAAGGCTCAGCCTCCGGGCGTCGGAATCTCCAGCTTGGTTGAGTGGGCTACATCCCAGGACGCGAGAGCGTCTGCTGGACAAGGAAGCCGGGGCAACGGCAATGGCCGTTGTGCAAGCAAAGCGGCAAGCAAACAGGCTGACTGACTGTTTGACAGCGCAACAGCCCTCGTCATGCGGAGTAAGATAAGTACAGCGTCAAGTGACCAGGTGTACGCAAGTAAGATGTCGACATGTCACGATATGACTCTTTGATGGAGGGGGAATGGCTAAAATGATGGATGGGAATCTGAGGTTGGGCTTGCATCGTCCTGTCTGAGCCCCTTTCTTTGGGTATCCGTTCGCCTTGCAGACCCTACACCGTCTGGAAGGCGGGTCGATTCGGGGGTGGGCGAAAAGCCTGCCGTTGTCATTCCAATCGGAAGCCGTCATGGGTAGGTAGGTAGTGTGCATACGACCGACAAGGCGTTAGGGCCATTCGGTACGAACACGCAGAGCGCTTGAGCAAGCTGCAGCCCCGAGGGTCGCCATTTTCAGACGTCACAACACATGCGATGCCTGCCTTGCTTGGAAGCATACGCGGAAACTCGTCTCGGCCGATAGAGCCGTGCGACGTTTGAGGGGCGCATCCCCATAACCACATACGGCCGCTGCTGCAAGCAGCAGTATACCTTAGTAGTGTGTTGACTATGGGTTGCTCACACGAGGACACACATGCACATTCTTTCTCTTTGTCTCTCTCTCCCTCTCTAGTTGACCTCATCAACACACCGATTTCACTGGGCAGGTGGTGCGTGGGAGACAGGGCCATCAGGGCACCGGTGGGTCGGGGGATTCGGCCAGGATGCCTCGAGAATCGATGGCCAGCGGCAGCGGCAGCGGCGGCGGCAGCGGGAATGGCATCCGTCACGGCCACGGCATCTTGTTTCTGACGACTGCATGTTGATTGTGTCGCAACAGCTGTCGGTACCCGTGGAAAGAGCGGCTCCGCGGCCCTCGTCTTTGAATTCACCGCCTCACGAAGGCGACGACGGGAAGGACGAGACGATGTGGCTCTAATTATCGGCCGGCATTGCTGCTCAGATCCTATTCCTCGGCGCTCTGATGCAAGGTTTTGGGGGGGGGGGCGTGATAAGTAAGCTCCACGTGCCACCTTCGCGTCGCCCAGCCCAACAACGAGGGGACAGCGGAAAAGGAAGCAAGAAGATTTAGGATGATCCGTCATGGAAGCCCGCCCCCCGTCTCCCAATGAAAGGCATGATAGCCAAGCCAGCCAGGCAACCTGCTGTGCTGCCGCTCACCGCAAAAACATTGGGCAGCGCGGGGAGCCGGCCTCGTTGACGCTGCGAGGGAGAAGGCGGTCTATTACGGAGCCGCAGGGACAGCCTGGGTTTTCCCCCCATGGCCGCTCGACAGTTGCGCAGACCACTAGCGTTTGACCAGCCCCCGGCCGGTGGTTTGGCGTTTCCATACCACCATAATCCAATGTCGACCCCCTGCTGCAGCAGAGCCATGCGATTCAAGTGCCGGGCGTGTGTGCTGTAAAACCTTGGGTCACACGGGTCTTTGTACGCCGCTACGTAGGGTACGCTCCAAGTTACTAAGCTGCTTGGATGGGTAGGCAGCTGGCTACCTTGCTGTGGCGTCGTGCCTCACATCACGAACGCTAGCAGCCTGCATCTCGTCGTTCTCTTCTTCCCTTGCAAGGCAAGACTAGGAGCATCATTGTGGCACCCACCCGATTTTTCTGCAGGAGCCCCCCCCCCCCCCTCCTTCCATGTAAGCCTTGCGAACCCGGGCCCAAGATCCGGAGCGGCCAGCCTACCTAAAACTGACCGAGGACGAGATGGGTCCCGCCTGAAGCCAGGGCCGAATAAAGACGATGGGTGTGGTGTCAAGTGAGCAAGCGAATAGGAGATGGTCCCGCGAGGGAGAGAAACACAGTGAGCGGCGCAAGCACGAGAAAGTCACTATGGTGGTGGTTGCGATGGTGGTGATGGTGCTTGTATTTACTGCGCGACTGTACGGATACCTGATGGGTATGTAGCTGTTACGCGTCCGCCATAGACAACGACGAGGACGACGACGCTGCACGGCAGCCATTGTTCTGTTGATCCGTCGATTGGTCATTTCTTTTTCCTCGTTGCTTCGTGCTTTCTTTTTTTTTTCCCTCTTCTTCTCTTTTTTTTTTTCCTTCTTCTTCTTGCCTTCCTCTCTAGCGCGCGCCCTGCAACTACCCACACCTCAATTCCGAATCGGCCCCAGAAAAAACAACGCTACTCTCCCTCTCTTAGTTAGCCTCGTTGCCTCTTGTGAAACCTTTTTTTTATCATTTTTTCTATTTCATTTTTCTTACACCTCCCCTTCCATTGCCTTTCCTTCTCTCTCTCTCTCTCTGTTGATCCCTGTCCTCCGGTCTGGCGCCATCATTCCCCGACTCTACCCCCCCTTGCCTACCTACTTTTCCCATGTGCTACGTACCTCTCTCCCGTTCATGAAGTACGTACCTACGTTTTCCACTCACTCACTCACGAGGTAGGTACCTACCTAGGTACCCAATTCACTCACACTCAATCCCACAAATCTTCTCGATCCATCTCTCCTTACCATGCGTGGCTTTGCTACTACGACGACTACTGCGACTGCTACCACCAATGCGGTACAGATAGCAGCGGCTTCTCCTGGGGAAGACTTACCCGAGCAGTAGACTACCCATCGGCCCAGGTACTAGCCCCGTTACACACAAGTACCCGTATGTGCTTTACCTATCCACTGTTGTAAGGCGAAGTTCAAGGCCTGGAGGACCGCCATCTCGACATGGGGTAAGACCCTCCTCCCCTTCTCCCTACCACACCCCCTCCTTCTCCCCCTTACACCCCTCCCCTGCCCTCCCCCGGTCCAACACTCGACCGCGCGTGTTGTACACAACTCATGTACCTCGATGTGGAGACAGAAAGAAAAGAGCCCGCCGAAAAGTCGTCTGGGGGGAAGGGGGGGGGACACCCCTGGATCAGGTACAGGGCTTCTCAGGCCCCACGGGCGTCATGCCGGGCAGCTGGATTCCCTTTTTCACAGCGTGGGACTTTCGCCGCCGCATCTCCCTGAATCCCTCCTCCCCGGTGGACAAGTGGGAGGATCGTCTGGTTGCTTTTTTGTGCTGAACATGCCATGGTCACCGCCGTTCCAATCTTAGATCCAATTTGCTTCCGCGACCCGGGCCATGTCATGTGTGTATGGCATGGTACGGTCCCGGTGTCCTGTCCAACCCAGCTGGGTCTGGTCTGTGTCCGGAGTGGCCCTGAGCTTTGACGTCTCTTGGTCCTCTCATCATCACCGTCGTCCGCGCTCCCTTCATATTAAGTCGTTTGCTTCCCCAGAGCTTGCTCCTTCTTTTCCCATCTGATACTCTCCTTCCAAAAAGTCACCCCTCCGCCACGGTGCCCGGATAGCTTTGGTCTTGCTCTGCTTGTTTTACCTTTGCTTTTTTTTTTCCACCTTTGCTTCTCCCGGTTACATCACCAGCCCATCGCAACCAGACCCGTCCTCCCTTTGACGACACTAGCAAAATAATTTCTTGCCCACACCGATCTGGACCACTTGCACCACGATATCCTCCTCCTCCCTCGATTCTTGCCTACCCCCAAGTCGAGACCCTTGGAAAACCTGGCCTCCTATATATTACGACCCCACTGCGCATCCCTTGAACTGGTCAACTTTCCGCTGCCTACCGAACACGCCCGCACGAACTTTGCACCCCGAAAATCGGAACCGCGGCTGCGCATACCAAGAGAAGAACCCACCAAAGATGAAGAGGTCAGGCTACATGACGGGGGGCCACCGAGCCAGTTCCCCGGGGCGCGACAGAAAGACCAAGTTGCCGCCCTTCCCCATGCGACAGATGTTTGTCCTTGGTAAGTTGACCGCTGCACCGTCCCGTCTTACACGGAACGGAACCAACGGCGCAATCGTCGCTGATGGGTCTTGAAAACAGCACTTTGTCGGATATGCGAACCGATCGCCTTCATGTCCATCTTTCCCTACATCTACAAGATGGTTGAGGAATTTCACATCACCGATGATGAGAGCAAAATCTCCGTTTATGCCGGCATGGTGACTTCCGCCTTCACCCTGGCCGAGTTTTCGACCGGCGTCATGTGGGGTAGACTCAGCGACAAGGTCGGTCGCAAGCCCGTTCTTCTCATGGGCCTCTTTGG
Organism: Colletotrichum echinochloae; assembly: GCA_016618095.1. Lineage (NCBI taxonomy): Eukaryota > Fungi > Ascomycota > Sordariomycetes > Glomerellales > Glomerellaceae > Colletotrichum > Colletotrichum echinochloae. Next base: position 3,239,914 of record JADEZT010000001.1, on the reverse strand, counting down.
CACCGCCATCAGCTCTCTGGTCTTCGGTTTCGCCCCGAACTTGCCCGTTGCCCTTTTTGCGCGCGCACTGGGCGGTCTTTTGAACGGGTATGATGCCCCAATCGAACCTGCGGTCAAAGTTACGCAATGCTGACTTGTGCAAAAAGCAACATTGGTGTGCTGCAAACCACCGTCGCAGAGTTGGTCACGGTCAAGGAACACCAGCGTATGTCCGGGTCCTTTCCCCGGTTACAGATGAGAGACTAACGGACCCCTCTTTAGCCCGCGCATACACCATCATGCCTCTGGTTTGGTGCCTTGGGTGAGTTAGGTTTGCGACGAGCGTGGCCCCACCACACGGTTCGTCGTCAAAGTTCATCGGTCCATGTTTCTGACGCTTGATAGCTCCATTGTTGGTCCATTTATTGGTGGCGCACTCGCCAGACCTGTGGTCACCTACCCTTGGCTGTTCGACGCAGGTACCATCTGGGACAGATACCCCTACCTCCTGCCCAACCTGTTCAGCGCCGCCACCGTCTTTTGTGGTGTCATCATCGGCCTTCTCTTCTTGGAGGAGACTCACGCTGAGTGCAGGAAGAGAAGAGACCCGGGTGTTGAGTTGGGAAAGCGCATCTTGTCATGGGTCTCCACCAAGAGTTGCCAGATTCCCGCTCGCAAGGCAGAGAAGCAGGCTTTGCTCGACGACGATGAGCTCCCCGGCTACCGCACGACTGAAAACTCGCCCCAACTCGTCGGATCTACCTCGGCGATCCCCGAGCCTACGGAAACTCTGGATCTGAGCGACGCCGCAAACAGCGAAGAGGTCAACGAGCAGCCGAAAAAGATCTTCACCCGGCCTGTCATCCTGAACATCATCTCCTACGGCATCCTGGCCTTGTAAGTATCCTCCTATTCGCCTTCTGCAGGGCCCACAAACCGCTGACCTCCCCCCGCAGCCACACCATGACTTTCGACCAGCTGTTCCCCGTCTTCCTAAGCACCAAGCCTGACGAGCACCCGGACACTCATCTTCCTTTCAAGTTCGTCGGCGGCTTTTCCATGGAGACGGGGCCCATTGGTGTTATCCTCGCGGTTCAGGGTGTCTACTCTATGATCTCTACGGTTTTTATCTTCCCGTGGGTGACCCGCCGCCTTGGGCCTCTTCGCCTCTTTAGAATGCTGGCCATTTCGTACTTCATGCTGTACCTGACAACCCCTTACCTGGCCCTCTTGCCAGAGAACCTCAGAATGGTTGGCGTCTACTTCATGGTCATCTGGAAGTGCACGTTCTCGACCATGGCTTACCCTAGCAACGCGATTCTGCTCACCAACTCAGCGCCAAGCCTCATGTCCCTCGGAACGATCAATGGTGTCGCGGCCTCCACGGCAAGCTTGTGCCGGGCTTTCGGACCGACCATCTCAGGCTTCATCTATTCCCTGGGTATTCAAACCGGCTACTCGGGCCTCGCATGGTGGACTAGCGGTGCTATCACCATCATTGGTGCTTTCCTCAGCATGCACCTCACCGAACCTCGCGGCCGGCTGGACGAGCCCGTCAAGGACATCGAGACGGCTGTCGAACCATCCGAGGCCGAGGGTCTGTTGGTTTCCAGGGACGACGAGGACGAATCCGAAATCGAGGCCGGCCCGAGCTGCAGACCGTGATCAAAATACGATCGCAATATCAACGTCCCAAAGTGTGGCTCATGCTCACTGCGGAGTTTTAATGACGAAAATAAGAAGAAACGAAAAAAAAAACCCCTTTCATCATTTAGCAATCGGAGTTTTCATCCTATGGCGTTCATCATCGACTGCAAGGGACGACCAAGATATAGACAATCGCTCACGGGACATGACGGGATCAGACAAAACATTTTTTGGTATTACGATTTAATTCGGACAGGCCTGGAGGGAGAGCATGCGCGGCATTTTCTCGACGACTTGTTATCTCTTCTATTTCACCATTTCCATCAGCGGGCTGCATGACGGAGATTTGTTTCATCTTCGATTCGTTACATCTTGTAGGGGGGCGTCTTGTGTACCTGGGGCCTGGCGATACCTGATCAGGCTTTTATTTCATTCTTGTTCGAGTTTTTTGTTCTTTTTTTTTTCTTTTTCTGTTGCTACACCGGCCAAAAGGAGTTGGAGATACCATGGAAGCCCAAGGAACGCCCGACAATGGAAAGAGCACGAGGAATCTGTAAATTGGGAGAGGCGCAACAACGTGAAACGCGGAATGGGCATTTGGTCGAGGAATTATCATAAGGGATCGGCCGGGGCCTTAACATCAACTTACCGAGGAAAGACGGAAGCTGAGCGGGACGGTGATGGGGACACGGGATACCTTCTTGGGTGACTAGGATTGTATTGCATACGACTTTCTCAAGTTCAGGGATGAGATGGGGTTTTTTTTTCCCTTTCCTTTCTTGTTTGGGTTTATTAGGAAATTGACAGAACAAATTCCTTCCTCGACAAACATTCGGAATACTCAACTTGCGTGCAAAAAGAAAACCCGTTCCACAACCATAAGTGACGCGGAAGACGTGGCACACTATGTTGATACTTGTGACAGGCTTCCTGATCAATACGGCGATGCCAAGCATGTAGCTGCTGCCGGCGAGGCGGTAAGAAACGGACGAATCGCGCGCGCGCGCGTGTGTTTATCCTTCGGCGCGCGGAAGCAACGTTCAACGATGATGATATGGACAGGGGATGGGGAATAGACGATGCAGGCATGCTACAGAGAGAAATCCGGGGTAGAGTTGGTATCAGATACATACAGGGGAGGTTTACAGCTTTCGACCGGATGATAGTTCCGAGCGGTTCTCTGGTAGGGAGGGGAGGGAGCGAGGGTTCGGTGACGGAGATGTTTGGTTCATCCACTTGGTGGGTGGGTTTGGTACACCACCAAACGGGTCAGGGGTTCAGCCTCCCTGGGTTGTGTTGGGCTGGATTGGGTTGGGTTGGGAGGGGACAGTTGCGGTACCGTGGTGACATGGTCGTAGGCCCAAGAGTGGGTTCGTTCTATGGCAATGCCGTTTTGATATAGTGGTATTCCCCGGGGGGGCGCATTATAAAGGGGTAGACGGGCTCGGATGATGAATGTCGGACGTCCCGATTGTCGCTCGTGGGTAATGGGTGAGCAACGGCCCGGCGGGAGGCGAGCAGAAGATTGGAGCAGGGACCAGTGTATCCGACTTTCGGGTGGCATGGCCTCGGAAAGTCTCCGTCTGGGCCATCTCGTACAAACGGCGGTTCACTTCTGTTTTGTCTTTGGAAAAGCCCTGCCTACCTACCTACAAATTGAACAATTGGCGGTCGCGGTGGCACCCCGGCCAGTAGGACGGAAAGGAACGATGCGGCTGACGTTGGTCTGTTGGGCAATGTTGGCACCTACCTCCTGGCCGGCACCGAGAGTGGGTTCGGTCTACGGCCCTTTGCCGGCGCAAGGCGACATGGTCCGGACTGAGCGAGCCGTTACTACCTATTTGGTGTTGACATGCAAAGCGTGGGCCCGAAACCGCTCAGCCGGAGGAGGGGGAAGGCGTGAATGTCATCGGCGATGCTGTCAATTGACATTCGGACACTGGAGAAATCCAATGACGGTGATCGATAACGGTGGGTTGGGTAGAATTTGGGATAACCCAACCCCTACTTTGATCTGACCTGCTGGTCGCGAGCTAAGCTACCTACCTACCTACCTAGGTATGCGGGGGCGCTGGTACGGGAACCGGAGCTTCGGTACTTTGGGGGATGGGGAGAACGATGTCGTTCTTTGGGGAGATGGAGGGCAGATCGGCCGAGTCGACGGCAAGTCGATCTGAAACCGCGAAACATCGCGAAGTGGCAGTGCCTTGGAGGAGGAATGCAAGTATAAGAGACCAGGTCTAGCACGCCCCCCCCCCCCTTCTCAACAACAACAACAACATCAAAATCAGGGACACGAACTGGTTCTCGTTCGAAAAATGGTTGTGCGGACGGCCGTCAAAACCCAAGCAGGTTCCCGGATTTGTCAGACACCCAGATAAGCTCTGGCAGGCCAGCCTATGTAAGCCGACGCTCGTAAAACGCATGCCAATCAAGCAAGTCCGCCGCACCCTTAGTTCCAGGGTCCACGTGCGTCAATTGATACGCAGCGCGGCGCGACAGCGCCCGAGAGTGCATGGCCGACGACGTCTGCGGGAACCAAGTGTAGCCTCAAACTCGAGATGGGCAATAGGGGAGAAAAAGAGTTCGGGACTGGATTCGAGGTCATGCCTTAGGTACCTAAGTTTGCCGTTGAGTTGCCTGGCTGGTTGCCTTGCCCAGTTCTTTCAGGAAGCTTTTTGGCCGTCCACCATCATCTCTCATCTACCTAGGTAGGTATTTCATGCTACCCTCCACTTTCCGTGCTAGGCGCCCTTTTTTTTTTCCCCCTCCCCTCCGCTCCTTACCACCCGGTAAAGATGTTGCCTGCGTTGATGAACAACCCAAACTAAGAATAAAAAATACTATCGTAGCCCGTAGATTGATCACCCACCATGGCCCATCCACCGATCTTGCTCGCCTCCCCTTCCGTTCTCTCCGCCTTGCGTTGTTGCCCTGGCCTTCTAACCCAGCCTGTATTACACCGCAAGGTTGCGGTTGCCCGCTGTTTTCTTCGCTTCTGGCCCATGGCCCGCATCCCAGCCCCCGGCCCGGCCAGCTCAACGTCGTCTTTGTGTATGTAAGCTTGCGCCGCCGTTGTGGTTCATTTTTCTCTTTGAAACTAGTCTTCACCGTTCAGGGTTCAGACGAGCTATCGGGGCTCCCTCTTGCTCCCGTCACCTCACCGTTGCCGAGTGCGCGTTCCCCATCCACCTCAACTCGACATGCGCCATCTTGTCCTCGACCTCGGTCAAATCCTCAACTCCCGGAGAGATCCCAGTTGAATCCCCGCCTTTTCTCCGTGCATACCTACGCGCAGCCATTTATCCTTTGGGAATATTGCCTCGAGCGTGCGTGCAACCTCACTGGCGAACTCCCCACCTCTTTCTACCTTTGCCTAGACGCCTAGCTACCCTTATCTACCTACTAAGTGCGGCGTCAGTAGGGGAAGAAAAAAAAAAGAGGTCCTCTTCCCTCCTGCCGTATCACTGCCGAATGATGTGTGGAGCTGTCGCAGCGCAAGTCGAGATAGCGTCGCAATAGCTGTGTATTTCCTCAGCACTTTGGATGCCTCACCGAGGTCTTTCCCGCCCTCAACAGACAACTCTCCCAATTGCGCGCGCTCTTTCCACCAGCCACCGGCTAACAATAATCGCTTACCTCGATTTTAGAAGTGCCACTTCCTGCTCCTACCCCTCATTGCAGTCAGCTTCCCACCGCTCCGCCCTCGACTATCCCAACCGGCCGGCGGAGGCCCAGAAAATCCAATCCGGCCACAGACAGACCTCTGTCTCCCCCCTCCCCGCGATCAAAAGTCGACCTGCCCGTCCGAGGCGGGAAAAAAGCAACCGCAATGCCCGTCCACTCGCCGCCCTCGCCAGCCCTCAAGCCCACCAAGCGACCGCGTCAGGGCTCCTACGACGCCGACGTATCCCCGCCCGCCTCCGCCAGCATCGACCAGAGCCCGTCCGCCGCCGAACAGAACGATCCGCTCGCCAGCGCCGACGCAGCTTTGGCCGCTGCCGAAAAGGTCGGAGGCAAGGCTGGCCAGAGCAGCAACTTCCGCAATGTGAGCGCCTGCAATCGCTGCCGTCTGCGCAAGAACCGATGCGACCAGAAGCTGCCCAGCTGCGCGAGTTGCGCAAAGGCGGGCGTTGCCTGCGTGGGCTACGACCCCATTACGAAGAAGGAGATCCCCAGAAGGTGTGCTGCCATCTCCGACTGTCTTCGTCCTCGTGCTTTGCGCAGGCCGCGGGCGCTGTTGTCGTCGACGGGGTTTGCTGACTTGCGCGGTTAAGCTACGTCTTCTATTTAGAAACGCGGGTCGAGCAGCTCGAAGCATTGCTCGACAACCATAATGTCCCCATCCCGCCCGCTGAGAACCTAGAGCCGTGCTCGCGCGCCGGCGCCCACGCCGCAAGATCGACCACAGGCGCCTCAGCGCGCTCCGAGAGCATCGACGGGTCCGGTTCCGCGAGGAACAGCATGCACCGCCCCGATCTAGAGAAGGCTAAGAAGGCGGAAACTGGTGGCACGGGTATGCTCGATATTGTCAGCCCGTCCAAACCACGATCTCTGGCCTCGGCCTCGGGCGTCTCATTCAACCGCGTCGTCTTCGCCGCAGTGCAATACTCCGTTTCAGATCATAACGGGGCTCATGACCGGACCGGGGGCAAGGGTCTGCCTGTTGGCAGTGGAACGTCGATGCGAGATTCCTTCTTTGGACTTCACACAAAACCTACGATTCGGCCGGCCAGCTTTCCCGAGCGAGATGTGGCCATGAGACTCGTGACGCTCTACTTTGAGCATGCGAACCCCCAAATACCCATCCTCCACCGCGGCGAGTTCATGCATATGTTCAGTCAGGCGTATACCAACCCAGGCGCGCCGCGAGGGCCTCGGGACCTGTACATGCTGAACATGGTCTTTGCGATAGGGTGTGGTGTAATCGTGGGCGAGCCTGTGAAACCCGAGGGTTCGGGCGCGGGACCTCGCAATCCTGCAGATGCGAACAACTTTGGCCAAGCCCAGCCGGAGGAGTACCACGCGAGCGCCATTGTACATCTCGAGGCGTGTCTCGGTAACAGCGGCGGTGGCTTGGAGGTTTTGCAGGCCGTACTATTGTTGGCTAACTTTGCGCTTCTGCGGCCGGTGCCTCCTGGCCTATGGTAAGTTACATTCGGATCAAAGTAGTCCTCCGAGGAGATTTGATGTTGATGAGCCTTTCCAGGTACATCGTCGGCGTTGCTGTGCGTCTAGCTGTAGACTTGGGCCTGCACTATGAGGATGGCAGCGACGTGGGAACAGCAATGCTCGACCCCTCTGGCAAGGTAAAGGAGGAAAACGGCGACATGGGCGACGCGAAAAACGCCCAGTCGCGCGAAAGGGGCAGGCGGCTGTATATCCGGGATATGAGACGGAGGTTATGGTGGTGCACGTACTCCTTGGACCGCCTGGTAAGCACCTGCGTCGGACGACCTTTCGGCATCAGCGACCAGGTCATCACGACCGAGTTCCCCTCGCTCTTGGATGACCAGTACATTGCGTCGACCGGGTTCGTCGAGATGCCCGCCGGTTCGTCTGTACCGAGCTACAAGCATGTGGCGTACCACTACTTCAAGCTGCGGCTGCTGCAATCCGAGATTCTGCAGGTGCTGCAATATAACCAGACTCAGGTTGTGCGGGCTTCCGGTCAAAACCTGACCAACTCGGATATGCACACCCGCCTACCGTCTCCGTTCCTCGTCAGGTTTGACTCGTTCCGCTCGTGGCGTATCGACATCGATCGTAGATTGTACCAGTGGAAGAACTCGGCGCCGACACGGGTGGAGACGGGTGTGGCGTTTTCGACCGAGTTCTTGGAGCTCAACTACTGGCAGGCCATCATCATGCTCTACCGCCAGAGCCTGAGCGTGCCCGCCTTGTTCGAGGGTGAGTACAACCCCTCCAACGAGGTGAATAGCCCCACGGCGTTCCAGGCGGAGCTGCGGGAGGACGAGGACAGGATATATCTCAAGGTGGCCGAAGCTGGCCAGAAGATCCTGCGCATCTACCGCCAGCTCCATCTGAGCGGGCTGGTCAGCTACACCTATCTTTCGACACACCATCTGTTCATGGCTGGCATTTCATACCTCTACGCCATCTGGCACTCGCCCATCGTCAGAAGCCGACTGGTAAGTGACTTCCTATCTTTCCTATCTTGGGCGAACCGACGAGACACAGTTCTGACGCAGCGCAACAGACTATGGATGAAGTGGACTTTACAATCTTGGCCGCCAAGTCAGTCTTCACTGACTTGATCGACAAGTGCCCGCCCGCCGAGACTTGCCGGGACGCCTTTGACCGGACGGCAAAGGCCACCATCAAGATGGCCAATTCGACTGGCGGCTTCAACTCGGTGCCCCAACGCAAGATACGCGAGAACAGGTTCGAGTGGAGCTCCGCTTCGGGTGACAGGGCATCTATGTCCGGCGCTGGCAACACCCGGCGTCGCCAGCAACACCAAGGCCAACAGAACAATTACCAAATGGACCTCACATTATCCGATACTCTCTCGTCGCCTAGCCTCTCTGTTGCCGGAGACCTGCCTCCGCGGAATTCGCCGCGCACCGCCGACTTCAACATGATGGCACCCGCCCAGAGGAGCCCCTCGGACGTCGACCCAACCTTTGTCGCTTCCCCGCCGGTCCCTCGCCGCTTAGCAGCCGAGCGATCCAACAGCGGCGGCTCCTTCCTGACCCATCAGCAGCAGGAAGGGCCATATAACACGGGCGAGTACCCAGACATCCAGACCATGGATTTCTTCCAGAGCCTGCAGGGCAATCCGAATGGAGACCTTGGCGGGTCTGGCGACGTGACGACGCCACAGCTCGACCTGGGGTTCGGTATCAACTGGGACAACATGCACCATGATTTCAGCGACGGCCAGCAGATGAACATATTTGACCGATTTTTCTTTGGCGGTCAGCAACAGCAGCAGCAGCAGCAGCAGCCTCGACAACAGGCGCCGGATCATCAGCAAGCTCCCACCGGGAACGGAAACGCGAATTGAAAGACGGGGACCGTGGGCCCATCCAACAAATTTTGAAAGAGCCCAGGTCCTGCGTTCATGTGGGCGTTGCGGGTACATATGCGAGCGAATCTAATCCCATACGTAAGAGATGTTCATATACAGACGTTTCTTTTGTCTTTTTTTTTGCCATATATACGAAGGAACGCGAATACCAGCGGTAACAATCCGCCAGGGAGGGTGAAGTTACGCGCGAACGATGTCAACTCGGAGACAGGGTCATCGAGGCCATAGGCTCGAGTGGTGTGAGAGAAGGATGAGGGCTGGGTGGAACGGTACATACAGACGCAAAACTGGGGAGGGGGGTAAGAGGAGGGGCTGACCGGGACGCGAAAACAAGCATCCTTCGGGTCGTCATGTATTGGTATACCCAAAAGAGCGAGGGCGAAAGTCGAGAATATGGCCCGAGGGGATGAAAACACTAAGGCAGGTGGCTGGGCCAGCGAGATGCCCTCTTGCCCGTTAATCCTTCACCTTGAATCGAGGCAATTAATTCTCCTTGGAGCTAACTGCCTCGCATCCTCCTTGCTCTCAACACTGCGTGACCGGGGTAGATGCGATACACCATAGCGAGCCAGCCAGGCTCCCATCCTGTGAACAACTTCATCAGCCATGATGAGAACGCTTCAAGCTCATTAGCATTTCTTCCAGCCGTATTAATTCTGTCATCTGTGTAGGTTGTAGAAATAGCAATGTCTCATTACCCTAACGTGTGGTCGTCACGAATACAACCCTCCTGATACTGGCCGAATAATCATACACTGATCAAACATGTCCCTCTTAATCGTCCTTCACCCACAACGTCAACTACCGGCATCGCCATCATCCATCGACGTTACCATCCCAAGATCCCATACAGAGGTTTTCTAGTCTCTCTTCACCTCCTGGCTGCTGCCCGTGCCATTGGTGCTGTTGTTCACGGCAAGTTGTTGGAAGAGGAAGGTGAGGGGGTACCCAATGAATGCACCAACCACGCACAGGGCTGTGGCGAACAGGGTCCAGACATGCCAGGCCCAGTAGCCAAAGAAGGGAACGAGGAACTTGAGCCACTCGCCGACCTGGTAGTGGTCCTCCTGGCTTACGATAAACTGGCGCTGGCGGTTGCCGACCGTGTTGGAGTCGCCGTAGCCGCGGGGTAGCAGGTTGCCATTGGCGTCAACGGTGCGGGTCTCAAGGCGGAGAACGACGACGAAGTCGACTGGCGCCTTGTAGAAGGGCACAAACCAAAGGCGGAAATTCTGGCGCATCTTTACGTAGAGGAGGTTGGTCTTTTGGTCTTGGACTGTGGGATGGTCAGTATTGTTGGTGCAAGGGGCTTCAACTCCTCGTGAGATGAACATTGACACTGCCTACGTACCACAAGACTCGATTTCCATGTCAATATTGGGGCTCAAAATGCGGTACCAGCGGTAGACCATGAGGATCAACCAGCGCGAGTTGACAGTGAAGAGGAAGGGAATGTGGGTGTTGCCGAAGGATGGAACGTGACAGAAGGGGTGGGTGAAGGCGGCATCCTCGGCGAAGTTGGATTGGAGAGCATTCAGCTGCTTCTCCGGAGAGCCCTGGACCAAGTCCCGGATGACGGCTTTGATCTCCTTCACTGTCGTGGATATGTTAGTCAGAAAGCACGGGAGAGAAGCTGAGTGACTGCGATTTGCACTCGGCGATGGGTCAGAGCCACGCCCATGGGGTTCTGACCTAGATTGCAGTCGCCTATCTTGGCTAAATGGATCTGCAACCGAGGCCACCCGCAGGCGGTGCGTAGGAGTTGCTCCGTTCAGGAACAGACAACATGCATACCTGGATGATCCATCTTGCGCCGGGCCAGCTAGGAATCTGTCGTGTCGTAAACAGTGAAGTGTGATCAATGATGTCAAACTGCCAACAAGCGCTTATGCTCGTTGAGATTAACCAAGTCAAAGAAAAGAGCCCGGCGAAGTGTCCGCAGTGGTGTCTATGGATTTGGCGTAGCAGCACTGAGCAAAGGGCGATTTTTGGTTGGAAGATGAATAGTTGGAGAGGAAAGGGGAGGAAAGCCGAATGTTAAAAGGAGAAGGTCCTGACTGGCTGACAGCTCTGATGAAATTCGCGGGGGTGAGGAGCTATGGCGTCTCACAAACAACAGCTTCCGAGGCTACTGCAGTGCCAAAGGTCAGAGAAGGAAGGAATTGGGGAAAGCGCCTCTAAGCATTGCGGATGGGGTGGGTATGTGCCTGTGAGGAAGAACCTTGAGCCCTTGACCTGATTCCCTTGCGAAGAAAGCCGTGAGTTGCCCTTCTCTAGGTCGAAGCTCGCAAGTGATGTCATTCTGAAACTATTTTGGAGCCTGACGTGCATGCATTTGTCCCCTCTAAAACACCGTCTGGGGAAAGCATGTGAAATGTGACTCCTGTCCTGTTATTGGCCAATTCCATGGAGCCACCTGCTAATTAGTCACTGTTTAGTTTGGGTTAAACCTGACAGGAAAAGCTCTTCTGGCCCATTATTAAGGTCGTCGATAGGTTGCATTCCTCGCGCCTGCTGGGCGGCCTGTGTTTCATCGTGGGAATAAGTAGACGACAAACGCGCGCAGCTTGGTGCTAACAGGCCACCGCTCCTAATCTTACCACAAGAGTCTCCCGAGTATCCAAGCATGAATCAGACAAAAGTAGGAAACCTGACTTGCGTATGTTCATCCTCGCTGCTCAGGCACATGGACTCTCACAGCTTCACTGGACACATGATCACTGCCTTCTCCAGTCTTCTTTCTGGTGCAGGAGGCATCAGCAAAGCCGGCCAAGCGGCAACCCCTTCGTGGTGAACACCAGCTACCGAGGCTGCACGCCAGGAGGTGTCGGGGCCACTAAGTAAATCAACCATGATCATGGGATTTCTGGATCAGCCGTATTCGGGAAACTCCCAATACCAGCATTCCGGGGTAACGGAATGTCGAGCTTCGTAATGAAACCGAACACGCCCCCGGCCATCCCTCTCATCAATTACAGGAACAGTATGGGGAACGACCCTCCAATCTTCCATCTAATCTCTCCATCTCTCATCTCTCTTTGACGTCCAACCACCATGCCTCCTCAGATCCAACCTTCGTACAGAGCTTGCTTGTCGCTTTCCCCAAGAAATCGCACTTGCGACTGTTCACTGGGTCGCACACACGTTTTCCATGAGCTTGGTACATTACGAAACGGACTCGGCAGTAAAGCGGTCTCTTGAAAAAGAAACAAATAAAAAGAAATAAGAAGATCCGATTCAGGTATACTTCGCGCCAACTTCAGTAATCCCGACTCCGCCGCCGGCTCTCGCCACGGTGACTGTGCCTATGCGAACTGCTGTGCCGTCGCCGCCGCCTCCTCTCCGGCGTGTGCTCCTCGATGACAACTACCTCGTCTTCCTCATCATCAGTCATCACCCTTGGGGGTGGCGGCCGGCTGGCTCTGCGCTCGTGCATCATTGGCGGCGCAGCGTCAACGATGACTGGGCCCGGCGGCCTGCTGATGCTTTCTCTCTCCCTTACCCTCACTTCCTCCGTCGCAACCACTCTCGCGCGGGGGCTGCGGTGTTTGTGGTGGCGATGCCGGCTCTTGGAGCGGCGCACAGAGACGACGGAGGCTGTACCCGTGTACACCGACGAGGATGTGTTGTCGACCGGCCGGCCGAAATTAAGGCACGTGTAAACCATCCACAGAATGAGCAGGAAGCCGGCGACGGCGCCGAGGGTGATGCCGACTATCGCGCCGGAGCTGAGATTAGAGTAACCGCCGTAGGTGGCCGGGACCACGACCACGCCGTCGGCGGTTTGACGATGGATGACGGGCATCCTGTGCCTAGTCGTGCTGCGCTTCAGGAATGACGTAGGCAGGCTGCACAATGGTGTGGAGGCGCGTCGCAAAGCAAGGACTTGGAGAGCAAGCGCGATAACGGTTTCGAAGGCCGAAGGGTAAGACTGTCGCGCACCGACCGTTGCAAAGGTCGTTATACAGCGCGGGCAGGCGGTTGTCGGTCGTGATGCATGCGTAGACGTTGGATGAAAGCACGGGCTGGCGGGCGCGGTCGTGCCACGCGGTGCGCCTCGGTATTCCTGGTTAGATCCTGTTGGCGGCGACGTTGCAGTATTGCAAAGCCTGAGACAGAAACCGGGGAGCTTGGCGGAGGCGTCGAGATGTTGATGCCGCTGAGGTCAATCAATCCCATAGATGATGGCGCGATTGCTTGGAACAGGAACCAGCGCAAAACGCGTGCTGGCAGGGTTAACGAGCGATGCGACGACTAGGGCCCAACATGGGACGAAGTCAAGGGTCAAATGTTCGGCTGCGCGAGAGGCGGCAGAAGAGAAGGATGGAAGGAAATGGATGGATGGCAATGGGGGAGGACGGGATGTGTAAGACTACCTACCTAATTACCTTGCCTAGGAAGGCGGGATGGTGACTTGTAACTGGAGCGCTGCGCCATTGGTTGCATCGTATGCCTGTACCAAAAACTCATACTCAGATTTGCACTCGTCCCTGATACTCACCCGTCATCGCGACAGGCACAACGGGGCGGGCCCTAGGATACCCCTCCGGTTGGTCCACTGCAACCCGGGCCGATGCAAGGGGGGTCGCCGTCGCTGCGCGGCAACCAGCCAATCTTCCCCCCACTTGCCTTGTCTTCGGCAATCTCAGTGGGAGGAACTGTACGGCAGCCTGCAAGGCGAACTCCGCCAAAACCCAATTTTTACTAGGCTGACTGCCCCTGTGGGATTATTGTGGGTAAGGCTTAGCAAAGTAATTTTAACCCCACAAGTAATATATAGCAATCTATTAAATGGTATATAATACTATATAACTATCTCTACTAATATATATACCTCTAATCACATAGAAGCTATTAGTCTATTAGCCCTGTTTTTTTTCTTAACTATACTAATTTCTTTTATTAATCTTTTTCTCTTTTTTTTTCTCTCCCTTCTATCTATATAAATAATACTATATATACCCCCTATACCCTTATATAATATAAAATACTACTACTTTAAATCTTATAATATAGATTCTTATAATACTATATATTATTATATACTATTTACTACTTTATTTTAATTAAAATAAAGCTTATAAATAAGTAGTTTTTTTTCTAATAAGAATTAACCTAGATTTAACCCTTTTTCTATTTAAGTTAATAGAAAAAGTATACTTATTTTTAAACTAATTCTTACTTAAAGAAATAGTAATTATAATAATTTTTATATATACTTATTATAATATCTATATTACTATATAATATAGTATATAATATACTAATAATCTTTTATAAATTATTACTTAGTATATTCTTATACAGCTATAAATAATAGTAATTACTTTTCTAAAGAGTATTATAGGTATTAACTTATCTAACTCTCTTGGTATATAACTAAATACCTACTTATAAGATCTAACCTCTATAGATATAACTATATATCTTTTTATTAATATATATACTCTTATATAAGCTTATTACTATAGTTTATAAACTTTAATATATCTATATAAAGTTAAAGTACAATATTATTAAAATATTTATTTATAATTATAATATAAATAATATTAAAGTAAGTTATATATTTTTATTTTACTCTCTATAACCTTATACTAACTTATAAGCTTCTATATATAATTAAACTTTACTAAAACGTTTCTTAATATAGCTATATAGTCTTAGATATAAATACTATATACCTATAAGTTACTAATTTAATCTAGACCTATGTATATAGTACTAAGAATACTAATATAGATATATATAATAAGTATTATAGTAGTACGAGTTTATTTATAAAGTATATTTGTTATAATACTAGCTTATTATTAGGATCTATTAGAGTTACCTACTAACTCTAATCTCACTAGTCACGTGAGACCAGTCCAAGCTTGTCCGCAAGCCTACCTACAGGAGCCCCTTTTACCACTAATTTAACCTAGTAGCTCTCTTAATAGTTACACTTCTTTATATATAATTAACCCTTTTTAAGACCTCTTATTTATTACTAGAAATCTAATACCTTACTTATTAATACTAATTAGTAGTTAAATATAGTAATTACTTATTAAAAGATACTATAGATTAGTAAGGTTTTTTAAGAAGAGATAGAACTACTTTAAACTCTATAGTAGTAATAAGATAGTTCTATACTTTCTTCTATATAGATAACTAGCTTAGAATACTATTATAGTAGACTTATACTACCTTTATAAAAGGTACTATAAGTATATAAGCTTAATTTATATAAGTAAACTTTATTATATTATAAAAAGCTATAACCTATAAGATAATAATTTGTTACTAAAAAATTATTAGACTATAAAACTATAAAGTTCTATACTTTATATACTAAAAATAACTAGTAATAACCTATTATTAACTAACTTAATATAACTGTTAGTAAGTAAGGCGAAAGGGGTCTGGTGATAACCAGCGGGCGACAAATAAGGGGTCTCAAAAAGGGTCAATTATGCGTGAAGAAGTGTAACTATCAAGAGGGCCGCTAGGTTGAGCTGGCGGTGAAAGTGGCTGCCGCGGGTGGGCCCGCGGACGAGCTCAGACTGGTCTCACGTGACTGGTGGGATCGGAGTTAGCAGGTAACTCCGATGGATCCTGACGATGGGCTGGCATCGCAACACTGGCAACTCTTTATTGTGGCTAAATAGTCGCCAGCTAGCCCTTGGTCTAAAAGCTCAAAAACGCAATAAAAATCTAAATCGCAAAGTATTTAACTTCTTACTGCTAATGTAATATCTATATGTCACGTGCGCGAAACCTATCTATTCATCTGTATCTTCATCTGCCTAGTACTGACGAGCTCCTCTAGTGCCTTGTTTAGTGACGACTTTGTGAAGCTGTTAGCTGGGTTATCTGTGCCATGGATCCATCGTACCTTGTGAATCTTATGGCGTTTATATAACTGTTGAAGAGCCATGATATCTATTATGAGTTGCTTTTCCTTTGTGGTGCTGAGTTTTACTAAACACTTGTATAGTGAGTATGAATTGGTGTATATGGTTGTGGGGATCTGAGGAACCTTGAGGCGGTTAGAGACCATTACTAGTGTGGTTCTGATTGCGTGGGCTACGTCAGCTCTGGTAACCATTGCATATATCTTGGAGGTGAGTATGCTGTGGGTAACTCTTTTGTACTTTGTGGAGCTGAAATAGATGATGTTACCTGTGAGGTTGAAAGTGGTATCTCTGCTAGTAGATGGGTACTCTTTATTGTTGCTAGACTTGTTAGCAAGTGCAATGATAAAGCTAAGTTATAATATTAAATTGCTGTTGTTTGTGAAAGAACTATTAATAAATATAAAGAGTTTAGTGCTGGTAAGATCTAGTAGTTAAAATTGCAGCCTGCGGTTAAGGTTATCTATCTACTACTTGACCTGCTGGTTGAGGTTCTTGATTTTAGCTGGGCTAGGTGACTAGTACTAGGCAGTGATTAAATAGTTAAAGGCTGCTTTTGGTTGGTAAATAGAGGCGATGTACGTGCCTTAGGTGCGCTGCTTGATGTACTGCTGCTTCGCGTCGGGCGCGCTGGGGTCAACTAATCGTAGCTTCTTGCCTTGGTCCTTTTGGTGAAGGGTTATCTTGCTATCGTTGCCAAGGGTTAACACGCTGCTGTTGAAAGTGATGGGCTTGTTAACTTTGAGAAGTTACTTAGGTTTAGCTGTAAAAGTAGCTTCTTTCAGCACGCGGTTTTCATAGTTAGAGAATGATTTATCTGTAAGGCTAATAGTATTGTCTGTTTATATACCTATTATTACAAAGTTATTGTTTTTAAGTGCTGAAATAAGCAGGCAAGGGTTAAAAGTAGATAAATCTATCTAGAGGCTCTTTCTGTAGTAGTTGTTATACATAGCTTACCAATGAGTGCCTGCCTCTAGTATGCTATAGAGTGGCCGTTTGACCTCTATAATTGTATCTGTTGTGTAGAGATAGTGAATTTTGAGGGGAAGTTGGGTGAGGATAGTGCGTGCTAATTCAGTTGCTAACTGGGTATATGCTTGCGTTATATTATGTAACTAGAGGATATAACTCTGTTATAAAAGTGATAGTATAATAGAGAGTATTACTTACTAAGCTATTTATTAGATAGTTAGTAACTAGGTTAAAATTATAGCTTTACTATTATCTATATAACCTTAGATAACTAGTTGCGATTTCTTATAGGGCTGCTTGTTTTTACCCTTGACCTTGTACACTAATTATAACTTAAAAATCTATATCCCACCGTACTTTTGCTTATTATATTTAATAATAAAAAACACGCTACAGTCTATAAGTCCTTAGATTTCACTAGTATCTAACTATTTAAATAGCTTACTGGGCACAGTTATTATACCCTTCTTACATAGCTTAATTACTAGTACATAGTTAGTATCCTCTTTTGCAGTAAAAACATAGTTAATCATAGGGACTATAGGTATAACTTCTACAGTAAAAATTCAAGCTAGATTCTTTCTTAGTTGGCCTGGGCCTCTTCTTGCTGGTAGCGGCTGCGCGGCGACCATAATAGAGTTGTATTTAATTAGAGTATTTGTGGGTGCCTTTGCTGCGGTGGTTGCTAGCGGTCTGGGTTGTATGTGGTTAACAGGGTCCTCTGCCTTAGATGGGTTGTGTTATGGCTTGATAGCAGTGATGGGGAATTGGCGTGGTCCATGCGGGGTCTTAATAGTGCTACTGGTGCTGTTGTTGGTAATTAATTGGTAGGGTTCTCTTTAACCTTTGCCTTAGTAATATACTCTAATGAGTGATTGTAGAGGGAGGGCTGCGCTTGTTGTAGTGTCAGGTCTGTTGCATGTTATAAGTACCTCATTAACCTGCCTTTTCACGTAGATATTATAAATCTCCTCTATTGCCTTTTATATAGCTTCTGTATACTATAGAGTTAAGGGTAATAGAGCTAAGTTATTATTAATATAAGGGTATATACTAAAGACTAATAGTATGGGGATAAGGCTATTAGGGCCTGTAGTATTATTAATTACTTTTATAGTAAGTTATAGGGTAACTTTAGGTTTAGCCTCTGACTCTGCATAGACTATTTTATATGCTTAGTGTAGTGTTATGTGGTACTATTTAACCTTACTAATACTATAATAGGCCTTAATAGGGACCTCTTTTATCTTAATAGATAGTGCGCGGGCGGCGTGCTTAAATTTAGCTGCGTGAAAATTTAGCCTAGTATTTGTAATAATTTAGTCTAGAGGGCTAAGATATATATTAATCTAGTATATATATAGTACTTCTTATATATACTCTGTGGTGATGGAGTATAAAAATCGCACTATGTTAAAGGAGGTTATACTATTAATAATGTGGAGTACTAGTTTGTTACTATCTAAGTATATTATATTAACAAAGACCTTGTAGTTAAAGTTATAGTTATTATAGAGGGTGAACTTAAACCTTCTAGGAGCCTTTGAATTTAGCTAGTAATACTAGTAAAATTTGTTAATCTTTTTGATGTTTAAGATTGCTGTTATGTGGCTAGCTTGCTGGAGCACTTTGTGTAGTTAATAGACTGAGGGGTAACTGAATTAGCGATGTATTTACTATAGCTCTGTATTAGTAAGATAGTGTTGTACTATGCTGTGCTCTAGCTGCTCTAAAAGTATCTATGGGTAGCCTTATTTATATACCACTAGTACTATAGTTGTGCTCTTAATAAGTATGTTGGTAAGGTTGTTAAATTGTATGTTATTGGAGTCTATATCTTTGAGGTATAAAAGAAATAGGGTGCTAGAGGTTATTACGTGGAAAGTGAGCTTGCTGATGGGGGTAGGTATAGTAATAGCTCTAAGAGAGTTAAATAAATCGCTGCTGCTGAATTTAATACTTACTTTACTAGCGCAGCTTATATCTAGCAGTAATTCTATACTAAGGTGTTTGTAAAGGGCTGTATATTATTAGTAGCCTGCAGTTGATACTTAGGCTGCCCTGGTATCTAGCATGATGCCCTGAAAGGTTATAGCGGAGTATTAGTTATTAAGTATAAAGACTTTGCCTAACCCTTGCTCTTAGCTAGGGTCTTGTGTAAAAGGGTCTTCTTTTATTAAAGCGTATAAAGTAGCCTAGTTGTATAGTTATATGTGGACCTTCTAGCTATTAATACTTTCTTTACTAAAAAATACTATAGATATAAAGAAAGTTATATTCTTAAAGAGCTCTTTACTATCATCTAGTATATACTTATTATTAGTTATATTACTAAGAGAGTTAAGCTCTTTACTCTTGTAATTAAGAAGGTATTATTTAAATCTTTTAGTAAAGTAGCTCCTTTAGAGCTGCTTGTAAGAGGTGTCTCTTTCTTCTTTTAAGTGTATTATTAACTAACATCCTTCCTTATTATAAACAAAGCACTTTTTTATTTGAACTACGCTACTTTGTGGGTGGTTGCTTTAGGGCCTTGGACTGTACCCTTATTGTAGTAGGTGACTGCTATGTTAGCTGTTGTAGTGGCGGTTGGTAAAGTGCTGCTGGTCTGGCTTGAGCGGTCCTTTTATAAGGTACTGCACCTTTTGCTTGCGTATGGCTGCTGCGTTGCTCATGCTGTTTCTTAACTATGTACAAAGTGTGTTATAAGTTGTGGGTGGATTAAGCAGGGCAGCTGCGCACTTGGGTATGCCCTGGTAATAAGTAAGTAAAGTGTTGCGATAGTTGCTATTAGTAGGCATGCCTTGCTGTGTTATAGCTCTGACTAGCTTTGTGACTTTCTTGATGAGTAAGTCTAGTACTTTAACTCTTGTTTTGCTAGGTAATTTATAAGTAACTTACTTATAACTAAGTCTTTATAACTCTACGTTGCGCGCGCGGTAGACTTTATCTCCTTTAAACTATGATTTAATATTTACTATAAGTGTGTTAAAACTGATAGTATGGTTATAGAGATTGTTGGTATAATACTCCTGCGCGCTGCCTATAAGTATAAATAAGATAGTGGACCTGTAGTAGTTGCTAGAGATACTAACTCTTGCGCAGAGGTTATAAAAAATTAGAAGCTTTAAGTTAAGGGTCTTGTAGTTACTGCTACTGTATTTTAATATTAAATTATCTAAATATAGCTTAATAAGGTTAGTTAATTGATAAGTGGTTGGCCTGTTAGTTGGGGGAGTAGTTATGCTTGGTGACTGCCTCTTGACTATGGTAGTAGTTATAAGCGAACTTAGTATAAGAGAGGTTTTGTTGGTTTACCTTTTAAATAGGGGAGGTTTGAATAAGGGGTTACTATATAAGGTGTGTTGTTAATAATCTAACTTATTGTGTGACTTATGCGAAAAGTCTGTACTTTTGTAGCTGTTGTGTACCTTGTTAATTAATAGTAAGAGAGTGGCTTATAGGATTTATTTAATATTTTATATAAAGTCTGGGTTATTGAGGTAGTTATAAAAGACCTTGTACTTAGCCTCTATTTTGTGTATTATCTTATTATCCTACCTTGGGAAGTGCTTATTATTAACTAGCTTCTTTAACCTTATACTAATAGTACTTTTGATAGGCTCTTTTATAACCTATATACTGTAGCTAATGATAAAGTTATAGAAGGTGGTTATAACTACTCTTAAAGTAGTATTAAAATCTGTATTAGACCAATCTTTAAATTTATTATAGACTTATTACTATAAGTCTCTACTATAGTAGCCTTGCTCTTTATACTTGGTTAAGTAGTATAGGATAATTATATCTAGTGATTTAATATAGTTAGAGAGTAGGCTGCTCTCTGAGATTTTATCTAAGTACTTAATACTCTAAATTAATAGGTTAATGAACTTGTGGTATCCCTTGGGTATGGGTTTGTGATACCTGTGCGCTGCGCTGGTTACGCGCTTGCTCGCGTGCTTGCTCACGTGCTCTTTAGTGGCCTTGGAGGCGTGCTCCGCGGCAGTTGCTTCTTCTTGTGTTATTGTAGTTGCCCTCTGTTGGCCTGATAACCTCTTGAACATAGGCGTTTCTTCTAGTAGACTGGAAGGCGTATATGTATGTTAGAGGGATTACTGCTAGTAGTATAGGTAATTGCTTGGTTGATAGGGTCTTGCTTGCTTTCTTTACTAATAACTTAGTGGTGGTATTGCCTATTGATATAGGCCTTCCTTCTTCGCACTGAACTTGCTGCTTGTTGAAAAGAGCCTTTTGCGCAGTCTTGTTGTAACTCTCATTGCTTGTTAAAAAGAGCCTTCTTCACGCGGGCTTCCTTGGCGTTGGTTACTTAAGGGTAATTAGAGGTATATTTTAAGTAAGAAAAAGAGTGTAAAAAGAAGAGTTAGAAAGAGAGAAGGAGTAAAAAAAAATTATAGAAGTTGGAGGAGGGGAAGGGGGGGTCTATTATACTCCTATAAGCCTGTTGGACTGTTAGGTCGTTTAACAGCCCAGTAGAGTCGCTTTTTAGGTAACTATAATAATAGTTATAAGTCTAAAGTTGAAGTAATAAAAAGGTAAAGTTAATGAGGTTGTATTAAGGTAGTTGATAGTGAGTTATTGATAGTTGTTTGGTATGTAAAGTATGGGACTTTGCAGTCTTATAATCTAATAATTTTTTAGTAAAAAATCAGTATCTTATGGGTTACAGCTTCTTGTAATGCAATAAAGTTAACTTATGTAAATCAAGCTTGTACACTTATGGTGCCCTTTTTGGGGGTGCTATAAGTCTGCTGTAATAGTATTCTAAGCTAGTTATCTATATAGGAGAAAGCATAGAACTGTCTTACTACTACTATAGGGTTTAGAGTAGTTCTACCTCTTCTTAACTAGCCTTGCTAATCTACAGTATTTATAATAGTGGTTTAACTACTAATCAGTATTAGTAAGCAAGGTAAAAGGGGTCTAGTAATAACTAGCAGGCGATGAATAAAGGGTCTTAAAAAAGGTTAATTATGCGTAAAGAAGTATAACTATTAAGAGGGCTGCTAGGTTAAGCTAGTAGTGAAAGTGGCTGCTGTGGGTGGGCCCGCGGACAAGCTCAGACCGGTCTCACGTGACCAGTGGGATTGGAGTTAGCAGGTAACTCCAATAGATCCTGACAATAAGCTAGCATCATAACAATAACCTTATTAACTTTACTTTTTTATTACTTTAACTTTAAACTTATAACTATTATTATAGTTACTTAAAAAGTAACTCTATTAAATTATTAAATAACCTAATAGTCTAATAGGCTTATAGAAATATAATAAAACTCTTTTCCCTTTTCTAACTTCTATAATTTTTTTTTACTTTTTCTCTCTTTCTAACCTTCTTTTTATATTCTTTTTCTTACTTAAAATATACCTCTAATTACCCTTAAGTAACTAATACTAAGAAAGCCTATATAAAAAAGACTCTTTTTAATAAGTAATAAGTACTACATAAGAAAGGCTTTTTTTAATAAGTAATAAGAGTTATAAGATTATATAAAAGGCTCTTTTTAACAAGTAACAAGTTTAGTATAAAGGAGGAAGGCCTATATTAATAGGTAATACTACTACTAAACCCTTAGTAAAGAAAGCAAGCAAGACCCTATTAACTAAGTAATTACCTATACTAATAGTAATAATCTCTCAAATATATATATATACCTTCTAGCCTACTAGAAGAAATATCTATATTTAAGAGGTTATTAGGCTAAGAGAGAGTAACTATAATAATATAAGAAGAAGTAACTACTATAGAGCATACCCCCAAGGCTACTAAAGAGACTATAAGTAAGTATATAAGTAAGTATATAGTTAGTATAGTATATAGATATTATAAATCTATACCTAATAGATACTATAAGTATATTAACCTATTAATTCAAAATATTAAGTACTTAAATTAAATCTTAGAGAGTAGCTTACTCTCTAACTATATTAAGTTATTAGATATAATTATCCTATATTATTTAATTACCTATAAGAAGCAAGGCTACCATAGTAAAGATTTATAGTAATAAGTCTATAATATATTTAAGAATTAGTCTAATATAGATTTTAATACTACTTTAAGGGTAGTTATAACTACCTTTTATAATTTTATTATTAGCTATAGTATATAGGTAGTAAAAAAACCTATTAAAAGTATTATTAGTACAAGGTTAAAGAAGCTAGTTAATAACAAGTACTTCTTAAAGTAAGATAATAAGATAATAAATAAAATAGAAGCTAAGTATAAAGTCTTTTATAACTACCTTAATAACTTAGACTTTATAAGAAATATTAAATAGATACTATGGGCTACTTCCCTACTATTAATTAACAAGGTATATAATAGCTATAAAAGTATAGATTTTTTATAGAAGTTATATAATAAGTTAGATTATTAATAATATACCTTATATAGTAACCTATTATTTAAACCTCTTTTATTTAAAAGATAAACTAATAAAGCCTCTCTTATACTAAGTTTACTTATAACTACTATAATAGTTAAGAGGTAGTTACTAAGTATAACTGCTTTTCTAACTAATAGGCTAACTACTTATTAATTAACTAATCTTATTAAGTTATATTTAGATAATTTAATATTAAAGTATAGTAGTAGTAACTATAAGACCCTTAACTTAAAGCTTCTGATTTTTTATAACCTCTATATAAGGGTTAGTATCTCTAGTAACTACTATAGGTCTACTATCTTATTTATACTTATAAGTAATATACAGAAGTATTATACTAGTAACCTCTATAACTATGCTATTAGTTTTAATATACTTATAGTAAATATTAAATTATAGTTTAGAGGGGATAAAGTTTACTATATATATAATATAGAGTTATAAAGGCTTAGCTATAAGTAAGTTACCTATAAATTACCTAGTAAAATAAGAGTTAAAGTACTAGACTTACTTATTAAGAAAGTTATAAAGCTAGTTAGAGCTATAATATAGTAAGGTATACCTACTAATAGTAACTATTATAATACTCTACTTACTTATTACTAGGGTATACCTAAGTACACAGCTACCCTACTTAATCTACCTATAACTTATAATATACTTTATATATAGTTAAGAAATAGCATAAGTAATGCAGTAGCCATACATAAGCAAAAGGTATAGTACCTTATAGAAGGACTACCTAAGCTAGACCAGCAGTACTTTACTAACCGCTACTACAACAGCTAACGTAGCAGTTACCTACTATAACAAGAGTATGGTCCAAGGCCCTAAAGTGACCGCCTATAAAGCAGCGCATTTCAAGTAAAAAAGTGCTTTATTTATAACAAGGAAGGATATTAGTTAATAACATACTTAAAAGAGGAAAGAGACACCTCTTGTAAGCAGCTCTAAAGGAGCTACTTTACTAAAAGATTTAAACAATACCTTCTTAACTATGAGGGTAAAGAGCCTGACTCTCTTAGTAATATAACTGATGATAAGTACATGCTAGATAATAGTAAAGAGCTCTTTGAGGATATGACTTTCTTTATATCTATAGTGTTTTTTAGTAAAGAAAGTATTAATAGCTAGAAGGTCTATATATAACTATATAACTAGGCTACTTTATACACTTTAATAAAAGAAGACTCTTTTATATAAGACCCTAGCTAAGAGCAAGGGTTAGATAAAGTCTTTATGCTTAATAACTAATACTCTACTACAACCTTTTAGGGCATCATACTAGATACTGGGGTAGCCTAAGTATCAACTGCAGGCTACTAACAATATATAGCCCTTTATAAGTACCTTAGTGCGGAATTGCTACTAGATATGAGCCGCGCTAGCGAAGCAAGTATTAAATTTAGCAGCAGCAATTTATTTAATTCTCTTAGAGCTGTTACTATACCTACCCCTATTAGTAAGCTTACTTTCTATATAATAACCTCTAGTACTCTATTTCTTTTATACCTTAAAGATATAGACTCTAATAGTATGCAATTTAATAACCTTGCTAACATACTTATTAAGGGTATAACTATAGTGCTAGTAGTATATAAATAAGGCTACCTATAGATACTTTTAGAGTAGCTAGAGCGTAGCATAGCATAACACTATCTTACTGATGCAGAGCTATAGTAAATATATTGCTGATTTGGTTACTGTTGCGATGCCAGCCCATCGTCAGGATCCATCGGAGTTACCCGCTAACTCCGATCCCACCGGTCACGTGAGACCGGTCCGAGCTCGTCCGCGGGCCCACCCGCGGCAGCCACTTTCACCGCCAGCTCAACCTGGCGGCCCTCTTGATAGTTACACTTCTTCACGCATAATTGACCCCTTTTTGAGACCCCTTATTCGTCACCCCTTTTGAGGCTGGTTATCACCAGACCCCTTTGACCTTGCTTACCAACAGTTACCCCTCAGTCTATTAACTACACAAAGTACTCTAGCAAGCTAGCTATACGATAGCAATCTTAAATATTAAAGAGATTAATAAATTTTACTAGTATTACTAGCTAAATTTAAAGGCTCTTAGAAGGTTTAAGTTTACTCTCTATAATAACTATGACTTTAACTATAAGGTCTTTATTAATGTGATGTACTTGGATGGTAATAAACTGGTACTCTATATTATTAATAGTGTAACCTCTTTTAACGCAGCGCGATTTTTGCGCTCTGTTACCGCGGAGCATATATGGGAAGCACTATATATATACTAGATTGATATATATCTTAGCCCTTTAGACTAGATTATTATAGATACTAGGCTAAATTTTTATGTAGCTGAATTCAAGCATGCTACCTATATACTATCTATTAAGGTAAAAGAGGTCCCTATTAAGGCTTATTATAGTATTAGTAAGGTTAAATAGTACTATATAATACTATACTAAGCATATAAGATAGTCTGTATAGAGTTAGAGGCTAAACCTAAAGTTACTCTATAACTTACTATAAAAGTAATTAATAATACTGCAGGCTC
The DNA here is from genome assembly GCA_016618095.1 of Colletotrichum echinochloae. NCBI lineage: Eukaryota > Fungi > Ascomycota > Sordariomycetes > Glomerellales > Glomerellaceae > Colletotrichum > Colletotrichum echinochloae. Next base: position 3,214,427 of record JADEZT010000001.1, on the reverse strand, counting down.
TAATAGCCTTATCTCTATACTATTAGTCTTTGGTATATACCCTTGTATTAATAATAACTTAGCCCTATTACTCTTAACCCTATAGTACGTAGAAGCTATATAAAAGGCAATAGAGAAGATTTACAATATCCACGCAAAAAGGCAGGTTAACAAGGCGCTTGTAACGCGTAATAGACCTAATACTATAACAAGCACAGCCCTCTCTCTATAATTACTTATTAGGGTATACTACTAAGATAAAGGTTAGAGAGAACCCTATTAATTAACTACTAATAATAGTACTAGTAGTACTATTAAGACCTTGTGGGGACTATGCTAATTCCCTATCACTGCTGTCAAGCTATGGTATAACCTATCTGAGGCAGAGGACCCCATTGACCACGCGCAACCTAAACCGCTAGTAACTACCGCAGCAGAGGCACCTGCAAATGCTCCAATTAAATATGACTCTATTGTGGTCGCTGCGCAGCCGCCACTGGTAAGAAGAGGCCTAGGCTGACTGAGGAAGAATCTAGCTTGAATTTTTGCTACAGAAGTTATGCCTGCAGTCCCTACGATTAACTGCGTTTTTACTATAAAAGAGGATACTAACTATACACTAGTAATTAAGCTATGCAAGAAGGGTATAATAACTATGCCTAGTAAGCTATTTGAATAGCTAGATACTAGCAAAATCTAAAGACTTATAAACCGCAGTGTGTTTTTTATTGTTAAATATAATAAGCAAAAGCATAGTAGGATATAGATTTTTAAGTTATAATTAGTATATAAGGTTAAGAGTAAAAATAAGTAGCCCTATAAGAAATTATAACTAGTTATCTAAGGTTATATAGATAATAGTAAAGCTCCAATTTTGACCTAGTTACTAACTATCTAACAAATAGCCTAGTAAGTAATACTCTCTATTATACTATTACTTTTATAATAGGGTTACATCCTCTAGTTATATAATATAATACAAGCATATACCTAGTTAGTAACTAAATTAGTATATATTATCCTTACCTAACTTCCCCTTAAAATTCGCTATCTCTATATAACAGATGTAATTATAGAAGTTAAATAACTACTCTATAGCATACTAGAGGTAGGCACTTATTGGTAGGCTATATATAATAACTACTATAGAAAGAGCCTCTAGATAGATTTGTCTACTTTTAACCCTTACCTGCTTATTTCAGCGCCTGAAAATAACAACTTTACAATAATAGGTATATAAACAGACGATACTATTAGCCTTATAGATAAATTATTCTCTGACTGTGAAAACTGCGTGCTAAAAGAAGTTGCTTTTACAGCCAAACTTAAGTAACTTCTTAAAGTTAATAAGCCTATTACTTTTAATAGCAGTATATTAACCCTTAGCAACAATGGTGAGATAACCCTTTGCTAAAAGGACCAAGGTAAGAAGCTACAATTAGTTAACCCTAGCGCGCCTAATATAAAGCAGTAGTATATTAAGTAGTATACCTAAGGCATATACATCGCCTCTATTTACTAACTAGAAGCAGCCTTTAACTATTTAATTACTGCCTAGTACTAGTTACCTAGCCTAGCTAAAATCAAGGACCTTAACTAGTAGGCTAAGTAGTAGATAGATAACCTTAACTATAGGCTGCGATTTTAACCACTAGATCTTACTAGTACTAAACTCTTTGTATTTGTTAATAGCTCTTTTACAAACAACAGCAATTTAACGTTATAACTTAGCTTTATTGTTATACTTACTAATAAGTTTAGTAATAACAAAGAGCGCTTATCTACTAGTAGAGATACTACTTTTAACCTCATAGGTAACATTATCTATTTTAGCTCTATAAAGTATAAAAGAGTTACTTATAGCATACTTACCTCTAAGATATATACAATAGTTACTAGAGCTAATGTAGCTTATGCAATTAGGACCATACTAGCAATAGTCTCTAACTACCTTAAGGTTCCTTAGATCCCCATAACCATATATACTGATTCATACTCGCTATACGAGTGTTTAATGAAACTTAGCACCATAAAGGAAAAGTGACTTATAATAGATATTATAGCTCTTCAACAGTCATATAAACGCTGCGAGATTTATAAGGTATAATAGATCCACAGCACAGATAACCTAGCCAACAGCTTTACAAAGTCATTACTAAACAAGGCACTAGAGGAGCTTATCAGCACTAGGTAGATAAAGATATAGATAAATAGATAGGTTTCACACATGTAACATATAGATATTACATTAGTAGTAAGAAGTTAAATACTTTGTGATTTAGATTTTTATTGCATTTTTAAGCTTTTTAGACTAAGGGCTAGCTAGCAACTATTTAGCCACAATAAAGAGTTACCAGTATTGCAATACCAGCCTATTGTTAGGATCTATCAGAGTTACCTACTAACTCTGATCCCACCGGTCACGTGAGACTAGTCTGAGCTCGTCCGCGGGCCCACCCGCAGCAGCTACTTTCACCGCTAGCTTAACCTAGTAGCCCTCTTGATAGTTACACTTCTTCACGCATAATTAACCCTTTTTGAGACCCCTTATTTATTGCCTACTAGTTATTACCAGACCTCTTTTACCTTACTTACTAATACTAACTTATATATAAGGTACTTATTTTATTTATATAAAATAGTAAATTCCTATATAAATATTATTTTCTATTTTTAAATATTCTTTTATATTATTATAATACTATATCCTTTTATTAACCTCTTACCTTTTTAATAATCTATTCTTTAGAAGCTTAAAGAAGGGTAGATATATAATATAATTCTTATATATCTATTTAAAACCTATTAAGTCTAAAATTTAAAGCAAACTTTTAAATAATAGCTTATAAAATAGAACCTTAAGTAAGAAATATATACTATATTTTTAGAAGAATTACTTACCTATATTAAAGACCTCTTCTTCTAAATTAGTCTTAATAATCTAAGTATACTTTAAATACTTTACTCTAAAGGATTTATAATTTCTACTTATAGCCTTAAGGTAATTTAAAAGTATAAATAGCTTTAGCAATAACAAATACTAGATTAAATTATATAAGTATAATAGTAACTTAAGAACTTTTCCTTTAGTTTATCTAATACTATATATTAAATTAAAGAGTATAGTTATAAATACTTATATATATAGATTTACTAATAAGGTTATATTATTAGCTAAGACCCTTGATTATCATTATATTATTAATCCTTTTTAGTCTAAGTTAGTAACTGTTAGATATTAAGGTTTAAATACCTTATATCTATATAAAAAGATAGTATATATAATAATAAAGTAAATTATATAACACAGTATTAATAGTACTGTATATACTGTATATACTAGATAACTATATATTTACTTAGAAAACGCCTATATATTATAAATACATAGGATATCTATATACAAAGAATAGTTCCTTTAAGCAAGAACTATCTATCAAAGGAGAAATCTAAGAAATAAGAATACAGTTATAAACTATATAACCAAGATATTTTAGAAAACAACGTATAAAAATATAGTTATAAACTATATTACCGAGATGTTTTAGAAAACAACCTATAAGAATATAGTTATAAAGTATATAACTGAGATGTTTTAGAAAACAACCTATAAGAATATAGTTATAAACTATATAACCGAGGTGTTTTAGATAACAACCTAGAATATCTAAGAAATTCTTAGAATATACAGAAAATAAGTATAAATAAACTCCTTATATCCCTTATATCTAGCTAGATAGTAAGGTGAACAGAAAGCTCTTCTATTATATTAAAAACAATATATATCTTATTTATCTCTTATCTTTTATCTCTAACCTTATTACCCCTCATAGCCTCTAACAGTAACTACCTTAATAAGATATAATACTATTATAAAGGTTAGATAATTCCTAAGCTAAATTATATTTAGTCTCTTAATATATATAATAAGCTTCTACTATTTAGGTTTAAGGTTTATACTATAATTAATACTTATTTATAGTTTATTATATAGTTTTATATTAGCTTTCTAGCTTATATATCTTATAATATTCTGATATAATACCTTACTATAATCTAATAATATAGATATATATCTTTATAGATATATATCTTTATAGATTTAATCTAATTATAGTAAAGAGACTATCCTTACTACTAGTATCTATTACTACCTTATATAATAATGTTTAATACTAGTTACTTTCTATAACTATTAGATATTTAAAAAGAGTATTTATAATATTAAAATTAAGAGCTAGTAAAACTATCTTTATTAGAGATAATTAGTATATTAGAGAGTAAATATAGGTATTCTAATTATTATATACTTTTATACTAATTTATATAGAAATATTTCTAATAGCTTAAGTTATAGAACCTCTTTTTACCTTATAATTTAGCTAATTAGGTTATACTTCTATTTATTTCTATATTATATATTTATAGTAACTTTATAATATTTATTTAAGTTTAAAACTCTTATTAAATTTATTATTAAAAAGGCTACCCCTATATTATTTTTAGTAAACTATGGTACCTCTATTATTAACTAGAGGTTTAAACTATAGAAGACTTTATATAATTAGTTAATTAAGAGTAAGTTTAGAAACTACTTAATCTTATATAAGGCAATACTAATCTTAATAATTTCTTTTTATAAGATACTATTTAAGTCTATATATTAATTATTAAGTTTTATTAGGTAGTACTTTTACCTAAAATAAAGGTTTAAAATACTATATATCTATCTCTTAATATATACTAGTACCTTTAGACTTAATTAAAGTAATATATTAAGAAGAAAAAATAACTAGAGGTTTTACTTTTAAATAAACTATAAGAAAGAATTATATAGGTAAAAGAATAACTAGTAATATATAATATTAGTTTAGATAATATAAATACTTTTATTATAAAAAGTAAAGAAGAAGATAGTAATAAGTAAATACTGTATATATTTATTTACTTCCAAGAATTAATATTTAAGTATATATACTTATATTCCCTTTATTATATTTCTTCTACTTTATATAGAATTTTATTTTTAATCTTACCCTCTTAGTCCTTTACTTTCTCTTATTTATACTTAAGCTTCTCTTTTACTTTAGCTATAAGCTTTAGTATAGTCCTAGTTAATAACCTTATTTTTAATTTACTTATAATTATTATTATTATTTAAGAGGTATTATTTTCTTTATTTAGTTAATTAAATATAATTAGCTTTATATAGAACTTTACTTTTTTAAGATACTTAAGGTTTAATAGTTAGTAGATTAATTTAAACTTATATAATAATACTTAGATAATATGTATCCTTTTTATAAGAGATTAAAGCCTTAAAGAGAAATTATTAAAGTATACTAGCTTAATAGGTAGTATTATAATACTCTAAGATATTATATAAGTTCTTAGTATTAATTACTAAAGCTTTTTACTCTTTACTTAAAAATTATAATTAGGTAGTAAAGTTTAAGATAATTGTTCTTATTATATTACTATATAATCGAAAGATTATAAATAAATTAAACTATATCTTATTAATAAACTTCTTAATAACTTAAATATTAGTATATATTAAAACTTAAATACCATATATATCTATTTTAAAATATATAGTATTATAAAGAGTAATAGTTAACTTAATTAATAGAAAGAGTTTATTAACTTTCTTTATTTATTAAATACTTTATTCTTATTCTTATAATCCTATAAGAAGTAAATTAATAAGGTTTAAAGCTAATAAGCTTTATATAATAAGAGCTAATAATAGTATAAAGGTTACTAGATTTAGATACTTTAAAATAAGTATTTCTAGTAAAGAGGTAAGGTTAATTAGATTTATAAAAGTATTATTAAAGGGTATAATAGATTATAAGTTAGTACCATAATATCTATAAGCCTTTTAATTACTAGTAGATTTAAGAATATAATAGTTTCTCTTTAATAATAGGTAAAAAGGGGTTATAACCCCTATTATAAAAAGATAAAGAGATAACTAGTAATATAAGAAAAAAAATTAAAATAATTATTATTATTAATATATTATTTTACATATATATATATATACCTATTTAAACTAAGGTTATAGTAATATATAATAGTAATTATATATGCTATTTAATAAATGTATTATTTAATATAAATAATATTGGTAGAGTGGGAGGGTGGATGGTATTGTGGGGTAGGGGCCTACCTAACAACAAAAAGTGGCGAAAAGGAAGTTTTGGCGGAGTTGGCCTTGCAGGCTGCCGTAGAACTGTTTCGTTTCGCTTCTTTGGAAAACATCGTTTCCCAACCCCCGCCACCGTACACGGGGGTTGTCGCATCAGTGATACGCGACAGCCAGGTAGACTACATTACCACCAACGCTCCAAGTGACGTTGGGGACGAGCTGCCAAACCTCTTCATTGCTACTGAATCCCATCATGTCCGCAGTATCCCATAAGAGCTCCTAGATATATACACAGAGAACCCTTTCCCAAAACATGCATAATCAGCAGGACAAATGTTCATGAAACCTTGGTTTGCAGCATTCCCCGCCCTTGTGTATAAGAACAGTAGAGTTCACCCGACCCCTAGACAGGCACCGTAAGAACGAAGAGCTCGCCAGTAGAATCGCTGGCCATGAACAGCCTGCCCTCTTTATCCCAAGCAAGTCCAACAGGTCTGAAGCAGCTCCCAGGACAGACAGCGCTCTCGCTATTCCACGCAATCTTGGTCTCGGCAGTCTTGCTGGTTGATGCAGCAGTGGGCTGTCCGTCGACGCCAAATTCGACCGTGCTTAGACGGTAGCCATCAGGGGGCTGTCGGTTCCTGCAAACAATGTCAGCCTTCGCACGACCACGACTGCGTATGGCTCCAGGACTTACCAGCTGCCGTGAAAGGAAATGTAGGCGGATTCTCCGTTGGGGTGGAACTTGATGTCCAGAGGCGCCATGTGGGCACCAAATGTGAGACGCGGTGCAATGGGAACCGTCTGGCAGTACTGGTCGGTGATGTTGCCTGATGGGCTTCCCTGGATCACTTGGCTCCCCACCTGGACGTCTGGCACGCCGGTAATGGTGCTGGTCTCCCATACCGCAAAGCAGTGAGGGTAGCCATAGTTGGCACCCTTCAAGGGGTTGCGCGCCGCCCTGTAGCTGCCGTGGTAGTTGAGCTCCTCACCAGGATTGTCGTTGTGGACATCCACGCCGCTACGTTCCATGTCATCCAAGGAGTTTTCCACAGACCACTAAGATAATGTCAGCTGGCAGTCATCTTCCGTTGTCCAGATCAAACACATACGATGCCGCCGTCCTTGGGATTCTCCCCAACACCGACACTGTTACGCAGCCCCCAGCCAAAGATTTCGCCAGAGGTGTAGGGTACGGGACCGTCTGTGAGCTTGGTCAAGTCAAAGGCACGGATTTGGCTGCGTCCAGACGAGGCCTCGGCAGTCGGAAGGTCGAGGTTCGGGGCAGATCCACGGGAAACGAGAAGCACATTCGGCTTGTCCTTGGGGATCAGCAGAGTGCGGGTTTGATGGTATCCGGTCTGTGCCATATCGTTGATGATAGAGCGGGCTTCTCCGACAGTGCCAGCAGCGGCGTCGTAGGGATAAGCCAACACATCCGTGGGGGTTGACGCGTAGATCATCTTGCCGTCGGAAGAGATGGCAATCCCGTGGGTAAGCTAGACAAGTGTCAGTGAACCGCTGCTAGACGGGCATCCAGATGATGAAACTGGTTGGTCACCTACGTTTCCATTGGGAATGAGTAGCTTCTGGGAAGCCACACAGACATTCACGCCGCCGTTGTCTGAGAGCTTGACATATCGAATACCAGTGCCACCTTGTTCGACGATGAGCAGGTTGCCTAGGCTATCGAACTCAAGGCTGCGAGGGTCGCTGAGCTGGTTCAGGATGAGTTTTGCCGAGTAACCAGGTGCGAGCTGGGGTTGCGAGACGGGCGTCAGTTCGGCGCATTGAGCTGCAACTGCTGGCAGCAGAGCTGCGCCCAGAGACGCAACGACTGCGACGAGGGACTTGACGGATGCCATGTTAAGATCTATACTGGGACAGTGGAATTGACGCCGAATATTGCGTACCCGTTTCCCGGTAACTACGTGGGACGCTGAGTTGGTCTGGAAGACAGTTGTCGAGCCCATGACCTTCAGAGATAGAATGTATATATATTAAGAGAGAGGGGAGAGGGAGGGACTGATGCCCAATTCCCATGCAAGCAAAAGCAGGTGTTACCAGAGAAACAAGGAAGGTGACGCTGCGTGCTTCTTGCCTTATCACATGGCGACCAAAAGGATGCGCTCAATATGGCTCGACAGGGCCGCCAAGTCCATCTTCTTCGTCCGCCCTTGCCTGCCACAATGGACATCAGATGCCGATATTAGCAAGTTTCTTGACGTTCCCCTGGCAGACCGAAAGCGGGGATGGTGGTTCATCGACCTTGGCCACCATTTCTCCTCCTCCTACACTCTGCAACACATCCCTGCTTCCCGCGGCTCGCAGCCAGGGGTCGCGGCAGAGCCCATATGAGGTATGACGACGGTTAGTACTATGCTGAGTCCCCTACGTTCAAGTCAAAATATCCAGCCACCTAATGACTAGGTTTCTTTTCCCGTGTAATGCAATCGACCGAAAGCCGTCCTCGACAGGTACGCAAGCTTGAGAAACAGGGCTATCTTGGTTGTATGTTTTTTTTCCTGCTGGGCCACTTCTGCATAGCCAAGCCCGATCACAACGTACGCGATGCAACGAACTGCCGGCGGACAACTTCCCATCACGGCAGCTCCTAAGACGGAACGGAACAGGGATACATAAAGGAAGGTGCATCCACTCTGAACCAACTCCAAGGCCTGCGCAACGGTCATTTCGGCCCATGGTCAATGACGAAAGAGGGGACAGGGCAACGAGTCGTCACTTCTTACACTACAGACCATCAAGAGCGAGACAAGGTCTCAAAGAGCCATCTTGATGAATCGTCGGTGGCGGTGACTTATGTGCAGCAAACTGATGTTGATCGCCTTGGCAAAAGTCTGCAGGGCAACTTGGGAATGGGAAAAGCAGTCGGACTTGAGTGATGGACTCGGGTCAGTGACGCGGCATGAAGATGCACGTTCCTGCACGATTGAAATTCCTCTCGTAAAAAAACAATAGCCGTTACATTAAGGTTGTCTCTCACGAATGGTACGGAGATCACTGGGACCAGTACGTGACCTTTGTGGGAGACAACCGATGCGTTAATCACTGGACGTGATGGTCACAGTGCGGGGGAGTCTCAGTTTGCCAATCTCTTCCGATGGCACGAGCCGGGGGAGCTCTGACAGGGCGTGAGAAGGTTGGTGTTCTTGGCAAATATGTCGACCATTCTGCCGATTGGATGGAGATATTGTTGCGCAACCGATTGAGCAATGATGAACGGTTCGAGATAGCGCGGGGAAGTCTTGATGCGAGCAGAAAGCACCCGGTTGCCTGCGCGTGCCAGCTTGCTTGGCAGCTTGGGGACGGACGGTTCTCTCCCGCGCCAGGCGAGCGGTTAAGCCAGCCCATCCTGGCACCCTGAGTCCGACTTGGGTTAGACTTTTATCGTCGGTCCTCTCCAGTCAGATGACAGATGGACATGGTAAATTCGCAGAGTGATAGAAAGCCGGTCCAATGCCTTTGGTTTCGCCCGACTGACTGCCTTCGTCTCCCGAGTTCGAGTGGATATCAGGTGCTTATAAAGCAAGGCAATCCGCCTCGGCGTACAAAATACAGTCCAGCCCCACCCCGACGGCCGAGCGGAGGTCAACGCTCAGCCCCGAGAAGTGGATGTTCGTCTCAACATCGTCCCCCAACACGCCAGATCTGCTCTCTGGAAAGACTCGCTCGAGCAGGATTGCTCTTCCAGCGACTCAACAAGTACCGGCCGCTTGACCCATTGTAGGATGTCCCGTCCCCTTTCCAATGCTGCAGACGACACCTCACCCCGACTGACCGACCCTCCGACCTCAGCCGAGCCGAGATCTGCATGTCAGTGTGAATCCCTTCCTGTGGCCGTGCGACAGGGTGGCACCAGAGTGATGTGTAACATGACATCGGCCGACAGAAGTGCAAAGGCAATGTCTTGTCTCACGTCCGACACCAGAATGCCCATCAGATCGGTATATATTCCAGCCTTGGGCATAGCTACGTAGAGCTAGACCAAACTGGACCCTCAGAACACGCCCGTGGCTGGACCACTGAAAAGCACCTGTGTAAAAGTCACCTGACGACGCGGGAACACCGCGTCACTCGGACTCGCGGGCGTTGCCGTGGCTTGCCCTAAATCTCACAAGGCGGTTGCAGCCCGCTCCCGTCTCATGCAATAAGCAATGTTCGCTGCCGACAGACCGGTTTTTGTGGGTGACTCACATACCTACCTAGAAGAACCAAATTGTCCCCAAAGTGGTCTCCGCAGGGGCAAGATGTTCAGACTGACCATTGTCCGCGGCGGATTGACTGCCCTGTACAAGTGACAAAAAGGTCCCCTCGCAAGTCCGCACGTTCCTTCTCAACCAAATCCGGCTTTTAGTAATCAATGAAGGGCGTAATGCGGCAGCCTGCATGGCATGGTGTACTATCTCAGCTCTCAGGCTCGGCTCTATAAAGTTACTGTTCATAGATCCCAAAGCTTCAGATTCGTGTCTCGACCTCTACACTCCATCCCATTGCACAAGCCATATTGCCCCACCACAAACACGTCCTCGTCATGGCCACTTCTGAAGAGCAACAACCACCCAAGCGGACCTACCGCGGCAACTGCCACTGCGCCGCCTTCGTCTACGAGGTCGAGACCCCCGAGATCAATATCCTGAGCGAGTGCAATTGCAGCATCTGTGTCAAGAAGGGGGCTCTCTGGATCACGCCGGCCCGCGAAAACTTTCGCGTCGTCAAGGGTGCCGAGAGCGAGCTTTCTAGCTACAAGTTCGGGCAGGGACAGATGATCCACAAGGTGACGCCTCCCGCAACACCCCCGAATGCTCACCTGTGAGGCTGACGTTCGTACTTGCAGTTTTGCGGAAACTGTGGTACCGCCCTCATAGTGGACTTCCCCAACGGGCCACCGTACATGAAGATGGCTCTAAATGTAAGACGACGGACGGACTTTGACGGAGGGCCTTTTCTGTTCCATGGCGAACCTGGGGATTCGGGCTGACGAGAGTGCAGGCGCGTGCAATCCAAGATCTTGACATTTTCGGACTAGACAAGAGACCGTAGGTCCTCGTTCGCCAACCCAGATCTTTCGGCCTGCTGATGTCTTGAGTAGTGTCAATGGCGCAAGTTGGGGATCCAAATACGAAGTCCCAGCCCACAAAGGCCCGAATCCGACAGCCGAGGTCGAGGGGGGCAAGCTCTACACCGGAGGCTGCCACTGCGGCGCGGTCACGGTGGCGGTCACGAGCAAGCCCATTGACGAGACTTACGAGGACACGATTATCGAGTGCAATTGCAGCATCTGCGTGAGAGTAAGTCACTTCCCTGATCGCGTCTATGCACACGCAAGTAGCGCTAAGCTTGATCGCAGAACGCGTACATCTGGTTGAAACCCAGAGCTGACCAGCTTGTGCTGTCGGGAGATGACAGCAATATCGGCCGCTATACCTTCTCCCACCACATCCTCGCAAAGACCTTTTGCAAGACCTGCGGCGTCCCAGTCACCAACCAGTACAACCCGCTGACGGAGGAGGAACGGAACGCGTTGACTGAGGACGCGCGTTTTTGGCACGACTGGTCCAAGGGCATGCATCCTGTGAATGCTCGGATAATGAATGGAGTGGATCTAAAGAGTCTCAAGATCCGTCACGTAGACGGCAAGAGTGACCTTCAGCCGGGCTATGTGAACCCATGAGCGGTTTCAAGAGATATTCCAATGAATGACGAGTAGCGTGCATGCCGTTGAGTCGGTTATTTAGCTTTTGGTTTTCGATTCGTATGAGTCCAGATAGGATTGCCATCATCGTCGAACCGTCCCCACAGAAAGAATGAGCAGCTGTCCTTTCCGGGCACATTGCCTCCGTGGCACATCCAGAAGTACTTGCCATGGTTCTCCTTCTTCCGCTGCACGACCCTTAGCACGCACGGGATGCCGCAGTCGCACTTTGGCGTGTGGCGCGGGTGCATCTCGGCCCTGTAGTCGCGGTAGGTGATGTTAATGCGCTTGTTACCGGCGACTGGGTGCGGATCGATCGACTGCGCGGGCGCGATGCTGTGCTTCCACTCCTCTTGCATCTCGGCGTGCATGACAAGCAGCGAGTTATGCGGCAGATGGATGGAAATCTGACCCTCGACGTCGGCGTCCTCGGTCGAGTTGCTGCTGCTGCCGCTGCCGCCGTCTCCATCCTTGGGGACGATCCGTCGCACACGGAACTCTCGCGCGACGCCCAGCGATATCGATCCGATGACGGCGCGGGGGCCGAGATAAGTCAGCTGGTCGCTGTGCCACCCGACGTTTTCCTGCGGCCCGTCGTAGCAGTTGACAAATGCCGAGTTGGGGGCCCACGGCTTGGGGGACTGAAACCGTAGTTTCTTCCCTCCCGGGTAGCGAGTCCTGATCCTTGTCTGTATCTCCCGGTTCACAGCCTCGGCGACTCTGGGCTTGACCTTGACGAGCTGCGGCGTGATGCGGCGGACATCGCTGAGCTTGGCGCCGTTGTAGAGGTAGTCGGTCTTTTGCGTCTGGATCTCGTCGTAGCTCTCGACATAAAAGCTCGACGTGTGCGGGCTGGCCACGACGTTGTCAAACAGCTTGAACGTCACGTTCTTCTCAAAGGACTCGGCCTCCGTCATGAGCTCACGCAGGAGGTCATCTGCCTCTTCCGGCGGGAGGAAGCCGTGGATCACGGTGCAGGGCGTATGCTCGGCGATGTCTGCTGGGTCGTACAAGTGTAGCGTAGCCCCCTTCCTAGTCATGAGTTTCTTCTTGGCCGGCGCACTCGGACCCCCGTCGCCGTCTCTGGAATTGACGGCGAACTGTCGCAGAGAGCTTTGAGCGCCAGTGACCCGACTGGTCTTCTTCGTGAATATTGGTGTCTGGAGGGCCTCGAGCGACTCTGCAACCGAGCCATTGTGCGCTAGGAGGACGTCCAACAGCACTTCTTGCTCAATTTTTGCGTGAAGCGATGAGAGAATCGCTAGTTTTACCTCTGTGGGCTCATCGTCGTCGGTCTGTTTTCCCATGGCCGGACTTGGCTTGCGCTTCTTCTTGACGAGGAAAGACTCCATGACGTCGTTGAGAAATGCATGTGAGATTCGTTGGTCGTTGTGCACAGGATTGTCGACATATGGCGGTGTACACTGAGTCGGGGTCTTGGAAAAAGTGTACTAGGAGACTTCCATATCGGCAGCGAAACCGCAACTTCACGGTCAAACGCCATCTTCTCCAAATGTTTTCCTGAGTGGCGTCACAAGGAGGCGCGTGTGTAGCGCCTGTTCACGTGCTTGGCTTCTGGGATCCCAAACCAAGGGCCCCGATAATCGCATCTCCCAGTGCTGTAGGCTTTACTATTGCCCCGCCATCCATTGCCTTGGCCCCTCCTCCCACTGTTCACCGATCTGCCGAGGTACCCCGGATCGGCGTTACATCACCGCCCCGGGCAGAGCTATCCCGCCCGCGTTCATATGCTTTTCTGTGTGTCCGTGTATCCGGTCAGCATGCTGCAGCACAATCCCCCTTTCCCATCCTGAGCCAACAAAACATCAAACGGGCCGCAGTTCGCATCAGGCTGCCATCGCATTCTGCTCGCCATGGCCCCGATGCTCGAGTTCCGCACGCAGGGCTACAACCCGTACGCCGTCAAGTACTCGCCCTACTACGACTCGCGCATCGCCGTTGCGTCATCAGCCAACTTTGGCATCGTCGGCAACGGCCGCATCTTTTGCCTCGCCTTGACGGCACGGGGCGTCGAGGTCGAGACGACGTTAGTTCCTCCCCCGCTTCCATCTAAGTCACCTCCCTTCGGTCCATGAACGTGTCCTAAATTACCTCTCTACCGGCCCGCCAGGTTCGACACGAACGACTCCCAATATGACCTCGCCTGGTCCGAGATCAACGAGAACCAGCTTGTCGTCGCCTGCGGCGATGGCTCCATCAAGCTCTTCGACCTCGGCATTAAAGATTTCCCCGTCATGAACTTCCACGAGCACAAACGCGAGACCTTTTCCGTCAACTGGAGCCCCATCACGAAGGACACTTTCATCTCCAGCTCGTGGGACGGCTCGATCAAAGTGGCATGTCAACCACACGCAAAGACAACACCCGCCTTATTACTGCATGCTAACTTCCGTCCCAGTGGTCCCCGACCCGCGAATACTCCCTCCGCACCCTCCCCGTCGGGAACTGCACCTACTCCGCCTCCTTTCAGCCCTCGAACCCGCACGTCATCTCCGCCGTCTCGTCAGACTCCCAGATCCGCATCTTTGACCTGCGCACGCCCGCCTCCTCGCGCTACCACCTGACCTCCATGATCCCCGTCCACGCCGCGGGGCCTTCCTTCCCCTCCGCCGCGCCCGCTGAGGTCCTCACCCACGACTGGAACAAGTACCGCGACACCGTCATCGCGACGGGCGGCGTCGACCGCGCCGTGCGCACGTTCGACATCCGAAACCCGACGGCGGGGCCCCTGGCCGTCATGCAGGGGCACGAGTACGCCGTCCGCAGGCTGGCGTGGAGCCCGCACGCCAGCGATCTGCTGCTAACGGCGAGCTATGACATGACGGTCAGGTTGTGGGATGACCGGTCGAGCGCGCCACCGACGGGGCCGCCGGGCGGGGCGCAGATTGGCACGCAGGTCGGGATCATGAACAGGCACACCGAATTCGTCGTCGGCGTGGACTGGTGCTTGTTCGGCGTCGGCGGGTGGGTTGCGACGGTCGGGTGGGACGAAAGGGTTCTTCTCTGGGACGCCAATGCGCTCTTGGCGGGCCGGTAAGAGGGAGCAAGCGGCTGGTTTTGGTCGTGCTTGAATGGTGCTGAAGATGCTCATCCCCAAGGGAGGTCTCACTTTTCTTCTTTTTTTCTTCTTCTGACTCCCTCGCCAGGGCGTTCGGTTTTTTTTTGGTTTTTTAAAAGGAGCGTGTATGGCCGCTTGAACAGAGATCGGCTTGAATAAGCGCTGCAAACGGCATCCATCGACCGGCGTTGTACGGGGCGGTACTGGCATCATACTCGAGGGAAGATCTTCTTGAACGCGACATGGGGAAAATGGCCATATTTACCGAAGCAACGTATGGCAATACCTTGTTTACACTCGCACACAAACATCACATATAACAGCAGGGGACCAGTAGCTCCTTTGAAGAAGAGATTCGGAGGGTTCAATTATACTCCTAGATTATTTACATGGCACCTCAGTTCGTGCACATTTTTTCTTTCTTTCTCCATGGTGTACAGTGAAGCTCTTTTACGTTCCGCTCATTCCAGTGATAGTGGTCGCGGTAGTGGTGGTGGTACAAACAACTCGAGGCCCTCGTGTCGCAAAGCAAAGCCGGTCTTCCATGCTCCGTACAAAAAAAGCGGTATGATACAAAAGAAGGGGAAGGGGTAGTGAAGGTATGGTGTGTCTAATTCCATTCCGAGGTCATCAAAACTTCGTCGTAGTAGCAGGCGTCTTCCGTTTCATGGGAAGCCTTGTCCTCTTCTCTCGTTACACTTACGCTCAACGCCTAGAAAGACGATCTTTCGCGTCTCTCAAAACCACCGCGTCCGCGGTCGGAACGCCCATCTCGGCCGAAGCCGCCAAAGCCGCCACGGTCGGAACGTCCATCCCTGCCGAAGCCGCCACGGTCAGAACGTCCGCCCCTGCTGGAGCCACCGCGAGAATAGGGATCGACAGTCCCGCGCTCCATCCTCTCGAAGGGGTCTCCGGAGTCGCGAGCGTTAAAGCCACCGCGGTCGGAGGAACCACCCCGAGATCCACGGCCGCCGTAAGACCCTCTCTCGGCGATGTTAAGGCCACGAATGTGACGCAGTCCGCGTTTGGCCGCGGTGGCGGCGCTGATCGCTGGCGTGGTATCCATCTTCATAGCGTCGATGAACCACTCTTGGAGTTCTTCAACTCTGTCCTGAATGTCACCCAAGCTTTGTCCAAAAAGCGAAAGGTAAGCGCTGCTCAGAACCTCCTCCCTCAGCTGGGATGTGATCTCCGTAACCTTTGCCGTCAGGCCCGACGGCTGGGCTTGGCTGGTGAAGTCAAACTGAGCGGCTTCGATGTCCGTGTTAAGCTGGATGGGAAGGCTCTTGAGCTCCTTGCGGGCAAAGCCACTGTCGGACTTGGGGAGGATGATCCATCCCTGGCCCTCCTTGTTTGCGCGACCTGTACGGCCGAGCCTGTGGATGTACTGCTCACGATCCGACGGGGAGCCGATCTGGATGACATGGGTGACGTTGGGGAAATCAAGACCTCTGGCGGTGACATCAGTGGAGAACAGAAGGCCGCTCTTGGCCTGGCGGAACTTTTCGGCTGAGTGGGTTCGCTGCCCTTGTGTGAGTTTGGCGTGAATTCTCCAGCTCTTGACACCGTTACGGCTTGACCCCATTCTCGCATCAACATCAGCAACGAGATCAACCCAGGCAGATGTGGGGAGGAACACAAGTGCCTTGAAAGGCAGCAGATCCGAGTTGTTGCTATGCTTCTCGATTTCCTTCTCCATCAGCTCATAGAGAGTCGGAATAACGTTGCCCCAGCCTCTGCATTCAATCGCATATTGCGGTACCTTCTCATGGGTGAGGACGTCGTCGGCGGAGATGGTCTGGATGAAGTCGAAGTTGTCAGGACGGACCCATTCCCGGGCCAGAGAAATGACGTTCTTGGGTATGGTAGCGGAGAAGAGCAAGGTCTGACGCTGCGAAGTCTGAGGATCAGGAAGCTGGTTAACAATCTCCCGCAGCTCCCTCTCAAAGCCGACGTCGAGCATGCGGTCGGCTTCATCAAGGACGATGGCGTCCAAATTCGGGGCGGCGATACGGGCGGTGGGGTCCGAGAGGAGGTCGTTGAGACGTCCAGGTGTACCGACGAGAAGATGGCATCCTTGTCTCCGCGTCTTTTGGAGCATTTCGCGCTTTCTTGTTCCACCAACGGCGCGCTGGATGACCAGGCCCGTGTTCGCGCACAGCTTCTCGGCCTCGTCGGCGATCTGCTCGGCGAGCTCACGGGTGGGAGAGACGATGATTCCGCGGATGTCACGGGAGTCAGCGGAGGATCGTCCTCTGCTGGTGGCGAGGGATGGATCCGCCGTGATCATTCTCTGCAGGACGGGGATGAGGAAGGCCAGTGTCTTTCCGGTACCAGTCTTCGCCTGGGCGACCCTGAGAAGCTGTGAGTGACTGGATAGTATGAGCTCAGTGTTGGGTGTAGCTTACAGGTCCTTGCCCTTGAGGGCTGGTTCGATGGTCTTGCTCTGGACGTCGCTCATGATGTCGTACTTCATGCCTTTGGTAATAGTGTCGACCAGGTTATGGTGCACGCCCAGCTTGGTCAAATCCGCAAACTTTGTCGTCAGGCTCGAGGAGTCCTGTGTCTCGGTGGCTGGCTCAGCCGCTGCTGCGGCAGACTCGCTGGAGTAGAGTCTGAACGCATTGATGCCGACAGGAGCGCGAAGCGTACTTTGCGAAGACTGCGCGATGGACTTGAGAGTAATGGGCCTCGTTGCCCTGAGGGAAGGGGTCACGAAGCTTGCGCCGCTGATGCGGGCGCATCTTCTGAGGGACTGGCGGAACATTTGGTTTGCGATTAAAGACAGTATTAACTGAAGAAAAAACAACGATAGAATACAACTCTTTGGATCGGGAGTAAGGGGTAGAAGTAAAAGGGGAGCGAGGGAGGTGGATGGATTAGATGCCAAAAAGAGTGTTCGTTGTAACTTTTTTTCCCGCCGAAACCACAGGTAGACAGGAGGCGAGGAGATAACGATTTTTTCCCCGGCCTTATCGGCGCTCCTGTAATAGTGGGACTGCGACCCTGCGACTTGTGGAGCGTGTCGGTGGTGAGCCACTCAGTGGCGGGCGCCGTATGCTCACTCCTGTTCAGGTACCAACTAGCTACGTCTGCTAGGTACCTGCCTACCTACAGATACCTACCTGTCCTGTCCTGTCCTGTCTACCTAGGTAGGTACTGTAGGTAGTAGGACGCCAATCACACCATACGGATACGACGGTGGCCAATCATCTATTCTCTATATCCTCGAAACTGCCAGCAGATCAACAATCCCGTACCCCTCTGCATCACTTCCGTACTTCGGGATCTTGGCCGTCACGCTCGATTCGCTAGGATTCGAATCAGATACAAACCGACCGGTTGGTGTCACGCACGGCGAGTTTCATAAGCGCAGTTGAAGGTTCTATGGGGAATTCATTTCTATCATCCGTATCGTTTATTCCTACCGTAATGGCTAGATCAACACTCTGATCATCCTGATCGTTGTGGATTCGCACATATCTTGTCAACTCTCTCTCTCTCTCTCTCTCTCTCTCTCTCTCTGTAGATCTGACCCGTAGGAACCCTCGCCTGTCCGGCTTGGCTCACCCAGCAACCCGACAGCAATGACTGGGCATCTCCGACAAATTTCAATTTGCCCTCATCCCCTTCTTCCCCAATGGCCGAATTCGGCTCAAGATTCGTTATGCCTTCGATCCCGACCCAGTAGCATCATACCCAGCCTGACATAGGAAACAAAAATACTCCAGTCTAAACCCGAAACCCAAGGAACTTCCTTTGTACCGTTAAATCATCATCCTCGTTATGCCATGCCCCCTCTCATTGTCGTTTGGGCGCCACGAGCGACAGTCCCTCGCCGACGCCATCGGACAAGCCGCCGGTGAAGCCCTCGACCGTCCAGGCAATTGCCTCCGTGAGAGCCTGCCCGAGCCTGCCGTCGCCGACGTTACATAAGGCACCAGTGATGCGCATGCCCTTACTGCCGATGGCGTTGGCGAGGCCCATACCCGCGCCCACCAAGTTTTCCGATATCCGGTACTCCCGCTCGGTGCGCGCCGCCAGCCGCAACAGGAGGATGAGGTACGGCAGCGCCAGATGGATGATGAGGAAGATGTTGACGACGGCCGTCTGCACGCCCCTGTGGAGGATCGAGCGCCCGTTACTTGCGCCCCGCGACGGCGAATACGCCCGGCTGCCGGGAGGGGGGGGAGGGGGGATGAAGTTGGACGGTGTCGACGTACGAAGTCGATGAAGCTCGTGTTCGTTCAGATCGCTTGGGAGCGCCTTGAGGATGTACTCGACACCATCGAGGAATGCTTTCCGTTCAAAGTCGACTGCCGGCCGCCGTGAAGGCTGCCTCAGCTCATCTTGAGCAACGGCAATCAAGGCAAGGCCTACAAGATGGTCGTGTCAGCTGTGAGAGCTCTCAAACGCGATGTCGTCTCGATGGAAATCCTACCTTGTTGAGCAAACCGCCAATCCACGTTCGAGCACTGACTCGCCGCCTCCTGCTGCTGTAGGCGGTACTGTTCCGCCTGCTGCCGGTCCTGCTCGTGCTTGTCGGCCGCAGACCGCATCTCGTAAGTCCTCGAGGATTGGTGGTGCTCCGTGGCCACCAGGCTCATGTGCTCCTCGGTGCTCTCCGAGATGATGCGAGCCTGGGTGATGTTGGGGTGCATGCCTTCGAGCCCGGACAGCGAGCGGGTATGCGACTGCCTGCTCGAGGTGAGGGTCTGCATGCTGGCGCTCTTGCGGATGGACCGCAGCGGCGGGAGCCTGGACTGGAGGGACGTGGGCAGCATCGAGAAGACAGTCGAGGACATTCTATTTTGCGGCAGGGTGATTTCCTCGAAAATGGGACCCCAGGGCCGCAGAGGGGGCATTCTGTTTTTATTGTCGGGGGAAGCGCAAAGCACGTCCGTCCGCGATGGTGGTGGCTTTCCGGCGGGAGGCCACAACAACCCAAGGGCGTCAGGGAATTCGGTGAAATGGGCGTGGCGGTCTGTTCTCACTCCCTAATGATCTGGCTCCTAGGCTCCTAGGCTTGTGACCGGGAGCGTTGTCGCCAGGGTTGGAATGCTATGGTTCGACGGCGATAAGTTCTAGCCCAGCGCCAGCAATCTGCGATTTGGGGAATGTGGGCGGAAAGCGTGTTTGACAAGGTTCAAATAAAGTCTCCTCTGTGGGAAACAACGTTTGAATGCGCCCACGCCAACGAACGACCGTCTCCGAGGTGAGAGTGGTATTGGAATGCCTTGGTTCAAGCAAGGTGCCAGCCGAAAGAGACGAGGAGCACGGTGGGAGAGCGAGAGAGCAAGAGTGAGATATAGGTCAGAGTCCGTGGGGCGAAGCTCTACGAGGGGAGTTGAAGAACGTGGAGTAAGACAAAGAAACCAAACAAGAGAGTGAGAGAGAGATGGAGGGAGGGAGGTGAGGGGGGGAAGAAGACTCGGGAAGAGAGGCTAAGTAAAGGTGGTAGAAGGGGACCAGTACAAGGAATTGGAAGAGGTGGAGCTGTAGTGTGCAAAGGCCAGGAAGTGCGTGGTAGTTGACGAGATGAATCTCGCCGGGCGGATTGTAGTTTGTCCAAGGCCTCCCTATCTTTTTTTTATTGCATATGTTTTCCGACGGGCGGGCATTTACTTGGTGAGCGGGTTTGTTGTACTTTGTGTAGGTACTTTGTCCCATCGGTGGTGGCCGAGTTCTGTCTGGTCTGATACAAGAGGGCAAACAGCGTCCCCGTCAGAGCAGGAAAGTTTATCTTGTGGTTGCAAGACAACACCTGCTCAAAAGCACGGGTCTTTGAGACCTCGAGACCCTTTGTCACGTTTGTTACTGCGTCCCACTACAGAGTCACCTCGAAACGCTTACCGACAGGCGCGAGTTGAGGGTGCTGTGAGCTCGAAACGCACGCCCCTCGGCTTATCAAGTGCTACCTGCGCCCGTGTCCACGAGCCTTTTTATTCTCCCTCACTGGTCGCCCTGCTTTTTCGGGTGAGCAACGGAACGAACGCACAGAGAGCGAAAGAGAGACGTTCTCCAAAGCATGTGAAAGACAAGAAATGTTGGGTCGGAGCGGGGCTTATCGGTCCCTAACCCGATCATCCATGCCGCATGCTCATGCCACCCTCCCATCCACCTAGGTATCCTAGCCTCTAGGTAGGTAGTAGGGGAAGGTATTGACATGGCGGCCTGTTGCGCCATTACATATCTGCATGAGAAAAAAGTTGCTCTTTCTTTCCGTCTTTCTTGCAGAGTACAGATGCCCACCTAGAACACCCAAACTACTACACAATCCCACGAGGCATGTGCTCAAGTACCCAGCTAGGTAGATAGGTAGTGTACACCCTAAGACGGACGCTAAACAGTCAGTGTTGCAGGGGTGGGACGTCTTCTGCCATCAAAGTCACTCGCAGCTGCGACGCTCTCCCAACCTAGACGGAATTATTGCAGTGCTCGTTATGTGACTTCATGGGATGTCATGCATTGCTTGGACTTTCCAGCTCGACTGTTGAGGCCGTACAGGTACCCAGTGTTGATCACCAGCAAATGGTGGGCATGCAGTGACAGGTTGCGGCATCCCAGGGTTGTACAATACCTACGGACGAGGACCGACAAGGTACTACATACCCAAGGTTAGAGAGTACCGCAGACGGCGTCAGAAGCGCATCGAGTGAGATCCAGCCGTCAGCCCATGTTGGAAATCATCCAACCATCCCGATCTCGCTCTCGCCCCCCCTACCTACACTGCACTAGACCACTTGGAGGCGAGACCCCTCAGGTCGAACGACCTCTCCGCCTCAACCTATGTAGCTTGGTGTCTGTTCTCTGTGCACCATCACACGACGAGCTTGGTTCTGTGCTTTCTTGTGGCGTCGCTGCCGCTTGGCTTCGCCACTTGCACGCCGTTACTCTCCGCCCTTCTTCCGTTTTCCTTCCCGCCCCAGTAAACCTCGGATTGCTCTTCTGACATCCCGCGGATGCAGGGTCTTCCTCCTAGACCTGAAAGGTGAGAGAGGGAGGGGGAGGGGGGCTCCAGAGGACCAGCCCAAACAACCCCAAAAGTCGCGGGCAGTCTGCCGTTGTGCACCAAGCACCAGGAATGGGGGAATAATGAGGACAGCTAACGCCAAAGCGATGTCGGTAACCAAGGGAGACCCTAACGTTTCGCCCAGGACCCTTCTTCCTCGATCAACCCGCCGCTTTGGGAGAAGGCAGAAGAGGTACCTGCGACCCAGGCCCTGGCGAGGCCGGGCTCCGAAAGTGACTCCTTTGACCTGGACGCTGAACGCTGAACGCTCTGCGATGAACTGTCTCTCATTTTCTCTTTGTGCCGCTGGATCCGAACAACCCGGCAAGGCTCCCCGACCATTCTGTTCATTTTCGTCGAAAGGCGGTGTTGGTACAAGACTAAGTCCCAATCGATCCCCCACGCGTCTGGCGTCCCGACTCTCGAGGCCCGAGGGAGGGGTCGACAACAAAAACACTAGCAGAGTCGATCGAACCACCTCGAACCCGACAGCCCAACTGGCGACAACAGAAACAGAATGTCTCTCAGGTAACGAGCTTCCCTGGTGCGAACATACATTTCTTATTTATTTATTTTTTTTAAAAAGAAAGAATGAAAGAAAGACTTGTGCTGGACGACGCTGGCCAGAATGGACGTGCTCGAAGCCGCCGCCATGAAAGACGGGCTGCACTGGACGGCCGTCTTCCATGTCATACGAAGCAAGCTCACCTGGAGCGAGTCTTCAGCTCGGCGGCGATCACAAACCGCACACATAATGGCGATGATCAAAGACGAGGAGGAATTCGGCCGGGATTTGCCCATGCGGGTGGCCTTTGCATGACAGCCCGACGCCATCTCCGCATGGACGATTGCGCAACCACTTGTTGGGAAAGATCGCTGTGCCGTTGCCCGGGCCAGGTGAAATGGGATATCTACCAGGTCGGCCCTCCCACGACTTTTTCCAGGACCGCGGCTGGGTCGAGCATGTGGTCATGGCTTTGGACAGGATGCGGTGTTTGTATGGCAGTAGATCGCTCTTCGTGACATTCGCGACGAAAACGATAAACGAGGAGGCGAGTGTGTACGGGAGAGACGCGACTATAGGATCGGCCGCTCATTGCAGCTGCTTGGTTCATGTGGAAGCAGTCTTCAGCACAGCGTTGAGGTCAAGCAGACGGCTAGTCACCTTCTGCCATACGGTGAGGGAGGGGTTTCCCTTTGGACTGATAGCGCAACAAGACGCTGCGTAACGTGCAGGCGTTGCCAAAGGCATGTATCGCACCTCGTCGGCATGTGCTTATCGGCTTCTCTTGTCGATCGTCTCTGTAATTCCTAGATATGGCTGCCCCAAAAGAGGTCACATTACATACATCAGGATTTGACTCAAGATCAAACGCCGCATTCGTGTGCGAACCCTGTCGTAGACAGTATCTTTTCGTGTTCGATTGTTTCCCCAGCTACCACCAGGCCGTGGACTCCCGCGCTGTATGTGTGTGTGCGTGTGCGCGCGCGTGATTGTGTACAGATTTTCCAAATGCACAAATCCCCCACTGTCCTTACATTTGACAAACTACGCTTGTGGGAATAAGATACTCTCCCTTAGGACTCTTTCGAAACCGCCATCCAGAACCCGCCCCCCTCAGCTCGCTGCCTTCTCCGCGGCGATCTTGGCCTCCATCTTCCGCCTCGCCGCAAGAATCATCTCATCCCTCCGCTTCTGAAGCAGCGATTGTCTCTCGTCCCGGTTCGAGCTCCACCCCCTGCTGGACTTCTCCCTCTCCGCCGCGGCCTCAGCCTCGGCCTGCTGTCGCTGCTGCGCCGATATCTTGTCTTGTAGCTTGTACCGCGTAATCAGATCCGGTTGCGTGGGCTTGTCGGCCACCTTGGCCGGTGTAGAGGAGCTCGCCGCTGCGTTGTTGGCTCCTGGCGGGGGAGGAGGCTGGAACGTGATGGGGGGCTGTGAGCGTTAGGTTCTAGTCAGCGGGTCTGCATTTTGCAAGATGGCATCCGGCACCGCGACAGGTAGCTCTGCTGATATTACAAAAACCAACTCCAATGCCGCAACTGCCGCAGCTTCCCCTGCGTCGAGGAGCTAAACAAGCGAAGCAAGTACTCACCGTCTCCATTCGTCCCGCAAGGATTCTCTCAGACGTTGCCTGGATGCTTCCCCCATTTCTCTGCAGGTCCCAGAGAATCGTCCGTCGATCCACCTGCGGGAACATCTGTTGTATCCTATCGACCGCCGCCTCACGCATGCGCAGCACCGTCTGGGCGCTCTGTCGAGGCGCCGGGGCCGGGGCCGGCGAGAAGAAGAGGAACCGGATTACGAACGCCGTCAACAGTAAGATCACCACCAGGTACGGCAGTGAGATCTGCTCGTTCGCCATGGGTATCGTGTGTGCGTGTGCACGTCTGTATGGGTGTGTGGTCGGCGCTGCGTTCCAGTCAGACCCGAGGCTCGGTTCGTTCGTAAAGGACCAGGGGGAGATTGCGGACTTTCGCTGGAGGGAGATGTGTTCGAGTCTTTTTTTTCAAGAGAACGCGGCTGGTGCACGCTTTGTTGGGAGTGAGCTACTGACGTGTCGCCGCTGCGCGTGTGATCGGGGCGTGGTCGGAACGATACGTGGAGTCCGCTGGTAGCTTTTATGGAGATAATGAGTTCATCGCCTTCGGTCACCACACAGGGATTAGGAGCTTATGTGGCGCGAAGCCGGAGTTTTCCGCGAAAGGAAGGGGCGCACGGGGCCGTTCTTGATGACCCACTCCCCGGCCGCCGAAAACACAGCAGCGCTGAGATTCACAACAAACAGGTACATTGGAGAGCAAAACGGAGCACACGGAAATCGTAGTTTTTTTTTACTTCGGAGCATCGGAATCGTCGGTTTTTATTTCCCTTCGTCGATTGCCGTGGGTTATCCCCATTGGTCAATGATTCATTCATACACACAAAGCGATGTTAGGCAGCTTGTGCAATATATGCTTAGTCCAGCCTCAATCCGGAAGCCTGTAAAACGTTGCCGCATCAACATGAACTCAACGCCTGCATGGCAAAATGCCCAGTGCCCAGGTATGAAGCCGTTCCAAGCCCTCGTCAACGCGACAAGAAACCCCGCCGTAACCATAAATGACCTATGCAGCCGGTTGTACCAGGTTCGTCTCAAGATCACCATAGTGGAGCGTGAGCTCCCTCTGTGTATCAAAGGTTAGTCCCTAGCACAAATGTAATAATGGTCACGAGTAGCCGGGACATACCCGTTCCTTGCGCCAGTTGGTGGTGTCCCAGACGATGTAGTAGCCGCGCTCGTGATGAGGGCCAAGGCTGGTGGGCATCATAAGCTCATCCTTGGTCAGCCAGATGTGCAACTTCTTGTGCCACCGCCAGTTTCGGTTGTGTCTGTACCACAGTCAGCTCAAGTAAATTGAAGGAAACCAAGGTACACACAGCTCGACCGCAGCCAAGTGCTGCTTGATGTCCTGCGTGCAGCTGTAAAAGATCCAAAAGAGGGTCTCTTCGTTAAAGGACGGGATCTTTGTATCGATAGGCTGGACGTTTGTCACTTTGTAGCATTCGGGTAAACAAACGTTGGGGATCGCGGGACGCGGTGGCGTGTCGTCAAAGAGAGAGTAAATCTGCGTGGAGATGAGACTATAGCGGTTAGTGCATGGTCCGTCTCACGAGCCTCAAGTTCCTTACTCTGGCGAGTTAACGTTAAGACCGAACTCATTGGGATCCATTCCCTGCATGAGCGCTCCGTAACTGGGGTAGTTGTTCATGAGGACGCGTAGACCCTTCATGCCGAACTTGTCGATTGGGGCCATTCCCGCCAGTGGGTCCTGGACCTCGACAGGCGGGCCGTCCTTTTCATCCTTCGTCTTACCGGTGACCGAGTCGTTGCCAATAGCTCCTAGGGAGTTCCGGCTCTCTGCGGCTTGAGATGAGCCGCTCTCACCAGACATATCTGCGTGGAGAGCGCCACTCTTGTCAACGGATGTGTCTTGCGTTCTTGGTTGGTCTCGAGTCTCGTCAGTGAGAGCAAAAGTGTAACGCGGGGAAAGTGGCGTACCCTGCGCGCTGGCAATTGACGGTGAGCAACCATCTGGTCTGTTGTTCGCAGATAGCGCATTGAGCAGACCGTTACCTGCGCCTGCACTTCGGGGAGGAGGTATCGCTACGGACGAGCCGGTCGCTTGGTTACCGAAGCCCAGAGAAGGCATCAAGTTGCCACTACGCTCGCCGCCAATCTCACCGTTCGCATTTCGGTTCAGAGGCGGGAAGTCATCTACCGGATTGGCCTGTGCCTGGGCAGTTGGGGCTCCGCTGTTCTGGTTACCGAAGCGGAAGGCACCTTGGCGGGCCGACGTAGGGGTGAACAACTCATCCTGCGTGCTCTGTGCTGAGAGTGGTGTCGACTGCTGGTTACGCGGCACAGGCCCACCGCCCAGGCTCCGCGATGCTGTTGATGACCACATGTTTGACTGGCCGCTGGTGTTCATCTGGGCGTTGTTGGAGAGAGACGGAAATTCGCTACTTCAAAAGTCAGTAACCACCGTCGTCGAATTGCTGAGACTGGACATGAAGTTGCGCCAAAGAGGAAAGATGGGGTTAAGGTCGCAAGGAGTAAACCCCGGATGAGAATTACTTCTTGAGAACCTCGGCGTAGCCCTTCTTGGGCAGTTGGCTGGGGGAAGGAGGGGATTCCATATTCTCCTTTGCTGCAGGTTTCTTCCGAACCAGGCGTGACTTTTTGCCCATGGTTGTGGAAGAGAAGAGGCCAAGGCGAAGCAGGGGAAAGGGGTATAGAAGCATCAGAGTGCGGTTGAGTGTGAGAGTCGGGTCGGGTCACAGCAGCTTGTATTCCTGCTACAGAAGGCGATCCTTGGGGCAGAAGTGAAGCAGGGCAAGGGGCGGCCGCGTGAGAAGGGGAGAAGAGGAAAGAACGTACGAAAGGTCGAGCGGTGTTGCCGGTTGCGACCCGCTTAGGCTCTGGGCAAAGCTCACATTTCCTCCAAGTTGTCGGGCTTGATTTTGCAGACCAGCACCTCCCATGGGCACTCCTCCTCCAAATGCCCAGCCGGACCCGTTACTGCCTGTGTATTCCAACACTCTACGTTAACGTACTGCTTCTTCTTTTTCTTCTCCCTCTTCTTGTCGGTCGCATGTGGCTGCAAAGAACACGGACAAAGACTGCGTGGCCGTACCTATCTTGCCATTCGGTAACCTGTTTGATACTGTCCTCCCTGGTTGTTGTTGTTGCTGCTGCTGCTGCTGCTGCTGGCCACCAAAACCTGTCGGTATGCCACGCAGTGATTGAGGAGCTACTCCTACTTATTGCGCCCATTGTCAGCTTGGAGAACTGGTAATGCGGCTTTCTGAAGAGCCTAGGGGTGTTCTTTAAGAATCAAGCATTAAAGGAGGCCCCATGTTTGTCCATCGAGGATCCATATCTACGTCGGGCTCGACCGGCGCCAAGCGTCAAGGCTCAACCTCTACGTCGGTTGCCAAGGATGGCGAGGGGGCCTACCGAGAGCATCGACGGTGGCGTTACGTGTCGCATGAATCGTCGCAGTATCCCAAGAGCATGTTCGATGGTGTCAAGTCGTACTGGCCAGCATTGAGAGTCGCGACGGGATCCAAGTGGCCTTGATGGACATGCAAACGGCGGGGTACCTCAAGGCTGAAAGGAGACAACAGAGGATCAAGCCTACCTGGTCGATTCATGGTGAAGGATCTTCGCGGTAAATCGTCGCAAGAAAGAGTCGCGCAGTGTGATTAGACGTCGGGGGGAAGTCGAGGTTCAATTCGAATCGTCGATGGGTCGAGTTCGCTCGAAAGATCGTTGTGGCTCGAAGCTTGCACGCGAAAGAAGCTCTACCGGGGATTGTTGGTGTGCTGTACACCTCAGTGTAGAGAGGTCAGCCCAGCCAACACAGGTAACGAGCGGAGGACCGGTCAAAGATGGATCCGATGGCCTGTGCGCCACGAGCCCCTCCAAAAACCCCTGCATCAGTGCGAGTTCGTGCTACTGCGGTACATGTCCCTGGGGCCTTTTTTTAACATCACGTCGTTCGTTCCCAATACATGGGATGACAGCTTTTACAACGACTCGTTTCCAATGTTCATGAGAGCCCTTGCAGGCACTCGAGGGTCGCGGCAGGAAACATGGTTCCCGTAGTCTACGCCAATATTCTAGCATTTGAACTGTCAAAGCCGCCTCTGTCAAGGAGCATTGGTGAGGAGCCACGCACCTACCTACACAATTCGTTGGCGCTACCAGCGGGCCATTTTCTGCAATGTCTTCGTGCCAACTCGACAAGGCCGCATGGTCTTCTGTTTGAATGGACCCTCTGCCCATACCCGCTTAGTATGCGTGGTTTCAGACCACGTTCCTCATTCACACCGTTTTACAGCCTTGTGTCCAAGCTTCCTGGGCTGCCTACCGGAGCAACGAACATCACCGGCTAGGACAGAGTCCACCTCGCTGTGGCGAAACATGAGTTGTACGACGCATCTGTTTTATCGCTATGTGCTAGAGCAGAGGAGGCCCGCCAGGCTCTTTTCAAAGTCAACGCCCTTCAGGTGTCTTCCGATGAGAATAATTTTGCCCCCCTGAGCTTGCGCCACCTCGCGCGACCGATCCGGCGAGTCAAGAATTTCGAATATTTCCCGAACGCCCTGAATGAGTTTGACATCGCCGTTGTCAAATATGAGTCGGCCCTTTGACCGGTGGACCTCGATCGCGATTGCCTCATCCCCGGGAAGTCGGCGATCCCAGAGTACCTTACGCAGCCATTTATCGACGTTCTCCAACTGTGAGGGTGACAACTTTGGCACCGGAATCGAAACAGTGGAGATGGTCTAGGAAATCAGCGACATTCATCATATGACACTTGGGAATGTTCACTCACGGAATCTAAGTGGCTGTGTCCCTTTGCGCTGGTGTCAAGCTCCGTAACCTGGTCATATGCATGCAAATCCAAGAGGAAGCCCTCTAGCTGGGGCACCTCGCTCTGCTTGGTGATGTGGATTTTCGCGATGCCATTGATGGACTCTATCCTTGACCTGACTCGGTTCAGCTCTTCCTCAGAAACGAGATCCGACTTGTTGATGACGATGACATCGGCGTGCGAAATCTGGACGTGAGCGGTCGTCATAAGCGGGCCGTGGCCGTGGCTTTCATCCTCCTTGTGGTCCTCGTCAATTTCAATCTTGGCCGCGGGGTCGTCGAGACTGTGAAGGATGTTCTTCGCATCGACGAGCGTTACGATACCGTCCAAGTAGATAGTGCTTCCCAAGCCGTCGTCGACCCAGAACAGGGGGGCGAGGTTACCGGGGTCGGCCAAGCCTGTGGTTTCCAATAGAATGTAGTCAAATGCACCCTTCTTTTCCATGAGCGATTCAATGGCATTGACGCCAGTGTCCCTGACTGGTGTTAGTCGTGTACATACCGGATGCACGGTTACTTACTTGACAGAGCAGCAAATGCAGCCGTTGCCAACTTCCAGCCACTCCTCCACTTGCTCGCCACCCTTGTTTACAGTGAGGGACTTCTCGATGTCGAGTGCTGGGGTATGTAAGCATCTCTGACCACCTCAATTGATGTGGGCATCCTTACAGTCGCCGAACTCTACAAACAACATTAGCGCAATTTTAATTTGTTTGTTGACTGTGTGATAACTGACCATTCATGATGACAGCAATTTTCTTTCCATGCTGAGCCGTCAAAATGTAATTAAGCAAAGTCGTCTTTCCAGCACCAAGATAGCCGGTCACGATGGTTATAGGGACCTTGATCTGTCTTTCCGAAGGAGGCAGCTCTTCTTCCTGCGGCAAGGTGCTCGCCTGTACTAGATCAGGCGGGGCATCATCGTCGAAATCCATGGTGGGATGGAGGGGAACCGTGTGGCTGAGCTTTGACCAGAGTTGTGAAGACAAGCAGTGTACTGATTAAATACAAGGTAGACCGTTCTTCTGAAGGGTGATGAGCAGATGTAGTGATAAGTTTATGCAGACCGAGAACTATGCAATAGAAGACGCTTTTTGTATGACTTGTATTAAAGTGAGGAAGTTTCGAGGATGAGGAATAGTAGGATCGGTACGTACCAGAGTGCGTTTTCCGTTTGACGTCGACTGGCCCCCCCACTCCACTGTCGGCAGCTTCACCAGTGAAAACGAGAACCCCGATAAAATTCTATATGACTAAGCCGACTAGGGGTGGTTGGGCATGGAAGCCAGCGCAACAAATGACACCAAGCAGAGAGAAGCTCTGGCCCCCAAAGCCCCAATGTGGGTGGGTAACTGAGAGCTCTCCTTAGCCGCCCGCCCGCCACGACTTTTCGGCACCTGGCTCAAAGACAACCACCACGTAACCTGCCCACCACCCGCTGCGACGCCTCTGCCCGCGACATTTGATGGCGAAGAGGCTTGACCACCGAAAACGACAACCCTCCGTCATTGCACACCGCTACCCTATATAGACCCTCCTTTCTACTCCATCCTCCCCTCGCCAGTCCTCTCCTTTTACGATGTCGATGGCGCCGAGCTCGCCCCGGCTGCCCAGCCCACCGCCGCCCGCCGAGATCCAAATCGGCCCTCCATCCCCCTCAGTGGGTGCACAATCGAGTCGTCAGACTTCGCCTATGGAGCAGTCCCTGATCGAGGCGAACTCGAGGCGCCGCATACACCCGGGTACCAAAGCTGACGACATGGCTGCTGGTCCGCCGCTGGTTCCCCTTAACGAGGTGTGTGCTCAACACCGCGAAAGCACACGGACTCCCTCTCTGCCTCCTTTCTCTTGCGGCCTTCACGCTGACATTGTTCTTCTCATGTAGCTCGATTCGGCCTTCCAGCTCCAGGAGCACCTCGCCGCCCTCCATTACTACCATACCAACAGTAATGGTACCCCGATAACCCGCACGACGGCGATCCAGCTCGCGACTCCTCCGCCCGGCATTGATCGCACGTTATGGCTGTACGAACTGTGCCGCTTCCTCATCTCGCAGTGCAACACTCTCATCGTCGGCTTCCTCTTCGATTCCCCACCCTGCAGCGCCGCGACATGTCCCGAGATGCGCGCCTCCGAGTGGCAATTCCTCTGCGCCGTCCACGAGCAGCCCAAGAGTTGTTGCGCCATCGACTACTGCTGTCACACGCTTGACTGGGCCGCGAATATCGTCACCGATCCCAAAATCTTCCCTTCCCGATTCGTTGTCCTCTCCGACGTCCACAATAAGGGCGTGGCCGTCAAGAACCTCGTCAACGTCTTCCGCCGTCTACACCGCATCTTCGCTCACGCATGGTTCCAACACCGTGCCGTCTTCTGGACTATCGAAGGCCAGACCGGCCTCTACGTCTTCTTCAAGACCGTCTGCGACATGTACGATCTCCTCCCCGCGGAGAACTATAAGCTCCCGCCCGAGGCCGAGGGTCTGGAGACCGCGACGGCCGTGCCCGACGCAAACGGCGGTGATAAGAAGCAGCTGCCGATGTCGATCCTCAAGTCTCCGCATCATGGCGAAGGCGGGGTTCAAGAGGACGATAACTTTCAGCCTGTGGGTCGCACTGCCACGAGACGTCACGTCAGAGCTAGCCCGTCTGTCGGGAGTGCGGTGACGACCGTCGTCGAGGCTGAGGAGGAGGAGAGCGACATGATGAGCAAGCTGCGCGAGATGCGCATCTCGGCCCCGGATACGGTCGAGGAGGAGCCCGAGGTGGCGGACGTGCCCGTAATTGTTGAGAAGGAGATTATGGACGATGCCTCACCCACGGAAGATGATGAGCCTACAATGTTAGGACCTCAAGAGGTTGTACCCGAGAAGCCCGAAACAGAGTCTGGGGGTGCGGAAAAGCCTGTCGAGCCAACTGAAGATGAGCCGAGCAGCACGCCAGCGGAAAGTGGCGAGGCAGAGGAGCCCTCAGCGTCAGAGCTTGAGAAGGAGCCCTCAGCGGCGGAGAATGAAGCGGTAGAAGCCGGGGGCGGGTGCGGGAAACTGGACAGCAAGGCTGCCGGCGACGCCTCCGCCGAGACCAAGGAAGAGTCCGTCGAAAACGACGATGTCAGCACCAAGGATTTCGCCCAGAACCCGGCTAAAGCAGGCGAATCGGCGACAACGACAGATGCCACGGAAGATGATGGCAAGCCCGAGGAATCCGATAAGGTTGGCGATGAGCCCAAGGCCGAGTCCACGGAGGTCAAGAAGGAGACGTGAGAGAGGAAAGATTAACGACAATTGGTAATTATGATGGGTTTGCAAGTGCCGGCATGTTCCTCGTCGCATGCGTGTGTTCTCTACCAGGCCAGCAGGGACGCCACTGTATTGTCGCTATCAACCCCGGGGCCGGCTGAGATGCCTGCAAGCCACGAAGTCCTTGCCGAAAGGGGGGTTTACTTCACTTCCTTACTTTCTTTTTATTCTGTTATTTGTAATGAGACGAGGTCAACGTATGTATAATATTCGCTTTTGGTAATCTTGTGATGTGTTTGGCGCATCACTAGGAGTATGTATCAACAGGAACGGGAACGAGAACGAGAACGAGAACGAGAACGAGAAGAAGAAGAAAACAGGAACGTCTATGTCTAATGGGAACGGAATTTTGGGTCGGTAACCATGACATGAGCGAGATGCCCAAGAAGAATGGTAATCAGAATAAGAATAAATAGAGGATGAAGAGGGGAAATAATATAAACCAAAGCAAAGGAAGTATAGCACAAGAGCAATACGTCAGTGTTCTCGGAGGAGGGGGTTGAGAATGAGGACGGGTTGAATGGGGCCGGCAAACACTCAAACGCGGCGTAGTTAGGTCTGCATATGGGAAAACAGAGGAGTGATCAGGACGGACAGCCAGCCTGCTAATGGGGGGGACGGGGCATGGAGCTGAACACGCCTTGCTTTGCGTATCGTTCACCATTCGCCTCGTTTATTGCTCAATGTGCTCAAAACCATCCTGTTCCCTCCTGGACTGATCCTGCCCCCTCCCCCCCTCGCATATGTTGCCTTGGAGGAGAATAGCCCCCCCCCCGTGATGTAAAACCCTGTTGTGGCTTTCCCCTTTTAACCCATTGTCAACACCTCCCCACCCCCACTCTCACCCTTTGTTTTGTGCCAAGTAAACTTGAGTTGGCTTTCCCTCCCGTGGGTTCCATTTCGAGGTTCTCTCCCCCATTCTCGTCGGGGGCAACAGATCAGCACGGCCAACAGTACGTGTCCTACACGGCCCGAGCCGCGTTCTCTTCTGCCATTTGCATCTTGGCAAATATGTGACGGACTTCTCGTAGGTTTTCTGCCTGAGCGGAGACGGCGTTGGCGTTGCGTTCGTCAGCGAAGGCCCGGACGTTCTGTAGGATCCGGCTGTAACCCTCGTCATCGGGCAGCCACCAGCGTACACAAGACGGCTCAGAAAACATCTCCGCCATCTTGGCACGAAGTGTGAGCGGATGTATATACCTAGAATTGGCGGCTCAAGTCAGCCCGTGATACGTATGACGGAGGCCATGCAAACATGCAGGGCTGTTCCAAACAACCACTTACCCCATAGTCTCTAACAAGGCGAATTTCCGTCTAATCCAATTGTGATGCTTGACGTCCTGCGGTATGAACAGTGCCGAAAGCGCGATGCAGGCTTGGATCATGATCAAACTGCCCTTTGGACTTGACGGCCACTCTTCCACAGCTTCGAAGATCTGGCAGATGGCGAACGCATGGCCTCTCAACTCGCCATATAGCTGTGCTCTGTCTGTTGTTGATGATTGGCATTTGTGCATCATCATCGTGGAATTAAATTCGCCGGTGAGCAATGTCGTGGGGAAATTCGGGAAGTCGTACAAAACCCCCGGGGCAAAGGGGTCTACAATATCGTCTTCATTCAGGGCTCGGGCGTGGCTGAAGTCCGTGACGAGGTGAGAGGGGTCGATGAGCGCATGATCCCAGCCGTCTTTCCAGCCTTGAAGCGAGTTCTGTATCCGTTCGTGTTCAATTGCCAAGTCTTCTGGTGAGATCTGGCCCCTGCTGCCCCGCGCAAACAGAGTCGACATTTCTCTCGAAATCACCTTTAGACGGCCTGATGCCGCCTCGTACCTCCACTGTCGACTGTCTGCCTCCTCCATGATGGCCTGCTGGTCGCAGTATTCGACAAATGTCGTGAACCATTCTGGGGCCAGCATTGTAGGAAACCCACCCATCAAGGCGATAAAGAGATCGAAACGTCCGTACCAAGACACAATCATTCTTCCCAGAGCACTCTGAGGAGCCGTCTCTGGGGTGAACAGGTGAGTCAGCATCTCGAATGCGGCCTTTTGATGCCCCATGAGGTTGATCCAGTCACCCAAGTACTCCTATTGATAAAGTCAGCAAGCGTAGCTCTGCAACCGAGGGCCAGATACCGATCGTACCTCGACCGTGGCGAGCTGCAGGACCGTCAGAAGCATGGCGACACTGTGCTTCTCTTTTCTCTTCAGCGAGTTCAGCAAGAGGATGACGCTTTTGTTGTAATACTTCAAAAACTCCTCCATCTTGCCGTTGGGGTCCTGCAATGTGCGTTGGTACGCGGCAAACCCGACGATTGCATATAGCAAAGCTTCGTTCTGCAGAGCAAAGTTTGGCAGAATAACACGGAAAAAGTCATGGGCGTCAGTGAGCATGCAGTAGTGATAGTGCGTGACGTTTTCGCGAAAGTATTCCAGATGCTGCCTCAAGTCGACGGTTAGATGTGACCAATCGGCGTGGCTACTCAGAGAAAGAATGGCGAGATCTGGCATCGCATAAGTCGTTGTTGCTTGACTACTCGTAGACGCAGAAGGCGAGGCGCTTTTAGGTCCTTCGTATGACGGCGTCTCGGAGCCATGGCGTGTGCTCGTTGCGTGCTGTAAAGTGGATGGAGAGGCCGTGCTACATGCCATAGGCCCGGAACGTTGCTGCTGGTAAGACGCCTCATCCCCTTCGTCCTGATCCGGGATGGTTTCTAACCCGGCGGGCTCGGCGCAATCCTCTCTATCCTCGGTATCGATGGAAGAATCCGGGCTGGCCTCTTGGGTAGACGATCCGTCTTTAGGAGTCGTGGACTGTGCTGCCGAGCCCCTGGTTGCCGAAGCTTCTGGGTAAATGCATTCGCGACTGCCTTTCCGGCATCCTGTAGTTAGATTAGCTGATGCGTCCTCTCGACGCCGTCGCTGATTCACATACTATCACAGATTGGACGGGTTTCATCGCACTAGGGCACGTGTGAGAAGAAGTTTGCTCCGGGTATGGCTCACAATCTTACCTTGACTCTCCTGCTCCTGCACATGTAGCATCCAGACCTTGTGCGGCGGTGCTTGACGTGATCCAAGCCCGGGGCCGACTTCCTTCGGTTCCTCGAGGATTTGGGGGCAGTGAGTCCCACAGGGTCGGGGAAGCCAGTGAAATATCCTAAATTGGTATAGGATCCAGGCATGGCACCACCCATCATGGCCATCTGGGAACCTGGGAACTGAGGTGGATGTAACTCATGGGGACTCGTGCTTTGGCTGGCAGTCACCCCCGTCATGGAGGTGAGAAAGTGATGGTAGTAGTCCCCCATCTTGATCACTACGCGTGGCCGGCGTGGTGGTTTCAAGACAACAGGCAAGGGAGCCAAGGAAGTTATTGCAATGAAGATCCGTCAGAGTAGAGTAGGGCCGCGTACGAGCCCGATTAGGCAGTCCGGGTCAGAACATGTGTTGGTGAGTCGGTATCCTTTGGTGGTCCAGGGCATGGGTACTACTAGTTGAAAATAGTGACACCAGTTGGGTAGGTTCGCAGAGGATTGGGGCGGAGAAGAAAAGCTGCTGCTAGCTCCGAGTTGCGAAGCACTGTAAGAGGGTGGCCAAACGGTCTTTGTTTTGGGGAACCAGGAGAGTGAGCTGTGGCCTCCCTGAAGAGGGTCTGGGTCATTTAGAGCCACAACTGTTTGTGTCGACAGCTCCTACAGCGGGTGGTGATGACGGTAGTGGGGCCCTTGAATGGCCGCAATGTACGGAGTACCTAACGGGGTAACTCACTGCCCGGAGAGCGGGTATCGCAGCCCACGCTTTGGCGATCCACTGGGGGGGATTTGCGTAATGGCGGGGGCTCCTGGCAGGTACTACGCCAGGAAGGGAAGTCGAGACTGTCAAGGAGATGATGAGGTTGTGGTGGCCTAGTCTCTGTGTCCAAGACAGCCCCGGTTGATTTTGAACGCCCTTGACGGCTGGCAAGGGGAAGATGGCCAGTTCCAGTTGGCCAAAGACAAGCGGGGGCCAAGGTAACTCGATCGGGGGAGCACCAACTGGTATATGAACCCGCCCCAAGTGCGAACGAGTGACGCTGCTCGTCCGTCGTAAAAAGAGGGCGAAACCCGAAAACAACAGAACGGCGTGTGTCGATGTGCTGTGGTTCCACTCACTTGGATCCGACAAGGGGTACAGTCCAAGAGACAGGGTTGCTGATTACGTTCAGGTAGATGGGCAGGGCCAGTTCGAAATACTCAAAGCCGGTAGGTGAATTCAAGCATGAGACGAAACTGCTCAGGCATATGGATAGGGTATATGGTCCGTATCACAAAGAGTTGGCGGAAGGTGGTATCTAGAGGGAATCTTGCCCTTGGCGACGACGTTGTAGGAGGGGAGGGCGCAACAGGCGGCTGTGAAGTTGCCCACTTGTCGAGAGTGTGATGCGCCAAAGCCAACGGGGGAAACAGTCCTCCACGGTCACGGTGACCAGGAGAATATGCCGGGATGTGGAAATCGCAGTCTTGACAAGTGATAGAGGCCGGTGGCGCAGGGTGAAGGGGCGGGTTTCCCCCCCTCTTCTTTTTTCTTTTTGGTTTCTTCTTTGCTTCTGTCGCAGTTACCCTTGCGATTTCAAGGCTCTACTGGCGGTTCCCTAGCCTCGGGAAAAGCGGTTTGGTTTGGCAAGACGACCCTAGGTCGATTAAGGTTCCGGGATGGCGTGTGAGAGCTGGGGCGCGGTTGAGGCGTGGTAGATGGACACTTGGGAGAAGGCCGGTCCAAGGCGCGACATGCAGCGATCGATATAGTGTAGGTGGCAGCGGCCGGCTGTTCCAAGCTTAAACAGCTTGAATGATCAGCGCGCGCTCGATTTGGTCGGGCCGTCTGCCCAAAGGCTTAGCAAGCAAAGACCAAGTATGGATCGTCAGGTTAAGAACGATGGGAGACAGGTTCGACTCACCTCTCAAGCCCAGCCAGTGTCTCTACAGGCGCGTGGGCGTAATTCAGGAGGGGACGTCGGACGTCAAAGTCTGATGAAAGAAGGAGAAGCACAGATAAGGACTGGTGAGCTGTGTTAGACATGGGTTTTCGGTCCAAGGTGATGTAACGAGGCAAAGCAAGCGCCCAAGCTACTGCTGGTGGGGGAGGGGGGCAATGCTGGGACTGGGCTTGCTCGGGACCCTGTCGACAATCGCTGGTGAGAGTTTGGTTAACGCTAGTCAAGCTGAAAACGACGAGGAGGTTCCCGCTGTTGATCTGATGTGTCCCGGTTTGGGGGATCCAGCGACAGAAAAGCTGTAACAGTCGAGTATACGATGGATGGTCCCGCTGGTGTCGGCACGGAAGAGTAAACCGGCGAGGTCCTCACTGGCTGATTAGGACGGCTTTAACTCGTATACATGGCCGCCAGGCTCGTACTGCGAAAGCCACGTTCCTTACCAAGTCCGTCAGCGCGGGTTGGATACGCAGCGCACTGAAACGTGCTGAAGGGGCGCCAGTCGTCGTCTGGCAGGTTAGGGGGCCCATAAGGCGCGGGTTGTTCTTTCCATGCGATTTTAGCGCGGAACTTGTCCAAGCCCAAGCGTCCAGTCGCAACTCTAGGCCTATTAGCTTAGATGCGGAGGTCACTCTTAGTCAATGTGGAACTGGTCCTGTCTAGGACTGTGGAGATTGACGAAGAGAAACTCTCGAAAACTCGTTGAACGCCGTTCGGAGCGTCGGGGCGAGTTTCGTATGACCTGGAGCAGCCGCCACTGTAACGTAGGAAGAAGGGAACGTGAGGTGACTTTCAAGGGGATATTTCATGACATAGGCGTATTTTGCAGCTTTGTGGAAGGGGGAGCCGAAGCGGGTGGTTTAGAGTAAGGTTGTACGGATACGGGGCAGGTATGCAGAGCGAGGAAGGGGGCAAGCCAGAGGCTTTCAGTGTTCCCAGGCTGTCGGGGCCACGAGCTTGGTGAAGGAGGGGAGCAGGGACACACACCGACGCGGCCAATCTCTCCTCCCCCCTCACCCACATTAGCCACGCTTCACTCCACCCCATCCCTTATTATTCCACACCCACTTCTATCTCATGGGTGGTGGTGCGGGCAGTTGAAAGAGTACATCGTAGAGGGGTGTCGTTGGAACGGAAGCACAGACAATGAAGCCGGGAGGTGCGGTGCAGGTGGGTCGGAGAGGTGAGAAGAGACGAGAGGACGAGTGAGCGGGCAGAACCAAAACCTAGCTTTCTTGGCCATGGGATTCTGATGCGGCTAGCGCCCATGCTTAAGAAGGAATAAAAAAACTGGAAAATAAATAAATTAGGCGGTTGGTCCTTGCAATGGGATGAGAGAAATGAGCCCAAGTCGGCGCCGCTGCCGCTGCCGCCGTCATCCGTTGCTGGGTACCTACCACCTATTAACCAGTGGCCGTAACATTCGTACCTGTCTGTGTTAGGTCGGTGACATTTCGCGCGTGGGTGGAGCCGGCGGGATCGAGGGGCCGGCGGCTTTGGCAACAGATTTGATGCACATAATAAGCAGATCGATTCGGTAAGTTGCCGTCGAGGTCGGACCATTGCGAAGAGGAAGCCTGGGCCCCAAGGGGAGGTGAGCTGGCAGAGAAGGAGATGGGGATACCTACCCTTCGTCAGTACTGTGTCGGCCGCACCGGGCAGAGAGCTCGCCGAACCAGACTCTGGCACCAGAAAAGGGATGCCACGGGGCGCGCCAACGCAGTGACTGACTACTGGCCAACTTTGATCGTACATACAGGAGCCAAATAGTGCCGGAGACTGGCTCTGAACTCGGCACGTATTTCAATTCAGACCAGTTCCGCCAAACGGGTTACCATGGACGGTTGTTCGGGGAGCCGCTGCAACAACCGAAAAAGTGTACAGGAGTTGACGACGATCCAGGCTGGCATTCTACGGCAGCCTGCAAGGCCAACTCCGCCAAAACTCACTTTTCGCCACTTTTTGTTATTAGGTAGGCCCCTACCCCACAATACCATCTACCCTCCTACTCTAACAAAATTATTTATATTAAATAATAAATTTATTAAATAGTATATATAATTACTATTATATATTACTATAATCTTAGTTTAAATAAGTATATATATATATAATAATATATTAATAAAAATTATTATTTTAAATTATTCTCTCTCTTATACTACTATTTATTTCTTTATTTTTTTATAATTGAGGTTATAACCTCTTTTTACCTATTATTAAAGAGAAACTATTATATCCTTAAATCTACTAATAATTAGAAGGTTTATAGATATTATAATACTAACTTATAGTCTATTATACCATTTAATAATACTTCTATAGATCTAATTAACCTTATCTCTTTATTAGAAATACCTATTCTAAAGTATCTAACTCTAATAACCTCTATACTATTATTAGCTCTTATTATATAGAGCTTATTAACTTTAAACCTTATTAATTTACTTTTTTTAAGATTATAAGAATAAGAATAAAGTATTTAGTAAATAAAGAAAGCTAATAAACCCTCTCTATTAATTAAGTTAATTATTACTCTTTATAATACTATATATTTTAAAGTAGATATATATAGTATTTAAGTTTTAATATATACTAATATTTAAGTTATTAAGAAGTTTATTAGTAAAATATAGTTTAATTTATTTATAGTCTTTTTATTATATAGTAATATAATAAGAAATATTATCTTAAACCTTACTACCTAACTATAATTTTTAAGTAAAGAATAAAAAGCTTTAGTAATTAATACTAAGAACCTATATAATATCTTAGAGTATTATAATACTACTTATTAAGCTAGTATACTTTAATAATTTCTCTCTAAGGCTTTAATCTCTTATAAAAAGGATATATACTATCTAAGTATTATTATATAAGTTTAAATTAATCTACTAACTATTAAACTTTAAGTATCTTAAAAAGTAAAGTTCTATATAAAGCTAATTATACCTAATTAACTAAGTAAAGAAAATAATACCTCTTAAATTAAAAAAAATAACTATAAGTAAATTAAAAATAAGGTTATTAATTAAAACTATACTAAAGTCTATAGCTAAAGTAAAAGAGAAGCTTAAGTATAAATAAGAGAAAGTAAAGGACTAAGAGGGTAAGATTAAAAATAAAATTCTATATAAAGTAGAAGAAATATAATAAAGGGAATATAAGTATATATACTTAAATATTAATTCTTAGAAGTAAATAAATATATATAGTATTTACTTATTACTATCTTCTTCTTTACTTTTTATAATAGAAGTATCTATATTATCTAAACTAATATTATATATTACTAGTTATTCTTTTACCTATATAATTCTTTCTTATAGTTTATTTAAAAGTAAAACCTCTAGTTATTTTTTCTTCTTAATATATTACTTTAATTAAGTCTAAAGGTACTAGTATATATTAAGAGATAGATATATAGTATTTTAAACCTTTATTTTAGGTAAAAGTACTACCTAATAAAACTTAATAATTAATATATAGACTTAAATAGTATCTTATAAAAAGAAATTATTAAGATTAGTATTGCCTTATATAAGATTAAGTAATTTCTAAACTTACTCTTAATTAACTAATTATATAAAGTCTTCTATGGTTTATGTTAGAGGCTATGAGGGGTAATAAGGTTAGAGATAAAAGATAAGAGATAAATAAGATATATATTGTTTTTAATATAATAGAAGAGCTTTTTGTTTACCTTGCTGTCTAGCTAGATATAAGGGATATAAGGGGTTTATTTATACTTATTTTCTGTTTATTCTAAGGATTTCTTAGATATTCTAGGTTGTTATCTAAAACACCTTGGTTATATAGTTTATAACTATATTCTTATAGGTTATTTTCTAAAACATCTCAGTTATTTAATTTATAACTATATTCTTATACGTTGTTTTCTAAGTAAATATATAGTCATCTAGTATATACAGTATATACAGTACTATTAATACTGTGTTATATAATTTACTTTATTATTACATATACTATCTTTTATATAGATATAAGGTATTTAAACCTTAATATCTAACAGTTACTAACTTAGACTAAAAAGGATTAATAATATAATAATAATCAAGGGTCTTAGCTAATAATATAACCTTATTAGTAAATCTATATATATAAGTATTTATAACTATACTCTTTAATTTAATATATAGTATTAGATAAACTAAAGGAAAAGTTCTTAAGTTACTATTATACTTATATAATTTAATCTAGTATTTGTTATTACTAAAGCTATTTATACTTTTAAATTACCTTAAGGCTATAAGTAGAAATTATAAATCCTTTAGAGTAAAGTATTTAAAGTATACTTAGATTATTAAGACTAATTTAGAAGAAGAGGTCTTTAATATAGGTAAGTAATTCTTCTAAAAATATAGTATATATTTCTTACTTAAGGCTCTATTTTATAAGCTATTATTTAAAAGTTTGCTTTAAAATTTAGACTTAATAGGTTTTAAATAGATATATAAGAATTATATTATATATCTACCCTTCTTTACGCTTCTAAAGAATGGATTATTAAAAAAGTAAGAGGTTAATAAAAGGATATAGTATTATAATAATATAAAAGAATATTTAAAAATAGAAAATAATATTTATATAGAAATTTACTATTTTATATAAATAAAATAAGTACCCTATATATAAGTTAGTATTTATTATATAACTATATAGACTTTTTACTTTATAAATAATTATATAGAGTTATATATAAAGATATATATTATAAATATAAAGTTATTAGTAATATATTAACTTTTAAATATATATACTATTCTATAAATCTATATAAGGAATTATGGTAATTAGATACCTACCCTACTAAAGTATATACTAATATATAATTCTATCTTATACTTCTATATATAATACTATATATAATCCTATATATAAAAACTACTATATATATAGATATAAAAACTAGTATAAGTCTAAACCTCTTCATTCTCTATTATTTAGGTTAGTATATATACTATAAATTACTATATATTATTATATATACTATTCTTAGCATCTTTAGTATTATCTATAATTAGTTTAAAGGTTTCTATAAGAGTATAGAAGTAGTTAGAGAGGATCTTAGCTAGATACTTCTATACCTTAATAGATAGGCCCTTATAGTAGCGCTTTATAATCTAACCCTTCTTAGTTAGAGTTATATAAGCTTATATAAAAAGTTAGTAAAGTATAAATATAAAAAAAAAGAGTATATATAGATATATAAATATAATTAATATAGAATGACTTTATATAAGTATAGCCTTTTAATAAATAATTATAATTAGTATAGGATAAGCTTATAAAGATAATATACTTTATAAATAAACCCTTATTACTATAATACTTATTATATATATCTATACTAGTATTCTTAGTACTATATATATAGGTCTAGATTAAATTAGTATCTTATAGGTATATAGTATTTATATCTAGAACTATATAGATATATTAAAGTTTATAAACTATAGTAATAAGCTTATATAAAAGTATATATATTAATAAGAAGATATATA
Organism: Colletotrichum echinochloae; assembly: GCA_016618095.1. Lineage (NCBI taxonomy): Eukaryota > Fungi > Ascomycota > Sordariomycetes > Glomerellales > Glomerellaceae > Colletotrichum > Colletotrichum echinochloae. The sequence continues at coordinate 3,171,770 of JADEZT010000001.1, read as the reverse complement.
GTTATATCTATAAAGGTTAGATCTTATAAGTAGATATTTAGCTATATGCTAGGGAGGTTAGGTAGATTAATACCTATAATACTCTTTAGAAAAATAGTTACTATTATTTATAACTATATAAAAATATATTAGGTAATAATCTATAGAAAATTATTAGTATATTATATACTATATTATATAGTAATATAGATGTTATAATAAGTATATCTAAAAAATTATTATAATTACTATTTCTTTAAGTAAGAATTAGTTTAAAAATAAATATACTTTTTCTACTAACTTAAATAGAAAAAGAGTTAAATCTAAGCTAATTCTTTCTAGAAAAAAAACTACTTATTTATAAGCTTTATTTCAATTAAAATAAAGTAGTAAATAATATATAGTAGTATATAGTATTATAAAAATCTATATTATAAGGTTTAAAGTAGTAGTATTTTATATTATATAAGGGTATAGAGAGTATATATAGTATTATTCATATAGATAAGAGGGAGAGGGGAAAAAAAAAGAAAAAGATTAGTAAAAGAAATTAGTATAGTTAAGAAAAAAAGTAGGGCTAATAGACTAATAGCTTCCATGTGATTAGAGGTATATATATTAGTAAAGATAGTTATACAGTATTATATACTATTTAACAGATTGCTATATATTACTTATAGGGTTAAAATTACTTTGCCAAGCCCCACCTATAATAATCCCACAGGGGCAGTCAGCCTAGTAAAAATTGGGTTTTGGCGGAGTTCGCCTTGCAGGCTGCCGTACATTCGGCCCAGGACAGATGAGGGGGGGGGCTTTGTTACCGGTTCGGACCAATTGATCCCTTCATGGTGGGGTCTCCAGCGGGCACTGATCATCAAGCAACATCATCCCATGCTAGGGTGAGCGGGCAGAGGGCAAAAGCGGCTTCTTGCTCCGTGATACGTACTAGTACGTTCCATCTCGCAGGTAATATGAGTAGTGTATACGAATGCATTGAATAATGACGATGATAATAGTAATAACGATAATGACTCGAAGGGCACGAGGTGGACGTTGTGGGCAAGGGATTCCAACTCCATCAGACAGGGCTCGCTGAAAGCGGAAGACGAGCCTGAAGTGGCAGATATGCAGCCAATGCTATAGTGCACGACAAGGAAGAAAATCTGGACTGAGGTGGTGGCAGAGACGCGAATGGAGAAGCAGGAATTTTCCCGCACGTCCCTCCACGTACACAGTAGTGTGGTGACTGACGTATACTGCCGGTGCGTAGGGTAATGGGTTGTGCATTGGTCGATTCACCACGCCCGGTGAGCGAGATGGGGGTTGATGCATATCGTGGCTTGCGTGAAAGTCATGGACGCGAAAGCGAGGCCTGCTATCAAAAGGCAGGGTATTGGCACCACCGGTACGGATATTGTGCGTACCTGGGTGCTTAGATAGGTACCTAGGTAGGTATTCAAGTAGGTGGGCACAGTAAGTGCTCCATATGTGTGCCTGACCTACCTACCTAAGTGGGTATCCGCAATGCGAGCTGTAAGGAGGCGTTGATCAAGCCTCGAAACAGCAGGAGTCAAAAGGCTGCACGGGCCGGGTCCACCTTCCTACCTACCTTCGTTCCTTCTTTCCCTTCTCGTACCTAGGTACCTACCTACCTACCTAGGTACCTACATGCACACACGCATAGTACATAGTGTGCTAGGTAGGTAGATATACGTGTAAGAGGTTCGAAGACCTACAAGGGTATCTGCACTATCTCGGCCAGGTAAGCCGTACCTGATGATGTACGCATGTACATTTGGCTATATCGTCTGGATGGCTGCTTTTCCATATTATGCGCTTGCTTTTACTCACTAATGACCTGTGGAAGCACACCATCCATCCAGTTCAAACACAGTTGGCGGGAGACGGGTGGGGGCGCAGTCTGAAAAGCGCTGCACAATGACAGGGTTCATTCTAGTTTAGCCTAGGTACTATTATATATGTATGTAAGGTCTGTATCTGACGGTCAGAAGAGGCTGGACAGCACTGACAAGGGATAAAGTATTACCGTTACAGTACAGTACACCTTTCTCAACCATCTCTCCCTCCAGTGCTCGTGTGAAATTGGCATAGCCACTGGAATCAAGCAACCCCGGAAGACAGACGGCATACTGTCTTGCATATGGGTAATCTACACTACCACGCGGTATCCGTACCCGCACGTGTAAGCATATTGGCTAGGTAGGAGCTGTGTTGGCTGTAACTGCGTACATGTGTCTCGAACGATATATCACAGGACGCAAGAGTTACCACGCCCAACCTTGCGCGATGGCTTCGGCCCCCTCATCCACCTGCTACGGAACGCCCAGCGTTACAAGGAGCATACCTAGTGTACCTAGTTTGCTTTGTAATCCCGAGGTACAGTAAGAGATGAGGAGCTCGCTCAATATAGCAATTAGCAGTTGCCAGCTCGTCATGTCCATCTCCGCTGCAGAGTAGCTGAGGTGAGCATACATTACTGTGTATGTAAAGAGGTAGCAGATACCCCAAACTCCCACCTCGTACCATCCATCCCCTTCTCACCATGGGCCTCCTCGTAGTCGAGGCCCCAATGAAATACATCCTGTCGCGCTCGTACATGGCTGGTAACGGTAAGGAACTTGATTCTCTATGACTGGTCGGTGCGTTTCCCTAGTTGCCTAGTTGAAAAGAGCTGAGATGGACTTTGCTGCGCCCTGCAGTCTTCCCCATTCGACTGCAACGGGCTCAATCGTCCCAGCTCACCGCATACTAAAACCCAGGGTTGGTGTCTCTCTATCACCGTTCTTTTCTCCTGGTTTCACCGCCTCCTAGCTGTCACCGACGGCCCGGCTTCTAGAACGCACAACGACTAGGGCTCAGTATATAGGCATCCAGTAGTGTGGGCGCCGCGCATGCATCGCTCGGTCTGGCACATACCAGGTCGTCTTGCCCGCATCCTAAACCCCGGATCCACAGCACTTGCACTGCACTAATAGTCGGCTTTACCCACACAAGGCAAGTTGTGGGTTTGCGGTACATTCTACTTTGGGACTGTCGTCCAAGACATCCTGCTCACCGAGTCGAGTGGTTGAAGCTGTCATTTGTGACGACGAAGATACTTTGGTGGGGGGGACACGGCTGTCAGCGGGCAGGATTCGCTGCAAGACCGCCATTGTCCCGCGGATCTCTCCCTGTCCAACTATGCATGAGAATTTCAGCAAATCACCGGCAGTAGCTGTTGAAGCGCGGAGGCCGGGCATCAATGAAGTCATCCGCGGTTTCTGGACTTCGCGAACCATCTGCTACTGCCGGTGCAGTGCAGGGTTGGAAAGTACAGTAATCAGCCTCGATGGCAAGGCATGCCCCAGCAGCAAGGGGGCATTTGAACCTTGAACCCACCACATTGTCTGCTTTGGGCGGCCATGGCGTCTGGTCAGGATCATGGGTTATGGATTGCATTTTGCAGCGTTGATCATCGATCCATAGCCCTCAGGGTCTTGGATGTTGCCATATTCGGTATGTTATCAAGAGGCCCCAAGAGCCTGCCGCCTAGGATGTTCCGGACGCCGATTCAGACCCGCGGGCAGTGGCGTCCTTTTTGCCAAGCACATTGTGTGAGTTGCTGCCACAAGCTGGTTTCCTCTCGGCTGATCGACGCTCCGTATCGAGGGACGGGATGCAGTCATCCGTGAGGATTTATCCTGTGGAGGACCAAATTACCCATTTGGCTCCTACATAGTAATGTCATTCTGATCCGGCCCTACCTTGACCAGGGTTCCTTTTCTTCTTCTTCTTTTTGGGCGGCGGCGGCGGCGGCGCGACTGGACATTGAGGCGTCAAACAGCAACGAAAAGAGGGCTGTTATCGACATCCAACAGTTCCTCGGTGGGGCTTGGCACAGGAAATTACTGGATGAATCCGCCTGAACCAAAGGTTCCTAAACTTTGTATGCCATGCGATTAGGGTGTGGATGCCTCTAATTACACCATGGCCGTTTAGCGGTAACGGGTAGGCGGAGGCACCTCCGCGTCCGGCTCATTGGGGCTGATTAATGCTCATGGGATGAACAGGCCGCGGAGGGCAGCCAATTCCCGAACAACGCTGTTCTTATGTTGCGTTTTCATTTCGGTTCTTTTCTTTTCTTTTCTTTTTGGCGGCAAAAAGCGGAATGAGGTATGCCTACGGCAGACAATAACATGGCTTGCTATGGACCTTCAGCCTCATCCATGGTTGACCAATACGCCAGACGCTCCGAGTAGTGCAGCCGCCATGGCTACCTTGTCAATAAAACGGCCAGCCGAAATAGAAAACCAGTTTGACGCCGGTCCAAAGAAAGCCTGCCGTTGACAGCCCGCTTTATGATGAAATGACAGGACCGTGTCGAATCCTTGGCGGGCTTCTTCATCGCTCCCCCGCAAGGGGTGATGAGAGTGAATTTCGATCAAGAACCACACCCCCTTGGGGCCTAACATTTGTCCATATCGTTACTCCTTCACCTAATAACAGGGCAGGCGTACGATCGCAAGCTGCAAAACGCTCGATGGCTTGCGGGACGGGGAGCGTTCTGTCCCCAGTACCGCGTTGGAACCGGCGTGGCTAGGACGTTTGGCGCCTAGCCAAAGATTGGATAGGCAGGACTCAAGAGACGGCGAGGAGACGCACCTCTGCCTCCAGCGGCGTCGCGGTCCTCATGGTGTCTGTCCGTTGCTCTTTGAATAAGACAGGGAAGACTCGGCTTTAGCTCCAGAGCGACACAAGGGATTCGTAATCGTTGCCTCAGTTGGGTCTGGCAATTAAAAGAAAATAAAAAAATAATGATAAAAAACCACTGGTTATACGCAGTGACTGGCCGAACGGACGTGTGATTTTTACCAGTCTAATGTTCGTAATATGAGCGCGGGTCGAAGAAAAGCCTCACTGCCATACAAGAAACACGAAACACATGGTTATTCGACGAAACCCAAGACACGACCGAATACATAGTATGACACATGGCCCCCTTCCGTCCCGGCGCGCTTGCAATTGGAAGTATGAGTCAACGTCGGTGGCTGATGGCTGGTGCAATAAATCAGCAAAGTCCCAGATACGATATCGTTTCGGTCAAGCCAACAGAAAGGCCACCTCATTGCAAGAAACCCGCCGGTCGGTACCTCCAGACCTTGAAAATGGCGTTTGAAGAGAGGTTACCATCTGTACGATACGACGACACGATACTCAATAGTAATATACCTGCTGCTTTATGGAATCAGGGTACCGGGCTCGTCATCTCGCGTTCTTCGCACAAGCGGTGGCCTGTCGTTCGTTTCGTTTCGTTTCGTTTCGGGTTTTTGTTTTCGTTTTTTGTTTTCTTACAAACAAAATCGCTCGGATCTGACCAAGGACACAAGTGCCGACCCTTGCCCAGAGAAGTTTGATAAGGAGCCTCTGGAGCATATTTCGAACCAGGGCGCCAGCCTCGGTGGGCTGAAGTTTGTGATCTGTCACTTGGCTTCGGGTCAATGCAATCAGAGTCACAGTTGCAGTCGTAGTGGCATCTTGGTCCATCCCTACGGGAGGGACGATGTGGGATTTGTTGGTGCAGTCACATGTCACTATGCGGCGGCATGGGATACCGCCCCTTCACGCCATGTTTCTTGTTGACGTCTTCTTGTGCTTGCCTTCCACGGCTGCTGTGCATCTCGGACGCTTTCTTCTGCGCCGGGGTTGACAGCAAAGCTCGCACCTTGACTATACAGTCTGGAGCGACGCGATGCAAAGATCCTCAGGGACAGCAGGCGGACACTATAGGGGCTGGTACTAACGCTACTATCAAACAAGCCGGATGACGATATATCTCATGGGAATCCCGGCTCGTTGCATCGTCTCTTTTAAGTTCCGGGCACAGCTCCACCCCCGCCGTACAAGACGGCCCGGCCTCATTAGTAGATGGCCAAGGCCGGCTTCTGAGATAGTAGACTGGCTTACTAACGATGGTATGTCAAACTCACCTTTGAATCCGCGGTGCTCGAGAGCCCGAGAATCCAATCGAGAATGCGGTCAACCCGGCCTGTGTCTTGGCAGATCCCAATGGACTGGAGACACGCAGCGCCGAGTTCCTTTAACATGACGCCGGAGGACAACCCCGCGTCCGAACAGTCTAATCAGACGAGATATGCTACTCTGCGGTCCCGAGCGTCCAATCGCAACCCAGTATCAACGTCATCATTTACCCTCCCTGCTTTTGCAGCGTGACCGGCCCTGGATTCCTTACGGAATGTCATGTAGGATACTCCCCGCCAGCGATGCTTTACGAGATGACGAGAGCGGACTGTGTTCGTACGCCCGCCTGCTGCGACACCGCGATCAGACCGAGTTGGCATCCTTTCGACACAGCTGCGCACGTCCGCCGGCGCAACGGTACGGCTTGTTCTCCCTGAGCAAGGCGCAAGGCTATCGAGGTAGGGGTGTGCTGCTCCTTCTCGGGTTCGCAGATCACCTCGCGATGGGACTATGGCCCTCCTCTCCTGCTGCCGCGTGTTGGGACGATGAGAAACGTGGGGTGTTCGCCGCATAACACGTTTCTTCAATTCGCTCGTTGCGCGTAGAGTTTGTCGGACGAACTTGGCAGTCCACCGCACAATGTCCCAAAGCGGGCGCATGTATGGCGTTATCATTGTCCTTGACGGACATCAGGCAGCCCACTCGCTCTTCTTGGCCGGTGCACATTGAAATCTTACACCCCAGGCTGCATGGCTAAAAGGAGGGGGGTGAGAGATTGGGTAAAGCATTACCATTACAGGCACGAGCCAGTTGGGGGAGGAGGGAAGAAGCGATTCGCCAGTGAACATGGTTCGCTGTACATCATCCCATGTAGGTTATGCAGAAGGACGCACGGTAAGAGCCGATGAGGAGGTGAAATGTGTAAAGGGAAGCCGCTGGACCGATAAAGAGAGGGGGCGACCATCGTCGATGACGATGAGTAACCTTCTCGGGCTTGGGGTGGTGCCGGTCTACCGCGGAGCCTTGGTGTCGTCGTTCCGTTCTCCCTCCGCGAAGAAGCAGCTGCGGTTCCCCTGTGCGGTCCGAGTCGTGCAAGCCATCGGCGCTCTGTTGGCCACCGCCTACCCATATCCAAGGTTAGGTATCAAGGATTCCACAGGCCTTGTCCCGACGCTCCTCGACGACTGAGTTTCGTTTCGAGCACGACCGACTGATAAAAACTAAAATCACGTGATGTATCACGTGTGTGCAGCACCGCGCACGCGCCCCGACTCTAGGGGTTCAGGACCCTGCCGAAAGGGACGAAGGGAAAGTTTCAGCCGTGGCGCCAACGGCCACATTGCTTGAGTGAGTGAGATGGTGTTGATCGTACCATAGGTGGGAGTTGTGAAGCGTCACCGGCAAGATACAATACTGCGTGCATTGAAGTCGGTTGTTGAAGACGACGTCCCCTGGGTCCGCCATCTCGTACCAAGATTCCACCACTTTTTGTCTTACAAAGGAGCGAGCGACATCACGCCAAAAGGCGCAGGAAGGAACTCACATGATACTGGTACACCTCAATCGATAATAATTCCGAGATACTGGAGAGACACTCCCCCTCCCGAGAAAAAAAAACAATCGCAAACACACAAGACAGGAGAAGGTCGTTTAGCAAGCCGTAATGGAGGCAAACCTGTCGGCGTCCGCCATGGGCGAGCCAGCCCGCCTGGGCTTCAGCTTCTTCTTCCTACCCTTCGCCACCTTCGTCTGCTTCCTGGTCCCAGTTCTTTATCTGTTCCCTCCGATCCCGGCCACGGTCAGCGATGCGCTGCGGGCAACGCACACCAGCATCGGCTTGGCCCCGTCCAAGAGCAACCTCCGGGACCAGCACTCTGCCGCGGAGCAGCAGAATGAGAAGAAGAGGACCGGGGCCGACGCTGCGAGGGTCAAGGCGCTCTGCGTGTATCCCATCAAGTCATGCCGCGGCATCGAGGTGGCGCGGAGCAAGCTCCTCCCCACGGGTCTCGAGTTCGACAGGCTGTACACCCTGGCACAGCTCAAGTCCCCATTCCCCGTGTCCGTCGACGGCACCGCCGAGGACGGCCGGGACGCGCATGCGTGGGAGTTCATCACGCAGCGGCAGTTCCCGCAGCTGGCGACGATCAAGGTGGACATCTTCGTCCCGGACACGACAAAGAACACCGTGTTTCTCGAGAAGAGCGGCGACCCGTGGATCGTGCTGCGCTTCCCCTGGCGCGAACCCGGGTGGCGCGGGACCATGCAGTGGGTCGCGGCCAAGATCCGGGACGGGTGGCACGGGGAGCCCGAGATGGAGGTGCTGCTGCCGGTTGACTTCCCTACCGAGCAAGAGATCGAGGAGCGCGGCTACACGCACGAGGACGTCAGGGTGTGGAAGGAGATGGTCCCCGCGCTGAACATGGAGAAGGAGATCCCCGTAGAGCTTAGCCGCTACCTGGGCGTGAGCAACAAGCTGGCGCTGTTCCGGGTAGACCCGGGGAAGCTGAGGGAGGTGCACCGATGCGCGCCGGGCAAGGAGGAGGCGGGGTACCAGCCCGTTGTCGGGTTCCAGGACGCGGTGAGTCTCTTTCCCCGGTCGACATGTCTACGCCAGACGCGAAGCCGTTTCCGAGAGAGTGAGAGCGAGAGGGAAGAGGAGCCGAACTAACGACGGGGTTGGATAACGCAGTATCCCCTGCACATTATGAACATGAGCAGTCTCCACGACTTTGACGCGCAGGTCCCCAAGGACAAGGACCTCCAGCATCTCGATGTCATGAGGTTTCGGCCCAACATCATCGGTAAGGCAACCCCCCCAAACCTCCAACCCCTTCTCAATTCAACATCCTCCCTCTCTCCGGCAGGAGACGGCTTCTTTTGGGTCGTCGGCCTGGCTAACGAGGCTGAGCAGTCTCTGGTGCCCCGGCTTATGACGAAGAGTCGTGGAAGTCGGTCAAGTTCGCCCAAGGCACGTCCAAAGTCACCGCTCCTTCAAAGTTCCAGGTCTCGTGCCGCACAGTTCGGTAAGCACCCCTGTTCTTTTCAAACCCATCAGGTGTTCGTGGATAGTGGAGGAAGAAACTCTTCTTCTTCTTGCCCGTTCTGGTAATACCAAACTGACCAAACCCCCCAACAGTTGCAAAATGCCCAACGTTGACCAGGTCACCGGTGTCCGCCACGGCGTCGAGCCTGACAGGTCCCTCCGCAAGCTCCGCGAGGTCGACGAGGGCGCCCCGCGCATGGGGTGCCTGGGTATGCAGATGGTTCCCCTGTTCGAAGGCACCAGCCGCGTCGAGTACATGCAGGCCTGGCTTGAGGTCGGCATGGCCATCGACGTGCTGGAGCGCGGGGGCCACGTGTACATCAAGCAGTGAACTCGGCCGTGTCCGGCCCGTAAGTCGGACTGACGACGTTGATGGTCCTGGTGTATGAGGAACGGTTACAGGGCTACAGTGCATAGACTGCGTTGGGAGGCATACCCAACATCAGGGGAAACAGGTGATGCAGGTGCAATAGAATACGTGGCAAAAAGATGAAATCGTCATTATCACACTTGAGCCTCCATTAGATATCATGCCTTTACTCCCAAAGTTCCGCTTCCCTCCCTCTGGAACCCCATCCAAACCCGTCGCAGAAACAAAACGACAATGAACACTTTCGCCTCAGTGGTATCCAACACAAGCAACCTTCGTCTGATGCCTCCCGTCTCTCCATGCACAGCCTAAGAAAAGACGCTCAATGATAAGCAGAAAAGGAAGAACCCCATTATTGTCATCATCATGTCGCATTCCGGATTGATGTCTCAGTCTCACGAGACCAAGACACGATCGCCATGTCCAGTCCGCCAGCCAAACACGCTTACTTCATATCAGCGGGCGTCAACGCTTGAACCATACTGGTCCCCTCGCTGAAGCGTGTGCGGAAGATACGATTAGCGTTCTGGAACATGCCATCTTTGAGGGACACAACGATGAACTGCGAGCCCTTGAACCGCGTCTTGATCAGGCGACCAATGTTTTGTGTGTGTGACAAGTCCAAGGCGGCGTCGACCTCGTCGAGAATGTACATCGGCGCAGGCTTGAACTGAAGGAGAGCCATGATGAGGGAGAGTGCGATGAGGGATCTGGGCCACTTGTGTTAGTTATCCAAACCAACGCTTTGAGGGGCATAGTAGTTTCTTACCTCTGTCCACCAGAGAGCTCAGTCAAACTCTGCTTCCAAACCTTACCCAGAGAGACCTTCACCTCAAGACCTTCGCTAATGGTCTTGCCTTCGGGAGGATCAAGCTTGGCGAAACTGCCGGGCAAAAGCTCGTTGAAGATCTGGCCAAAGTCGCCGTTGACCTTCTCCCACGTCTCTTGTAAGGCCTTCTTCTTGTAGTCGTCCAAGCTGATGATGGTCTCTTCGATCTTACGCTTGTCGCGGATGACAGTTTTCATCATGTGCTTGAGCGACACCTCCTTCTTTTCAACGCTCTCGATCATGTTCATGACCTTGGGGTTGATCTTTTTCTTCATGCCCTGGAAGCGGTCCGTCAAGTTGCGGAGCGTCGACTTGCACTCTCCGATGTTCTGGCCCTTGAAGTCGTACGGCGTGCCTGTACGGCCAAAGTTCTCCTTCTCGTCAGCGATCCAATCGTGCTCCTTCTCCATATGGGCCACTGTCTGGACTGCCGATTGCTGTTCCTTGTGGAACTTTTCGACTTGGTGACCGAGTTTCTGCATTTCGAGGCTCTCCTCGGCGATGCGAGCATTCTTGGACCGAGTGGCGTCCTCAAGTGCGTGCAATTCGTCATCGAACCCATGCAGCTTGGCGCGTTCGTCGTCAAGCTCGGCCTGGACACCATCGAGGGTCTCCTGGAGACTGCTCTGCTGCTTGATGAGGTCTTCAATGTCCTGCTGCTGAGCCTTGATGGCCACCTCGACTTCTTGCAACTGCTCGCGGGCCGCAGACAGGTCGCCTGCGACTTGTTCAGAGTCAAGCTGCGCGCCTTGCACCTCCTTCTGCAGAACCTTGACCGAGGCAGAGTTCTTTGTGAGACCGGCCCGCAGTTTGTCCAAGGATTTCTGGAGCTCGACAAGCTTCGCATCCTTGTTGTTGTCAAAGTCCTTCATGTCTTTCTCAATCCGTTTAACGTCGGCAGTGGCCTCGGCGTGCCTCTTCTTCGCTGCCGCTGTGTCGGTTTTGAGCTGAGCAATGGTCTCCTTCATGTTTTCCACCTCTTGAATGATGGATGACGACGAGTTGCCGCTGATTTGCTCCTGGGCAAGCTTGATCTCGTGGCTCTTCAAGTCGAGCTCCTGCTTGATCCTGCGTGCGTGGTCGAGCTTGGACTTCTCACTCGCGATGGTGAGCTGAAGTTGGTGCAGGGAAGCCTCGGCCTCCTTGAGTTGGCGTGCAATGTCGTTGAGCTTCTGCAGGGTAACAAGTACGCCGCTGGAGTTGGGAGAGCTACCGCCTGACAGGGTGCCCGAGGGGTCATAGGCATCGCCTTCCAGGGTGATACTCCTCATTCTCACGTTGGGGTCAAAGGTGACCTTCTTCGCCGTGTCCGCATCGGCGCAGATGAGAGTGTTGCCAAAGACGTACTCCATAGCTGCAGATACCTCGTGGTCGTAACCAACGAGAGACAGTGCCAGATTGACCTTGCCCGGGGCGAGTCTCTGCGCCGTGGCGATGGTCTGAGCCGAGGCCTTGAAGGCTGCGATCTTGTTCAAGGGAATGATGGTGACACGCTTGCGGAGCTTTCCTCCCTGAAGCAGCTGAGTACCCGTAACTTCAGTATCAACCACAACGTTGTAGAGACGGCCACCGGCGCAGATCTCGAGGGCGGTGCCTGCTTGTGTGTTCTCCTTGTCCAAAGTGAACAGCTGAGCGACCAAACCTTTAACCTTGGACCGGTCAAAATTAGGGGTCGGGTCCGCGTAGTTAAAGTCAATGTTGGCAACCTTGCGCTTAAGCCCATCCGCCTCCTGGCGAAGGCCTCGGATTTGCTGCTGCAAAGACGACTGCTTCTGGTACAGCTGCTCTTCCTGGCCGGGCTCGAACCCCAGTCTACCCAGCTCTTTCTCGAGCTTCTGAGCCTGCGACTTTAGGCCTTCAAGATCCTTCAGGAGATCGGCGTTTTGTTCCTTCGCCTTCTTGGCACGGGGCTCTTCTTCCTTGATGCGCTTCTCGAGATGGGCAATCTTCATTTTCGCCTGCTCCTGCTCGGTGACGGCACCTGTCGCACGGTTCCTGGCGTCTTGGAGCTGGCCTTGGTAACCGCTCTCTTGGCCGTCCTTGGAAGCGACACCCGTCTGCAGTGTTTGCAAGAGTTCCTCCTTGGATTCGGCTTCTTGGCTTTGCTTCTCCAGATCGTCCTTTGCAGCGTCGAACCTAGCCTTGATTTTCTCAAAAGCTTGCGTCTTTTCCTGCAATGTCGCTTCCAATTCAGACACGTTCTTCTCCACAGCCGTCTTCTTTTCCTTTTCTTCAGCCATGCTCGACTTCTTCAAATCCATGACGGTGGCAAGTCTGACAAGCTCGTTCGAATGTTTCTTCACTGCGTCCTCGAGAGCTTGCGCCTTTCCACCCTTCTTCAGTTCCTTGTCGCGTTGTGCGCGGACTCGTTTGACATCCTCCTCAAGATGGGAAATCTCGCTCTTCAACCGTGCCGCAGACTCTTCGAGGTCTTTGCGCCGTTGCTTCTTGCCCTCCAAGTCTGCCGCAGACTGCTCCAGTTTCTCTTGACAACGCACGTAGTCGTGCGCGACCACGACCCTCGTAAGACGCTCGAGGTCGTTTTGTGTTTGTTGGAAGTCGAGGAAAGCGCGCTTCTCTGTCCGGAGTTTCTCGAGCTTGGGCTCGATCTCGTCCCGAAGCAGTTCTGTGATCTCCTGGAGTTTCATCTCCTTTTTGGCCATCGTCTTCAACGCCTTGTCTCTCCTATCCTCGAACATACGTGTTCCAGCAGCTTCCTCGATCATGGCCAGAATCTCGACAGGCTTCATGTTGAGAACCTTTGTGATTCGACCTTGCATGATGAGGAAGTTGGGGTTGTTGATGTTGAGCTGGACAGACTGGAAGAGGTTTTGTACTGTTTGTTGCTGTGCACGGTGTCCATTGATGAGGTATTTGGACGTCCCTCCGAGGACGATTTGGCGAGTCACACTGATGGTCGCATACTCTTCGAAGCCGATGGGCGACTTCTTCTTGTCTCTGTTATCAAAAACAATCGTAACGCTCGCTTTCGTGACACCGGCCTGGCCGCGCTTGTAGATGAGGTCCTGTTGGGAATAGCATCAGCTTCAACGTCCGCCACACCAACATCAGGCAAAGAAAGGTTCAGCCCACGAGGCTTACGCACCTGGAGATTTTGCGCTCGAACTGTTGTCATGTTGGTGATACCCAAGACGAAGCAAATGGCGTCCAGGATGTTGGACTTGCCGGAACCGTTGAGGCCGGTGATCGAATTGAAACTTTCGTCCCTATGTTATGTGAGCTGCCAGTTCCCTCTCGATCCAAGTAATGTTTTGTTTACCATCCCGAAATCACCGTTCGCACGGCGTACGACTTGAAGCCCTGTAACCAGTTAGCAAAAGTAAGCTTGCAGAGAAAATCGGGATCGCATACGTCTATAATCACTTCTATGACCCTCATGCTGCAGGAGTTAGTGGTTGGCGATGGTGTTGCTGAGGACTGTTGTCGGTGTCAAGGACTTTTTTGTTTACTTTCGACCGATCGCGTTTCCACTTCACCACCACCACACCCCCTCCCCTTCTTGGTTTCTGAGGTAGGGGGGTCTCCCGCCTTCCCGCCCCGATAACGCCCTTATCGGTAGTGAAACAGCACAATTCAACCACGCACCCGACTGTCATTGCCCCAGCCAGGGCAGCCCCACGAGCTCCGACGCGCTAAGCCGAATGCGGACTCGACCAAAACAATCGGTTCGCAACGCAATTCAAACCCAAGTCCGTCAACATCACCGCACATCCATACAGCTTTTGTGTGCTTCCCACTTTTTACTAACCTCCTCTCTCCCTCTCAAGCAACCACCTTACCGCGTCTTCGACCATCATTTTGAACTCGATGACCAGCTAGCATTTCTCTTCACTCTCACAGCGACTCTCTTGCGCGCGTCGCGACTTACCCCTCACGATGGCGGCGATGCGAGGAACGCGTGTGCCCATCGGCTCCGCGTCGTGGATTAACGAAGAAAGGACAACCGCTCTAAGCATTGTTCAGGCCGAGGCCGAGGAGTTCTCCTTCGCAGCACGGAACGAATTCGACTGGCTCAATGAGCACATGGCTGGGATCTTCAACGAGAACGAGATGCATGTCCATCCTTGCCACCAGGTCCGGGTCGATTGCTAACCGAGTGAATAGCAATGTCGCCGAGATTTTCAAGACTCCCGGAAAGCTTCGCAGCAAGACGCCGCGAACAGCGCGAAAGGTTGACAATGGCGAGGCCCGTGTCGTAAGGCGTCTAGACTGATTGCATACCGCTCTTTCGCTAACAGTGCATAGCCATTGTCAGACGTGTTCTCTACAACACCTAATGGCGCGACGAACGCCTTTACACAACAGCTTGCTCGTGCTACTCCCAAGCTCCACCTTGCACAATCGACGTCGTCTCCTTCGATCAACAGAAATATTTCGCCACTTAAAGCTGCCCCCTCGCCCAGACCTGTTTCGAAGCAGCCTGTTGCCCTAGCCGATTCCGGATACTATGGTAGCCAGGACATTGACAACGTAGACGATGTCGACGACGACATGGACGTGGATCTCATTGAGGAAGATACGGATATCGGAGAGCCGCGATCTAGCCCCCCTAAGACAGGACGTACCGGTCGCGTTGCCTTCGACGTCACGGCTGAGCAAAACGCGTCCCAGAGCCCGACCGCGACGAGGACTATGCGATCACCTGAAGTCACCTTCGAGACTGCCAAGGAAGTGCAGACGACGAGGATGGTCAGAGACCTAACTGAAGGGGCTTCGTCACCCGCCTCAAAAGTTTCATCGGCACCTCACAGCTCGCCGAAGCGTGCGGAGACTCCTTCGTCCGCGGTTGCATCCCCTGAAATTCGTTCTGCAAAGGCCGCGTCGCCTGCGAAGAATTCGCCTATAACGCGATCTCCGGTCAAAGCGGCGTCTCCATCGCCTTTCTCGCCCAAAAGTTCTCAGTTACCCGCGCCCGAAGCATCACCTGGTGCTGATTCGCAAGATGACGATGTGGATGTGCACATGGACGATGACACGCGGTCCGATGAGTCCAGTCCAATCCGACCGGTCAGGAAGAGCAGCCTCAATTTTGCTTCACTTCCTGCCAGAGAGCCCCTGAGAAATAAGAGCATCGGGGCCCGTGTTTCCAGAACCAGCCACTTGGACAATAACCGTCAGAGTTACTACAGTAGGCAAACTGGAGGCAAGAGTTTGGGAAATAATGTTGAGGTACTGGGAGCTTCAGACGACGAGGAAGGCAACGACGATGAAATGAATGTCGACGACTCAACCGAGGCGACAAAGGAGGGCGACAGCTACGCCTCGAACCACAACAAAACATACACTCAAAGACTCCAAGATCAGATCAACCTGCTCGGCAAGTCCCAGCCAAATGCAAGCAGACCCTCGAAATCGATCCCAAGCTCTGCGGTCGCCCAGCAGCTTGCCCTAGCTAGCGCGTCTCAACCAGCAACTGAAATCAAAAGAGCGTCGCCAATGAAAAAGTCAGCCGCGCCGCCAACCCCTGGAGCATTCCCCGAAGACGAGGAAGAGGAGGACGAGGAAGAAGACGACTGGATTGCGCCGCCCGTTCCTGCAAAGGATACGCCCAAGTCCAGTCCACGACCGCATTTGCTCAAGAGCCACACTGCAGACGTCATGGAAGGGATCGAAGGCTCTGACACCGTCAGCGGCTCTGAGTTTGGCTTACATCGACAGCGGCAATCACCAGGTCGGTCGGGCTCACCGAAACGTGCCCCTGTCATTCCTGAGCGGACTACGAGCGTCCTTGGCCACGGGAAATCTGCTTCTGTGTCCATCTTGCCAGATCTGTCGCAGGACATCATGACTGAAGACTTGTCTCCCGCCAAGAAGCATCTCTCTGTTTCCAACCCACTCTCAGCGGTGCTGGAGGCAGAAGATGGCCACCCGGAGACTCCCCAGTCGCCTACGCGAGGCTTCCGTGACAGCCCGCTGAAGCAAGTGAAGAACAAGCTGTCTTCTATTCTGAAGAGTTCCAAGGGACTTCTTGCCAGCAGCGCAGCAATCAGCGCCGAGGGCAAATCCTCACTCATCTCACCTACCAGTACTCGATTCGGCCATCACTCTGGCCCATCTACAGAGTCTATCGCACCCCAGCCAGCCCCGGCCGAGCCGTTGTACCCCGATCTTTCCAAACGCATTGCAGCCGATGCGCAAACACTTGGCAGTATGGGAAGCCCTGAAAAGCCTGTCGCGCGACGAACAAGGGCTTCTGTCGAGAAGGAAAAGGAAGACAAGCGCAAAGAGAAAGAGGCCAAACTGATGGCCGACCAAATGAGCAAGCTAGACAAGGCCCGCGCAGAGGAGCGTGAAAAGGCTCGAACCTTCAGCAAAGAGCAAGAGAGGATCGCTGCCATGGAGAAGAAGATTGCGGCACAAAAGGAGATGGAGCCCGAAACGGAGCAGAACAAGGAGGTGGAAAGACCTGCTCGAACGCCGGCACCAAAGGAGGCTCCCAAACCCACCAGGACCAGCCCCCGCAAGGCCAAGAACCAGGGCGAGGTCGAAGCTCCCGCACATGCTACCCAGTCAGAGAAGCCGGACGTGGAAATGATGGAGGCACCGACCCCAATGCCGCCGCCGCCGTCTGCCCCTCGCTCCGTTGGTCCGAGCCAGACAGCAAGACCCAGAGAGCTCCGCCGTCCTATGAAGCCCACGAAGGAGGCACCTGGAAAGGTCAAGCAAGCGCCTACCGTCATTCGCGTTAACACCGGCTCGCAACACTCGCAGTACCACCCCTCAACCAGTACTCTGTCCTCTGGCCTCCAAGACACGCTGGGCTCGTCGTCGGTCAAGTCCAAGACCAGCCAGCCAGGTTCACATAACAAACAATCTTTGGCAAGCTTGAAGAGCTCTGTTTCTTCCAACGGCCGCCCCAAAGCGCTTGAACTTGCCGCCAAGCGCAAGGAACAAGAGGAGCGCGAAGCGCAAAGAAAGAAGGACGCCAAAGTCGAACTCGAACGCAAGCGCGCCGCTGTCCAGGAGGAAGAGCGCAAGCAGGAAGTGCAGAGGCGACAGGAAGCGGAGAGGCAGAAAGAGAGGGAAAGGGAGCAAGCCGAGGCGAAGAAAAACGCACAAAGGCAGGCCGCCATCGAGCGTGCCAAGCAGACGCGAGCACCGCCCCCTGCTGTGCGATCCCAGCCGAACGGTCCTCCCGACTACACTGCGGGCCAACGCAGCGATAGCCAGCCCCCTCGACCCGCTTCTCGCATGAACACTGCAGCCCCTCGATCTCAAGAAGACCGACCGGTCAACGCCGTTCTCTCGAATGCGTCCAAGCCTGGCTCCAAGAGGCCTCTTCCGCAGGACGGCAGGGATGAGACGAACTCTCGCAACCCCCCTTCCCGCAACGGTCCATCTTATCAGTCCAAAGATGCCAAGCGTCGTCGCACGAGCGACGACTTTGCTGATGAACTTGATATGGACATTCAGCCTCCCAACATCAAGGGGCCTCCTGTTCGCCCGCCATCAGTTGGCTTCAAGAAGGTATGTCGCGCAGCGCATGGGCCAGCTATTGCAATGACTAACACCAAGCAGCAGGAGATGCCCACCAAGTCAATGTTCGGCTACACCAACGCACCGCCGAGTGCATCCAGAGACTTGTTCAAGTCTACTGTTACCGCTCAACATCACAGCACAACCAAGTCGATCAAGCAAGTGGACATGAACCAGTTCGCACAAGGGCACATCCCGTTCGCCCCCAACCCCAATCCCGCCGGCCCCGCCTACAAGACACCGGCAAGGCCCATGGGTACCGCAAGCGCCAAGTCCACCGCCAAGGCCACAAGGTCGTCGCCTCGTTTCCAGGACGGTGAGAAGATTGAGCTGCCTGAAATCGACACGGACGAAGACGAGGACGATGGCGACGCTCAGATCGGTGTGGCGCCATGGGCCGATTCTCCTCAACTGAGGAGCGCCCTTGTGCGACAAGAGACTTTGAATCCCGAATTGATCTTTGGGCCTCCACGCGCCCTCCACATGGAAGAGGTGTTTAGCAACAAGGAGAGGTGGCACAAGTTCCGGGCGCGTACTTCCAGCGCCAATTGGAGTGGATCTGATCGCCTGACGGAAGACGAGATCAGGAAGGATCTCGCAGCTCGCGACAAGTTGCGCAGAGAAGGTGGCTGGTCTTATGAGATGAGCAAGGACTTGATTTGAAAACCATCCTAGGTCCGGCGTTGTTACTTTTCTGCGGTTGGTTGACAGCTGTGTCGGATACACATGCGAACGTGTTCATGAGGATATACAAGTAGGCAAGGTTGTGAGGGGGTAGCTAGTACCAAGGGGTTTAAGGAAAGCCGCGAATACCTGCAGAGCGCCCAGACTGGAGTGACGGGATTGTTTTTTTATTATTTTATTTTATCTTTGGGCGTTAGGCAGCATAGGGCATAAGTCATGGCCGCGATAATTGTGAGCAGGATAGCAAAACGCATGGAATTCTCGAGCAGCACGAGGCTCCGCACCTTCTCGGTCCACCTACCTTGTGAGCTTCGAAATGATTGTCGAGACTTGTGTGGGGAAGTGAGTGTGCCCCCTAGGCCCCTACAAAGGAGAGTGTACGATAGTAGGTAGGTAATCACGCTTGTCGGCAAGGCAACCGGATTGGGCGCTTGGACCATGACAACCAGGGTATGGCCGCTGGCGCCCCCAACCTCGTTCAACCCCTGCAACTCTCTAAAATTCCCAAGTAAACCTACCTCGGCGGCTTCGAGCTAGCTTCCAGACGTATTCACCTATCTTGCCTGACAAGTGCAAGCGACACCATACTTGTCTTCTGCCGAAAGTCGCTGGCTTCAGACTCCTGCGCCCGCAGTCGACCTCGAAGATGGGTGCTGACGGCAGTGCCGAAAGTCGCAAGCGCGCTCGAGCTACACCCGCACCTTGGGAGCCCGCGATTCCATGGTCTTGGAAAAGGCTGAAGCTGGACGCCAATGGCAAGCCTCTTGCAGCCTCCCCGAAGACACCCAAATCTACTCCCAGAGCTGCCTCGTCCGCCGTCAAGAGGACTGCGCGCAAGATAGAGTCGTCTCCCGCCTCGGCCTATGATGTGCCAGACTCCCCTGAAGACAACCCACCGCAACGGATCCGAAACGTGAGGAGCGTCGACCGACCGACTGGCAAAGTCCCGATTCCACCCCGTCGCACCACCGAAGATGATATATACGAGATACCTGGCTCCGATGATGAGCTGCACTCGAGCCCGAAGGAGATGAATTCGCTCAAGACGAGTCCTACGAAGAGGAAGAGCATTGGTGCGGCCATGGGCGGGGCAAGTGAGGCCGATACAGAAAAAATGGTTAAACAACAGACATCTCGAAAGCAGCAACCAAAGGCGAAGGTCGAGCGGAACAAAGAGGTTGCTACGATAGAGGAGTCCTCGCAGGTGCGGTCAAGTGGGAGACGCAGGATCCCAACCGCAAAAATACTCGAAGTGCAGGAAGAAAGGATGCCAAGTCGTTCAGCCACCCCTATGTCCCGCGCAAAGTCGTCCGCCGCAGCACAAGATGATCTCGAGTCGAATACGGCCATCACGAAGACGAACCGTACCAATTCCATGCCCCTGAAAGGCATCTTGACCCCGTCCAGGCGGGACGGTACGCCAAGGAGAAGCAAGAGCGTCGCCTTTGACTCGTCCAATGGTCAGGATGCAGAGGAAGTCTTCTTCGAAGATCTTCCAATCAAGTCTGCGACCAAGTCTGGCAGGGTTCGGAAACCATCACAGAAACTTGCGAGCACGGAGGCAACAGCGACGAAACCCGTCAAGCCACGAAAAGTGCTTGCAGAAATGGCGGAGGAAGAGCCGGCGACGAAGGAAACTGGGCCACGGGAAGAGGAACAGGCGACTGGGGAGGAGTCGGAGGAAGACGAGGACGAGGACGTTTGCCTGATATGCTCAAAACCGGACTCAAAGGCCGGAAACCTGATTCTGTTCTGCGATGGCTGCGACAAGGCTTACCACCAAAAGTGCTACAAAGTTCCCAAAGTTCCCCGTGGTGACTGGTACTGCAGCGAGTGCCTTCATCAAAAACAATCGCGAGCGGCAGCTGCGGACGCAGCGGTCAAGATACCCAACTTCCAGCAGCACTTGAGCAAACTGAAAAGGGTGCTGTTGGATCGTTGTACCGGGCGCAGACGAATCAAGCTGGTTGACCAGGATGAGGCATTGGAGAAGGCTCGCCAACTGGTGGAGCAGACGGTATTGTCAGGAGAAGGGAACTCGATGCTGATCATCGGCGCCAGGGGCTGCGGCAAGACGACAGTATGTTGCAAGATCACCAGGCCTGAGAGACTAAGGCTAACGCGTAGCAGCTCATTGAGAGTATCGTTGACAACATGTCTCTGCAGCACAAGACGGAGTTTCATGTAGTGAGGTTGAACGGGTTCATACATACTGACGACAAGCTGGCCCTCAAGGAGATCTGGAGGCAGTTGGGCAAGGAGATGGATGCCGAGGATGAGGTCAATGCCCGGGTGAGTGCCTCCCAGGGACAACATAGAGCAGGCAGCGCTGACCGCCACCGCCGAACAGTCAAACTACGCCGATACCATGGCCTCGCTGCTCGCTCTTCTCTCACACCCTTCCGAGATGGCCCATGCGGAAGAGGGCGTGACGTCGCAGGCCGTCGTCTTCGTCATTGACGAGTTCGACATGTTTGCCGCGCATCCCCGCCAGACCCTGCTGTATAACCTGTTCGACATTGCGCAGGCGCGGAAGGCTCCCATCGCAGTGCTGGGCTGCACGACCCGCATGGACGTGGTGGAGATGCTCGAGAAGCGTGTCAAGAGTCGATTCAGCCATCGCTACGTTTACCTGTCGCTCCCGAAGAGCTTGCCGGCATACTGGAAGGTGTGCAAGCAAGGCCTGGCCGTGGACGACGAGGATATGGAGGCGGAGGGCATCGACGTGAGTGTCGCTGGGCACGAAGCTTTCCATGCCAACTGGAAGGCAATGATCGAGGTAGGCATCCGACGATGCTTGGGGGAGAGCCGCACCCCGCAACTGACTCGGCTACAGGGTCTATACAAGGAGAGGTCGTTCCAGAACCTCTTGCAGCACCATTACGCATCTTCGAAATCGGTCTCGGACTTCCTGGCAGAATGCATACTCCCGCTATCATGCCTGTCAACGGATTCCTTTGAACTTGTCATCCCACCGCAGAACGGCGCCGTCGTCTCCCTCAGGCCGCCCGACTCCAAGCTGCACATGCTGCCGTCGCTCTCGGAGCTAGACTTGGGCCTGCTCATCGCGGCAGCGCGGCTCGACATCGTGGCGCACACGGACACGGTCAACTTTGCGATGGCGTACGACGAGTACGGCTCGCTGATGGGCCGGCAGCGTGTGCAGTCTGCGAGCTCGGGCATGCTGGCGCTAGGCGGCGGCGTGCGGGTGTGGGGCCGCGGGGTCGCGGGGCTAGCGTGGGAGCGTCTCGTTGCATTGGGGTTGCTGGTACCGGCTGGGCTAGGGACCGGCCGGGCGTCCGGGTACGGCGGGCTGGAGGGCAAGATGTGGAAAGTGGATATGGCTCTTGAGGAGATAGCGGTCGGGGTGAAGCTGAACAACGTGCTGGCGAGGTGGTGCAAGGAGATTTGAAGCAGGCATGCATGACGTCGGATTATGCCTTGCTTCAACTAAGCTATAGACGCTAATTAGACACAGACAAAGATAGGCACTTTGGATTATGACCAGACCATGACTTTTAACGCCATTGGCAGCAGCCATCACTCCCCAACCGACGTGTATCAGTCATAAGAGGAGGCCACTGCATATGGGGGACCTGTCGTCGCGGCCTCACCATGCGACGAAGACATATGGGAGAGTTGGAGCACTCTTTAAAGATCTGGGTATTGTGATTGTACAAGTCTCGCGCCACGAAAGGCCTCAAGCCTTGTATGTGACTGTCGCGGGGGCGTGGCCGGTACGCTAGAGAAGCGAGCGACGAGGCGGTGCTTGAGGAGGTGCGACGGTGGCTTCTATCGCGTCTCTGCTACCGCACAATGCGCAATTACTTAGGCAATGTACCATGGGCAGTAGGCACCTATGCAGGTTGTGTATGGATACTCTCCAGACATTGACCGCTCTTGGAGTGCCGAAGGTCGGACGACACCGAAGACTTTTCCGCCCCCCCCCCAGTTTTGTCTGCTGGCTGAGGCTGAAGGCTGAGGTTCCTTTACGAAGCGGAGAGGGAGATCGGATGATCGATGGTCAGCACTCTGTGTAGAGGGAGGACTCCTTGGAGATGCATGTCGCGTCACCTCTGGAAACCTTCTATCGTGTTGAGCATCGGGCATGATACCTCCATTGTGTTTTTCCGACCATGTGGATAACGTTTTTGTCTGTCTTTGACCTGAAACCAGAGCGAACACATTTCAGCAAGCATTACATAGGGTATAGCGCGGCTGGGCTGCCGTGTGTGTAACACAGGAAGTGGTCGATTGCAGTCTAGCCTTTTTGTTTGTTCGGAAAGGACTCTGTGAGTGTGGGGGGGTGGTGTGAGAGAGGTCCGAGGGCTGGCGGCCGCCGTGGTCGGAGAGACACGGGCCTGACGGTGTGCGGATTATGGTGGCGGCCGCTATGCCAGGGACCACTGCATGCATGTAAGCCGTCCCTCCCGCGGGAGGGCCGCTGACACACCGCATCACAAACTGCCAACGTTCGGGATGCATCCATAGTACACGTGGGCAGATGATGGATCGAAAGACGCCAGGGACAAGCGTCTTTGGGGGTCTTTTTGTTCTTCTATGAATATATATATATATATACGTAGTATATATATATATATACATATTGCGATCTACCGTACACCCCAGGCATGACAAACATACCGGTAACGGCACAGAGACAGCGGGGGGAGGGTGGGAACTGCAGAGCAGACAGACCCTGCAGTTCGGGAACTTTTAGTGTGATCGCGGGGGCTGGGCGGGCGTGGGCGATCGACCCAATGGCGGCGGCTCCCAGCGACCGGCGCAGTCGAGGGAGGACCCCGCCAGCACGTCGGCCGCCGCCACGTTGCGGCCTTGAATCCGCACGAATGGGGCGGGAATCCTGGCCTTATTTTCGTATTTTGTAGCCCTCACCCCAGCACAGCTGGCGCAGCACATCAAGTACCGAGTAGCTTGTCACACTTGTGTCGAGAGCCAATGAAAAAAAACGGCCTGGGCCGGGCTGGGATGGTATTGAATTCGACAAATGGACGCAACATCCGAGCCGATATGCGACGACTACGTAGCGTACCTAGCCGCGGCGAGCGGCGGCACCAGCAGCTTTGTGCAAAGCTGGCGGCCGCCGCTTATGTTCCTCAGCATCAACTTTCATGTTGCATTAACCAAGCATTTCAGTTTTCTTAGGTACTCTCTCTCTCTCTCTCTCTCTCTCTCTCTCTCTCTCTTGCCCATGCCAAGCTGGATGGACATCACTCCCGAGCCTTTATAACATGACTACCTAGGTAGGCTACGGGTACTATAGACCAGCTAGCCGCCCCCCACTCCTGCCTTCCCGCCGTCTCTGAGTTGTCCTTCCTCCTCTAATTCCGTCTCGATCCAACAGAAATCCATTGCGTCATCTTCAACCGAGGCCTCGTTTCACGTCATTTCCCTTCCCCTCGACCTTCTCCCTCAAGATAAAAAACAACCCTCAAGGCTTCTCTTTCACGGCCGCGTTGCCGTCTTCTCGCTTACAGCCAGCTTGCCCCGTATACTACCTTCCTTACTTACCCCCGCTGGCGCTGGCGGGGACGTCTTTCATTCGTTCGCTCATCTCGCACCTACACCGGCTTGGCCCCCTTCCAAAAAGCGGCGCCCAGCTAGCAACTCGGCCGCCTTTGCGCCTCCGTCCTCCGTCACCGTGTGTGTGCTGCCTGCCCGGTCAGCCCGCGACACAGCAAGACACCATCATCGAGTCTCGATTGCTCGCATAGCCTGCGCCTTTTTCTTTTGCCCGGTTTTTTTTTTTTTTCTCTCTTTCTCTCCCCTCCTTCCACCCCCCCTTTTTCTATTTTCCATTCCATGTGGCAGATCTCTTTCATGATCGACACGTTATAACAATCAGAACCCCTACCCTAAGGACTCTCTCTCCGAGCCCCCGGACTCGTTATCCCATATCTGTTTAGAGCCTCGTCCCTGTCCCAACTTTAAACTAGCGCCCCGACTACCATCTCGACTTGAACCTTGACAACCTGTAAGCCACCTCACAGCAGCCACGCTCGCAGCCCTCCAGTCGTTTACAGCTCACGTGTGCATCGCATGGTTTGTAAACTACTCATCCACCACTACCCAATACCCACGCCCCTGGCACGCATCAGTCATGTCGAAACGCTCAACATTTACCACCATCACCCCCTTACCAGCTGGTATCACCCGTGAGGCCGTCCTTGGCTTCCTCCACAACCACCTCGAGATGATCGACCTGAACCCCCTCATCAAGGAGCGCCACATCATACCCGCACCCGCACACGCGCCACTCGATGAGCACGCCTGCGTCTGGTACTCTCTTACGGACGAGATCTCCTATCTCCCCGGTGGCATGGTCACCGGCGACATCAGCTACACATGCTGCTTTCACGACCTGCCCACCGGCCTGCAGACCCACTGCTACGCCCCGATGGGCCTCGAAATCCGCGACAAGTGGACCATCGCCGGTTGCCTACCCGGTGAGCCCGTCGAGCCCGTTGAGCTCGGCCTCGGCGCCCCGCAGACCGGCCTGTACATCCGCGAGGACGTCGACATGCGCTGCAACGTCTTCACCAGCTCCTTTGTCAAGAAGACGCTCAAGAAGAGCCACGGCCTGCTGGTCGATCGCATCAAATCCAAGGTCTGCCAGGCGTCCGCCACCGCCCCGCATCAGCCGCACAGCAGCCGGTATTCTCCTTCTCTCCCCGGTGACGCGAACAGCGCGTCGGACACGCTGCCCTGCCAGTCCGATACCGACTCCTTGGCCAGTCAAAGGGCCCTCCTGCCGTTCAGGCCCTCGCATTCCCAGTCTGCGACTGCGCCGGCCGATGACGACGACCTGAGCGCCGCTTACCCTGAGCCCTTGCGAATCCGCCACGTCTCCGCGAACTCGACTTCATCTCAGAGGCCCCCGCGGCCAGATTCTAGATCGCAGACTGGTGATGGCAACAACAGCAGTAGCCAGAACCACTACCCCCACAGGAATCACTTCAACTCCGGCAGCGGCCCTAGCGGAGCCAAGCCCCTGCCTCCGTCGCCGTGTGGCGACGCCCACCAGCGAGCCCCAAGACGGCAGTAGAGCAGCGGCGGGACTGTGCAAGGGCCATTTATCCCCGAGTTGGATTGATCCGGGCTCTCTCTCTCTCTCTCTCTCTCTCTCTCTCTCTCTCTCTCTCTCTCTCTGTCTCTCTGTCTCTCTCGTCCTTCTTTCCCTGTGTAAATGATTTAATTTCATGTCGGTCAGTGTCTGGGCCTGGTGCCAATGTGTTTGGACAGCGTCCGGGGAGGGGAAAAGAAGAAACAAAGAAAAGGGAAAAGATGATAGATACCCCATATATTGCAATTCAAATTGTACGTTTCACGAACAATGGCCTTTTGAGATTGTATAAGTACATCTGGACGCGTCTCTGCGGCACAGCCTTTCCGGGAGCGGAAGGTATGGTTTCCCATGATGTTGGCCGGGTGGGGGTTGTGGGGGTGGGGGGCCGACGACGCAACCAACGTGAGGCGGAATCTGTACGACGCCCCGTATCCGTGGACGGTGCCCCCTCCCCATTGTCTCGGTGTTGATTTCTAGTCCCTCGGCCCGACGCATATACTCTTAGGGAAAAGGGTCCCCACAGTTGATACCGACCGAGAGAGCATCATTGTGTACCTGTGCGACCTTAAGAGGGACCGCCTGGGCTACGTACCTCAGTCACCCGTACGTACACCGCTCCAACAGCCCAGCACACTACGGAGAGGAAGCAAAAATTTACGGATGGATGCACTTTTGAAGCATGGAGGAGGGGGGGGGGGCATAGGTGGGGGAAGGGACGCGGAAGATTTTGTGTGACAACACACACGCACACACACCCACCAAACGGGATTAAGTCTATTAAAAGCTTAAGAAGACAAGAAAAAAGAGAGACACAAAACGTGAATGGCAAATAGGCGCCGTGGATTAGGACAAGTGATACATTTAGAAGAAGAAGAAGAAGAAGAGAAAAAAGGGTTAAAGATGCTCGGAAAAGAGATAGTGATATTGCAAAGAGAGAGAAAAAACAAAAAGGATAATAATATGAGGGATAGTGATGTTGGACGATAATGATGTTTTCTTGTGGTGATAACGATACCAGGTTTTCCTTTCCTTTCCTTTCCTTCCTTCCTTCCTTCCTCCAACCCCCCGAAACATACGCAGAAACAGAACGGGAAAAAAAATAAGAAGAAAAAACTAGGCGAGAGATTTCCAAAGAAGAAAATAAAACAGAATTCAAGTGCAGACAAAGGAGATTTCGTCCCCTCATCCACTGTGAGCGGAATCGCCCTTCCCCCAGTCTTTCACCCGGGTTCCAGCGAAAACCGCGATAGTTGTTCTTGCTCACTGCTCCTCTCTCTATCGTCTCGTATTGTCTCGTTCGTGATCTCTCTTGTCTATTGGGCAAACCTCGTTGACGGGTCTCGTCTCTGGGCGTTTCGTACGTTGGGCATTAAACAGGACATAAAAACATGACGGTGTTGGCATATGGGGGGAGACGCTGGGAAAACGCATCATGAAACAAGACAGAAAATTACAAGGATAATGATGCTGGCGGTAAATAATCAGGGGCCCCCATTCCCTCCCTAAGGCTTTTGTCGTTCTCAGTGACAACCTCACCCCCGCGTTGAGAGGGAAGGTCGTTGGCTCAGGCAACCCCCGAGACCGATGGACGCCGGACCCCGTGCAAAGGAAGAGATGACGGTTGAAGAAGCGAGAGAAAGAAAATGGGGGCCAGGGATGGGAAAGGCGGAGCTAAAGAATGCAGAAGGCGCAGCAGACAGGTCTGGCTTCACTTCATCCCCGCTCTCCCTTCCCCGGATTCCCCGCCCCCCCTTTCCTCGCTTCTCTGTGAGTCTCTCCCCATCAACACGAAAGACCGTACGCCAAGGTCAGGACGGAGGCACTGGCCAACTCCTCCACCCACGTCCGGGGAGGGGGTTTCACAAGATTGAACCAAGGCTTCAGGCCTTCACATTGAGTAAGGCAGGGGAGTGGCTCGCTTTACAGGGCGAGGACGGCAACGACGCCGGCAAGCAGTGCGATGACGGAGGCGGCGTGCTTCTCGGCGCCGGCGGTGACGACGACGGCTGCGGTGCCGCCGGGCTTTTGGCCCGCAGCCGTGGGAGTGGCACCCGGGGCTACGGGGGCCCCGGGCTGGCCGTAGCCTCCAGCACCGGCGGTCTGGGCGGGTGGGTTGGGCAAGACGTAGCTGGTGGGCTTGTGACCGTCCGCGTAGCGAGTGGTCTATAGAGGTTGGGTATGTCAGCGGGGTTGCTTCTTCCACACGTGTTCTTCTTCCTATTGCGTCTCCGTCGATAGGGCCTTGCTGCCCCTCTATCAACGACGGAGGGGGGTAGGTATATGTGAGGATGAGCTGGGCGGAAAAGGGACTCACAAAGGTCTGCGTGCAGGGACAGTCTGAGATGATGAGGGTGGTCGGCTCGTCGATGGTGTAGGTGCGGTCGTTGAAGCACAGCGTCGTCGGCTCCGGGCAGTACGTCGACACGCTGTCCCACACCGTGGTGATGGTGTAGATGCCCGTCCCGTTGTAGCCCGGGGGGTAGACGCCGGAGGAGGGAAGGCCAGCGACCGGGACGGTGCCGGTGCCTGCGGCGGCCGCTGCGGCGACGAGGCCCATGGCTGCAAGGAGGGAATGGGCTTGCATGATGTGCAGTGTCTCTTGTTGCTTTTCTGTTTTGTTATGCCTGGGTTGTCGACGAATGGCGGGCTGTTGTCGAGATGAGTGTTTGAGTCGGGAGTGTCTGGGTGAGCCGAGTTTTATTCTTCCTTTCCGAGATTGGAGAGTCTTGAGCAATGGTAGTATAGTAATAGGTTTAAGGATATTTCGACCAAAGGAAACGGGGTGTTGCGCTCTGCGATGTTTGGTTTACAAATGTCGTTGTTTTATATGAGCGAGTGACTGGGGCCAGTTGAAAGAGCAACCGAGGATGCAAAACAAGAGAAGAAAAAAAATAAACAAGGGGGGGAGACCCTTTTCCAAACAAACGAAATGTTCGAGTCCTGTGAGTGTGAGAAGAGAGGGTGCGTATGTGTGCGTGTGTGCGTGATGAGCGGAAAGCAAAAGGACGACGTCAACGAGAAGGCGATCCGGGGGTCTCTTTTTTATGTTCACCTGCCCGTCTTTACCAGCCCACCCCATATCGACAACTATCGATCCGTCGATCCATTGATACACATCCAAATCACCGGCACGGGAAAGCCCAGGGGCTTGAATGCCAGAGGACGAAGTGCGCAGTACAAGCACAAGCACAAGCATAAGGGGGGGGAGGGAAGTAAAAAAAAAAGGCATCGAAAGGCCGATCAGCCTAGGGACATACCTGCATCAGGATGTTTTCCCTTTTGCCCATCCAGACCCCTTCCCCCCCATTCCCCCCTCGACATCTAATGAGACTCCGGTTTCGCAGCTGAATATGCGCGTGTAGAGCCTTGTGTGCCCGTGTTTGTTTTGGACCGCCGGGGGGGATCAAGAATGCGTCCATCAATTGCTGGTAATTGGGCGCATTCCAGACGGCAGGATCTACACACTACCACGAGCACGTGGCAAGAGCAGACAGGTAGAAGAAGCGTCACCTCACCGGCTGTTACTGCTTGCTCTCTCACATAGTTTTGGACCTATTGCACTTCATCACAATGGCATTCCCGGCACTGGCAAAGGCATGATGATACCACTTTCTTCTGTTCTTCTTTCATTCAGGCTTCAAGATGGAAGGTCGAGCGTCTTCCCTTCTCCACGCTGGGGTTCAGGAGCTCTGAGATATGTACAAATGAGTCAGGCCGCTCCACGACCGCTCTCCTCTCTGTCTGTCCTCCCCCCCTTTTTTCCTCTGAAAGTCCAATCCTTCTCGTCGTGATGTCTACTGGACATCCACTTCAAGTTTGCCAACGGGCAGCATTAGTGCCATTGTCACACCCACCTCCTGACTACAAAAAAAAAAAAATTTCACCAGTCGCCGTTGACTCGTCTCTGGGATCGTGTGGTCGAGACCTGCGCTGTCATGCCGCTCTTCTATGATTGTCCGCCTCGCCCGCCAGTGATGATTCCAACAAATGTGGGAAATTAAGAAAAGAAGAAGAATGAAGAAATAAAAAATGAAGTCCGCATGTGATGATGGCGATAATGACAATGACAATGACAATGACAATGACAATGACAATGATGATGATGATGATGATGATGATGATGATGATGATGATGATGATGATGATGATGATGATGATGATGATGATGACGACGTGGTAATGTTTCGCGGCCTCGGTTTCGCCGCCTCATCGGGTCTCCTTCTAAAGAATAGTCCACTCCCAACGCCTTCATTTTCAAAAAAGAATCCAGATGGCGACCATGGCTCGGCTTGAGTTGGGCCCTCTTCCCTCTGGTTAGAGAGTAAAAGATCCTGCCTGCCGCCTGGTAATGAATCGGAGACCACCGTGTTATGCACAAGATTATGGTTTGAGGGGGGGAGTGCCGTAAATGCAAAACTCCAATGTGCGGGCGGGCCCTGTGCCGAAGAGGCCGTTTTGGGTATGCAATTCGTCGTGTCGCGCGCTGAGACTTGGGTACGAGATCCGCCGTCTCTCACTTATTCGTTTCGCACTGCGTCATGCCGGCCCTACTCATTTGCGGTTCGACCGGCTCGTGCTGCGTTCTGGGCCGCGGGCGCCGCCCGTAACCGCGTCAAAGTCGTAGTTCTTCAGGGTGTGCTCGTACTTTGCGCTCCTCAGGAATTTGGGGACCGAGTCCTGCCGAGGTTCGGGTTAGCTCACGGATCCGCAACATACCAATGCCAACGGTGGAAAGAAGGGAGGGGGAGAGAGTAAACACGTACACTCGCCATCAGTTTAAAGACAGCGTTTTGGGCGTCCTCGAACAGCGACATGACCTCTTGCAGAGTGTCAATCATGGCAACATCTTGGCCGACGGCCTTGGTCATTCGGGTGGCGAGGTTGTTGCGGAGCTGGTGGTCAATGTTCAGCTCGCAGGGAGACCCGGGGGCGAGGAATGCGTTATAAATCCCGTAGGCCTGCGCCATGATCTCCTTGATGCCGTCCAGCGAGCTCGCGTTGGGGTTCTTTTGGGCGACCCTGATAGCTCCCCGGCAACTTCGCACAAAGTCGTCGACGTCCAGGTAGAAGGACAGGTTCTCCTCACAGTGCGTTTCCCTGAGGTTCTCCCTGAAGAGCAGGCGGAGGGCGGCGTCGGTCAGGATCTTGTCCAACCTCTGGGTGTTGGAGTCCCGCGCGATGGCGCTACGGGATGGTACGACAGCCTCACTCTCCGACGTCCTACCTCTTGCTCCGAGACCATTGATCAGATCCCTGCCCTTGGCCGTCAATTGGTAAATGGCATGCTTGGTGGGTTGGAACAGGTTGTTGCTGGGGTATTGTGCCATGTGAGCACGGTCTTGGACCACGGGCTCGATTAATTCGTACTCGACGAACAGCGCCGCAATCTCGTACGTCTCCCGCCTGTCCACGGTCGTGCAACAGTCCATCAGCCAATCCGTGGCGGCCTTGCCTGTGAAGGTATCCTTGTAAGTCTTGCCGTTGACCTTGCGCTCGCTAGCCATCTTGACACCGGTAAGACCGTCTTTGTAGTCGCTCAGGGAATCGGAATCGGCCGAGCTGACGCTCGACTTGACGTTGGGGCCGTGTGTGCCAATGAACCTCCGGAAAATGACTTCAATCGTTCCGCGGTCGGTCATGAGCTTGTCCGTCTGGCTGTCCCTCTCCAGTATGACGAGTTGCGACAACGTAGAGCCAACCAGTTCGGCTATCGACTTTTGCTGAATACCGTTACGGGAGCAGAAGCGATCCAGCACGGTAACGCCCTTTGTGGTCAACTGCCATACGGATCCCTTCATGTTGTACACCTGCTGATACTTTCCATCGGCAGACTCGATAAACCTTGCCTCGAGAAACTTCTGGCAAATGGATCGGGCCATGTCCTTGGCCATTGAAAACGTCGTGGTCGTCGTGGTCGTCACTATTCTAGAGGGGTCCTTGGGGTCGGGCATACGGTTGGATTGGGAGAACTTGAGTGAGCCCAAGTTGTTGATCGCATCTTCGGACAGGAATGTGTTTTCCACGCGTGTTAACCGCACGCGGTGTGCGGACAAAGGCAAGAGGCTGACAATGAGTGTCGAGAAGAGATCTTTGAAGTCCTGTTCAATTGCACGGGTTAGCCATCGTCCACATGCAGGGCAGAGGCGCGGCTAGCCATGGTTTGGAGGAGGGAAAAAGAGCGAGTGGCACGGGACCGCCTCGAATGTCGGTTCGGTACGGCGCAGAAGTGTCGACCTCACGGAGCTACTAACCTTGGTGAAAGGCCGGTCATCGTCCGTCATGCGGAGAAGCCGCGAGGAAGTCTGATGCATCTTGCTCTCTAGGCTCGGCTGTCGGTAGGGGAGAGGCCTATTGGGGTCGGTCTGGTGGTAGGGTTGAGAGGGTATATCCTGTACCAGCGATGCCTGGCTTGGATGTTTGCCCTCTGCTTGGTTGAGAGTGCTACTCGAAGACGAATAGTTGGAGGTGCTCCTATATCGCGGGTGTTTGTCCGTCGAGCCAAGGCTGGCAGAGAGGTCGTCCGAAGCAGAGTCGGGGGTGGAAGAGGCCCTGCCAAATGCGGAACTGGAGGCGCGCTGGCGGAGTGATTGGTCCGAAGAAAAGGCAGTGAGTGCGGATTGTGTCTTATCAATGGCAGCGGCAGCGAAACCGAGAAACCCGCCGGAGCGTTGCAACTTATGCAAGGAGCTGGTGGAGGGTGAGTGGTGATGTGAACGGTGAGAAGGGCGGTTTACCGTAGACGCGGCGTGGTAGGGGTCTGTCGGTGATGATGTAGTGCTGTTGGTGTTGGAGGAAGAGGAGGTGGTGGCAGCAGGTTGAGGAGGAGGAGCGCTGCCAGTCGTGTTATTGGAGGTAGTGGTGGTAGCAGCGGTGGATCGCGGATTGGCACTGGTAGGGTTGGGGTTGGCTTTATGGGTGGGAGGCTCAGGGTCAGAGCTGGTCTCGGTTGACAGTGGCGCGCGGTTGGAAGGTCGAGATGGGTTGGGGACAGCAGCCATCTAATGAAAAAGGGAACGTTAGAAGAAAGCGCGAACGGCAAGGCGACTGGTTAGATAAAAGAGGTAGGCGCAATAAAATGAAATATAAAAAAAAAAAGGGAAAAAAAAAGAGAGAGAAGGGAAAGCGGGTTTTTGGTGAGGCAGGGTGTGGCCGTGGAAGGAGAGGAGAATTAGGGACATGGGCAGATGGCGCGAATGGGGCGAATGGAGCGAGTGAGCATGAGAGAAAGGGAGAACAGGTACAACAGTGAGATGGAAGTACAGTACAGTATAGGTAGAGTACACAGGCCTCAAGGGGTCGATGTACACACATGTAGACAGTGGAACCCTGCAGGTAGGCAGGCAGGCAAGCAAGCAAAAAAAAAAAAAAAAAAAAGGTATCAAGGGGGGGCAGAGCAGAGGAGGGGAGGGGCCTGGTCGTGCTGGGGAGTGAGACTGGGAACGGGAGGTGAGCGAGAAAGGGGGGTATTCCGTACACAGAACTTGGGAGGACGGACGCCACACGCTTACTGTGGTAAGCGGGCGGCACAGCCTAGCAGTCAGTCGGGGCCAGTATGAGAGCAGGTTCCAGACTGCTTGGTCGGTTACTGGAGCCGAGAGTTGCTTGGTGAGGCCGACACCAGGGGGGAAGCGGGCTTCAGAGGATGAAATGAAGAAGGAAGCAAGGAAACGAGACGACGCGGTATGCTGGGCAACGGTGCACAGGCAACGGGAAGGCCCGAGACAGAGAGGAGAAACGAGGCAGAGGGAGGAGAAGGGGACATTTGATGATACGACTACGGATATGACCGTCGAGCCATAGAGGGTACTGCGACAGGAGAGTACGATAAGAGACGTAATACTGACTTGGAGCGTCGGGATATGGCGATGAGGCTTGCGTGTTTGGCCGGTCCCAGGCGTGACGTGACAATCAAAGCTGTCTCTGGGGAGGGGGGGTGGAGGGGTGGAGGAAAGGACGACGAATGAGGGGGTGTTGTTTTCTTTTCTCTCCCCCCTCTCTCCTGATCTTTATCCCTATCCTCTTTCTTGTGGTTCACGCTGCGTTTGGCGACATGGAGTGTAGATGTATGAGAGACACACGGACCGACGTACGATGGTGGCAGCGATGTTGGGGAACGAGGGTATGGAGGCGGGCGTGGTGGACGCAGGCGGGCGTAAACAAGCCGTAGCGGACGTCGATAACACAACGGATATAGAGGACGTACGTATGATGATTGCTGACAGGCACGGCGCGCTGGGATGTAGATAGATACCAGAGACGAAGGCGCTGGCTCTGGTGCCGGGAATGTTTTTATTTTTACTTTTGTTCCTGTTACCTCGCGGTTCGGGCCAGGGACGAGGAGTCGAGACGAGGGCCGAGGACGGAGGCCGGGAAGAGTGAGAGACTTGAGACAGAGGAGACTCTAGTCTCGAGGCTTGGGGTCTCTCCTTGGAATGTCGTTAGGGTGGAGGACAGAGATGGAAGAAAGGAATGGCCGACGAGGCTAAGACGGGTTCGGAACAGGCCGTCGAGTATTTGAATCATCTGCCCGGACGAAACAGGAGTGGGCGGTTTCTCCTCTGTCGATAATTCAATTACACAGAGAACCGGCTTGCGGCTCCGAGCTTTCCCCTCGCCCTCTTTAAAATCCTTTTAAACCCCAGAACAGATGGGATTGGTGAGCCTGATGGATGGGTGCGTACAGTTGGCTCCAGCTCGGGACGGGCAGACATAAGTGGGCAGAATGTTGGGCCGAGGCACAAGGGCAGAATGTCGTGAAAAAAATAAAGGGAAAAAAAGAGGAAAAAAGAGGCTATCCCCTCCGAGAGGCTAGACGGAAAGGAGTTAAGACGACTGAATAGAGAAACAAGGAGGGGCAAGGAGGGCAGCAGCGCGATCGTTTTTAGGGCCGAGAGGAGAAAGCGGGGGATGAAAGAAGAAGAGAAAGAGACGGAGATGGAGAATAGGCCTGGATGGTTTTCAGCCTTCATTCATCCTTCCAACATCAATTACCTTGTTCGGTGCGTCTTCTCCGTCTTCTTCTTCTTGTTGTTGTTCTTCTTCTGCTTCTCCCTTCTTCTTTCTTTTCCTCCCCTCTAATTCGAACACCGGCCGTCGTTGCGGTTGCAGTTATGGTGGTACGCCGTGGCATCCGAGGACTAGGTAGACGTACCGACTACATGCAGGCACACACAACGTAGGTGTCACCCACACAATACATACAACGAGTGCCACGAGCCATGAGCCACGAGCCATGAGCCACGAGCCACGAGGTGAATATGCATGGCCTGGGGGGAGGGATTTGTAAGGTAAATGCTGGTTAGATGCCGCATCGGCCTGGCGATGCGTACGTACCCCCCCTTCGGTCGGTAGTCCATCAGAAGCTACATGCCAATCCTCTCTTATGCTGACAACCGGACCCTTGAAGGGAGATCCTTTCTTATTCTTTCTATCTTTCTTTTCGACCCCCCCCCCCCCTTCCGTCTACTTCTCTTCAACATCATTCGGCTGATGCTAGTATACATTCTGCATGAGCAGGAAAAAGAGATCTGCCACCTGCCGCCAGACCCCTGATCTCGTCCGAGCCCCGGTCGGAGAAAAGAGACCCACTCCTCTAGGTACCTAGGTACTCTCAAACCCTCTCTCTCTCTCTCTCTCTCTCTCTCTTGCCAGTTCTCCGCTGAGAGACACAGTCCATTCATTGAAGTGCAAAAGCGTATAGTGGGGGGTGCCCCTGCGCTTTTCCTCAAGGTTCCATCACCCATCCACACTTGTAACCCTCCCCGAGGTACATTGACTAAGTACCTCCTCCCCCTCTTTCTTGGAAAACATGCCCACCCGCGGCGGCGGCCGCTTAGGTGCCTTGTGGGAAGTCAGAGCGGAGGGGGCCATCTCGCGGTGTACTACGTTACGTAGTGATTAATGAGTGTACACTACCTCACCCTGGTAGTATATCATAGTCATATTCAGCGTGTTGTCTCTACGGAGAGACCGTCAACGTCAACCGGTTTGGCGCGGTACGGGAGCCCAGTCTCAAAAGTTTCTGGTAAGGGACTTCCATGCGTCGCATCTGACCTTACAGTCTTTCTCGTTCTCGCAGAACGGCCTGATGTACGCGGATCCATGTGTACATGTATCCATGTACCCGCACTTGCGACCCTCCACTCCCATTAGTTGCTTTGCCCGTTTGCCATGAGACACGCCTTCCCTTCCCTTCCTATATTGTTCCTTCTCAATCAACCCCAACCACTTCCCCCTCCTCCCCTGGGCGGTGAACAGGTAGAAAATGTACTCTACCAGTACACTACCTGGGTACCTAGGTACCCCAGCACGCCTTACGCAGCACACGCTCGGGATAATTGCACGTTGCGGCTTTTATCCCCTATCATTAGAGAACTCTGTATAACCCCAGCGCGGCATCCGCATCCTCCCCCCGTCCCATCAACTCCAATTGGGGCCAATTGGGGCCAAAGGGGTGGCGCCCATCCCATGTGCAAACCCCATTCAACGGGCTTGCTTCTCGCGCAGCTATGAAGTATGAGACGGAGATGCGGTGTGCTGGAAACGCACGGATCAGATTTCGGATTTATAGTACATCGTGCTTCGTCTCCCTCTCTCTCTCTCTAAGGCAGGACCTTGGCCATTAAGGGGGCCGAGTGGAATGAATCCTTTTTTTTTTATAACGGGGTCAGTCAGTCGGGTCTCCGAAGAATGGTCCTTGGGCGTCATCAATGGACGACGTGGTAGGTATTATCGCCTCCTTCACCTTCTTCTCTCCTTCTTGCATGCAAGCTGTGTTGAAGGGGTGCGGTGTGGATAAAGAAGGGGGGCATGCAGGTATAGGCGGTGGGGTGGGTGCCAGCAGCATTTCTACAGTACCTAGGCCTACTCAGTATCCGTACATAGAGCCGTTACATACAGTGTGGACACTAGGCTCTGATACACCATGTGGCTGCATCCTCCACCAGCCGTCCTCTGTGCGTCCACACTGATTGATCGACGGATGACAAGCCGGAGGATATTTCAACAAGAAGAACATGCCGCATCATAGTGATCCAAAGGAGTACAACGATGATGAAAAGAAAAGAAAAGAAAAGGGGGGGGGGGTTGAAATCTGCGAGATCAAGGCCTCCTTCGCTGCGCATGCTTCATCTCGGACATCAACTTATACACCCAGCTGTCGACATGCATGCACCACCACCAATACGCCAAATACACTCTCGCTCGAGCCGACATCAGCCGACACCTCGACTGCACCCGCGATCTTTGACAACCTGCGCCAACCGTTTGGCCCTCTTTTCTATCTACCACACACACACACACACACACACACACACACACTCTCTCTCTCTCTCTCTCTCTCTTCTCTCTCTCTCTCAACCCTTCATTTTTTTATTTTTTTACAAGCTTGGTCTCCGCTGTCATGGTCTAAAGGAACGGTAGCAAGTCATGTCGTCAAGACGAACAGAATGATGGTTAATGGTTAGTATCGGCACGGCCTCACTCCTAACTCAGCGAGATGGGGGCGGAGAGGAGGACATACTACTAGTCTTCATGTCGGCCCTGGTCGAAAAAGAGGAGGGTCTCGGCCGATTCAGGATGCCGTCCGATCTGATGGCATGGGTAGAAATACCTACCTATCTTTCCATCTTCTCTCCGGTCGCATCTGAGCTGAGGGCCTGCACTCCCGTCATGCGCCCAGCCACAGGCACGGGGTGCGCGTGTTCTCGAAGCTCCTTCAGGCGAGACCAAGCGCCTCTCCCAGTGCCTCACTGTCCAACTCGACCAAGATGCAGAGCAGCACTTGCAGGCAGTTGCGTCCATGGAGGTTTGTTGAAAGCTTAGCACCGTGTTTGCCGTGGTTGGTTGGGGAACAGGGGCCACTTTGGAGAAGTCGCAAGGGTGCTCATCTCAACTGCTCGGGTGCTAGATTGGGCTAAGCTCCAGGGTAAGGCATCTTTCGTGGACCACGACGTCGGGGGATAGACGTCAGAATGTCGACGACGAACTGGATGACTGACTAGTGATGGATGGGCGGATAGGGGACGGATCTCAGCACGGTCGGGGCAGGGACATTGTAGCATGGGGAGATTGTGTGTGTGTGTGTGTCCGATACGTTGGCCCAGTCCAGAGATTCGCCATCCGATATCATCCCTCCAAATCAGTTTTCCGCTCTATTGGCAGTTGGACTGCAGGAACAGCGTTAATGCGTCACCACCCCTGGACTATCGTATCGGGACAGAACGTGGGGTGATTTGCTCGTGGCGGCATTTTGCACGCTGCTGCCCAGGCAGGCTACTCATATGGTGATGCATGGAAGAGGAAACATTTTGGGCTCTGAACGCCTGCCCTAGGCATCTGCCAAGTACTACATACAAATACCTACTGAGCTGACGGCTGCGCCAGGATTATCACAAAGCCACAACGTAAGGATAGCCTACGGCTTTTGGATGCTTTGACGGTGAAGTGGAGCAGCCAGCCAGTGATAACGGTGCTGGTGTGGATAGGGTTGAGGAAGGTGTGAAGCCAGATGCTTCGGGAAGCAAAGTGGTGTGAGAGGGGCGGAACAATATACCTGACCGAGGTATACATACCTTAATTTGTACATTGTGCGGATAGTACTGCCTACCTAGATAGGCAATGAATGCACAAGCTTGGGGCCTCCGGACACCGCACATGGCATATACCTGTGCTTAAGTAGCGTACACTTTGTACATTACCTATGCGACCAGGGTCACGGGTGAATCAAGAGACCGGCCATCGTGCTCCGTCGCTACCTGCACCCAAGCATATAGGAGTAGTACCTACCTTGATAGAAACCTAGTGCTATACTTAGACAGGACTGTACGCCCTACCTAGGTATTCTACTCCATCAGCATTGGGCCGGGGCCATAGTGTCAGTAGCAACAACCATCGGATAGAGAGAGGTTCGTCGAGCAATCGAGGAGCCTGGAACCTCCGCGTCGCCTCAACCGGCTCTGGCTCGTGCGTCGCCGCAACATGGCAACACCACCCAGCCAGCCAGCTCCTGGATTGGTCGCGGGGCGGATTTGAGCTGCATCTTGCGTTATGCGTTATGCACTCTGCATTCTGCGTTGCACCGCACGCCTTGGAGCAGAATGGAACGTGATGGCGGGAGAAATGGAGGGGGAAAAAAAGAAAAGAAAAAGCACCCTTGCACACGGCGTGCCCTGTCTGCGCATCGAGTCTCCATTTCGCTGTAGCGGTACCTAGGTAGGTTGTGTACGATGTAAGTAGCGTAGTATGGTTGTACTGTACCGACTACGTGTGGAGTGGGAAGTACACCAAGTCACTTCTCTGCCCCCCTCTTGCTCCAATGAGACCTGGGGCCGCTTCTAGCAGTCTCATCACCCAGCGACTGATCGGCGCGTGGCCTCAGGGATTGCCCCCACCGAGCCAAGCTGTTTTGGGCCCGTACCTTCCCTGCAACCACGCAATGGATTCACGAGTGGGGGGAGGGGAACCTGCACCGTACAAGTATTCTGGACGGCGCGTCACGTTGCTGCCACGCAGCGAGCGGCCCACCCCTGTCATCATCCTGGCATCTCTTGTCCCCTCATTTCCCATCCAAATTCTCCTTCTTTTTGTTTCCTCTTGCTCTTCGGGGGGTTTTTTTTCTTCCTTTTCTTTTCCTTTTTTTTTTCCGCGGTGTCATTGATGCACTCTTCTCGCCTTGTCCCTCGTGGGCGGCCGGTTTGATGGCCCTGTCACGGTGCAGAACATGCTCCACTCTGCTGAAGGATGGCTGACTTGCTGGCTTCGACTGGCTGGCGCTATCGACACGCACTGTACATAGGTAGTACATCGTATAAGCTCTTCAGCCTGCTGCCCTCTCACAGGTTTGATGAATACGGACTTACACAGTACGAGATTCTCTTGCTTTGGATCCCCTAGAATCCGTACGTGCCCTCGCCTACCTAGGTAGGTAGGTAGGTACAGCAATCCGCCTGGCGCCAGAACCATGGTCATCCTCGCTGGCGGTCGTCTAATGTACTATGTGTCTGGTCCTGTAGTGGCTGACAGAGACTGGTGGAGCCAGAGCTGGTTATAACTGATTTCACTCCTGGCCAGTCCCACCCCATTGGACTAGCACTCCGGACCTCCCACCGGCGACTAAAGAAGGACTGAAACGAGACGGACCGCAACCG
Source organism: Colletotrichum echinochloae (assembly GCA_016618095.1). NCBI lineage: Eukaryota > Fungi > Ascomycota > Sordariomycetes > Glomerellales > Glomerellaceae > Colletotrichum > Colletotrichum echinochloae. Next base: position 3,132,155 of record JADEZT010000001.1, on the reverse strand, counting down.
GGAAGAGCCTGAACACTGAACCTAAACCGCCAGGGAAAAGAAGAGGGAAAAAAGAAAAAGAAAAAAAAGGCAAAATATCAGAGGAATCTTAATTGCATCGGCATTCCCTCTCGGCATTCCAACGCTCGGAAGCCGCACTCCGCCCGACCTTTGATCCCATTTCCCACATTCGCTTCCACCCAAAAAAGCCTCGTTTCTTTTCGGCCATCAGACCTGGCAAAGACGTTATCCGTCGTCGATGCCGAACGTGTTCCAGCTCCCGATGAGGAAGGATGAAACCGCATCTAGATCGACCTCGGAGTCACCGTGATGACTGAGGAGCCGTTGATGGAGACCCCTCGTGGCTCGTCATCTCAAACAACTTGCTTTCGTCCCTTGATCCTCGACCGCCGATCATTGCCACCTTGGCCATCTGGAGCCCCTCCAAGCTAACCCACATGGATGGACGCCCTTGCCAGAACAGGTCCCACCATTGCAACAAAGCATCTCCCGAGCGCTACATAGTGTCATAGTACCTAGGTATGCAAGGTTGCACAGTAGGCGGTATCTCACACTACCAGGTCCGACCCGGTACATCCAGGAGGTAGACGTCTTCCGATCCCAGGGCACTTGCATCCGGCCCTGAACGAGACTGCAAGTATGACATTCTACACTCAAAAACCTGGCACAAGCCACAAATCAGGCCATCCAAGCGCCTTGCATCCCCGCTAGGCCGTTACCAAAAAGGGGAGAGAAAAAAAGAAAGAAAGAAAAACAAAAGAGGTGGCTTGCGTTGCCTGCTGCTCAACCCAAGGTCTTAGTAACTACCGAAACTCTACATACGGGTCCTGCCAAACCGTCTGCTGCCGTCTTCGTTTCTTCCAAAGGTGACACCGGAGCGGGTGGAAATGAGGAGACTTGCACTGCCTGCGGCTGGAACCCGCAGATCATCGTACGTGTACCCCGTACTTGGGAGCTTCCAGAAGCCTTCCATGGAAACACAAGTCAAGGGGCCCAGGCCCCAAGGGTTTAATTGCGGTCTTTGAACCAGGCGATGTGAGACAGATTTTCAACACCGCCGTCCCGAACCAGTGCGACACACAAAAGGCCGGTGCATGGAAACCGGCGGACCGCAGATGGTCTCCTCGCCTAGTGACTGCACTAGGTAATCATCAGTACGGCACTGTACGCCAACCCGTCCGTCCCATCTGATGTCCTCCCAGGACCGGGATTCCCAAGTCTCGTCCAGTACAGCCTCGAGATCAAACGCCTGACGTTTTCGCCGACGGTCTTCCCGCCCATCTTGACGTATGAGAGATTATTGTCGGCAGCGAGAGCTCGACATATGCTTGCCAGTCCTAGCTCATCCTGAACCTCGCAGCCAGTCAATTCCTGCGTGGCATACTGGTACAAACGAGATCCTGCGGATGCTGTGTGGATCTCAAGGTTGTGCTTGAAGCCCACGCGCGCACACACACACACACACACACACACACAATACCCGGCATCACACCTGTGGATAGTTGATAATGGAAGAAGAAGAAACAGAAGAAGAAAAGCTTCCATGCATGGGCATGGGGTTGTGGAGGTTGACCACTGGACGGAGGCGTCAAACCGCAGTCTTCGCAAAGCGTCATTAATGATCTTTTCTATAGACGTCACATCCCCATGCCTTGCGTTTCATTTATATTTGTGGTCAGCAGTACTGAGGACCAGCCTCATCGCCGTAGCGAACGGCACACACGATACTTGGATCAAGGGGAAAAGACAGCACAAGGCTTTCCTTCCGTCAAGCACAGTGGTGGCCCGCCCCCTCCCCTTCTACCTGAACCTCTGGGAAAAAGACGCAGCAGTGGGTGGCTCTCAGCACGGCTTGCAGTCCGTGGCGCTCGGCACAGTGCCAGCATCAGCGTCTCTCGGAATGGAGCTGCGGTGCTCGCAGCGTGTCGACGGCCGTTCCAGCAGCTGCAAGACAGAACGTTGATCGACATGGTGCCCCCCCGCACAGCAAAAGCGCATACTCGTAGCCATCAGCAATTATTCTTATTTTATTTCATTTTTCCCGGGCGACGCTCCCTTGACATGTTTCTGGTCCCTCTAGGCGACCAGCTGACATCGTTTCAGCGCCATCTGAGACGGGGCTGGTCTTGTCAAAGTAGCTGGGGCCTTGGGTAGGGAGACAAAAAAGCAGCGGCTTCAAAGACATTGTTCACGGTTCATGCGGCCAACAAGGATGCCTCGGGGGCCACGACAATTTGCAGCCTTGATGTTCTAAAATAGAAAGATTCTTGAGCCTAGCATTGGGAGGGGCTAGTGGTTTTGAGAGTGTCAATTGCCCCCTGTCGCGGACACGGCCAAAGAAGGGATTCACCACTACTTGTCACGCAAAATCGATAATCTCCAAGTAGTGGGAGGCTATGGTCGTACCATAGCCGTTCGTCCTTTGCTATTATTTCCCACGTGGATCAATCGCTGTCGTCAAGCAGGGCCCGGGGTGTCTTTCTGCAATCACGCGTGTTCGACAAGGCTTGTTTCAAGCCTGGCATTTCTTCTTTCAACTTGTCCGTTGGCGCCATGTGTACGACCGTTTGGGATGCTGGCGTGCGTGCCCCCTCTCCTCCCCCGGGTCTCATCACGTGCATGATTCCATCTTGCGTGTTTACGCCAGACGGATTTATTTGTCTGTTGACCACACACACACACACACAAGTTCCATCGTATGGTTTCTGGCCGGAATGAGATCTCCTGCTAGGTATCTGATGCACACACCCCCTAAGCAAGCACACGATGCCCTTTAGGCAACCATTGCTGGATAAAAAGGCATAGAAAATGTATCTTATCCGTACGCCTTTGGGTATGCGACATGAGGGGGTAATTTCTACGTACTTGTACCCAGCCCTTGTAACCCAGTATCCGGCGGGCAGGCCGGCGCCAAAAGAGGCTGGACCGGGCGGTTGTATTGATGAACGCATGCAGACGATAAAACTGCCCAGCACATGGCCCACGGCGCCAACAAGGGCCGCCTTCCAGACGCCAGGAGCGTAGCAACAAGGCCCAACTCGACCGCAAGGCTCACAACGCCGCCAAGCCGTACAATATGCACGATGCGGCGCTGCCGGCTGCATACGTAGTAGTGAGGAGTAGAGTACCTAGCGTGCTAGCCAGCTAGCGTGCCTACCCAAGGCAGACGAGCCATGTGAGAGCAGGGGCCTGGGTCGGTCTCAGCGGTGGGGATCGCCACGTGGTCAGGCAAGCCACGCGCCAAAGTCCGTACACAGCTGCGGTGGGAAAACGTTCAGAAGGCCGGGGTTAGGCTGACACGCTGGCACATGGCTGCTGACTGGGGGGCTGGGAAGGCGCTGTATGTACCTGTATACCGACCGACGACAAGGAGTTTTTGGTCGGGCTGCCGAGATAACAGACTTTGTCACCAAGATCCATACTCGTACTTTGGGAGAGGGAGCCAATCAATCACACACTGCACTGATGCCCCTGTTTGTTCTTTCTCTTCTTCTTCTTCTTCTTCTTCTTCTTCTTCTTCTTCTTCTTCTCTTTCACCGGCCAGCGACATTAGCTGCCATGGCCCCCTAGGTCCATTGCTCTGGCACTGGTCCTCTCTCTACCTATCGTGGCTGAGGTATTGGGCATGATACTTTTACTGTTTTTCCAACTGTGTTAGAGTATTATTGTGTACCTGTGCGACCTTAAGAGGGACCGCCTGGACTACGTACCTCAGTCCTCTCTCTACCTACCTACCTAGGTAGTTGGCAATATTGCTTCCACCATCGCCGCCACCAGCGGCCACGCCGGCCAAACGTGCGGTCACCAAGAAAGAAAAAAAAAGAAAAAGAAAAAGAAGAAAAAAAGGCAAAAACAGAAACGACAACCCGCGTTGCGAGTCCCGTTTTTCCCAATACAATGCGCCCCCTCCCTGTCGTTTAGGCGCAGGCCGTAGGATCGTGGCATCTCCGGAATCGACGATGCCACATGGCAAAAGATTCGGGACTAGCCTTCGCTGCCCAGGGAATCTTAGTTGGCGCGCAAATCAAACGATGGCCCCCTCCATCCCACAACTCTCACGTGTGTCTTTCGGCATTACTAAAGTATAGGTACTATACGATACGTGCGCAGGAACTGGACACACACACGTACACACATACACACATACACACACATGCCAGGGACACGGCTGCAAGAGGCTCGGAAATGCTGTTCGAAGCGTACATATCGCATGCTTTTTGGAGATGGGCCGCCCATGACACATAATCTCACGCATGCGGACATGTCAGGTCCGCATCCCAAGGGAGTGGACGAAACTTTAGAAGCTCGAGTGCCGCAGCACCCCGAACAGACACGCATCGCATGAGGAAGTTTGCTCCCCCGGGCCAACCTAACCTACAAAATTCTCCCACCGCATATCGCGGAGTCCGCCGATCCGTGGGCGGCCGATGGGACAGATGGTTTCGTCCAAGTCTCGCCCAAAGCAAAACAAAACGGGCTTGCCTTGTCGCCCGACACTTGGGACGACGAGACCTCCTACCCTTCACGACCAACCATCGGCAAGGTATCATGATCCCGGAACCATGCCACAGCCCAACCCGCAACAACAGTGTATATAAAACTTTTTCTTTTTTTTTTCTCCCCTTTCTGGGTCGGTTAACACCGCTCTTTGCCCCCACCCCCTGCTCCGTCTCGGCACAGGCGTCGCGTGGCACCTCTTGCTGACGTCGGATTTACATCAGCGAAATTCCGGCCCGCGTGACTACACTATAACCAATGCTTGGCCTCGGAGCACCTGCCGTATACACAGGAACGGGCGGGTTAGAAGACCTTTCCGCTCGAGAAAGCGCGCCATTCCCCGCCGGCGAGCCATGGTTGATCGGCACGCTTCCGTCCCTGTCCTCGTTTCCCTGGCCGTGGAGGCTTGGCTTGGGGGTGGGGGGAAGGGAGCAAGCAGGTGGCAGGGAACGAGGCCCATACCACGTAGATTATGCTCACGTAGCGTACAGCAGACTTGATCGTCTGCGTCCCTCATGTCCTGGCAGTTCGGCGCCCAGGGCGTGCATCATCCTTTAGAGTGCCTCGTTCCCAGACCGGCGGCCTAGCAAACTATGCGGTTATCCGTAGAACTGTTATCCGAGATGCGGGATCAACTACAATGCCCCTTGAACGATGGGGTTTCGTTTTGGTATTCACGGATGGTGCAGGAAGGCTTATTGTTACACTTTTCTGGTTATCGGTACATGGCCACATGACTGTAACAAGCCGCAGATCACACTCCTCCAGGAGTCGAGCTTTTTTAGAGTAGATTCCTTCCGTCCCTCCCCCGGGGAGTAGGGGTTTAGCCCCGACCCTTGAAAGAAGCCACAGAGTTTGCCGCAGCCGTGTTTGCGGAAGAGGGCAAACAAAGGCCATCCCCGGTATGAAAGACTGCCGTCCGTCGCGTATTGACACAGAGGGTTACCGCCGTAGGCTGAGGGGTAGCCAACGATGGCGCTTTCGCCGTTGTGTTTTGCATCGAAATGGGACGGTGCCGCCTAGGGGGTGCTGCTGCAGTTGTCCGATTTCAGGGCGTCCATCGCTTTTCTAGTGACGCTGGAGGAACGTTTGACGGGCGCGCCGTCGTCCGACCTGTTTTTCTGACGTGGTTGCAGAGCCTCCCCTTCGCACACGATGGAATCCCGGGCATAGGCTTAGGGGAGGCGGGGCGGGGGCTAACAGAGAGTCGAGTCTCACGGCCGGAATAGCCCCTTCCCTTGGCAGGTTCAAGGTCTTACAAGTGCCATCCATCCATAAATGGTTCGCGCCGTAGCGCGTGGGCTTCACGTGGGAACTCTACCCACCTACCAACCAGGACCCGTCTTCATTGAATGTTTCCTTTCCTATGAGCGCCGGCATCGGCATCGGCACGGCGCCGGTCCAGGCCACTTCGCCGCATGATACACCCTTACACCTATCAACAACATCCCGTCCCAGAGACACAAAAATGCATTGACTACCTACATGGTACTTCACCCCCCCTCCCTTTCCCTTGCCGAAGGCTACAAGATACGTGGCTGGCTAGCTAACCGTCTTATCTGGGTGTCAGACAACACAGATGATGGCCTGATTGTCCGAGCTCTCCGCCATCGCACAGACATGCCTGCAATGCGAGCGAGCGAGCGAGCCCGACGCAAAGTCCCGTCTCGTCGAGGCCGAGGTGGACGGCCATTGATCTTGATTGAAAGGGGCCGGCACCCTGCCAGGGTTCGGGAAGGGTTCATCTTCTGGCACGGTTCGCCCACACTATATACAACTACCGACGCCAATGACTTGGAGAAGCTCTGCTGAACGGTGCGGCCGCGGTACCCGACGCCGGGCAGCCCGCGGCTTGGCTTTTTTTTTTGTTAAGGTATGGAAAAACATCCGAGACCACGAGCGGTGTGACAATAAACTGCAGCTCGCGCCGTTGATAACCCGTGATCCCCCCCCCTTCTCCTTTTTGCAATTGCTAATGCGGGAATGCAAACTACAAACACCTGGACCATACAAGAGAAAATACAAAGGGCCCCAAGAGCGTGTAGCTGTTTGCGAACCTAGATAAGAAGGCTTACTGCCGCTTGTTATTGGCGTCTGATCAGTCAGGGGCGTATTCCACGTATTCCAAAGGCATGGCCGGAACGGGCATATCGCGAGGTTGAACTCATTGCCGCATAGCAACCTCGACCCAGTGCGGTGGTTTCTTGTCAGAGGCTGAGCAGAAGGCGATCCCGCATCGACCACAGGCCGCGGCGAATGAACCAGGCCTTGGCTTCCAGTCAGACCGCCAAAGCGCGGCGGCGTCTGTCATCATGGTCTAGGGGGGATTTAGAAGGAAAAGAGGCACGCCGGCAGCTTGAGTTGTCCAGAGTTCCGACGATGACATGTCCCACCGGAAGCTCTCTCCACCCCCTTTTCTCTCTCGCTCTCCCTCTCACTCTTTCCCCTGTTTTCCCCGGGCACGAATGACTCGGAGGAGTAACAAAGACGAACACGGGCTTCGGTGTATTTCCCAACCGGCCTTGCTTTATCTCACCTGCCCCCCCTCCGGGACCGAACGGAACACACGGTGGCCCGGGACCTTTTGCCGGTCGCGCCAATGTAGTCACACAGGGCTGGAGATGGACGCGTATTGCGACAACACGAGACGACGGCCTTAGCACGAAACATTGGGTTGCCGCTCGGCGGCACCGCCGCCCTTCATCGCCCGGGACGTGTTTCTTGACCCTCGGAGGTTCCGTCTGCGGCAAATGGACTTCCTGGACAAGTATTCGACGACCGGATTACACCTAGGCCAGACTATTGAATGGTGTTCTGTCGCATGCGCGCTACGCTGCGATGGAAGTGTCTGGCTAGGGGTTGCTCCCAGATAGCCTCGTGGGAGGGGGCTTGCAGAAGAGCAACATGGGCTCTTCCCGACCCCGTGCCTACCCCGTCTTCTAGAAGAGTAAATCTTAAAGACCGCAACAAAGATAATCCCGTGTCAAGAACCCGGCAGGTCATGGGTCATGGGCTGCGAGGACGAAGCTTCAGCCCAGGCCCTCTCTCTCTCTCTATACCCCCTCCAAAGTCGAGGTGGGTTTCGTTCCGTAGACTGGATGAAATGTCCCGTGCCCTGCCGCCCTGCGCTGGTGAGTCTCTCCCAGACAGCCGAGCGCTTCTTTGGTACGCCTGGGGGAGGGCGGGGAAGGTGGTTGCCGTCGGACTCGGGGGTCCATTGTCCGTCCTGACCAGCCGTGTATTCCGGATCTTTCGTGCAGAGCGTTGTTGACATCGACCCACGGTATCCGGGGACCAGTCGTCGGGTCAATAACGAGTCTGGCGGTGCCCGTTCGGCCGACGAGGCCGGGAGTGAGCGCATCCCGTCCTCACCGGGCGTCATACTGATGTCGAGCAGGTAGGGATCTCCCGTCAGTTTGACACAGATCGCCCCCCCCCCCCCCTTTCTCGACATTGTTTGGCCACACTCTTGCGGCCCAACCTGCCGTTCGAGAAGAAGGGATGCGCCGACCCAACTCTGGCGAACTTTTTCCCTCCCCCCGTTACATCCTCTCAGGAGCCACCCCATGCCCATCATGGAACGTCCGGCATTGCAGCTGCATGAATTACAGGCGCTGCAGAGGCAGCACATGCAACAGATGCAGGAGGGGCCCCAGCGGCACGAGGACGGCGGCCTCGCGGCGTCGGAGGGGGCGGAGCAGGCGGAGCCGGCGCCCAACCCCGGCGGCGAGGAGCGCGGGCTCCGGGACTTCAACTACGACGGCCGCGTCCGCAACGGCGAGCGAAGCGAGAGGGCCAGCTCGGGCGTCCTCGGCCAACACCACCAACCTCGCCACTCGGTGTCCATCTACTCGACGTACTCGTCTTATCCTCCCTCACTGGCTGGAGGCGGGGATCAAGGACAGGACGGGGGAGGGGTTGAAGGCGGCGGCGGCGGCGGTGGTAATACCAGCGGCTTCGGACGCGGGATACCGCCTCCGAGGCCTCCGAGATCGCCGCCACCGCCGCTCCCGCGCATCGAACAGCCGAGACTGCAGCCCTCGATGGAAGTGCCGCCGGCGCCCGGCACGGCGAACACGGTAAACACGATCGGCACCGAGGCCACCGCCGTCGCCGGCACCGAGTCGGTGCAAAAGGTGCAGCAGCCGTCGCCGACGTACGTCCCGTCCCAGGACCACTACGGCCGCGTGCGGTTCGCGGAAGACCAGCATCATAGCCAGGGGGAGGAGGAGCGGCGCGAGGCCGACCGGGGGCGCTCTGCGCGGCCCACGGACAAGGCACGCATCAAGGGCAGCCACAGCGCGTGCACCCTCTGGGTGTTTGCCTGCTGTGCCTTCTTCTGCTACCGGTGTGTCATGGACGAGGACTTTTGACGGCGTCGTCGTCGACGGCCGGCTTCCCTGTCGTCGCTGTCGTCACACCATACACACTTTCCTTGTCTCTCTCCTTACTCCCCCTCCCTCCTCTCTCTTTCTTGTTGTTCTTCTCATATTTCGTTTCCTTTTCTTCTTCTATGTTTTTCACCTGTGAGCCCTCATGTTGAGCAATGTAGTAAGGGGAGGGGGGGGAGGGGTGTTGCTCTCGTTCATCCTTTACGACATATCCGGCTGGCCGTCGATGCCAGTCGCAGAAGCTGAACGCCAGGCTTTGTTTCTTTTTGCGAAACACTTCGTCGTGGGCCCGACACCGACGCTCGTCGGTGAGACGAATGGCCCGAGGGCGATACTTGTGACGCGGTCAACGCGACCTTGGACGACAACACCAGACATACCCTTCCCGACGGACGGACGGACGGACGGACGGTACGACATCACGCGACGTGATGATATCTCAACAAACAAAGCATTGATGACTTGACGACACGGTGAACAAACGAGACGACGTTGGAAGGGATAAACAGACCAAGGCGAGCAAGCAAATACGGGAACAGAGCATACACAGTACCCACCCCGCGAGTGATACGGAAAAGCGTATTCTAGGTCGATTTCGTGGGGGGGCGAACAAAGGTTGCGGAGAGGTTGGGTTTTATGGGGGATTGGGAATTATGTGGATCTGCATTTGTATTATAGACGGCCTGTACAATAAGAACAACCCCTTTTTTGTGGCGTTGGAGAAAGCAACAAATGACCAACATGCCGGACCCACGAGATGGAGGGGGGGGTAAGAGTGGGTGTTGATGCCGGCCGCACTAGGTATAGCAGCTTAGAGGAGGTATCTCCTGAAGCTCTAATAGCCTTGATTGATAGGGAGGGTTAGTTATGAGATTCCATGGTATTCTGTTTCCATCTAGAAACTCTATTATCGTGTTGAAGTATTGGGCATGATACTTTTACTGTGTTTTTTCCAACTGTGTTAGAGTATCATTGTGTACCTGTGCGACCTTAAGAGGGACCGCCTGGACTACCTACGTACCTCATATGCCGGCTGCTCTGATCTCGATACTCGTCGTCGTCCATGTCCGGGTTCGTCCGAGTGGGAAGAAAAAGGGAAAGGGAGGAGTGCCAGAGATGAAACCACGATTTCAGGAACACGCCAAAGTCTTCCCGGCCTCTCCATGTCTTTCTATGTTTTCACGCTAGGAAGAAATGCTCCGAGATCTCATGATGGGGAAAAGAAGGTTATGTCAACGCTGTGACGGATGCATGGTGGAGGTTATGAGAGAACGGGGGGCCGGCAATGGACGATGCTCCCCCCTGCCTTGCTTACACGGACCCGTTCTTTCGTGGTTGCAGGAATCACAGGGAATTCTTGAGACGCTCGAGGGGTGTGGTTCCTGGGTTGCCGGGGTACCACGTTATTCCTGCGGGGACCGGCACGGCACGGCATGACACGGCATGGCATTACGGGAGGGAGGGCGTGGTCACCGGGGTCTGATTTGTGAAATTGATATCGGTTCTCGTGATTCCTATTTATGATATATAATTTCTTTCAATATTGACTTGAAGACTGTCGCATGTGGGTGGGGGGTTCGTGTTCCATCGGGGTTTATGTGGTTCGTCGGCGTTCCCGGAGCAGCCCGGGCTGGGATTGCGTCCCGTCTGCCGGGGTGCGGTGGACGGGCGGCGGTTCCCACAGACCCGAGGCGGGTTCAACGTAAAAAAAAAGAGACAGGGGAAAAAGCTCCCAGCGAGAGAAGGACCTAAAACGATGCGATACGCCCGGCACGTACTTCTTGGGGAGCTCGCGACGCGTCCAGCTAGAAGACAGTGCGTGCTTTTTGTCGTTGGCGTCATCGTTTCTCGATGTTGGTTGTTCGTACTCCGTAATGGTCTCGGAGGTGATTCTCCGGGGCGGGCGGCGGGGAAGGTCACGAACTCTGTCTCGACCACATTTTCTGTGTACGCAGGGAGGGGGAGGAGGCTTTGAGGCTGGCGACGGATTGTGGAGGCTAGGAATGCCCATGATCGGACGAAAGCCTAGAAAGGCCCTCTCTACCTACCTACGCCCGGGCGGAGGCGGCGGCAAGGACTCGGGCTGTTGCGGATTTTGATGACGACTGGGTTTTCCCGGTCCCGTCAGCGCGTGTCTGTACTGCTACGTCTTGACGCTCGGGAAGTGGGTGACCCAAGTAGACGGCACGGTGCTTTGGTATGTCTATGCTTTCAAGTTGGCGGGCCACCAAGTCAGCCTACCTCAAGTATTACCTACTCTTCAGAAGAGCCTCGGCACAGGGGCTTGCTATGGTAAACAAGGATATATGGGAGAAGAAACACGCACTAGGGATGGACGAGCTTGGAATCTTGGTATCACAGACATCGGTGGTCATGAACCGAGTTCGGCACCGAGGTCTCCCGCTTTGAGGCCCACCTGGCCACTCTCGAATATACATGCCTTTTCCTCTTACGCGACGGTCCAACACAACCCGGACCGGATTCTCACTCGTGCGAAAATTCCATTTTCATATTGCATACATCCGCCATACAGACGCGAGATAAAGCACTGGAGTAACCCCACTCACTCCATGCCTTATTCCGAAAACCATCCAGAGCTTGTCCCGGTACGTAGAGAGGCGTTCCTGCGAAGTCTGTCGCCCGCACTCTGTTCTGCCACAGAAGTTTTCAAGTGGCTTGTTCCCGACTCATCGTATCAAGCAGCATGCATAGCGCTACCCCTGTGAATATAGAATCAACAAGGGGTGGACTTCTTTCAGAAGGGCCCGGTCGATTCAACCGACTACAAATGTTGGAGCGAGGCGTTTTGTCTTTGCTTTTGCTTTTCACTTCCTCGTCGTTGGAAAGCCAGTGCCTCCAACTTTTGAGCATACGGCCCAAGACGGAAGAAAGGGGGTTTGAGAATGCCTCTCTGGTCCGACGGAACCGTCAGCTGTTTTGCTATCAGCGGCTTCGGGGCGAGCCCTGGGCGAGTCCTTTGGAAGAAAGTGATTCATTCTCAGAGATGTGAAAGTGGCAAGGACGAGGCGAGAGATGGCGCCGTGGCCGCATTTCCTTTGGATTTCATCAACACTCTAGAGCCGACTAGATAGATGATTGAGACCCGGCGAATGCAAATTGCGTTGCGACTATTTGAAGCCTGTGTTTTTTGTCATGCGTTGAGAATCGCGATAAAAAACTCGTCCTCGAAATTGATCAAGCGCCATCGGTTTCGACCCTGATAGTCGTCAGGTGGTGTTTGACGTATCCGTAGCAGGTCCCAATGGAAAAGCGTACCTACCCAAGATATTACAATATATTCATTTGACAAGCGGAATATCCGTAGATAGTATGGATATAGATACAGTGTGGATTACACACCACCCCGTATAACACTGTGCGCTCCTCAATTGCCAAAATACCCACTTCATAAACCTCACTCACTCACTCGCACAGAGAGCTCCATCATCGGCTGGAAAAGACTACCATGTCAGCCCACAGAGACGATATCTGATCCTTGTCGAACCACCTCGTCTCGGCCTTACGAGTGTTATACGGCATCATCATAAAGGGAAACCTCTGCCCCGTCCCATCGGAACCGGCCCCTCAACGACTCACCCCCCTCCTACACCTCACTCCTGCTCATCCTCTGATGGGCATGTAATAACACCGCCCCCTCACCAAGCCAACCCGCCACCTCTGCCGCCATGGACGTCCAAGAGGACGACAGCGACATCAAGCTGCAGAGGGTCTCGTCGGATCTCATCGCCGACTTCTCCCGCTCCCTGCCCCTCTTCCTTCGGAAACCCGACGGCAAGACCCTGCGCACCCGCGTACGCATATCTGAGACGGCACGCCTTACTTCGAGTGTAAATACCAGCTGTCCGCCCCCTTCAAACCCAACGAGTCCATGATTCTGACCACCGCAACAGCTCCTCGACCCCTTTCAGGAACTCCCGCAACTCCTGGACCCCCACCTGCCCACCTGGCTGCCCCTCCTCGCATCCACCTACCTCGCCCACCTCGGCGCCCGCACCCGCGCCCGCACCCGCGCCCGCACCCGCGCCTCGGCCCCGTCTTCGACCCGCTCGCAGCTCCTCGAGCCCCTGGGCCTCGCCATCGCCAAGCTCATATACACCTTCACCAAGATCCGCGGCGAAAAGGTCGTCGTCCGCTTCCTCAACGTCGAGTCCCGCCACATCGAGCCCCTCCTCTTGGCCCTCGAGTCCGCCGAGCGCGCCGCCGCCGCCACCACCGCCCGTCCTCCGCCCGACCCTCTATCCGCCGTACCGCTCGCCGTGCCGACCTCGGCGCAATGGTCCTGGGAAGAGCGCTACCTCGTCCTCCTCTGGCTCTCCCACCTCCTCCTCGCCCCCTTCGACCTCTCCAGTATCTCCTCCGCCTCCGCCGACCCGGACCTCACCCTCCCCGAGATCCCAGGCTTTGAATGGCCCGAGAACCTCCCCGGCATCACCCTTCGCGTCATCCCCCTCGCCGTCAAGTACCTCGCCTCGTCCGGCAAAGAGCGCGACGGCGCCCGCGCCCTGCTCGTCCGCGTCGCCATGCGCCGCGACATGCAGTCTCTCGGCGTCCTCTCCGCCCTGGTCCGCTGGTCCCTCGCCTCTCTGACACCCGGCCCGTCCACCCCGCCGCAGCCGCCCTACTTCTACATCGGCATCCTCTCCTTCCTCGCTGGCGTCCTCCGCTCCTCCATAAACACCTCCGACATGGACGACTACCTGTCGCCCATCTTCCTCGCCGCCCACTCGGTCGCCTCCGCCGAGGCCGCCACGGCAGGAGGAGGAGGAGGAGGAGACACTCCCGTCGCGGCCGCCATCCGGTCCGTCGCCGTCGCCCGCAAGATGCTCATCAAGGTCATCCGCTCCGTCACCGTCCTCCTTCTCCGCAAGACCCCGCCCGACCCCCACAGCACCGAGCTCATCGAGACCGCCATCGGCTACCTCCTCGAGTCCCTCGCCGACAACGACACCCCGGTCCGGCTCGCCGCCTCCAAGGCCCTCAGCATCGTCACCCTGAAGCTCGACCCGGACATGGCCTCCCAGGTCGTCGACGCCGTCCTCGACTCCCTCAACCGTAACGTCCTCTGGACCCTCGACCCCGGCACAAAGACCTCCACCCGCGACCTCGCCGCCGTCGACCCCCTCGAGTGGCACGGCCTGATGCTCACCCTCTCCCACCTCCTGTACCGCCGCTCCCCGCCCGCCTCGCAGCTCCCGGACATCGTCCACGGCCTCCTCCTCGGCCTCTCCTTCGAGAAGCGCAGCACCTCGGGCGGCTCCGTCGGCACAAACGTCCGCGACGCCGCCTGCTTCGGCATCTGGGCTCTCGCTCGCCGCTACACGACCGCCGAGCTGCTCCGGGTCCCCACCGCCGCCGTCGTCGCCGCCCGAGTGCACGACGCCGACGTCTCCATCCTTCAGGTCCTCGCCACCGAGCTCGCCGTCACCGCCGCCCTCGACCCCGCCGGCAACATCCGCCGCGGCTCCTCCGCCGCCCTGCAGGAGCTCATCGGCCGGCACCCGGACACCGTGGAAAAGGGTATCTGGGTCGTGCAGGCCGTCGACTACCACACCGTCGCCTTGCGGTCTCGCGCGATCCACGAGGTGGCCCTCAACGCCACGAGGCTCTCCTCGCAGTACGGAACCGCATTGCTGGACGGGCTGCTGGGCTGGCGCGGCATAGGCGACGCCGACGCCGGCGCGCGACGTGTCGCCGGCGCGTCCTTTGGCACGCTCACCATGGAGCTTTCGAGGCAAGACCCGGCCGGGGCTATGGGGCAGTTCGAGGCCTCCATCGACAGAGTCCTCGCCCGCCTACGCACGCTCCAGAACCGCCAGGTCGACGAGAGGCACGGGCTCCTCCTCTGCCTCGCCGCCGTGCTAGACAGGGTCCCGGAGCTGGTCGCGAGCAAGCGGCCCGTCGACGGCGTCGCCAATCTCACGCAGCGCATCATCCGCGACTTGGAGACGATATTCAGGGACTTTAAGACGACGACATATCGCAAACCGGAACTGGTCGCCGAGGCGGCCAGCCGGCTGATTACTTCGTCCTTGCCTATCTTACAAGCTGCGACGACACCCGGCTACACGTGCTTACAACCAGGATTCAAGGTCGTATCGACCGAAAATACCAGTGACCTGTTCAAAGCCATCGACGCCGTCGACGCCCTCGACAAGATCCCGGACAACCTGGCTAGTCTGGTATCGACTTTCAACTACGTAGTCGACGCAGGCCTCGCCCGTCCAGAAAAGGAAGCCATCGTGGCGTCCTCCGAGGCGTCCCTCGTCCTCCTCATCTTCTCCCGCATCGAGGAGCGCAGGTGTATCGTCGAGGGGTGGGCGAGCGCCGTCCGACAGCGCCCAACGTCGCGCACGGCAAACGACACCGGCATCCTCTCCGCTCTGACCATGGCCTACCCCGTCACCGCGACCTTCGGCGCTCCGAAGGAGGGAGGGCAGGGCCTGGTCTGCGACACCATTCTGGCGAGGTGGGCCAGCGATACCGCCATCGAAACGCGCGTGGCGATTCTGCAGAGCCTGTCGCAGAGCGGCATGCTCCGCGACCGGGCCCTGGTGTTTCTGGACCTGCTGGCCGAGGGCCTGAACGACTACACCACCAACGCGAGGGGCGACGTGGGCTCCCACGTCAGGCTCGAGGCGCTTCGGGCCACCAAGTCGTTGTGGAAGGCCGCCTTCGCGGAGGTCGGATCCGGGGGTGGCGGCGGTGCGCCTTCCGATGGACCCGGCGAGGTCGACGCCTGGTTACCCCTGGCAGTCTCCAAACTGTTCCTTAGAACCCTGCGGCTGGCTGCCGAGAAGCTGGATCGCGTCCGCACCGAGGCGCATACGGTCCTTGCTTTAAATTTAGAACCAAGGTAAGGAAGGACCCTTGTGTTAGGGGGGGGTTCCGCGCGACCAAGTGCGAAGGAGGGGGAAGAACAGTTTAACTGACGGAAAACCTTTAGTTTCGCATCCAGTTTTGCCAAGCTCACTTACTCGTCAAAGGAGTACTTCCGGACGTTGCTTGACCTATACTCGTCGGATGCGGGCCTGCGCCCTCGAATCTCGCAGCCGGCCAGAGCCGATGCAGGGGCGTGGATGACCGAGCTGCTCGCGGGCTACGTCACGTCCGCCGACACAGGCAACGAGGACCTGGTGATCGCGTCCCGCGCGGCAATGGCCGACTTCTGCGCCGCCTCGCCTCAGAACCTGGCCGCCGTCTGCGCCGCGCTGGTGAGCAACGTCAAGACTAGGCAGGGGCAGGACCGCGTCGTGGTGCCGACGCTCGAGATTGTGGCGTTCCTCTGCCACGTCGGGCTCTTTCAGAAGTGTCCGGACGTCGACCTGCGGCACTTGTGCCTGCAGGTCCAGAAGGCGGGTTACAAGACGGGCAGTGTAAGGAAGCTGGAGGCCTGCATCAAGGTCTACGGTTGCGTGGCTGGGTTCGAAGAGGAGAGCGAGGAGTCTGATCTGAGCCCGATACCGGTAGCGCTGGGAAACAAGAGACGCGCCGGCATCCTGGAGGCCAGGAAGAGGCTAGGTGCTTTGATGTTTCACCCATGGCCAAGGGTGAGAAGCCTTGTTGTCGACGAATTGTGGAAACTATTCGGCGAGGGTGGCCGTGCGGACTCGTTGAAGAGCGTCGACTGGAGCAAAGCCGACAAAACGTCCCTCAACCACGTTGTGGGCCAGCTTGGTCTAACACAAGCAGTATAAGTACGTCCGTAGAAGTAGTTGAAGTCAAGGTGCTCTTCACAACGCAACGAGAGACCGCGCAGTTGTAGGTAGCATATCTTCGGGAACTCTTGGGACGACTGCAATACTTGATGGCTTCCACCGCCTTCCGCCATATACGAGTCAATGTACCAGGTGGCGAACCCGGGGGCGCTATCAAGTCGGGACGAAACTCGAAGCAGAAGCAGGGCATTTGACCACTACCAGAAATGTGCCATAATGAGGTCAGATCGGGACGATGAACCGCTATGAGGGGTGTGGTGCCCGGCTACCAGAGCAAACTTTCACGCCGGTTCTACAGAATGACACGGCGCAAGGGATAGCGAACGTTTTGCCACAAGGCCCTGTTTGACACCGGACGGACTTGGGCAAAATTTGGTATGGTTCATCAGGCATTTCCAACTTCACGGTAGACCTGCATCCATGCCCGAATTCGATAATGTTTCACCGCGGGGGAAGCTGTGCACAACCAGTTGCAGATCCATGACAAACAAAAACTGGGGTTTGCGAGGATGATCCCAAGGAGTGTCTACGGGTGTCTTTCAACGGGCTGTATGCGATATGCTCGGCAATAGTCTTGGCGATCGACTTTTTGAAGTTTTGCTGAACCTGCAACTCGGGTGGATGGATGCTGTAGGTGTACTGACCCGAACGGAACAGCCAAAGATTGGAATGCCAAGCCCCGTCGAACGTTTGGCAACCGACCGCATCGGGTACGCGGAACGAGACTTGACTCTGCGGTCTGGTTCGGGTTGTACTTTCGACATAGACGCATCAGGCCGTACGGTACCGGGATGGTAGGCGAGATTGATCTTCATTTGAAATCCAGACAGCATGTGTCAAGGTGGGTTCTCTCG
This sequence comes from Colletotrichum echinochloae, assembly GCA_016618095.1. NCBI lineage: Eukaryota > Fungi > Ascomycota > Sordariomycetes > Glomerellales > Glomerellaceae > Colletotrichum > Colletotrichum echinochloae. The sequence continues at coordinate 3,114,677 of JADEZT010000001.1, read as the reverse complement.
GTTCGATTTGATAAGTTCGAATTTAACCTTCAACAGCACCTTTTGGCCCAAGGACTCGAGCCAAGGACGCGCGAAAAGCGAATAGGATCCGACATTGGCGTTCCATTGCCGATTGCCGTTGCCGAATGTCTCCGTTGCGCAAGGTTAAGACACCTTGCCCATGGACGTCGTGACGTTTTGTTAATCGGACAATGCCATGTCCAACAAAGCAGCCTCACATGCTGTGGACTTCCGACGGACCACATCAGTCAGTCTCTGTAACCCAGTAGTAGCATTCTTTTGCTGTCTGAGCGCTTCCCACCCTGCAGCATTTGTGCGTGGTCTTGGGGCTTTGTGTCCTTGCCAATAGCTCCATCCCGCCAGCCGGCATCAGGACGGCTACCTATTGATGAGAGAACCGATTTTTCCTATCAGAAGTTTTGGATGTGACGTTTATTGCAGCAGCCTTGAAGTCCCATCATCGCATCATCATGTGCGAGTAAATAAGGTTCGGCGGATCGCAGTGGACTGTGCGGCGCATGGTGGGAGCCTGGGCACGTTCGCCAACGCCCCTGAGATGCAACTTGCAGTTGTGATATCGATTGGTTTTTCGGTGAGCCCCATGCTGACGTGTCTCTGTCGCCCACGCAGGCTCGGCCGGGTTATTGCTCGCTTGCCGATTCCAGACCACCCCCTCCACGTAGACTTGAGACAATAAACCCTGGAAGATAATCTCAGCATCAAGAAGATACGCAAAGCAACAGAGGCGGTCGAACTGGACTTGATAGGGACATGGCGTGATGGATGAAGTAAACCTCTGGCTAGGAGTCGGAAGAGCGAATGACCGACCAAGCCTGAAGTAGAAGTGGCTATCGAAGGCAGGTGGCCCAATCTGGCGAGAGGCAATTAACCCGGACCCGGCCGTAGATAAATGACATTCGATGGCTGAATGTCGAAGGGCTGGGATTGGCTGGTGGGCTGGCATCATGTTAGCGCGGCCCTTCCCCCCCAAGTGACTGGTACCATCGGAAAGGACCTGCTCAGTCAGGCAAGATGGCAGGCATGCAGTGAAACTCTTCAACATGCTGTGGAGCCGAGGGTTGTCCCTTCATGAGCGATAGAAACGGCGTGCCCCTGGGTCTCAAGAGCGTGTAGATCGTGCCCGGTCGCCAGCCACATCGAAAGAGTTGACGATGAGCTCTCCTCGGGGAGTTAGTTAGGTTTGGAAGGATTCGGCGTACATTGTTGTATACCCATCCCGGCCAGACGCTCTAACTTTGATCTTTGTTGGCTGTGTGGGTACCCTGCACGAACACGAGAAGTGACATTGGCTTGTTGGCTCGGGTCAAGGCTTGGAACGGTGTCGCGTGAGCAGCGGTGTGATGAGGCAGACACAGCCGCGCCATCCCGTCAGATTGTTTTTGAGACATCCTGTCGAATTCTTCGAGGCCTCTAGGCGCCAATGACATATAGATCAGAGAAGTCATTATTCAGGCTTGAAATAGCTTTAAAGGTCAAGCCGTACACGGCCTTTGGAAGGCAGTGCCGGCCAGCAGTCTCGATTGGGAAGGGCTGGGAGGCAGTCGTCGGATTCGTAGCGTCTGCAGTGGCTGACAGCGCCGACAAAGGGGTTGCATTTGGGGTGGGGGGCGCCGACAGCATCGAAGAGGTCATTTCGCCTTATCTCTAGTCGTTCCGTCCGTTGTAACAATGCAATGAGCGTTGTATCGGAGGAAATTCTAGAGGTACTATTAATGGCAGGATGGTATGAGGTAAGGTGGGGGGTTCCTTAGGTAGCACGGTAGGTACATGGTTGACGCTACCGTCCGTCGCTGCGGGCGGCACCTTAAGAGGGACCGCCTGGACTTCAGTCGCTGCGGGCGGGACCGTAACCGGTGCGTGAGACGGAAAGAGATGAAGGAGGGGCGTCTTGCCTACCCAATTCGTACACGTCCCCAAGGGTCTTTGCACTGCAATGCATTATTACTGTGAGTGTACGAACAGATGGCACTATTTGCTGTTGCGCCGTCGCCGGGGAGGGTCTTGCAACAAGCTGACATGCTCAACATTCAAGAGGCCCTTTGAACCGTCCACCCATGACGACGGTCACGACTGAGTACCTAGTGGGTAGATTGGGTCAGGTACGCGCCAGTGTACATACCTACATACGTACGTACCGAGCACAGGCCGTCGACCCTGTCGAGTGTTCGCGATGACTAGGAAACGGGAGCGATCAGTGGGAAATCGTAACCTAAAGCGGTGGCCCATGCTTCCCCCCTTCCTCCCCGCCGGATGCTCGCCGTCTTGCCTTGCCCTGTTTTCTTCCACAGCTGCGGTGGCCGTGTCACCCACTTTGCCTCGACCAACAGATGACGAGATGGCCTCTCCCGCATTGCCCACTGTTGGGTGGATAGGCGCAAGGCCACGTGCAGTACCTCGGTGCAGCGCAGGTGCAGCGCAGCGCTGGGCGTCAGGGCAAGACATGGCGGGCCTTTTGGATGCGACATGCAGTTGCCCTCTCGGACTGCTGCCAAAAGTACACCTACGTAGGTAGTAAGCTCTGTGCGATATGCAACAGGGATGCTCCACCCCTCCCTTCTTATGTACTCCCGTAGGTAACAGGTCTTCCTACGGACACACACACGCACGTATCGATCAGTTCAGTCAATCGGTCTCGGACAGGATGATAAGCCTGACTTGGAGGCTGATGAAGATTGCTGAACTGACAATTGCCAAAGCCAGCCTCCAAAGAATCAGGCCACAACACAGCGAAAGCAGGAATCGGAAAAAGAGTCGAGTGTCAAGCCAAGCAAGAGCGATACCGGCCCACTCATCGTACCTACTTTCCTTGCCAGCCCTTGCTTTCCTTCCTTCTGACCACCCGCCCTTGGTCTGGCCCCTCTCGGCCTGGCGTCTGTCTACACTTCTCGCTCGTACCCCATCACCGTCTGACACGGTAGGAGGGAATTCCAAACCACCTCCCTTGGTTCTTCTCTTCCCCCAAGACGACGGCATCCTGCTTTTCTGTCGATTCCGCGGAACCGCGGCTTACCTCACTACATGCAACATAGCGCAGCCAATGTCTCCCCCGTGCCACCCGCAAATTGTTAACCAATAATCCCACGCTTACCGCAGAAAGTCTCACCCGAGAGACATGCAGCAAGCAATGCGCATATCAAGCTTCAATTCAATGCTCCTGTCACCTCATTTGACGGTAATTATGACGCCGATGCCTACCTACACTGCCTTCATTTCGCCCGCCGCCTCATTTGGCCGAATGCACCCACGGCGCCGCTATTTGGCCTGTCCTGAGTTCGGCGCGCCTCCCGCCAGCTCAATTATCGCAGTGGCCCGAGTTTATTGCCTCGCGCCGTGTCAACGCTAGTGCATTCTAGGGCTGGACATACGACCCTGTCGGCCTGTACTGATGAAAATTGGGGAGACCACGCGAGGCAATGCAGCTGTCCGTTTTTGGAGCTCAACCGAGACACGACCTATCCCATCGAGCTCCAAGTACGCCTCATCCCCTCCACGATACCGCACATATCAAGACCCAACACAGCAGTCGACGGCGCACTCGTTTTTGCCTCCCTTCCCCAGAGCATTTTAGCTGTGGCTGGCGTTGAAAAAGCCGGGCAAAGTCCAATACACCGACGAAGCATGGACATTGTCGGCCCATGCTCGCCAGCTTGGTTGTGGCACGCAGCCCAATAACGCCCGAACCCGGTCATTTCTGCCCCTTCCTTCTAGAGTTCCCAAGTCCTATTATCTTGGTCGCTCATTGCCATCCGGGGAAGCATAACACATGCCAGTCTGCCGCCTGCAGCAAGATGAATCCCGTCTGCCACTGCCTCTGATAGTACTAGGCTTACCAATACGCCGGACCATGCCACAGCCAACCTTGAATCAGCAAGGGCAGGGAAGGGCAGGGCACCTATCAGCACCCACGGACACTGCCTAAGTCTGACACTCAGCAGCCGTTCCTTGTTAGCTTGGCTGCCTCTTATTGGCAATTGCCGACGAGGACGCTCCCCCCGGTAAAGAAAAAGGGCAAGGGCCAAACAGCACCCGCTGCTCCGCATTGTCTCCGCGCCCGTGGAGGCATCGACGATTGAGTGGCCCAGAGAGATGGTTGGAGCTGATTCGATGAGCCAAGGTACTGAGCTTCTCAGGTTTCTCGGCCAGGGGGGGCGTGCGCACAACATAAACGGCCTTTCAACGGCCGGTCCACCAATCCCACGAACCACCAGCCTCTCGTCTGCCAGAGCCTTATCTAAGTGGAGAGAGGCACGCCCAACTGGGAAATAAGGATTGAGACGACCTCACCACAGGCAGTCAAGACAAGACGAGACAAGCAGGAAGGGCTTTCGTTGGTTATTCGCGCCAGCACATGATAACGGAAACTTGCCAATGCAGCCAGTACCTAGCTCCTGACCAAGTTCAGCTCTTGGAACCAGTGGCACGCACTGCTTCTCGCCGTGATTAGACAATGCCGGTGGAATATTTAAAGTAGTCAGTCTTGACAAGGTGGCCAAGGCCAAGCCCATGGCTGAATACACACGGCCTGCTCCCTCGGGCAACGTGATGTTTTGCAGGGCGTGCCGTCGCCGTCGCAGTGATTGACAGACATCAACGAGCCACGATTGCAATTGAACAGATTAAGCGAGACCATCCATTCGACAGTAGTTGCTCGAATTGGAGAAGAGGCGCCCATTTGTGGGTATCGATCCCAGGAATGAGGCGACTTTAATGCCGGATACACATGGTACATAGCGTAATTGTGGAGGCACTACAAGCTTATTAGCGCATGCTGCAAAGACCGCAGCGGCGCCGTTTCGATGCCAGTTTTTTTTTTGTTGTGTCTCTACCGTTGTCCATCCGCAGCAACCAGTGTCACGGGTGGCTCAGATCAAGATCTGAGCCTCACCACCCACCCTCCCATTTGATGTTCACGTAGCGGCGAAGACGACCCATCGCCCAATCCCGGAACGACGTCGCGCCCTCCTTACGCTACCTACCTTGGTTTGGGTCCGAGGAAGTGAAATGTTGCCGCTGGATGTACGGATACCGGTGTGTTTGGACCCACATCATGTCAAAGTCAAAGTCCAACGCCGTACGAACTACGAATACGGACGGGTACGTGGTGCTGGAGGAGGGGAGTAACGACAGAGTAACATCTTTGATGGGTTGCAGGCCTGGATTGATATTTGATGTCCATTTGAGGACGGGGAATCGACGGCTCAGCCTTGAACGCTCCTCCCCCCCCCCAAAGGTCTCTGGTTGAGTCTGAACCCGCCGCCATCCCAACCTCGTCGCATCCTCCGAACCTTCGCCCTCCGGCCGACGGGATTGGGATTGGGCCAGCCAAGAAAAGCTGCTGATGCACACCATCAACTTCCTGGCTGCACACCCTCACCCGGCCCCCTGTCACACTGTTCCACCCCCATCATCCAAGGGCTTGAATCCCCCATATCCATCCGTTCATCCCTCGCGTGCAAGGGGACCATCACCAGGTATCCTTGGTTACCCCCAACTTGGCCATCCCACCCCCAGCCCAGCCTGTCCCATCACCCATCTTAGTAGCAGTATGCTCACAGAGGCCTGTCTCTATCTGCGTCTGCTCGGTGCAACCAAAGTATTACTTCCACTTACTCTCCGCAGCATCGGGACCAGGCTCCATGCTCTCCTTTCACCACGCTCGACCTGCCATTATTATGCCTGCGATTTTCTCTGTTGTCTTGTCGGTATAGAAAGACAGGAATCCGTAGCGCTCTTTGTCGTCCTTGCCGAGAAGATTATGCGCCCGACTCTGTCATCGCTTCCTGTCACGTCCGGGCCTGGCCTGCTTCATGTCGTACCGTTCGTCCGTTCGCAACCGCAGAGTCCATGCATCCAACGCCTACCGACCGCCCTAACAGCATTTTGCCCGTCTTCCGCCAACCGACGAATCGCATCATCTCGAAACCATCGCCAACACCAGCCGTTGTGACATTTACACGAACCGATACCCTGCCGAAAGTGGACGCGCACGCTGAACTGCTAACTCGTTAAACCTCGACGTCACAGCCACCTCCTCGCTCGTCGTGCCCTCCGCGGAGGTCGACGGGCGTGGATTGTCCGAATCCGCCATGAATATTTACTCCGAGCCGCCCGAGTTGCGCAGGTTCTCGCAGGACAAGCCCTCTCTGCTTGTTTGCTGGTGGATCACGTCGTTCTGCACCCTCATCATCTTGTTCCGGGTCGCCGGCCGCTTCATTCGAACCGAGAAACTGTTCCAGGAGGATAAAGTCGCTGCACTCGCGCTGATACCTCTATGGCTTCGAATGGCCTGCGTGCATTTCATCCTGCTCTACGGAACCAACAATGCCCAATTCGATGGTATCACCCTGTCCAGCGAACAAGTGCGTAGGAAGCGAATCGCAAGTGGTCTCGTGCTTGCTAGCCGCATCTTCTACGCAGCGACGTATGTCAACGAGGACCCCTCACCCCCTTCCCCTTCCATCCAGCCACAACTGTTCATGTCGCCCACAACGGGTTCGCAGGAATTCCGCATTCGTCCCGTCGAGATGATAGAATGGCTTTGCTGACACACCTTGTCTGTGCAGATTGTGGATTCTAAAGAACACTATTTTAGAGTTCTTTAAGCGTCTGACGGGCGTCACTTGGGCACGTTCCTACGAACAGACGCTCGTCTTCATCAGATGCACCTTGGTCGCAACGTTTATCGCCATCGTTATCAGCGATCTGGCGGAGTGCCAGCCAATTTACCATTACTGGCAAATCACCCCTGACCCAGGAGGACAGTGCCGCCAAGGTTTTGCGCAGCTCATTACTATGGCGGCCTGCAACATCCTCACAGATTTACTCCTCGTCTTTTTCCCAATTCCAATCATCCTGCGCAGCCAGATGAACATCAAGAGAAAAGTCCAACTCACGCTACTCTTCTCCCTCAGCTTAGCCGTAATCGGCGTCACCATCTACCGCGTTCCTCACGTCATCAGGGAGCACGGCAAGCAACAACTACGGTCGGTGTTGGCGTCAGTCGAGCTTCTGTTCGCGACCGCGGCGGCCAACGCGCTGGTCCTTGGTTCTTTTGTACGAGACAGAGGCCTCAAGAAGCAGAAATTCAAATACGGCTCCGTTGCTGCAGACTCTGTGGATCGGGGTTCCGAATCACGACGGCCGACCCTTCACCGACACTGGGGAAGTGATGAGGATCTTGTGCGCGACGTTGGTCTCGGTGTCGACTCCAATCTTCGAGAACGGGTCGGGTCACAAGATGACGCTGACGCTGAACGGCTCCGTTACACTCCTGCGCCAGTTGCCGGTCCATTCGGCGAAGAGCTGAAACAGTGGCAATTCCCACGACGACAAAGAAGCACTGCCGAACGTAGCGATGCGTCACTTATACTCCACGACCTCTCTTCATCAAGAAGTAACTCGACCACTACGCCGCGGAAGGTCTCCTTCTTCGATGTGGGGGGCCTGTTATCGGGAGACCAAGCCGAAGTAGCGGCGGCTTTTCGCAGGGATAGCATCGTCTCGAACGTGGACCCGATGTCGGTCGACAGCCATGGCGTACCCTCGCCGACGTTTCCGGCTCCATCCAACGGCTTACGGCGTGGCTCGACAGCCCTCCTGCAAGACCTTGGTGGTCTTTTGGGCCCTCCCAACACAAGTAGTGCACGTCAAAGATCAAGGACAGGCACTGAACTACAGCCGATTTCGCAGTCGCAGTACGACGACCATCCGTCGTACAACCCTCGCCCCGGTGAGCCTATCCTGAGTGATCCGGGCGGCCTCTTGAAGTAGCACTGGCACCAACTACACGGTGCATTTCTGAGCAATTTGCTATGCTCTCGCCACCAAACGCAACTATCCACAAGCATAAATCGACAACCACGCATTATGAGAAATCATCTGTTATTGTACAACAACGGTTTCCAACAGACATGTTGAAACAAACTTTTACTTTTATGAAGAAATGAGGAATTATAGAGGTCTGGGGCCTTCAACCGGCGTTTGTTTTCAGGTCGAACCGGCGGAAGAACCGGGACACGTTCAATCACGGTGTTCTGCGTTTCGAAGGAGTATGAGTCATGATCAAGGGAGTTTTCTTGGGCGCCGGGAGAGGATGAGATCTGAGGAATGAGAGCTTCTCTAATGTGCGCCTGCAGGGCGTTTACGATGATATCGCAAGCTGCTGGCATTTTCTGTCGTTTAACATATACCCGGCGAAATCCGCCATGTTTGTATTTTCAAGCTTTCAGGCGATTCGACATCATCATGATTTTACAATATCTACGCTAGAACGCATGGTACACTAAGCAGGTTTGCAGCGTACGTCGTTGTCATTTAGACTTTTTCCCAGTCACACATCATGGCGCCAGCCCCCAGAGTGTGCTGTACGGCCTGGTCCCTGTAGGATCTGATCAGTTGGGGAGGGGCCCTGGTCCACCAACTGCGACGACTGACTCTGTCCCGGTTACCCGGATCCCGCCGGCTGTGCCGGCATCAACTCCCCTCATCCCAATCCCCCACCGTCATTAATTACGTTCTGGGCTCCGGGCCTCAGTTCTTGAACCTGGACTGATGAAACTTTTTTTCCCAAGGTGTCTTGGCCCCAATGGAACCGACCTCGATGCATTTTTATGTTTAGTTTTTCTTCCCCCCTCCGGCATTCACTCCCTTGGCTTAACTTCTTCTGTCCATTGTGCAAAAGGGGGGGGGGGGGGTGGGAGGGGTTGGTTAAATCCCCTGTTGGTGACACCGCAGACCTTGATTCCGAACGGGCACAGAATGCCGCAGGAGAGAAGAAACCGGCGGGAGCAGCTGTGGACTACCTTTCCACGGTTTGCCTCTCGCAACCCACTTTTTGTGACGAGGTTTTGACCATCCACGAGGGCTTAGAGGATCGGAAACAAAGCCGCGGCAGCATGAACGAGGTGAATAAGGAGGGAAAGGGGGGTGAGAGAATGACAGTCAATCTTGGGGTTCGGGGTCCGTTCGCAACAGTTGATGCTGTGGGCGGTTATGAGTTCGTCCGGTGGTGTCCAACCATAACCCTGCGGAGCCCTCCCTCACCCCCTCCCCTTATCTGGGGAGGCTTTAGGGGAAACAATTATTGTCGGTCTGAGGAGCTATTATTTGATGCAGAAGGGTGAGGTAGAGGGGGGGAGCTGGTTGCCTGTCCTTGTGAGCGAGAAAAGAACTATCAAGGGAGGGAAGGGGGCTTTTGCTTATATTTTCGTGGATGCCGCGCATTGCGTTGTAAACAACAGGACCTGCACGCCGGTGGGGAGGGAAGAATTTGGCTGGGAGAAGGATACATTGGGAACTATAGGTGAACAAGTTATGAAAGGGAGAGCACCGACCAAGCGGCGCTCGTGGCAGTTTGTCGCAGATCTTCCTGGAGGGCGGTCCGGAGACGGTGATTCTCTCATTTGATGCGAGTTTTTTTTTTCTTTTTCTTTTTCTTTTTTTGGTCCTCTGGGAGGGACTCTCATACGACGGGTCGTTCGTGGGGTACAATCAGCTGCTGTTCACGTTGCAGACTCAAAAATGTTGATCTGGACAGGACAGGACAGGACAAGACAGGATTGTTCCCCTCGTTTGGGGAAGCCGGGAGGCTCTCATTTGTAAGAAGATTCAGTGCCGCGGTGAAGCGCCAGGCTTGTCTGTTTGACTGCGGTTAACCCCCTTCTTCTCCCGGACTCAGATGTCGTGAGGGTGACGACTCGAGAGTATCCGTTGGGGGGTGATAACCAGGTGTCATCGGTCCTTTGCGCATACGCCCAACAAACATGGCCCTGCTTGGCCGCCCTGTCCGGCCTTGTCGCAGTCGTTCTGGATGGGGGCCCACATGTGCAAGGCCCATGAGACCAGGCACGCGCCGCCGTCCGTGTCCGGGCCCCCGGCGTGAAACGACAACGGGACGCCGGGGACTCTCGCCCGTGCCATACTCCCCGGAAATTGGCTCCGCCTCCTCTCATGGCCGCTGTCGGTTCCATCTCGATGCAAGTATCCCGCTGCGTCCATGTTTCCATCCGTTGGAGGGCCAGAAGGAGACCTCCTCACTCCCGTCCTTTTCCGAGACATCACCAGTCAACCCCGGGCCATGTGTCTTGACGAAAGCAATGTAAATAGTAAAGTTAGGTACCTTGTGTCGTCCTTCTAGAAGAACCCCTCTTTTTCTTTTCTTGTCATACACAAAACAGCAGACCATAGCCGTTCCCTCAACGCCAGACTCAAGAGCGATGCAAAGAGTATAGTAAACTCCCCTCCCCCGTCCGCCGGGCGTCAGTCATCCTGTCAAAACAAGGGGGACCCAATCCTAGCCCGCGCGACTCCCCCGATTCCGCCTTGTCTCCTTCCTCCTCCATGTCGTCCCTTCTCTCAGCCCCCCCGCGGCCCTGGGCAGGGCAAACCGCAAAGCTTACACGCACAATCTGTAACTGGCGTAGCGACCGGCCGTCTCCGAAGTGCGGATAATCTTGACAACCTGCCCGCGCTTGAGACCTAGGTACTTGGCGACGGGATCCTTTTGCAGGATGCGCGGCAGCTGGGTCTCCTTCAGGCGGTAGCGCTTGAGCAGGGCGATCTTCTCCTCGCGGCTGAGCAGAATGTGCTTGGGCACGAGCTCGTGCTTGGTGATGTTGACGAGCAGGTCCTCCTCGAGAAAGCACTCGACCTTGGCGAAGGACTCGATGGTGATGAGCATCTTGCGGGCCGCCGGGGAGAGGGCCACGTGGGTGATCATGATGCCGGACGAGTACTTGTTGCTGATGAGGTGGTGGATGAACTTCTTGATCTCTTTAATACCAAAGGTCGTGTCGGCGAGGAACTCGACCCAGAGGGTGCCGCACTCGGGCGTGGGGTTCGGATTTTGGGGTGTCGCGGGAGGGGTGTACTTGCGGATCATGTCGGCCGAGGGATTCGCGGAGAACTGGAGCTTGTTGCGGCTGTTGGAAAGGAACAAATTGTCAGTTGCGATGGGCCAACTCAGACTTCAAACGAGGGGGCGCGTACTTTACGCTGCCGTCAGCACTGGTGTACTCCATCTTGAAGCGGTCGAGCGAGATTGTGAGTTCATCCTCGGCAAGTTCGTAGCCCTGTCATCCGTTGTTAGTGCCAATGCTGTCAAGCCGCTAGTCTCTCGCCCATCTCAAGTAGCCAAGGTGTGCAATCGCGCTATTCAGCTTCTCGAAGTCGATGATTATGGGGCTTCGTACACGATCCGCAGCCATCTCGTGGGCCGTCCGCCAAGCCCGCCACAGCCTGGTAACCTCCTTGTTCACGTCCTTCTGGTCCGACATCCTCGCGACGGGTGCGTACTAATCGGCGGTTCTGATCGTGTGGCGTCCGGAAGACAAGTAAATGTCGCCGTCGAAGACGAAATATGGGCTGGACGGGATGGTAGAGGTGGGTGGTGGATGGGTATCGCGACGACGGGAGGTTCAAGATCGGAAAAAAGACTGGCGTCGCAAAGCCAAAAAAAGTTCTGGCGGCGGGTTCAGCCTTGCAGCCAGAGCAAAAGTTTGAGTGGGGCCGTCCCGGTCGTTGTTGCTTAATCCTAATCGGATTGGACGGGATTCTGGAATAATCGGCGTGACAGGTTAATCCGAGATGGGGCAGAATCGGAAGAACCTCCCTTGTTCGCCGGGAGGCTCAAGATACGTACCCAGATGATTGACAGGTTCAATCAAGGGTCCATAAGTGGTCACAGTGCATGCACGTGCCATCTGATTTGAACCCCACAGTTGAAGTCTGGGTGGCAGGTGGTCTTTCCACCTGGAGAAAGGTACCTGCCACGGAACCCAAAAGGCGAAATTGGGGAGCTTTATGGAAAAAGTTCACCTTTTGCGCAGTGCATCCCGATTCCCCGTCTCTCCCTCCCCTCTGCATCACCGCCCTTGCTGCCCACTCCCACCCACAACAGTGCGCGCCATCTTCTGCTTTGTCCAATTGACCGTTTGTTATTTTGCACCGGTAGACAGGCACACCCAAACTTCACAATGGAGGATACAAAGCAAGCACCCGCTGCGGCGGCTGAGGCCAAGACCGAGACGAAGACCCGTCCGACCATGCCTGACGAGGCCGAATACCAGAAGAAGCTGAAGATCGCCGAGAAGGAGCACAAGGAAGCTCTTGACCAGCTGGTAAGTCTTATCATCATGCCAATTGGCAGTCTATTGTGCACACTTTCTGGGGTAGTTGTAGCCGCAGAGGCGCCCTGTGATGGGATGTGACACATCCCTTTCGGATCGCAAGATGCTTACATGGAGTTTTTCCCCCCACAGAATGCCATCAAGGCCAAGATCGATATCGCCATGCCCAACAAAAACAAAGAACAGCAGAACCCCACGCAAAAGCGCCGTGCCGAGCTCATTGCTCAGGCCAATGAGATCCGCCAGAAACAGGGCGCCGGCAAGAACGCCCGCACCTCCAAGCTGGACCAGATCAAGCGCCTCGACGAGCAGCTGCGCTCGCGTATCACCGAGCAGAAGACTGCCCGCTCCAAGGTCAACTTCAAGAGCGTCGAGGAGGTCGACCGTCAGATCGAGAAGCTTGAATCTCAGGTCAACTCGGGCAGCATGAAGATCGTCGACGAGAAGAAGGCACTCGCCGAGATTTCTTCTCTGCGCAAGCTGAAGAAGAACTTCTCCCAGTTTGACGACTCCCAGAAGCAGATCGACGACCTCAAGGCCAAGATCAAGGAGATCAAGGACTCCATGGAGGACCCCGAGGCCAAGGCTATGTCGGAACAATACAACAAGATTCAGGCTGAGCTGGACGCCATCAAGGCCGAGGGCGACGAGGCCTACAAGAACCTTTCTTCGCTCCGCGATGAGAGGTCAAGACTTCACAACCTCCAGAATGAAAAGTACCAAGCTGTCAAGACCATTAAGGACGAGTACTGGCAGCAGCGCAAGGCCGCTCAAGCCTATGAGCGCGAGGCCCGCGAAAAGGCTCGTGAGAGAAGAAAGGCGGAGCAGGAGCGCTACCATAAGGAGCGCAAGAAGGCCGACGCTGAGAAGTTCCTTGCCGAAGCCAGCGACCCCGCTTACCTCGAGGAGATCCGCCGCGCCAACAGTCTGCTCCAATTCCTTGACCCCACCCACAAGGTCGAGAAGGCCCCTCTCCAGGCCGACAGCGGCCTCAGCGCCCAGGCCTCCCGTACCGTCGACGACTCTGGCCTCAAGGGCGTCAAGATCCTCTCCAAGAAGGACCGCGACGAAGAGCTTTTCCCCGCCACCAAAAAGGGCAAGAAGGGCAAGAAGACCGGTGCCTCGGAGGAGAAGGCCGGCAAGTACAGCTGCCCGCCCTCCGTTGTCGAGGACTGCGCTTTCATGGGCATCGACCCTCCCATGAGCCAGGCCGATGTCCCCGCCGTTGCCGAGAAGGTCAAGGCCAAGCTCGAGCACTGGAAGTCCGACCAGGAGGCCCAGACCCAGCGCGTAAGTTCTCTCTTCTCGTCGGCCCAAAATTGGGTCGAGGTTTCGGGTACATCCGATGCTGACCATCTTTCCAGAACATTGAGAAGGCCAAGAAACAGCTCGAGAAGCTCGACGCTGACGAGGCCAACGGTGTCACCAGCAACGGCGATGCGGTCGAGGAGGTCACCAAGGACCTCGAGGAGACCTCCGTCGAGGACAAGGCATAGTCAATCGACTCGCCGATCCGCCCTATTAGTTGACTGAACACTCGTCTCCATCTATGCGGCATTTTTTTTTCTAGTCCTGGTTTTCCTCTCCCGCCCCATACACGTTGTCGTGGTGGTGGTGGTGTGATGACGAATCACAAACGTAAAAAAAAGCGTCACCGGGAAGGGATGGCTGACTCCATATACGCAAACACGAAACCAAAACACTTGCATAAAAAATCCAAACAAAACTTCGGATCACGGGGGGAATGCGAAACCTTTTTTTTCTTTATATAAAAACTCTCTGGCTTGTTTCTGCGTCGTTTTCTACCAGCCCCTCGAGGCGGCTTTCTTGTACTTAGCAGCATCCCCCTTCCCCTTTCCCCCCCAAAAACCTAGTCCTTTGCCATAAAATGAGAGCTAAAGAAGAGAGAGAAAAAAAAAGGCTTCTTCGATTCCTTCAACAAGACAGTGCTTACCAATGGAGATGGTCTCTGAGTTGGAGAGCACCTGACGCACCCGGAATGCGTATTGCGAGTTATGTTCCTCTCCTTGCCTGTTACCGTCGTTGCTGTTACAAACACTTGAGCCGACAGACAATGGACCGAAGCTAACATCAGAACCCCTCTCCTTTCCTCTTTTTATTTTCTTTTTCTAGCTTGCTCACCTACCCCTCCCAGCGAGCCTGGTCCCATGCGGCAAGTCCACGCATCTCAGCGAATCGCGGAGCCCAGTCGCCGCAAGCCATTGGTTCCTCCGTCGATTTGGGCCGCCGTGGTCGGGCAGGTGTGCTTGTGCAGGGAGCTCCGTCTTTTGTCGAGCACACCCGGTCCTGGGCGCCCCGTCGGCCGCACGGTATGACGCGCCGACCCGTCTGGAGCCACTGCAGAGCGGACACGGGGGAGTTGTGGTGTTTGTTTTCTCTCGTTACCGTCTCCAAGTCCTACGTTGCGCGCCGACCTGTGGGGACACTCGGCTCAGGAGCCATCTCGCGTCGCGTTGCGCAAATGACGTCTTTCCGAGCCGTATGAGCAGGCAGATGCAGGCCATCAGCTGTTGCGTGTCACATCGAACCATCGGGGCATTTCGCGGGCGTTTACATTTTCTCTGAAATTGCTACCTGGCAGCCCCGTCTCTTCCAGGATTATTTGCTAGCGTGATGGCAGATAGGAAGAAGAAAAACAGTGTCCGGCCTGCGCCGTCGTAAATGCTAACCATGATGCTCTCTTTCCGTGAACCATACTCCAGTGCCGACTGCCAGAAACATATAAGAGAAATCGGACGTACAAGACAGGCTGAAGACATCCTCGAATGCTTGGCGTCTTCTTAACGTATCAAAGAAGAAAAAGCGTGAAAAAAAAAACAAAAAAAACGAAGATGGGATTATTCCAAGACGTCTCCCTTTTCTGTGGTGCAAGGGCGTATGATGAATATTGTGTTGATACGCCGGGCAAGTTGCTCATCCTATTCGTAGGCCTCATAAAAACATAACATTAAGACTCTGATGCGCTGTGTTTTTCCGTATCAAAGAGTCTTCAAACTTCGACAGGGGTCCGCCTCGTGCGCCTTGTGGAACGTTTACTGACGACACGGGGCGCCTTCAAGGGCCCCATGGGTAGTATCCTGGATGTGGCGGAGGTGGTGGCCGTCCATAAGCTGGAAGTGGAGCTGAGTGTCCCATGGGCGGCATGGATCTTCTGTCTCTGCCCCCCAGGCCCGGAGTTCTCCTGTCCAACCTGCTAGGCGGCTCCATGGGAGGCGGTGTTCTTGCAAACGGATCTCTTTCGTGCCCGATAGAAGCAGCAATGGGCGGTGGTCTGGCCGGTGGCGTTGGTCCTCCGCCGCCAGTGAGCCTTCTTCTGGGTTGTTTTCTTGAGCCACTGAGGGCGCTCAGGGGAGGGTCCTTGACAACAGGGTCACTGTCGGGTGGCACCGTGAGATCTACTAGACTGAAGAAATATTCCAAGACCTCGGGGTATCGTTGGACGCTGGATTGCCAGTCCTCGTCAATGCCGCGTTTTAGGTCCGCTTGTGCCTGGGCAAGTTCGCTGGGGTGGGGCGGAGCGTTATAGTAGTGGTACGCGTGGTGATTGATACGATCGATGTTGGCGGCGTGGGATGCCTTCCGGCGCTCTGTGAGAAGGCGGAAATACTCCAAGATGTAGTCTTGGGCGTGAGCGCGGACCCAGCTCCTGGTTGGGCGGTCAGCACATCGGGCAGGCAGAACAGGCCGGTATCAGCTGGCTTACCGAATATCGTGGTATATCGACTGCATCATACGCTGCTCGGCCTGTTTAATAGCGATGTCCAGCCCTTTGGCCTCGCAGTCGCATGCCACGGAGGCAGGAGCATGGCATATGGCGCAGTCAGGGTCCATTCTAGCTGTGATCTTGCGCGTTCGCGGAGTGCGCGGCGTGCGCGGCCTGTAGTCTCTGGTATACATCTTAGCAGATTATTCCCCAGACGGGATATTGACAGCCTGTCTTTTGTGGGCGAGGGGAGGTTCGATGCGGGAGTATATTGTACAATGAGGTCAAGTTGGGTCAT
This sequence comes from Colletotrichum echinochloae, assembly GCA_016618095.1. Lineage (NCBI taxonomy): Eukaryota > Fungi > Ascomycota > Sordariomycetes > Glomerellales > Glomerellaceae > Colletotrichum > Colletotrichum echinochloae. The sequence continues at coordinate 3,098,509 of JADEZT010000001.1, read as the reverse complement.
CTACTACTAGTACAAACGACATTATTCCTCTCGGGGCCCAGGAACGGAGTCTCATGGATGGACGCTGGTGGGTTGGGGGCAAGAGGCTCGTGGAGTGAGACGGAGGGTGTGGAAGAAGAGAGGGAATTGGTAATGGACTGACCTGACTTAAGTTATTATCAAGAGGGGAAATAGTGACAGCGCGTAAGTGCGTCGGTTATACGTATGGGCAGAAGCCGGGAATCAACAGAACTAGGACGAATGAAGCGAGTTACTCTCGTCGGCCGGTGCTATGTATCCTGCAGCATCGAAGCATGAAACAACAACGCAGACAAGCAGTGAGCAGCGCTTCGAAAGCGCGCGATGGAGAAGGCCGAGTTGACACCAACGGAGGCGGTGGTAGTCAAACAGCGGACTCTCATTCAACGCCGAGCAGAGGCAGACGAGAAGAGACGTGGGGAGAAGACAGTCTGATCCGCGAGGGCGCGGGCAGATGAAGGAGAAGATCGAATGGGGACGTGGGGTTTGGTTGCAGCGAGTGTCGTGGCTCGAATGCCAGCGTTCTCCGACATGCAAGCCTGGGGGGGTTAGTTGCCCAATGGAGGGAAGGAGGGGCCAAGCGAGGAGAAGACCAAGTTCGTCTGCCCGACCAAATCCCGATGAGTTCTTCTGGGGAGCAACCGGTAAGATTGGGCTTGACCTACGCAGTAGTCTGCCAGAAGGGGGTGGGAGGAGAGGGTGGAAGAGGGTAGAAAATGTCGACAACTGCAGCCAGTCAGTCAGTCTGCAGACACAGAGAGCAGAGAGCAGCAAACAGGTCAAGGAGTGGAGGAGCAGATTATGTGTGCGTTGTAGCCGCCTCTCGCTTTGCTTCCGGTGCAGTTCCCGCCTTTGGGCTTCAAGGCGGTCAAGGACTAGCTAGGTATGTAGGGGCCGGGGGTCCGGACGGGCGAAAGAGAGAGAGAGAGAGAGGGAAAGTACCTGTTCGTAGGTAGGTAACTTAGGAGGCCGTGGAGCGGTTTGCAATGAAGCGGGGAGGGGGCGATAGGGTTCGGGAGGTTGGGCGAGAAACCGTGAGCGGCACTGAAAAGTACCGCTCACGCTGCGTCGCTGCGTTGGTGGACCCCACTGGTCCAACGGGAGACACCACAGAGGAAAGAAAGAAAGCGGAGAGGGGCACAAAAGGTCGGGCGGGTCAACGCCCAGAGGCCGAGACGACCGGCGGGGTGGGGTGGCTGGCTCTTGCCCCCTCCCCTCCCACCTCTTTTCCCAAGACCCCCCGTTACGTTACAGTGTCATGCTACCTACCTAAGTACCTACCTAGGTAGGTACCTGGTAGGTGGATAGAACAGAATAAGGCACGCAGAAGATACTAAAGAGACCAGACCAAACAGCAGTGACAACCTGTGACCTACCTACCTAGGTAGGTAAGGTAAGGGGACTGATCAACTAGGCCATTCGGTTCCGATGCAGCATCGAGGGGCCCGCCCCCCATCGACAAACGAACGCCTGGCGAACGAATGCCGGGGTGATCAACTCCCCAGGTCCAGATTAGCGAAACGAGAATCAAGATGCCTCCCAGCTTCCACAAACAGCTCTCACTACATGGCGCTTCCGTCAGGCTCTGAACGCTGTGTCCGCGATACTGCACCATCTATGCACTCTCTGGTCGCGATTTCAGGCTCTCACACCGCATGTTTTTCCCATGCAAGCCGGCCTCTCCATCAGAGGCCGCTACATCTACCAGTACAAACTTGATTAATCATATTCCAGACTCACACGGAAGCTGTGGCAAGCCGTCATTGGTAAGCTCCAGCCTCTGGAGTCACCAGGGCTTGCCTTACCGTGGTCAGCGAAAGGGGCCGCATATCGCGACATGATGAGGTGAGGTTGAAGAGGCTGAAAAGACAAGCGAGACCCGTCTCCGTTCCTCCCGCTTTCCTTGGCCAACATGATGGAAGCTTGCGAGGCAGTGCACTCCGCCGAACATCGTGCCAGCCCCAGTTGCTTCCCAATGATTTGGGCACTGGCCCGGTTTGACAACAACGTTTGGGTGGTTGATCCCGGTTTCTCAGCGGCGGCTACTCCCGCCCCTGCTTGGTTATGTAACCAAGAGTCTTATCTTATCGCTCCAACATGGCGGATAAGTCCCAAAATTTCCGTAGCTTCGCTTCATCCGAAGAAGTCTCGATTAGCTCGACGACCACAACGACGACAGCTGCCTCGAACCGGCGCAAACGAGGAAGAAAGATGGCGGCAAGGTGCTCCGGCGGGAATACGCTTTTTCTTCCATTCCTTTATCCCTCTTTGTTCGTTGCTAGAAGTACCGCGGCGCCTCGCCTTGCTACACGAACAGTCGCATGTCGTCGCCATAGCTCCACCCACGTCGCCCAGGAACCAAAGACCAGCCGATTGAACCCAGCTCCCGACGACTATTCTTCGCCCATATTCGCCGACAAGGCGTCCGTCACTCTCTATGCTGGTCCTGGTGGCCATGGCTGCATCTCCTTCTTCCGCGACGCATACCTTCCTGACGGCCCCCCCAATGGCGGCGACGGCGGCCACGGAGGCAACATCTACATACAAGCAGTGCACGGCGAAACTTCTTTGCACAAGCTAGCTAGACGGCGCTTCATTCGAGCTGGGAAAGGGAAGTCTGGGCAGGGCAGCTCGAAAGGCGGCCAAAGGGGCGACGACGTCATCATCACGGTGCCCGTCGGTACGGTAGTGCGCGAGTTGAGCAGACAAGACCCAGTCGCCGAGGACGCGATGCTGCAGCGTACTCTGAAGGCGCAGAAGAAGGCCGAGAAGCGTGCGAGACTGGCACGCGAGGCGGAAATAGCGAGGCGAGAGCTGGAGGAAGGGCTGGAAGAGGAGGATGGAGACAAAGCCGAAGAGGAAGACAGGGTCACGAAGCAGGTCATTGACGATGGTCTTGATGAGCCCGAGGATCCCGACCGGAACAAGTTCCTCCTATATCCCGGTCTTTCAAAGTCTGACCTGAAGACGATATCTCTTCCCCGAGCTCCGACTCGTACGCGTCTTTACCACCAACCACCTGGCCCGATCCAGCTCGACCTGTCGCGGCCTTCACCCCAGCCCATCCTGCTCGCCGTCGGCGGTATTGGCGGCCTTGGCAACCCTCACTTTGTATCGCGAGAATACCCTCGACCCATTTTCGCCACCAAGGGTGAGCGTGCCGTGACCATGGAGATTGAGCTCGAGCTCAAGCTGCTTGCGGACGTCGGTCTCGTTGGGTTGCCCAACGCTGGCAAAAGTACACTCCTTCGCGCGCTTACGAACTCGCGCACGCGCGTCGGCAACTGGGCTTTCACGACTTTGCAGCCCAACATTGGGACAGTTGTCCTGGACAGCTACAAGGGCCGGCCTGTCATCAAGAGTTACAAGCGCTACCCGGCCACCGATGGCGGCTCGGGCGAGGAGGATGTCCTCGTCGAGCAACGAACTCGCTTTACGGTTGCCGATATTCCGGGCCTCATCGAGGGCGCTCACCTGGATCGCGGTCTCGGCATCGCCTTCCTGCGCCATGTTGAACGTGCTGGCGTGCTGGCTTTCGTCGTTGACCTCTCAGCGGGACCGGCCGTAAAGGCCCTCAAGGCGCTGTGGAACGAGGTCGGTCTTTACGCTCAGATGCGAGAGGAGGAAGAGCGTGTTCGCGAGATCGACTCCCGGGTCGACTGGGGCCTCAGCTCCGGCACCGGTGAAAGAACACCGTCGGAGGGCACCATGATGGTTGCGGACGCCCCTCCGGCGCCTAAGCGGGAGGATGGCTTACATATCGCGGCCAAGCCCTGGTTTGTCGTCGCCACCAAGGCCGATCTCCCCGAGACGCAGGAGAACTTTAGGGAGCTGGAGCAGTACCTGCACGATATCAACCAAGGAGCGACCCCTCATCCTAGCGGGATTGAGAATGCTTGGACGGAGAAGTGTACCGCGATTCCCGTGAGCGCCATCAACGGCCAGAGAGTGGACCGGATCGTCTGCTGGACCGTGGGGTTGCTTGACGAGTAGAAACATCACCGTTTGTGTACTATCATTGTGTAATATCACTCCACTGATGAGGGAGTGAGCATTTTGTTCGTCTTGGGCTAGTCCTCTCCTCAATCAAAACTGCTCATTCTTCTTTATTTTTATTTATTTTTACACGAAGTGTGTTACCAAGCTACTTGCCCTAGTCACTACAGATTAAGTTCACATGCCCGGCCGCAAGATAACGAATCATACAATCGTCGGCGGATGTTGGTCACAATCTCGATATATCCAACTATTAAAACCACCATCGTTGCCAAATCCGGCGGGGTGAAAACAAAAATCCCCCCACCAACCTACATCTTATACGCAGACCCCGATTCGTATTCCATCATGTCGAAAGCCGGCTTCCCCGAGAACCAACCCGCGAGCTCCGACCCGATCGACTTGTAGGTGAACTCGGCGTCCTCCCGGTCGACCTTGATCGTCTCGTGTCCCCTCCCGCCCGCGGCGGCGTCGGCGAGGAGCTGCTGGTGGCAGCAGCGCTCGAGGCTCAGGAACCAGTAGACGCAGCTCTCGACGGACCTGCCGCAGGTGACGAGGCCGTGGTTCTGGAGAATGGCGGCCTTCTTGCCGCCGAGGGCAGCGGCGATGCGCAGGCCCTCCTCCTTGCCGAGGACGATGCCGCCAAAGGAGTTGTAGAGGACGATGTCGTTGTAGAAGGCGCATGTGTCCTGGCTGATGATGTCGAGGTTGCGGCCGAGCGTCGAGAAGGCCTGGCCGTAGAGGGAGTGGGAGTGGGCCACGCATGTGATGTCCGGCCTGGCCTCGTGGATTGCATGGTGGATCATGTAGGCTGAGGAGGGGAAGGGACTTTCGTGTCAGTTTGCTTGGCGGTACTGGAAAGGGGGATACGAGAGCAAGATAAAAAGAAAAAACTCTTGTCAAGGCGGGAGGGGGCGTGAACGAACCGGCGGTGTTGAGGAGCTTCACGGGGCCGCCGTCGACGACCTTGCCCTCGGCGTTTACACGGATGAGGTCAGAAGCTTTGAGGAGCGGCCACGCGACGCCAAACGGGTTCAGCCAGAACGTGTCCGGTTCCACAGGATCCTAATTCAAGTTACTTCAGTCATTTTCTTCTCAAGAATGAACTCTTTTTTTTCCTTCTTTTCTTTCCTACGACACCGTTTTGAAGTTGGGGGGACATACCCGGACCGTGATGTGGCCCGCCACGCCGGCGTCGAAGCCGTTCTTGGCGAAGAGGCGGAATCCCAGGGCCAGCCGCTCTTTGAGATACTGCCTGTGTTTATGAGGGTCGTCGAACTTTGGGGGCATGACAAAGTCCGACGGGTTCAGGATGGTCGCCTCTTCTTGTTTGGTAGCCGGCTTTGAGCCGGGGTGCACGTCGTTGCTGTTGCCGTTGCTGGCGGCCGGGGCATCTTCCTGGGGTGGGTGGCTGACGGAGGTGGAGGGAGCCATGGCTTGTTCTGTGCATGCGCGTCACTTTGCCTGATTGATTATATGACGAGCCGAGCGTAGCTTGATTGATGGTATGGTTAGAGCTAGGCAGTTAAGAGAAAGGGAGCTATGGTATTTAAGTAAAGTTGTCAACTAGCCAAGGTAAGGGTAGTGGGCGGTGGTAGTGCATTGCCGATCCTGAGCCCGAAAGCCGCGGATGTCGCTCCGTGCGAGGCCTTCGGGCTTTCGGTCTTCTGACATCAAGGATGCCGGCTCTCGGTTGGCGGCATACAAATACCTTTGATTGGAAACCTAATCCAAACCATGTCAGACGGGGACATGATTTGCAGCGGCGGAGAATAGGAATCGCGCCACAGTCACACGAATTGACAGGGCCGGGGAGAGGTGTCCGAGTCACCGGATACCGGTGGCCGCGGAACCCCGCATTGCGACCTATATTCCTCGGAGTCGTTATGCCTCGGCGCCCAATCATTTTCGAGGCATTAGCGACGAGACAAATAATACCACGCAGCGGACGGTTCGGCTAGCGTGGAGAGTTCAGCTCATCAAATTAACTATGACTTGCGCTGTCACGGTCCGTTGCGAATAGAACGGGTGCGGAAGGGTTCTTGGACCTCGTAAACACAGAGAGAGAGCCATGGAGCATCCAATCCGGCAAATTACCTCGCACTCCTTCAGAGCTGCAGAACACAATTAGTACCGAGGACATCCCATTTTGTCTCGATTGCTGGGAAGTGCATTCACATAGAAGCCTCTGATGATTGAGGGGAAGGCTGATCGATGGGGTTCTCAATGGAGTAGCAGGCTTGAGCGCATGCAAGGCCGGGGCGGACCCTGAGAGATAAGGGGGGTTTAATGCGGGGTGATAAGATAACGAGCGACACCAGCGTCTGATTGGCCAATCACCCACCAGAAGTGGGGGCTGGCGTCCGAACCTCCAACTATTTTTATTTCTTTTTTTCCTGGGTGACGGCAAAATTTCACTCCGCGCGACTCGACCGACGGCCGACAGGACTGGACTCGTCTTCGGATCCCTTCCTACCAACTCCCAAACAAGACACACAACACGTGCGCAGCCCACCAACCCCACGCAAGTCGAGACAATTCTGCATCATGGGTCGCAAGTTCAGAGTGAGTCTTTCCACGATGCTGTTTGCACTGTTGTTTTGCGCTGACTCCCATTGTGTTAGGGTGGAAAGAAGGGCAAGGGCCGCGGCGGCGGCAACGGGGGCGGTGATCGCGGTCGCCAGCCTCGCACCGAGTCGTGGCAGTCTTACCCCGCCGTCAAGAAAGAGAACGAGAGGCTCCAGCGCTACTACAATACCATAATCGGCCTCTCTGAGGAGGAGCAGGGCCCCTTCTGGGATGCGCTGCGCAGAGACCTCCCCAACAGCTTCCGCTTCTGCGGCTCCAAAGGGTGGGTTGCACCGACCCGACCGCTGCTTCTGGCCGCATCACTGTACTGATTCCTTGTCCGCAGCCACGCCTTGGCCGTCAAGAAGCTCCTCCAAAGCAGATACATGCCCGAGATCGAAAAGATCGAACACGCCGACGGAAGCACTGTCGAGCCCCCCAAGCCGCTCTCCTGGTACCCCAACGAACTTGCTTGGTGGATGACCACCCCAAAGAACGTCATCCGCAAATACCCCCCCTTCGCCGCTTTCCAAAAGTTCCTCGTTTCCGAGACGTCCATCGGCAACATCAGCAGACAGGAAGTTGTCAGCATGATCCCCCCCCTGCTGATGGACGTCCGCCCTGGCATGACCGTATTGGACATGTGCGCCGCGCCAGGCAGCAAGGCTGGCCAGCTTCTCGAGATGATCCACCAGGGCGAGGAGGCTAGGGTCAGGAAGATTTTGCGCGCGTTCGCAAAGGAGGACGGCCTCGACCTCGGCGAGGAGACGGAAGAGGAGCGCCAGGCCGACCTCGACGCCGACCCAACGGATGCTGGACGCACCACCGGTCTCCTTATCGCCAACGACGCCGATTACAAGCGCGGCCACATGCTTGTTCACCAGCTCAAGCGTCTCGGATCCCCCAATCTGCTCGTCACGAACCACGACGCCACCCAGTATCCCTCCATCAAGCTCCCCTCCGACCCGGCGACCCCCGACAGGCCCCGGTACCTCAAGTTCGACCGGATTCTCGCCGACGTGCCGTGCTCTGGTGACGGCACGCTGAGAAAAAACATGAACCTGTGGAAGGACTGGCAGCCCGGCAACGCGCTGGGTCTCCACGTCACCCAGGTCCGGATCCTCCTACGCGCCCTCGCCATGCTCAAGGTGGGAGGCCGCGTCGTCTACTCCACGTGCAGCATGAACCCTGTGGAGAACGAGTCTGTTGTCGCGGCTGCCATCGACCGTGCTGGCGGTCCCGACAAGGTCGAGATCGTCGACTGCAGCGGCGAGCTGCAGGGTCTTGTTCGCGCCCCCGGCATGCGCAAGTGGCAGATCATGGATAAGTCCGGCAGGCTCTGGGGCTCCCAGGCCGAGGTCGACGAGTACACCAAGAGCAGTGCCGACGGCATCGCGCCCGGCAGGATCGTCGACACCATGTTCCCGCCCCTGGAGGGCAGCGTGTGCGCCGACCTCCCCCTCGAGTGCTGCATGAGAGTCTACGCTCACCAGCAGGACACCGGTGGCTTCTTCATCACCGTCCTGCAGAAGAAGGCCGAGGTCAAGATCCGCCCGGAGGAACAGAAGGTCGACGACGCCGCCAAGTCGAACGCAACCACCGCGGCTGCCACCCCCGCCGCCGAGAATGGCACGGAAACGAAGCCTGAGGAACAGACCGAAGAGAAGCCCGAGGCGGCTCCCGTTGCCACCGATGGGGTCGCCGAGACCAAGCCCGAGGAAAAAAGTGAGGAAAAGGCCGCTGCCACGGCCGAGGCCGAAGTGCCTGAGCAGGATGCTACGAACGGCGTGAAGCGAGCGCGAGAGGACGAGACGGCTGACGGTGAGACCCAAGAGACCAAGAAGCCCAAGCTGGAGGCGTCACAAGAGAAGCCCAAGAGGACCAACCGCAACATCCACGGTCAGGTCGAGGAGCCCTTCAAGTACCTCAACCCGGCGCACGAGGTCATCAAGAACATCCAGACCTTTTACCACATCTCCTCCCGCTTCCCCGAAGACCGCTTCATGGTGCGCAATGCCGCGGGCGAGCCCGCCAAGGCCATCTACTACACCTCGGCGCTCGCGCGCGACATCCTCGTCGAGAACGAGGGCCGCGGCATCAAGGTCATCCACGGCGGCGTCAAGATGTTCATGAAGCAGGACGCCCCCTCGGCTGAGATCTGCCGCTGGCGCATCCAGTCTGAGGGCATGCCGATCCTGCAGGGCTACGTCGGCGAGCAGCGCGTCGTCCGTCTGACGAGCAAGGAGACGCTCCGCCGCCTCCTGATCGAGATGTTCCCGCGCATCGCCGACGGCGAGTGGGAGAAGATGGGCGAGATCGGCGCGCGCGTCCGGGACATTGGCATGGGCTGCTGCGTGCTCCGCGTCGAGCCCGATGGCTCGGATCCGGCCTTTAGCGAGCGCATGGCGCTGCCGCTGTGGAAGAGCATCCACTCGCTCAACCTCATGCTGCCCAAGGAGGACCGCACGGCCATGCTGCTGCGCATCTTCAACGACACGACACCGCTCATCAACAACAGCCTGCAGAAGCAGCGGCAGATAGACGAGGCCGCCAAGGCCAAGACGGCGGAGGGCGCCTCTGTCGAAGTGAAGGAGGTGGAGGAGGAAGAGGCCATTGATATCGAGGACGCCCCGACGCCCGAGGAGATGGACGCCGACGTGCCCGTGCCCGCCACTGATGGCGCCGCCGCCGCCGCCGCGACCAGCGAGGAGTCCTGATGGAGGGGTACCTGTGCTTCGCTCGCTTCTTCTTCTTTTTTTTTTTTTGGACAACGCCGCCGGCTGAGCGCCCCCCCACACTTCTACTTTCCGCACACGCAGCACGAATCACACTTGCTTGAACACGAGTGCTCATATGAGAGCGATAGACTTGCGAATTAGAGTTTGGAAAGGAGAAGGCGGCCGGACAGTGGGGGGAAAATATGTACGAGTACATGACAACCGCCGAGATGGGCGTTTTTTTTTCTTTCCCCATCTATGGTCTAGAGAAATACAAATGGAATCATGGCATGGGCGGACCGGACCCCCTTGGTGTTGCGTTGAATCTGTGTTTTGATTTGCTTTTGGTCTTATTTTCTACTTTCTTATTGTAGTGACTTCTTCCTCTCAACGTTGTGAAACGAGGATCCTCTGCGCCGCTACCAGAAGAGACGTCTTCGGTCCAGGTCACCGAGATGATCTGTTGTTATGGACGGACGGACCGGATGGGCTCGACGGGTCGAAGTGGCCGCAGCACTCTCTTGTATACGATCTCCTCCCTCCGCTCCTCGCCCATATCACACATACACACACCGTGAGAATTTCCGCTACATCCGTGGTATTAAAGAACGGCGTAGGGATGGGTGGGGAGTGGGAGAAGAAAAGCAAAAAGAGAGGAGAGAATTTCAAAAAGAAAAAGAAGAGCGCTTCAATCGCGGACGGGAATTGAGCCCGACGTGGCTGATTTGATGTTAGTGACTTTGTCCATGGACATGATATGCCATTGGGGGTGAGCTTACGGGTCGAACCCACAACCTTGAGATTAAGAGTCTCACGCTCTACCGATTGAGCTAGCCGGGCAGGCTTTTTCGTGTTATCGTCTGGTTGGTGACGACGGGCGTGCGGATCAAGGTCTATGGAGAGCTTGGGGGTCGTGCGAGCCTGGGGAGTGAAGCAGAGAGGGAGCATTGGGGGAAAGAGTTGCGGATTTCTTGTTGGCAAGTTTGGATTCCTCATTCAATGACCATTCAACGCGGTCTCTCTATGTTTTGGTCTCATACGGCATGGCGCGACATGACGAATGCAAAAAAAGCGTTGCATCATCAGGCATTGGGGTATCTTTTCTTCGCGAACTGCGTCGCGTGCTCGAAACACGATATCGATCCGACATGCACCGCCCGTTTTGTTTGTTCATCCTTCACATGTATCCGCGGATACCCCGAATCACCCCGGACTTCTTGCCCTTTTCGTCTTTCCGTCGGTTTTGTACTCCGCCTGAATGAAGAACAGCAACCGAGGCTCTTGATTAGTTGGTTCGCCAAAACCCATCACGGAACTGCTGACTCACCTCTGCCGTGGAATTTCGATTCTGCCGTCGCCGACGATGGGCTGGCGGTGGCGTCTTCCTCGGGATCCAGCGGGCTGGACGGCGCCGGCGGCAAGTGCGCTAATCCCGCCGGCACCGGTGTCGCCGGCTTGGACATGATAGGCGGTGTCGCGTTGTACGACGTCGGGTGCATGAAGTCATGATCAGACAAGACCCTGTGCAAGCTCGAGTGGCTGCCCCGCGTCGCGACGGGACTGGTTGAGTGTATTGAGCCCTCACCGTCGCCGTCCATGCGGAAGACAAAGTCGCCTCGCCCATGCGAGTTGGACGATCCAACCGAGAATCGGTTCTCCTCGACCTGTGACTGCAGTACCGTGTACTTCCTCATCAGACTCGTGTACTGCTTCTGCAGCTCGGCCTGCTTCGCCCGGCTCGCTGCGAGCGCCTTCTCGACGACCGCCTTGGTCTCAGCGGTTCGTTTGCTGTAGATCCCGTCGTGTGCTTCGAGGAGCTTCGCGTTCAGCACGCCGATCTGGGCTTGGAAGAGCTTCTTGGTCTTTTGGAGCTCCTCCTCTAGCGCCCGAAGTTGCATACCAAGCATCTCTGCCCTATTTTCTGCTTCCGCCGCAGACGTCATCGCCGCCTGCCTCTCGGCCTCCCTGGCTTGGAGGTTCCTCTCCGAGGTCGACAGGCGCTCCACATCAGCCTTCAGCAGATCATTCTCGGCGGCGTTGATCTCGATGGACTGCATCGTCTGCTTTGAATTGAGCTCCTTGACCTCGGCTTCGCATACCAGCTTCTTTAGTTTCTCGCACTCTTCTCTTGCACTCTGAAGCTCCTGCTTCAACGACTGGATTTCCGTCTTGGTCTTTCTCGATTCCTCACGCAGCGTTCTCAATTTTGCGGACAAGTCAGACTCCCACTTCTTCGCCAAGGTACGGCTCTTTTCCGACTCCTTTCTGATCTGCATTTCGGCCTTCTTCGAATCCTCCAACCGCTTTCTCAACGTTCGGTTGGTTAGGATGAGATTCTGGGTCTCGGCCTCGCTTGCAGCTTCCCTAACCTGCCTTCGTCGCAGCTCGCCGATATGCGCCATGTGTTGCTGCTTGAGATACCTCTCAAAGTTCAGGTCATTATGCAGGAGAAGGACTTGCCGCTGCAAATGTGCGATCTGAGATTGGCCATCGGGAATAGACGTGGGCGCTGACATGGCTGGCAGGGGAGGGGGCATATAGCTACTGGACTTTTCTGCCGCGGACTCCTGGTGGCTCAGTGCGAGCGACGGGACACTGTCGTTTGCCAGTGACTGGTGGAGTCCCGACTTGATGACCATATTCGAGTGCAACATGTCCTGCAGCTGCGTATGAGAGGGCGAGCTAACGACCTGCGGGGGTAAGGTCGGGTTATCAGCTACTATATCGGTCTTGGGGGCTTCGAGTGAGTTCCTGTGTGGAGGTTGACTGGACAGTGAGCTCTGGCATTGGCTGCCCGCTCGCTCGTCCTGTTCTGGATCTTGCGTGTTTTTCCATCCATCTGCTACCGGTTCTAAACTAGAGCCGCTGAGTAGGGCAGGCCCGAGACCCTCCTGATCAGATTCGTCACTCAGCAAAGAGTCATTCCCCTCAGCGGCCTGGCTATGGCCCTGGTCAACAGCCGCCAAGGTTTCGGGAGAAAACCGCAGCGCCATACACTCAGCCACGACTTCTGCGGGCTCGCTTGTCATCCAACGCCCGAAATCGGTCTTTTCGGATTCGATCGTAAGAGTGTAAAAATTTGGATGTAGGAGGTGGCTTTGTCTGTAACGTTCGGACTTGTGCCGTATTTCGGTCGGCTGGACTTCAAGCTCGTCCGGATTGGCTGCATTTGCATGTCGAAGATATCGTTGTGGTTTCCGGATGTAGTCCATGAAGTTGATGGGATACAAGCCGTAGAGGATGGTAAAATAGTTGGCCAAGTGAGGAATCTCCGTGTCCTCGGCCTCCGGAGAAGAATGGCAGGTCTCCCACCCTGATGGCAACGCGAGACTCCTCTGCTCGCTTTCATCTAATGTGGGCTCAATGGCTCCATTCCGTTCACTATCCCAGAATAGCAACCGTGCGTATATGTTGAACAAAGTCGGGAGATGCGGCACCAACGAGCTTGGCATATGCGGCAATATCATGATCAAAGCGGTAATGGCAACAGAAATGACGGCCGCTGATGTGTCTTGATGTAAGCATCGCATCAAGTTGTTGAATAACGGCGTCTGCAGTACCAGGTGTAGGTGCGGTGGCTGACTTTGGATGAATTCGCAAAGCAGTCTGGCGACTCTCGCTCGGAATTCACTCCGCACAAAGCACGTATTCAACGTGGAGAGGAAATCCTTTCATTTCGTTAGACGACCAGTCGCAACACCGCTCAGCAACATGATTTGGCTTACTCTGGGCTTTTTCTTGCCGTATGTGATCAAAGCCTGACGTATCGCGCGCTCGCTGGTTTGCGCACTCAAGTCGCTCTCGGACTGGCTTTTGTGGTATCTTTCCAACCATTCCAGCAGCAGCCGTTTGGCAAACGGATTAATGACGGGTTCGGCACTTGAGTCGTTGTCTTCAGGTGTCCCCAGCATCAAAACCTCCAGTGTTGCCAAGTGCGACTCTTCCATCAAATCCTTCTCCCAAACGATATTCTCTAGGACAGGGTCGTTGAGCATTTCCCACCACTTGAGCAAGCGTGCCGGTGCGCGGATCACAGGAACCAGAAGACGAAATATGTGTAGGAAAGGGGCATATTTGGCCGGCGTGCCTTTGATTTGCTTGTCCCAGGTGCTGAGGAGTTCATCCTGCAGTCGTTCGGCGCTCGAATCGTCGTATTTCTCGTGTTTGTTCAGGTAGGCATCAATGACCTCGGCGACGTCGTCGGGCAGCGGGAGAGAAGGTGAGGCGAAGAAAGACGCCAGTGCCTTGGATAGGTCCTTGAGTGACCTATGCAGCGTAGCGTCAGTCAAGCGTATGTTTTATCGCGAGGGTTGGAAAAGGCTGCGAGGTTGAATGTCGCGCAGCGCGAGGCAGCACAGCATGCTGGGAGGATCAGGGGAAAGAAGATCTGGCCGCTTACGCTGACAACGCCATTTTGTTTAGCGGTAAATCTTCATCGAGCCTTGTGATGCTTTGGTCTGTAACAAAAAGCAAGGCGAGGTCTGTCTGAGGGCGTGGGTGGAGGTCGATAACATGCAACTGTCAGGCGACAGAAATCTGCTGATGCAAGGTACGAGCTCTACTAGGGACCCCTCTCTCATACAAGACCGCGAATGGGCAAGATTGAAGGTAGGTACCTGCCTAGGTAGGTAGAGGTACTTAAGTACCTATCTTCCTACAGGGCTTGAGTGAGGGGCACAGCGGAAGACTATACGGCAGGCCCAGCCGACGCGGGCTAAGCATCCTACCTCGCTTAGCCTTTTTACGGGTCCTACGGTGCGCTGTGGGCCTCGAGGAAAAAATGGCAATGTGGAGATACTTGCACTGAAGTGGTCTGGCTGCCATGCAGGCATGTACCGGGACCCACCAGTGACCTCACAGGGAAAACGCTCGTCTAACCCCGCAATCCGCGAAAGTGCGCCATAATAGTACGATGTACACCATAGGCCACTGATGCACCCGACACCAGAAAACGTACCGGAGATAGCGGGGCCATTGGACCACTTGAAGCTGTTGTGGGTTGTGGCCCCGTCCAGAAACGCACCTGATCGGTGGCCGACGGACAGTAACCTGAGCTGAGGGGCTGCTTAGGGTGCTTTGAAGCCGGCCAGCTACGCAGATCCAAAGGGGGACGCTGGAGGGATACGCAGTGAAGTGAGGTACCTCAACGTCCAGCTCAACGTGATGCGTGACGAGGTAGACAGGTTGGAAGACAGGTAAAGCAGGTAGGGAGAGAGGCAGAGACCGAGAGACCAGGCGGCGTTCCAACCCCTCCTTTGTCCAGATGACTCGACCCTTATTACTTCCCTCCCCTCCCTCTTTCCATCCGAGTAGCTCCGAGCTATCTTCTTCTCTTCCTTCTTGTCTTCCATCATCACCAACAAGCTTCACACTTTCCAAGCAACCCGCATCCAATTCCCAGCACCGACCCTCTCCGATAACTTCTTCTCTCTTTCTCAATTGCTCCAGGCACTTCAACAGCAACTACACGCTGTATTACTTCATCTTCCCCCCTTAAACAGCATCGCAAACAGTCGTCAAGATGGCAAACAAGAGCTCTGCAGTGGCGGACGAACCCATTGAGGTTCTGTTCGCCCTGCAACCCAACTTTTGTCTTCTTGACATGGCAGGCCCAATGGAGGCGCTGACCACCGCCCTTCATGACCAGAAGAACCCGAGTGCGTATCCAGATCGGGCAAAAAGCTCCCTCAGCCATACCGCTTACCCACCCCACTCTGCCACTATCCTCAACGCAGCAGCGCTGACCAGTGACCACAAACACGCGCAGGTTCGAAGGCCTTCGAGTGTACCATCGCGGCCGCAGAGCCCAAGGTCGTCTCCGAATATGGCGTCACCATTGGCACCCAGATTTCCTTCAAGGATGCCTATGAGCGTCTGGGTGACTTCGACGTTCTCGTCATCGTCGGCGGTGACAGCGAGATCGTCCTCAAGAATAACGCTGAGCCCCTACCCCTCATCCAAGCCTTTTCCGAGCTGCAGCAGAATGACCCCACCCACGAGCGCACCCTTCTCTCCATCTGCACGGGTGCTCTCTTCCTTGCCAAGCAAGGGGTCCTCGCTGGCCTTTCGGCCACCACCCACTCGGACTACATTACCAAGTTCGAGATCCTCTGCAGCGAGGCCGCTACCCGTAACCTCACTGAGCGAACCGACGTGATCGACGATGCCCGGTACGTCGTCAACAACCTGCGCTTCGACCTCGGAGACGAGGACGAGAACCCGTATGTCCGCCGCAAGTCCGACTCTGGCCGCAGACCTTCCAACGCTAGGTACGTAATTTAAGCATCCATCTCCACGTCCTCGCTTCAATCGAAGCTGACACCGGCATATAGAAAGGGCAGTATGTCCTTCAAGAGCTCCGGCCGCCGCGAGTCTATTACTCGTCGCGCCGCGATGCGCCTCGGTGGTCTCCGTGTCATCACGGCGTCTGGAGTCAGCGCTGGTGTGGATGCAGCTCTGTATCTCATCAGCGCTCTTGTCGACGATGCGTCGGCCGAGGAGGTCGCTCGCAAGCTGAACTGGACCTGGAGCAAGGGTATCGTCGTTGACGGCCTGGACGTCTGAGCAAGACGTCAATTAGCCATGACGGATGGGATGATAGAAGTCCATCATGGTTCATAAGGATCTGTAAGAAGGACGGGAAAAGCCTTCCAGATGTGTACGGGATATTGGCATTGGCATGCTGCTAGCATTGATGTATTTATGACCTAGTTGCAATCCAACCCATTTGAAGACCTTTCTGTGCATTCAATGACACGAAGCCGGGCCAACCCCCACCGAACTCCATGTCTCACGCGTGCTGGACTTGCTCTCGGGAGAATCTTGCGATGACGGTTTACACGCTGTACGCGGTACGCCCTGTAGGACTTTAGCTACAATAAAAATAAAAATAAAAGACTTCCTAAACCTAAAAATGCTCCGTGAGCGCTCCGATCACCCCCTCATAAACCAGTGGAGATTTAGCTCCGCTTGGGTTGGTGGACGGCCTTACATAACCGAACCCATCCAGCCGGTCTTGAGATCTGGGGTTCGTAACTTCGTCGTGCAGCTGACTCTTTCTCCACATTTCTATTCTGGGCCATGTACGGATACTCGCACGATGGATTCTTGTAGGGGAATCATCGAAACTATTCACAACATCAAGCGCAATTCAACACAAGAAAAATCATTCCGTAGCCATTCGGACCACTGGTCAAATGATTACCCCCGAGCACTATACCGTAAAGCCGCGGGGTCCGTTTTGGAGTCGGGCAAATGTAATCGTGCTGTCCCGGGCCACCAAGCACGCGGCCCCAGTCCCCACTCACCCAGCGCGGTGCGCGGAAATACGTGAGTCCGGTTAAGCCAATCAGCAGACTGCAATCGGTGGTCTCGGCCTGGTGGTAACTTTTTGGATTTCTCGCGGGTCGCAGCAGCAGCTCCTCGATCCAGCGCAGCAGACCACCGACGACAAGATGGCGGAAGCATTGACAAAGGCGGTAGCCCGCCAAGCACCCAATTTCAAGCTCGGAACGAAGCCAATCTTTCTGTACGTTACGTCTCGACCCCGACCCGAGTTAAGAAGGCCCTTACCTCTCTCGCTGGCCACGCATCTCGAGGCCGCAAGAAAACGCTGACCTTCCTTCTTTCCCCCCCTCCCTCAGGCCGAACCATGTCGTCACCCTCATCCGCAAGGACCGCGCGCCGCCGAACTGGGCGACCTTCAACGTGCCCCTGACGTTTACAAAGTTCGACCTGCGCGACTACCTCTGGAACCTGTACGGCGTCGAGGTGACGGCGGTGCGGTCGTGGGTGAAGCAGTCGCCCATCGAGCGCAAGAGCGTCTCTGCGGGCTACTTCCGCCCGCAGAGCCAAAAGTTCATGACGGTGCAGATGACAAAGGCGTTTGTGTGGCCCAGCCCGCCGGCAGACCTCGAGCCGTGGAACAAGAAGCTGTGGGACGCGCGCGAGGCGACGTCGCAGAAGCAGTACCGCGAGGACGTTGCCCGGCAGCTTGGCAAGCTGAGGTACCCGAGCAAGGAGAAGGAGAGCGCCGAGCGCAAGAAGCTGCGCCGTGAGGCGGCCAAGTTGATGGAGGGTAAGACGGACTTCAAGAACAACATCGAGCTGGACAGCAAGTGGGACCAGATTGTCAAGGCGTCCAAGGGGAAGGGAAACTCGTCGTGAGGCAGAGCGAGGTTACTGGGGGATGAGTGGAGGCAAACGGATGATGGGGGATGTCACATGTACAAAATCCAGGAGAACACTTTGTTAACATGCTGGTCGCATGTTTTTGTACAACACACACACACACACACACACTCACACACACACACGCAAAAGGATGGCATGAGCTATAGACATGTCAATTGGTATTGGTATCGCCAAGTTCGCTGTTCTCTGGCTCGGCCCGCTGCTCTGGCCCTGGACACACGACCCAGTGCTGGGGCTCTTGAAAACGAAGCACCTCGTCGCCCCATCCCCACCAGCCCGCCGTCAGGTTGCGCGCGAACACCTCGAGGCCCAGGTACCCCCGGGGCAGCTGGTCCTCGAACAAGTGGCGGAGGTTTGGCTTCCGAGAATGCAGGTCGGGCACCGCGGCGATAACCCTCTGCGTCACCTTGCGGCTGTCCCCTCTCCTCCTGGCCACGATGAGCCTCTCCCACGGCTTCCTCCAAGCGGACTCGGGGTCGAACACGGGCCGTCCCCCGGCGGTGAGCTTCACCCAGATCCATTCGGCGGCGACCTCGAGGCCCCAGCCGGCGAGGACGCCCCTGGGCGAAGTGAGTAGGTCTACCAGAGTGGCTTTGTTAGTTACCCAGATAGCAACGAGGCCGCCCTCGGCGAGATGGCCGGCGACGGGGATGCGGTCCAGAAGCGCCCGGGTCTCCTTGAGACCGTAGAGGGTGGAGTATCCGCCAGTCTTCCTCCTCGCGGACTTGTTCGGCCAAGGAGGGTCCAAGACGATGAGATCAAACCTGGGCGCGGCCGAGAGGAACGCCTCTCTAGTCTCTTGGATCGAGCCGCTGAGGTAGGCAGACTCTGGGGGGATAAAGGGCGCCGCGGCCGCAGACGCAGCCGTAGACGCGTCCTGCAGGCTCATCTTGCCGCACTCGCCGGCGGTGCTGGCGCTGCTTCTCCCGCCACAGGTCACCCGGGGGAGGCAGAACGGCGCGCTGTAGCCTTTGCATAGCGCGTCGAGGGCGCTCCTCGCGGCCGCCTCGATCATGAGGTCTGCGAGTTGACTCGCCGGCGTCTGGTTGTTGATCAGGGGGTCCCGGGGTTCCGGCACAGAGAAGGGCGTGGCGATGGGCTCGGCCGAGAGGAGCCTTCTTTGTGGTCCTGCCGTCGGGTCGGTGCCGCGATCCGGCAAGTACTGGCTTTCCTCTAGAGATGCGGGGATGTCGACGAGGACCACGGAGCGGTCCTCATTTTGGAACAAGATACTCCTTGGTGAGGAGCATGCCGTCGGCGAGGGCTGCAGCGGGGGACTAGACGCCATGGGATGAGGAAGTCAAAGGAAATATGTTTCTTCTTCGCCCATCACGCCCAGAACGTGCCTTCCTTTGTGGCTTTGACCGTGGCGCTGGGCGTGGCGCAGGCCATTGAGATCTTCCAGCCAAATCTTTAATTAGTCTCCCGCCAATTCCGTTGCCGCCGATTGGTGCCAGGCACCGATTCTTGGCACTGGTGGTTGTCACGTCTTGCCGGCTCCCCCATATCAAGTCGAGCGCCCATCCGTTGGGCTACAGTGTTGTGGCAGGAGATTCCGTGCTGTGTCACAGAGAGTACCGCAGGCTAAATGCCTGACTATGGCCAGCACGGCCAGCAGTGTGTCACAATATCACACACCTCGTTCCCAGTTGGGGCGGGACGTGCAGTGGCAGGGGACGAGAGCGACAGGAGCTCGAGCACAAGCACATGCACAGACGTAGTACCTAGATAGATGCCTAGGGTGCTAATCAGGTAGTGCTGGCACAGGCACAGGCACGGCACTGACACACACACACAGAGGGCACGAGACAGGCAGCGCAAAAGATGGTGGCACGACAGGTTACCTACATCACGTCTCACAAAACGCCTCACCCGAGAGTGTCATCTGCAGCCTCGGCAGTGTGGCGCTGGATCTCTTCACCCTCGCTGTTTCTCGTACGTGTGTTTTGTCTCTCTAGTATAATCTGCCCCCCCTTCTACCGGTTCCAGTTTTTCACAGGGTTGTTGTTGCTGTTGTCTCTTCGCCCCAGCCGGACCAGTTCCAAATCATTACATCGACCTAACTTTCGCCGCCTCGCCTTTCAATTTAGTTCCCTTTCGAGGTCACACAGATACACAACAATACTCTAACGCTGTCGGATCTATTCCAGCTTACGACTAGGCCTCGACATGACTTTCTGACCGCCCCCCCCTCTAAAGAAAAAGAAAGAAAAGAGAAAAAAAGCGGGTCGCCCATTCCCGTATATTGTTCATTGCCTCGTTTGGTCACACGACGAGTGTACGGATATACGCGTATACCTAGGTAACAAGATCCCTCAGGATCCCTGGTCTCACATCACCACTAGCTGAGCCGGGCGATCCGGACGCTATTCGCCTCCAAAGCCACAATTTCCGCGTCCCCGTCTCAACCCTTCGCCCAGCCGCCCAGACACGCAGAAACGCCCAGCTTGGGCTGTATGTGCCTTCATCCCCCTCTCATTCGCCGACCACACTCGAGACTGTAACTGTCTACAGGTAAGATCAGACACCACCTATTCCGCCCCTGTCCTCCTTCGGGCCTCAAACAGACTCCACCGCCAGTCTTACGGTACTTATAATTCTCCGCTGATCTTCCTTGCAGGACTAGGTTATTATTCTTACGAAGTGGCTATTGTGTACTGCCTCTCTCGCTGAATGGCGGCGCATCTACTCAGCTCCCAAGTCCCAATTGTCATTCATTCTGTCTTCCAGAACACCACGCGAGAAGCGCTCACTCAAGCTCAAAGTCATCCCATCCTTACGCCGCTAGTCAATTGTCACCTCACACCACGCATCCACCCACCCACTCGACAACACAGCACTGATACCCCCGTCCATCGAATCGCATCGTCTTCGATGCAAAGGAGACTGCACCGCGCTCGCACACGCACCGTCATCCTCCCAAGTTCGACGTCATAATCCGCGTGGAAAACCTTTTTTCTTAGCGCGACAGGTCCGTGAAGGGAGCCAAAGGCTCCTACTCCCCGTTGAGTCGAGCTGAGTAGCGTCAAGTCGTCTCACTGTACCGCACCGCACAGCCGCTGAGCAATACCCACAGTGTAATCGAATCGCTCGAGTCTATTATTATTAGCCACATCCTCCGTCGCTCTCCTACCTGCCGTCATAGCCGACTATTTTCTTTCTTCCGTCGTGGGCTCGGGGCTATCCTTATATCTTGCACTCCCAATCCTCCCCACCCCCCCATCGAGCGCCCTGCTTTACATTCCCGTTTCCATTCTCACAAGATACCCCCTTCAACTTTTCTTATTCCTTGTCAATCTGGGCCAAAGTCCCAAAAGGGCAGCTTGTCACGTACCATGTTGGTGCCATCCCTGTTGGCGGTAGCTGCCGCCGTCGCCCCGGTGTGGGCGATCGATCCCGTGAAGCCAATGGCGGCCGGCATCATGATGGAGACTCTGGACCCCCGCGCCCTCCCCAACTCCCCCTCCGGGGGCTATGCCCCGGCGATCGTCGACTGCCCGGCGGCCCGTCCCACCATTCGTTCTGCCTCCGCCTTGTCACCCAACGAGACGGCATGGCTCACTGGCCGGCGTAGGGCTACAGTCGAACCCATGCGCGACTTCCTCACTCGTGCCGGCATCCCCAACTTCGACGCCGGCGCCTACATCGACCGCCTGGGAACGTCCCAGCTACCCAACATCGCCATCGCGATATCAGGAGGTGGGTACCGCGCCCTCATGAATGGTGCCGGCTTCCTGGCGGCCGCGGACAGCCGCACGCCTAACTCGACGTCCTCCGGCGGCATCGGCGGCCTCCTCCAGTCCGCCACCTACCTCGCCGGCCTCTCCGGCGGCGGCTGGCTCGTCGGCTCCATCTACTCCAACAACTTCTCCTCCGTAGTCGACCTACAGCGCGGCTCTAAGGGCTCCGCCATCTGGAAGTTCGACCGCTCCATCTTCTCCGGCCCCCGGGAGTCCGGCATCTCTATCGTCAACACGGCCGAGTACTGGAGGGATATCGCCCGCCAGGTGAGCACCAAGGACGAGGGCTTCGAGGTGTCCATCACCGACTACTGGGGCCGCGCCCTCTCGTACCAGCTTATCAACGCCACCGACGGCGGCCCGGCATACACCTTCTCTTCCATCGCCGAGTCCTCCGACTTTCAGGCTGGCGCCCAGCCGTTCCCTATCCTTGTTGCTGACGGCCGTGCCCCCGGCGAGCGTATCATCTCCCTTAATGCTACCGTTTATGAGTTTAACCCCTTTGAGCTCGGAACCTGGGATAATACGGCCTTTGGCTTTGCGCCGCTTGCCTATCTTGCCTCAAACTTCTCCGCCGGCCGCATTGCTACTAACGGCTCCTGTGTTCGTGGCTTCGACCAGTTCGGCTTCGTTATGGGCACCTCGTCCTCCCTCTTTAACCAGTTTCTGCTCCAGAACATCTCCTCTTCCGGCCTCCCTAACTTCATTCAGAGCGCCCTGACGACCATCCTTAACATCCTCGACCAGGACAACAACGATATCGCACAGTATGTGCCGAACCCCTTCTTCGGCTGGAATCCGCGTACCAACGTCAACGCCGAACAGTCACAACTCTCCCTCGTCGACGGCGGCGAAGATCTCCAGAACATCCCCCTCCACCCGTTGATTCAGCCTAACCGCGCCGTCGACGTCATCTTCGCTGTCGACTCATCGGCCGACACAAACTTCAACTGGCCTAACGGCACTGCCCTACGTGCCACTTACGACCGCGTCTCTGAACCTATCGCTAACGGCACCCTTTTCCCACCTGTCCCCGACGCAAACACCTTTATCAACCTCGGCCTTAACCGACGCCCGGCCTTCTTCGGCTGTGATGCCTCTAATTTCACCCTCCGCACTGGCCAGCGCGCACCACCTATTGTCGTGTATCTCCCTAACGCGCCCTACGTCGCCCACTCCAACGTTTCCACCTTCGACCCTAGCTACGACCTCGACCAGCGCGATGCTATCATTCAGAACGGTTACGACTCGGCCACCCAGGGCAACGCCACCCTCGACGCCGAGTGGCCCGCCTGCGTCGCCTGCGCCATCCTCTCGCGCAGCATGACCCGCGCCCGCCAGCCCGCGCCCGCAGCATGCACCGCTTGCTTCCAGCGGTACTGCTGGAACGGCACGCTCGATACGCGCGACGTTCCCGAGTACGACCCCGCCTTCGCCATCGGCAACATCGAGACCGACAGCCCAGCCGCGAGGGCTCGCGCCAACCTGGTCGCAACGGGCGCCGTGGGCGCTGTGGCGGCGGCTCTGGCCCTTGCTTTCTGAAGCTCGTGAAAGCAGACTTGGAGAAAGGATCAAGTACAAAAGGTGTTTTTTCTTCTTTCTAATGTATTTAATGGCCTTTCATATGTATACCACGGTTATGGCCCAGGGACGGTTCTCTCCTTTCGGATTTCGTGGTGGTCTGCGTTGTCAACCCCTTCAGTAGGAAACAAAACTCTGGGATAGGGACGGGTTAGCATTTGAATGATAGCATGTTTCATGGTAGGGAGAAAGAGGGGGGGAGTGCGGGGGACAGAGTTTCTCCAGAGGTAGTCCAGTCCAGTCCTTTGAAAAAGCGAGTTTGGGATATCCACTAATAGTGCGAAGACCTCTTCAAAAGAAGAATCGACTAAAAGGCATCCGCAATGACTTTTCAGCCTGCGGTGCATGCATTGACCCATGAGGCCTCCCTTTCCATGATTTCCACGCTGAAGGGGGGGAAGACACCACCCCCTACCCCTGATAACAGAGTTGAGACTTCCTCAATGCCCCCAAAAATCAGTCAGTTAGATAAAATGAAAACGGAGGAGAATGCCGGTTGTGTTGTTGGGTATGGACTATGTATGGATCTGTGAATTTTGACTCTCCAACTCCGTCCGACCTTTCGCCCCACCCCCAAGCCTAACAAGAGGGATGAATGATGCAGTTGTGTCGTGAAAAAAAAATAAGTCGTTGACGCATGAAAGGCCAGCCCTTTGACGGGTCGGGTAGAGAACAAGTGCTTGTATGCGGAGGCGAGGAGAAGGGGAGAAAGATGAGAGTACCAAAAGAAAGAGCAGAGGCTATACAGCACCTGCAATCTCGGTGGCGGAATACTCATTACCCGTCGTTGTTCGCTGCCTCGTTTCCCCTTGCGGTGACCCCCTTTTCAGAGAATACTTCGGCATGGCGAACACAGGAGAATTTGATAAAACGTATAAAACGGCGACTCTTAAAAGCCGGCGAAAGGCTACCTTGACGGTCGGAAAGGACCGTCAACCCTCACATCCTTGATTCCCTCTGGCATCATCCTCAACCATTCGGTCCAGTTATCGATGTCGATGGGTTCGTCGCCTATACGGAAAGACAGGACGAGCTGCTGACCCTCGGTGCCGAACGGCAAGCTCGTCCTCAAGGGGCCGATATTTAATGGGGCAAGGAGGATCGAAGGTAATCGAGCGTTTCCGGACATCTGCATATGCAGCGGTGATGGAAAACTCGTGATGGTTTCCTTTTCAGGATTCCTGTCCTGAACGAGGGATGGATAGTTGGACAACAGCTTTGAGTGAAGCTCTGCTGCAGAGAAGGGGCTCGTGAAGCGTTGCGAGGCACGCGTCTTGAGGTGCTCGGTGAGCATCTTTGTGAAGGTGCAGCGGTCCAGGGCATCAAAGTGTTCCTCAGATACGGCTGCGGCAACTAGTTCCAAAACGCCCTGCTGGCGGTGCATCTTCGAAGATGGGAAAAAGGCGGCGTCCATGATGATTAGAGTATCCGAGCAAGCCTCCTCTAGCACCTGTTGGATGCCGCTCCAGCGAATCGTTTCGGCCTTGTTCTTATCCTTGGAGCTGGGGGTAAGGTCAATTTGCGGTTGCCTGACAGTCTCACAGTAAGCAACTCACCTGGCAAGGACCATCTCTCGGTTCCCGTCCAGATAGGAGTGGCCGTTGTAGTAGACGATCTTCAAGACGTCCCGCTGGTCGCGGTCCTCCACGAAGTCGGTGATCTTCCGCGAAAGCCATCTCCACGGGCTCTTACAGGCCTCCGAGGCCGACGGGATCGTGGTGATGGAGAAGGTATATCGGTAATATTGGTCAAAAACCTCGCCCAGATCCTTGACGGAACTTCCGACGGTAAAGTCGGGATCGTCTTGCCAGTACAGCAGTAGAGCCTGAGCGCTTGAGTAGCGGCTACGGCTTGGCGTAGAAAGGATCCTCGAGACGTTTGTCTGCAGATCCGACTTGAGGCTCTCGATACCCGGCAACATTGGCGGCTTGTCGAGCCTGGGACCGGTCGGGAGTGGTGTGCGAATGCGGGATTCGCTCAGTCGGTGCTGGCCTGGAGGCGTTGGAGAGTCTATGTCCATCTCCTGAGGGTCCTGCGCATACATTGACTTCACGTTGTTCATGATGGGAGCAGGGCTGAGCGGACGCTGAGCCGACAGGGACGGGGCGATATCCTGGATCGTCGGACTATGGGACCTGTGATATTTCCTAACAGCATCCTCCCATGTCATGTTGTGATGGCTGGGATGACACTTGACGAGAGCAGAACAGTCAGCAGGGGTGAGCACTTTTGGAGACACGGCTAGGTCGGAGATTGAGGCAACATACTGCAACCCTCCTACGACGGCAGTCGTTGCAGGCGCCGAGCTTCCTGATGAGCGCGGCTTTCTCTCTCTGTTGCTGGGACAAAGGACCGGTTCGCCTCCTGCTCGCGCGGACCCGGTTAGAGACGTCGGAGCCATCCTTGACATGGAATATGGATGTTAAGTTAGGAGAGGTGTCGGCACTGTACGATGTGTTGCTTGTGTCCGCGGACATATTGGTGGCTGCGGAGGCCGCAGTGGCCTGAGTTGAGATGGACGAATTGGTGTCCTTTCTCAGAGGAGGAGATGCCGACTGACCGGGGGTGGGAGGAGGTTGCTGCGAAGAATGGCGCTGCTGAGGAGTGGTCTGCTGCTGCTGCTGCTGCTGCTCTTGTTGCTGCTGTTGAAGTAACGGCTGCACGTGTTGTTGGACTGGAGAGTGCTGAGACTGGGGCAGCTCATGTTGCGACATGGAGGGCGAGCTAGTTTGAGGCCTGTTGCCAGACTCATCACTGCCGTTTTTCGGAGGTGCCTCTAGCAAGCTCGGAGCCGGATGCATGCTTGCAAGTGTGTTGTCTGAATCCCTTTGTCACAGCAGCAACTACCCTCGACCCATCCTTGGTGTGAGAGCGTTATAAGTGTGTGTGTGTGTGTGTGTGTGTGGCAACAGAGAAATTAAGGTAGGGAGAAGAGTGGGTGTGGTGAAGAAAAGAGCCCCGTGTCTTTTCTCTCTCTGTCTCGCTCTTGACACTTCTTGCTCCGAGTGGCTGTCGCGCCCTTTCTTTGAAGTCGGAGCAGATTGTGTGAGGAGAGCCCCACCGAGGTTCACCGACGCGAGCAGAGCAGCGTGCGAGCAGAGAAAAGTGAGGGGTAAAAGAAACGGGCCCTTTCCGCGGGGAGCCAAGCAACCAGACAGCAGAATGCGCCGAGATCGAGGGAGAGCAATTGAGACCCGGGAGCCGGGTAGAAACACCGCAGGGACGGTCGAGGATCAACAAAAAAGGAACAAATGCAGAGGCAATTAGATTCCAATGGGCCACCGTCCCAATTCAAGGTGTGTGAAGATGGGAGGATGAGGGCCGACGCCAAAGGTGCACGAATAAAAAAAATAAGGTCGGCCGGTCGGTCAAGACTTAAGGGTACGTGCACCGAGCACCGGAGAGGGAAAGAGGGAAGAAAAAGCACGGGCCAGCCCCCACCCCCCAGTAGGTGTGGTACCTAGGTACCTATGTATAGACTGTGGTGCCTCAATACCTAAGTACATAGGTACATTAGGTAGTGTACGGCGTGGTGGTGGCGATGGAGATGAGTGACTGGTGTGGTACGGGTACCGCCAAAGCCGTATATAGTTTCGATGGTGTGTGTGTGTGTGTGTGTGTGTGTGTGCGCGCGAGTGTGATAGAGAAGGAAATGCAGAGTGAGAGCGGGAGGTACTTCTGGCAAAGTACCGATCAGTCCAGGTCGGCCTGGGATGTCACACTCAGATGGACGAGGGAGGGAAGAATTGGGAGGACGAGGGTTGGGAGATGTCTGAGTGAGTATGTGAGTGTGTATGTATGTGTGTGTGCGGTCTCAGTCGAGGAAAGCAGAGACGAGAAGGCGCCAAGTTGGATAGCAGGTGGTTGCCAGTCGAAATTATCGATATAGTTTTTTTCTTCTCTTTCTGGTCGCTCTCTGTGTCAAAAACTGGGGCTCGGGAAGAGAAACGGATGAAAGTGTCTTGTGGGAGTGTCCTGATCAGGGCCACCTCAATGTGTCAAGAAAGAGGTGAGGGCCACCCGGAGGCAGGGATCGTGGATGTTGTGGATTTCGGGTCTAGAGTCGGATGGCTTAGGCTTTGGTGCTGAGTGAGTGGGTGATCTGGGTGAGGGTTGTGACTTTTGCCGGGCGGGTATACCCTAGGTAGGTAGTCTGGGCTTTGGATCCGAGTCTGGGATTTTAGTCTGATGTTTTCTGCGCTGATGGGACGTTTGTATTTTCTGATATCCCGATTTCCGATCCGGGCCAAGTTGCAGCAGCTGCTTGTTGCTTATTGTCAATGCTCGCCAAGGACTGAACAGACATGGCTGCACAGTAACTGGAACTGACTTTCGGGGTCCCTGGGTAATCCAGCTATATCGGTGGCAGACGAGGGGTCGTGGATGTTAAAGTTGTCCACTTTACCTCCCATGATCTCGTGTCATTTTACAGCAACATGTTTTCTTCTTTTCACAAGGGTTTTCTCACCTTGAGCGTGGCTCCCACACAGGGCGACGAGTCCCTTCCCCCTAAAAAATCGATGCACGATAGTGAATCTCGCAAATAGGCCGGTGGAACGACGCCTGGGGCGAAGAAAAACAAGACAGATCAAAAGCCGAGGAGACATGTCGTCGGGTAGAGTCGCGCGACACAGCCCAGCCGGCTGACCTTAGCCAACCAATTACCCAACTGCCCGTGTCTGTCTGTTGTTGGCGTGTGTTTACACACCCACCCACCCACACAACCACGAGGGACCACGAAGAACCTCGTCTCAACGACATGGCAACTGCCAATAGGGTACAATTACTCATGTGCGTCTGCCCAAACCCCAAAAAGCATGAAGTCGGCCTTTGACGCTCAAGCTGCACTGCATCTCGGAAAGGAAGCCGCACCCGTGTTTGCTTTGCAGAGCTCTTGCTGCATCTACCATTGTAAGGCGCTTTTCTTCTTCTTCCTGTTTACGTGGCTCTGCCTTCGGAGGCACGATGAACCATGACATGCGCTGCATCTGGGCGAGGTATTTCCGTATGCATACGCGCACATTGGATACCACGCTACTCAGGCTTTTGCAGAGCGCTTGACCCGGCACCGATTTATTTCATTTTCCCAATCCTTGAAAGAAAAGGAGGGGAAAACAGCACCTTGACCGGGAGGGCATGGGGGGCCGGACCACTAGCATCTCATGTCATGTCAAGACCCAAAGGGACACATGGGGGTGGTGGCCTTCTTATCCTTCCTCCACACGCCCACGCACGAACGCACGCACCTGATTCTGCAAAAGGTGGGTAGACGAGGGGAGAAGTGAATGTGGAACAAACTTGAAGGTGGATTTGGCGCGATGTTGAGTGGTGACTCGGTGAGTGGTGGAGTGAGTGCAGTGTGTGGGATGGATGATCACGGTCACTTTGCTGCACTGGGCGGGGCTAGAGAGGCCTTTTCGAACCCCATGGCGGATCCACATCCAAGGTGCATCGTCATGTCTGTGTTGACATGGGAGTGACTTGCTCCGACGGTCAAGGCAGCTTCCTCCACTCGCAGTCTGAGGCTGGCTGGCAGGCGAAGAAAAGGGAAGGAGACGAGAGAGGAAGAAATCACATCGTTTCTGCTTTCCGCCCAACCGCTGCTCCTTCCCAGGGGTCCTAGCTCCTTGCTCTGCTCTGCGACTTCTTATTTCCTACCTCCTCGCCGGCCATCCAAAGAGCGTCCCCCCCCCGGCGATCCACTTAAGATCTAGACTAGATGCTTGAATCAAGGGATTAATATGGGGGCGTCTTCCCCCGTTCGGGCCAACACTGCAACAGCCGTCTCCAGACCAAACCGAGCAAGCCAGCCCCCAAAAAAACTTGCAACACCCTCTGGTACGATACAGAGCTGCATGAGATCGGGGCAAGAGGGGATGGACGGGTGAGTATCCGGCGTCGTCTCGGACACACTGATACTTGCTCACGCACACACGGATATCATCGCCAAAAGGAGGGAACCATGATGACGGATGCAGGCCAGCCCGCGACCTTGGAGGGAATCGCTAGAGATGTTGACGGACTGTAAGGCAGTCTCGCAGGATGCGCCAGTCTCTACCTACCTAGCTACCCAAGTAACCGCAAGTGTGAACAAGAAGGCCCAGCCCGCTAGATGAAGCCTACGGCCCGGCCGGTGATCTTCGACAGCCCACTAGGGACGCTCACCGACCAGAGATGGTGTGAACGTTTTGGTCTCGGTGTCTCGGCTAAGGGGCATTTCAGCCATATCCCGTCAACTAGGAGGCACGTGTGCGGCTTGACCACGGACAAACGTGGGAACCAGATGGCAACTGATGCGAACCGTAAACTCGACCTCTTGGGCCGAGCACATCTATCGTCTCTCGTCCTGTCACGTCGCATCACGTCACTTTTCCTCAATCTGTCATCGAGCGCCGCTCAGGACATTTTGTATATTTCTTGTCTGCCCGACCGAATCGGAGCATCAGTTCGCCGTATCCGTTTCGGCAAGGCAAGTTGCGACGAGGTAGTAGACGAGGGGAGCGCCTCCGGCGACGACGACCTAATGCCAATCGATGATGGCCCTGGTTGAGAGACATGTCATGCGCACCACGTGGATCCTGTCCCTTTCGCTTTGCGCTGCACTGCGCCGCACCTCGTCATCCTATGCGCCTTGTCCCGCCCGCCCGCCCGTTCTATGCTCCTCCGCCCGCCGAGTGACGAAATCGGGTAGCTGAGTCGCCGCTCTCTCACCTTCGGGCTGCAACCCCGACAACTGCCCCGTAAACTCTGCACTTCCAATAAAAGGCTCGGCACACCTCAACCCCCATAATCAACAGCCAATCGTAAGATGCGTCTGGCAATTAACCGTATTTCAAGTCAGACACCAACGGCCTAACGCGCCGAGATGAACACAACTACTTCCACGCCCGCCCAAAGGCCCAAGACCCAAGCATCAACTCGGGCGGGGGGGTTCAACCTCATGTCACCACGACTCATTGAGTCCAGTTCGTGCATAGTCGCGCTTCAAGTCACCCTTCATACGAGACTGAGCACCCACATCTTTCCCCATCTCTGGTCCCGATCCTCACCCGTCCACCTTCAGTATCCGCCCTCGTGGTAGGCTGGCTGCTTTGGGCCAGTCACAACCACCATTTCCCTGCCGCCCCACGATGCAATTAGCAAATTGCTGCGACCGCCCACCGCCCACCGCCCTCTCTTTCCGATTCTCCTCTCTCTCTCTTTCTCCCCTCGCCTACCCTTTCGGCCAATGACACCGTGCCCTCAACGGGATATACCGCCAGCCTCACCGCAACTCTCTTTCCGATAGGTCTCCGCACACCCCCACACACGAGCACTAGCAACTGAATCTTTCTTTCTTTTGGCCTAAACCACGAATCATCATCCGCTCCCAATCCCGCTGCATCTGCACTTCCCCTCGAACAAGATGAAGCTCGCAACGTTCTGCTGCATGCTTTGCCACGGATTTCTCCTTTCATGACCATGCAATGCAACCGCCCCCCAAGACCCTAATATGCTTCCCCATGTGTGGCATACTCGTGACAAGGATCACGTAAGAAAACTGCCATGTTCATCGCCTCTTGTTTCTTGACATCGGCTCACCGTCGCATGTTGCCGACTGACGCGCCAGCTTGCCCGAGTTACACCGTAGTTGTGTCTCCTTCACTGACTTACCAAATTAACGATGCAACTTTAGTCAATTCCTCCGTCAAAGGCCCAGCATCGACACCATCCCGCTCGCGTTTCCCCACTTGGATGAGATGTCATTCTTCTAGGCTCTCCTGCCGAGTCGGCAACCTGGCACCATCAATGTGTGTCCATAATTAGCGGCATATGCACGTCACGCACACACTGGCGGGATTCGCACCTCAGATGGCCGTCGCGCCGGCTGTTTCTTTAGGCTGTGTGGAGGAAAACAAACAGCAAAATCAGCTGCTGCGCGTCTTGTTGGTACGCATCGTCTGTCGCTCCATGCTGTCGTTTTCGCCATCCTGTTCCATCAAAAGAGGAGCGCCCAACAGCAATGAAATCGGTATGCAGCACTCACGTCTGGCCGAACCACGTCTATTGGCGGCGCCCGAAAGGGTGGGAGAAAAATAGGGTGGCGGGAATGGGCACCGGGTGCCACATCTCTCCCTGTCGGGTCCCGGTGAGCCCAAGGGGCCCTACCCTTCGGGGCCAATCATCTCGGTCTGCATTCCTCCGGCCACTGACAATGCGACTGGCAACAGGGCAACGACTCTCACTGGCTGAGTTGTCCTGTAGATATCTGCCCATTTCCAAACTCCGGGGTTCCGAAAGAGGAGGAGAGGTCTCAAATCCCGCGCGGTGAAGGAACGGCGTGGGAGAAGATGATGGTTCCACCGGCAGCCTAGTGGGCTCGACTGGATTGGCCAGCTCTGATGTAGCACCTTGCCGTTTTAGGACTGGGTCGGGAGCCTCCCGCTGACCGATGCCGCTTCGGCGAGGTGTGACAATGGGCGGCAACGCGGGCGCAAACGGCCTCTGGGTCGGTCGGTGCCCGGCGTCTAGACGTGATTGACCAGCCCTCCAGCCTCGGTCACCCGACACCTCTCCTATAGCGGTCTTGCTTCTGAAAGGTACGCCCAAAGGCACGGCAGTCGCTGCAAACCGGATGGGGGGCTCTTCGACAAATGCTCGTGTCTTGGCTGGCGTGGAGATGGCGGTGTCGCACAGGGCTCGTGTACCAGCAGGGTCGGTGAAGGGTAACTACTCTATCGCCGGCTAAGTTTGCGGCTCAAACCCACATGACCGAGCTATCCACAAGCTCAACGCATAGTGCCTCCTTCATCCGTGTTTGGCTTGTCGTAGAGCAGACGGCACTCTCTCAACATTCGATCACAAGGGTGAGCCCTTCGGCGGCTTGTGACTCGACGGGCTGCATGTCCCAGTCTCCGCAATGCCCATATCATTTGCGTCTGGAATCCGTCTCCATTCGTGTTTCTCGTTATTCATCACCGCGCTTATTAATTTGTGAGCCTGATAAGTGTGTCGTTTGAGTTCGCCTCAATCGATGTTTTGTTCCCGCGGGCGGCTTCCGGGTTGCGCCTAGAGGTCAGAGTGTGCCGAATGAATTGTCATTTGCTATACGATACATAGAAGAAGTATTCGGCATTGGAAACCAATCATTCTTCATATCAATCGCTGTGCTTGTGCGCTGGCAGGTCAAGGGTGAGACACGGATGACTGCGGTACGGTCAGGCAGTAGCCTGGCTACGATCGAGACTGGGCAAGCTGGGCCGACGGAGTTGAGGAGAAGAGTTACGGGCCCGGATTCTTGTTCTCGCGGACGTAGATAGTGTCCACACACCAAAAACAAAAACAAAAACCCCTTTCTCGGACGTTTTGGTAGAAAGGGTGTCCTCTCCGTCCTGTTCTGCGCGCAAAGCCGTGCCGGTAAGTGCTTGTACCATATACGCCTCCCATTACAGAACTCAAGGCGGATGAAACCCCTCGTATATGACGACTCTTATGTCTCTGCCTCTCGGCCCCATCGCACGCGAGATGGAACGTAATATGTCACTTTTGCAGCGAAGACTGGGCGTGTTGTTGATTGCCCACTAGTGTTGCCCTGAAGGGCGACTTCCTCCACGTTTTGCTTTCTGGACCATTGTATACGATGTATACTGTCGAGGTCCTGAACAAAGCTACTGATATTCTCTTAAGGACCGTGGCGCCAAGAATACTACGAAACAGGTTTGTTGTCGAATCATTAACAGTACCGTTCCTATCAAACGTGGATGGCGGCTGTAACATGCGGACGTCCATACCAGGCATAGTTACGGGCCGCTGAGGCTCAAGGAACCAGAGAAGCCGTAGAGTCCCCTACATGTTCCAGATATGACAGAGTATATCAGCAGGTTATAATGTAGCACTCCGCGATGACAGACGTTGCGCTGTCACAGCCGAGTTCCTGTTGCAATTGCCTGGCTCAGGAGGGCTAGCAGGAAAGGGCGTCTTCTAGCGAAAAGCAAAACTGAAACCGAAGTCGGATTCGGCTGGACGGGAAAGTCATCGATTCTGTCTTTCTGCACCCGGGTTATGACAGAATACTGCTGCCGCTCCTGCCTGCCGACTTTTCATTTTTCATTTTCTGCCCAGTAGGGAGGACTCTCTTGAACCATGTGGGGGTACAGTTTCGGGCTGCTTGTTGAAATTGAAAAGCAAGAGGAGGCGAGGTCGCTGGAAGAGTCAATGTCTTGTGGGTTTGTGAAACCCAACTGGGCTTCGCCCCAAGAGAGCTTGTTCAACGCGGCATTGACCAGCTTGGACATGTCTGTTTTCCGAATTTTCATCTCAATATTTATTCCGTATGACAACGATCAGGCACAGCACAGCAACCCCCTCACCGCTTTGCCCTTCGTGAGTACGGTGTTCCTTCTTGGGAAGCTCGCTGTCAAGGTGAGCATCCCCAGCAACCTTCCGCAGCCCTCTGGCAAGAAGGCGTTGTCCCTCGGGCAGGCATTTCAATGGAGGCCAATTATTTACTCTGTGGCTGACGATCTTGCAGTAAAGACCCGGGCAGACAAAACCGCCGGACCCTTGACTTTGGCATGTTGGTAACGACTACGAAATCGGACGCGAGTGTCCGGGTGTGTGAAGTGAATTGTGGCGCGGATAAAACGCAAGGTAAAGCCCTATTAGCTAACGAAGGGAGTAATGGCGGAGAAGTTAGGCGAGGGTGTCGATTTCCTGCAGGGCGTGAATTCACCCACCCACCCTACTTCCGCAAAGCCCCCACCTCCGCAAATCCCCATAACCACCAACACCACCACTATCACCACTTTATTCCTCAGGTCTGCCGCCCACCCATATGCAACTTTCGGCCTCGCTGGATAATTCGGATGCGCTGGATTCATCCGGACTATCTATATTGCCGATATCCGTATTTTCTGATAGCTGGCTCTGCCGTATGGCTGCAAATCGACTGTTGGGTGATGATGGGGCTTTTTTCCTCCTACGCTGCTGCAGGATATCTAGTTGTTCCTGCTGTTGGCAGGCCTGTTGCTCTATACTGGATAGTCTGAATGCCTGCTTATCCCAGCCCTTCTGCATCTTTCTAGATAGGTGGCGAAGAGTATAGATATCTAGCCTATCCTTGCCTAGCTGTTGAAGTTGACGTAATTGATGCCGGAATTCAGCAGACCGGCGAGGTGTTACCCATGGGATAACAGATACGGATTTATCCCACTGCTGGCTGCCAGCCTGGATGGGCTGGCTGGCCTGGATGGGCTGGTTGGATGCCTTGGATACCAGGGGGTTGGATAGGGGGCGCCTTGAAGAGACTGGCCATAACCCAGCCCCTTTCCAGCCAGCCCTTATATTCTGGCTGGTTATTACCACATCCCTAGCCTCTAAATAACAGGCTAGAAATGCCCTTTGCTAGCCACTGTTAAATCCGTCACTATATCATCCATCGATTCAACCCCCTTCCTATAGGCGTGCTTTAATGGGCTGAAGACAGCCACATCTAGAGGCTGGAGGACTGCAGAGGAGTGCGGCGGCAGATATAACAGCCAGATGCGATGCTACCAGCATTTCCACATGAAGTCAGTAGTTATATGGCTGTGATGCCCATCTAGAACCAGCAGTCTATATGCCCCTGGTTAGCTAGGTTAGGCATATAGGATAAAGACCTTCTCCAGCCATCTAAGGGCAGTCTAGTCAGTCGTCCAGCCATTATCAGTATATATAAAGTACCACCCTTCATATCTAGATAGGTTAGATAGGAACCACTAGGTCTAGAGGGACTTACCCTTATATATAACCAATAGGGGTATACGCCACCCATCAGCAGAAACACATTCAATAAGGGATATCCAGGCCCTAGATCCAGGCTGTTTTTTCTAGATATATCGCAATACGGCAGAGCCCAGCACCAGCCCATTAGTCCCTTTGCCCTCCATGATACCTGTCTCATCCATATTCCATCAGTTAGATGGATGGATACCCTTAATCTCTAGGATATCCAGACGATCGAGGAATTACTGGATGATTTCTAGCAAATAGGCTCGCCAGCGCCTGGCATCTATCGCCCTGGATCGCTTGGTCCGGATTAATGGATTTCGCCACAGAAATCGCCGCATCCACTTCCTCCCTAGAGGTTGCTGCCCATCGCCCAGCATACGCTCTGCCAGGCCCTTCAATTACCCATGGGAAATAGGGCAGCCCAGAGCTTCCTAGGTTAATATATAGGCAACCAGATTATCCTCCTAGGACTAGGTTAAACGCTACATATCGGCAAAAGCAGCATTCCTACTTTGCCTACCCCTTTTCAGCCAATAATAAAGGGTATGGTATGGGATGCCCCATTGCTGGGCAGCCCTACTGATAGGGCGCCCATCTCGCGCATCTGCCAGCGCCCGTTGGAGCTCAAATTCGGAGTATTGCTTCATGATGTGTTGAAGAAAATATCCTCAAAAAATGGCGTTGTTTGGCGATATATGGCAATTGTTGTGATAGTTTGAAAAAGGTGGTGATGTTGATGGAAGAGGATAGATGCGGCATTTTCGGCATTTGCGGAGGTGGGGGCTTTGCGGAAGTGGGGTGGGTGGGTTACGTGGCAGGCTGCCGCCGCGCCGCAGGGCCGTCTTAGTCCAAGTTGTCAGCAACTAGCGGCATGTCAAAACTAGCGGATAGTTTAATCCAACGAAACGCATTCATAAAACTTTCCTTCACCAAGTCCTTGTTTACCTATTCTAGACTAGAAAATTCAAAACTCCCGTTTGTTCTCCTCGCCAAACCTTTGCGTCACACAAGAATAGAGCTTACTGTCTTCAGCTTCCGTGTACCGAACCCCCCCTCTTTCATGAGCCGAGGGAAGTCCATGGCACCTGGCGCTTCTCCCGGGGAGACGGATCGATCTACAGTTCCTCTCCAGGTTGCTGGGAAACTCTCTCCTGGCTCTGGTCGAACAAGACCCTGGAGCTCCAGCGACCGCAGTGCGACCTGTCAATCATGGCTTGCGGGCAAGACACCTCTTGGAACTCGACGTTGGGGTTCTGGGCGTTTTGGAACCAGTCGAAACGGAAGAAACAGCCGTCGCGGAACTGGCCCGCAGGGAGGTGATTGCAGTCGTTCCTGTTGCGGTAGCCACCGTACGTGTCGCCCATCCAGGCGCCGTTGAACTGCGCTTGGCATCCCTGGGGGAACATGCCCACGCCGCCCCCGGGGATGGCGAGGTCGAAGTGGTTGGCCCCCAAGTCGCCGCCGGTATTGGTCACCTGGACTATCATCTGCTTGCCAGCAATGGATGTCGACGTAAAGGTAAGCCTGGTTGGTTGGGTGACTTGTCAGCCGCATGAAAGCAAACTAGGCAATGCCTCAACTATTGACCCTCGGGACTCTCATTTTCCCCTGATTGAGCGTTGCTCTTCCACACTACGGCTAGGTCACACCAGGTTGGACTTACTTGTAGCAGGCACAGCACCAGTTCTGTTCAGACTTGCCAGAGAGTTTGGCTGCCGCAAAGCCGTACGCCAGTTTGTCGTTGACGGCCCACGGGCCGTTGTTGCTGCACGTGTACGCGTCGCCGCCATTGCAACCCGACTGCGCATTGGGGTCGAGCGGGCTCGGCCACTTGTCGTTCTTGTTGCAGGTCCGCACGGGTTCCGAAACCTGTGCCTTGCCAGGCCAGGCACACGACGGCTTGCAACAGTCCCAGTAACGGGTGGTGACGCCGGTATCAGCGAGGACAGAAGCCGCCATGAACAGCGTCGTGAATAGAGGGAAGAGCTGGGCTAAGGTTGGAGGCCTCATGATGTATTGTTGGCAGGCAGGCAGGGCAGAAAACAAAAAAAAGAAGCCGGATTGTATGCAAGTAGGGGGTTGCTCCAGAAGCTGTAAAGACTTCAACTTGACTGTAGTGTTCCTAGGGTTCTGGTAGTGAAGTTGCTGTACTTATAGTTATGCTAATTCCTATCACCCTCACGGGAATCCATAGTGAAACTACGAAGCGAAGGTGGCTTGGCATCTGGCGGGATAGGACATAACCAATCGTACAGGCCGCCAACCTATGCGGTTTACGTGTACCAATTAGCTTGGCGTACACGGCTGACGATGCGGGCTCGACAGGCATAAAAGACTCGTTCGGAGTTCTCCGGCTTATGCTGCATGAGGGTAAGTGACGGCAGCTGAAGTGCTGCGTGTGCCGACATTCTGTCAATTTGCTAAGCTTTTTGCAACAGAAACCCCGGCCCGGCTGGTGTAACCACAGGTGGCTGAGATGCAGAGCGTTGTCTACATGCTGCAAATGTACTATGTAAGGTTATACTATTCTGTTTTGGCTACCATGCTCCCACAGGAATATGGGGCTTGAAACTGGCAAGACCGTCGCCAGTTCCTTTCGGCCGGCAATGTCGAAGTAGACAGCTTATGTGTACAGATTATCCTCGAGACTTCGAAGAAGATAATAATAATCAAAATAGAAGAAGAAAACAAAAGAGGGGGGGTTGGTTAAAATTCAGACTAACCGATTCGCGTCTTCCACTCGTCCACGATGCGTCTCTTTTGCAGCTGATACGATCAAGTATGCAGTATGCGTGGCGCAGTTCCAAAATAGGCCATGGACATGCTTACAGCGTTGCTGTGAGTCGGTTGTTCAAACTCTCTCAACTCCGGTTCGCCGGTTTTACGAAGTTGCGGGCCCAACGTGCTCTTACCTCGGAATGGAAGAAAAAGGCAAGGTGCGCAATCTTTCATGGCTGCTTACCTATTGCCGACACACTAGTCTGTCTCATCATGAGGAGGTGGTTATTTTCGACTCTACAACCACATCCACTCGCCTATAGCACACGCCAAGACACGCCAAGACATACCGTTCAACTAGCAGAAGTATGCCGACGAGTTGTCATTTTACTGCAGCTAATCCATAGCTGTCTTTTTTCCTTTTTTTTTCTTTTTCTTTTTTTCTTTTTACGGCTGAATGCAGCCTATTACTACAACCACTGGCGTGTTGTGGAAGTGACAGAACCTTTAAATTGCAGCCCCCTTGTCTGCCAGGAAGAAGGCCTCAGAACTACAAGCTGCGTTATTAGCTTGCCAATGTGGTGTGATTACATGTGCACACTCGCTGTGCGTCTACCCTGCAGTGCGGGCAAAGCGTTTCTTGATGTCATGTCTGAATTAGGTATCTATACATATGCCAAGCAGTCACGGGAAAGTAACAATCTAGAAACGTCTATGCAATGGGACGTTACTTTGCTTCATAGAAACGACGACTTGTACGTAAACCGTATCAACTTAAGCACCCGTTTTTTCATCATAGCGATTGGTAGATGCAGGTGATATAGCTATCTCCAATGGCTGTGTTCTTGTCTGATATGCCTTTATTTCCAACAATTGGCCGCTGAAATGACCTCGTACTCCGCAGTAAGCACAGAGTCCATAAGCTGCATGGCATTAGGCGCCTGTGCTTATTGAGCACTCAGCTGGGTGGACATCAACGTAACAACATACGATGGCTGACATCTCCGGGAATCTAGCATAGAGACTTGACGATAATCAAACATGACATCGGCGAGACCAAAACTATAAATCAAGCAACTCGCCGGTCTTTCCATGATATTAGCACCACTTCAATCAACACCCCTAAATCATACCGCCTGCTTTAAACTGCGTTCCTGCCTACACATTCATCATGACGAAGCCCATCACCATTCTTCTCGCGATGACAAGCATCCTATACCCCATTGCTGAGGCCAAGGCCTGCACCGAGGGTCTCATGTACTGCGGCCACAACCTATTGAAGAAGGGCAAGTTTTCCTCCCGCCCTTCACTCACTGTGCGAATGTACTGACTCTCTGGCCACAAAAGGAAACTACATGCGCGAGATCGACGCCGAGCTCTTGAAACACGGGCTTCCTCGCGAGGACCCGTACGAGAGACATTCCCTCTTCGAATGTGGCGGCAACGGATGGATCGGCTGGAAAGTCTACTGCGGCAACTGTATAGATGCAGGCAAGGGCAAGGACGACTTCTGCAGGTAGAGAATGACAAGACGGGCGCGGGGGACGGTGGTGCGAATGTGTTTGGCACTCCGATGCTGGCAAGCAACAGAGGCCGAGCACGGTCAATTCATCCCTGCCCATCCCATGTCGTCAAGAGTTGGTCTCGATTTGGGAGAAGCCAGCATCTCGTTAGTTAGTGTTTTGAGTGTCAATACGACGGAGAAAGATTGGAGGGAGAAATGACCAGAGTTTCGAGATACCTCTTGCGCTTTCATGTTATTTTGTGCAGATGATAATGATTGAAGCGAGCCAGTGCTCAAAAAGCAACACAGCCATAGACCATCTTACGCTGTGCCTAAAGAATAAGGCGGATGATTGTCTTCATCACAACCTACAACCAAGTATACCAAGATATAATCGTTCTAGACCACCATAGGCTGCCTAGACCAGTTCACCCGGTACATAGTAAAACTACTGTACGTTTAACCCTATAAACGTACCCCTGGCCTGTTCCATATCTCGTTTATTTAATTCATCAGCCAGCCCGGCGACTACGGCACTGTTGAACCTACCCTCAAGGTCGTGATAGCTTTAGAGCCACTGAACGGCAGGGTGACTGACCTGCCAGCCACGCAAGGACCTCAAAGTCCGCTAAGGTAGTTAAAAACCTTGAGCCTTGAGTCACAGCGACCGGCGTACCGGGATAGCTTCCTCCAGCGACCTTGCTGGCCGTAGCCAGACGTATAAAAGGCAGGAGCTAGGCTGGTCTCGTCCCTCTCTATCAACCTCACATCATCCATCTTCACCAGATATATACGGCGAACATCATGTTGAAAACCCTTACCAGCTGCCCCAGAGAGCAGGCTTCTCTGCAACGGCTCACAGAGACCAATCGACACCTTTCCAATGTTGCTTAAACCCAATGGGATTGTTTCGTCCCAGATCGTCGCCACTTCATGCTTTGCACAGCTAGACCATTGTAATAACTGCTACTTTGATTTTTTTATTGCATTTTCCCTCCTTCAACAACGCCTAATTCAAACGCGGCCTCATCTTCACTGTTATACATGATCAAGTCAGGAACTCCATCGTATTACCTTGGTTGCCGGCGAAACATCGAACCACCTTAGCCTAAATGTTGCGATGCCAGCCCATCGTCAGGATCCATCGGAGTTACCTGCTAACTCCGATCCCACCAGTCACATGAGACCGGTCTAAGCTCGTCCGCGGGCCCACCTGCGGGAGCCCCTTTCACTGCTAGCTTAACCTAGTAGCCCTCTTAATAGTTATACTTCTTTATATATAATTAACCTCTTTTAAGACCTCTTATTTATTACTAGAAACCTAATACTTTACTTATTAATACTAATTAGTAGTTAAATATAGTAATTACTTATTAAAAGATATTATAGATTAATAAGGTTTTTTAAGAAGAGATAGAACTACTCTAAACCCTATAGTAGTAGTAAGATAGTTTTATACTTTCTCCTATATAGATAACTAGTTTAAAATACTATTATAATAGACTTATAATACTTCTATAAAGAGTATTATAAGTATATAAGCTTAATTTATATAAGTTAACTTTATTATATTATAAGAAGCTATAACTTATAAGATAATAATTTTTTACTAAAAGATTATTAGACTATAAGATTATAAAGTCCTATACTTTATATATTAAAAATAACTATTATTAACTTATTATTAACTAACTTAATATAACCTTATTAACTTTACCTTTTTATTACTTTGACTTTAGACTTATAACTATTATTATAGTCACCTAAAAAGTAACTCTATTAGGCTATTAAATAACCTAATAGTCTAATAGGCTTATAGGAGTATAATAGACCCTCTTTTCCTTCTCTAACTTCTATAATTTTTTTTACTTCTTCTCTCTTTCTAACCTTCTTTTTATACTCTTTTTTTACTTAAAATATACCTCTAATTACCATTAAGTAACTAATATTAAGAAAGCCTACGCAAAGAAGGCTCTTTTTAATAAGCAATAAGTACTATATAAGAAAGGCTCTTTTTAATAAGTAATAAGAGTTATAAGATTATATAAAAGACTCTTTTTAATAAGTAATAAGTTTAGTATAAAGGAGGAAGGCTTATATTAATAGGTAATACTACTACTAAGCTCTTAGTAAAGAAAGTAAGTAAGACCTTATTAACTAAGTAGTTACCTATATTACTAATAGTAATCTCTCTAATATATATCTATACCTTCTAGCCTATTAGAAGAAATACCTATATTTAAGAGGTTATTAAGCTAATAGAGGGTAACTATAATAATATAAGAAGAAGTAACTACTATAGAGTATACCTTTAAGGCTACTAAAGAACTATAAGTATATAAGTAAGTATATAGTTAGTATAGTATATAGATATTATAAATCTATACCTAATAGATACTATAAGTATATTAACCTATTAATTTAGAGTATTAAGTACTTAGATTGAATCTTAGAGAGTAGCTTACTCTTTAACTATATTAAATTATTAGATATAATTATCCTATATTACTTAACTACCTATAAGAAGTAAGGCTACTATAGTAGAGATTTATAGTAATAAGTCTATAATAAATTTAAGAATTAGTCTAATATAGATTTTAATACTACTTTAAGGGTAGTTATAACTACCTTCTACAACTTTATTATTAGCTATAGTATATAGGTAATAAAAGAACCTATTAAAAGTACTATTAGTATAAGGTTAAAGAAGCTAGTTAATAATAAGTACTTTTTAAGGTAAGATAATAAGATAATAAGTAAAATAAAGGCTAAGTATAAGGTCTTTTATAACTACCTTAATAACTTAGACTTTATAAAAAATATTAAATATATACTATAGGCTACTCCCCTACTATCAATTAATAAGGTATATAATAGCTATAAAAGTATAGATTTCTTATAGAAGTTATATAATAAGTTAGATTATTAATAATATACCTTATATAGTAACTTATTATTTAAACCTCTCCTATTTAAAAGGTAAACTAATAAAGCCTCTCTTATACTAAGTTTGCCTATAACTACTACAATAGTTAAGAGGTAGTTACTAAGTATAACTACTTCTCTAACTAATAGGCTAACTACTTATTAATTAACTAACCTTATTAAGTTATATTTAGATAATTTAATATCAAAGTATGGTAGTAGTAACTATAAGATTCTTAACTTAAAGCTTCTAATTTTTTATAACCTCTATATAAGGGTTAGTATGTCTAGTAACTACTATAGATCTACTATCTTATTTATACTTATAAGTAATATATAGGAGTATTATACTAGTAACTTCTATAACTATTTAATCAGTTTTAATATACTTATAGTAAATATTAAATTATAGTTTAAAGGGAATAAAGTCTATTATATATATAATATAGAGTTATAAAAGCTTAGTTATAAGTAAGTTACTTATAAATTACCTAGTAAAACAAGAGTTAAAGTACTAAACTTACTTATTAAGAAAGTTATAAAGTTAGTTAGAGCTATAATATAGTAATGTATACCTACTAATAGAAACTATTATAATACTTTACTTACTTATTACTAAGATATACCTAAGTATATAGCTACCTTACTTAATTTACTTATAACTTATAATATACTTTATATATAATTAAGAAATAGTATAAGTAATATAGTAGTAATATATAAGTAAAAGGTATAGTACCTTATAGAAGGATTACTTAAGCTAGAATAATAGTACTTTACTAATTACTACTATAATAGCTAATATAGTAGTTACTTACTATAACAAGGGTATAGTCTAAGGCTCTAAAATAACTACCTATAAAGTAGTATATTTTAAGTAAAAAAGTACTTTATTTATAATAAGAAAGGATATTAGTTAACAATATACTTGAAAGAGAAAAGAGACATCTCTTATAAGTAGCTCTAAAGGAGCTACTTTACTAAAAGATTTAAATAATACTTTCTTAACTATAAGAGTAAAGAGCCTAACTCTCTTAGTAATATAATTAATAATAAGTATATACTAGATAATAGTAAAAAGCTCTTTAAGAATATAACTTTCTTTATATTTATAGCGTTTTTTAATAAAGAAAGTATTAATAGCTAGAAGGTCTATATATAACTATATAAATAGGCTACTTTATATGCTTTAATAAAAGAAGACCCTTTTATATAAGACCCTAGCTAAGAATAAAGGTTAGGTAAAGT
This sequence comes from Colletotrichum echinochloae, assembly GCA_016618095.1. Lineage (NCBI taxonomy): Eukaryota > Fungi > Ascomycota > Sordariomycetes > Glomerellales > Glomerellaceae > Colletotrichum > Colletotrichum echinochloae. The sequence continues at coordinate 3,055,553 of JADEZT010000001.1, read as the reverse complement.
CTTTATACTTAATAATTAATACTTTGCTATAAATCTTTAGAGTATTATACTAGATACTAGGGTAGCCTAAGTATTAATTGTAGGCTACTAATAGTATATAGCCCTTTATAAGTACCTTAGAGTAGAGTTACTACTAGATATAAGCTATGCTAGTAAAGTAAGCATTAAATTTAGTAGTAGTAATTTATTTAATTTACTTAGAGCTATTACTATACTTATCTCTATTAGTAAGCTTACTTTCTATATAATAACCTCTAGCACTCTATTTCTTTTATACCTAAAAGATATAGACTCTAATAGTATATAATTTAATAACCTTATTAATATACTTATTAAGAGTATAACTATAGTACTAGTGGTATATAAATAAGGCTACTTATAGATACTTTTAGAGTAGCTAGAGTATAGTATAGTATAATACTATCTTACTAATATAGAGCTATAGTAAATATATTACTAATTTAGTTACCTCTTAGTTTATTAGCTATATAAAGTACTCTAATAAGCTAGCTATATAATAGTAATCTTAAATATTAAAGAGATTAATAAATTTTATTAGTACTACTAGCTAAATTTAAAGGCTTTAAAAAGGTTTAAGTTTACTTTTTATAATAACTATAACTTTAATTATATAATCTTTATTAATATAATATACTTAGATAGTAATAAACTAGTACTTTATATTATTAATAGTATAACCTTCTTTAATATAGTATAATTTTTATACTCTATTACTATAGAGTATATATATGAAGTACTATAGATATATTAGATTAATATATATCTTAGCTTTTTAGACTAGATTATTATAGATACTAGGCTAAATTTTTATATAGCTGAATTTAAGTATACTACCTATATACTATCTATTAAGGTAAAAGAGGTCCCTATTAAAGCCTATTATAATATTAGTAAGGTTAAATAGTATTATATAATACTATACTAAGTATATAAGATAGTCTGTATAGAGTTAGAGGCTAAAACTAAAGTTACCTTATAACTTATTATAAAAGTAATTAATAATACTATAGGCTTTAATAGCCTTATCTTTATACTATTAGTCTTTAGTATATACTCTTATACTAATAATAACTTAGCTTTATTACTCTTAACTCTATAGTATATAAAAGCTATATAAAAAGTAATAGAGGAGATTTATAATATCTATATAAAAAGGTAGATTAATAAGGTACTTATAGTATATAATAAACCTAATACTATAGTAAGTATAGCTCTCTCTCTATAATTACTTATTAGGGTATACTATTAGAGTAAAAGCTAGAAATAACCCTATTAATTAACTACTAATAATAGTGCTAGTAGTACTATTAAGACCTTATAGGGACTATATTAATTCCCTATTACTGCTATTAAGCTATAGTATAACCTTTCTAGAGTAGGGAACCCTATTAATCCTATATAACCTAGATTGCTAGTAACTACTATAGTAGAGGTATCTATAAATACTCTAATTAAATATAACTCTATTATAGTTATTATATAACTATTACTAGTAAGAAGAGGCTTAAGCTAACTAAGAAAGAATCTAACTTAAATTTTTACTATAGAAGTTATACTTATAGTCTCTATAATTAACTATATTTTTATTATAAAAGAAGATACTAACTATATACTAATAATTAAGCTATATAAGAAGGGTATAATAACTATACCTAGTAAGCTATTTAAATAGTTACATACTAGTAAAATCTAAGGACTTATGGACTATAGTATATTTTTTATTATTAAATATAATAAGAAAAAGTATAGTAGTATATAGATTTTTAAGTTATAATTAGTATATAAGATTAAGAGTAAAAATTAGTAACCCTATAAAAAATTATAACTAGTTATCTAAGGTTATATAGATAATAGTAAAGCTATAATTTTAACCTAGTTGCTAACTATCTAATAAATAGCCTAATAAGTAATACTTTCTATTATACTATTACTTTTATAATAAGGTTATATCCTCTAGTTATATAATATAATACAAGTATATACCTAGTTAGTAACTAAATTAGTATATACTATCCTTACCTAACTTCCCTTTAAAATTTACTATCTTTATATAATAGATATAATTATAGAGGTTAAATAGCTACTCTATAGTATACCTAAGATAGGTACTTATTACTAAGCTATATATAATAACTACTATAGAAAGAGCCTCTAGATAGATTTATTTACTTTTAACCCTTACCTACTTATCTTAATTCCTAAAAATAACAATTTTATAATAATAGGTATATAAATAGACAATACTATTAGCCTTATAGATAAATTATTCTCTAGCTATAAAAACTATATACTAAAAGAAGCTACTTTTATAGCTAAACTAAAGTAATCTCTTAAAGTTAATAAGCCTATTACTTTTAATAGTAGTATATTAACTCTTAGTAATAATAATAAGATAACCCTTTACTAAAATGACTAAGGTAAGAAGCTATAATTAGTTAACCCTAGTATACCTAATATAAAGTAGTAGTATATTAAGTAGTATACCTAAGGTATATATATTGCTTCTATTTACTAACCTAAGGTATACTTTAACTATTTAATTACTACCTAGTACTAGTTACCTAGCCTAGCTAAAATTAAAGATCTTAACTAATAGGTTAAGTAGTAAATAGATAACTTTAACTATAGGCTATAATTTTAACTATTAAATCTTATTAGTATTAAATTCTTTATATTTATTAATAGCTCTTTTATAAATAATGGTAATTTAATATTATAACTTAGCTTTATTATTATACTTATTAATAAGTCTAGTAATAATAAAGAATGCCTATTTACTAGTAGAGATATTACTTTTAACCTTATAAGTAATATTATCTATTTTAGCTTTATAAAGTATAAAAGAGTTACCTATAGTCTACTTACTTCTAAGATATATATAATAGTTACTAAAGCTAATATAGCTTATATAATTAGGACTATACTAGTAATAGTTTCTAACTAGCTTAAGGTTTTTTAGATCTCTATAACTATATATACTAATTTATACTTATTATATAAGTATTTAATAAAGCTTAATATTATAAAGGAAAAGTAACTTATAATTAATATTATAGCTCTTTAGTAGTTATATAAATACTATAAGATTTATAAGGTATAATAGATCTATAGTATAAATAACTTAGTTAATAGCTTTATAAAGTTATTATTAAATAAAGTACTAAAAAAGCTTATTATTACTAAGTAAATAAAGATATAAATAAATAAATAGGTTTTATATATAAGATATATAAATATTATATTAGTAATAAGAAGTTAAATACTTTATAATTTAGATTTTTATTATATTTTTAAGCTTTTTAGACTATAGGCTAGCTAGTTACTATTTAGCTAAAATAGAGAGGTACTAGTATTGTGATACTAGCTTATTATCAGGATCTATTGGAGTTACCTGCTAACTCTGATCCTACTGGTTACATGAGACCGGTCTGAGCATGTCCGCGGGCCCACCTGCGGGAGCCCCTTTCACCGCTAGCTTAACCTGGCGGCCCTCTTGATAGTTATACTTCTTTACGTGTAATTGACCCCTTTTGAGACCCCTTATTCGTCACCAGAAACCCAACACCTTGCTTACTAACACTAAAGTCGTTCCGGTGCCATCTCATAGAATAAAATAAAACCTGGGCGGTGAAACCCTGTCTCGACCATCAAACTCTAAACTCGACGCGCAACCGAAAAGGCGTTTGGGAGGGTGAGGGGACCTCTTGGGACGAACGGACATTTTTATTCTGATCACCCAGAAATAGCCTAAATCTTACATGCAGGGCAATGCGCAGTATTAAGCATGTATTCGCAGTCATAAAAAAAAAAAACTCAGTCGTCAGAGGGAGGAGCAGACAAAGGGGAAAAGAGAAAGAAAAAACCAACACCCGTTGGCGCGTTCAACCCACGGAACCTAACGCGGTCGAGTTTTTCAATATGCTCAACTACAATAATTATTGCCAGTCCCTTTCCCTCCCGAAATCCGACAAGAAACCCGCCGCAAAAGAAATGAAAAAAAGCAGAAGAGAAAGACGCCAAAGGTCACGCCTCCAACAAACACACCGCGGAACTGTCGGCTTCCTTTTTTGCAAAGCTCGACTCGCGACGAAACGCCGCACCACCCCAGCAACTACAGAATGCCGCCTTCATCTCATCTTTTTTACGATTGATTCCACGATCATTTATACTGCACCGCTCTCCCTCTTTTGCCAGCCATGGGTAACGAGAACCCGGGACGTTCGTTCTCCACTTGTTCACTGCGTTGACTTTCAGATCTCCGGCTAGGATTATCTACAACGGCTCTCCTCTCGTCCAGGGGGCTCTCATCGCCGTATAATCATACCACTGTTGAAGTATTGGGCATGATACTTTTAATGTGTTTTTCCAACTGTGTTAGAGTATTATTGTGTACCTGTGCGACCTTAAGAGGGACCGCCTGGACTACGTACCTCAGTATAATCATACCACTAACCGAGCGTGTCCGCCCAATCATGTGGTGATGTTTCAAGCTTCCTAAACTAATGATTGCTGTCTAGTAATGCAGAGAGAGAGAGGTCGTCGGCTCGTTGCTCTCCCGCCTTTAGTCCGCACCACCAGGCCACAGCCCCTAACAGGACTTAAAACGCCAACGGTTTGGAAAGCGATCAGGACCAGAACCACACAGCCAGCACGTACCACCGCCGCATCAACCCGCCCCCTTCTCCACCTGATCGTCGGAACAGAGAGTTCCCTCCCTCATCACAACGGCTAGAAGGGTCTCATGGCTGACTAAGGCCCAGACCCGCGGCCCAGCGGCACGGCAACCCCGAGACGACGTAGGTAAGCTGACCATCGGGGGGGGGGGGTTACCTGACCAAAGCCCCACAAAAGAGTGCCAGGTAGGTCTACCCAAGAGATAACCTGACCATGGTCAGGTTGTCAAAGTGGGTGCAATATGCCGGCGAATGGCACGGACCTCCAGGCCCATTGGGCCGGATTAGGAAAGGTCTGCGGTGAAATGTCGGTTGATGTCTATGGGACGGATTTTGCTAGCCAAAATATCTGGAATCCGATGACCACGTGCATTTGGATCCTGAGGTAACACAATAGATATAAATAAACAGGGAATCCTATAGAAAATAGCAATATATTTATATATATACTAGTAATTAATTAGAGATTATCACTATAATTATCTATATACTTTAATAATTAATAGTCTAAGTTATAAATACTAATTAATATTACTTAAAGTACTATATATAGTATATATAATATATACCATAGTTATTATTATAACTAAAAATAAGATAGCTATAATATTAGTAACTCTAAGTAGCCTAGCTAACTAAAGTAATTAGTATATCTAGCTATAGTAATAGGTAATAGTTCTAAATTTATAGAAATTAATTAACCTAAATACTAATAATATATAGTATACTACTATAAAATAATTAATAAAGTCTTTAATAGCTTTAGATATTATAGACTACCTAATAATACTATCTATAATAACTAAGTAAGTAATAAATAATATAGTAAATAGCTAATAACTACTAAATCTAAAAGATATATAAGTTTTAAAGTTATTCTAGCTATTAACTAAAGGTTAAAAGTAACTTAAATATAATAATAAGATATATATATAAGAATAATAGTAATATAAATAAGACTATAAGGTAATTAGTAACTTAGTTACTTAGATCTACATAATAGTAAATCTAATAGTAATTATAAAGTACTACTTTATAAGTAAATTAATATATATATAGATATATAATATTAAGGTATATATTAGTTTACTTCTATATGAGGAAAAGAAAATTACTATAGTAAAGTATAACAAAGTTATAAAAAGAGCTATAGATTATAATATAATAAATATAAAAGAGGTAGAGAAATAGATATCTAACTAAGAGAAAGTACTCTCTTATAGTATATAAGTCTAGTAGTATTTAATTATAAAGACTAGTAAGTAGTTTCTATTACTAATAAAGGTATTAAGGTATATACTATTAGTAGTATAAGTAGAGATATATAAAAGTACTAACTATATAAGAGCTATTAATAACTAGCTTCTATATTATAAAGTAATATTAATAATATAGATCTATATTACTATAAAGTTAGAGTATCTCTAGGTAAAAGCTACTTATAGTACCTTTAGTTTAGTTACTATAGTAATAGTTACTAATAATATTATAGAGAATTATATATAAAAGAAGCTAATAAAGAGAAAATAGTATAATAATTACTATAATAACTATGATAATAAAAGTAATAATTATAGTAATAAAAAGTACTTACTATATAATATCTCCAAGTACTTATTAATAAGGTATTACTTTATAAGTAAAATATACCTAAGGTTTCTATAGTAATTATATAGAGTAATTATTAACTATATAAAGTAGGTTTTAATACAATAATATATAGAAGATAAGCTAAAAGAGAAAGATATATTACTAGCTTTTATATATACCTACTTAGATAAATTTACTATAATAGTAATAGTAATACTTCTAGTAAAATAATAGTTAAAAGGTAGTAAAAGTAAGGTATAGTTAAAAAGTAAAAGAGCCTTATCTATATAGTTAGCTACTTTTATAATATCTAATTATCTACTTAAAGACTTTGTTATCCTAGATTTAGAGGTAACCCTTTATATCTTTTACTTTTGTTATTATTTCTTAGAGATAACTCTAGTAAAGTTAGATAACTTTATCTAAGTAGGTAATATTACTATTCTAATTAAGAGATAGAGTAATATACTTATTTATATAAAATAGAGTAATTACTAAGTATAATTTATACTTAAAAGAGTTACCTATTACTTATTATTATTATATAACCTAGTATTATATATAATACTTAAAATATGAAATAATTAATAATAAAATAATAGTCTAACTAATAATTATATATATATAGTAAAGAATTACTTTATAGTATTTAATATAAACAGAATTGCTAGTTAATAGGTTATTAAGGTTAATAAGAATTATAATAGTGTTTTTACTATATTAGTAGTATACCTAGTAGTAGTATACCTAGTAGTAGTATACCTAGTAGTAGTAAATATAGATATAGTTATAATAGCTTTAGTACTAATAAACTATTATTAAAGAAGTAGGCTAGTTAAAGCTAACTACTAGTATAACTATCTTAGCTACCTAAGTAGCTATATACTCTATAAAATAACTACCTAAGCTTATAGTATATAAATAAAAAGAGATATACTAGAGATATTTATTATATTATATAAAGTATATATAATAAGTAAGATATATTAGTAAATATTATATTAACTATAGAAGTTAATTAACTATATAGAAGTAAGTAATTATATTATGCTAGATTTTTATCTATTTAAATAAGGCTATAGTAAATATAAGTTAGCTTTACTACTTAGTAACTAAAATCTAGCTTTATATAGGACTATTACTTATAATAATATACTTCTAAGGCTATTAAGATAGCTTTAGTAAACTTTATATAATTAATTAAAGTATATAAATTAATAGAAGTATAAGTAATTAAGTATAATAATAAGATTATAACTACTTATCTATGGGTAAAGAAAGCCATAAAAAGTATAGAAATCCTATTTAAGGCCTTAGTACCTAATATATAAGTATAAAATAGTAGTATAGAGAGAATTATTATAGTAATTAAGAAGAAAGCTTATAAAATAAGGCTAAAGTTAAAATTACTAGTATTACTATAGCTAGAGATTCTAAAAGTAGCAGTATACTTATATAATTAAATACTAACTAAATCTTATAACTAGAGATCTTTATATTAGATCTAGTATATAATCAGAGAGTAGCTATTATTTATATTATATTTTAGCTATTTATAAGTATTTAGCTACTATATATATATAATAACTTTAGATACTTAACTTAGCTATAATTATTTCTAGTACTTTAAAGTAAAGGTATATATTAGCTATCTAGTTAGATATATATTAACTAACTAGTACTATATATATATCTCTCTAAAGAATAAAGTTATTATATCTTATAATATAATATTAAATAAAGATAAATACTTCTCTAGAAAAGAAAATAAATAAGTAGATAAGTTAAGTAATATAAATAAAGCTATAATTAATAAATAGATCTATAAAGTAACTAAAAAGAACTTTATAAATATTAATAATAGTAAGAATATTATAAAAGAAGATATAATAAGAATTCTAAATTAAACTACTAGTAAAATACTAAAAGAAGTTTATAAATATATAAAGTTATACTTTATATTAATAACATTACTAAAATCTCTAAATACTTTATTTATTATACTACTATTCAATATATTTAATATAAGAGAATAAGAAAACTATAAATATTATAATCAAGTCTAATATATTAACTATATTAAATATTAAAAGTAAATATATCTATAAGAATCTTAGAAAGCTATATTTATAACTAGAACTATTAATAGTCCTTACTATAATACCTAAAACTAATAAGCTACTTATATAGCTAGGATTAGTATTAGTTCTTATTACAATTTCTAGAACTAGTAAGCTACTTATATAGCTAGAATTATTAATAATTCTTACTATAATCTCTACAAAATCTTAATGTAAGACCTTCTACCTAGTAAAAGTATAAGCTAGCTTCTTAATATTAGAAAGAATAATATAATAGAAGAGAATCTATTTAATTCTAGTAATAAGATAATAGTACTTTAAAATATAGCTATAAGGCTAGCTATAAGACTATATTAGAAGGATTTACTTAGGTTACCTAAGGTATATACTAACCTAAAAAACTACTTATTTATAGAGAATTTTTAAGAGATTAAAAAAGCTTATTTATGGAGCTATAATATTATAAATAGCTAGGTTAAAGTTAGTATAGAGAAAGCTAATAATAACTAAATACTTAATTGCTAATAAGTATATGCCTATAAGCTAAATAAATATAAATTTCTTATAAAGTTTAAGATATATTTTATTATTTATAATAATTAGTAACTAAAAAATATAATTTATAACATATATATAGTAATATTAATAGAATTTTTATTTTAATTACTTATTATAATTATAGCTAAGTTAGATTTAGAATTACTTTAATTTAATATAGTAAATATATTTATATATACTAATATAGATAAGATAGTATTTATAAGGCTTCTTTTAGAATATCTAAGCTATAGTAGTAATAAGATTATCTACCTATAAAAAGCTCTTTATAAGTTATAATAATTACTACTATTATAGTAAAAGTACCTAAAAAAGAGACTTTAAGAACTTAGATTTATACTAGTTACTAGAGAGCTATATTACTAGTAAAAAAGAGCTATTATATTTTTTTTCTATATTAATAATTATATCTTTATGTTTTCTAAGTTATTATAATAGAAAGCTAATAAGGTAATTAATAGTATAAAAGAAAAATATTACTTAGAGAGTAGTAATAAAATATAATAGTTCCTTAGTATAGAAATTTTCTATAATAGATAATAATAAAAAATATAGCTGTTATAATTAGTATATATTAAAAAGATAGTAAAGCTAATTAATAATAAAACCTAGCTATTACTAGATAATACCTTAATAAGTAATAAAGAACTTCTACTCTTATAGTAAATAGTAATAAACTATGAAGTTATAAGATACTAGTAAAAAGTTAAATTAATTCTATATATAGTAGTAATAATAAGACCTAATATTATATTTATAGTAAGTTAGCTAATAAGATTTAATTATAACCTATTAGTAGTTTATTAGAGAATAGTAAACTAAGTACTATAATACTTTAGGTATATAGCTAGCCTTTATCTTAAATTTAAGCTTAATAGAGATCTTATTATTATATTAGATATAAGCTTTAGAGATAACTTAATTAACTATAAGAGGTTATAGGCTTTTACTATTAAGCTATATAGTAGACTTATTAGCTAGAGAGTAAATAAGCAGTAGATAGTAACTACTTTAATAACTAAAGTAGAGTTACTAGCCTTATTATAAGCTATAAAAGAATTAATATTTATAAGTTAGTTAATTACTAAGCTTAATATTGGTAATAATACTTAAAATATATTGCTAAAGATTATAATATAATATAATAATTAATAGATAGTTAGCTTTATAACTAAGAAGTTAGTTTAATTATAAATATATCTTTATTATATAGATATATATTACTACTAGCTATATTAAGAGATTATAGATAGTTATATTAAAGTTATATATACCCTATTAGTAAAGCTAATAGTAGATAGTTTAACAAAGGCCCTACTAAAGCAAAAATAGTCTATATTTCTATAGCAATTAAATCTTAGTAATTAAACCACATAGTTAATACAAAACCATAAGGAAGAATTAGCTAAGGATAAATTACTAATATAATTAAAGTAATAAGTACTATAGTAATAAATAGTAAGCTAGTATAGCCCCTAACTAAGAGAGTTAAATTATATAGTTATATTAGTTAGCAAAAGTGAGTTATTATAGAAGATATAACTAGCAAACCCCAATATTATAACTAATTATTAATATAACTAGTAATACTTTAACTATAAGTTTCTTAATAACCAAGTAACATACATAGTTAGCAATTTTATTATTATAATTACCTTAATTAGAACTAAAAGTTAATATAAAATCTAATTATAAAAGACTACTATTTTAAGTTAAAAAGTTATAATAAAAGACAAAAGTATAGTTAAAACTATACTTTAAGGATAATTATATATATAGACCTATAGAGGCTATATTAAATATAATAGTAAGTATATAGGGCTTAAGACTACTATAAGTATAATATAGCTTTACTAAGTAAAAGAACCTTAGTTACTATATATTTATATTATTAAGCTTAGACTTTTATAAGGGGGCTAGTAAGCTTTATAGATATAACTACTATTAAGTCTTTTTGCCTCTACCTAGGATTAAACCCTAAAGCTCTAGTATCAGTTACTATCTTATACTATAACTATCTAATAGGGGGTAATACTGCTAGACTATATATACTCTAGTTTTATTTATTATTAATTAATTAATTACTACCTTTTATAGTAAGTAATTAGTAGTTACAAGGACCTATAGGAATATAAAAGGAAGGTATAAAAGGGTAGCAATTGCTCTATCTATTAATTAGTTGGATTAAACCTATAAATAGCTTTAATTTAAGAGGGTATATCAAAGTAGGTATAATATGCCAGTAAATAGCACAGACCTCCAGGCCTATTGGGCTGGATTAGGAAAGGTCTACAGCAAAATGTCAGTTAACATCTATGGAATGGATTTTGCTAGCTAAAATATCTGGAATCCGATAACCACGTGCATTTAGATCCTAAGGCAACACAACAGCTATAAATGTGCAGGGAATCCCATAGAAAATAGCAACATAGTTATATATATATATACTAGCAATTTAACTAAGGATTTTCACCATAATTATCTATATACTTTAGTAATATAACTATAGTTAGGTAACCTCATAGTTATCTAAACTTTCTCTTCTATATATCTATATTGGAGTGGTTTAGAATTAGTTTTAAACTTATTCTAAATAGATAATAATAATATATTTCCTTCTCTTAAGAAAGAGATATTACTTTTTTACTAGGTATAACTAGATAGTACTATAAGAGATACTTTATATACCTTTAATTTTATCTAAGCTTTTTAAGCTTTTTAATTAATAAGTTACTTTAGAGAAAGTATTTTAAACTAATTAGAAATATATTTAAAACTAACTTAATACTAAGATAAACCTTAGTTAAAGCTTATACTAAGTCTAATACTAGTATTAATAAAAGTATTATAAAGTAAGTATTATAGCTTTTATAATATATATACTCTTATTTAAAAGATAATTTTTATATCTTATATTATTAAGTATCTTAAAATAAGTAAAAAAGGTATTTTATATATTATAGATATCTAAATAATTAAGAAAGATAATATTAAAGCTCTTTAGAATATAGTAAAAAACTAAGTTTAGATTAATTTAAAAGAGATTTTAAACTAATTTAGAACTAATACTAAATAGGTTTAATATAACTATATATATACTTTTTTAGCTAAGTATATTATATTAGTCTTTTTTAAAATACTATTTATTTATATTTAATATATAACTATATTAAAAGAAAGCTTATTCTTATTTTAATTAAAATCTACCTTTTTAAAAGTATTAAAAAGTTACTTTTAAAATAGTTTAAAATATTATAGAGCTTTAGAAAAAGGTATATAAGCCTAACCTTAAAAAGAAAGTAATAATATAAATAGTTTTAAATCTATTCTTAATAGATTTTAAATAAGTTCTCTTATTAACTCTACCTTTAAGATAAGTAAGAGTATAATAATAGTAGTTTAAAAGATAGATTACTTATATACCTTTTTACTTTAATTACTTTCTTTAAGTACTTAAGTTAGACTATAAAGTAAGTAAATAAAACTATAATAAGATAGATTTAAAATAGGTTTAGAATTAATCTTAAACTAATTCTTAATAGTTTATTACTAGAACTTTCTAGCTTATAGCCTTATATAAGTACTAAGGTAAATCTAGCTTTAAGAATAAGATTTATTATATAGGATTTCCTTCTATTAAGTTTTAATCTTATTTAATTCTTATAGAGATTATTCTCTAAAGAGAGAATATATTATAGATATATTATAAGAAGTACTATCTCTTTATAACTAACTACTAGAAGCTAAAGTAATATAATATAAGAACTAATTCTAAACTAATTTAAAATATCTACTAAATTAGTTCTTTATAGATATAAATTATATTATTCTTAAATTAATTCTTTAGATATCTTACTTAGTTAAATTTAACTTTTAGATCTTATTTAACCTTTCTTTGACTTTAGTTATTTTATTAATATTATATAGAGTTTATTATTATTTACTACTCTCACTAATAAAGCTATTAATAAGTATTAGAGGCTATAAGGGGTAATAAGGTTAGAGATAAGAGATAAGAGATAAAATAAGATATATATTATTTTAATATAATAGAAGAGCTTTTTATTTACCTTGCTGTCTAGCTAGATATAAGGAATATAAGGGGTTTATTTATACTTATTTTCTATATATTCTAAGGATTTCTTAGATATTCTAGGGTGTTATCTAAAACACCTCGGTTATATAGTTTATAACTATATTCTTATACGTTGTTTTCCAAAACATCTCGGTTATATAGTTTATAACTATATTCTTATACGTTGTTTTCTAAAACATCTCGGTTATATAGTTTATAACTGTATTCTTATTTCCTAGATTTCTCCTTAGATAGATAGTTCTTGCTTAAAGGAACTATTCTTTGTATATAGATATCCTATGTATTTATAATATATAGGCGTTTTCTAAGTAAATATATAGTTATCTAGTATATACAGTATATACAGTACTATTAATAATGTGTTATATAATTCACTTTATTATTATATATACTATTTTTTTTATATAGATATAAGGTATTTAAACCTTAATATCTAACAATAAAGAAGAAGAATGTAATAGCTCTTTTTTACTAGTAATATAGCTCTCTAGTAACTAATATAAATCCAAGTTCTTAAAGTCCCTTTTCTAGGTACTTTTGCTATAGTAGTAGTAATTATTATAACCTATAAAGGGCCTTTTATAAGTAAATAATCTTACCACTACTATAGCTTAGATATCCTAGGAGAAGTCTTATAAACACTATCTTATCTATATTAATATATATAAATATATTTACTATATTAAATTAAAGTAATTCTAGGTCTAACTTGGCTATAATTATAATAAGTAATTAAAATAAAAGTCCTACTAGTATTACTGTATATATATTATAGATTATATCTTTTAGCTACTAATTACTATAAATAATAAGGCATACCTTAAACTTTATAAGAAATCTATATTTATTTACCTTATAGGTATATACTTATTAGTAGTTAAGTATCTAGTTATTACTAGCTTCTTTTATACTAAATCTAACCTAGCTATTTATAGTATTATAGCTTTATAAATAAGCTTTCTCAGCCTCTTAAAAATCCTCTATAAATAGGTAGTTTTTTAGGTTAGTATATGCCTTAAGTAACCTAGGTAAATTCTTTTAGTATAGCCTTATAGCTAGCCTTGTAGCTATATTTTAAGGTATTGTTATCTTATTACTAGAGTTAGATAGATCCTCTCCTATTATATTATCCTTTCCAATATTAGGGGGCTAGCCTATACTTTTACTAGGTAGGAAATCTTGCTTTGAGATTTTCTAGGGATTGCAGTAAGGACTATTAACAGTCTTAGCTATATAAGTAGCTTGCTAGTTCTAGGTACTATAGTAAGGATTATTAATAGTCCTAGCTATAAACATAGCTTTCTAAGATTCTTATAGATATATTTACTTTTAATATGTAATATAGTTAATGTTAGAGGCTATGAGGGGTAATGAGGTTAGAGATAAAAGATAAGAGATGAATAAGATATATATTGTTTTAATATAATAGAAGAGCTTGTCGTTTTTCTTTTTTTTCTAGCTAGATATAAGGGATATAAGGGGTTTATTTATACTTACTTTCTGTATATTCTAAGGATTTCTTAGATATTCTAGGTTGTTATCTAAAACACCTCGGTTATATAGTTTAGAACTATATTCTTATACGTTGTTTTCTAAAACATCTCGGTTATATAGTTTATAACTGTATTCTTATTTCCTAGATTTCTCCTTAGATAAATAGTTCTTGCTTAAAGGAACTATTCTTTGTATATAGATATCCTATGTATTTATGATATATAGGCGTTTTCTAAGTAAATATATAGTTATCTAGTATGTACAGTATATACAGTACTATTAATACTGTGTTATATAATTCACTTTATTATTATATATACTATCTTTTTTATATAGATATAAGGTATTTAAACCTTAATATCTAACAGTTAATATATTAGATTTTATTATAATATATATAGTCTTCTTACTCTCTTGTATTAAGTATATCTAATAGTAGTATGATGAATAAAGTATTTAAAGATTTTAGTAGTATTATTAATATAAAGTATAACTTTATATATTTATAGACTCTTTCTAGCGTTTTACTAATAGTTTAGTTTAAAAGTTCTACTATATCTTCTTCTATAATATCTTTACTATTAGTAATATTTATAAAGTTCTTTTTAGTTACTTTTTAGATCTATTTATTTTAAATCATAGCTTTATCTATATTACTTAACTTATCTACCTATTTATCTTCTTTTCTAAAGAAGTATCTATCTTTATTTAATATTATATTATAAGATATAATAACTTTATTCTTTAGAGGGATATATATACAGTACTAGTTAGTTAATATATAACTAACTAGATAGCTAATATATACCTTTGCTTTAAAGTACTAGAGATAATTATAGCTAAGTTAAGTATCTAAAGTTATTATATATATACGGTAGCTAAATACTTATAAATAGCTAAGGTATAGTATAAATAATAGATACCCTCTTACTACATACTAGATCTAATATAGAGATCTCTAGCTATAAGATTTAGCTAGTATTTAGTTATATAAGTATACTGCTACTTTTAGAATCTCTAGCTATAGTAATACTAGCAATTTTGATTTTAGCCTTATTACATAGGCTTTTTTCTTAATTACTATAGTAATTCTCTCTATACTGCTATTTTATACTTATATATTAAGTACTAAGGCCTTAAATAAGATTTCTATACTTTCTATAGCCTCTTTTACCTATAGATAGGTAGTTATAATCTCATTATTATACTTAATTACTTATACTTCTATTAATTTATATACTTTAATTAACTATATAAAGTCTACTAAAGCTATCTTAATAGCCTTAGAAGTATACTATTATAGGTAATGGTCTTATATAAAGCTAGATTTTTAGTTACTAAGTAGCAAGGCTAACTTATATCTACTATAGCCTTGTTTAAATAGGTAAAAATCTAGTATAATACAATTCCCTACCTCTACATAGTTAATTAACTCCTATAGTTAATATAATATTTACTACTATATTTTACTTATTATATATACTTTATATAATGTAATAGATATCTCTAGTATATCTCCTTTTATCTGTATGCTGCGGGCTTAGGTAGTTATTTTGTAGAGTATATAGCTACCTAGGTGGCTGAGATGGTTATACTAGCAGTCAGCTTTGACCAGCCTACTCCTTTAGCAGCGGTCTATTAGCGCTAAGGCTACTATAACTGCATCTGCGTTTACTACTACTAGGTATACTACTAATATAGTATAAAGACTATTATAGTTTTTACTAGCCTTAATAACTTATTAACTAGCAATTGTATCTATATTAAATACTATAGAGTAATCCTTTACTATATATACATAATTATTAATTAGACTATTATCTTACTACTAATTATTCTTTATTTTAAGTATTATATATAATACTAGGTTATATAATAGTAATAGATAATAGGTAACTTTTTTAAGTATAAATTATACTTAGTAATTACCTTATTTTATATAGATAAGTACATTACCCTATCCCTTAATTAAGATAGTGGTATTACTTGCTTAGATAAAGTTATCTAACTTTACTAGGGTTATCTCTAAGAAATAATAACAAAAGTAAAAGATATAAAGGGTTACCTCTAAATCTAGGATAACAAAGTCTTTAAGTAGATAGTTAGATATTATAAAAGTAACTAACTATATAAATAAGGCTCCTTTACCCTTTAACTATGTCTTACCTTTACTACCTTCTAACTATTATTTAGCTAGAAGTACTACTACTACTACTATAGTAAATTTATCTAAGTAGGTATATATAAAAGCTAGTAATATATCTTTCTCTTTTAGCTTATCTTTTATATATTACTATATTAGAGCCTACTTTATATAGTTAATAATTACTTTATGTAGTTACTATAGGAACCTTAGGTATATTTTACCCATAAAGTAATACCTTAATAGTAAGTACCTAGAGATATTATATAGTAAGTACTTTTTATTACTATAGTTATTACTTTTATTATTTTAGTTATTATAGTAATTATTATACTGTTTTTTTATTAGCTCCTTTTGTATATAATCCTCTATAATGTTATTAGTAACTGTTGCTATAGTGACTGGGCTAAAGGTACTGCAAGCAGCTTTTACCTAGAGATACTCTAGCTCTGTAGCGATATAGGCTTGTATTGCTAATGTCACTTTGTGATACAGGAGCTAGTTATTAATAGCTCTTATGTAGTTAGTACTTTTGTATGCCTCTACTTATACTACTAATAGTATATACCTTAATACCTTTATTAGTAATAGAAACTACTTACTAGTCTTTATAATTAAATACTACTAGACTTATATACTATAAGAGAGTACTTTCTCTTAGTTAGATATCTATTTCTCTACCTCTTTTATATCTATTACCTTATAATCTATAGCTCTTTTTATAACTTTGTTATACTTTACTATAGTAATTTCCTTTTTCTTATATAGAGATAGACTAATATATACCTTAATATTATATATCTATATATATATATTAACTTACTTATAAAGTAATACTCTATAACTACTATTAGATTTATTATTATATAGATCTAAGTAACTAAGTTACTAATTACCTTATAGTCTTACTTATATTACTATTATTTTTACATATATATCTTATTATTATATTTAAGTTACTTCTATCCTTTAGTTAATAGCTAGAATAGCTTTAAGGCCTATATATCTTTTAGATCTAGTAATTATTAGCTATTTACTATATTATCTATTACCTACTTAGTTATTATAGATAGTATTATTAGGTAGTCTATAATATCCAGAGCTATTAGAGGCTTTACTAGTTATTTCATAGTAATACACTATATATCATCAGCATTTAGGTTAATTAACTCCCATAGATTTAAAGCTGCTGCTTGTTACTATAGCTAGATATACTAATTACTCTAGTTAGCCAGGCTACTTAGAGTTACTAACGTTATAGCTATCTTATTTTTAGTTATAATAATAGCTATAGCATATATTATATATACCGTATATAGTACTTTAAGTAATATTAATTAGTGCTTATAAATTCAGACTGTTAATTATTAAAATACGTAGATAATTACAGTAAAAATCCCTAGTTAAATTACTAGTATATGTATATGTAACTATGTCGCTATTTTCCATGGGATTCCCCGCACATTTATGGCTGTTGTGTTGCCTCAGGATCCAAATACACATGGTCATCGGATTCCGGATATTTTGGCTGGCAAAATCCATTCCATAGATGTCAACCGACATTTCGCCGCAGACCTTTCCCAATCCGGCCCAATGGGCCTGGAGGTCCGTGCCATTCGCCGGCATATTGCACCCACTTTGACACATATAACCTCCTGCCTGCCCCACTTCTGAATTTTTTTGTGGGGCTTTGGTCAGGTAACCCCCCACGATGGTCAGCTTACCTGCTACCACAACCCCGACATTAGCAAAAGTCCTTGTATGGTAATCCCCGATAGACGTATGATGTGTATCGTACTGTATCGCCTCTGCTCTGTGACGCAGTGCCCTATCTCACCTCAAATGGTTCCCCCCAGTCTCGGCAGATCGATTCAGCATAACGGGCCGCCAACAATCCGTATCCGGTGCAAGGAAGGCCGTCAAGTCATCCATTCCCTTGGAGCGCTTCGAATTCGGATGATGGATGTGTTGAACTGTTGAACAAGGTTGTGTGACAGCCCCCATTCAACCCGACTGACATATTCAGTCGTCTCCCGCTAGATGAATGATATAGAGGGAGAAACAGAGGATTTTGAAATGAACCATTTGCTGTTAGTTGAAAATTGTTATATATGGGCTTTATATATGTAGAAGAACATTGACTGCCAACCACCCACGCCTCCATAACAGAAAACAAATAATAAAGCTTCGACGCGAGTGGCAGCAAAAGATGTAAGATGATGCACATCGCTGAGTGGGTGTCTTAAAGCATTCCAGCCAACGCCTCTCTTCCCCCCTGCCGCCATGTGGCTGGCTTTCCTCTGGGCGTCACCAACCACATTCCGTAGCTGGGAGGCTTCCGACAGCTTTAGGTATCGTCTCCAGACAAGATTTTCCTACATGTACAGAACCCGACCGTGTCGCTGAAGATGCTTGTTTTTTTTTGTGATTTTGTTTGTGAAAAGGGGCCGTTTCCCCATTTTAGAAGTGTTCCTTCCAGAAGCGGAAGTTGACCTCGCGGACGGTTGCGTCCTTGCAAGCAGTTTTGATATCACGAGCTGTAGAGACCTGTTAGCAAATTTCCGTACGTCTTCATACAATTGGCACTCACCAGCAGCGGAAGGACCGCAGAAGTATACACCGACCGTTGTGCGCATGCTGCCCTCCAAGCCGTTGAGGTATGTTCTGTCGATAATACCATCGCGCATGGTGCTGAAGAGCTTGGAGAAGTTGGGTCGGCCAAAGTTCGTACGCGACTTGAGCTCGGTGAGGGGGTCGACTTCGGAGCCGACAGAGTTGAGCACAATGTTCTGTGTCGTGTCCATGTCCAACTTCTGGGTAAGGTACGTGTGGATCTTCAAGAACTCGACACCGGAGCTGCCAGGGACGCGGGCAGCCTCGTTGGACTGCTCCTCGAGGGAAGAAAGCAGGGTCTGGAACCATTCGAAAGAACCCGTATCCTTGCAGACCCAGATGAACTCGACACGACGGAGACGGGTAGGCGGGTTCGGGCTGTTGCGCAAGTGCCAGATGTTCTTGAGAATCGAGGCCCAAGGAGTGACACCAATACCAGTACCAATCAGCACAGCGATTTCGTTCTCGAAGACATCCTCGGCGGGGGCTCCGTAGGGTCCGTCAATACGGAGGTCCGGCATCTGTTGGCCGTTTTGGAGAGCGACCTCGTACATGCCCATAGGGTCGACACCGTCGTAGAGTTTGGCTTGGGCAGATCCGGCACCGACAGCATCACCAAGAGCCCGGGTGAAGTCACCGACCTGGCGGACGTGTACAGAGACATAGGGATCGAACGGGCAAGAGGTGATGGTAAACGGGTGCCACTGGTAGTTGGAGATGGACGGAACCTGAAGGAAGAGCCACTGGCCGGCCTTGTACTTGAACGACGGCTTGTTGAACTGAAGCTCGACGACATCTGTGAATGAGTCAGTATTGCGGTCGTGAGGGATTTCGAGATGGCAGGCTGACCGTAGGGGTGGCGGACGACACGGGTAATCTTGGTGCGGCGACGGGCGCGAACCTCACGGTAGGTACGCTCCATGAGGTAGAAAGCACCGGTCCAGAGCTCCCATCTCCAACCGAGGTAGCCGATGCAGTGGTCCCAGTAGTCCTTTCCGGCGAACGGAGAGAACGGGAGGGCAGTGTCGCGTACAAAGCAGCCAGTGGTGTGGGTGTAAAGTCCCAAGAAGAAAGGGATGAAGAGGTGGTGAGTGTACCAGAAGGTTTCAAACGATTGCTGACGAATGCGGGCGTGGGCGGTCGTGTACATCAGGAGCATGCACAGCAACATGGTGTGGCCAGTGATACCACCGGCCTGGGCGTAGTGGATCTGGATGGCTGTGACAGGTCGAATCTGGGTCACCTCAACGTTGAAGAAGCTGAGCGTATTAGCATTTGCGAGCTCGTCTCTGATCAGCGGGCCGGCTTACTTGATGTAATGGGCAGAGGTGTGCAAGATGGTGAACATGAGCAGCGAGTACGCAATCTGCCTGTGAAGCCAGAGGTTCTCGTCGAGCGGCACGAAGCGGAGCTTGGGCCGGATCCATCGCATGATTGTTCGGCATACGGGGAGCAAGATGAGCATTCCATCGACGCTGAGAACCAGACCAGCACCTCTTGAAATCCAGACGGAATACTGCAGAGTGTTCAGACCCGCGAGTCTCGCGTCTGCGGCTTGCTTCCACCTATGAGAAGGTTAGTATACGGGCCAAGGTACCATATCGAGGATGCAGGCGGGGGCGCGCACCAGCCATAGGCGAAGAGACCCCAATGGAAAGTCCAGAAGAGGAAGTGGAACAGCAGCTTGGAGGCAGTAAACTGCTTCCGAACCAGGACCCCGAAAGTGAGATCGCCCGACATCTTGAGTAGGATGTTCCTCACTTGCACGGATGAATTAGGGTGTCGACCTGCGACAGTATTGACGAGTTGGCGATAGAGTCGTGCCTGCCTGTATCGTGGGACGATTCGTGAGGGTGGCGCCGGGCGGGGGCGATGCGACGAATTCCAGCAAAACCAATCAAGTACAATGTCGTGGTACCGAGTATCTTTTCCCAATCTCTTTCTTGTCGAACCCCAAATTAAAAACGTCTCTTAGATATCCGAAGCGGCGCACTCGACGAACAATAGCAGCGAAGACTGGATGGAAAAAAGACACCCAAGCAAATGGGATTGTTTAGGTGGTTTAATAAAGAATGATCTGAGCCAGCAGCGAAGGAAAGGAAGGAATCTCGTTAGTCGCAAGGGCTCGGGACTTTTTTTTTTACTCTTCGACCTAGCCGAGAAACAACGAAGAAGAAGAAGAGGAGGAAAATGAGGGTAAAGGAGAGGAGGTGCAGGAAGACGAGACGAAGCTTGGGGCGGGTGAGGGGAAAGTCATAAAGAGACGGGCCGGACGACGACGGCGAAGACGGCCAAGGTCATGGCCGAGCGGTATCCGTTGTCAGAGTGGGTTTGTCAACTTGGCGCGCCTGAGGCTCGCGTAGCAGGGATGGCTCTGGACGGAATCGGTTATTAGAAAGAGACCGGGATGGACTGGGGAGAGCCTGTCGCTGTAGGATGGATAGACTTGGATCCGGTGATGGAAGGTGGAGGAGGAGGAGGCTTACTGGATGCTGGTGGTGCCGTGCGATGCGGAAAGGAGGGGTGCACAACGATGACGGTGAATGATGATGATGCTATTGGGGCCAATGTGTTCGGATGTCGAATGTCCCATAAACCCCCTGTCGATATTGATGGCGGTTGAGCAGGGTGCCGTTCATCCACTCTGCTGGAAGGGTGCGGCTTGACACAGAGCAACGCCAAAAAGACTAATTGAAAAATCAAAATCAATTGTTCTCCTTGGGTGGGTTGCCAGCGGGGGGGGGGCGAAGTGACGGACAGGGCTATAGGGGGGTGTGGCTTTTTGGTAGTGGACTGGGCGATTCGGTAGATCAGACGCTGGAGGGGTTTCGCAGTTGGAAGGAGCTGTGTCAGTCCGATCCGAGAGGCGATACTGATCGGACGGCAGGGCCAGATGCGACAGGCGGTGGACGGAGTTGAGACGACTTCTGTTAGAGGCGCTTTGACGAGGGGCTCCGAGGCTATTCTGACGTTTCGGTTGCAACAGGGGGGGACCGACAGTTGTATCCGCTTTTCCCTCCCCTTTTTTTTCCCAACAGCTTCACAGCTTCACTCTGGCGAATGCGGCTCGATGTGCTATGTGCGGGAAGTGCGATGCCACGCTGCTTGATTGCGGCGCGTTGGAACCAACAGGGGATTTTATGACCGGAAATGGATGGGGTGTACCGCGCTGTTGAGAAGAGTGGGAGGAGAGAAAGGCAGGAAATGGAAGAAGAAGGGGATCAAAAGGGAAACATGTCAACCGCAGAGGCTACGAGTCGAGTTCAAGTCATCATGTCTGCGCATCCAGGGCCGCCGGCCATGTATTTTTGTTCTCTTGCCGCCCGTCCAGATGAAGGGATTTCGGAGTGGGCAGTTAAGCAGGTGATGAGAATCTTGAAAAAGAAGCAAATGCGATTGCTGATTGGCTGGGCGTAAATTTGGAACATGGGCGCCAGGCCTATTTCGGCCGGGTCCATATTCGCTGGGCGCTTAACGGTGGGTGGTAAGAGAGAGGGAGAGCGAAAAATGGCCCAGCAGACGAGGCGTGCAGCACGGGAGGATGCGGTGGCTGACTGGTGGCGACACGCGATTCGCTGTTGGTCGGTGCCGTTTCTTCTACACAGCACATAATACTACCTACCTAGGTATGCTTCGTATCGTGGCGTGCGCTACAGATATTCTCGCTACAATCACGAGAGAGGAGCTGACTACCGAGATGCGCTTATTTCGCATGCCTACCTGCGCAATTCAATGACCAGTGTGCTGTGTGGCCCCTGGCGATGGCCCCTGGGAATATACGAACAGGTACCTTGTGCCAACCCTTTTCCCGGATTTGCCGATCGGGGACTTGGTTGCACCAAAATTCGGAGACCATGTGCCATGCAACTCACTCCATAATAGTAGTATGTAATATTGCCCTCCAACATACTGTACCACGAGAACGCATTGTCTGTGGGGAGTCTTGGCCTCGGATGCCCAATCTGCCTTTCTTTCCAATCACCTTGGGAACCCCTCCCTTCGTTCCTTCCTGCCTTCTCTGTCCGTCCATAACATATCTCTCCCGACGTTGTGCGTGCCTGTCGAGCGACTCCCTACGAAGCAAGATGGCATCGTGGAGGCTCCGGAGAGAAAAATAAGTTTAACAAGAGTGAGAGATTAACGGGAAACCGGCAGGCGTTATCAGGGACTATCCTTGTAAAAGCATTAGTCCTCTTTCGGGATAGTGGCAGGGGATGTTTGAGGATGCTGCATCTCTCCACTCTTCCGTTCGGGGGTCACAACACCGTCGCTCTTCTTCATTGCTTTATTCCACCTCTTTGGCAGCCGTGGTCCATGTGGCACCCGTCAACCTCCAAACTCGTCATCCCAGCACTTTGCTCTTGAACGCCCCCACTCCACCCTCTCGTCAGTACCTTACCCCCGTCATGAAACCTCCAACACCCTTCGCGGCTTCGCCAACCCGCACATCAAACCTCAAGGCTATACCATCCATCCCATGCCCGCCGTGGATTAGATCCATCATCTCACCACCCGGCTGGACCCATGCTAACCTCACACGCCAACCCAATTCCATCACTTTGATTCCATCCATCCAACCCACCTGTCGCCCGAGCAAGGTTCGCATGACAGCCCTCCTGGCCCCTGGCTCTTCTGGACTCTTCTGTCAGGTGGCAGCTCCATGGCACGCACGGAAGGCCTAAGCCATCTGCAGCTCTGGTCCAATGGCACATCGCCCTTCCCCTCGGGGTGCTCTCTCTCCATGTCCGCCTCCTTTGCTCAACACGCCGCTTTCCCACACCACCCAGCAAAGAAGCCTTCCATCAGCCCATCCATGCCTCCTCCCGCGTCAGACTCGTACGATATTGTTTACAGATCACCTGTCTTTGGATCCATCCTGATTAATCGGCCAAACCAACCGTATTTTCGCTCCCCAATTCAAGCTTAAAGAGATCAAGCATCTCGCTTTCTTCCTCCCGTCCATCAGCCCATCTCTCGCTTGGCTCGACGTCGCCTTTTGAGCGAGGCTGAAGCTTTGCCTCGTTCACGCTCGCTCCAAACCAACCACCACTCGACGACAGCCAGCACCCGCCCGTGCCTCGCCCTCCCCCCAATACTAGCACCCGCCCTGCTCGTTTCGGAACTCGGCACTTTACCCATCTCGACTTCTCTCCCGCGTGCTCATCGTTGAGGAGCCTGACACCTACCCTTCACCCTCGGCTTAATTCGCCCCCCCCCCCCCCTCCCCCAGTTCGACTCGTTCCGCCTTCAGTATCATCGGCAAACCGAACTTCCAAGCCGGCCTGCCAGCGCTGTCTGGTGTCTACGAATCCCCCTCCACATGTGACGTGGGTTATCAGCCAGCCTTGCCTAACAGCACCTCGCCCCGCCTGGCCCCTGTCTGGGCTTGGAACCTGCGACAGCCGCCATGGGCACTCTAGCCAACAGCAGCTCCTCTGCGTGGATGCAGCCGCCATCGCTTCGGGTCTGACACCGCATCAAGAGGTTCCTGGTGAAACAGGCAACTCCAAACATTGGCACGGGTCTCCACACTCAAAACGGCTTATACGCCCGCATGAAGCGCTATCCCTACCCACCTGCATGATCGTCGCTGACACATATTAGTACCTATTATTACCTAGGTACTCAAGTCAGTCACTTCTTTCTACACCTACAAGGATCCCACTTTGAGTCCCCGCATTTGACGTCAAGCTTCGCGCTAGTCCACTCCTCTTAATCTCCCGTCCCTCTCAGCAAGGGGTTGCCATTGCCATCAATAGGAGTCGCCAACATCGAGTTCGAGCCTCGCCATGACACCTTGCTCGACGGAACCAGCTCAGAACCTTCTTCGTATAATTCACTGCTTCAAGTTGGGTTTACGATTCAGGCATCAGCCTATGCCATCTTGGATCGGCGAAGGAGGCTTCCGAATGTCCGTGGCTCTACTGACCGTCGATCTTAGACTCCTGTTCTGTCATGTCGCACCACTGAACCGGCTGGCTGGGTTCTTGCAGAATATGTGTTCTGTCACGAACGAGAGTATCAGACGTGATGCTGGAAGCGAGCCCTTGTAGGGCTCGCCGGCGCAAGAGACTGGAGCTGTCTGAAGAATCGACATCTCGTTCCAAAAGTCAAGGAGCGAGATACTCCTCATCCATCAGATGTCATGCTTGCAGTTCGGCAGCTCGGATCGCAAAGAGCGCCGCCCGACAAAGTTACGCTATGATGGGAACAGTTGTCTTGGGGCTTTTACAGCTACCTGGTACTGGTGTCGGCTCGGTTCCAACTCATGCATCCTGGGTTCCCCGCGTCTGAACTACTGAAGCCATCCCCTCTCTGGTACCCAACCAGCTTCGAAGCCGCGATCTGCGGATGATGTAAGAGGGGTGAAACCGAAATATCACATCCCAAGATCTTGTGCATTTACACGTGCATTCACCGGTAAGGCTCCGCAGGCCCCGCGACCAACGGCCATTGCTTCGTTGTCCAGAGCAGTCACATATTGGGCTCTTGACACATGCCCTTTTGCTCCTTTCCCCGCGCCATCTTTTCACTGTGTCTCAACGACCGTACTTTGGAGTCGTAGCAGTGATACATGGGAACATTCAACGTGCGTGCTCTGTCTGTTCATAGAATTCTACCAAAGAGAAATATGGCACGCTACGCTGAGCCGTGGGGCAGACGCAGTGTCACGGACGCTAGGCCGCTCCCCGGTCCTTCCAGTCAGCACACATGGGACAGAATCCAAAGCCCCACCGAGAACCTCGTTGACGATCCCATGGTACTCTGGATACTATGAATCACAAGCCTCGTCATACACCGATGTTGCTGTCTACTGGATTTATTTTCTCATCGGAGTGACAAAGATTTTGTAGGGTATGGAGAAGCGAAGCGTAGTTAAGTTGGGTGTCAATGTCGGCTAGTTCAACAAACGAGGTCTCAAGTTCTTCGGAGTGGGGCTATACTTTGCTCTTGTGCTACGTGAATCAGCATCTGAACAAGGGTGATGATCTTTACGCAGTCGGACCGAATCTTGTCCTTTCAAGAGACTGTAGTGCAATAGGATTTAGGCACTCAGAGTCGTGCCATACGCGCCATGCGTGTATCTGCAATATCCATTATGGCAGATTCCGGGTTGTTTGCTGTAGGCAGCTCGAAAAACAGTCGCTTGTTCGGGGTCCCGGGGAGCGACTGCGAGTCTAGTTGAGGCCAGTCGACGATGATCGGCGCTTTATACAGTGGTTCTAGGCGCAGAGAAACGGCGAGATACCCCCCCATTTGCAATTCCTGACTGACTTGACCCAGCTACCGGGCTTGTTGGCGCTCGCGCCGGTCCGTCCGGTAGCGCCGGTTACTGAATCGCGGAGAATGGAGCAAGTGACTTTGGGGAGCATGCTTGATGAGCCGGCGAATGGCTTCCGCTCTGAGCGCAGCTCCGGACAAGGGATGATGTATTCCTTTGGCGAGACGAGCCTATATAGACCAATCATCAAAGGGCGTCGAGGCTCGAAGTGTACACAAGTGAATGCTGCTCTTGGAGGAGACATCTATCTCACGATAGAGAAGAAGAAGAAATATAGGGGCCGAAAACTGGTCTTGCCGTCCTGCCTAACGGGCACTCATGGAAAGTATCATATGAAATAGATAGATATACGTTGTTTATTCAGCGCGATGACCGCATGCGACTTGAACATTGTAACTTCTTACTGCTGATTGCGAATCGCGGTCGGTTGCCGTTCCTTCTTGACCTTACAATCCTGCCACTTGCAGTCTGGTGTGCGATGCTCGTCGATACACGACATAACCCAACTGAGGGCGTCGGTAAAACTGCATGAGACCAACAAGTAATGTCGAGCACATTTCAGGCCTCTCCGTCTCATTCCCTACATACGCTGCACCAGGGGACGCGTAGAATACCCGTCTAGGTCCGGTAACCCCGGAGACCGATTGCCGGGGGCTGGACCGGTTTGGGACTTTTGTCAACGAGAACTGCGTAGTGGAAGCTTGCTGCCAGGTGGAGGCTTTTGCGTACAAAACGTAGGCCAGGATCCTGATTGTGAACGCTTATCCACATGTGAGTCGGCTGGCTGTCATGGTGAGAGGGAAGCTGTCCAGCCTGTTGTTGTACTTTCCCTGTTTGTGGAAATGTACGCTCTGGAGCGCGGCCATTAATGGAGGCGAGAAATGAAGAGAGGAAACGCTAGGTTTTTGATGGTGACTTTGGGTCCTGGCGAGTGTTTCTCTGGCACTGTAGCTGTATGACCTGCGTCGCCATGGGTCGAGGGAGTCGATGTAGAAGGCGTGGGGGGGCCATATTAGTATATGTCGTCAACACACACCTTACTTCGGCTTCTGGTCGATGGTGCCGTGTTGAAACACTTGCCTGCCTTCAAGTCCTCATGTAATGAAACTACCATTGTTTGCCGTTTCGTGTTCCTTTAAGTTGCCTATCCAGACTATCCCCGCAGAGAAGTCGCAGAAACGGAACCCACATCGATACGATGTTGGCCTGGTAGCGAACATGTAGACTGACATCAGCACTCGGCCGAACCACTTCCTGGATCGCATCCAGATGCGGTAGTGTAGCGATTTATTGGGCCGTGGGAGGGCTCAAACGACCCTGGTGCGCCTGCTCATCTGATGCAGTGAAGCTGGCCCCCTGGTGAGCTTTGTTGATCGCGTCGTCGTCGGTCGCCCGAAACACGACTTTCCTTACAACTTGTCCGGAAATAAATGCCTGGCGATTCATCTGCTCATATTCAAGTGTGTTGGCCGCCACTCTTGAGGCATGTTGCGATCTTGCCTTTGTGGCGCAGTAGGATCGTGACGCGTATCGCCTATTCAAGACCAGATGAGTCCTGCAGGCAGCTCAAGCATTATGAAAAGTCGTCAACTAGGCTCCTCACCAGACTGGAAGTACTAATGGGAAAGGTTTAGTTAAATCACAGCCGGGGGAATAGGAAGGGAAATACGATTTTTGACTGCAAGTACTTGTCATTTGGTTTGATAGTGTTTACAAATTACAGACCAGAGTTTGGAATCAGAAGGTCCACCGGAGCTCAACTCATGAGACTACGCGAGGCCATCATGCATCATGACCAAGGACAAGCGATGAAATAGAAGACCTAATAGAAGCTACCCTCAATTTTTACCATACATTCTTATTTGCTATGGTGACTTTCTCGGGAACCTCGACTGCGTCTCAATGAGAATAAGAAAGGCTCCCGGCAATGTCCCATATACCTACCATCAGAAGGCTATGAAAGCGTATTCGATCCTGAGCCTTAGAGCATCATACGTATTTCAAGGGAGACATGTAAAACTATCAGATCATGGTTTGGGGAAGCCTGGCTTGGTAGAGGACAGTTACTCTCATATGGAGAGCCGGAGACCATCTTAAGTGAGTACCGATACTTATGAACAGTCTAATTAGTAGTACCGAACCAACTATGCCGGGCTGTAAACCGCGACTATGCTGTGCAGCGAGGGTTTTCACCGGTCGTTTTGATTGAGAAAAATGGCATGGAGCAAGCCATGTTATGCAGATGATTGTCTGCATTTCTGACATGGCTCACCATTCTAGAAATTGTCTGAATCGATGCCCAATTCCTGGTTGCCATCATGACTACCAGCCGAAGACCCATTGACCAAAATTACGTTTCGCTGGCTTTTCGGCTGATCCATGCGCTTGAAGGGCCCCCTAGAGGACCTCTCGTGAGGCCCCCTTAGGAGTTGTATAGTTCCTGGGCGCTGAACGCCCTCGGGCGTTGACAGCAGGAACATTATTGATTTATGTTCAGCCACAGTTAACGGATGCATTAAATAATAGGCTCTGGGAGGAAAATGTGTATGTATCAAGTTAGCTATACCAGGTGTCTTTTGTCCTCACAGGAACGTCCCAGCGTTAAATAATACACACACACACACACACACACACACATATATATATATACATAAATACACATACACCTGTGTTTGAAGGCAGTTGCCGTTGCCCAGTAACCCCAGCAATCGGATCACCAAAGACGCAG
Source organism: Colletotrichum echinochloae (assembly GCA_016618095.1). Classification (NCBI taxonomy): domain Eukaryota; kingdom Fungi; phylum Ascomycota; class Sordariomycetes; order Glomerellales; family Glomerellaceae; genus Colletotrichum; species Colletotrichum echinochloae. The sequence goes on along the minus strand of JADEZT010000001.1, from coordinate 3,026,274 downwards.
GCTCCCGTGCCACGATGATAGAATCTCAGAGCAGCTATTTTCGATGACGGAGCAGCAAGATAACCATTCCTCGGGATCAGACACCTCGCCAGCCATCGGGAAGCAATACAATGATGTGTGTGAAGTAAGGGTGCCTAAAAGGGGTTGCGCGCGCGGGACAGAATGAAGGCAATAGCCTTTTGAAGCTTTAATGACATGTTGATTAATTAGAAAGAGGTCACATGTTCCGGTCCAATTACGAGTACCCTTTGGTGATTGCATAGAGGTCCTTGGAGTGCCAAGTATAACGTTACCCTTCCCCTTGGGACTATTTCATGCCTAGTTTGTGTGGTCGACTGCGTCTTAATTATTTCTTATCTTAAGTATTACATATAATACCAGGTTATATAATAGTAATAGATAATAGGCAACTCTTTTAAGTGTAAATTGCGCTTAGTAATTACCCTGTTTTACGTAGATGAGTGCGTCGCCCCATCCCTCAATCGGGATAGTAGTATTGCCCGCCTAGATAAAGTTATCTAATTTTGCTAGGGTTATCTCTAAGAAGCGATAACAAGAGTAAAAGACGTGAAGGGTTACCCCTAAATCTAGGATAACAAAGTCTTTAAGTGAATAGTTAGATATTGTGAAAGCGGCTAACTATATAGATAAGGCTCCTTTGCCCTTTAACTATGCCTTACCTTTACTACCTTCTAACTGTTATTTAACTAGAGGTGCTACTGCTACTGCTGCAGCAAATTCATCTAGGTGGGTATATATAGAGGCTAGCGATATATCTTCCTCTTTTAGCTTGTCTTTTACATGTTGCTGCGTTAGAGCCCGCTTTACATAGTTGACAATTGCTCCGCGCGGTTGCTATAGAAACCTTGGGCGTATTTTGCCTATAAAGTAATACCTTAATAGTAAGTGCTTAGGGACGTTACATAGTGGGTACTTTTTATTACTGCGGTTGTTACTCTTGTTATTTTAGTTATTACAGTGGTTATTATACTGTTTTTCCTTTGTTAGCTCCTTTCGCACGCGATCTTCCGCAACATTATCAGTAACTATTACTGTAGCGACTAGGCTGAAGGTGCCGCAAGCAGCTTTTGCCTGGGGATACTCTGGCTCTGCGGTGATGTGGGCCTATATTACTAACATTACTTCACAATATAGGAGCTAGTTATTAATAGCCCTTATACAGTTAGTACTTTTATACGCCTCTACCCATACTGCTAGTGGCGTATACCTTAACGCCTTTATCAGCGGTGGGAACTATTTGCTGGTCTTTGTAGCCAAATACCACTGGACTTGTGTGCTGTGAGAGAGCGCTTTCTCCTAGTCAGACATCCATTTCTCTACCTCTTTTATATCTATTACCTTGTAATCTATAGCTCTTTTCATAACTTTCTCATACTTCGCTACAGCGATTTCCTTTTCCTTATATAGGGGTAGACCAATACGCGCCTTAATATTATATATCTATATGTGTATTGACTTACTTATAGAGCAGCACTCTGTAACCACTGTTGGATCCACTGTTGCGTGGATCCAGGCAACTAAGTCGCTGACTGCCTTGCGGTCTTGCTCGTATTACCGTTGTTTTCATATATATATCTTATTGTCATATTTAAGTTGTTTCTGTCCTTTAGTTGATAGCTAGGATAGCTTCGAGGCCCGCGCATCTTTTAGATCTAGCGGTTATTAGCTATCCACTGTGTTGTCTGTCGCCTACCTGGTTATTGCAGACAGCGTTATTAGGTAGTCTGTAATATCTGGAGCCATCAGAGGCTTTACCAGTTGTTTCATGGTAGTACGCCGTATATCATCGGCGTTTGGGTCAATTGACTCCCATAGATTCAGGGCTACTGCCCGTTGCTATAGCTGGATATACCAATTGCTCCAGTCAGCCAGGCTGCTTAGAGTTGCTGATATCGTAGCTATCTTGTTTTTAGTTATAATGATAGCTATGGCGTATATTGTGTATACCATATATAGTACTTTAAGTGATATTAATTAGCGCTTGTAAACTCAGACTATTAATTATTGAAGTACGTGGATAATTACAGTGAAAATCCCTGGTTAAATTGCTGGTGTATGTATGTGTAACTATGTTGCTATTTTCCATGGGATTCCCTGCATATTTATGGCTGTTGTGTTGCCTTAGGATCCAAATGCACGTGGTCATCGGATTCCGGATATTTTGGCTGGCAAAATCCGTTCCATAGATGTCAACCGACATTTCGCCGCAGACCTTTCCCAATCCGGCCCAATGGGCCTGGAGGTCCGTGCCATTCGCCGGCATATTGCACCCACTTTGACAACTGTTGGCAGGAATGTCAGGTTCCTAAAAGTAGTACTGGCTTTGGGGCTGGCGGGGTACCGGGTGGGGCCTGGGGGACACTGCGGAACGGAATAACGTTATGCTGAAAGGTATATAAAAGGGGTTTTTACAATAGTATTAAGGTTTAAAGAGGAGATAGATTAGAATAATAGTTACTAGTAACCCCTAACTACTCTCTTACTAACTCCTTTACTTAGTACTATATAGCTTTTAATATATTCTAATCTCTTCTTATTTATAGGTATACTAACTATTAGAGTAGTAATAGTACTAGTATAATTAACCTAATCTTAATCTATTACCTAGTAGAATAGCCTAGTAATATAGTAGCTTATACTGGATACTAATAGGACTATAGTAGAGAAGTAATATATAACTAACCTTAATAGGTTAATAGAGAAATAGCTAAGGGTTTTTCTTAATAATAAAGTAACTAAGATAAGAAAAAGGAAGATATTTAAATAGATTATAACTCTTAGAAATAAAGAGTCTATTAATAATATATATAGCTAGTAGAGAACCTATAGCTACCTAGCTAAAGCCTAAGTACTTATATACTAATACCTTTATTAAGTAGTTAGCCTTTATCTAATATAAGAGAGGTAATTAGAATAACCTTAAAGACTTTTTTTTTAAGTTACAAGGCTAATTCTCTATTACTAAGAAAGAATTTATAGCTAATAAAAGTAAAGTTTAGTTTATAGGGGCTTATTTAGAGGGTAACTTATTATATAGCTAGAGGAGCTATATTAACCTTTAGTATAGTAGTAATATTAGCCTAATTACCTAGAAATAGATAGAGGCCTAGCTTTATAATAGTATTATTAATAATAATATATAAGCTTTTAGTATAGCTATAGAGCTAGATAAGATATAGTAGAAACCTAGGTAGATATACTAGTAATTTATTAACTAGTATAAAATAGTTAAGGTAGAGATTCTAGACCTCTAACTAAAGAAGTAGTAAGTAATCTATATCTTAAACTAATTACTCTTAAACTTATAAAGCTATATCCTAATATATAGGTTACTAGTTACTTATTAAGAGCTAAATAATATAGTAAAGAAGGTAGAAATACTTATAAAGATATATACTAAGATAATAATAGAAGACTAGTAAAGGCTATAAGAGAGAAGGAACTAGTAGACTCTAGCTATTACTTTAGTATTAGTATTAGCTACCTGTTGCGATGCCAGCCCATCGTCAGTATCCATCGGAGTTACCCGCTAACTCCGATCCCACCGGTCACGTGAGACCGGTCCGAGCTCGTCCGCGGGCCCACCCGCGGCAGCCACTTTCACCGCCAGCTCAACCTAGCGGCCCTCTTGATAGTTACACTTCTTCACGCATAATTGACCCTTTTTGAGACCCCTTATTCGTCGCCCGCTGGTTATCACCAGACCCCTTTCGCCTTGCTTACCAACACTATCCTTTTAGATAAATTAAAAGGGTAATAGTTAGTCTTAATGCTTAGGGTAGCTATATATATACCTATACTTAAGCTAAAGGTTAAGTAGGAATAAGGAGGGTATAGATAACCCCTAAGATACTTCTAGGGTTCTCCTATATACTTTAACTATAGTAAGCTAGGATATATATTAATAGAGTATATAAAGAAGAAGTACTATAAGTATAACTAGCCTTATTATATAAATAGGTACTATATACTAGTAGCCTAGCTAGTAGCTATAGAGGTTAATAGTATATAGATCCCCTAGGGAGAGGAACTATATTACTACTTTAAGGTAGACTTCTATATTAGAGTAGCTAGTATAAAGAGAAAAGGAAGGGTATTAATTAATCTTAGAGTAGATAAGAATATTATATATTAGAGGATATTATATAAGAAGGTACTACTAGAGGTTTATAAAGAGAGAGTAGAGTTACTAGAGATATAAAAAGGTAAGATACCTAACTATAGAGTAGCAGTATTAGTAATAGAAGTAATAAATAATATAAAGGTAAGAAAGGTATAGTCCTATACCTACTAAGTAAGTAATATAAGTATATATAATACTATCTTAGAGATCCCCTAGAGGTAAAAGGTATAGCTAAATCTTAAGTAAGTAATAATTAGGTAAACTTACCTACTAGAAGAAGGCTACCTATAACTTATCTAAAAAAGAAAGGTATTAAAGAAGGTATAAAGAGAGGTAGTAATAATACTAGTATATAACCTATTAGTCTATTACTTATATATAGAGAGAGCTAAGAGAGTACTAGAGCTACTACCTTATATAGTAGAGAGGGAAAAAGGAGAGGAGATAAAGAGATTTAAGCTACTAAAAGAATATTAAGAATAGGTATATATATTTAATATAAACCTAGTAGCTAAACTAGCTAGAGATAAAGGTTACTCCTATACTATTAACCTTAAGCTAGGGGTAGAACTACTGTTTAGCTCTATCTACCCCCTTATAGAGAAGGAGTTAGAAAGGCTAAGGAAGTATATTAATAATATACTAGGTAAGGGGTAGATCTAGCCCTTATAGAGCTCTGTAGGGGTACTAATCCTATTTATACTAAAGAAGGGGGGTAAGTTATACCTCTATATAAACTATTATAGCCTTAATAAGGTTATAGTTAAGAACTATATACTACTTCTACTAATTAGAGAGATCCTTAACTACTTAGGAGAGGCAAAGTATTTTACTAAGCTTAACCTTAAGGATATATACTACTAGGTAAGGATCTATACTAGTAATAAGTAGAAAATAGTATTCTAGATATAATATAAGTACTTTAAGTACTATATTATACCTTTTAAGCTAGTTAATATATTAGTAACCTTCTAAGTATATATAAATAATACCCTAGCTAGGCTAGTAAATATTACTTATATTATATACCTTAATAATATCTTAATCTTTATTAAGGATAAGGCTAGTTATATAAAGGTAGTAAAAGAGGTACTATATTAGTTAGATACTACTAGCCTATATACTAACCTAGAGAAGTGTGTTTTCTATACTAAGATAATTAGGTTTCTAAGGTTTATAGTATCTCTAAAGGGTATTACTATAGAGTAGGACTATATAGAGGTAATTGCTTAGTAGCTACTTCTTACTAGTATTAAAGATATATAGGTCTTTCTTAGGTTTATAAGGTTCTATTAGTACTTTATTAAGAACTACTTTAAGGTATATACCCCTCTTATAGACTAACTAATAGCTAAAGTAGTAAGAGAGAAGGTAATAACTAGAAAAGTAATTAAAGCCTTCTATAAGCTCTAAGTTATATTTACCTAAGCTTCTATCTTATAGTACTTTAACCTAGTACTACTAATATAGGTAGAGATAGATATATTAAACTTTATAATTAGAGCTATCCTATTATAGCTAGTAGAGGACTAATAGTACTCTATTACCTTCTTATCTAGAAAGCTAAAGGGTACTAAACTATAGTATAGTATACTAGAGGCTAAGCTACTTATAATCTAAGAGGTAGCTATATACTAAAAGTACTACCTCCTATATACCTAGAGTAGGATTATATTCTTAATAGACTACCTAGGGTACTACTACCTTACTAATAAGCTCTAGCTTAATAGTTAGTAGGTAAGGTTACTCTAGAACCTATCTCTCTTTAACTTTGAGATTAACTACTAGCTAGAAAAGGAGAATATAGCTAATAGGCTATTATAGTAGCTAGATTATTAGCCCTTAGGTATAAAAAACTAAGAGGTATAGGGTATATTCCTAAAAAGCTTCCTAAGTAAGTTTACTTAAAGAGTAGTAGTAATTATTAGTAATAGGTTAATAGAGGTATACCTATTACTACTAGAAGAACTTACTTTAAGCTTAAAGAAGGAAACTATAATAGTATAGCAAGCTAATAAGGTAATTATCTCTAAGGAGTAATAAAAGCTAGAGAATAACTAATTAGAGGGAGAGGATAGGGTCTTTAGGTATAAGAGTAAGGTAGTTATCCTAGAAGGGTATATACTAAGGATAAAGATTATAGTAGTATTCTATAATAAGCTAGCTAGAGAGTACCTAGAGGTAACCTATATACTTAAAAGGATTAGATAGATATTCTTCTAGAGATTAATAAAGAAAGATATAATAGAGTATATTTAGATATATATAACTTATTAATAGATAAAGCTATACTACTACCTACCCTATAAGAAACTAGTACCTCTATTACTATCTAGCTAACCATAGAAATAGGTTACCCTAGATTTTATTACTAAGCTAACTAAATTAAAAGGATTTACTAAAGAGAGCTATAATAGTATCCTAGTTATAATAGACTAACTTATAAAGTATATACTATATATACTTATATAGAAGACCCTAATAGTAGACTAGTTAGTATTTCTCTTGGTTAAAAGGGTGTTCTTATGATTTAGTATCCTAGTGGTAATAGTATCTAACTAAGGATCTCTCTTTACTAGCTATTTCTAATTAGTAATATACTACCTACTAGCTATTAAGTAAAGACTAAGTATAGCTTACTACCTATAGATAGATAGCTAGATAAAGTAACAAAACTAGAATATTAAGTATTTCTTTTAAGCTTTCCATAGCCTAGAGTAGGATAATTAAGTAAAGTAGCTATTAATAGCTAAGTTTATTTATAACAGTGCTTAGTATAGTATAATCTAGATAGTACTAGTAGAGGCCCTAATAGGCTATGTGCTATGTAATATAAATAATATAAAGCTAGAAGGAGCCTTACTAATAGAGGTCTTATTAATAAGAGACTAAGTATAGTAACTATAAAGCTAGTAAGCTATAATCCTTTAGATACTAGAGATAGCTAATAAGAACTATAAGAGGTAGTATAATATAAAGCAATCTATAGTAGTATTTAAGGTAGAAGAGAAGGTCCTACTATTAGTAAGGTTTATATAGCAAAAGTACCTTATAAAGAAGCTCTTAGATAAGTGTCTAGAGCTATTTACAGTTATATAGGTAGTTAGTAGAGGAAAAGCATATAAGCTTAACTTAGAGATATAATACTATATCTATAATATATTCTTACTATTATAGTTAGAGAAGTTCTATAGAGTAGTAATAGAGCTATAAGTAGTCTCTATTAAGAAAGAAGAAAAGGATATATACTAGGTAGAGAGAATAGTTATATATAAGGGCCCCTAGAGAAACTAATAGTATTTAATAAAGTAGTAAGGGTATAGAGAAGAGAAGAACTCTTAAGAACTATAGTAAAATATAGTAAAGAAACTATAATAGGATTATAAATAGGGGATTACTAGGGGCTTATTAGAGAGGTACTAGAGTAGAGAAAGGATATATAATATAAATATAGGACTTAGTCTAGTTAGAGAAGAGAGTACTTTAAGCCTTAATAGCCTTAGTCTACTTATAGAGTATAATAACCTAGTCCTAAGCAGTAGTAGTAGTAATCTTAGTACTCTTAGCTAATAACTTAGCCTACTTAGCTTACTATTTTATAGTAAAGTAGGTACCTTTAAGGGTAAGAACCTTATACTAGTAGAGGAGCTACTCCTTCTCTTTCTATACTACCTTATGCTTAGTATTAGGGACTGATATATTAGAGGCCTTTATCTAAAGGGCCTTTAGGCCTATAAGCTAGGCTTTCTTAATCTCCTCTTAGAAAGAGTTAGGCTAAGAGGTACTAAGAAAGTATAGAGGTATATATATACTTATAAGGTAGTAGTAAGAGTAAGGGTTAGCTTCTTTATAGAAGTTCTTAAAAACTACCTTAAGGGTAAGGGTAGTAGTAGTAATAGTATATAAGGCCTACTATAAGTTAGTAGTAAACTAATAGCTATAGAAGTAATAATAGTAGAGAAAGAGATAAGCTTATAAGAATATAAGGCTTACTATACTAGTTAGTATAGTAGAAGTACTTATTACTAGTAGCTAGAATAATTAGGATAGTAGAGAGGTAGTAAAGAGCTACCAAAGAGATAAGTGTATACTCTAGGTTTTAATATAGTAAAGAAGATAGTGTTAGTAAGCAAGGTGAAAGAAGTCTAGTAATAACCAGCAGGCAATAAATAAGGGGTCTTAAAAAAGGGTTAATTATATATAAAGAAGTGTAACTATTAAGAGAGCCGCTAGGTTGAGCTAGCGGTAAAAGTAGCTGCTGCGGGTGGGCCCGCGGACAAGCTTAGACCGGTCTCACGTAACCAGTAAGATCAAAGTTAGCAGGTAACTCCAATAGATCCTAACAATAGGCTAGTATCACAACACTAGCAACTCTTTATTATAGCTAAATAGTCACCAGCCAGCCCTTAGTCCAAAAAGCTCAAAAACGCAATAAAAATCCAAATCGCAAAATATTCAACTTCTTACTACTAACGTAATATCTATACATCATATGCATAAAACCCATCTATTCATCTATATCTTCATCCGCTTAGTACTAACAAGCTCCTCCAGTACCTTGTTTAGCAACAACTTCATAAAGCCATTAGCTGGGTTATCCATGCCGTGGATCCACTGTACCCTTGTTACAGCAGGCAACTGCTACATCAGCCATTGTAGTAGCGGTCAGTGAAGTACTGCCAGTCTAGCTTGGGCGGTCCTTCTATAAGGTACTGCGCCTTTTACTTGTGTATAGCTGCTGCGTTGCTCACGCCGTTTCTTAACTGCACACAAAGTGCGTTATAAGTTGCAGGTGGATTAAGCAGGGCAGCCACACACTCAGGTATACCCTAGTAATAAGTAAGTAGAGTGTTACAATAGTCACTATTAGCAGGTGTACCTTGCCGCGTTATGGCTCTGACTAGCTTTATAACTTTCTTAATAAGTAAGTCTGGTACTTTAACTCTTATTTTACTAGGTAATTTATAAGTAACTTGCTTATAACTAAGCCTTTATAACTCTATATTATATATATAATAGACTTTATCTTCTTTAAACTGTGATTTAATATTTACTATAAGTATATTAAAACTAATAGTATAGTTATAGAGGTTATTAGTATAATACTCCTATATACTACCTATAAGTATAAATAAGATAGTAAACCCATAGTAGTTACTAGAGATACCAACCCTTATATAGAGGTTATAAAAAATTAGAAGCTTTAAGTTAAGGGTCTTGTAGTTACTACTACTATATTTTAATGTTAAATTATCTAAATATAGCTTAATAAGGTTAGTTAATTAATAAGTAGTTAGCCTATTAGTTAGGGGAGTAGTTGTGCTTAGTAACTGTCTCTTAACTATGGTAGTAGTTATAGGTGAACTTGGTATAAGAGAGGTTTTATTGGTTTGCCTTTTAAATAGGGGAGGTTTGAATAAGGGGTTGCTATATGAGGTACGTTGTTAATAATCTAACTTATTACATAACTTATGCAAAAAGTCTGTACTTTCGTAGCTATTGTGTACCTTATTAATTAATAGTAAGAGAGTGGCTTATGGGATTTATTTAATATTTTGTACAAAGTCTGGGTTGTTAAGGTAGTCACAAAAGACCTTGTACTTAGCCTCTATTTTATATATTATCTTATTATCCTACCTCAGGAAGTGCTTGTTATCAACCAGCTTCTTCAACCTTATGCTAATAGTACTTTTGATAGGCTCTTTTGTAACCTATATACCACAACTAATAATAAAGTTGTAGAAGGTAGTTATAACTACCCTTAAAGTAGTATTAAAATCTATATTAGACTAATCTTTAAATTTATTATAGACTTATTACTATAAGTCTCTACTATAGTAGCCTTGCTCTTCATACTTAGTTAAGTAGTATAGAATAATTATATCTAGTAATTTAACGCAGTTAGAGGGTAGGCTACTCTCTAAGATTTTATCTAAGTACTTAATACCCTAAATTAATAGGTTAATAAACTTGCGGTATCCCTTAGGTATAGGTTTGTAATACCTATGTGCTACACTGGTTGCGCGCTTGCTTGCGCGCTCGCGCGCGTGCTCTTTAGTAGCCTCAGAGGCACACTCCGCGGCAGTTACTTCTTCTTATGTCATTACAGTTACCCTCCATTAGCCTAATAACCTCTCAAACACAGGCGTTTCTTCTAGTAGACCAGAAGGCATATATATATGTTAGAGAGATTACTGCTAGTGGTATAGGTAACTACTTAGTTAACAGGGTCTTACTTGCTTTCTTTACTAATAACTTAGTAGTGGTATTACCTATTAATATAGGCCTTCCTCTTTTATACTGAACTTACTGCTTATTAAAAAGAGCCTTTTGTGCGGTCTTGTTATAACTCTTGTTACTTGTTAAAAAGAGCCTTCCTCACGCAGCACTTACTACTTATTAAAAAGAGCCTTCTTCGCGCAGGCTTCCTTAGTATCAGTTACTTAAGGGTAATTAGAGGTATATTTTAAGTAAGAAAAAGAGTATAAAAAGGAGAGTTAGAAAGAGAAAAGGAGTAAAAAAAAATCATAGAAGTTAGAGAAGGGGAAGGGGGGGTCTATTATACTTCTATAGGCTTGTTAGACTAATTGGTTTTTTAATAGCCTAGTAGAGTTACTTTTTAAGCAACCATAATAATAGTTATAAGTTTAAAGTCAAAGTAATAAAAAGATAAAGTTAATAAGGTTATATTAAGGTAGTTAATAGTAAGTTATTAATAGTTATTTAGTATATAAAGTATAAGACTTTGTAGTCTTATAATCTAATAATTTTTTAGTAAAATATTAGTATCTTATAGGTTATAGCTTCTTATAATATAACAAAGTTAACTTATATAAATCAAGCTTATGTACTTATGGTGCCCTTTTTAGAGGTACCATAAGTCTACTATAACAGTATTCTAAGCTAGTTATCTATATAGAAGAAAGTATAGAACTATCCTACTACTACTATAGGGTTTAGAGTAGTTCTATCTCTTCTTAACTAGCCTTACTAATCTATAGTATTCATAATAGTAGTTTAATTACTAATTAGTATTAGTAAGTAAGGTAAAAGAGGTCTAGTAATAACTAGTAAGTAATAAATAAGAGGTCTTAAAAAAGGGTTAATTATATATAAAGAAGTGTAACTATTAAGAGAGCTGCTAGGTTAAGCTAGCAATAAAAGTGGCTGCTACAGGTAGGCCTGCAGATGAGCTCAGACCAGTCTTATATAACCAGTAGGATTAGAGTTAGTAAGTAACTCCAATAGATCCTAATAATAAGCTAGCATCACAACACTAGCAACTCTTTATTGTAGCTAAATAGTTACTAGCTAGCTCTTAGTCTAAAAAGCTTAAAAACGCAATAAAAATCTAAATCACAAAGTATTTAACTTCTCACTACTAATATAATATCTATATATCACGTATGTGAAACCTATCTATTTATCTGTATCTTTATCTACTTAGTGCTAACAAGCTCCTCTAGTACCTTATTTAGTAATAACTTTGTGAAGCTATTAGCTAGGTTATCTATACCATAGATTTACTATACTCTTGTTATAGTAGGTAACTGCTACATTAGCTATTATAGTAGTAGTTAGTAAAGTACTGCCAGTCTAGCTTAAGCAGTTCTTCCATAAGGTACTGCACCTTTTGCTCGCATATAGCTACCGCGTTGCTAACGCCATTTCTTAACTATGTATAAAGTACGTTGTAAGTCGCAGGTGGATTAAGCAGGGCAGCCACATACTCAGGTATACCCTAGCAACAAGTAAGTAAAGTGTTGCAATAGTCACTATTAGCAGGCATACCTTGCTGTATTATAGCCCTAACTAGCTTTATAACTTTCTTAATAAGTAAGTCTAGTACTTTAACTCTTGTTTTACTAGGTAATTTACAAGTAACTTACTTATAACTAAGCCTTTATAACTCTATATTATATATATAGTAAGCTTTATCCCCTTTAAACTGTGATTTAATATTTACTATAAGTATATTAAAACTAATAGTATAGTTATAGAGGTTATTAGTATAATACTCCTGCATACTATCTATAAGTATAAATAAGATAGTAAACCTATAGTAGTTACTAGAGATACTAACTCTTATATAGAGGTTATAAAAAATCAAAAGCTTTAAGTTAAGGATCTTGTAATTACTACTGCTATATTTTAATATTAAATTATCTAAATATAGCTTAATAAGGTTAGTTAATTAATAAGTAGTTAGCCTATTAGTTAGGGGAGTAGTTATACTTAGTAACTGCCTCTTAACTATAGTAGCAGTTATAGGCAAACTTAGTATAAAAGAGGTTTTATTAGTTTGCCTTTTAAATAGGAGAGGTTTAAATAAGAGGTTGCTATATAAGGTATATTATTAATAATCTAATCTATTACGTGACTTATGTAAAAAGTCTGTACTTTCGCAGCTGTTACACACCTTGTTAATTGATAGCAAGAGAGTGGCTCGCAGGATTTATTTAATATTTCACATAAAGTCTAAGTTATTAAGGTAGTTACAAAAGACCTTATACTTAGCCTCTATTTTATATATTATCTTATTATTCTACCTCAGGAAGTGCTTGTTATTAACTAGCTTCTTTAACCTTATACTAATAGTGCTTTTAATAGGCTCTTTTATAACCTATATACCGCGGCTAACAATGAAGTTACAGAAGGTAGTCATAACTACCCTTAAAGCAGTATTAAAATCTATATTAGACCAATCTTTAAATTTATTATAAACTTATTACCACAAGTCTCTACCATAGTAGCCTTGCTCTTTATACTTAGTTAAGTAGTATAAGATAATTATATCTAATAATTTAACATAGTTAGAGAGCAGGCTACCCTCTAAGATTTTATCTAAGTACTTAATACTTTAAATTAATAAGTTAATAAACTTATAGTATCTCTTAGGTATAGGTTTATAATACCCATGCGCTGCGCTGGTTGCGTGCTTGCTTGCGCGCTTGCGTGCGTGCTCTTTAGCAGCCTTAGAGGTACGCTCTATAGCAGTTACTTCTTCTTATATTATTATAGTTGCTCTTTATTAGCCTGACAACCTCTTAAACATAGGTATTTCTTCTAGTAGACTAGAAGGTATATATATACGTTAGAGGGATTACTACCAGTAGTATAGGTAACTACTTAGTTAATAGGGTCTTACTTACTTTCTTTACTGATAACTTAGTAGCAGTATTACCTATTAATATAAGCCTTTCTCCTTTATACTAAACTTACTACTTATTAAAAAGAGCCTTTTGCACAGTCTTATTATAACTCTTGTTGCTTATTAAAAAGAGCCTTCCTCGCGCGGCACTCGCTACTCGTCAAAAAGAGCCTTCTTCGCGCGGGCTTCCTCAGCATCAGTCGCTTAAAGGTAATTAGAGGTATATTTTAAGCAAGAAAAAGAGTATAAAAAGGAGAGTTAGAAAGAGAGAAAGAGTAAAAAAAAATCATAGAAGTTAGAGAAGGGAAAGGGGGGGTCTATTATACTTCTATAAGCCTATTAGACTATTAGGTTAGTTAATAGCTTAGTAGAGTCACTTTTTAGGTAACTATAATAATAGTTATAAGTCTAAAGTCAAAGTAATAAAAAGGTAAAGTTAATAAGGTTATATTAAGGTAGTTAATAGTAAGTTATTAATAGTTATTTAGCACGCAAAGTATAGGACTTTATAGTCTTACAATCTAATAATTTTTCAGCAAAAAATCAGTATCTTACAGGTTGCGGCTTCTCATAACGCGACAAAGTCAACTTGCGCAAATCAAGCTTGCGCACTTATGGTGCCCTTTTCAGGGGTGCTATAAGTCTACTATAACAGTATTCTAAGCTAGTTATCTATACAGGAGAAAGCATAGAACTGTCCTACTGCTACTATAGGGTTTAAAGTAGTTCTACTTTTTCTTAACTAGCCTTGCTGATCTATGGTATTTGCAATAGTAGTTTAACCACTAATCAGTATTAGTAAGCAAGGCGAAAGGGGTCTGGTAATAACTAGCGGGCGACGAATAAGGGGTCTCAAAAAAGAGTCAATTATACGTAAAGAAGTATAACTATCAAGAGGGCCGCCAGGTTAAGCTAGCGGTAAAAGTGGCTGCCGCGGGTGGGCCCGCGGACGAGCTCAAACCGGTCTCACGTGACCAGTGGGATCGGAGTTAGCAAGTAACTCCAATAGATCCTAACAATAGGCTAGCATCGCAACAGATAGGTAATAGTATCTTTTATATTAAGCTACTACTTTACTATAGCTTAAAAGTAATAATAATAAGAGACCTTATATATAATAGTAAGGTTAATAATACTAAAAGTATTAGAATAGGTATTATTAGTAGGGGAGGCTACTAGAGAGGTACTAGGGGGGGTACTAGAACTACTTAAGATAGTAGGATTAGTAAGAGGTATAGAGGATATAATAGTAGTAATAGGGGAGTAGCTAGTACTAGTACTACTACTAGTATTACTATTACTAGTACTATTATTACTATTATAGTAATAGAGGTATAATAAAAAATAAAAAAATAATAATAATATAAGGATATTATAAAAAAAATAAGTAAAAAGTAAAAAAGAGAAAGTAAGCTTAGCTATTCTACTAGGTAGTATATATATAAGTAAGTAATAATAATAACTCTAGCTTATAAAGAAATAATAATACCTTTAAAAGAAATGAGAGATAGAAGGTACTAGAGGGGTATTAGTACCTCTTTTACTACTGTAAAGTATACTCTTATTATTATACTAAGAATAATATAACTTAAAGCTTAATTACTAGAGAAATAAAAGTATAAGTAATAAAGGCTAACTATATTACTTTATAAATAATAAAATACTAAGCTATAAAAAATAAAAGGGAGTAAGTAACTAAAGTAGTACTATAGGTAGGTAAGGTACCTTTATAGTAAAGTAAGTAGCTTCTTACTAATAGTAATAAGAGCCTAAGACTTATACCCTAAGTATAAGATAGCTAGACTAAGTAAGGTACTAAAAGGGCTATTAACTATACTAGGCTACTATAAAATAAGAGTAAAGCTAAGGGTAGGTAGTTAGCTAGAGAGATAACTATCTATCTAGTAGTTTATTAAGCTTAGTAAAGTTTCTAGACTTTACTAAAGTATAAGTAGTATTATAAGTAAGGTACTAGAGTACTAATGAAGAGGTTAACTAATTAACTACTAGGTTTTAAGGATAGGACCTCAGAGGGGGGGGATTATATTAGGTTCCTAAAAGTAGTACTAGCTTTAGGGCTAGCGGAGCACTAGGTAGGGCCTAGGGGATACTGTAGAATGGAATAATGTTATACTAAAAGGCACATAAAAGGGGTTTTCACAATAGCATCAAGGTTTAGAGAGGAGACAGATTGGAATAACAGTCACCAGTGACCCCTAACTGCTCTCTCACTGACTCCTTTACTCGGTACTACACAGCCTCTGACAAGGAAGCTCGTTTGCTATGTGAGAGTTTTGATTATCTGGGCACGCCCGTGGTTCCCGCTCAAGGCTCCATCGTCAAACCCTACCTACAACGAGTGTTGACATCCATCAATGCGAATAAGACGGAGCCGAGAGCGAGCACCTATATAGTTAGGAGTGGATGTAGCTTCAAGAAAAGGAACATGTGATGTCTAGAGATGGTAATTTTCTCGTCAGGTGACCGCAAGAGACTATGGTTTGATAAATTCCCGCAAAAGAGAGAACATAGGCTACCTGTTAACCTCGGGCGGAGCAGGGAAAGCGAATCTTACAATAAGTGTGCTCCTGATTATGTGCCGTGTAAAAACGCATCCAACAAAACTCATGCGATCAACAAACATTGAGTCCAGGCAATCCAATGCCCTTTTCCTTTCTGCGTGTCCTGTTGCCAATTGGCTCTTGTACTCAGCGCAACCGATTTGTGCCGAGTGAAAGTGGTGATGCTGATCCCTTCCAAGCCTGGTGGTTTTCTTCTCAGTTGCAACCGGCCATCCTTGCAAGACGACCCAGTTGGAGGGGCAATGAAATGACACGCTATCAGTGACCTCCACGCGTTCATTGCGTCGTCAGCGGTAAGACCCGCAAGCTTTTTTAACTTTATTGTCTGGTTGTCTCATTGACCAGGTACCGCAACCCTACTCCATTGAACCGTGGTCCAGGCTGGAACACCGCCTTGAACACTATCATCATCCCCAAGTAATGATGATGCCCTCGGCTCACTCCGGCGAGGGAAGTATTGGATGGAGACCAATCAAGTGGGAACTCCCAAAAAAGGATAAAAGAGAGAAAATGAACCTACCCATTGACGAGAGAAAAACCATAGAGCATCAACTTGGCCACTAAGAACCCTTGAGCTCGCTTATGTCTTTGGAGTGTTTGGCATCTCGCTACAATCGCATGCGTCTGCCACGACTGCGAATAGACTGTATTGTATGCATGGACTCCCAACAACACATGCTCTCCAAGAGGGAAGACGCTGAGACAAATTGCGGATTTGAAATGACACTGCTTTGATACGCTTCAGGAGAGGAGAACCTACCCTTCACAACCAGAAAAGTGTCCCAACTACTGCCATGATGATGAGCGAGAGATTATAGTAGCGGTCGAGTATCTTCCAAGTGTTAGGGAACGATCGGACTTGCTAAGTACTACATCGGCGGTGTCAACACGAGCTGGTCTGCGGTTGGATTTGCCTGACACGGTGTTACAATGGACGTGGCTGTACTGCGTTTCATAAATCGACTGTTCATGATATACAACAGCTCGTGTGCCGGGTTTGCGACAGTTTATTTGTACCATCAAAAGGGCTAACAGGGACCGATCATGAGCAAACAGGAGTCGATTTTGAGTTGAGTTTGGGTACCTTACCAGCTTATTTAGCATCTTGAACTGCGGCGTACAGCAAACCAATTGGAGCTTGAACAGGCCCGGCCAGACCACTGAGCCAGTCCACTCACGTCTAGGCGTTTCCATCCGGATCCACCCCCGGATCTGCACTAATCCCGGATAGGCTAGGGCGCCAGAGTACCAGCAGCAGCAGGCCCCCCCCGATAACGATAACGGTAGGGTCATCCTCCGACCCTTCTCTCTTCCTCATGGATCTAGTCCGGAACTCCCTCTACTATACCTATCAAGCCCGAAATCCAGGCCTGAACCAAAACCACCAAGTGAGTGAACTCAAGCGCACTTCGAATCACACCGAGGATGGCGTTGCAGGCC
This sequence comes from Colletotrichum echinochloae, assembly GCA_016618095.1. Taxonomy (NCBI): domain Eukaryota; kingdom Fungi; phylum Ascomycota; class Sordariomycetes; order Glomerellales; family Glomerellaceae; genus Colletotrichum; species Colletotrichum echinochloae. The sequence continues at coordinate 3,008,957 of JADEZT010000001.1, read as the reverse complement.
TCTTCGAAGAAGCTGGACGATCTGCCGGACGAGATTCTTCTCCGCATTCTATCATGTGAGTAGATCTCTTTAGCCGACGGCGTGCCCCAGATTTCCGGATTTCCAGCTGACAGCCTGGTGTCGCTTAGTTCTAGAGCCCTGCGATTTCCCCGGACTGCAACTCGTATGCCGAAATCTCCAAAAGATCTCGCTCGACAACAATCACTGGCGGTCAAGGACCTTTGACGAATCACCCTTCCTAGAATCGATCCGACGACGCCGGCGCCTGACCCACATCATCAACGACAACGCCATTGACAAGCCTCTCCTCAGCGCTGCCGTGCAGTTAAGCCAAGAGCACGGTGATTCAGGATTGTCTCCGCACCTCCACGATGAAGAAACGGGAGAGCAGCGCGAGTTGCGGCGGCACAGGGATATGGTGAACTGGGACCCCTCGTTTCCGACAGAGCCGGTCTTTTGGTATAATGAATATATCCAGCGGTATGCGCCCACCACAACGAGTTGGCTGCAGCAGCCTAAAATTCGAGACGGCAACGAGGAGGATACTCTGGATGTCCGAGGAATGGCCCTCTACAGCCCGAATCGAGAAAGCAACGAGTTGCTGGCTGTATCGCCACTAGACGACGGGTCCGTTTTCCTGTGGGACGTGAAGGGCGCGACGGGTCGGAAAGGCGCCGTGGTTGCAAAGAGTCCCGCGGGGATTCTCTACCTCGACGGTCCTCGAACAATGGGCAGGTCACGCAAGATCGATGCTGGGGTATCGGAGTGCATCAGCATTGACAGCTTTGCCGACAAGGCTTTTGTCGCCGTCCAGGGCCATCTTCTGGAAGTGGATCTCAATCGTCTGACGGTCGTCGGCAAGCAGTCGTTCGAGTGGTCCATCACGGCGTTATCGTCGGCCGCTCCAGGTCTGCCGCTGACCGTGGGAACTTCGTTGGGGATCCATCTATACGACTATAGAGCACGGGTAAGATCACCGGGTGAAATGATTGACCAGGTCGATGTATTGGCAGCGCGCAGGGGAAGTGGCCTTTATGCACCGAGGTCAAGAAACGTACTTGACGACCCGCTTCCGGCGTACGCACCGTTGTCGCAACCAACGCCCCTAAGCATCTTACATCTGCCCAAACCATGCGACGAGTACTCCTTCTCGGACGACATTTATGTGGCAGGGCGTTTTTCCAACATCCTCCACTATGACAGACGCACGTTCCCCTCCATCATGGGCTCCATCCACTCGGGCGCTCGGCTGGCCAGCCTCGCATCTCTCCCGTATCCCTTCTCCACGCTGGACAGCGAGACACGTCGGAGGAGCGACTTGTCCACCGAACAGGTGATGGCATCCAAGACGAGAGAAGGCGGCCGCACCCTGATTGCGGGCGGTGAATACAACACAAAGGGATCGCTTGAGTTGTACGGACTGTGCCCGCGTCCGGGCGAATCGTCTGCGGGTCTCATGCAGAACTCCACGATGAAGAATCGGCAGACGTCTTCGCAGTCTAAAATTCTTTCGGTTGCGAATCAAGGTGCTCGCATTGTGTTCTCGGACGGCTCCGGACTCGTGAAATGGTTCGAGCGCGACGGCTTCACCGAAGTGAGGCGGCACAAGATTGGCCACAGCGAAGTTTCGGAATGGTCCTCTCTTTTTGCGTCAATGCCTGGTTCGGACGATCTCGCCCGGAAGATTTTGTCGACACAAACACGCAACGGACTCGACAATGTCAATGATGACGACATCTTGTTCTGGACGGGCGAGAAGCTCGGTCTCGTCAGTTTCTCTAGCAAGCCTGGGTTCGCCGCAGACGACTTTGACGAGCCGGTACCCCAGTCGGAGGACGAGGCGAAGGTGGAGGAGGCAGAGAAAGAGTATGGCGAGAGGATGAGGCTGGCTCTTGAACGGCAAGCGGACGATGTACGTTTCGTAAGGGGTCTAGGCTTGGGTTTGATGGGGTAAAGCGACGACTATATGATGTGGCCAGAGTATAGAAGACTTTTCCCATAGTGCAGCCTGGTAAAGTGAGCAAGCAGGAATCCGGGCACCAACGAAACATAGACGACTTTACGACTTTGCGACATGGAGCGGAAGAAACCATGCCTATCGAGGTTTTCCAGACGATCAGCACCAGACAGTGTAAGTGATCACTGGCAAGGGGTATCTAAGGTGGGAAACCGCAGATGGGTTTAATTGTATAATACATCAATATTCAACAGAGGGTCTATTTCACGCCGGTTCCGCTCCTGTGAAGAGCAAAGGGCGCAATAATATTGAACAGGAGACGCCGGCATTGGCAGAGGCAGCAGAAGCGGTGTCGGCCAGGGCTCCTGAACTCTGAGAACTAACTGTGAAGGGTGAATGAAACATTGCAGCTCAAGAGTAGCGATGTCTGGGACGAACCATATCCAGACTTTAATTTGGGAGCATGGGCAAATTGGACTGCAAGTTGGGCAGAGACGAGGGTTTTTGTCTTTAAATGCCCGGCTTGGCATGGCATGACATGACATGCACACACGACAGCCTCGACCAATGGCCGAGGGGCATGGAAAGCTATGACCTCAGAGCCGTTATTTTGAACAGGGACAACAGGGACAACAGGGACAGAGAATCCTTTTGTTGGCGGAAGGTTCCAAGGAAGCCTTCCGCCCTTCTGCGGCATGGACAGGGGAAAGATGGATGCATAGCACGAAGGGTGGAGATTCGCTTAAATGGCGCTAAAGCACCACTGAAGCATTACGCGGAACCTGGCGCCACCGATTCTCCGGGTTGAGGCTGTGCTGGACCTCAATGCCACTTTCGATTGGCCGGTTGAGCCCCTCAAGCCTCCCCCCCGGGAGTTGTCGTCAGGCACCGGCGGGAGGGACAGACGGCCAAACGCTTGTATTTGGCATCTCGGGCGAGAACCAGCCACACTGCATCTGCGTAATCCCTCTGTCTGCACCACAACGTCACCTTGGGTGCGCAGTCAGTCTCTCACTCAGCATCCAAGCCGCGAAGGGGAAAGAAGCCCAATCTTCGCTCATTCATCGCCGGCGTTCAAGCAATCCGTCAAGCTTGCTTTGCGCAAACCAACGAGAGATACCAGCATTCCCTCCTTTGAGAACAGCCCAGCATGGTGAGACGCTTCATGCCCTCCTCCCCCGCGCGCGCGCGCGCACCACCTCAACCTGGCTGCAGCTACTCCAAAATCCCACCCGGCCACCGAGCACGAGAGGAAAAGACTGACGGGTGCGCGTATGTTTTTCTATAGGGTATCTCACGACGTCCCAAGGACAAATCCGCAAAGTCGGGCCCCGCCGGCCTGTCCGGTGCAGCGGGCGGCGGCAAGCCCAAGAAGGCCACCTACGAGGTCACCAAGAAGAAGGAGATCGGTGTTTCGGATCTTACGTTGCTCAGTAAGGTGTCCAACGAAGCCATCAACGAGAACCTGAAGAAGCGATTTGAAGGTCAAGAGATCTATACCTACATCGGCCATGTGTTGGTGTCTGTCAACCCGTTCCGGGACCTGGGCATCTACACCGATCAGGTCCTCGACAGTTACAAGGGCAAAAACCGTCTCGAGATGCCCCCGCACGTGTTCGCTATTGCCGAATCTGCGTACTACAACATGAAGGCCTACCAAGATAACCAGTGTGTCATCATTTCCGGAGAGTCAGGTGCTGGCAAGACGGAGGCCGCCAAGCGGATCATGCAATACATCGCCAACGTCTCGGGAGGCGAGTCGGGCGACATCAAGCAGATCAAGGACATGGTGCTGGCTACCAATCCTTTGCTCGAGTCCTTCGGCAATGCGAAGACGCTGAGGAACAACAACTCGTCTCGCTTCGGCAAGTATTTGCAGATTCACTTCAACGCGCAGGGCGAACCCGTCGGTGCCGACATCACCAACTACCTCCTCGAAAAGTCCCGCGTCGTCGGCCAGATCACCAACGAGCGAAACTTCCACATTTTCTACCAATTCACCAAGGGAGCTTCCCAGACCTACCGACAGCAGTTCGGAATCCAGACCCCCGAGACCTACGTTTACACTAGCAGGTCGAAGTGCCTCGAGGTCGACGGAATCGACGATTTAGCCGAGTTCAACGACACGCTCGACGCCATGAAGGTTATTGGCCTCAGCCAGGCGGAGCAGGACGAGATCTTCCGCATGCTGGCTGCGATCCTCTGGGCTGGCAATATCCAATTCCACGAAGGCGACGACGGATACGCCGCTGTCAGCGACCAGTCGGTCGTAGACTTCTTGGCATACCTCTTGGAGGTCACACCCGAGCAGCTCCTCAAAGCCATAACCATCCGTATCCTTACCCCGCGGCCTGGAGAAGTCATCGAGTCCCCCACGAACCCAGCCCAGGCTGCTGCGACACGAGACGCCCTGGCCAAGGCCATCTACAACAATCTATTCGACTGGATCGTCGAGCGCGTCAACAAGTCCTTAAAGGCTAGACAGGCGACAACGAACAACATTGGTATTCTCGATATCTACGGTTTCGAGATCTTCGAGAAGAACAGCTTCGAACAGCTCTGCATCAACTACGTCAACGAGAAGCTGCAGCAGATCTTCATTCAGCTTACGCTGAAGGCGGAGCAGGATGAATACGCACGCGAACAGATTCAGTGGACACCTATCAAGTACTTCGATAACAAGATTGTGTGCGACCTCATCGAGTCGATTCGGCCCCCAGGTGTTCTGTCTGCCATGAAGGATGCCACCAAGACAGCCCACGCAGACCCTGCTGCTTCTGACCGGACGTTTATGCAGAGCATCAACGGCATGTCCAACCCCCACCTGACCCCCCGTCAAGGCAGTTTCATCATCAAGCACTACGCCGGTGATGTGTCCTACACGGTCGAGGGAATAACGGACAAGAACAAGGACTTGCTCCTGAAGGGGTTGCTCAACCTTTTCTCCGCCAGCAGCAACCGTTTTGTCCACACATTGTTCCCCAACCAGGTCGACCAGGACAACCGCAAGCAGCCTCCTTCTGCCGGTGATCGTATCAGAGCTTCTGCGAATGCGCTAGTGGAAACCTTGATGAAGTGCCAGCCTTCTTACATCCGAACCATCAAGCCCAACGAGAACAAGTCGCCGACTGAATACAATGTGCCCAATGTGCTACATCAGGTCAAATACCTTGGTCTCCAGGAGAACGTCCGTATTCGTCGTGCCGGATTCGCCTACCGCCAGACATTCGAAAAGTTTGTGGACCGGTTCTTCCTGCTATCGCCTGCGACGTCATACGCCGGCGAGTACACTTGGCAAGGGTCGTACCAGGATGCCGTCAAGCAGATTCTCAAGGACACTAGCATTCCCAAGGAGGAATGGCAGATGGGTACGACGAAGGCCTTCATCAAATCCCCCGAAACACTCTTTGCCCTCGAGCACATGAGAGATCGATACTGGCACAACATGGCCACACGTATCCAGCGCATGTGGCGAGCGTATTTGGCCTATAGGGCCGAGTCTGCTACTCGTATCCAGCGGTTCTGGCGTAAGAAGAGGACCGGTGCCGAGTTCCTGCAGCTTCGCGATCAAGGCCACGCAGTCCTTCAAAATCGCAAGGAGAGAAGGAGATACAGTTTGCTTGGCTCTCGAAGATTCTTGGGCGACTATCTCGGCATTAACGCCTCAATGGGCCCCGGGTCTCAGATCAGAAATGCCATCGGCATCTCCAACAACGAGAAGGCCGTCTTCTCCTGCCGCGGAGAAATCTTGGAAGCCAAGTTTGGCAGGTCCAGCAAACCGAGTCCCCGCATCCTGATTGTTACCAGCAGCAAGTTCTACATTGTTGCCCAGATGCTCGTTAACGGCCAGCCGCAGATCTCAGTTGAAAGGTCGATGCCCCTGGGTGCCATCAAGTTTGTTGGGGCTTCAACGGCTCGCGATGATTGGTTTTCTCTCGGTGTGGGATCGCCCCAGGAGGCCGATCCTTTGTTGAACTGTGTTTTGAAGACCGAACTGTTCACGCAGATGCAGCGCGTCATGCCTGGTGGCTTCAGCCTTAAGATCGGTGAAGTGATCGAGTACGCCAAGAAGCCTGGCAAGATGCAGACAGTGAAGGTCCTCAAAGACTCCCAGCAGACCGTTGACTACTACAAGAGTGGAGCTGTGCACACCCAGCCGGGTGAACCCCCTTCATCCGCTTCCAAGCCCACACCAAAGGGCAAGCCAGTTGCTGCTCGGCCCATCACCCGTGGCAAGCTGATCAAGCCTGGCGGCCCCAACGGCAGACCATCCCGGATGACAAACACCAACCGCACACCTCAGCCTCGACCTGCCGCCTCCACCGCCAGGGCTGGACCTCCTCAACCTCCTGCTGCAGTCAGCTCAGCCAAGACCGGACCTTTCGGACGTCAACAACAACAAGCTGCCGCTGTGGCAACATCGATTCCCACACATACGAAGCCACAGGCAGCAAACTCCGCCGCTACCAGGATGCCTCCTCCGCCGCCCCCTGCCGCGCCGCCGGCGAGAAACAAGATCATGGCCAAGGTCCTGTACGACTTTGCAGGCCAGAAGGAAAATGAGTTGACAGTCAGGGCTGGCGACATGATCGAGATCGTCCAGAAGGAGACCAATGGTAAGAACATCTCATCCCTACTCTTCAGCTTGTTGAACGGAGACTGATTTTGCATGCGCTAGGCTGGTGGCTCGGGAAGAATGGTGGCAGTCAAGCTTGGGTTCCTGCTGCCTACGTCGAAGAGCAAGCTCCTGCTCCCGTCGTGGCTCCTCGCCCTCCCCCGCCTCCTCCTTCGGCCAACGGAGCGGCTGCTCGTGGCAAGCCTACCCCTCCTCAGCCGCCCATGAAGCGACCGGCCGCTGGCCGCAAGCCTGTCGGTGGTGCTCAGCCGCGTGACTCGGGCTTGAGCCTGAACGGGGCTAGCGGCTCCGACAATAGCCGCAGCAACACCCCGACCCCCAGCTTGGGCAACAGCTTGGCGGACGCCCTTCTCGCTCGCAAAAACGCGATGCAGAAGAAGGACGAAGACGACGACTGGTGATCGAGACGCATGTGCAAGGTCAGGGATGGGGTTGGGTCGATAGATCTAGACCTGGAATGATGCTTCATGATTGCACGACACGATTGCTCTTTGGACCGATAGTGGAAGCGAGATTGTGGAATGTGAGTTGTGTCTAGAGAGGCAGGCATTTCACGAGCAGCAAAATGTTTTTTACTTCTTGTTTTTTCTTCTTAGTTCCTTCTGCATACAGGATCAGGGCAACCCCGGATGGGAGGAAGGATGTCGTCCTGTCTTGTGTGCGCCTTTTGCTTGATAGAGGCCGGAGGAGTCAGAGGGATTCATGGTCTACCTAGGCGAAGCCCTCTTTGGATGCCCCTTTTTAGTTGGTTGTAGGCGACCAGTAGTATAAAAACCTGGGGAGATGACCCAAAAAAGAGAAATTCTTTTCCGTTACAGAGCCTCTTTTGTTTTTTTCACTTTCTTCTTCTTTCATGTGTCTATCCACTTAGCTACTCCTCTCCGTCCTTTTGCAGTACCCTTCTCCGGCGCAGTAATTCGGCAAGGGGTACGTCATCGTCGTCGCCGTCAGCCTCGTCACTCATATCCTCGTCTTCGTCAACCCCAAAATCTTGCAGCCGCTCACCGTCGGCGTTGGTCCACCCGGGTTCTCCGTCCGCGCCCCGCTCGTACCTATCCTCGTACCCGTCCCGGGAGGAGTCGTCGACGAGGTCGTAGTCGTCCACCTCTTCCAGCTCCGCCATCAGCCGCGACCGCTGGCCCTGCCACCGCTGCATGTCCGCATCCTGCCGCGCTCGGAACGCCTCGAGCTCCTCCTCCTTGCTCCCGTACCGCGGCGCCTGCATGCTTTCGGAATGCCGCGCGGCGGGCCAGCCGCCCTGCGCGGAGCGGCGCGCCTTCTCCGGGTCCGGCGGCGGCCACATGCCTTCCTTGTGGTTCAGCCCGTTCTCGGGCCACTCCCAGCCCACGCCCCGCATATCTTTGCTGATGTCCGGGTTCCCCGCGAAAGGGAACACCCACATGAGCGGGTTCGGGGTGCCCATCGCCTGGGCGAGGTTCGCGTAGATGCCGACGTCGTAGGGGAACTCCACCTTGCCAAATCGCAACTTCTTGCCGTCCGGGCCCGTGATGGACCAGAACTCCCCCGCGCTGCCGTCAAGACGGTCCCTGCGGTCGCAGACGGCGGCGTGGCGGTCGACCTCCCAGCCCTCGATCATGGTCTCGTTCAGCACCCAGCCGCGAAGAGTGGAGAAGAGGAGGATGCCCAGGGCGAAGGAGGTGAAGAAGCAGACCAGGGAGAGAACCGTCAGGTGCACGAGGGCGGGGAGAGAGGGGCCGAGGTAGGAGGGGAGCAGGCGGTTCTCCCAGATGGCTGCGAAGCGCAGGTAGAGCAGGCGGGCAAGGTACCAGAGGGAGAGGTTCGTGTACAGGAGGAAGCGGAGGAAGTGCGGGAAGGTGGTGAGGGAGACGCAGTTGGCCGTCCAAGGGCAGTGGTGGTCCATCCCTGGGAGCGGTTCGTCAGCACAACAGTCACTCTGGTTAAGGGAGGGCCCCAAGTACGTGGTATACAGCGCGCGCAATGGCGACAGTGATGCGCGCGCGGAGGTTTCGGTGCGGCGCACTTCTTGCACCAGCGGCGCACGAGGCCGTGCTCGTCCGGCTCGGGAACCTCGATGACGGAATCGCTGAAGACGTAGCGGCCCGGGTCGACGGTGCAGGACTTATAGTAGGTGTACCAGAGGCAGAGGACCAGGCCGTTGAAGGTGTAGGCCTGGGAGCGGGAGAGGCGGCCGGGAGCGAGGGAGTCGTCGGCGAGGTAGAAGAGCAGCTGGGGGGTGTAGGCGAGAAAGGCGATCAGCAGGCACACGCCAGGCACGGCGAGGCGCTTGACGAAGGGGGAGGGAGATTCGTTGAGGCCGGCCATTGTTGCGGCGCCATTTGGGGGGGGGGGGGGATCGAGGCCGGAGGGGAGGAAGTATTGTTTCGGCGCGCGGGACGTGTCGTATCCGGGAAAAGGAGTATTTTTCGAAGGCCTGTGCCGGAAGGCCAAGAAGTGAGGTGGTGTCAGTCCACGATGGAACCCTTCGGTGCCCGGACGGAACGGACGGACAGCTCGGGATACGGAGCGTCGGAAGGGGGGAGCTTGACGCGGGTGAAGGGGCAGTGCAGGGGATTTTTATGGGGGTGTGAGACGTGTCTCAATAGGGGGGCCTGGTTTAATTGGATTATGTAAGGTCTGATGATGTCGTTTGGCAAACACCTCCCTGCGGGCGATTGCTCTTGCCTAACCATGTTTTCACAGGGAAAGAAGCATAAACAGAGGATTTCATGACTTGCTGATCCAAGTGCGACCGTTTCAATCTCTCTGTGCGAACGTACCTATGATTACACCCGTGGCTGCGTTGTAACTGCTTGGACCTACCTACCCGGGTTGGTGGATTTTCATAATGGCGCCCGATGCGCATGTACATATGACGGCGCTTTGGTACGGAGCTCTGTTCCCCATTCCCATCTCGCGAGGGACGAGAACCACTATTCGGTCAAAGACGACCGACTAACCACTTTAAAGTGCTGTCGGTTCCTTTCTATGGATTGCGTCCAATGTTGAGCGCCACTCTCTGATCGGTATGCAATTTCTTATTCATTACCATCCGCTGCGGCCTTGTTTGGGAGGCGTTCATCCACTGACGCTGCCGGTTCACAGTATACCCCCGTCTGTCTTCCGTCTTAATACTCCTGGTATCGGGTTGTATGACATGGCTTTCGAGCTACCTCGCGACGTGGCTACCCGGCTCTGACGGTCGATTTGGTGAGTCTGTTTCTTTTTTCCTTCCTGGAGAAAGGCCCTCCAACTTGTGTTGACCATCTTTCAGAGGAGCGCGATGCCGACTCTCAAAGAGCCATCGAGCATGTTGTTCCAGCCAGGCCAAGACGCTACTTTGCGCCCCTTTTGATCCTCTGCATCTTTCTTCGCCTCGAGGGTTTCCATCGAGTGACTTCTCAGCTCCAGTGCTCCGTGCCAGGAATCCAGGTAAGCCGCAACACCCACGCTTCGAATCCCCTTGCTTACCTAGAGATCGGGGTGGGCTAACGACCGTAGGCTTTCCTATGCGTGTACTTGGTAGTATACCACGTCCTATATTATCAGAAGGCCCGCCCACCACCTCCGGAAGAGGACCCTTGGGCTACGCCTCTCGACGACCTCGCGCTATGGGCCAGCGGCTCCGGTTCCCTCGCCCTGGGGGGCACTGCCCTTGTCTGCTATGGCGCCTTCATCGCCATCTCTCAGGAAACCAGATCGACTTTTTTCTGCTCGTCTCTCTCGGATAGCCGGCTGTCGACGCTCGCCTTCCAGCTCGCCGGACTGTTCCTGGACGCCGTCATCATCGCGCTGTTTTGGCGCATTTTGGCGTGGACGAAGACGACAAAGGTTCGTCTCAGGACGCTGGCTTCTATCCTGCTTCTCTCGGGAGTCTTCATCAAGGTCTTTCAGATTCTCATTTCCCCCATCGTCCTCACCAGCGAGGGCTACCCGGCTTCCATTGGTGGAATCGACTCGCTGTACATATTCGACGTCTTCATCGACAGTTTTGCCTTTGCCATCCTCGCCATTTCCCTGGCTATACTCATCTGCGAAACGAGTCCTGTCGCTCCTGCGAGCATCATCACCTTCATCTGTGGCATGTTGGCGACTTTCCAGAATATTAGTCACATTGGGTCATGGCAAATGCAGTCTAAAATTGTTGCGATCGGACCACTTTACCTGCTAAGTACGGGCTACAGCTTGTTCCTATATAGCACAAACGCCCGATCCATTCTCTTCGTTCCGAGGATGTTGTTGCTAGTCCTTATGCTGGCAACACTGGTTGGGATGACTATTACCGGCATCGTCAAGCCGACCACGCAGAAGAGCCACCCCCTCAACAAGATCATATACGAGACCAGAGTGGAGTCGGACCGGTGGCTCCGGCATGCCAAGACCAGCGAGAACGTCCGCGCCGCCGTCGGCGTGTACCATGAACGACACTATGGCAGAGACCCGCCTCCCAACTTCGACAAGTGGTTCGAATTTGCCAAGACGCGCAATACGGCCATCACAGACCACTTTGAGCAGATGGAGAGTGACATGTTTCCTTTCTGGGGCGTCAAGCCAGAAGCGATTCGGCAAGCCTACAACGAAAGAGTTCTGAAGGAGCCGTACATTGCGGTCGTCACGATCGAGAACAAGCAAGTATCGCATAACTACCAAGGCGATGGCGAGAACAAGAGGGTGCTCGACGAGCTTGTCACCATGATCCAGGGGTTCGTGGAGCATCTAGCCGACATGAAGCTTCCCATCAACCTGAGCAACCAGCCGAGGGTACTGACGCCGTGGTACGATCTTCGTAAGATCGACGTGGCGGGTATGAAGAAGAAGTTTAAGCACCTGTCGACGCGCTCGGCCGAGAACCCAGCGAAAGATGGTGCCGGCGATGCTTCGCAGCCAGAGAGGGCTGCCGAGCGGCAAAGCCCAGAGAAGCAAGGCACCGACGACGAAGCGAAGACGGAACGCCAAGCCGCAGCAGGCACATCTGTCGTCATGCCTTACACGAAGAGAGACATGCTCTCGTCCACCAAGACCTGGCGAGAGATGGAGGCCGCCGTGTGCCCAGCAGACAGCCCGGGCAGGTCAGGTCTCCATTGGAACGTCCGCGACTTCTGCACTACATGTGCCAAGAAGCACTCGGACGAACAGTTCCTGAAAAGCTACCCCCAATCCAAGAGCCTATGTGACCAACAAGACCTCACCCTGCTCCATAGCTTCCACACGTCGGCTCCGCCAATCGCCCCCTTCCAAGAGCTTCTCCCCATCTTCAGCAGGCACAAGGCGGACGGCTTCAACGACATCCTCATACCCCTCGTGCCGCCGGCCGAGGAGGGCCCCGGGGTCGACAAGGGCTTCCGACAGCGCAAGGACAGCGTGTACTGGCGCGGCACAATCGGCGACAGGCCCATCAGCGAGGAGGCCTTGCGCGGCAACCACAAGCACCGGCTGATTCACCTCGTCAACAACGCGACGGCGGCAGATGATGTCACGATGATGCTTGGGGCACCAGCGCAGGGCGACTGGTACAGCTACGAGACGGTCGCCGCGCGGGAGGCCAACGCCGTGCTCCCGCTCGACGTGGGCATCTCGGAATACGCGTGTGAAGGCGGCCCCGGCTGCGAGGCGGCCAAGGCGGAGCTGGGCCAGAAGCAGGCGGGGGGAGACCCACTCGAGAACCGGTACGTGCTGCTGTTGGACGAGGACACCGCACCGCCACCCGGACTGCTACGGACGGTCCGGTCGCCGGGCAGCGTGCCGTTCTTGTCGTCTGTGTTTGGGGAGTGGTACTCGGAGCGGCTGATCCCGTGGCTGCACTTCGTGCCCATCGACACGCGCTTCCACGCGCTGCACAGCACGGTGGCGTATTTTGTCGGGCTCAAGGGTCGCGGCAAGGTTAACGGGCGCGAGCTGGACTTTGAGGCGCGGTGGGAGGACGCCGAGTGGATCGCGACACAGGGGGCACGGTGGGCGGACAAGGCGCTCCGGAGAGAGGACATGGAGATTTACCTTTTCCGGCTGCTGCTGGAATGGGGTCGGGTGGTGAGCGATGACCGGGACAGCATCGGGTTCAAGCTGGATCAGGCGTAATGGCTGGGTTTCTTTATTTGGGGCTGTTCAGGGACATGTATAAAACAAAAGCACAACTGCATACATTCGCGCGGTTGATGCGCCGGTGGATCAACGTCCTCCCGTCAGGATGAATCATTCAAATAAGGTGACACGCGAAGCTTAGACAGCCAATCCGCTGGGACCGTCCATCAGATGGCCAGTCCTCTAGTCACTCTACATAGTAGTGTAATGCGACCAACACTGGCCCACAAACAAGTGGGATGAGGCGAGAGAAGCTCCGTTGTCCCATGATCATCATCTTGCTGGAAATGCGCTTGGGTTAATCATCTTCCCATCTTGGTTCTCCCAGCATGACCTCTTTCCATTAGGGGGGGTCGGGTTCCAAGAAGGGAACCGGGTTCGCTATTCGAGAGCGAACACCCACCCCCCCTTGAACGTGGGGTTTCCTATTTGTCTTCATGGCCTAGCTAAACTAGTATTGGAGGTTGTTGTCCCACTTACCGAGGCAGCTTGCACGACGAAGGGGGGAAAAGACGATCAGCTCTGTTCAGGGGAGCGAGGGATGAAGCTACGTTTCAGAGTGACGGGCGCGACTGAACGGGGGCATTTACCCGTGAGGCATGGTGGTCCCTTCCAGAATGGACATTGAACCGAAAACAAAGTTATGAAACGAGAAGGGCGGGTAGAATCAAGCACCTCTCCTTTTTGCCCGCGGGGGGGCGATGAGCAAGGAGGGTAGGAAGGAACCGGTGTCGTCCCCCCGTCCCCCTTCTTCAGATCAACAAACAGTGAAGAGCTTCGACAGTGCTGCAGCTCCCCAGAGGAAGATGTTGATGTACCCGTAGCCCGCAGCTTTCTGTATTGCTACCCGATTACAGATATTATGTAATTAAAGAGCTCTTGAATCTAGGTACCTATCTGACGTCTGGCGATGACAAAGTTGGGACGGGGAACCTTAGCACACGGGGCGCGCCTTGCACTGCAGTGATGCTCGCTACAGAAGGTACCTAGGCAGGGTGGCAGGTACGCAGGTATGGAGGTACCTGAGCCCCTTCTCTTCGTACACACGCTAGACAGGGCTGCCCCTCCCCTTTCCCTTCTCCTCCCCTCCCCCTCCCCCTCACCCGTCACCAACAGCTCCCCCCCCTCTTCTCGTCTCTTCCTCTCCCGCCCCGCCATCTCTCCAACGGCGACAAAGACGCTGACCGACTTCGCATCTCCAGGTAGGGAAGCCCTGTGTTGGTTTTTCCGTGGATTCGCAGCTCTTGCTCAAGCTCTGCTTACATACGACTACGTCCCCTCCTTTTTCTCCCCTCCCCGGGTGCTGGACCTTTACCCGCGCATCCACCCGTTCCCATTTTCTTCGACAGCTACTTGCTGCTGCTACCATACATCGGAAACCGCCCATCCTTTCCAAAACCCTCAACCGCCTCCCATCATCTCCTCATATCTCTCTCTCTTCCTCTGCAACCTCTCTTGTCCCCAACTCAAACGCTTTCGTCATACGATCTTCACTCACCCAAACCTCATCACGCCCTCTTGAATCCACTACACCGCGCCTCGACCCCGCGCGCCCACAGAACCTCCGAAACACCATCGTATCCCGACCCTTCAAACAGCCTTCCCATCACAACAGCCGCATACGGACGTAGCAGCCATGGTCGATCGGCCCAACAAACCCACCGCCTTGGCCACCACGCCCGGCCTCCCACCCCAGGCCACTGTCTCCATCACCCACGGCAACTCGCGCGTCGAGGCGACCCTGCCCACCGGCGAGTCCGTCGAGGTCCTCCTCCACGGCGCCACCGTGCTCTCCTGGAAGTCGGCTACCGGCGCCGACCGTCTCTGGCTCTCCTCCTCCACCGTCTTTGACGGCTCCCGCCCCGTTCGTGGTGGCATCCCCCTCGTCTTCCCCGTCTTCGGCGCCCCCTCCGACGCTCACCCGCCCATCGCTTCCCTCCCCCAGCACGGCTTCGCCCGCACTTCGCGCTGGGAGTTCCTCGGCAAGTCCACGAGCGAAGGCTCCGCCGGCTCCGAGTCCTCCGTCAAGCTCGACTTTGGCCTCTCGTCGGCCAACCTCGACGAAGAGACCAAGGCCAAGTGGGGTTACAAGTTCGGCGCCATCTACAGCGTCTCGCTCGACCGCGAGACGCTGTCTACCGCCCTGGTCATCACGAACGAGGGTGACGAGGCGTTTGATTGCCAAACTCTGATGCACACCTACCTGCGCGTCAATGTATGTCCCTTCCGTTCTATATGTGCTTCTTCCCCATGTTTCAAAATGCTCACCACCCCCTCTTCCCCCTTTCCTAGGACATCACAAAAGTCACAGTGCAGGGCCTCGATGGTGCCCCCTACACCGACAAGGTTGACGCTGGTGCCGTCAAGGCGCAATCCGGCGATGTTACCATCACCTCCGAGACGGACCGCATCTACACGCCCCCCGCCGGCCCCAAGGCTCCTGTCGTGGTCCTCGAGGACGGCGAGCCTGTCTACTCTATCGTCCGTGACAACCTTGAAGAGGTCGTCGTCTGGAACCCCTGGGTCGATAAGGCCGCCAGCATCGGCGACTTCTCTCCGGATGATGGTTACAAGAACATGCTCTGCGTCGAACCCGGTGCCGTCAAGGGCTGGCAGAAGCTTGAACCTGGCGATGCGTTTGAGGGTGCGCAGGTCATCTCGATGAAATGAGGAATGGGGATCCGGAGGGGGAGGCTATGAGTCCATGTGGAGGAAGTCGTTGATTCAAAGAGGGTCTCAAGATCTGTGATCGAGATACAGGGTCGAAAAGATACCACCACATGAAAACATCTCGGAGAAAATCCACAACCCCTACCGATCGAAGCTCAAACCAGCTAGACAGGAACATTTAGACGGCCGAAACGTGGAGGGGTGCGCGGGGGACCCAAACTCACCATGAGCGATCGGGCGCACGTGGGGGAGAGCAGGCCCTGGAAACATCGCCTTTTTTGGGGGGGTGGGGGGATAAAAATCACGATGAAATGAGACGCACATACACGCCCAGGTACACGTGCAAGGTCATGATGATCCATCAATTCTTCCTCTTCTGGCCATTATGCTTGGTGGCGATCGACCTACAGATGCCTTCGCGACAATCTAATACATGATGACGGGGAACTATGGTATCCTTCCCCCATGCTTGTTTAAACGTAAACTACTCAGACAAAAAAAAAGCCCTCTTCAGTTTCATGCCGCGAATTTCTTACAGCTGCGGGTTGGCTCGTTGCTCACTCTCCCGGAACCAATCCCTCACTTTCTCATCGACCTCGTAACCAAACGTCTGCGCCGATAATGCAAAAAGAGGTTCCAGCCACCTCTGGTTGGTCATAAAAGCATACATGTGGGGAAAGGAAGAGTACCAACATATCCTCGCGGGGACTGTGACAAAAACAGAGAAAAAGCCCAAAGTACAAGAGGAACGGTGGGGGGGGGGGGGTCTTTTCTTTTTTCTTTCTTCCTTTTTTGCGGTTTGGTTGGTATTGGTCGAGGTGGTCACCTCAAGCACGTCCACGAGCCTCGGCTGCGAAGAGCTCCCTCTTGATGTCCATGAGAATATCCTCCATTTTGTACACCTCCTCGCGCGACAGCGCTGTGGACCGAAGGTGTTCGAGTACGCTGCTCAACGAGTCGACCATGTTGACGTCTTTGGTGTCGTCTGAGGCCTGGGACTCGGGCTGCGCGGTAATGTCCTTGGTGGCATCCACAACGTCAACCTCCATCGAGTCGCCGACTATCAGGTGTGTCTGTGTCGAAGACGGCTCCAGCTCAGGCGCCTCGAAAGACTGGCTCTCGCGGTAATCCGCCTCTTGCTGCTCATGAACCAGCTGCGAGTGGATCTCGGCCTCCAAATCTTCGCTTCCGGAACCAGCGGAGAGTTTGGTTGGGGTATCCCGGGCGAACGAACGTTGACTCTCGCAGGATCTCTCTTCGTCGAGAGCGGGTGAAGTGGCGAGCTGTGAAGGCTCCATCTCGTCGGTCTCGTCGTCTGCCTCACTCGTGGATTTTCTCTTCTTGTGACGGGTTTCATGCCTAGGAGGACCGCCTCGCTTCCGCTTCTTGGCAGACTTGTCCGGAGAGGATGTAGCCGACCTGGTCACAGGAGTCGAACGTTTCCCAGGCGAGAGAGACTTGCCCTTGAGCGGCGCCGGCTGGGGCTGAGAAAGAGCAAGCTCTGCTGGCTCGTCCTCCTCGTCCTTTTCATCCTCTTCATCTTCCTCTTCATCTTCATCTTCCTCTTCCTCTTCATCCTCCTCTTCATCGTCGTCCTCGCCGCGGACGGTGATGCATTCAAGAACAGCGGGCTTCCCTTTCCTCCTTTTCCCGTCTTTGGGGCCCTTGGAGGGCTTGGGCGGCGACGTCGCAGGGTAGTTGCTAATCGGGAGCTCACACTTTCTACGATCCAGCTCAACAACAAGTCTCAGAAAGCTAGTCTCGTCTCCGTCACTCATCTCGAAGGAGCGGTCCTTATTTGCGGCAGCCCGGGTTGCGGATCTGGTCAGAACAGTAGGCTGGGGGCTGGATGGTGCGTCGACAAACACCTCGGTGCCAGATCCAGGCTCCTCCGTGTTCATCACTCGGGTATTCTTAGGGGTTGACGGAGTGCTGGCAGGTTGCGGTGCTGAGGTGTTCTCGGCTGTCGCCTGCTCGGACTGCTGAGGTTGCAGAGTCTCCTTCGCGTTTTCGAGAACAGAAGGGGGCAGCTCTGGCTCCTCCACGACGCTCGAGGGCACCACTTGGAACGAATCGTCAACTGCTGACAGATCCGGGCTGGCTTCTCCAGACCGACGCTGAGTGGAATTGGGGTTTGTCAGACGAAGCTCGGTAGGTTCATCGGTAGCCATTGCCATTTCCGGAGAAGGTGACCCCGACACCGGCGATGAACTAAATTGCCAGTGGTCAAGGTCATTCCGACTACTGGTTCGGGATTTGATTTGCGGCAATAGGGGAAACGGCCGCGGCTCGGGTGGCGATGATGGCGGGTCCGTCATGTCTTGATCATTGTCGGCCATGGCCACTGCTTGGCCTCGTCGAGGCGTTGGAGTCGAGCTGACGAAATCTTCATACCTTGCGCTGCTCTTTGGTGTGACGTCTTTGGGGGTCTCCGGGACGTGATCAAGGACCGCGGTCTTGGGTTTGACAGACTCGTCTTCCTCTGCCTGCGCCCGGGGGCTAGAGCGCATATCTGGAAACAATGCTGCAGTGTCTTTCTGCCTCTCTCTGATTTCCTTCTGCCGTTCGGTGAGCACCTGAGACTCGGGGTTGACTGCTGGGTTCAACGGCGACTTCTCGATGGGGGCAAATTGAATCTGTGAGTTGTCGTGCCTCAGACGAGCAGTCGCAGCACCACGTCGGCTCCTACTGCGAGTTGTCCTAGGAGTGATTTCCGGCCTTCTCCTCGAGGACAATGATACCCTGGTTGAGCTGAGAGGGGATGAAAGGTTGGCCGTGTCAGATGGTTGAGGCCTATGTCGAGAAGATCGTGTCGAAGTTACAGTGAGCATCTCAATATCGTCCTGGGACTCAACGAAGGAATGGTTCTGATCTGTAGATGCCTCGCGAGCAGATTCCAGACCCGGAAGAACAATGTCTACGGCGGGCTGGACGGCAAGCAAAACAGTCTTGAGATGTTCAGGATACTGAATGCTCTCCGCATTCTCGTAGATACGGTTCCATGCCTGGGCAACCGAGTTGACAATAAGCCGGTGCTTGCTTTCGAAGGCGGCACAGAAAAGTTCCTCAAAAGCCTCAAGTTGGATTTCTGCTGGCGTAGCGTTAGGTAGGATGATACCCCTCACAGTATCCCAGAGGGCCTTGACCTATTCAAGGTTAGCAAGATGCATTCCGCGATTTACTGAGAAACTTACAGCTTCAGAGGCAGCAGGGCTCTCACGAGCTTTGATAATACCCTGCGAATCCCGGAGCCACATGACGAGGCCATTCTCCAAGTTTGACACCGTTCTCGGGGCGAGCTCAAGGTTACAGCGGGATAGAAATCCGCCACATTCCTTGAGGAGTAAAGTGGCCGAGTCATCGAGGTTGTCACGCTCATTGGTCTCATAGAGCCGTTCCAGCAGCTCGCTGGTCAGTTTGTACAGGTTATCGAATGGGTCGAACGAGGATGTCCTGGACCCCGCAACAGCAGTACCCCAGAGCCGGCGCCGAGCTGCTTCTACAGCCTGCCTATCCAATGGGTGCTTAGCAATAGAGAGCAATTCTGCTGCAGCTGTAGCGGTCTTCGCAGATACCACGGAGGCACGATCGGCAGGGATAGATTCGCGAATAATCTTTGCGAGCGGTTCAATGACTCCCAACGCTCGTCCAGCTTCGCCAGTCTCTTCGCTGGCGCGGTTGGACAAGGCCGTGAGAAGTGAACACCAGTGTTGCCAGGGAAGATCGGGCGTCTCCTTCCATCCTCGCTCCAAAAGGCGCACAACTGTGCGATACTCGTGGCCTAAGACGGGCTCGCCAGTAGAGCTTGTGGCTTGTGCACTATTCTCGGACGAACTAAATGTAGCCGTCAAGCACTCTGCTGCGATGATCCATGGTGCGTAGGGAGAATGGGCAACTGGAGAGGACCAAATGGGTGTCACAGATAACATTTCTTGTGCCAGCTCGAACCGAGACTTGGCTGATCTTGGCGCGAAGAATGGTGCGAAAACGGTCCGGTAAAAATCGACGAACTCCTCGTTGTCGGTGATGCCTGGGGGCAACCTCGACACCAATCCAGCAATATGTTGAAGTGGTGTCCGGGCATCGCCTGCATTCTTTGCGGGCTTGTGAGAAGGGGTGGAGACAGGCGTGAAAGTCTGAAGCCGTCCAAGAGATATCATCTTTTCGGTGAAAGGCAGAGGGCCGAGGGCTTCTACAGTAACCGTAATAAGCTCCCCCGCACTGGCCAAGAATCGTGTTGCTGTCTCGGGGCCCAAGTATTCAATCTCAGCGAGGCCAGTCTCCCAACGCTTGAGCAAAAGTCCGCACATTTGTGAGATGAAGGCGGTGGTGTCGATAGAGACCTTGATTTCCTTGGACGCCGCAGAAACCATGGCCCCAACCAAGGTCCGCCAAAGACGATGTATGGGGCTGTTCTTGTCTGAAAGCTCCAGGAAGTGTCTGTCCATGATGGGCTCAATGACTTGGAAAACGCGTGGGGAGTTACGCCGAAGCCACTTGGGATCAATAGCCGGCAACTCATGTGGCCGGGCGACAAGCGTTTCCCTAATGCGCTCTTCCCTCCATAGCCGCGGTGTGGTTGAGTCGAAGAGGCCGGTCAGAATCAAGGTTGCCTGTCGCATGTGCTCGTCGACGACATCGGGGTTCCTTGCTTGCGGCCTGGGGGCCTCTGTGATGGGCTTGACACAAGCGTCCCAGTAGCTCTCCAGGAGGGATGTACTCGTGCCAGGCTTGAAGGTGTAGTAGAGGAGGTTGCAGACGCTTCCGAAAACTACCTCTCGAATGTGCTTGCTAATATATTTCGATTTGAGCTGGCTGCCCAGAGGTTGGTACAGTGTAGGTAGCAGTTTGGCGAAAGACTGCCCCTCCGTGTGCATGGACCAGACGAAACGGTTCCAGGCAAAGTTTGCTTCCTGCTTGGTCTGGGGATGGTCATTATTGTTGAAGCCCATCTGGATCAGTTGCAGCCACTGGTTGAAGAACTGCCACCGGTCCAGCGGACAGCGCAAGAAGAGGATGATGACGCTCCAGATCTTGGGAACGGCAGCAGTCAATTGCCTGTCATCCTTGTCCTTGGCCATGGAACGAAGTTGTTGGTGGTAGTACTCTGCGAACTTCATCTCTTCAATGGATGTATCGAATAGTTCCATCACCTTGCGCGAAAGCGATTTCTCCTTTCCGAAGGTGTAGGCGGCTTCGAAACCAAGAGATATCGCAGCCGATCGCAGCTCTTTAACCCTGCTCAACATATCCGTGAAAAGATCGTTCAGCCAGTCCGAGTAGAGGACCATCAGCTGCCTCGACTGCTGAACAAGGCGCTTGTAGATCAGGATCCGAGACATTACTATGCTCTTTCCCTTGAGATTGTCCTCGATATTGCGTAGAGCGGCGATTAGACGCCGGACACGATCAGAGGTCAAGACTTTGGGAGAAAAGTCTTGGGTAGCGACAGCGTGCATCAGGTGTCGAGCGACATCTTTTGGTGTGTTCGGGTCCTCGAAGGATCGGATGCAGTGGTCAATGAAGAAAACGCCGAAATCGTTGGGTATCGTCGAAGCAATGGCAGGGAAGTGCAGAAACGTAGCGAGGAGGCAGAGGGCGTTGTTGACGAGAGGCGCGTCTGGTCCGCTCGAGCCGGGGCTCTTGGAGGTGATGTCTCGCTGAATGAACTGGACAAACAGTCCCATCTTAGCTTGAAGGGCAATCCGGTCTGGTAAATTATTGGATGTCTTCAGCGTCATGACCAAAGTTGAATAGGCATCCCGCCTCGAGTCCCTGTCAGCTCCGGCGAGCTGCTTCACTGTTGATTCCAACATGTCGGAGATGTTGGCCGAGGTCGTTAGACCATCTGCCTTGGTACTGACGCTGAGGGGGGTCGGCGAAGAGGTCTGCTTGAGGATGCTCTTGACGGGTTTGGGCTGGGTCGACGACGGCGCCGAGAGGGGCGATCGCTTGCCTGAGACGTTGACGCCTTGGTAATGGGGTGCCTCGTTGTATTGGGCTTTTGCGGAGAAGCCGACCCGTTTCCTTGCTCTTCGTACACTCGGATTCGTGGAATCGGCTGCGGAGAGCGGTGAACAGCCACTCGGCGGTGTATGGAGACTCGAACGAGGGTCGGAGGAGGGAGGAAGGACGATAAAATGCTTCGGTGCGACACCGGCATCAGCAGCTTGGCTAGTCTCGCGGGGCGGTGTCGGTGGACGAGGAGGTAACGACTCTAACCGGCTCGACACAACTTCAACGGATCCCATGGTTGCGAGGAGGCTTCCCGTCAGGTGTGGGAAGGGGACGCCGAAGACCAGCAAGCCTATCTCGACTGGCGCATGCGTACTTTTGGACTCCTGCCAGCAGAGACGGAGTGAATGACGATGCGTGGAACCAAATGTAATATACAATTCTCTCTTACAAAAGCTGCAAAAAGAAGGGTGGTGGCGGAAAGGGGGGTCTTTCCAACGTCAACAGTTCCGCATGGAAACAGGAGAAAGAGCGACGATTTACAGATACCCGTACGGACGTGAGGATGGGTCGGGGGGGCCGGAGTCGTGGTTCGCGAGTACTCCTCGTCAACGGTTAGGAAGGGTGGAGTAAGCTGGTTAATTGGCTGGCGCTTGACGACTTTTGGTTAAACACGTCTGCGATGCACGTAAAAACGCGAGGTGGGCGCGCGAAACCACTTAAAGTGGTGGCCCGTGCCAGGCGTGTATCCCGGTCGTTTCGTTGCCTGGTTGCCCGGGGGTTGGGCCGCTGAACGACCCCAAGTGGGGCAGTGGAATTCCATCTTCGAATTTGCATAGTCTCTGTGCCTGGTACCGTAAAAAAAAAAAAGGCCGTCACACGGTCACACAGCAACTGTATCCGTAGGTACAGAACGAACGCGTGTGCTTAGGTCAGCTTGTCCCCTCGCCCGGCTCCTCTGTGGCTTCGAACCCCCTGAGCTTGACCATCAGCCGTCGAGACACTGTGCCGAATGCATAGCAGCCACTGCGGCGGTGCCCCTCTTTCTTGTGCAACGGTGGGTCCCGGAATGTCGTGGCCAATGTGCTTATTCGTTTCCCTTCCATATCAGCTTCAACCTCACCTGAACATCAACATCGCCCATCTGTGAACATCTATGCGTAAGCTTTTGGCTCCTATTTCAAAGCTTCAAATCCTTCTATCGTTCTTCATCTTAGATAACTAGTCGATGGCCCTCTATCTTGTGATTGAAGCACCACCGAACCCGGCGAGGATTGTCAGAGTCAAATCTCAAGCCACCACTTGAAATCGACCTCGAGTGCCACAAATCGCACCTATTGAATCGCACAAGCTTTCTCGGCCACTGCAGGCAAGCGGCCATCCTGCAGTATTTCAAAATTTAGGTAATACAATCTCCCACTTGCAATTCATCTTCACCGATATTCTACTCGGCATGACATTCAAGTTGAAACGAATGCTAAGTGCCAAGGAGCGTAGAGTCAATCGACAACTATCTTCACCCGGAACCTTCTCCGGCCTTTCCTCGCCGAGCTTACTGAGGCTGCTTCAGAGCCCCCCGGTCTCGAATCCAAGCCTGGTTTCGCAAGCGAACCCATGTCCCAATCCCTCGCGATGCAGGCCAACATCACCGGCCCTGGTAGGTCCTCGTCGTTTTGTGCGGCTCTGTAGCTCTTCAGCTGACGATTTCGTCAGCAAAACTTGAGGCAGTCAAAAGTCTGATGGAAAAACTGGGTGGAGACTTAAGGGAGCCGGTTTTGCTTCCTCAACGTAAAGTCCACCCGAGTCGTGTGCACTCACGAGAGCTCACAGCTGATTGTTACAGAACGCGATGCTGCACTCGAAGAACTCAAGATATACGGGCGGGATCCCACCAATGCTGATCCGATCTTCACTCCAGAGGTCAGTCTATTCACCCCGTGCTTTTCCCTCGAGGTCTTTCGGTACTCATGATTCACAGGGCATCGAGATCCTCGCAAAATACGCATTCACCAGCCCTTCAAACTCGACAGCCAGAGCCGCCCTCAGAGTTTTGGCCAATTCCATGCTGCTGAACCCCACAGCCCGGCAAACATTTGTTGGTCTCAGCTATGAAGACGTGGCCTGCGAGAGATTGAGAAACGACAGCTTCGATGATGAGTTTCTAGTCTCGAGAGTTCTTTTTCTCACAACGTACGGCACCAAGATTGACTTGCTGGCACTGATCCAGAAACACAAGCTGGCAGAGATCATCGCTGGAAACTTATCCAAGCATGCCAAGCTTCTCACAGACCGTGAACCACAGGCTCCGATTGACCCTATGGAGGCCATGGCGCTGAATGAGACTTTGAAGTTGCTTTTCAACGTATCACATTTTTGTCCCTCTGAGGTGGACGCTTTCACGGGCTGCATACCGCACATCATTGCCTTGCTCTGGAAGCACGACGTTCCTTCCGACAAACCCCTCAACCCGCCATTCAATGCCCTCGTCAACGCGTTGCTCGACTTGAAGTTGGAGGACAAGGACATACAAGCGTTCATCTACCCAAAGGCCGAACCCAACATGTTGGCGGAGCGGTTGATCGAGATATTGGACCCGGCGTTGAAGACGTACCCCGACAACGAACTCGAGCAGCTTGTGACACCTCTTGTCGGCGTTTTGCGCCGGGTATATGATGGTGCTCCTGAAGAAGTCAAGAAGTATGTCAGGGAGACGCTGCTTCCAACTGAACAGGATAGGAAAGAGGTCCTTGGTCGTGGTACATCCCTGACGTCACGGCTTCTGCGTAACTCGACGAACCCCTTGACTCCTCATCTGCGTGACGCCATTTCGCGCCTTCTCTTCGACATGTCGGACCAAGATGCGTCCAAGTTTGTCCAGAACGTCGGATACGGCTTTGCCTCTGGCTTCCTCTTCCAGAACAACATTCCGGTGCCAGAGAGTGCATCTGAAACATTCAGCACCGGCGAGGCTCAGAAGCCAGTCAACCCTATTACTGGGCAGTTTGTAGAGTCCGAGCAGCATGTGGATGTCCCGGAGATGACCGAAGATGAGAAAATGAGAGAAGCGGAGAGGCTTTTCGTACTGTTTGAAAGGTGATCCAAGCCCAGCTTTATGCTTTTGAGCACATGCTAACGACGTGGAAGACTGCGCAAGACGGGTGTTGTCGATGTCCAGAACCCGGTCGAGGCAGCGGCGAGATCCGGGCAACTTCACGATTTTGGAGATAAACGAGTAGAGGAAGTCGATGACTGAGCGTTGCGCTCGAACAGCTAGGACGGCGATTAGGATGGTCATCACTTGCCTCCGGTGATAGGTCAGTGTATCGCCAATGAGCTTGAGTCCCTATAGCTACCTTAGGTATTGAAGGCAAAATGGTACTGGGCATCTTGCGATCCCCCCTCTCGTTCTGCTTGAGCTTCAATCAAGTCTACCTTACTTTTTCATTGCGCTCCTTCTGTTTATTGCCTGTATGCTTTGCGAGCATATGTCTGTCCTGAGCTGCAAGCGACCAACGCCGACAATCCAGGGGTGAACGGTGTGTTTGCATTGGCCTCTTCGGAACCGTTCAGGCTTTTTTTTCTCCTAGTCTTCCGTCTCTTAAGCACCTGTAATTGCATTCTTTTATGCAGGACACTCATGCCATCGCCCGACACAAACAATATCGTCCAGGAAAGTCTCCCCACGTAGCCTTGCCCGACGCGCCTGCCTCGCTTTAGTTTCCTGACGTACCTACCTAACTACCTAGGTAGGTAGGTACCTAGGCTAAAAGGGCGAGAGAGAGCTTGTTCCTTCCGTTCTTGTCCAGAACATGGTAATGTACCTAGGTACCTACCTAGGTACCTACCTACGTACTTGCCTGTCCAAGGCTCTTTCCACAAGTCTGAAAAGAGTCAATTCGCCTGTTCAAATACGAGTCTATGTGGGTACGTACCACTTATCATCGCCCTTCAACCTTTTTCTTCCGTCTTGTGGAGCCCTTTCCTTCCATTCTTCCAATGCCTGAGCCTCCATATCGCAGCAATGTGCCACCTTCTCCTTCAGCCAGCTCTTCAAGTACTCTGACAGTAACAACAAGCCCAGCTATCGGGATGTCTGCGCCACGCGTCTTCAAGGGCCGTGAGGAGGAGGTAACGATCGAACAGCTTGCCGCTTCAGCCGCTATAGCGTAAGTGATAACAATAAACTAACATGAGCCTCATTTTCACTAAGACCTTGATAGCAAAGCCCACTTAGCCAGCGGAGGCTCTAACGATGAGGAGATACCTATGATCAAGTCTGACATATCCTCCAGCACAGCTGCTAATGCACAGCCCGCCGTCTCCAAGACCCAGAAGCGCACGAGAGGTCGTCCTCCCAAGGCGATTAGGGCTTCCAAAAAGTTCAAACTGTCAGAAAGCCCCGAGGTTGTGGTCGAACCTTCGCTGGGCGCCGTCTCATCGGTCGGGGACTCGTCTTCCTCGCCTTACGCGACTCCGGAATCTCCTTCCCTCATAAGACAGAAGATTCAGAAGCTTGGTCAAAGTGGCAATGATGCTAATGGGAACGACCACGACGACAGTGTGAAGGATGACGCTATCCAAGAGCCTATCTCGGTTCCTCAGCAGCGTGGTCGCCCGGGAAAGAACAAGACACCCATTCCGGTCAACAAAACTGGTAAAGGCAAGTCCAGTGGCATTGAAATTCGGGCTATCTTCTCGTCTCTAGACCCTGCTCTCCGAGCGACGAGGATAAGCTAACCATCGCGGCATCATAGACTCGGTGCGAACCACCCGCGCCACCACTCGCAATAGTTCTGAGAAAGCTGCTTCTGTCAAAGCCCCTCAAGCTCAGGCTGCTCCTGCTAAGAGGGTATTTGCGTCCTAGTTCTCCGTGTTTCAGGATTCTTAACTGACTGGCAGAATGGCAGGCTTCTCTTGCTTATGGCCGGGGTGTTGGTCGTATCAAGAAGACTCCTCGCAAGGGAAATTCAAACACTCCGAAGTTCACCAAAGAAGAGTATGTCGTAGAGAAGATCGTCGACTCCCACATTGATCCCATCACCAAAGAGCAAATGTACATGGTGAAATGGAAGGGTTACGGCACCAAAGACAACACCTGGGAGCCAGCCAAGAACCTTGGAAAATGCAGGTCCATCATCAAGTCCTTAACGAGCTCCCAAGATTCAAAGGGAAAGAGAAAGAAATAGAGGATGTTCGTCAGGCCATGCCAACAGCCCGATCTGCATCGTCGTCGTCGAAGCCTGGTCAGCCCCTCATGCAACTGGTAGTAGGATTCGCCGTCGTCGTTGAAGCTCAAGTCGACAAACCGGCTTGAGCCTGCGCATGCATCGCGACGATCTTCCCACTTCGATTTGAAGGAGTTCAATCATTATTGAAATGGGAACTCAAGGCCTCAAGGGGGAGGGCATCTTGAATTAGGGGTTCCTGGAAGCAGATTGCATCAGTCTTCGCATTTGAACATATGGTCGGGGCTGCACGGGGACGGGATGACGTGGTGTTGCTTTGGTATCTGCCGACAGCAGATTGGCCAACTAGTCTAGCTTAGCTCTCCACATGATATTCTCCGACTGGATGATTTACTACCACCCCTGGTCTCCAATTCAGGGTTCATAGTGACCTCAACCCTTCCTTCAACGTGTCCGTCGTGCTGTGGCCACTCAGCCCCAACAATCACTGCCTCGTAACTTTTTTTTTCTCCCTTTCGCCTCCACTCTTCCGGCTCTAGGCGCAAACCCTCGCTCAAGGCTTCGACGGCGTAGTAGACCAAAGGTTCGCGATACGCGACACATAGCCGAAAGTCAACTTGATCGAGTTCCCTCTCCCGTCGGCAGAAAGCTACACCATCGCAAACATGGACGCCGTCCGCTCCGCCCTCCAGCCGATCACCCACAACCTCCCGGCGCCGATCCGCGACCTCGGCATCTCCATCATCGGCGAGCAGTGCTACAAGTCCCTCCTCCTGGACATCAACGTCGAGGATGTCGAGTGCATCAAGCTCGGCGTCTCCAAGGGCGTCGGCCTCGGCATCGTCGGCGTCTCGAGCATCGTCAAGCTCCCGCAGATCCGCAAGCTCACGGCCTCGCAGTCAGGCGAGGGCATCTCGGTGCTCTCGTACCTCCTCGAGACGGCCTCGTACATCGTGTCCCTGGCCTACAACTACCGCAACCAGTTCCCCTTCAGCACCTACGGCGAGACGGCGCTCATCATGGGCCAGAACGTCATCATCACCGTCTTGGTCCTCAACTACACACGCCGCGCCGGCCTCGCTGCCGTCTTCGTGACGGTCCTGGCCGCCGCCGTCGCCGCGCTGTTCACCGGCAACCTGGTGGACATGCAGACCCTCGGCTACCTCCAGGCCGGCGCGGGCGTATTGAGCGTCGCGAGCAAGGTCCCGCAGATCGTGGCCATCTGGCAAGAGGGCGGTACCGGACAGCTGAGCGCCTTCGCTGTGAGTCTCCCCCCCCCCAATATTTTCTTTACCTTTCCGAAGGCGACGATTACTAACGTGGCTGGTCTTCAGGTCTTCAACTACCTCGCCGGCTCTCTCTCCCGCATCTT
The DNA here is from genome assembly GCA_016618095.1 of Colletotrichum echinochloae. Lineage (NCBI taxonomy): Eukaryota > Fungi > Ascomycota > Sordariomycetes > Glomerellales > Glomerellaceae > Colletotrichum > Colletotrichum echinochloae. The sequence continues at coordinate 2,981,124 of JADEZT010000001.1, read as the reverse complement.
CACCACCCTCCAGGAGGTCGACGACAAGCTCATCCTGTACAACTTCATCGCCGGCTTCCTCCTGAACGCCGTGCTCGCGTCGCAGATGGCGTACTACTGGAACGCACCGTCCAAGAAGGCCAAGGGCAAGCAGAAGGTCCCCGTCGCCGCCGCTCCCTCTTCCAGCGGTTCTTCCACGGCCACGTCGACGACGCCCAAGAAGGGGCCCAGCACGCGCCGCCGTGGGTAAGTGCGTGGCGGGGAAACCAAATGTGGTGGTCGGCTCTTTTCCTCTGGGGGTGCGGGAGCTGCCGGGGCGTTGAGATACCATGCTTGTTGCTTCGGTAATACAGTGAGCAGATTTCACTGATATTTGGTCATTGCCTTCAAATTATGTGCAAACTTCCTTTGATGAGTGTTGCCCAACGTTTTCCATTTGATATGCAGCTAGGCATGCTTCCAAATGTAGCCCTGTCTGTCTATCGGTCACTTTTCCTTGTTGATATTGATGGTAAGGTGTCTCCCCCCTGTATCATGTCTCAAAGACAACTCAAAACGGCAACCCCCCCCCCCTCCCCACCAACCTTCCTCCCCGCGCCACACCAGAACCATTGAACCATACCAAACGAAACCAAACCACACGTCAAACCAGAAGCAAATGGGTATGCCCGTAGGCAGTGACCCCCCAGATCGTAATCGTAACATCGTCTACTGGCGTTCGGGTTAGAAGACCGGGGTAAAGAGACAGGAGATTAGGAGAACCTACATTGTAATCCAACAAAGGCCGCAGCCGCTCAGTTGCGGACGGCAAGCAGGGAGATGAGCCCCGCCGCGAAGGCCACGACCCACACACCGCAGCCGACAAGCAGCATTATGCGCAAGTTGCGCCTTTGGTGGAAGGAGAGGCCGGAGCACTCTCCGCGGGTGATGGCCGCGAGCAGTCTGTCCCCCGAGAGGGCGAGCATGGCGAACCCCACGAAGGGGAGGACGCCGGTGGTCGCCATGACGGCGCAGTAGAACGCCTTCTGGCGGCGCACCGCCCTCTCGGAGAGCGGGAGGTCTCTGACGCTCGCGGCCATGTCGGCGAGCTCGGAGTCGGTGCCCTGGCCGCCCAGTTGACGGACGGCCTGCAGGGCGCGGTACCTCGCCACCACCTCTTCTGAGTAGAGGTGAGGCGAGGACCTCCGACCCGCCGACTGGTCGTTGGCCATGGCCTCGACCGCAGCCTGGTGGCTGGCCGAGGCGTTGCGCCTGGCCGTGGCGGCGGTCGAGGCCCGCTCCCTCGACAGCGGGGTTTGGGCCCGCCCCGAGTACTGGGTTGAGCAGTACTCGTGGGCGGGTTGCCCCAAGTGGGTGTTCCGGTGTCCTAGATCGAAGGAGAAGAGTTAGAAAATGATCGACTCAAGGTAGTTTGTCAAAAGAATCAGGGCTTGTTCATACGAGGGAGGGCCAACAGGAGGGAATTGGAACTTGGAACGAGGGTTTCGAACATGGCGATTCGAGCTCGGGTTTTCGAACCGAAATTTCGACCGCGGTGGGTTTTTGGAACGTTGGTGTTGAGAGAGGAGGAAGGGTGAGAAGAAGAAGAAAGGGCAAAAGGTGTGGGAGGGCAGGAATATATAAGGGCAGGCCTTGGGTGAGAGAAGCGGGCGGGTACTTACCTGAGATAGAGAGGTTGCGGGGGTCAAAGTTTGGGTTCTTAATTGAGCGTGCGGAATCCTTTCGTACAGCTGGGCGAGCGAGAGGATAGCTACCACCCTGCGAAGACAAAGGCAGGCCAGGCGAGAGAATTCGGCCGGAGAGAGTCTGGTCCTCAAGACCACTGGCACGGCGTACAGCTTGGCGTCTGGCAGCATCCTCAAGGGCGACCAAGGGGAAGGGAAGGTTGGCGTACGCATTGTTAGCGGGCTGTGCCGCTTCCATGGCTTGCTGAGCCCGTTCTCGCTCGGCACGGATGCGAGGCCAAGAGAAGTCTCTGTACGGGGTAGGCATGGGCTCCAGCTCAATCTCCTCCCATCCTTCTTGATGAAGCTGTCTCTGCTGGAACACACGGCTTGGGGGTCTGACGAAAGAAGGAGATGGAGAACGTGAGGGCATCGGGGGTTGCTGTGTGCTCTTCTCCCACCAGGCTTTGGTGGCTGAGGACTTGCGGCCAACAGGAGCTCTTGTGCGCTGATTCTGTCGGACCAAGAGTGCGTCAGAGACATTGGCAATGCTGCTCCCAGTCATGACACGACCAACAGCACCAGGAGGAAATTCACGGTCGTCAGTGACGGTTCGCCAGTCTTCATCTCCCTCAAGGCCAGTTCGGTTCTCTGTGTCACCTGATGCCACTGTTGCCATCCGAGTGTTGTCGATAGCGCTGTAAGGCTCTGTGGGTTGCATGGTGGCCTCATCTTCATTGTACGATGTGGAAACAGGGACCTTGATGCCGGATTGAGTGATCTGCCAGTCTGAGTGTATGGCAGGTGCGTGATAAAAGTCCTCCTTTTGTTGACCAGAATGCATGCGGTAAGGTGACTGCTGTGAATTATAGGTGCGTGAAGACAGTCCTTGACGAACAATGAGACCGCTAGAAGGCATACTGAGTTCAGTGGCATAATGGAGAGCTCGGGAGACTTCCTTCTCGGCATGAGGGCGCAAGAAGACCTTCTTGTCCTCAGGTTCAGATGGCTGAGCATTGGTGTCTGAAGCATGGGATGATGCGCCTGAGAAGGCATGGAATGGGTTCAGGCGACTGACAGAGCCCTTTTCCTTGTCCTCGCCGATGAACTGGCCCTGAGAGATGTCTGAAATATCTCCATCATAATGAGACTCAGTATAAGTAGTATGCTCTGTGACAGGGGGAGGCTGCGTTGTGGGGATTGCAGGAGGGGGTAGTAAACCGCGATCGATAAAGATTGGGTACTGAGTGCCGTTCTGACCAGAAAGGTGAGTAGCTTCAAGATTGTCGAGAGTAGACTTCTTCTTGACGACATCGTCCAAGTGAGACTGGAGCAACTGCTGGGGTGGGTGCTCCGAGTCTGTGGCAATCGGGGGAGGTAGAGTGGGAGACGATGCAAGGGCGGGGGAAGATTTGGGCTCGAGTTTGACTTTGTCTTGAAAGGAATCGTCATCGGTAGAGGCCAAGCAATAATCGTCACCGTCTTCCGGGTAAAAGGAGGAAGCGTCTGGGTAGTCGAACGTTGCTTGCTGGCCACTGAAGGGGTCGTCGGTAGGGTTGTGCTGGTTGACTTGCTCCTCAGATTCGTGAATAGAAGAGACCGAGCTGTTGACAAAAGCGTTCTCATTGTCTGATTCGCAGATGGAGATGGATGCATGAGGGCCTTGGTCGGTTGTTTTCGTCTGAGACTCAATAGCAGAGGCAGAGGATTGGTTGGTGAACTTGCTCTCATGGCCAGACTGGTTCTCAACAACAGGCTGCTGTGGCTTTTCCGCTTCGACCTGCTCTTTGAGCTCTCTGGACGCGTTGGATACTCTCAAAATTTCTTCAACCTGCTCTTGGGTGAGCTGCACCTCAACCCCAAGGTCTTCCTCAATGGGAGTTCTGGGAGTGGCAGGAACGATATGTCGATGTGCCTCATTGAAAGAACCATAAAGAGGTCGGTTGGGTGTGAGCGACCGCTTGGAGGGCCGCTGAACAAGGTTAGTTTGATGCCCCAAGCTCAAAGAAAACAACTGGTGTATTACTTACCTCTTGGGTATCCTGGTTGTTCGACATCCTCAAGTGAATGAGTTCTTCTATGCTGAAAAATAGGGAAAAGAGGTGTTCTCTCCAAGTACGCTTCGGTCAATAAGGATAAAGGGTTTGCTTGAAGCTTTCCGTAATGAGTAGGAAAGTGAGAAGATGTTGGGGCCCTTGTTGGATGGGATTCTCTGTGAAATTGGCTTGTCGAATCTTTTCTTTTATTTGGACTGCAGTCCAAGTGCGATGAGAGAGAGAAGAAAGTGACCGAACAGGCAGGAGTTGTTAGTGTGCCGTGAGAAGTAGATGGGCAGTTGCAGTCTCCAAGATCAGAACTGAGTTCGCGTTCAAGGTGATATTGCAAATCGTGTATTCCGAGGAATAATCCTGAAGAGGTGACCTTGTAGAACGCCGGTTATCGTGTTCAAGGCACTTTTGTAATAGAATACTTGTGTGTCTGAAGCTCGAAAGAAGCCTTGGTCGCAATGAAACAGAGAGATAATAGAGTACCGCCAAAATAACGTAAAAAGAAGAAGACTGATGCTCTGCTTGGATGAAGGGAAGTGGAAATATTCCTGCTAGAATATTGGATGGTTGGAAGGAAAAGTGTGAAGGAAAAGGTTGTGGGTGAGAGGGTTGCGGGTGAGGATATCTCAACACGCGGCAAGGGTGAAGTATTGAGAGGGAAAAGAGTAGCGAAGGTGTGCGGCAGAAATTTATCTGGTTCTTCTGGTTGCAAATAAAGGAAGGAGCAACAACGCGGGTTGATGTGGTCGCGTGGCCAGGAGACGTGATGGGCTCAAGACAACAACCAGTACAAGTATGAAGACCGGGTTTTCAGCACACCTCTCGGTAAGCGTTCCATCACCCCGAGGCGTTTTACGCTTAATAGATACAGCTGTACACCTCAGGCTACAAAGAAGAAGAAGAAAAATAAACAGTGAACTGCGTTTCTGCAGCATCCTGGTTTTACATCATGATGCCCCTCATGTGATACCGACCTGTACTTGTACCTTATGTCGGTTGATGTTCAGTATTGTTGTTCACTGCCGGCCACATTGGGAACATTGTCCGGGCTGTTCGAACTTCATTAACCAGACACTGGAGAAGCGAATCGTGTGCCACCAATGTCCGCTTCAGCCACCTGGGCCTCGGAGAAGAAGACATCATAGGCGGGCCATTGCCAATGCCCAAAGGTAATAGACCAGTGTGTCAAATAGCGGCCACCGGACCATTTGGAGGGTCTTAATTGACTTTTGGCCAGCATAAGCACATCGACAACGCCGCCGTCGGCCCTCGACTCTTTCTCGTTCGTATGTTGAGGTGTTAGGCAAGCGGTGGCGAACTGGCTGAAAGGATTATAAGTGACATGACGCTTGAGAAGAAAAACAAAGTGAAGATGAGCTTGAGATGTATTTCCAACGCTTCTCATGGTATTCGTTGACAAGAACGTACGAAGTAAAACCAGAAGTATAGAAGATGGGATTGGTGATAAGAGTGAAATTTTGAATGGCCAACCATCAATTTATGAAGGAACTCTTCTTTATATTCAGGAGAAAGTGCATAGAAAGACTTGATTTGGAGAAAACAGATACTTTGGTCATTTTATAATGATTACTTCTATAGAGATAAGTTCATCGATTGCTGGAAGGCACGTTTGATAAATCATTTCGTCTCTGATGCGTGTTGACTTTAGGCAACGAAGTTATCGCGAGGTGGAAACCCGTCGAACCGGCAACATGGGGAGCTATCTGGACAACCCTACCGGGAAGGAATGAGATGTCGTCGAAGTAGGCAGGCACAACCAGCAACCCAACAGGCCAATCAATGGCCGGAGGTCCAGACTACGAGCGTTGAGTGAGGAATTGGCGATTGGCGATAAGATAAGATAAGATGTCATCTTTTCTTATCGATAATCAGACCACCCTGGGCCCCCTTCGATTATCGATTTACCGGTTGCGTGGTTAGGTACCTGGCAACCTGGACCCAGATCCATAGGTGGCTATAGCCTCTATCTAGATCCGCCTCCTCATTCCGTGTGTCGTTGGCATATTCTGACGTGTCGCTGCCGGTCGGCATATCTGAGCCGGTTATTTCTCCGTACACGACCACCACCTCATACATACCTCTTGGCATATCTGAAGCTGACCCGAGTTCTACCGCCGTCACAGCGCCGAATGATGTTCAAAGACCACAAGGGTTCCAAACAATCCTTTGGCAGCATCTGTTTCCAATAACATGTCACGCTTCTCCACCTATTGGCTCCCGAATTGGGCCCGGCCGACGGTTTTGCAACGGTTATTAGTGTTCGGCAAACTTACAAAACAACAGAGGCATTCGGTCTCTCAGATCGGGTTTAGCAGAGGGACGTCAACAAGTCTATCAATCGTGGGAATGGATCTGGTCGTTGCGTTGCCGATCCGCAGAAGACGAAACATGTCTCCTCATCGAGTATACTGCAACAAGTGACCTTGGGACGGCATCGCTCACAAGTAGCGTCAGACTCCAAAATCTCCACAAAATCTTCCAGGGGGAGGGGAGGCCGGCATGCTATAATCATGGATTCTGGTCGAAAAGCCTTGATGAAGGCACCAGGGGATAAACTTTGGCCTGCCCGCAGTCCGTGCTCGTCTCGTCCGAGTTTAACGAAGAGTTCACGACGATTGACAGGCGCAAGCACTTTATCGGTGTCGTGGGCTTGACGGCGGAGAGGAGGGTGGAATTGCATGCTTCGTACGGGCGAGCCATACAGATACGTACTTTGCCTCTCGGTTCGGTTGAGACTTGACGAACAGATGAACAAGCAAGATCCCAAACTGCGCCCGCCGAAAAGCAAGGATCGGCACCGAGCTGGACGCCCGGGACCCATCCCTGACGAAGACAAGGCGAAGAAGAGCATTGTCGCGCCCCAATTGCCACCAATGCACTGCAGAGCAGTCCATGTCGCTGTCAAACGCACCGGACCCTCGATCCCTTCCTCAGAAGCTTGCTGTCTCGCCGAGCTGCATCAACAACAACGAAAACAACAACAACAACAACAACAACAACAACAACAACAACAACAACAACAACAACAACAACAACAAACAAACAACTGGAATGAATCCTTGATGCATCGCAAACACATCGCACAGGCATAGCGGCGTGGCGCAGCCATGGACCGTAATTCTGTTTGCAGTACACTGGCCCGGCTTGACGAGGTGCAGGAGTCAGCTTCCCAGTCATATTTGGCCATGCCTTGCCAATCCAATTGGGCTTGTACCGGATTATGTTCCGCGGATCGTGGGTCTCGCCGGAGCGTCATGGATGATGTGCAAGCTTGTAAGTCAGCAACGAGAAGAGAGGCTGGGCGTTGCGTTGCTTCAGTGGAGGGTAATCTCTTCAAGGGCCCAAGTATTGAAAGCCTCATCTAAGGAGGCGACCAGAGCCGACGAGGGAGCAACGTATGCACGGAGATGAGGCAACCAATGAAATCCCAAGGCCGGAGGCGCAGGGCCAATCATGCAAGGCAAAAATCCAGCCCCTTTGCCGAAAAGAGGTCTTGTTGGACAGGTGCGGCCCAGGTTCCAACTCCCTCGCCTCCCTGCCGACGGCGCCGCTTGCCCACCCCCATTGCCCTTCGCATGCCTCGACCGCCCTCTCTCTCTCTCTCTCTCTTCGGATCATGTTTCGAGTTGGCAGGCTGTCGGACCTGTGGCGGACTTTCGACGATGGGTACACAAGGCCGCCAGACACAGAAGGCGAAAGAGAAGCTCAATGACTGCTGGTGTTGAGCCGACAGTCTACCTACATATATATTCGAGACAGCGGCGGCATCATCCTCATCCTCATCATCATAAAGCCGGCCATGTTGTTCCATGCATGCATGCATGCATGCACGCACGCACGCACGCACGCACCGCACTCACGCATAACCAGCAAAATCCTGCCCAGTCAGCGCGGCACCATCTTACTATTGGGGCGTGCAATGACAGCCAGTCTCGGCGGGACAAGGTTGGGGGGAACTGGAGCTTACACTGCGTAGGTTCGTCGAGTTTCAACGCCAATCCGCCTGGAAACGCCACGTTCCTTGCACCGGTCGGGGTGGTGGCAGCGATGGCCCTCGCACTAAATCTGCGATGCGCAACGCCGCACACGCATATCCGTCTTAGCGCCCTCCCTCACCGCCCAGTACCACTGTCCGCCGCCCGGCTATCGTCCATCGCTACATTGCTTTTCCTCTACTTGTTGGGATTCTACAGGTGAACACGCCAAGGGGGGAGGGCCAGACGGACTTTGCAACGCTGTGCTGCCGTGAGCTGGGTCTTTCCATGCAGCTATCTGTCTCTTCTAAGAACACACTGGCTGGCTGGCTGGCGGAAAACGGGGGCTCACCTGCTCCTCGCCTCACTTCGTCCGCCCTCGGAACTGGCCCTCTGTTTCGTTTCGTTGGCATGGTTCTCCCATTCCTCGTTAGTTAACCGTACTTGACCACTACACACACCCGGGGCCCGGCCACCCTTCTCCACCGGCTCTTCATGCGGTTTCCGGGCGCACATGACACCCAACCAACACAGACCTCCCGTATTTCACCTTGAGCCCTCCCCCGGGCCTCCCACCCTTCGTCCTTCCCCCGACGCTCCGAGTTCTGCCCATTCCCTCCAACTTCGCCCTTTTCCACCATTTGCAATATCTCAAGCATGTTCAATGGCGTTTTGGGTGGCTGGCGGGGAGGCAAGGCCATTGTCCCAGTGCAACGGCCACGCCTTCAGTCCCGACCTCTACGTCGTGGGTGGCAAAAGGAGGATCGGTCACCCTGATGAGGACGCTTTCCACGACGACTGTCCGTACGCACACGACGAGACGCCTCCGCACAAAAGAACACGCATATCGCATCTTGCCCCAGGCTCGTACCGGGACTCTTCACCAAGGGGCTCATTTCCTGTCCAGAACCTGTCTTTTCTGGTCATTCGAGAGCAGGCGTCGCCGTCACCCGACCCGGCCGACGCCGAAGTCAGCTCGTCGCAAATGGAGCGAACCGCCTCCGGCCTGTCCATTTCTTCAGACACAAACATTTACAGCGCGCAAAATGACGACGATTTGACGCTTCTGGACGACGACGCCGCGGCAAGACTGGTTGAAGACCGACTGCATCTGGGCCGGCGACGTACGAAGGACACTCAGCATGAGCGAATCCTGCGGTCCCTCATCCGCCCGCGATCCCGGGATGCCGAGTTCTCCATTGACAACGCTGCTTTGGAGAGCATTTTTTCTGCCGCCAACGAAATCTTCTTCCACAACAGCTTATCGCAACGCGTCACATGGGACTGGTCTCATGCATCTAGCGCCCAGTACAAGGATCACATCATCGGCACCACGGCTCTCCGACGTTCGAAAATGGGAGGCTTTGAGACTCTCATCGTTCTGTCTAACCCAATCCTGAAGAACAAGCAGTACAACCGACGACTGCTGATTTCTACGTTTTTGCACGAGCTCATCCACAGCTATCTCTTTATCAAATGCGGTGTCAAGGCTCGTGAATGCGGAGGTCACACGGCGGGTTTTCGAAAGATTGCCGAGCTCATCGATCTCTGGGCTGGTTCAGATAACCTGCACCTCCGAGACATGGAAGCCGACCTGGACCACTTTCGGGAACACGAAGAGTACTTGCCAGTTGACGACATGAAGACGACCTTCAGGGCCGTGTTTCCTGAGGTCCACGGGAATCTTGGCCCTAACCATCACACACACTATGAACACCAATATCACGAGAGATGTCGGTATCAATCCCAAGAACGATGGGATTACTGCATCAACGACCACCGTGAATACTTTCCGGTCAGTCGGGGCAGCAGCCCCACCTCGACAATTCCCCCGACAGCTGAGGAGGACTTGGAGGAGGTGGATCCTTTGGAAGAAGGCGAGATCCGCGAGCGACGTGGCCGACGCTTATGCCCGGACGACTACGTGCCCATCAGGCATTCGCCGAACCATCGCGAACGATATCATGAGCCACACGACAGGCCTTTTTCATACGACGGGCGATGGGCCTGTCCCAACGACCGCAGGGGGGTTGTCGTACTGGGTTACGGCAATGCTCCAAACTCGGTCATCTCGCCATACGTTAGGGGATGTCGAGACGCATCTCCAACCTGTATATAGCACGTTATCCGCAACATCTCTCTTTTGTCTGGAGCGCACAAGAAGGTGGCCGGTCGGGGGTGGGATTTCAAAAGCATTTTGAGCATTGCGACGGAGTTATTCCATTTACTACTGCGGGCGTGTCTACCACCGTTGGGGGGTTTCCGGTGCATCATCATCATGGGTCGGCGGACGGAACATCATATCGGGCTATCGTCATGTAATCCCATTCGTATTCTACCTCGTCATTAACTAGACCTTTCATCTACGGGCCCGTCCTCTAGGCGGGCAGCCACACTACCCTTCTATCATTCACACCGAGCAAACATTGGCTTCATCACTGGTCTTATCCGTGCCTCCCGGTGGCTGCCGTTGACGGCAATGCAGCTGCGAAACCTAGCTCAGAAGCGTGCAAGCACCGCTTACATCATCCATCGTCGCCGGCGAAGAGTCGATCGAGCCTCTGTTCCGAAACCATGCGCCTCTCTCGAGAACGTGTTTTGAGGGGAGCGTGCCCGCGCCTGCGACAGTTGTCAGATGTGCCAGATGTGCCCAAGCGTCACCACGGATCAGAATTGATTTTTACAAAACGATCGCACCGGCAACACGACCGTTGAAAGAAAGGAAGAGAGAAACGAGGAAGCGTTAGGGAAGCCTCCCACACACATCCACACGCAATGGCGCGGCAGACCGAGATGACAGAATCGAAGCGAGCCAGGTTCCTCCCACAACAATGCCTGCACCATTCTCGGAAAGCTTCCCAGAACGACATCCAACCACAGTCGTACAACATCAATGATGTCGCCATCACCTTATCCGAAAGTATCTTGGGGCCGGTCCAGTGGACCGCATGCGAGAGGTCGCTGAAGGATACCGTCGCCCGTGTTTTATCCGATCAAGGCACTGAAACGGATCCGAATGTCGTCTCGCCTGGCACGGTTTTCTCTCTCATGAAGGCCATCGACGAGCTGTGTCTTTTGGGCTTGCTGTTCCCAACAGCCCAGATCAACCACGTGTCCCACCCCGTACTTCTAGAAGTCGGACAAGCACGGGGTCGGGTAGGTTGGACGCAGCCTCTCCGGGGTCATAAGTCGTCGCCCGGGGGCCCCAGCATCGCGATCCGTCTGAGCACGGTCCGCTACCACCACGACGGCACGAGCACGCGACTACCACTCAAGGAGCTCGTCCAGATCGCGGTCCACGAGATGGTGCACGCGTATCTGATTCTGTTCTCCTGCCGCCGGGAACAGTGCGAGGTCGACTTTGACGTGATGCACCGCAGCGCGGACGGCGGCGGACACGGCCTGGCGTTCGTCGCGCTTCTCAAGGCCGTCGTGTGCCAGATCCAGGGCTGGGCGCCGGGTCTGCGAGACTTTGGGCTGACGGACGAGGCCATCCACCCGTACGAGGACTTCGGGCTCGAGCTGTGGAAGAGGGGTGACAGGATCTCGTCCCGGAGCAAGGGGCAGCGTGTCTGGTGGCTCGCTGCGAATCCGATGTAAAACTCGGGTTTTATCAGTGTTGTTGTCGGACTATTGAATGAGAACGATTGACCGACGTGCAGACTGTTCTGTTGTGCCATGCCGAACAAGAGATTGGTGCCGTCTATAAGGAGCATATGGACTTTGTACCGGTCGCAAGCTCGCGGATTGTTTGTGTTCCCTTGCCCGACTTGTCGGTTCTAGGAAGTTGAGCAGCGTAAAAGGCCTTTTCGAGCGGCATGGTGGCGTACCACGAAACCGCCATGAGGTGTAATAGCACTTGAAGGACAACTGAACCATGAACAATTATTTCAATTTACACACCTGTTTTCTACCATGTTGCTTCAAACTCAGGAGAGGGATGATGATGCTTCTGCGCGAAACCCGATATGTGTGTTTATCTCACAGCACATTCTTGGTACTATTGCAAAAGTCAACGCACGTAGCCGAGACCGGAAACAGGCAATTGCATAATCCAACGAGATATCTTTGATAACTTTGCAAGTTTGCTCAAGCTTCTTCCGCAAAGGCCCCCGTCCTCTACTCATAGTTGGCCCGAGGCCTTTTGTCAGAGGCTGTGTAGTACTGAGTAAAGGAGTTAGTGGGAGGGCAGTTAGGGGTTACTGGTGACTGTTATTCTAATCTGTCTCCTCTCTAAACCTTGATGCTATTGTGAAAACCCCTTTTGTGTGCCCTTCAGCATAACGTTATTCTGTTCTGCGGTGCCCCCTGGGCCCTACCTGGTGCTCTGCTAGCCCTGAAGCTGGTATTACTTTTAGGAACCTAATATAATCCCCCCCCCTCTGAGGTCCTGTCCTTAAGACCTAGTGGTTAATTGGTCAGCCTCTCTATTAGTACCCTAGTACTCTACCTATAATACTACTTATAGTTTAGTAGAGTCTAAGAACTCTACTAAGCTTAGTAAACTATTAGATAGGTAGTTATCTCTCTAGCTAATTACTTACCCTTAGCCTTACTCTTATTTTATAGTAGCTTAGTATAGCTAATAGCTTCTCTAATACCTTACTAGGCCTAGCTATCCTATACTTAGAGTATAAGTCTTAGGTTCTTACTACTATTAGTAAGGGGCTACTTACTTTACTATAGAGGTACCTTACTTACTTATAGTACTACTTTAGTTACTTATTTTCTTTTCTCTCTTATAGCTTAGTATCTTATTATCTATAAAGTAGTATAATTAGCTTTTATTACTTATACCTTTATTTCTCTAGTAGTTAAGCTCTAAATTATATTATTCTTAGTATGATAGTAAGGGTATGCTTTATAGTAGTAAAAGAAGTACTAGTACCTCTCTAGTATCTCCTACCTCTCTTTCTTTCTAGAGATATTATTGTTTTTTTATAAGCTAGAGTTATTATTATTACTTACTTATATATATACTACTTAGTAGAATAGCTAAGCCTACCTTCTCTTTTTTACTTTTTACTTATTTTTCTTCTTTTTCTTTTTTTCTTTATAATATCCTTATATTATTATTATTTTTTATTTTTTATTATACCTCTACTACTATAGTAGTAATAATAGTATTAGTAATAGTAATACTAGTAGTAGTATTAGTACTAGCTACTCCTCTACTACTACTATTATATCCTCTACACCCCCTACTAATCCTACTATTCTAGGTAGCTTTAGTACCTCCCCTAGTCCCCCTCTAGTAACCCCCCTTACTAATAAGAACTATTCTAATACTTCTAGTATTATTAACCTTACTATTATATATAAGGTTTCTTACTATTACTATCTTTAAACTATAGTAAAGTAATAGCCTAATATAAAAGATACTATTACCTATCTTCCCTACTATATTAAGACCTAGAGTATATACTTATCTCTCTAATACCTCTCTACTACCTCTCTACTATCCTAATTACTCTAGCTACTAGTAATAAGTACTCCTACTATACTAGCTAGTATAGTAAGCCTTATATCCCTATAAGCTTATCCCCCTCTCTACTATTACTACTCCTATAGCTATTAGTCTACTACTAACCTATAGTAAGCCTTATATACTACTACTACTACTCTTACTCTTAAAGCAGTTTTTAAGGACCTCTATAAAGAGGCTAACCCCTGCTCTTACTACTATCTTATAAGTATATATATACCCCTATACTTTTCTAGTACCTCTTAGCCTAACCCTTTTCAAGAGGAGATTAAGAAGGCCTAGCTTATAAGCTTAAAAGCCCTTTAAATAAAGGCCTCTAATATATTAGTCTCTAATACTAAGTATAAGGTAGTATAGGAGGAGAAGAAGTAGCTTCTCTACTAGTATGAGGTTCTTACCCTTAAGAGCGCTTACTTTACTATAAAATAGCAGGCTAAGTAAGCTAAGTTATTAGCTAAGAGTACTAAGATTACTACTACTATTACTTAGAACTAGGTTATTATACTCTATAAGTAGACTAAGGCTATTAAGGCCTAGAGCGCTCTCTTCTCTAACTAGACTAAGTTCTATACCTATATTATATATCCTTCTCCTACTCTAGTACCCCCCTAGTGCTTTTTTATAATACTAATAATAGCCTCTAGTATACTAGTAAGATTAACTTCTAAGCTAGTAAATTAGATCCTAGAAAAGGCACTACTAATAATAATAAGGAGGAGTCTAACTAGTAGGCTCTAGTACCCCCTATATACCTCTCTAGTGCCTTGCTAATACCCCTCTACTGTTTGTTTAGTTAGTTACTTATCCCTAGGCTTAGAATACCTAGCCCTTAGGCTTCTTTGCTCCCTAGCCCTAGTGCTAAGGAGATAATAAAACCTAGCTACCTTATAGCTATATAATTATTAACTTAGTTTCCCTCTAATAAGCCCCTAGTGATCCCCTATTTATAATCCTATTATAGTTCTTTTACTATATTTTACTATAGTTCTTAAGAGTTCTCCTTCTCTCTATACTCTTACTACTTTATTAAATACTGTTAGTTTCTCTAGGGGCTCTTATATATAATTATTCTCTCTACCTAGTATATATTCTTTTCTTTCTCTTTAATAGAGATTACCTATAGCTTTATTACTACTCTATAGAACTTCTCTAACTATAATAGTAAGAATATATTATAGATATAGTATTATATCTCTAAGTTAAGCTTATATACTTTTTCTTTACTAATTACCTATATAACTATGAATAGCTCTAGATACTTATCTAAGAGCTTCTTTGTGGGGTGCTTTTGCTGTATGAACCTTGCTAATAGTAGGACCTTCTCTCCTACCTTGAACGCTACTATAGATTGTTTTATGTTATACTACCTCTTGTAGTTCTTATTAGCTATCTCTAGCATCTAGAGGATTGCAGCCTGCTAGCTCTATAGCTACTATACCTAGTCTCTTACTAATAGGACCTCTATTAGTAAGGCCTTTTCTAGCTTTATATTATTTATATTATATAATATATAGCCTATTAGGGCCTCTACTAGTGCTATCTAGATTGTACTATACTAAGTACTGTTATAGATAAACTTAGCTATTAGTAGTTACTTTGCTTAATTATCCTACTCTAGGCTATAGAAAGCCTAAAGGAAGTACTTAATGTTTTAGTTTTATTACTTTATCTAGCTATCTATCTATAGGTAGTAGGCTATACTTAGCCTCTGCTTGATAGCTAGTAGGTAGTATACTACTAACTAGAAATAGCTAGTAAAGAGGGATTCTTAGTTAGATACTATTACTACTAGGATACTAAATTATAAGAATACTCTTTTAACTAAGAGGGATGCTAACTAGTCTACTATTAGGGTCTCCTATATAGGTATATATAGTATATACTTTATAAGTTAGTCTACTATAACTAGAATACTATTATAGCTCTCTCTAGTAAATCCTTTTAACTTAGGTAGCTTAGTAATAAAATCTAGGGTAACTTATTTCTATAGTTAGCTAGGTAGTAGTAGAGATACTAGTTCTCTATAGGGTAGGTAGTAGCATAGCTTTATCTATTAATAAGTTATATATATCTAAATATACTCTATTATATCCTTCTTTATTAATCTCCAGAAGAATATCTATCTAATCCTTTTAAGTATGTAGGTTACCCCTAGGTACCCTCTAGCTAGCTTATTATAGAATACTACTATAATCTTTATCCTTAGTATATATCCTTTTAGGATAACTACCTTGCTCTTATACCTAAGGACTCTATTTTCCCCTTCTAACTAGTTGTCTCTTAGCTTTTGCTACTTCTTAGAGGTAATTGCTTTATTAGCTTGCTATGCTACTATAGTTTCCTTCTCTAGGCTTAGAGTAAGTTCTTCTAGTAGTAATAAGTATACCTCTATTAACCTACTACTAATAATTACTACTACCCTTTAGGTAAACCTACTTAGGAAGCTTTCTAGGAACGCACCCTATATCTCTTAGTCTTCTATACCTAAGGGCTAATAGTCTAGTTACTACAATAGCCTATTAGCTATATTCTTCTTTCCTAGCTAGTAGTTAATCTTAAAGTTAAAGAGAGATAGGTTCTAGAGTAACCTTACTTACTAACTATTAAGCTAGGGCTTACTAGTAAGGTAGCAGTACCCTAGGTAGTTTATTAAGAATATAATCCTACTCTAGGTATATAAGAGGTAGTGCCTCTAGTATATAACTACCTCTTAGATTACTAGTAGCTTAGCCTCTAGTATACTATACTATAGTTTAGTACCCTTTAGCTTCCTAGATAAGAAGGTAATAGGGTACTACTGGTTCTCTACTAGCTATAATAGAATAGCTCTAATTATAAAGTTTGATATATCTATCTCTACCTATATTAGTAGTACTAGGTTAAAGTACTATAGGATAGGGGCTTAGGTAAATATAACTTAGAGCTTATAGAAGGCTTTAATTACCTCTTTAGTTATTACCTTCTCCTCTACTACCTTAGCTATTAGTTAGTCTATAAGAGGGGTATATACCTTAGAGTAGTTCTTAATAAAGCGCTAATAGAACCCTATAAACCTAAGAAAGACCTATATATCTTTGATACTAGTAGGAAGTAGTTACTAAGTAATTGCCTCTACATAGTCCTACTTTATAGTAATACCCTCTAGGGATACTATAAACCCTAGAAACCTAATTATCTTAGTATAGAAAACATACTTCTCTGGGTTAGTATATAAGCTAGTGGTATCTAACTAGTGCAGTACCTCTTTTACTACCTTTATATAACTAGCCTTATCCTTAGTAAAGATTAAGATATTATTAAGGTATATAATATAGGTAATGTTTACTAGCCTAGCTAGGGTATTATTTATATATACTTAGAAAGTTACTAGTATATTAACTAGCTTAAAAGGTATAATATAGTACTCAAAGTACTTATACTATATCTAGAATGCTGTTTTCTACTTATTACTAGTGCAGATCCTTACCTAGTAGTATATATCCTTAAGGTTAAGCTTAGTAAAACACTTTACCTCTCCCAAGTAATTAAGGATCTCTCTAATCAGTAGTAGTAGTATATAGTTCTTAACTATAACCTTGTTAAGGCCGCAATAGTCTACACAGAGGCATAACTTGCCTCCCTTCTTTAGTATAAATAGGATTAGCACCCCCACAGAGCTCTATAAGGGCTAGATCTACCCCTTGCCTAGCGCGTTATTAATATACTTCTTTAGCTCTTCTAACTCCTTCTCCACAAGGGGGTAGATAGAGCTAAACAGTAGTTCTACCTCTAGCTTAAGGTTAATAGTATAGGAGTAACCTTTATCCCTAGCTAGTTTAGCTACTAGGTTTATATTAAATATATATACCTATTCTTGATATTCTTCTAGTAGCTTAAATCCCTTTATCTCCTCCCCCTTTTCTCCCTCTACTATATAAGGTAGTAGCTCTAGTACCCCCTTAGCTCCCTCTATATATAAGTAGTAAACTAAAGGGTTATATATTAGTATTACTACTACCTCTCTTTATACTCTCTTTAATACCTTTCTTCTCTAGATAAGTTATAGGTAGCCTTCCTCTAGTAGGTGAGTCTACTTAATTATTACTTACTTAAGATTTAGCTATGCTTTTTACCTCTAGGGGATCCCTATGATAGTATTATATACGCCTATATTGCTTACTTAATAGGTATAGGACTATACCTTTCTTATCTCTATATTATCTATTA
The DNA here is from genome assembly GCA_016618095.1 of Colletotrichum echinochloae. Taxonomy (NCBI): domain Eukaryota; kingdom Fungi; phylum Ascomycota; class Sordariomycetes; order Glomerellales; family Glomerellaceae; genus Colletotrichum; species Colletotrichum echinochloae. The sequence continues at coordinate 2,963,747 of JADEZT010000001.1, read as the reverse complement.
CTTCTATTACTAATATTACTGCTTTATAGTTAGGTACCTTACTTCCCTATATCTCTAGTAACCTTACTCCCTCTCTATAGACCTCTAGTAGTACCTTCTTATATAACATCCTCTAATATATAATATTCTTATCTACCCTAAGGTTAATTAACACCCTTCCTTTCCTTTATATACTAGCTACTCTAATATAAAAGTCTACCTTAAAGCAGTAATATAGTTCCTCTCTCTAGAGGATCTATATACTGTTAACCTCTATAGCTACTAGCTAGGCTACTAGTATGCAATACCTACCTATATAATAAGGCTAGTTATACTTATAGTACTTCTCCTTTATATACTCTATTAATATATATCCTAGCTTACTATAGTTAAAGTATATAGGAGAGCCCTAGGAGTACCTTAGAGGTTATCTATACCCTCCTTATTCCTACTTAACCTATAGCTTAGGCATAGGTATATACATAGCTACCCTAGGTATTAAGACTAACTATTACCCTTCTAATTTATCTAAGGGGGTAGCTAACGCTAGTACTAGGGTAATAGCTAGGGTCTACTAGTTCCTCCTCTCTTATAGCCTTTACTAGTCTTCTATTATTATCTTAGTATATATCTTTATAAGTATCTCTACCCTCTTTACTATATTATTTAGCTCTTAATAAGTAGCTAGTAGCCTATATACTAGGATATAGCTTTATAAGTCTAGAAGTAGTTAGTTTAAGATATAGACTACCTACTACCTCTCTAGTTAGAGGTCTAAAATCTCTACTTTAACTATTTTATACTAATTAATAAATTACTAGTATATCTACTTAGGTTTCTACTATATCTTATCTAGCTCTATAGCTATACTAAAGGCCTATATATTATTATTAGTAATACTATTATAGAGCTAGGCCTCTATCTATTTCTAGGTAATTAGGCTAATATTACTACTATACTAGAGGTTAATATAGCTTCTCTAGCTATATAATAGGTTACTCTCTAAGCAGGCTCTTATAAACTAAACTTTACTCTTATTAGCTATAAATTCTTTCTTAGTAATAGAGAATTAGCTTTATAACTTAAAAAGGAAGTCTTTAAGGTTGTTTTAGTTACCTCTCTTATATTAAATAGAGGCTAACTACTTAATAAGGGTATTAGTATATAAGCACTTAAGCTCTAGCTAGGTAGCTATAGGTCCTCTACTAGCTATATATATATTATTAATAGACTCTCTATTTCTAAGGGCTATAATCTATTTAATTATCTTTCTCTTTCTTACCTTAGCTACTTTATTATTAAAAAGAGCTCTTAGTTACTGCTCTATTAACCTATTAAAGTTAGTTATATACTGCTCCCCTACTGCAGTCCTACTAGTATCTAGTATAAGCTACTATATTACTAAGCTACCCTACTAGGTAATAGATTAGGATTAGATTAATTATACTAGTACTATTACTACTCTAATAGTTAGTATACCTATAAATAGAGAGAGATTAGAATGTATTAGAGGCTGTATAGTACTAAGTAAAGGAGTCAGTAGGAGGGCAGTTAGGGGTCACTGGTGACTGTTATTCCAATCTGTCTCCTCTCTAAACCTTGATGCTATCGTGAAAACCCCTTTTGTGTGCCCTTTGGCATAACGTTATTCCGTTCCACGGTGCCCCTGGGCCCCACCCAGTGCCCCGCCGGCCCCGAAGCCAGTACTACTTTTAGGAACCTGACACCTTTGACGCAACAGCACAATGGATTACGAGAACCAACCCCCGGGAATAAAGTCCTTTGACGAAGACGCTGGGCTGTTAGAACGCAGGACTTTTCTGGCGCCGAGGCTCGATGGGCGATGACTGACAGTGGCCTTGCCGAGCGATATCAGAATGTCGCCATGATCATAAGTGCCCCATGCCTGAAGTATGTCCGTCGGTGAGAGAAACCGCTAACAAGGGAACAAGTAGTTCGCAGTCCTGTTATATAATATGTCTTGCCTCGTTCAGCTTCACCCCAGACATACCCATCGATACATACAACCATATTCCAGGCCAAACACATCCAACAATGGTATTTTGTGCCAAGTCTCTTCGGTTAGCTATCAAACGCGGATAAGACGAAAAGGAAAGTAATAGAACAGGTCACTTTTTTTCACATTCCGAACAATACTCCAACCTCAACACAAAACCAGCTCATTGTTCATTCCTTGTCGAGCCAGACCATTGATTGGTTGGTAGGTCGGTGGTCGGGTCAAATCAGCTCGCGGCTCTGACGCTGACCCTTCAAGGTCGACAGCCAAACAATGGCCGTACAGCAGTAGCGTTCGAAACGCAACGTATTGTAATAAGTACGGCTGTTCGCGCCTTGGAAGTCCGCAAATGCTTTCCAGTCATTCAAAAGACCGCATCGTCCGCATAGAGCCGAATGGGAGCTATGCAGAGATATACCAGCCGGCCTCGCCAGACAGACGTCGTTCTTCGCCCTTGCGTTATCCACATGAGCAACAGAATTTCCCGCTCTAACTCCGGCCTTCGGCTGCACGGTCAGTACGGCGCCTACTATATTGACGACTTGGTGACGAGGACGGTTCAGCATAGCGTCTCCCTCAATGGAGAGAACGCAGTCGATCTCAAGGACAAGTTGAAATACGCCTTGATCGAAGGATTCCACGAGCTCTATGATAGCGAGAGCCAAGAGCAATTCGACCACATGCTCGAGGTGGCGCGGGTCGTCGATCAGTATTTCCTGCAGGGTTGGCTCACTCACATTCACAGAGGTCCGTCCGGCCAGAAGCTGTCGTATCTCCGGATCGATATCCGAGACGGCAACGAGAACTGCCAAGACTCACACAGCAGCTTCCGGGTCGGGGTGCAGGACGGCGGCGTCGGATCGCTTCCAATCGTCGACGTTGACATTGACGCGGCGGGTGTGTGGACCATTAGCCAGATTGCCGCGATGCTGACCCACGAGATGGTGCACGGATACCTGATGCTGTTCTCGTGCCAGGGCGGCTCTTGCCAGGAGTTTGGGGGTTGCTCTCGGTACTCCTACGACAAAAGGGGACGGCACGGGCGCCATGCTCACGTGTTGCTGAAGCACATATTTGAGAGCATACAGGAATGGGACGAGGTTTTGGGCGGGTTTGGGGAGGAGTTCATTGACAGTTGCGATCAAGAAGACCATGACGATTTATTGGTTGATGTAAGGAACTTGTACTCGTAATCGAGTGGTAGAACCTGGACGGAAACAAGGGACGAATAATCATCCAGAGCCAGCCACATTTTGTCATTGTTGGAAAATACATCGGTGCGCTTTTGAATATGAGCCGGTCAACCAGGTGCAATTCAAAGGGTGCTTCTTCAACGTGTCGGTCCGATAGGGATATCATTTGCGGTCCTTTCTCTGGGACCCGAAAGAGTTCCGAGAGTTAGAGGGCGAGGTTATAAAGCTAATGAGCGTTATGAACCCTTGACGGCTCGAGGATGCCGTAGGAGTATGGGAGAGGGCTCTTGCAGCTCCGAAGAGCTCGATGCAGTTTGTCAGATTTATGGTTGCTTTATACATGTATAAGCCGCTGGTGGGCTGCTTTGCCCAAGGCTCTCGCAGTGTTACGAATCCACACAATGTCCCATATGTTCTATTGAAAAACACGTATAATACATGTAGCGTCGTGAAGCTGGGAATAGCTTCGTGTAGCTGGTACCAGCTATGGCCGCCACAAGTGGCTTACGACACGCACAGACCCCTTCACACGGGTCTTTGTACAGTATCGCTTCATATATAGTTTCTAGACAAGGAAAAGACTAATATTTTTGCACTCTTTTTAACGGATGCTGCGGTTCATCACACAGACTTCTCAGTAAACAACAAAAACATTGTCAGTGTTTTGAAACAGCGGCTTTCTCCCTTTATGGCTCTGAGAGTCGAGAGCGATTATGAATCTTCTAATAGTAGTAGACGTACGTTAATGGTCTGTATGGGTTAATCCCATTCGCTCGTCTTTCTTCCCGCCGCTATGCTAAGATAGATCGACCAATCGCAACGGGTCAGACAGAGGCCAAGCCCATGACCAGACGTGCGGTTAACGTGCCGACTAGACCGGATTCGGACTCGGTGCTGCACCGGGAGGTACCAGGACCTTGGAGCCGGGTTTTATAGTCTGACAAGCCAGTCACACACGTTTGCTGTCTTTGATTGGGAGTCTTGGATCTGCTTTCGCAGCTTCCCATCTCGTCCGTATCCAGCCGTCATTCCTGGGGAACGATTTCCCTCTATTCTCCCATGCGATTTCAGTCAACCCACTTTGCTTCGGCCGCTGATTCAACGCTTGAAAGGGCATGCGTTCCTTTTGCTGCATGGGTAAGCCGCAGTTGCTCAAGTCAGAATGATGGAAAAACCCACACCCTCGCCTAATATCGGACCTCCCGACGGCTTCCGAGAAACTGTCAAACCACAATCGTACCTGTGTGCTGGAAGGGGAAAAAAAAAACCCTCCATGGTAAATCCCTGGGTAGAACGATGACTCGAAAAATCCCATACCGACCTGAAATAAAAAACATCACAACTCGAGAACAGTTCGCACGGCCGGCGGTTTCAACGTCGTGCAGCGCGTCGATCAGGAACGCCCGACGATCACGGGCTACGAGATCGGCGGGCTCTCAACGCTTTTTTTTTTTTTTTTTTTACATAGGAACGCCTGACCGCCAGTGTCGGGGCCTACCTTGATTCTACAGACCGACTTGTCGACCCGCCGCTGCTACGTTCTAGAACATGGCGGTTTTTGTGGCCCCCCTAGTCACTGGATCTCGGACTCTCTGACCTTGACGAGGCGGCTGTATCCGCAACTCGTAAGTTAGACCAGTATCTGTTTGGGCAAGAGAAGGATGTGCACGACCGAGAAGGGATTCCGGGGAAAGCCCCGGTCAGCAGATGCCATCTCCGAGACGGGTTGAAAAACTGACAAGTCACCGACATCTTGTGCCGCACAGCCTCCATTTTGACGTGCTCGCAACCAGCCTGCTCTCTCGCCCCGTTACACCAGGTCCATCGATTCTTGGCAGGAATCTCAAGCCTCGGCCACTCTTTGGTCGTGGGTTCTATGCTGCGGTCAAATACAGTTGAGCCAGGGCCCTTGTCGGCAGTGGGCGAAAACCGGTTACATGGGAATCGGTGTGTCAAAGCCACCGGAAGTCGATCGTCATTTTGATCAGTCAGGGAGTATTGAACCTTATATTCCGTAGTGGGACATCCGTGAGAGTCCATGCAAGTGAGTGTGGCGGAAGAAGAGTATTATTCTGGCGAGGACCTAGGCATGTGCAGCGCAGCATAGCTCGTCTGTTTTTATGAACCTTGTGGCTCAACTGCCCATCGCCTTCAATAGATCCCGCTTTACTCTCTCTCTCTCTCTCTCTCTCTCTCTCTCTCTCTCTCTCTCTCTATCTCTCTTTATCTCTGTCTCCAGCTTTTGTTGCCCATGTGCCGAACGAATCATGCCAGAAAACCAACCCACCAAGACTCATGACAAAAGAAAGAGAAAGACATCATGGAATAAGCAGATACGCAGAGGCAAAGAAAACAAAACAATAAAACTTCAGAATGCCACCCAGGGGATATCATATGCCTTCTCTCTCTCTCTCTCTCTCTCTCTCAAAATCACAAACCCAGCCCAGTAAGAAGAGTTCACGCCTTCATCCGGCCAAACAGCTCGCCCATCTGCTCCTCGAAGGGGGCCAGCGGGTGCTCCTCGGCCAAACCGAAGTCGTTCAACTTATATCTGGGGTTGGCTGTGTGCATCGCCAACAGACCCCGGACGCTGTCGTGCAGAGACTGCTCGTACTTGCCGCGTCCCTTGAGGATCTCGGCGGATCGGTTGGCGGCTTCCACCACCTCGTCCTTGATCACCTTGAGTTCGGTAAGTACCGGCCGGCCGGTTGCCATCGCGCGGTTGTGCACGTAATTCCTGGTGTCGCCGCTGAGCTCCTCCTTGTAGAATCTGAGACAACCATCAGCGATAAGTCCACAAGGAAGGGGGGGGGGGGTGGGGTGGGGTGGGTTTACTCACGACAAGACGTCATTCGAAATGTCGATAAACCTGGCCATGTCAGGGATGGCTTCCAGGTATTGCTCGACGTCGGGGTACTGGGCCTTGGGGAAGCAGAAGACGGCGTAGGCCACGTTGATGCCCGACAGGTCCCTGACAAAGTCGGGGAACTTGACCCCGGCGCGCGTGATGGTCATGTTCCGGAAGCCTTTGTGGCGCTCCAGCAGGTTGCAAGTCAAGAACTTGAGGGTAGATATCTGCAGTAAATTGGCCATGACAGGGTCAAATAGGCTAGGGGCCTCTCGCATCAGGCCGGCCAGGCCCTCCAGCATGGCATTCGGCTGCGGCTCGCCCCTGAAGAAGCGCTCCTGGAAGAGCTGGGCCTCGGCCATCTCGTCGTTCTGGCCGACAATGTCATCGTATTGCACGACGAGCCACGTGAAGAGCCCAACGAAACCCTGCACTTCTGTCGGGTGGTTGGGATGGCAGAGCTGCGGGCTCGTCAGCAAGTAGATCTATTTCTTCTTCTTTTTCTTCTCCTTTATTTCATCTTGTTTCTTCTCTCTTCTTTTTATTTTTTTATTTCTTTATTGCAGACATTGTGGCAGCGGGAAATGCCACCAGACATTGTAAAGGGGTCAACGTACCAGTCCTAGTGAGTAGCCCAGGCGGAAGGCCTTGGCGGAGATGGGGGTATCGAGGGGGTAGCCAATCTCAACGGCCCTCTTGTACATGTATTTCAGCAGCGCTTCGACCGACTCCGCCTTGAGCTGCGGAACGCCGGGATATCCGAGCTCCTTCAACATGTCGGTACAAATGGGCTTGACGAGAGAAGCCAGCTTCTCCGGCGCGGCCGCCGGGTCGTCTTCGAGGCGGATGCGCTTTGGCGAGAACAACCCCCACAGCGAACTCAGCATCCGGACGAGTGGGTTCGCGACGGCGACGGCGGCGTCGTGTGCCCCGGGGGGGCCATGCGACAGACTGATCATTGCGGACGCGCGCGCGCAAATCTTCTCCTGCTAGGGTTAGGGTGTTGGTTGGGCAGAAATGGGCAAGGGAGAAGAAGGTTTGTGTGTAGGATTATTCTAGGTATAAAGAGTCGGTGAAGGAGGCTTATGATCTAGAAGGAAGCACAGACTTGAGCCTAACGACCACATCCATGAAACAGCCAGGCGGGGGAGACCTGGGCCTTTATGAGTAGCGTAGGACGGCATCCATAATAGGCATCCGGTGGTGGGAGAGGCCGCTCTTGGAGAGAATGTGGATAAGAGACATTATTTTCCATCTCCATCTCGACTGGAACGACGAGATGACCCAGGGATTGCCGCAGGCGGCTGCAGCAGAGAACCAGTTCCAACATGTTGGCCCGCGGGTTTCTCAGGGTACCTAGGTAGGGTTTTTGGTACATACGTGCGGGATGGAGCAGTTACAGCCAGCCGCCTTTGCCAGTACCGTTGATTCTGCGAGTTTGGGCCGTACGATATCGGCACAGACTTTGCATGTAGTTTGCCCACTTGACGCACGAATGTGGGATGAGCCTGCCAGGGATGTTTGGACGAATGGAAGGCAAGTTGACAAGTGTCGGTGGGTGGTGGGGAGGAGGGGGCCCAGCTATAGCAGGCAGACAAGAGGTCGACTGAAAGAGAAGATGGGGGAGGTGGCCGGAGGAGAGTCCGGGGGGGCCGGACCTCTCTCCTCTCCTCTTGGGAGCCGAGTGCGGACGACTCGAAACCTTGCGTCAAGAACCGGGACCGCATACGTCTCGTATCTGGCTTCCCCAACAAGGCTTTGGTTCCGTCCAACGACGTAACTAGCGAGGCAAAGCCGCATTATCCCGTTCTTGACCTCCTGAGCCGATACTTATCGGGTCCTCCTAGCTGGGCTGTCACCGCGGCAATGACAGCGCACGTGCTGCTCAGCCCGGGTTCATCGAGTCAGGAGTTGGTGGGGACCTTCTAGAAAGAGAGAATAACAGGGGCGAAGAAGCCAGTGCTACATGGCATACCCTGCTTTGGGAAGTTGGAGGGCATCCGGGGTTCGTCAAGGCCAAGGCCTAAAGCATGCCATGATCGTCAAGGTGCTGTCAACGGCGTCAGGGGGCCCGCGCGAGCGCACACACGCGGTGTGCGTTGTAAAGGACACACACCGTACATGCTGCGTGGTTGTTCTCGGTACGCTACTTGTTTTCAGCAAAAGGTACGTCGTCTCGAGAGGCACAGGAAATTGCGTTTGGGAAGAGCCACACTTGGCATGGACAAAATCGCCATCATTGGCCCAGGTCGCAGGCAAACATTGATAAAGCAAACATGTTCCTCTGCAAGTCAGTCAGCCAGCCTACGGCCGTGGATAACCGAGGTTTGCATTGATTGCACGGTGATTTCAGCGAAAGACGGACTGAACAAGGAGGTGAAGGAAAGGCTTTCGTCTCAGTTCTGGGGCTTCGCGCATAAGTGGGTAAGAAAAAGGGAAAAAAAAAAGGGTACTAATTTGTCTCTGATGGCGAACAGAAACCCCTGTCCTTGAACGATGCCACAAAAAGGTCTTCCCAGTCCACATACATAGTACCATCCTTTCCGCAATAACTCGTGGCAAACGTTTCCGCACTCAGCGCAACCATGCCCGGAGATATATACTAGGAACCAACCCAAAAATAAGAAGAAATAAAAGAGAAATAAAAGGGAAGGAAAAAGAGAGAGAGAGAGAGAGAGAGAGAGAGAAAGAAAGAAAAGAAAGAAGAAGGATAAAACAACCGAAATCAGAGAGACGACGAGGAAGAAACAGCCGATAACCCACAAAGTCGACAAGCAATCCCTCACTTTGCACCGGTAATTAGCAGGTGGGCGGGCGGTTTTCTCCTCAGTCAGTTTGGGAGAGAGCACCACCCCCGAGAGATGAGAGGATGAGACCCGAGAGAGATGAGAGAGATGAAGGCGTTACCGTTGCACCCCGCCGATGTCATGTACACCCTGCCACGCGAGGTCACGTCGACTCCATCCGTCTTGGTCTCCGCTCTTTCACAACTTGCGACTGGACCCCTGTGCATTAAAGGAAGAAAAAAATCTCGAGCGAGTAGAGTAGCGGTGCAGGCGGTAGAGGTGACGGTTGATGGATGGTGCGCTGCCCACGCTGCCGGGCCCGCCTTTTGTGTGCGTTCCTGGTATAAACGCAGGTATCCCGTCCTGCGTTGGACGCACTTTTTCCGTCTACCGTGTTGCATTGTTGGTACGACCTGCAGAAATCTGGAAACCCACCCCTGTCCTGCTACTTTCCACTTCTCCCACCGCACCAGGCGAGAGAGACAAACCAACGGGACTTCGGAACAAGTGCCCAGAAAAAAAAAGGACCAAAAGCGGCCGAGAAGCAAGGAAAGGCCGAGGGGGTGGTATCAAACCAAAGAGAGTTTCGGTTCGCTTCAGTCGGTTCGCTTGTTGGACAAAAGAGACAGAAGAAAGAGAGACTCGGACGGACGGACGGCCAGACAGACAGACAGACAGAGAGAGAGAGAGAGAGAACTCTCGGGACCTGCGCCGCCTGTCGGACCGATTAATCGCTCCAATCTGCACAATGAGTATCGCATACAGGCGACTGGATCCCTCGAAGCGCGAGATCCGCCTGCTCGAGATTCAGTCGGCGCGCAGCCTCAACGACCCTGTCGAGTGCCGTCTCATCACCGTCCGCCTCACCGACGACCTGTCACGCGAGTACATCGCGCTCTCCTCCCTCTACGGCGACGCGTCCGAAACCGACAAGATCTGGGTCAACGGCCAGCCCGTCACCATCACTGCCCACCTGTCGCAGGCCCTGAAGCATGTCCGCGCCGTCTTCTACCCGACCATCTCGCAGCGCTACCAGCGGACACCGGCGAGGCGGCCTCACGGCGCCCCCCGATGGCTGAGGCAGCTGTTCGGCCTGAGCAGCTCTCGCCCGAGCGAGAACGAGCCGAGGGCCCTGCGGGTCTGGTGTGACTTCCTCTGCGTCAACCCGCGGGACGACCTGGAGAAGAGCAAGCAGCACTCGGACATGCGCAACATCTACCGCAACGCCGAGCTCGTCGTCGGGTGGCTGGGCGACAAGACTGAGCACACAGATCTGGCCATGGCAACCCTCGCCCAGATCGAGGACGCCATCCCGCCCCACTGGGGCGACCCCGGCGACCGGCAGAAGAACCCCGATGACTACTCCCCGAAGCACAAATGGGCCGAGTCTATCGCGAACCTATGGGAGCCGGGGCCCAACGGCGAGATCCCCTTCATGATGCCCCATTGGGTCGGCTGCAACGACTTCATGGGCCGCCCGTACTTCCAACGCCAATGGATCCTCGAGGAGATTGCCATGGCCAGGTTTCCTACCTTCCTGATTGGTGACACCATCGTGCCCTGGAAGCAGATCTTGCGTCTGAACCGTATGATGGAGGAGTTCAAGTACCATCCCTCCGACGTCTTCCCCCAGGTATGTATCAACAACAAACGACTCCTCCTACTCCTCCTACTCCTCCTCCTCCTCCTCCTCCCCCCCCCCCACGCTCCGCCCACTTGCCCCGTCACCTACACCATGGTAGTGAGACCATCACACATGCAGGCTGCATGAGAATGCGTTTAACTGACCCGTTTTTTTTACCTTTCCTCCAACCACAGTACTTGGCGGCCATGATTGCAGACTTGCCTCTGGAAACTGCGCATAAGTTGCTCGACGAATTCGCGCGGAGAGAGGCGTTGGAAGAGGCCCAGATTCTCAGGGAGACGGGGACCAGCAGGGCGACCTCCTCCACGCGGTCCACCGACACGAGATAGCCGCCGTGGCCCGCGTCGTCGTCGTCGTCGTCGTCGTCGAGGGTCGGTTTCACGGCCCCGGATCTTGACGGAAACTAAAACTCGGGAAGGTAGCCGAAATCAAGATGGGTGTCATGGGCCATCTCCAGGGTGGCCCATCTCGAGGATTAATTGGGAGAGAAAGAGAGGAAAAGGGGAATTCCACGGAAGGGCGGTTTTTAGCGTTGTAACGATGAGGATACCCAAAAGATTTCTCCTAGCTTCTTTTCAGCAACGACAATTGACATGGTTTTTGTTCTTTCTCTCTTGTAAAGGAATAATAACAATAATGAAATGATGACACCTTTGTGGTATAAATAACCAAGCCTCGGGGAAAGGCGGCGGAAGCGGCGGGTGGTCGCCGATCGATTCCACATGGCGCGCCAAAAAAGGAGGACGGGACAGTCACAGAACAGGATTCGAGACCGTCAACGCCACATGAGCGCGCCATCCATCCCATCCATCCTTGGCCCTTCTCTACATACTACTTACCTAGGTACTTACTGTACGTAGTGACAGTGGCCCGCCATGCGCCCACTTGGGCAATATCAAGGCCCCTCCTGGCCAATGGGTCTGGTCGTGTTGGAAAAAGAAAGAAAGAGAGAAAAGGCTTGTTGTACCATGGCAGCTAGTTACCTAATCTCTTTGACGGGACCAATAGTTGTATGCATGGTGATGAGGTGATGCCCCCCCAGAGCGTCGTTGGTGCAAGGTTACACTCCGTCTCCGGAGGAGGGGTGGGGGGGTGTACTGCTGAAGAATTGGCTGAAGCGAGTTTCGGTTCCGCTGAAGAACTGCCTGCACCTGCAGATAGATTACTCTGCGCCAATTGCGCTTGTGAGACAGCAGAAGACCGGGGTGGGTCGTTCCTTGCAGGGGTTCATGCCGTCTGTCTTTCTTCATCACTTTGCATCACGCACAGCGGCACTCCGAGCTTCGAGGGAACCAACTGCCCGGCACCAGGTCCGACCTGAAACTATTTTCTCGGTGCAGGAACCAGATGCGGCCTTTTTCCTGGTGGACTTTTGTGCGTCAACCTTCTCCCGATCCCTCACCGCCAGAACTTGGCCAATTCCTTCATACACCAACGAACCCGTGGCCGTCCCAACCTCACCTGATGGACCGACCCATGGTAGTCGGATGCCGCGGGTGGGACTCCGGGCGTCGTCTCCTCCAGCCAGTACTGCGTACTCCAGGTCAGTATTGATCAGCTCACTTTATGCCGAGGTCTTCCAGGAGTTTCCGATCCCCTCGGAACTCGGCCGACCAACTTGACGACGACTTGTTCCGTCTGGATGGACACATTGACGTTGCAAACCACTCTATTCTCCCTCCCCCCTCCATAGTGTGTCAAGTCGAAATTAACACTGCTTCAGAGCCGCGGGCACTTGAGAGATCGAGACGGCGAACCAACGGGAAGACGGAGGGGGGCCGATCAACCCCAATCGCCAAAGTGGAGATGCTTACCGAATAAGACGTCTTGCAGGTTCTGATCGCGAAGGGCGGATCGTGACGGGAAAAGGGCACAGACGTACGCCACCGCCTGTGCTTCAGGACCGAAACGGGATGAACAGACGGGGAGGCAACAAATCGGCTCGGTCTGGAACCAACACTGCCAAGCCCCCCCCTTCATTCTCAAATGCCTCACTGCCTCTGATGCCTGCCCGCGGCAAGCGCTCTTATGTTGTACAGTAGCGCTTACGGATATACAAGTGTATGTCTCTCGGCAATTTCCACGTTGTGCTTTCTTTGGGTGGAATGACGATCCGCCCGAGACCCCCACGACGCCGATGCCGACGTTGCGCAACAACGAAAATATGCGTCTTGTGCAGCTTTAATCCCGCGGGCCTTCTGCTCAGTTCCGTTTTCCCTCCTTTTCTTTTTGTTTCGTTCCTCTCAACGTCACCCTCGTTTCTGCTTCTTTGACCACTGCTGCGGCGCATTGCCCCAACGTCCTTCAAATCTCGGGCTCTCCCCAGGACGGACGCCGGGAGAGAACAGCACTTCGATGTGGCCGATGATGAGCACACGACTATCGGCACCGCCTTGTACATTTCGTTGGAAGGATTGCCGTATGCGCGTTTCTGCGTCTCCCTTTTTTCCCCCCGACAGCCGCGCCGATCTGTCGAACGGCGGCGTGTCCAGTGTCTCCCGCGCGCTCGGGAAGAGCCGCCGAAAAGTTGGGGGGGGGGGATCACCGGGACCGGTCAGCCCTAAAGGACGACCGTCCATTACGGCGAGTTACGCGCCTCGGCTCTAGGTCCTTGCCTTGCGATTCGCTGCTTCGTAGATCGCGGCTTGCGCCTTTCGCGAAAGTACGCCTCCGGGCCGCATGCGTCCAACATGGCGGCCGCAAATCGTCACTGTTTGAACAATCCTCCAGCAGGGGGTGTCTCTGATGTCAGCCCATACACCTGTATAGCCCACACTGTCATCAATGTGATTTCCTTGATCGGTGAGCCATAAGTAGGGGCTCGCAGCGCCCATCACGCGAGCCGACCCCTTCGCATCTCATCTGGGCGGCCCTCAGCTGCGTCAGGGACGTAAACCTTCACGGTTTGCGTCTTTCCAAACGCCAACCACTATGCATCTGCCACGACTTTCCCCCGAGGAGCTAGCAGGAGACGGATCGCGCGCGCCAATGATCATTGGCGTCGTGTCCATGTGCCTGGTCATTGCTACGAGCGCGTTGGCTCTCCGCCTCTGGACGCGCCTTTACATTGTGCAGAAAGTCGGCTATGATGATTACGCCGCCATCATCTCATTAGTAAGTTCAACGAGGGAACCCTCCCCTTTGACAGTTTCTCGGGCTTGACGATGAAGTAACCAGCTGGGCTCCATTTAGCTATCGGTATGGGGATGCGGAATCTGCGTTGCACTCAGTAAGCGATACCAGCCGATCATTGCAAGCGACCTGTGCATCTAGATCCTGACGGCCAACAGTGACACGATACGGTCTCGGGAGACATCAGCAGACGGTTACGTTAGAGGAGCTTATAAACGTATTAAAGGTGAGGACGCGCGAAACCCCAAGGCTGTTGACATGGAACAGCTGACAAACCCTTGCAACGTAAGTGTTTCTGGTGTTCCGCCGTCTTCTACGGCCTGGGACACTGGTCGCTCAAGATGTCCTTCCTGATTCAGTATTACACGGTGCTGTCCACCCACCGCCTGCGAAACATCTACATCGGGACAATGGTTTGTGTCTCGCTGTGGGGGGCCAGCACCTTTTTCGTGGCCTTCACCTTCTGCGATCCTCTCAAGGGCTTTTGGGACCCTCGCGTCCCCGCCACTTGCCTGAGCCGGAAGGCCCTGTATTACGGGTTTTCGGCCCTCAGCATCATCACGGACATTGTCATCTTCCTGCTGCCGCTTCCGGCGCTGTCCAGGCTGAAGATACCCTGGTCTCAAAAGGTCTATCTGGTCGGCACCTTCAGCCTCGGATTCTTGTGGGTGGTCCTACTCCCAGCGTGTTTGCGGCACAGCGAAGCCCGTCGTGCTGACTGCGAGGCCCTGAACTAGCATCGTGGCCATCGCCGTAATCCGTCTTCAGTTCCTCAACATCGGGCCCGACCTCACTTGGGCGAACGTGGAGCCTGCGCTGTGGTCGGTCGGCGAGCTGTCGGCAGCCATGGTCTGTCTCTGCCTGCCTCCTCTAAAGGCCCTGGGGTCGCGTCTGGGCCTCTTTGCTGTCCGTACAGAGAACACCGCCGTCCCTCCGGCGGACCGAAACATTCGCGAGCCGCCTTCTCCGGGCCCCAAGACGATCGATACCGCCACGACGAACTCGCCAATGGAGCCGCGCATCGCCTTCGGCAACTTCGCGGACGATGGCGAGCAGTTCCAAAATGGGGGTTTCCGGCAGACTCCCTCACTTGCACCCGTGGGGAGCACATGAACGGATTGCCGTTGCTTACGATTCACGCTGTAATGTAGTTTGGGCAGGACATGATAATGCGTTGGAAGCATGCTGTTATGGATAAACTGGCGTACGGGACCATCTCGCTCTGCGATAAAAAGCTACTATGGAGCCAGCTGGAATCAAATAGAACCAATATTGATCCAGACTATCCTTGCTCCTTTTTCACTGGACTAATGAGCAGGACGAACCTATATAGCCTTTCCATGACGCTCCGTAAAGTCGGCAACCTATGGGTTTCCGGCCAGGCTGTCACGATACTTTGACTCCCGAAAGAGCAAAGGTAAGAAACCCCCCCCGAACCCGGTTTCCAGTCATCTCGAGGGAAGGAAGGGGATGCGGGCAGAAACACGCAAAAGCTTTATTATACTGGCTCTGTGCTGAAACTGGTTCCGAGACCTGAATGCGGCAGCTCCGTCTATAGCCACAATATTCGAGAAGAAGCGCGAGCGAGCCCCTTTGCACCTTGACATCGATATGTTGGGCAAAAGTGACGCGCCGGGCGTCTTCCACTCGCAAGGGAAGCAGCGACAAGCCTACGAAACACAACGCGCCTTGCAAGTCTCGTTTTACGGCTCTCCAACTTCGAACAAGAACAACGCAGCACACTCTGCCAGCCGCATAGTCATGAAGCAGTCCGACAAAGGGGGTTTTCTCGGGCTTCGTTTTCGCGGAGTTGCGAGTTGCGTCTTGTCCAAAAAGAAAACGAGCATTTTCTAGTCATCCGGTGAGCATGTATATAACGGGAGCAGGATGCCGGGCTCTGGTCAGTTGGGGCCAGTCATCGACCAAGCCACTCCTATCGAGCCGAGACGTTTCCAAACCCAGCACTCTCGAACCCAAGAACCAGCCGCCATGCCATCTTCGAGGCCCACGAGGCCGAAACGGACGAGAAGGGCGCGTCTCTTCGGCTCAAGGCGTCGGCCGAGAGGCCGTCGCGTGAAGAAGGTCAAGCCGTGCCGACACCCGGGACTCCCCAGGACCACCACTCTGCCACAGGAACACGACGGACAGGACGCGGACGAGCCGGCGCCCGAGCCTCGGCCCCTGGTCCCGCTGTCCCCTTTCTCGTACGGCGCGACCCCCCTGCTGAACATGACCTGCGGCCACTTCCTCCACTGCGAGCTGCGGCCGCACCAGACCGCGGCCCGGGACGCCTTTGTCAAGTGCTACCTCGAGGCGTCGCCGCGGGGGGCCGCCTGGGACGACCTCCCCGACCAGCGCCTGGCGGACTTTGAAAACGGAAACGGCTCCAAGCGGGACGAGGCCGAGGCGGCCTTCCTCGAGGGCTCGCTGAGCTCGATGGCCAAGTGCCTCGACGAGTATTTCTACCTCGGCACCCTGACGCGTCTGCACGAGGGCCACCCGAACCGGTTTCTGGTTCTGAAGACGGGGTTCGGCCTGCTTAAGGCAGACGTCGCGGACGGCGTCTATGGCGACTCGAGCGTCCGGTCGCATCACTGGAATACGAACTATCCACACGCTAGTGTACGGATCTGGAGAAGAATGGCGTACAGTCGAGGTGGCTGCAGGGTGGTGCTGCGATTGTCATTCGCTAAGAATGTCTCGACACTGGTCCACGAGCTTGTGCACGCGTACCTCCAAATCTTTGTCTGCAGAGGCGAACAGTGCAAAAGGAACATCCTCAACACGACAGGCCTGACCGGGCACGCCGACACGTTCGTCAAGCTCTACGGCCTGGTCCTCGGTGAGGTCAGAAAGTGGCACCCCGAGCTCGCCACCATGGACGAACAGCGATGCTTCCCCGCCACTTCGATCGACAGGTACAACATCGACTTTGAGGCCGCGGAGCGCCTGAAATGGAGGTCCGAGGGCCGAGACCGGGATCTGCTCCCCCTGAGGGCCAACAGCTCCCGGAACCTCGTCCGCCTGACGGAGGAGCTGATCGACGGTATATTCACGATGAGCATCACCTACCGCAGACTCGGATCAAGGATCCCTGAACGGGAGGAGGCCGAGGAGAGCTGCGACATGCCGGAAGAAACGGGCGTTTGATGAGACGCGACTGGATTAGATTTTTTTCTGGAGGCTTTTTTTGTATTTGTTTGGCGGATTTGGTACTCGGGGAGTTGATGGTTTGATAGAAGCTGCGTTATTTTACTAGTAATATTTCTTTCCCAATTGGCGATACCAGCGTTGTGCAAACCTGTGACTTGTGTTGGTTAAGAAAAAGTCAGTATTGCTTTGACGGTATGTGTGAGAGGAAAAAAAACATGGCTTCGGTCTGGAACCAGACTGAAGCAATCACAGTGTCTCTCGTTCACGCCCGTCCGCCCTGTGACCTCCTGTCGTGTCGTCCTTGCAGTGGAACCAGATGCGCACGCCACGATCAAAGTCTCACTATGCCTCGGTAACGCCTCAAAACTTTTGCTATCTTTGTTGGGGTATTGAATTTCCTCGTTCCTTTGGAAACAGTCCTATCCATAAATCTATGCGGCGTAATCATCATTCACATCCATCAACTCCGTGTATCCAAACACGGCCACGAGGGCCACTGGCCAGAAGTGTCATTCCCTATGCCTCTGGCACATATACGCCATCCTTGCAGAGCACCACGATCTTCTTGAAGAGACGACGCCACTCGAGCGGGTCTCCCTTGATCTTGACGAACCGTATGTCCAAAAGCTCCTGCTCCTCCGGCAGCCTGTGCTTGTCGACGTGAATCTCGCCGTGCATCGACTGCCGCCGCTCGTCGAGCGTCTTGATCTTGATCGTGACGACATGGTCCGCCGACAGGCTCGGAGTCACGGGCGGCAGCGGAACGTTTAGCTGGTGCAGCGCGTCGCTGAGCATCTGCACGATGAGCTGCTGCGGCACGTGCGAGAAGAAGCGCGTGAGCGACTCGGGCGGCACGATGTCGCGGAACCGGCGCGCCGCCTGGGTGAGGGTCAACGGGACGCTGGGGGTCTGCGAGAACTGGCTCATGGACGGCTCCTCCGCGAGGGATTGCAGGAACATGCGTCTGTTGGCGACGCCGCTTACGCTCCTGGACAGGGGCAGCGTCGAGGGAACGGCGATGGGGTTCATGCTCTTGAGGGCCGGGCGCTCCCAATCCCATGTGGCGTCGTTGATGGGCGTCTCGGGCTGCGTGAACGACATCTGGCCGACGGTGTCGACGTCCATGGGGTCGCTACTGGCCGGGTTGCCTTCGGACGCCGTCGGCTGCTGGTTGAAGTCGATCTTGAGGCTCTCCAACATCTGCGTGGCCAGGTTGATAGGGTCGGAGACCTTCCCGTCCGATGTCAGGTGCGGGTTTGGCCTCGTGTACCACGGGTGTTGACGAATTTGTCGGAATGAGAAGCGCTTGTCGGGATGGATGTTCATCATACCGCGAAGCAACGACAGGGCATTGGCCGGTATCCTCCCCCAGAGAGCATCTGTGCTGCGGCCGTTTGTCCGGACGTATTCTTGATACTCCCAGCTGCCGTTCGACGGCTCGTCCCAAGGGGTGTTGCCTACCAACAACACAAAGAGGATGACACCGCATGACCAGATATCGACGAGGTCCGGCGAGTATTTGTTCACGGTCGACGACGTCTTTTTATCCGCCTTGCCGCAGGCGAGAATCTCGGGGGCGATGTAGGGTGGGCTGCCGCAGAGGGTGGAACTCGTCTTCCGCTGGTCCTTGTACTCGAACATGGTCGACATACCAAAGTCGGCGAGCTTGAGGGTCCCGGTCGCGGATAGCAGTATGTTCTCGGGCTTCAGGTCGCGATGGGCGACGCCCTTTGAGTGGATGAAGCTTACGCCGCTAATGAGCTGCAGGAAATAGACATGCGCGATGTTCTCGTGCACGCCAACGTCGGCCTCGATCTTGTCAAAGAGGTCGCCTCCGTCGGCGAACTCCATGGCAATCCATCTCCAGTTGGTGTCCTCTCCCGAAGCGAACCACTCGATGATGTTCGGGTGTTGGCCGACATGCGAGTGTAGTGACACCTCCATCAACAGCTGCTTCGCCGATACCCTGCCATGCTTCACGGCATAGCCCTTGTGGATGAACTTGACGGCGAACACGGGCGTTTGCGCGTCCTGGGGGATGGCTTTCTTGATTCTGCGTGCTAGAGCGTCAGTGGAGGGGTTCTATCACGAACGACCAGGGTGAGGGGCGGCCCACGATGCATAAGCGCCTCGCCCAATTGTTTTGGAGATGATCCGGAAGGGCAGGTCAGTGGGTAAAGGATCCAGCTGCGACTGTTGCATCTTTGCTTAGTGAGTTAACCGCAGTCAGTGAGATGTTTGGATGAACCCCCTCGCAGAAGCTGTGTGGTGGACTATTCCATGATTGAGACTGGCCAAGCCAAGGGGAAATGAGACGGACAAGCAGGGATCCCGGATATCGATTCACAATGACTCTCTCTTTTAGGCAGACAACACCAGACCAAAGGGGGTCAACAAAAAGCCCGATAGGGCCGAGTGACGTAGCGGACTAACGTAAGGCGGATCGCATGCGCACAAAGGATCAGGGTCCAGAATCAGCAAGAACTCACCATGTTGACTGAGGTGTCTCGAGCCGTTCCGACGCGTGGGTGCCTCTCCAATCAAGCGCGCGTCTAGGCCGCGTAAAGAGCTTTTTGAGCGTGTTTGTTTGGAGTCGATGCAGTGTTTCATTGCCGCCTGGGGCGACGCGAACCCATTGGCCGATAAGAGCCCCCTTATCGTGGCTGCTGCAGCGTCGGCCAGGTAACCAGTTCTGCCACTACGCCCCTCCAAACTGGCAAGGGCTGATATCTGAGCGGTCGCCGCTTTTACAACCCCCCTGCGCTACGAGTAGGTGTGGTTGAGGAAAGTGTCAAGGAAACTGAGGATTCTGCAGTGAACCCAGGGCATGACATAAAATGATTGTAGACATCTTTTATTAACCATTGACTCGTTTGAATCACTCATTGATAATCTCAGCCACCATCTAACATCTGCCGCTGCCTTTCCTTCCCATTGACAAGAAACTTAGGATGGTTGCTGCCTTCCAACGATTCTCAACCATCACGCCCCAATCAATCCAAGCGGCAGTAAGCCTTGATTTCGTCAGCGTCATTTGTGTCCTGTCGCCATTATTTCGAAGCAATAGCTACTTGTTCGGAAAGCTGGCCATTCGGGCAAGACGACTCGCAATAGACGAAGCTGAGATCGTTCAAATGTTCAATGAGCAGAGTCCCATTGTCGGAGGTTGCTGGGAGGGTTCCTAAATCCGCCCAACGTCAGAAGAGCCTTCGCAACATCGTCACTTCCCAACTTACTTCGGAATTCGTCTTGGAAGCCATCCCTTCCATGATCCACACATCATGCAGATTTGGACATTGCATCTGGTGCAACGGAGCACGAACTTTGGCAGCACCTCGGCGCATAAATCACATGTCTGACCCCGTTTGTCGACCAATTTCCATGTGGCTCGAGAACTCTCATGAATGCAACGAGTTTTCGCTTTCTTGTCCTTCTCGCTCGGTGGATTCAAGATTGCTATGGCTGATGCGGCCTCTGTGGACGTGCCCCGAGAGATATTTGTGACGGCCTCAGGTATGCTCACAACATCACTGCAGCCTTCCTGTGATAGAGCAGGAAAAGATGATGAATCCGGCAAGCTTTCCAATCCACAAAGCTTAAATTTATCCTCGGGCGACGAAATAGCGCTACCAGGGAGAAGTTAGCTATACATCAATCTAGGAGGGAACAGACCAGATGACTTACCCAATGGACAATTCTTCGTGGGCGTGGGAACAGTTCTTCCACGGGCACTGATGAAACAGTGCCATTCTGACGATGAGCAAGCAGTTTGAATGTCCCTCGTAGCGTTGAGGGAGGAGGGTTGAAAAAGGGAAATTGAAGCAGAATCAGAGAAGGAGACATCAAAGCAGGCGAAGTGGAAGCAGCGGCTAGACAGAGTGAACCTTCTGCCACGGCTTTTGACAACCAGATTACTTCACCTGAGCCCCTCCATAGTACTGGTTGACGGACAGCACATGCCCGGAAAATCTTGGATCCAGTACTTGAAAAAATGTGACGAATTTTCGAACAAGCCAAAGGTGGCCTTTGAAGTTGGAGTTGGGACGGAATTGTCATCTGAACAATCATCGTAAGATTATATGTAGAAGTGTGCACAACCAGAACAAAGACCTTGTTAGCTCAGGGTCGCCTGGGTGGAGCCCTTATTGTCACTACAGGTCTTTCCAATTACGTATTTACTGTTTGAAAGCCAAGTCTCGGTTTTGGCAACCCACTGTTGTATGCTGAGTATCTCCGTAGCTCAAATCTCTCATACGAGGACCTCTCCGTACCAAGAATCAGTAGGTTATTCTGGGGCTGCGTTCGACCCACGACTGAATTCATAAAGCCACTGTTGACACGACTTGTAGACCACCGATGAAGATTCAAAGTCTTGATGTTGAAGTAAAGCGCCTGCCTGACTTGGAGATGAGTTAAAGAATGCATATCAGTTTAGAGGTCGACCCGTCTCAGCAGTACGTACCGGACGTTTGCTTCCCGTCGTACAGCAGCGACCGCGCTAGCCCAAAAACGTCCGTTGGACCCCAGCGCGTCGCCCAGGTACCAGCCGCCGATTCACCAATCCTGGGAGCCCTTCTCACCCTGTAGAATAAGTGCCCTTCTGTTGTTCTCGACACCTGCAAGCTTGTCGTGTCTTTCGCCCCTTGATCCTCCTCTTTCCTGCGCGCTGCGTTTTCCCCTTGCACATAAGTACTGAACGGAATACTTCCTTGTTTTATCAAACGATTTACCTACTTCGTCGCCACCCTTCACCTCAAGCACTCCTCCAGTCTCGAGAAACTCCCTTCCATCTCGACTACAGTGCTTTCGACATCAGTATTTTGTTTGGCCTTCGACTTGACATCACACACGCAGTTGCGACAATGGACTACAGCATGGAGGACAGCCAGAACGCCGCTCCCGGGAGTGTCCAGGCGGCCAAGCTCGGCGGTGCCAAGAAGGGGCCCGACGCGCAGAGCGTCACCAAGAGGTACGTGGACTTCTCAATCCTCTTCCCGAGAGGATGAGCTGACATCTCGCCGCAGATTGCAGACGGAGCTGATGCAGCTCATGACATCGCCCGCTCCCGGCGTCTCTGCCTTCCCTTCAGCAGACGGCAACCTCATGTCCTGGACAGCAACGATCGAGGGACCCGATCAGACCCCGTATGCTGGCCTGACGCTGAAGCTCAGCCTGTCCTTCCCTACCAACTACCCCTATGCGCCGCCGACGGTGCTCTTCACGACGCCCATCTACCACCCCAACTTTGACTTCTCCGGCCGCATTTGCCTGGACATCCTCAAAGACAAGTGGACGCCCGCCTACAACATCCAAACCGTCCTTCTCAGCTTGCAGAGTCTGCTGGGCGAGCCAAACAAGTGAGTTGCCCCGGCAAAAAGTGGTCCCCCGTGCGAACCTGTTGCTAACATCTGGAATTCAGCGCTTCCCCTCTGAACGGCGAGGCCGCGGAGCTTTGGGACAAGGACCACGAAGAGTTCAAACGCAAGGTACTCGCTCGTCACCGCGACGTCGAGGACGAGTGAGCGTACCCGGGCGAGGACGAAGAAAGAGGGTCACCGGACAGAGAGTGAAGGCATTGTTTTGAGCACTGGAGAATCGGAGTCTGTCGTGTATGATTACGGGCTGGTGGGTTTTGGAACTTTTTTTTCTTTCGTTAGGAATTGGACTGCATTGCATGGCTGGGGCCTGGCTGGCTAGGATTGGATATATCCTGTTTGTTGTCTGCTTCAAGTAGACAACCCATGTCGATAGAAAAGACCCCCGTCGGACGATGTGTATAAACACGAACCACAATGCAAACAAACTGTTGTTGTTCCAAGTTCCTCCGCGACAGTTGCTGGCACACACGCAACGCCCCCTTCTCGCGCGCACACTCGGCGCAGACAACAATGAACATGCCACCACATCGCGGAGTCCCGGACTACTAGTAATAAGTCGTAGAATTCGTGTGTGGGGAATCAAGCGTTGTTCACATTTCCGTCGATTTTGTATGTGAGACTAGAATGCCGAATGCAACTCCGATGCCTTTATGCCGCCCTGAAACCATCCCAAAGAGAACTTTTTACTCCTCAACGACAACAGTCTGGAGACCCTTGGGGTTCTTGACGTTGACGGCCTGGACGTAGCTGTACAGCTTCTCCTTGGCGCCCTCCTCGTCGTTTCTCCTGCGGGAGATGCGGATGCGGAGTCTGTAGGGAACGCCCTTGATGCCCTGCTCCCAAACCTTCTTGTTCAACTGGGGGTCGACACGGACGTCGGTGGTGCCCTATGCAATCATTGCGGGTTAGCAACCGTTCATCTCTGGATGTCGAAGAACCGATCCGTGAACTTGTCCTGAAGGACGGGTGATGGATGGCGGTGAGTCGGTGTCTGTTGTCGCGTGTACTTGGGTCTCGGGGTTTTGTTATCGAGGGGCAGCAGAACGTACCATGGCCTGGAAAGCAAAGGCCTTGATCTCCTTGATGGCACGGGGAGCACGCTTCTTGAAGGTGACACCGTGGAGCTGCAGGAAAAGTAAAATGTCAGTATCGCCATGTCCGATTGTAGCCCGTCACCGTCCGCCGTCGCATTTCGATTGACGACGGCCTGGTTTTTTTTTGTCGAGGGAAAATACTAACGCGCTTGTGCATGTGGATGGTGTACTCGCGAGCGACGACGTCCGCAATGGCGGAGCGCTGCTTTCCGGCGGGCTTCTTCTGCTTGGTCGACATTTTGGCGGTACCTCTCGTTGGGCGTTCGGTCGTCGGGATCGCGGAGTCGAGTTGGCTGAGAAGTTCGGTCGATGGTGATGGTTTTCCCCGTAATCGAGCACGAAAAGTTTGTGAAGCGAAAAGGCAGGTGCAAGCCCTAGAAAGCGCCTTCCGAATTGGAAAGTGGGGAGTCTGTGCTTGTGGCTGGTGAGTGGCGGTGCATCGAAAGTCAGTCAAGTCAGGTGACCTCAGTCGACACTACACTCATCTAGGAAAGGCGCGGTTTTCCTCTAATCTGAGCCTGAGGGGCACCGTAGCTCGACAGTACGTATACGCCCAGCCAGTCTTGGAGTGGACCGTTTGTTCCCCCCTGACCAGACAACATGAACGAAATTAGTGTCTGAGTCTTTGCTGCTATTATGCCGCATTCGAACGCCACCCAAGCCGCAAAGCCATTCCTGGAGCGCCATTGTCAATCACACTGACGCTGTCAGTTTGCGCCGTGCTTGATCCTTCCCTTCTCACGCTCGTTCAGTAAACATTTCAACCTACTACGGGGAAGACTAGCGACGACAGCGACGACAACAAGGACCGCCGCGCTACTGCCAATCCGAATCTTGCCGTTTCTGGGCACACGTACCAAACCTCATCTACGAACCCGCGTTACCTCAGCGCCCTCGGACTCCCGACTTTGCAATATCAATCTACTGCGATTCCGCCGCCCGACCTCTCTTTCCTGACCCGGTTTCTTTACATCGAGACTACTACCCGAACCCGATAACCCGACTTTCTTCCCGTCATCGTGACTCGATTAACATCATGGAGGACCGATCAAATGGTACCGGGGTGTCTGGCACGCCATCCCCTCAGCCAGACCTCCACCGTAACCGACTGCCGACTCTGTTCGAGGTATTGAGCCGCCGCACACTGCCGCCCGTCGACCTCTTTTCCTTCTATATTTTCATGAGAGACCAGCAAAAATCCGTCGACTATCTCGACTTCTGGTACGTGCAAACGATATCTGGGAAAACACGCGTCACCGTTCACTAACGCACCATAGGCTCGATGTTGCTCAGCACATGTCTCTTTGCCGGCACTATGTGCGCGAACTTCGAAGATCCGTCCTCATTGGAACACCCGATCTGGACAAAGCAGGCTCCAAGCGGTCCTCCGCGATCCTGGAGACTCTTGGGGACATGAGCCACGGCGCTGCTGGGCCTTCAATGTACGCCTCTGAGAAGACGAAGAACCAGGACGCCCAGATGTCTGCCTACCTGAGAGAGGAGGCCCACGAGGACTCCCCCCATAGCAGCGGCGGCGGAGCCTTCAGTACCCCGCGTGATATGACGACTGACTCCAACTCCCCGGCCCACATTGTCGCGAGACAGGATATTCGCGCTTCCGCGGAGAAGATCCTGTATACCTTCCTGCTTCCCGGCGCTGAGCGCGAGATCATCCTTCCAGGGTCCATCACCCAGGACGTCACCACCGCTATTGAGGACTTTGGCAGAGACGACCCGGAGGTTTTCGACGTTGCCAAGGACTACGTCTTCCAGGCGATGGAGCGTGATGCCTTTCCCAACTTTCTGAGGATGAAGGCTCTTGGCAACCTTATTCCGACTACACTTCAAATCAGAATGATTCTCGGTCTCTTGTCCATGTTTGGCGGATTCTGGACCGCTTTTGTTCTCATCTTCCTTGATGCTGATCGCTTAACAAGATGCTGGGTGAGTTTCTTGATCACCTCAAGCGTGGGATCCACTTGCTAATCAACTTGCAGCTTATCCTCCCATTCACCGTCGGTGTCTATTTCCTTGCCTCCTACCAGTACTCCTTGGACCCCGTGCTTGCTCTCATCGGCTTGAGCGAGTACACACCATTCAGCTTTTCAAAAATCCGTGAGCCCTACGTTCGGAAGCTCCTCATCAAGCGGGCCATCATGGTTCTCTCCGTCACAATTTCGATTGACGCCGCCCTCTGTGTGCTCTTCATCCTTGTACCAGGCAAACGACTTTAAAAAGGTCGCTTTGTACTGTGTTGTTCTGTATCACAGATCAAGAAAACAAAAAAGGAAATGACTTGCAATACCCCAAACCCAACAACAATGCGGCCTCTCCAATCAACATCAGAATTGTACTAATTATCGGCCATTGTTGTTTTGAGAGAGAGAGAGAGAGAGACCTTTCACGAACGTTATGACTCCCCATTAAGGATTTTGAGCGACAGAATCCGTTCTTTTATATTTTATTTTCCCCTTCTCAAAATTTTCGGTTTTCAATTGATTTCCCATTCAGGATTCCACAAAAAAGAGGCATGGCGTAGGGACAGATGAGAGAGGCCACATGGGATTTCCAGCCTCGCATTCGGCGTTCAACGAGACCGAAAGACCTAATTTCTTCTAAATTCCATGTACACAAGGCATGGTGTACCATTACTTCTGGGAGAGGAGGGGACAGAGAGAGAGAGATCGTCTTGCCTGAGCAGGAGTAGGAACGGTGGAAGTGGCCCAAGAGGAGGCAAAGGCGAGACGGGGAAGGCCTTTTTTGGTTTCGACACATTCATTCACATTCATTCTTTATTCCCTTAATCTTCATTCTTGCCTTTGCTAGATAGGTACCACAGACCCGGGGATGGGGGGGGAGAGACTAGTGGCCTCCTCTTGTATCAACACGTTTTCGAGGTTGACTTGAAGTTTGAGTGCTCTTTTTCATAATCTATCGTGATGTTCTGCCGCCGTTGCTGGGGTGCTGGTTACGCCTCCCAGCTTCTCTTTTCTCTTTTTTCCTCTTTTGAGTCATGCTACTGTCTCTCGCTTCCCGTTCGTTACCCTAGAATTGACTGAAACTTCGTGGTCCTCGTAATACCTTGGTCCAAGCTCACGACCTCCCAAGGTCCTTGCTCCCTGGAAAGGAGAAGGCGTGTTTGTGTGAGCAGAAACGCCGTCCTCATCCATACTAGAGCTTCCGCCGACTGGCACGCTTCTTCTCCTGCTCGGGGTCCTCCTCGTCCAAGTCCATGGCCTTGTCGTCAATGTCCTCGGCCGTGTTATCCATCATGCTCGTGCTGCCCCTCTTGTTATACCGCTGCGCCCTGGACGTGTGGCCGAGGAAGCCGCTCCCGCGCTCGCCGCCCCCGCCGTGGCCGACGGCGAGCTTCCTCCCGGCTCCGACCTCGGGGTCCTTACGCACCTCGTCGACCAGCTTGGCCAGGCGGGCCTCTTGATCGGCCTTTTCGTGCTGGCGGCGGGCGGCGGCGTCGCGAATGCCAGCAATCTGAGCCTCGAGGCCCTCGAGTGTGGACTCGCAGCGTGCGGACCAGGCGTGCAGGGCCCGGATCATAGGCGGGACGGCACCGGGGGCGAGATCCCGCAGCGCGGCGAGGGAGTTGACCTGGACGACCTGGCGGTGGGGGTCGAGGGTGGCGTCGAGCAGGCCGGCGTAGATTGCCGAGATGACGAGGTCCTCGAGGGCGCGGGCCGAGGGGAGGCCGAGGGCAGACTGGAGGGCGACGTAGCTCAGGTTCGAGCGGTCGCGGGCGAGGGTCAGAAGGGAGAGCTGACGGAGCTTGAGGGTCTGGGCGTCGTTGAGCTGGGGCAGCTGCTGGCCGGAGGAGAAGTAGGCGGCGTAGGTGCCGTGGGAGAAGGTTTCGAGGAGGCGGAGGTATGGGAGGAAGTCTGGGGACTGGGAGAGGGCTTGGATCTGCGGGGTCTCGAGGAGTTCTGTGAAGAGGAAGGTGTTTGGGTTCGAGGTCGCGCGGGTGATGAGGTCGGCCGCGGCACGTGGGGAGGTGGCCGACTTGCTCAGAGCCAGGAAGGGCTGGAGCAGGCACGAATTAGCATGCGGGGGATAAAGGAGAGGAAGGAAGCGGGGACTAGGAAATCTTTCACCTCGAGTGCGTTGAGAGCTTTGGTCTGCTCCATCTTGGAAGCTTCTCGGCGACGCTCACGAAGCTCTCTCGGGGTGGGGGTTCTGGTCAAGGACGGCAGCTGTCGTCACTTAGAGCACGAGCTGTGATGCTCCAAAAGTGGAGTTGCGGCGAGGCTGAAGTTAGTCCTGGAATGTTCAGTGGGCCAATAGACGGGGCGAGGCTGAGAGCAAGCAATTGAATCCGACCCCTGCGTCGATGGATGGTTCGTTGGCTCGTCCGGGGAGTGTTTTCCAGAGGGAGATGTCTTCTGAGGACGAAGCTTGTGTCAGATCCGTTTGAGGTGCAGTCAATGTAGGCCAGGCGGGTGCAAATCGTTTGGGTGGGGGGGCCCACTACGGTTCCGGCGCGGGGCAGGCAGGCAGGCAGGCGTCGAGCGTTCGGTTCACGCAGTACGGGTATCCTGCACTTAGCTCACCAATAGCGTGGTTGACCAGTCCAGCCCCCTCCTAAAGAGTATCTGCCTACTTTCTTCTCAGGCTCAGCCACTAGCCGCCGTCACGGAACGTAACAAAGACGGGACAGCACGGCTTGTCTCCTTTGTCGCTGTTCCTCGAAGAATTGAGAGAAGAGGGGCAAGATGCATACAAAGGTCAAAGGGGGCTGCAGGCGATTGCGTTTGCACATGGACCGAGTCGGAAGCCAAAACACTACATTGAAGGAAGTTCGAGCCGGGGCTTGGGTTTTGTTGAGTCAGGGGAGGGCAGACTTTTAACGCAAGAAGGCCCCGAGGAAGTGGCTCGGATGCGAATGACTAGAAATTTAATCCTCTGGGGATTGCGTCGGAAACTCAAGGTTAGAGTTGACTCGGCCAACAAGCGGAGTTTGCGCCCATCACGATTCACAGGAGGTTCCGATGATGATCCATCTGTACTTGTAGCCAAGGCATCGACTGCTGGAAATCGGTAGAGTATTCGCCGACACAAACTGAGAGTAAAAATGACAATAGAAACAGGGGGGAGGGGTAAGAGTACACGGCTTGGATCTAGCAGAGTTTACATAGTACTAATGTAAGGCACCTGTTAGGGTAAGGTGTTCGGCGTTAAGGAGAGAGCATAGAATAGGTACGAATTCAGGAGCATGAAGCACAGCGTACAGGCAGGCCCACGCCGGGGATACAGTATTTGTACATGAGACCCGATAAACAATTCGGACGAATTGGATGGAGGTTGGAGCACTCAATCCGAACCAGGGAATCCCCTTGGACCCTCACCTCAAGTGGGGAAACTGCCTCAACTGCGGTGCCCTTGAATGTTTCGAGGGCCTGACAAGCCCGGCTCAGGTGCATCGTCCTCGATCCACAATAGACTGACTACTATGTACTAACTATTACCGACGTGCCGACTACCGTGCGTTTGCATGCCTAGCACGTAACCTACATAGAATAGTACTGCGTACTGGGTAGTGTAATAGATAGTATGCGTACTGTAGCAGCAGTGGCAAGTTTGGCTTTCCGTCACCTCAGCTTACCTTTCACACAGTCGAACCCAGCTCTGACTCAACAAGATCTTCACCGGCACTTTGTAATATTACCCAGGTAAGAAGGATCAGCAGAGGTCGGTTCTGCTTACCGAGCTGGCAGATGGCGGATGGCAGTTGGAGGCGTCACCCCTCACTGCTCGAAAACCACTACCAGTACTCCGTACACGCATGTTTGGATACAACGGCAAAAAGGTGGCCATTTTTAGCACACCCCCTCTCTTGTTACCTACCGCAGTCTCCGCTGAGAAATGCGCCCAGATGTCCATATTGGGACCGAGGAACAACGGGAAATGGGAGGGCGTGTGCCCAGTTGTGGCGGCCCCCCCCCCCCGAACAACTTCAAGTGGCCATCGCCGAGAGCTGCAGTACGGGCTGACATCGCCCGTGCGACTTAATTGGTCTCCTTGGCCAGGGCCCGTCCACCACACACAAATTCCCCATTCGCTTTGATTCCTGGCGTCTGTTTGTTTAGTGTCTCCTTTCCCCCCTCAGCGTTGACTTTCTCGATCGATGACTTTGAGTCAGGAGAATGTGGGGGCCGATGCAAAGTTGACGAGCAGAACGGCCTAGGGCGACTCGACTGATGGCGAGGAACAAGCAAGCCTTGGTCAGCATCCTGCGTAGTGGACAGATTTCTTTTCTCACCCGAACATGGAAGAAAGAGCGAGAGAGAGAGAGAAGCCAACCGCATGAGCTCCGTTAGGGGAAACGGACCCTGGTTGCGTCCATACGATGTACTGTATTCGTGTGTTCGTATATAGTGTTTAGCAGCAATGGAACATACTGCGTACATACATACCTACCTAGGTATCTGACTCCTGCCTACCTACCTACCCACGGGACATGCCATTGGAATGCCTACCCCATGCTCGTACATATCCGTGCCCGCACACTCGCACAGTACAGTACCTACACACCCCTTCCTTCTCCTATACCCCTCGTCGCTAGTCACACGATTGCGCCAGATGATGACCTTGGATCCCGGTCAAGCCGCTGCACCCACACACATGTTCCGTCTGTTCCTCTTCTACAATAATTCCTTTTCGCAGCAGTCCCGCGGTGCTACGGATACTACCTACAATACCTAGACAGACGCCGCACTGATGCCACGCTGCCCCTGCCCCTGCCCCTGCCACACACACACACACACACACACTCGAGGCAAGAATCTCTGGCTGACAAAACCCGACCTTCCACTTCCGTCCTCCCCAAGAGTGTCGTGCTTTGCCTTCTTCTCCGAATCGTGCCATTGACTGCCACGGTCTTTTTTTTCCCTTATTCTCCCGTAGCCTCCCCGGTCCTCAATTCTTAATCCTACCACTTTTTTTTTTCCTACGCGACTTGGCGCTGCCCCGTACACATTGCGCCCCTATTACACACATACAAACCGTGAGCATTCGTACATAGTACTCGGAAGCCGGTCTTCTGGATTCCTCTCCCCAAAAGCCCCTTTCCGCAGTCCAACCGTCTGCCTCGATATCGCTCGCCTCTCCCGGCCTCTAAGCAAGCTCGACAATTCTCCTTGCACTCTATGGACTGCTAGCCCTACCATGAAGACAGGAGCTCGATAACTGGAAATCGATCCGAGACCGAAGCACGAACTAACCGCGAGGCTGGCCCTGCATTCCTCACATTACGTTATTGCCAAGCGCATCGTTCCACGAAATAGAAAAACAACACCGAAACCATGTCTCCTCCGGCCATCAGAGTACCGGGGAGGTATGAGGCTGGCGGGCCAACCGCCACTCTGGCTACTCCGACCGCAACCCAGTGGGCGACGACGACCCTCAAAGTCGGAGGCATGACGTGAGTTGAGCCCCTGCTGCTTCGTGATGTTTCCCCGCGCCCTGCTTACGAGTATTCCCTGATGCCAGGTGCGGCGCATGTACTTCCGCAGTTGAGTCGGGCTTCCGGGGCGTTGCCGGAGTGGGAAGTGTTTCTGTCAGTCTCGTCATGGAGCGCGCAGTAATCATGCACAACCCCGAAGCCATCTCTGCCGAGAAGATTGCCGAGATTATCGAAGACCGAGGTTTCGACGCTGAAGTGCTGTCCACGGACCTGCCCTCGCCAATGTTCCCGACAAACAAGGACCTGTTCGATGCCGACGAGGAGAGCGGCTTCATGACAACCACCATAGCTGTGGAAGGAATGACGTGCGGCGCATGCACATCTGCTGTCGAGGGAGGCTTCAAAGGCATCCCGGGCGTGAAGAACTTCAGCATATCTCTGCTGTCTGAAAGAGCCGTCATTGAGCACGATCCGGAGCTGCTTACTGCCGAGCAAATTGCCGAGATCATCGAGGACCGAGGCTTCGGCGCCGAGATCCTAGACAGCGAAAGCACCCAACAAGAGAAGCCTAGGGCCAGCACCAACCCCGCAAGCTCCGTCGCCACAACAACAGTCGCCATCGAGGGTATGACCTGCGGCGCGTGCACGTCGGCCGTTGAGGGAGGGTTCAAGGAGCTGGAGGGTGTCCTGCGCTTCAACATCAGCTTGTTGGCCGAGCGCGCCGTCATCACCCACGACACGACGAAGCTGCCAGCAGAGAAGATCGCCGACATCATCGAGGATAGGGGCTTTGGCGCAGAAATACTGTCAACTACCTTCGAGACGTCCACGCTGGGCAATGGCGCGTTTTCCTCCACCTCCCAATTCAAGATTTACGGAAACCCCGACGCCGATAGTGCGAAGGCCCTCGAGGCCAAGCTCCTGACCATCCCCGGCATCAACTCTGCCAGACTCAGCTTGGCGACCTCGAGACTAACCGTCACCCACCAGCCCACCATCATCGGGCTGCGGGGAATCGTCGAGGCCGTTGAGGCCGAGGGCCTTAATGCATTGGTTTCTGACAACGACGACAACAACGCGCAGCTGGAGTCGCTCGCCAAGACTCGAGAGATCAACGAATGGCGGAGAGCCTTTAGGCTGTCCTTGACTTTTGCCATTCCCGTCTTTTTCATTAGCATGGTTCTACCCATGCTCCTTCCCAGCTTGGACTTCGGCAGCTGGGAGCTGCTCCCCGGCATTTTCCTCGGCGACTTGATCTGCATGGCTCTCACAATACCCGTCCAATTCGGCATTGGGAAGCGTTTTTACGTTTCGGGCTGGAAATCTATCAAGCACGGATCGCCTACCATGGACGTTCTGGTCATCCTCGGTACCTCGTGCGCCTTCTTCTTCAGTATCATCACCATGCTGGTGTCCTTTTTCTTCCCGCCGCACTCCAAGCCAGCCACCCTCTTCGAAACCAGCACCATGCTCATCACCTTTGTCACCCTCGGCAGGTTTTTGGAGAACCGCGCCAAGGGCCAGACTTCCAAGGCTCTCTCCCGCCTCATGTCTCTGGCTCCGTCGATGGCCACCATCTATGCCGATCCCATTGCTGCCGAGAAGGCCGCAGAGGGTTGGGAGAACGCCGCAGTCTCCGGTGAGCCCAAGACGCCCAACCGCGACGGAAACGCAGCAGAGGAGAAGGTCGTCCCCACCGAGCTCCTTCAGGTCGGAGACGTTGTCATCCTTCGTCCTGGCGACAAGATCCCGGCAGACGGCACGATGGTCCGTGGCGAGACATACGTTGATGAGAGCATGGTGACCGGCGAGGCCATGCCCGTCCAGAAAAAGAAGGGAAGCCATCTGATCGGCGGCACCGTCAATGGCCACGGCCGTGTCGACTTCCGCGTCACCAGGGCCGGCCGCGACACCCAGCTCAGCCAGATTGTCAAGCTTGTCCAGGACGCCCAGACTACACGTGCCCCTATCCAGCGTCTTGCCGATACGCTCGCCGGTTACTTTGTCCCGGCTATTCTCGTCCTCGGTTTCCTGACCTTCCTCGTCTGGATGATCCTCAGCCACGTGCTCACGAATCCGCCCAAGATCTTTACTCAAGAAGCTAGCGGCGGTAAGTTCATGGTGTGTGTCAAGCTGTGCATCTCTGTCATTGTCTTTGCCTGTCCCTGCGCTCTCGGTCTGGCAACCCCGACGGCCGTCATGGTGGGCACGGGCATCGGCGCTGAGAACGGAATCTTGGTCAAGGGTGGAGCCGCTCTGGAGACGACGACGAGAATCACTCATATTGTCCTCGACAAGACCGGCACCATCACATACGGCAAAATGAGCGTGGCCAAGATGAGCCTCGTCTCCGCCTGGCAGGATATCGAATGGCGGCGCCGGCTGTGGTGGCACATTGTCGGGCTCGCCGAGATGGGTAGCGAGCACCCGGTAGGTAAAGCTGTGCTGGGTGCCGCCAAGACTGAGCTTGGCATCGACGAGGAGGCCACCATCGAGGGCAGCGTCGGCGAGTTCAAGGCCGCCGTCGGCAAAGGTATCAACGCCCTCGTCGAGCCGGCCACGGACAACGACCGCACCCGCTACCGCGTCCTCCTGGGCAATGTCCGTTTCCTCCGCGAAAACAATGTTATTGTCCCCGCCGAGGCGGTCGAAGCTTCCGAGCAACTGAACAACAAGGCCAACTCCAGCGCGAAGAACACCTCGGCAGGCACTACCAACATTTTTGTCGCCATCGACGGCCAGTACAGCGGTCACCTCTGTCTCTCTGACACCATCAAGGAGGGCGCGGCCGCGGCCATCGCTGTCCTCCACCGCATGAATATCAAGACCGCCATTGTCACCGGCGACCAACGCTCCACCGCAATCGCCGTGGCAGCTGCCGTCGGTATTCCCACTGACAACGTCTACGCCGGCGTCTCGCCCGATCAGAAGCAGGCCATTGTTCAGCAGCTTCAGGACCAGGGCGAGGTCGTGGGCATGGTCGGCGACGGCATCAACGACTCTCCCGCTCTTGCGACCGCCGACGTCGGTATCGCCATGTCCAGCGGCACCGACGTCGCCATGGAGGCGGCCGACGTAGTCCTCATGCGCCCCACCAACCTCATGGACATCCCCGCCGCCCTCCACCTCGCCCGCTCCATCTTCAACCGCATCAAGCTCAACCTCGCCTGGGCCTGCCTGTACAACGCCGTCGGTCTGCCCTTCGCCATGGGTGTCTTCCTCCCGTTCGGCCTCCACCTCCACCCCATGGCCGCCGGCGCCGCGATGGCCTGCAGCAGTGTCAGCGTCGTCGTCAGCAGCCTCATGCTCAAGTTCTGGACCCGCCCGAGCTACATGATGGACCCCTCGACCCGCACCCAGAGCCGCGGCTTCGGCGTCCTCGATAGGGTCAAGTATGCTATTCGCAAGCTCCAGGGCAGACGGACACAAGACCAGGGTTACGTTCCTCTCGCCAACATGGCGGACCGGGATGAGTAGGAGGCAGTCGGGTTTCTTGTTTTTTGCATCAAGCGAATTGGGCTTTTGGTTTTTGGTTCTTTTTGTGGATATATAAATGTACAGAATAGGCATAAATGGTCCTCTGCAGTCAAGGAGCAACGGAGAGAGAGAGAGAGAAAGAGAGAATCAATTCCTTGCCCATTGAGTAAACCCTTTTTTTCCCCAGATGGCGCGCCTGGCGTGGTGACCCGAGATCGTTCCTTCTTTGATTTTCTTTTCTTTTCTTCTCGAGAGTCCGTCGTGCGTTTTCCTCCTCTGGTCTCTTCACTTTTTTCTCGATAGCATAGGCTTGGAGTTGAACCAAGAGACAGTTAGACTTATCAATTTCATCTACCGAAGAACGGAAACGGTGACTCTTGGAAAAGGTGTATCCGAGGTTCCTCTCCGCCCATGTTTGAAGAAGGAAAAAAAAAGGAAAAAAAAAGGAAGGAAAAAAAAGAAAAAAAAAGGAAAAAAAAAAGGAAAAGGAAACTGTTGGTAAGCAAGGTGTTGGGTTTCTGGTGACGAATAAGGGGTCTCAAAAAGGATCAATTACGCGTGTAGAAGTGTAACTATCAAGAGGGCCGCCAGGTCAAGCTGGCGGTGAAAGGGGCTCCCGCGGGTGGGCCCGCGGACAAGCTTGGACTGGTCTCACGTGACCGGTGGGATTGGAGTTAGCGGGTAACTCCAATGGATCCTGATGATGGGCTGGCATCACAACACTGGCAACTCTCTATTTTAGCCAAATAGCAGCTAGCTAGCCTATAGTCTAAAAAGCTTAAAAACGTAATAAAAGCCTAAATTACAAAGTATTTAACTTCTTACTACTAATATAATATCTATATATCCTATATATGAAACCTATCTATTTATCTATATCTTTATTTACCTAGTACTAATAAGCTCCTCTAGTACCTTATTTAGTAATAACTTTATAAAACTATTAGCTAGGTTATCTATACTATAGATTTATTATACCTTATAAATCTTATAGCGTTTATATAACTACTAAAGAGCTATAATATTAATTATAAGTTACTTTTTCTTTATAGTACTAAGCTTTACTAAATACTTATATAGTAAGTATGAATTAGTATATATAGTTATAGAGATCTAAGAAACCTTGAGGTAGTTAGAGACCATTACTAGTGTAGTCCTAATTACATAAGCCACATTAGCTCTAGTAACTATTGTATATATCTTAGAGGTAAGTATACTATAGGTAACTCTTTTATACTTTATAAAGCTAAAATAGATAATATTACCTATAAGGTTAAAAGCAGTATCTCTACTAGTAGATAGGTACTCTTTATCATTACTAGACTTATTAATAAGTATAATAATAAAGCTAAGTTGTGATATTAAATTACTATTATTTATAAAAGAGCTGTTAATAAATATAAAGAGTTTAGCACTAGTAAGATCCAGTAGTTAAAATTACAGCTTACGGTTAAGGTTATCTATCTACTACTTAACCTACTAGTTAAGGTCCTTAATTTTAGCTAGGCTAGGTAACTAGTACTAGGTAGTAATTAAATAGTTAAAGTATACCTTAGGTTAGCAAATAGAGGTAATATATATGCCTCAGGCGCGCTGCTTGATGTACTGCTGCTTTGCGTTAGGCACACTAGGGTTGACTAATCATAGCTTCTTACCTTAGTCCTTTTAGTAAAGGGTTATCTTACTATTATTACTAAGGGTTAATATACCACTGTTGAAAGTAATAGGCTTATTAACTTTAAGAAATTACTTTGGTTTAGCTGTAAAAGTAGCTTCTTTTAGCGCGCAGTTTTTATAGTTAGAGAACAATTTATCTATAAGGCTAATAGTATTATCTATTTATATACCTATTATTACAAAATTGTTGTTTTTAGGCGCTAAAATAAGCAGGCAAGGGTTAAAAGTAGATAAATCTATCTAGAGGCTCTTTTTATAGTAGTTATTATATATAGCTTACTAATAAGTGTTTACCTTAGGTATGCTATAGAGTAGCTATTTAACTTCTATAATTATATCTATTGTATAGAGGTAGTGAATTTTAAGGGGAAGTTAGGTAAGAATAGTATATACTAATTTAGTTACTAACTAAGTATATACTTATATTATATTATATAACTAGAGGATATAACCTTGTTATAAAAGTAATAGTGCAATAGAGAGTATTACTTATTAGGCTATTTATTAAATAGTTAGTAACTAGGTTAAAATTATAGCTTTACTATTATCTATATAACCTTAGATAACTAGTTATAATTTTTTATAAGGTTACTTATTTTTACCCTTAACCTTGTATACTAACTATAACTTAAAGATCTATATACTACTATACTTTTTCTTATTATATTTAGTAATAAAAAATATACTATAGTCTATAAGTTCTTAGATTTTACTAGTATCTAACTATTTAAATAGCTTACTAAGCATAGTTATTATACCCTTCTTATATAGCTTAATTACTAGTATATAGTTAGTATTCTCTTTTATAGTAAACATATAGTTAATTATAGGGACTGTAGGTATAACTTCTGTAGTAAAAATTCAAGCTGGATTCTTCCTTAGTTAGCCTAGGCCTCTTCTTGCTAGTAGCGGTTACGCGGCGACCACAATAGAGTTATATTTAATTAGAGTATTTATAGGTACCTCTGCTGTGGTAGTTGCTAGCGGTTTGGGTTGTGTGGGATTAACAGGGTCTTCTGCTCTAGAGGGGTTATACTATAGCTTAATAGTAGTAATAGGGAATTGACATAGTCCCTATAGGGTCTTAATAGTATTACTAGTACTATTATTAGTAGTTAATTAGTAGGGTTCTTTCTAGCCTTTGCTCTAATAGTATATTCTAATAAGTAATTATAGAGAGAGGGCTACGCTTATTATAGTATTAGGTCTGTTGTACGCTACAAGTACCTTATTAACCTACCTTTTTATATAGATGCTATAAATCTCCTCTATTACCTTTTATATAGCTTCTGTATACTGTAGGGTTAAGGGTAATAGGGCTAAGTTATTATTAATATAAGGGTTACACTAAAGACTAATAGCGTAGGGATAAGGCTATTAGGGCCTATAGTATTATTAATTACTTTTATAGTAAGTTATAGGGTAACTTTAGGTTTAGCCTTTAACTCTGCATAGACTATCTTATATACTTAGTATAGTATTATATAGTACTGTTTAACCTTACTAATACTATAATAGGCCTTAATAGAGACCTCTTTTACCTTGATAGATAGTGTATAGGTGGCGCGCTTGAATTTAGCTATGTGAAAATTTAGCCTAGTATCTGTGATGATCCAGTCTAGAGGGCTAAGATATATATTAATCTAGTATATCTATAGTGCTTCTTACGTATGCTCTGTGGTAATAGAGTGTAAAAATTGCGCCGCATTAAAGGAGGTTATGCTATTAATAATATAGAGTACTAGTTTATTACTATCTAAGTATATTATATTAATAAAGACCTTATAGTTAAAGTTATAGTTATTATAGAGGGTAAACTTAAACCTTTCTAGAGCTTTTGAATTTAGCTAGTAGTACTAGTAAAATTTATTAATTTCTTTGATATTTAAGATTACTGTTATATAGCTAGCTTACTAGAGTACTTTGTATAGCTAATAGACTAAGAGGTAACTAAATTAGTAATGTATTTACTATAGCTCTATATTAATAAGATAGTGTTATACTATGCTACGCTCTAGCTACTCTAAAAGTATTTATAGGTAGCCCTATTTGTATACCACTAGTACTATAGTTATGCCCTTAATAAGTATATTAGTAAGGTTATTAAATTATATACTATTAGAGTCTATATCTTTTAGGTATAAAAGAAACAAAGTACTAGAGGTTATTATATAAAAAGTAAGCTTACTAATAGGGGTAGGTATAGTAATAGCTCTAAGTAAATTAAATAAATTACTACTGCTAAATTTAATACTTACTTTGCTAGCGTAGCTCATATCTAGTAGTAACTCTACTTTAAGGTACTTATAGAGGGCTATATACTATTAGTAGCCTATAGTTAATACTTAGGCTACCCTAGTATCTAGTATAATACCCTAGAAAGTTATAATAGAGTATTAATTATTAAGTATAAAGACTTTATCTAATCCTTATTCTTAGCTAAGGTTTTATATAAAAGGGTCTTCTTTTATTAAAGTATATAAAGTAGCTTAGTTACATAGTTATATATAGACCTTCTAGCTATTAATACTCTCTTTACTAAAAAATACTATAGATATAAAGAAAGTTATATTCTTAAAAAGCTCTTTACTAGTATCTAGTATATACTTATTATTAGTTATATTACTAAGAGAGTTAGGCTCTTTACTCTTATAGTTAAGAAGGTATTATTTAAATCTTTTAGTAAAGTAGCTCCTTTAGAGCTACTTATAAGAGGTATCTCTTTTCTCTTTTAAGTATGTTATTAACTAATATCCTTCCTTATTACAGACAAAGCACTTTTTTACTTAAAATATACTGCTTTGCAAGCAGTCATTTTAGGGCCTTAGACCATACCCTTATTATAGCAAGTAACTGCTGCGTTAGCTATTATAGTAGCAGTTAGTAAAGTGCTACTAGTCTAGCTTAGGCAGTCCTTCTATAAGGTACTATACCTTTTGCTTGCGTATTACTACTACATTACTTATGCCATTTCTTAACTACATATAAAGTATGTTATAAGTTATAGGTAGATTAAGTAGAGCGG
Organism: Colletotrichum echinochloae; assembly: GCA_016618095.1. Classification (NCBI taxonomy): domain Eukaryota; kingdom Fungi; phylum Ascomycota; class Sordariomycetes; order Glomerellales; family Glomerellaceae; genus Colletotrichum; species Colletotrichum echinochloae. Next base: position 2,924,932 of record JADEZT010000001.1, on the reverse strand, counting down.
CTGCGCACTTAGGTATACCTTAGTAATAAGTAAGTAGAGTATTACAGTAGTTACTATTAGTAGGTATACCTTGCTATGTTATAACTAACTAGCTTTATAACTTTCTTAATAAGTAAGTCTAGTACTTTAACTCTTATTTTACTAGGTAATTTATAAGTAACTTACTTATAGCTAAGCCTTTATAACTCTATATTATATACGCAGTAGACTTTATCCCCTTTAAATTATAATTTAATATTTACTATAAGTATATTAAAACTAATTAAATAGTTATAAAGGTTACTAGTATAATACTCCCGCATATTACCTATAAGTATAAATAAGATAGTAAACCTATAGTAGTTACTAGAGATACTAACCCTCATGCAGAGGTTATAAAAAATCAAAAGCTTTAAGTTAAGGGTCTTATAGTTACTACTGCTATACTTTAATATTAAATTATCTAAATATAACTTTATAAGGTTAGTTAATTAATAAGTAGTTAGCCTATTAGTTAGAGGAGTAGTTATACTTAGTAACTACTTCTTAACTATTATAGTAGTTATAGGTAAACTTAGTATAAGAGAGGCTTTATTAGTTTGCCTTTTAAATAGGGGAGGTTTAAATAATAGGTTGCTATATAAGGTGTGTTACTAATAATCTAACTTATTATATAACTTCTGTAAAAAATCTATACTTTTATAGCTGTTGCATACCTTATTAATTAACAGTAGGGGAGTAGCTTGTAGTATCTATTTAATATTTCTTATAAAGTCTAGGTTATTAAGGTAGTTATAAAAGACCTTATACTTAGCCTCTATTTTACTTATTATCTTATTATTCTACCTTAAGAAATACTTATTATTAACTAGCTTCTTTAACTTTATACTAATAGTACTTTTAATAGGTTCTTTTATTACCTATATACTATAGCTAATAATAAAGTTATAGAAGGTAGTTATAACTACCCTTAAGGCAGTATTAAAGTCTACATTAGACTAATTCTTAAATTTATTATAGACTTGTTACTATAAATCTCTACTATAGTAGCCTTGCTTCTTATAGGTAGTTAAGTAATATAAGATAATTATATCTAATAACTTAATACAGTTAGAGAATAGACTACCCTCTAAGATTTAATCTAAGTACTTAATACCTTAAATTAATAGGTTAATATACTTATAGTATCTATTAGGTATAGATTTATAATATCTATGCGCTGCGCTGACTGTGCGCTTGCTCGCGGTCTCTTTAGCAGCCTTAGGGGTACACTCTACAGCAGTTGCTTCTTCTTATATTATTGCAGTTACCCTCTGTTAGCCTAACAACCTCTTAAATATAGGCGTTTCTTCTAGTAAGCTAGAAAGCATATATATACATTAGAGAGATTACTACTAGTAGTATAAGTAACTACTTAGTTAATAGAGTCTTACTTACTTTCTTTACTAAGGGCTTAGTAGTAGTATTGCTTATTAATATAAGCCTTTCTCCTTTATGCTAAACTTGTTACTTATTAAAAAGAGCCTTTTACGCAGTCTTATAACTCTTATTACTTATTAAAAAGAGCCTTTCTCATATAGTACTTACTGCTTGTTAAAAAGAGCCTTCTTCACGCGGGCTTCCTTAGTATTAGTTGCTTAAGGGTAATTAGAGGTGTGTTTTAAGTAAGAAAAGAGTATAAAAAGAAGGTTAGAAAGAGAGAAGAAGTAAAAAAAAATTATAAAAGTTAGAGAAGAGAAAGGGGGTTTATTATACTTTTATAAGCTTATTAGACTATCTAGTTATTTAATAGCTTAGTAAAGTTACTTTTTAGGTAACTATAATAATAGTTATAAGTCTAAAGTTAAAGTAATAAAAAGGTAAAGTTAATAAGGTTATATTAAGTTAGTTAATAGTAGGTTATTAATAGTTATTTTAGTGTGTAAAGTATAGGACTTTGCAGTCTTATAGTCTAATGATTTTTAGTAAAAATTATTATCTTATAGGTTATGGCTTCTCATAACGCGATAAAGTTAACTTATATAAATTAAGCTTATGCACTTATAGTGCCCTTTATAGGGGTACTGTAAGTCTACTATAATAGTATTCTAAGCTAGTTATCTATATAAGAGAAAGTATAGAACTATCCTACTACTACTATAGGGTTTAAAGTAGTTCTATCTCTTCTTAAAAAACCTTGCTAATCTACAGTATCTTTTAGTAAGTAGTTACTATATTTAACTACTAATCAGTACTAGTAAGCAAGGTATTAGGTTTCTAGTAACAAATAAGGGGTCTTAAAAAGGATCAATTACGCGTGTAGAAGTGTAACTATCAAGAGGGCCGCCAGGTCAAGCTGGCGGTGAAAGGGGCTCCCGCGGGTGGGCCCGCGGACAAGCTTGGACCGGTCTCACGTGACCGGTGGGATCGGAGTTAGCGGGTAACTCCGATGGATCCTGACGATGGGCTGGCATCGCAACAGAAACGTTACCTATGTTGTCTCCGACTCCCCACAATGAGACGGATCGAACTCGCGGCGCTGCTGGGGGCCCAACGTACGGGGCGTCGTTTGGTGAAGAAGAAAGAGGAAAAGAAGTTGGGAGATAATAAAAAGAATTATTTTTCCCCTTTTATTCCACCTTTTTGTTTTCCCCCGTATAATTATTCCGAAAGGAGGTTTGCGAATCCACCAACGCCACGCTATGCAGTAACTAATGGTACAACAAGAGATGAAAGGAACGAGAGAGAGATGAACAAGTGGGAGCCGATGCAGTCCTCACACGCCAGCAAAGGTCTTGCCCACGATCCGGCTCCCCACAGGAGGCTGCTTGGACCCGGCCCCCTCGTCCTCCTCCTCGCTCAACATACGGCTCCAAAGCCTCAGCTGGTCGACGCTGACGTTCCTCCGCTCAAGCTCCCACTTGACGCTGCCCGGCAAAAGCAGCGGCTGCGCCCCCGAGGGGCCGCCGGCGGCGGCGATCAGCGGCACCGCGTCCGCGCCCGCGCCTTTGCCGTTGTTCTTGGACAGCATGCCGAAGCGCAGGCCGACCTCGGTCACGGTGACCATGATGGAGATAACGATGAGGACGATGATGATCCAGGTGATGTAGCTCATCTTGGCGTCGGCGACCGAGTCGGCCAGGATCTCGGCGAGGTCCAGGAAGACGCGGCAGCGCTCGTTGAGGACCTTGATGCGCGGGTCGATCTCGAGGTATTCGCGGATGGCGACGTAGAGCGGGTGCAGTGTCGGCTCCGAGTCCCAGAAGAAGTTGGGGACGTCGAGTATGTTGGAGGCTGGGGAAGGTGGTTAGCGTACTTGCCGTTTCATGGGCATGTGGAGAGAAGGGGGAGGGGGGGGGGGGTAAACTTACAGAGGTTGATATCGACGCGGCTCTTGAATAGTCGGCCCAGTATCTTGACAATCTCCGTCCTCGTCATGTTGAGCTCGCCTGTGAGGGCCAACCGCTTCGGGACGTGCTGCGCATCGAGCATCGTCTCACTCATGCGCTCCTCGAAGTGGCATAGCTTTGTGCTCTGCGCGATGGCGTGGCTGATGGTCAGCTTGACCATGTGGTCGCCGCGCGGCAGCAGCGTAATCATGTCGTTGAAGATGCGCGGCCGCTTCACTTCGTGGCTGTACTCAAAGTGGAACTCCTCCGTCTCGAAGTCGTCTTCGTCGAGCGGGCGCGTGAGCAGCGAGAGCCCGTTCTCGTTCTGCGCGAACGTCAGGTCCGCAAGGATGTCCTTCTCCTGGTGCTCGGTGAAATTCCAGAACACGACGACGCCGTAGGAGAAGAGGAACATCTCGGCAAACAACTTGGCATCCGGGATCCGCGCCATGGGCGAGATGTTGGGATCGTCGGGGGACTGCTCGCGGTGGTTGCGCGGCGAAGACGGCTCGTCCCCGTAGACGCCGTTGCCGTTCATTGGGCTACCGTTGATGGGGCTCCCGATGTCGACGGCGTCCTCGAAGTATCCCTCGTGGTAGTCACGCAGCTCGCTCCGCTCAATCTCCATGTCCAGGACCGTCTTGCCGCTGCCTGGCGTCTTGACAATGGGCCGGCTGCGGAGGCGGTAGCCATCGACTCCGTTGAGGAGAGGCAACGAGTACACCACGTAAAGGCAGTCGTCGTAGAGCTTCGTCTTGGCGTCGTGCTTGGTCCGGAGGAAGTCAGCCGTCGACTTCATCTTGTACGATTGTGCCGTGCAGTACGCCGTCAACCGCGCCAACTTCTCCCTGCGCTGGACCTTGGGCAGGCGCTCGGCGTAACTCTTGCCACGGATGCCACCTCTCTTGCGGAGCACATCGAGCTCTTCGTCGCGCAGCGGGCGGTTCTCCTCGGCCTCGATCTCGCGCGCCATCCTGCTGGTCGCCTCGTCGAGGCTTTCCTCAAGGTCCTCGTCGGATCCGGGCTTCTCATCCGTCTCGGGGAGCAGCACGAGCTTCTCGCTGATCTTTGTCGTACGCGAAGGCATGCTCTGCTGCCCCGTCCTCGACTGCTGGTTCGGCAGGCCTGCGCTACCGCGTCGGGCGCTGGCGAGGCCAGCCCCGGGACGCTGGGAAGGGGGGGCGACGCGGGGCTGGCCAGAGGGGATGTCGGAGGCGTACTGCAGCACGTTGTCGACAGAGATGAAGCGCATGGCCGGTCGGCCCTGGGCACCGCCTATGCCGATGTTCTGTCGCTGGATAGAACCCCTCTGCGGAGGGCGTTCTCGTGAGTCGGTCACCTACAGTAGGCACGCGTTAGTGTCTTGACGACGGCCGGGCAGGGGACGAGAGTTTGTGACGGACCAGCACCGATGGGCCTCGCTTCGCGGACGCCATTGTCGTGGATGTTTGGAGGCTGTCAGTCGTGTTCGTAGGTCGGAGATGGATTGTTTATATCGCGCAACAGGCCCAACGAGCATCACACGATGTTTTTTTATTGGATGCAAACTGATAATTGTGAGATTTCAATGATCAGTCCATGTCGGGGATCTGTAGTGGCGCGAACATGGACATGACGGAAGCAGTCGAGGAAAGTTCGGAGCATGCGCACCGCCACAATTTGAACTTGTGGCTGGTGCAGAAGCCATACGTCATATGCTACTTATTGCTTCCTCTTTCGTCGCAAGTCGAGACGCATTTATGGCAAGGTATTTACAGGGTTGCAGACGTAAGTTTTCCCATTCCTGCCAGGTATTCAACACCCACCCATAAACTTCTTGCCAGCTGGCTGGCCTGTCAATGAATTTTACCTCCTCACAATAAAACTACTAACTACAGACTATATAAAATATATCCTAAGTCTATATCCTCTTAAGTAATTTTATAAAAAGAGATTATAAAACTCTATATAATAGATATAGTATATATAAAGTAGTAGCCTTTTATAAGTATTAGTACAGGTATATACTGTACTTACTGATTGTAAGAGGATTATATAACTTAAGCGGGAAAACTTACCCCTATCACCCTGTATTTACACCTTGGAGTGTTTTGGTTATCACTGCCTGCGCCTGTGTTATCATCTATCATTTATAAGATTTTACTTCAATTCGAGAGGGATTTATGCTTGTTTGATAAGGAAAATTATGAGGCTGATGTTTCAATAAGTACATGTCGTTGAGTTTGGATTATGTTGTCCATGGCACCCTTTTGTAGTGATGTTTCTTAGGATCACTTGGATGTTGTAATCCCCCTTCATCTTTTAATCAACAAACAGTAATTGAAATATCAGAAAAATACCAGAGAAAGCGTGGAACGTGATGTGCCAAACCCCGACCGGGCGCTCGATTTGCAAGCATGAATCGTGCGTATCACCTCCAGTAGGAACACGAACTACACCCTTATCCAGGGAATATGGATACCTTGCTCATTCCCCGAGTTTTCCGCACACTGCTCATAGATGATAATCTGCTGCTATGACCTGGCGGCCCCATAGTTGACATGTTGCGGTTGCTTAGGCTGTCGGTGAGGGTATGATTATCAGGCCTCCACGCAAGATGCATGGGAGGCAATATCGCTTAAGCACCGAGACGAGTAAGCGCTGACAAGATTAAACAGGCTCAATAGAAGGCAACGTTGCAATGCACTCTCAACAACGGATGCAAGCGCATCCTATGGTCCCTGTATAATCTCGCCACGATTGGCAAAAACGATCGAGAAGTAAACCAATGAGCCTCTGATCTAGAAGCCCTACCATGGAGGGCCGGCGCCGTTCCGGGACATCAAGAGAAACATTCATGCCAACCCCCCCTGGGGCAAGCAGAATATCCGAAAGAAATGCCAGAAACTCAATTCTCATCATCATATGCGATGGCTCCTCTAACGCCTAACTAGCTTGGTATCTTGCCTAGAATCATGAAGGAAACATGAATGCCACACCCTGCCCTTCGCTGTAGAACAAAGGGTGGGCCACCAGTCGTCCCCGATTGCCTATCCGCTTGCGCCCCTACCCCTCCCAGGCCTATCGCCTCCTCCCCTTGACGTGGTCTTTGACTCCCTAGAACGATGATGATGATGATGATGATGATGATCAAAGATGAGAATGCTTCGCCTCTCATCGGTACTGAGGTGGTGCTTGACCCCATCCCTGAGGAGGCTGTCCATAGACAGGCTGAGGGGGCATCTGGCCGCCGCCCTTCATCGACGTGACGTCGGGGCGGTTCTCGAGCGGTTGTGCAAAGTTGCAGATGTGGCAGACAACATCGGTGTAACCCTTGAAAGACAAGGGGATGACGGGCTGAGTGACCAGTTAGCCTCAGATGGCCTTCTCTGGACATTGAGGCCTCTCATAGGTCTCACAGAGGCTGCGATACGAAGCCAACATGCCAGAAGAGGGTAGCGGGTAGAATGACGGAGGGCTTTGAGTTGGCTGACATCAAGCCGAGTCCCAAGCTCAAGGGGCAGAGACGTCAAGAAAGACGCAGACACTAGGGAGGGGAACAGAAGGAAGAAAGAAAAGAAACAAAAAGACTCACAATCCAGCAGAATGTGAACCACGGATGGCTCTTGATGACGTGACCGGACATGTTGCCGCAGTTGTAGCACTGGCAAACCATGCCCTCGTAGCCCTCGACGGGCTTGCGAAAAGTGTGCTCGCCGCACACGAAGAAGAAGAACATGTTGGGCGGGTTCGGCAGTCGGGGGAGATCAGATCAGACCGGATGTATGCACGCTCAGTCGCTGTCGCTGCTGCAGGTACGAGGGAACGAGCGATGTTGGGTGATGAATGGGCGTTGACCACCGGAACCGGCGGTAAGACTCCCTCCTTCTTCTCTTTGGCGCTGCGCTTAGGTGAGAGGGGCGCTATAGAGCGGGTTCAGAGGGCCGACTGCTGAACTCCGGGTTGAGATATCTGAGGTGACGAGAATGAAGGAAACGAGGAGACGGATTGGGGGGCGAAGGGTTGCGGGAGGAACAGTTGACGTCGGCGGAGGAGTGGATGACCTCGAACTGGAGGCAAGGCTGCCTTAATGCAGAATTAGCTCGAGCTATTCCGGACCGAGAAGGGAGAATCCCATATGCTTGCTTGCTTGCTGACTGGCCCTTAGACGATTAGAGGGTGGTCCAAGCTTGTGCGATGGTGGTGAGTGGCGGACGGTTCTTATTTTCGGAGAAAATACTGCCTTTTCTGTTTTTTTTTCCTTCTTTTTTTCGTTTTTTAATTGGCGGCGCCAGTGGTGGGAGTGATTGGTAGGTATGCTTGTTCTTGCGTGTCTCCCGAGGCGGTGCATCCTTGGCACCTCTCGACATTCATTCACACCAGGATGGCTTTTTTCTCGGAGATGACTTGGCAAACCAGAGGGACAATCGAGAGACATTCGCGCGGGGTGGAAGGAGGCTTGTCTTGTGACTCCGTCTGATACCTTGGCGATTGGAACATGGATCAATGCTGTTCAATGCTGCGAGTTCGGGCTAGCCGTCGGGCGGTGACCATGCTTCATGCTTGCGGATTCCCTCGTCACAGTTACTCGATCTCCTGTCGGAGGATTGGAGACGACCCTTTTGGCTTCTCACTGCCTCTTTGGTTTGTTCTACGAACGCCGTGGCTGAAGGCTGAAGGCTACGTATCAACTTTACCAAAACCTTCAGGCGCCACCTGAGGAGGCAGCCCGCAAGGGATCACTAAGGGGCGGCGAGTTGCCTCCACTTTGGTCCGATGTTCCCGACCCTACTATGTATCCGTACTTCCCGCTGCCCACTTCCGGCCAAGGGCACCTTCGGGGGATAAAATACCCCAAAGGGGAGAAACCTTCTAGCCCCCAAAAGAGATGATGCCCCACGTGCCGGCCGAGTACCGGGGGGGAAGGAAAGAAAAAAAAGAAAAAAAAGAAACCTCCGTCATCCCGACTACCCCCCCACGGAACTAACCAAACACCGACCTCCGTCTTGCCCGAGAAAAAATTCGCCCGCCTTTGCGCAGAACGGTCCGTCCGACCATCCATGAAGCAAGCAGACACCACACCCAGTTCCACACCATCTCGATACATAGCGGCGCAGACACACACACACACGCGCGCGTAGACGCCCTCGTCTCACCGAGACTCCCAACATTGATCGTCCTCCCAGGCGCAATTGGATATCCAGCAGTCGTACCTCACCACGCCACACCCCTTTCCCCCCTATGGGCAAAACCTCACAATAGCTTCGCTGCTCTCCCCTACCTGCGCTCCCGCCCTCATCAACCATGCTTTACGACCTCAACATCCCGTGGTCCCCGACCACAGCCCCCGCCGACCTCTCTCGCACCATCTCCTTCGCCTCCTCGCTGGGCTACACCGTCCTCGCCCTGAACCACACCATCACGCCCCCGATCCCGTCGCAAATAACGAACCCCCTACCAAAGTTCCCGCCGTCGGCGTCGGCATCGGCGGCCGGCCCCTCACAGCCGCCGCAGCGCCCCGGGCCGACGATCCTCCACCGCGCCACCGTCCTCCTCTCCGACCCCTCCCAGAACTACCGCCTCCCCGCCCTCGCCGCCGCGTACGACATCCTCGCCGTCCGCCCCACCACCGAAAAGGCCTTCCAGGCCGCCTGCCTCTCCATGGCCGAGCCCTCCCTCATCTCCCTCGACCTGACGCAGCACTTCCCCTTCCACTTCCGCCCCAAGCCCCTCATGGCCGCCGTCTCCCGCGGCGTCCGCTTCGAGGTGTGCTACGCCCAGGTCCTCGGCGCGCCCGACGCCCGCGCCCGCGCCGCCTTCATCTCCAACCTCGCCTCCCTTGTGCGCGCCACAAAGGGCAGGGGCCTCGTCGTCAGCTCCGAGGCCCGCTCCGCCCTGGGCCTGCGCGCCCCCAACGACGTCGTCAACCTCCTCGCCGTGTGGGGCCTCGCCAGCGAGAAGGGCACCGAGGCGCTCGGCCCGAACCCGCGCGGCGTCGTCGTGAACGAGGGCATCAAAAGGAGCGGGTTCCGAGGCGTCGTCAACGTGCTCGAGATCGGCGCGCGGGAGGAGGATACCCAAAAGCAGCAGCAGCAGCAGGGAAAGAAGGATGGCGGAAAGGGGAAGGAGGGCAAGGGTGCGAAGCAAGGCGGCGGCGGCGGCGGAGAAGACAGGGGGAACGGGCAGAAGCGCAAGACACCCGACGAGGCGGGTGATGGCGCGCCGCAGACGATGAGCAAGAGGCAGGCCAAGAAGCTCAGGCTAGCACTCAAGGAAAAGGGAAAGGAGACGGCGTAGAGTCAACGCGACCCCTCCCCCCCTTGGCGAGAGGTGAAGATTGATGAGATTTAAGCAAAAGTGAACACTGTATTGGGTCGACACACGTCGTTTACGCTTTATGATACCCCCCATCATAGATGGAACAGAAAAGACAGGCATCAATGCCAGCATCAGCACACAGACACCTACACACACAGACATATGGCCGCACATGATCAGTGCCAGATAAACCCGGCGCGCGGACGGGGCAGCGGCGGAAAGGGGCACACGCTTCTTGAGGATCGGGGGGAAGCCTGTTGGATGAATCATGAGACTTGCTCAATGATCTTTTTTTTCTGGGAAAACGCTATCGTATAAAGGATGCGGGGGTAAAGGGGGTGACGGGACATGGACGACATTGCTTGGCCGTTGTGCGCCTCTCTACCCCCCCCTTTTTCTTAGAAATGAATTATATACAACCGCCCGGGGGATGTGTTGAATGCAAGCAGGCCCGCGTTCCTCCCTGCTCTCCCCTCAATGTAGGCTTCTTTCTGTTGCTCAAAGTGTTGCCACTGCCTCGCCCCATCGTCCGCGCGCGGACGATGGGGAAGGGCGGCACGCGACGTCGTTGGAAGAGGAGCCCGTGTCGGTGGTTTTCGGGAGAGGTTCAAATGCAGGCCTGCTTGTCCTACTCTGCCTTCACCTTTGTCCTTCACCTTCTCCTATGTACCAAGGTCCAGGCCACCTATTCAGGACCCCGTTGATTAAAAAAAAAACAAGAGAAAAAAAAAAGACCCTCAAACAGTTTGTTTCCTAAACGTCTGTGTCGTCCCCCCCTTATTCCACATATACACCACACGCAGACGCACAGACTCACACAAGAACCGAAAATGATGTCTAGGGTATTGCGTATGCCGCTCACTGAACCATTGTTCCCAAGCGGGTGGTCCACGACGTCCGTCATATTCTCCCCACGAATGCAATGGTGCTCAGTCACACCACTCGACAAAGCCCCCCTCCACTCTCCACCAACAACCATACATGTCTGCCTTCCCGGGGATGAGGCAGTAAAAGACTCGCTGGGCATGCGTCGAACGTCGAAACATCGAAGTATCCTTCTCAGGATGGGTTTGCCAGCTCCAGGTTGCGGTACTCCTTAGAATGAGGCCGTCTCGCGGGCCTGCAGCCGTGCCGTTTGCTTCTCCAGGTTGCCCAGCTGCAGGGATTTGCTGAGGGCGAGGCCACTGACGGCGATGGGCGGTTGCTGGGCGGGGTTCGCGGCGACGGGGGGCGTGACATCGCTGACGGGCTGGGCGGGGACGGATTTGGTGAGACCGCCCAGGTTCAGAGACTTGGTAGGGCCGCTGCCGCCGGCCGGGCCACCGACCTGCGGGAGGGCCTCGGCGGGTTTAGAGGCGGCGGGAGCAGCGGGCTGAGAGGCAGCGGGCCGAGAGGGAGCGGGAGCGGGAGCGGGCTCTGTCAGATTGTGTCAGTTTCTCTTGTACATCTTTGCAAACCGTCGAATCTCGGAAGTGGGACTCTGGGGGCGGTAAAGACGTACCAGCTGCCACGGGGGGAGGACTTGCCGCGGCCGGCGGTGGCGGAATCGACGAGGAGAAGAGACCGGCAAAAGGCGGCGCCTGAGGAGGACCGGGGATGACGAGGCCGGGTGGCGGTGACGATGCCGCCGGGGCTGGTGGCGTCATGGCCGGGGGAGGGGGAGCAGCAGCGGGAGGCAATGTCGTGGTGAGAAACTGCGTGATGATTTGCGGCCTACCATCTCGATTAGCATTCTCTGCCCGATTACTCCTCCCCCCTCCTCTTCTGGGAGAGGGGTTACACGTCCAAGGGGGTTACTCACGCAGCTGGTTGCGTGACAAAGACCGTCAATGGTGCGGGCACCGAGGCGTTCTGGTACACCGTCTTCGTGATAGTGACGGGCGGTGGCGGCGGGGGGCAGTTGACGCCCGGGGGGGCGGGGGCACCGTTGGCACCATTCCGGTTTCCGTTGAGGGCGCCCAAGATGCCGGCGATAATGTCTCCCTGGACCGATCCCGCGCCAGCATTCGCAAGGTCTAGTGTCGTCACCTGTACGCCCGCGGCACCGGGGCCCTGCACGTTGACGTTGCCGCTTCCATCGATCTGGATGTTCTGTCTCTTGTCGACGACCGCACCCTGCTTCCGTATGAGAATCTCCGTGGTTGTCTGCGTCTATGCCGGGGGGCAGAACGAACCTGAGTATTTGTCGATAGAGCTGCCACGGCAAGGAGTAGACCTCTTCTCATCGTGGACTCGGGGGCGAAAGCCGGCGACCGTCGTGCGTCGCGCAGCGTTCCTTCGGGTTTCTTGGTTCTGCTTTCCTTTGCTTTTCTTTTCCTTGTCGTGTTCCTTTCAATGTCGTTGCCGAACCCCCCTTCTTCGGTCGTTGGTGTTATTCGTTCTTTTTTTTTTCTCCTTCTCGTATGTAAAGAGCGAATTCAACAGACCAGCCGTCGATGTAGCTTCGTTGGGATCAACCCTAGGATCGAAAACATACAAAAGGAGCGCGCACAAACTTATGGTGGAGTAGATGTTTCCCGTAAACCTTCGCAACTGCGAGGGGATGGGAGGAAGTTACAGACAAATCGGTGGCGACCTGCAGAGCATTGCCGAAAGAGTTCAATAGAGATTGGATGGCCAAGACCCCGAGTAATGAGGGTGTGCTGGTACTAAGAATGGACAAGATGTACTATGGAACACGGACCCAGAAAAGGAAGGGGGAGGGGGAAGGGGGGAGAGGGGAGGGCAGGGTGGTATCCGCGATGAATGGCAAGAGAGCGAGCGTGAGAGAAGTGAGAGGCTCTCGGTCAAAGAGAAGAGAGCTGTGTGTTCCGTACTTCCCACTAGGGACAAGGACGGTTCCGGGCGGAGTTTGGGCTAGGATAGGTAGTCGTGATGGTGAGGGTAGCAAGAGGGGGAGAGGGAAGATGGGACGAAGCGGGACGACATGGACATCACAAATCACACGATGCGGAGGAGAGAGTCTTGAGTTGCGGGAAAGCCGCAAAGATTAATCAAGAAGCAAGGCCGAGAATGTCATCAAAAATCGACTTGGTCCAAGTCGATAGTGTGCCCATGCAATATAGATCAAACGCACACGCGCCCATCCATCAAATTGGTTTCTCGAGCGCGCCAGTGGCTAGAGTGCTTGCCAATGCTTGGCCATGTCGGTGTGCGCCGCACACGAAGGGCGAATGGTTCTTTGGTGAGGCACCTAAATTTCGTGCAAGGCGGCTCGAAGAGGCGTGAGAAGGCCGTTGGTACAGTGTTGGAGGGGCCAGACCTGGTACGATGGTGCTCTGGTTCAGGGGTAATTGGCCCCCATGTGAATCGGCTCAAGCATTATTGGTGTAGAGCCAGGGCCCTCGGCCAGGAACGCTGCAGACTCGAAGTGTGGTTCAGGAGTGCCAGGAGACGCAAGGGGGGCAACATGTGGGATAGTGTAGGTCGCCTTCCAAGGATCGTGAGGCTCGATCGGAGATGGAAGCCGTGTGTAGCATGGCGCTGTGGGCAACCCCAGAGCGCCAGCGCCGCGGAGAAGGTTCCAATCTTTCCATAACATGGACCTGACAGGTGACTAGGGGTACCCCTGTGCGGGACCCGGTAAGCCTCAAGGGTGTGAGACATGCCCCAGACGGTCTTCGTCTGAGACGAGGGTGCGATCCTCGAACTTCGTACCAGGGCTCCGAAACCGTGAGAGTGCCGACCCAGCTCACGAGTATGTGCGTGTGGCCGCAGCAGCTGCGGACATTGGCGCCAGTGATGGTGGTGACAGCTACGCCAACCGCGCCGTCTTCGCCGTCGTTGTCGCGGTCGCGGTCGCTGTTTGCTGTTCGCAGGTAAGCACTCGCCATGATGGTCGATGTTCAGGTCATCGTCGTCGTCGTCGTCGTCGTCGTCGTTGGCGTCGGTCGCATTCCCGCAGTCGGGAGCACGCGTGACGTGATGCTTGGGAAGATGGACGACGGTAACTCGCTCACTCAGCTATTTTTGTTAGCTTTTCGGGCCCACATGTGCCGCATCTTCCAGTCCCCCCAAACCGACAAATGGCCGGTGATGGTAGAGTTGTCCGATGAAACAATGTTTACAACGGATAACGCGGACCGCCGTATCCGACTCTGGGTATTTGCGCAGGCAAATCGAACCGCTCGATCACTTCGCGATATGAAAGCGGGATTGTCAAAAATGAAGGTGACAATTACGGATACCTCGGCGCCGTCGTCGCCGAATAGGACGCAACGCGACTGGTGGGTGGAAGCTGATCTGGCCCACAGAGCCTGTGTCAGCGCTTGATCGACGCTTCGGCAACACGATGCAACGCAGCGACGGGCAATTCTCCATGCCTTACCGCACCACCCACGTGGAGATCATCTTGCGTGGGAGGAGGAGGAGGAGGAGGAGGAGGAGAAGGAGGGTACGGATCGTCAAACGTGATTTTTTGGACGTAGGCTACGTAGAAGTACTTGTGTGCGTGCGTACGCGACATCAATATAATTAGTGATGAGACCGACATGGTATATTCGTCGCATCCATCGTCGTCCTTTTGGGAAGGGCGAACGAGCCCCCTCAGCGAGACGGGATATGTCTCTGACAAACCGCGCATACGCAGAGGCCTCTCTTTTCCATCTTCCCTCGACGGTCCAACCCGCCTTTCGCGTCTCGATATTCGAGACGATGAAATGGTCGTTCTAAGATGCGAGAGCCAGGAAGACGACAAGGAAACACTCCAAATGCTACGGTTCGTCGTAGCATTCTCTACCTCGACTGCATGAACTGCCTAGGGTGAACCGCGTGACGACATGATGGGTCAAACGACAAGTCCAGGCGACATGTTTGATGATATGCAGATATTGGCAGTTCTGCCACATATTAGGAGGGGCCGATAGCAGTGACCATGCATGCCATAAGAGAACCGAGGGGACGACCAGGGCTACTGCCGGACGATTGGCGAAGATGAAGCCAGCCGAGTTAATAGTACGTTTCCTCGGTAATAATTGCTCGGTGTGTGATCGTGGGTGAGGTGAGTTGCTTGCGCTGCCTTCCCAATTCGCCACCGAGACCCGTCGTGACTGGCCCGACGCAGACATTTGGGGGTGCGAAACGTAGATTCTCCCCTTCCCCCCGAGGCCACCATCGACAGGAACCCTTACAGCCTGAAGCGCCGAGTGTGGTGCGTGGCGCCTGGTTCTGAATGAAAGGGAATCCCAAAACAGCGTGAGCCCTCGTGCGGCCACCGCTAGGTAGCCATCAAACCGCCCCTCAGCCGGCTTTCAGTTCATGCTTCAATAAGAGGGCGCAATTCAAATCAGGGACCAGGTGTCATGATCGGCAATGACGGGAAGGAATGTATCTTCTCGTTTCACCCAGTTCAGTGGGTAAGCAGTAAGTAAGCCTCCGAATAGTCTGGTGTACCAGTATGCGCCTGATGACATAACCCGCTCGCAACTAGCCCAAAGGAGAACCCCCATCGTCTGTGGCTGGAGCTGAACAGGGCGTGGCTTAACGGCGTGGCTCAACGGCGCGGCCCTCGGTGCTCCTTTAGCCCCGATCGAGGGCACTGCGCCATGTACCCCACTCATACAAACTCGCCCGTATCGGTACACGCGCCCCTGCTAAAGTTTCCCGAAGCAGTGGGTTGCAAAAGTCGATGACGACAGTGAAGGCTTCCGACCTTGAATATTGAGCCTAAGAAGACGACCTTACACGGCTCTTCCGAAATCGACCATGACTGCGTCGAGAGGGACGATTCCCAGATTCCGTTTATCGCCTTATTCGATAAAACTCCACCACCAGCGCGCCGGCTGCTGTTGAACCGTTGTGTTTCAAATCGTCTCTCCAAGCGTCTCAGGTGTAGAACCCGCGTCTATACATCACCAGCAGCAGCATACACTCCGTACACAATCAGGCTGTGATAAATCAAAGACGATAACAAAAAGGTTCGGTTCAAGATGGCGACGGTACACGTCCTCGACGACTACTATCTGGCCATCACGGCACTCATCACGGTCGCATATCAGCTGTTCTTCTTCTCGATAGCCTTCAGCTTCAAGTTCGACAAACTCACGGGTAAGTTCTCACGAGAGCCGCCCACTCAAAGCCCTCGCAGGACTGACCTTCGACGCAGACTTCGCTGGCGGCACAAACTTTGTGGTTCTCGCCATTATCACCCTCTCCCTCAGCGGCCATGCCCACGCACGCCAGGTCGTCGCCTCCGTCTTCATCATGCTCTGGGGCGCCCGCCTCTCGGCCTTCCTCCTGTTCCGCATCCTCAAGACGGGCAAGGACGACCGCTTCGACGACAAGCGCGACAAGTTCTTCCCCTTCCTCGGCTTCTGGGTCTTCCAGATGATCTGGGTCTGGACCGTCTCGCTGCCCGTCACGGTGCTCAACTCACCCAATGTCACGCGGTACCCGCAGCACGCCTTCGGCACGGGCCGCGACGTCGTCGGTGTCCTATTCTTCGTCGTCGGCTTTGTCATGGAATCTGTCAGCGACGCGCAAAAGTACCGCTTCCGCCGGGACAATCCGAGCCGAGAGGCCATCTGCGACAAGGGCTTTTTCAAGGTCTCGAGGCATCCGAACTACTTTGGTGAGATCCTCATCCAGTTCGGTAAGTCGGTTTCCCGTTCCTCCTCGTGCGCGCGCGCGCCAAGTCATACACCTCGGAAACGGATGATTGGCAGCCGTGGCGGCCAAGATTGCACACGATATGAACCCCAAGCGCCAATCTCCTTCAAGACACGCTTGGCTAACACCGTCCCGCTAGGCATCTACATGATTGCCGTGTCCTCCGCCGCGGACGGCTACGTCGGCGGCCAGGCCTTCAAGGCTCTTTACGCCACCATCCTCGGCCCCTTCTTCCTAACGCTCCTTCTCATGTTCGTCTCGGGCCTGACGCTGCAGGAGCGGCCCGGCGCCAAAAAACGCTACGAGAACAGCCAGAACTGGGAGGGTTACCGGCGCTACCTCGAGCGCACCAGCATACTGATCCCCTTCCCGCCGCAGCTGTACTCCCGCATGCCGACGGTTCTGAAGCGCACCGTCTTCCTCGAGTTCCCCATGTACGTTTTCGACCCGGCCAAGCACTCTGACGCCGGGGCCCGCGCTGAGGAGGGCTACCGGCACGAATCCATCGCCAAGCCGGCAAAGTGGAACGGCAGGCCGAGCGGCGAGGAGTCGCTCGTGGGGCAGCCATCCTGAGCTGGGGCTATAACAAGGTATAGTTTGTAGGAAGCAATATGGGACACGTCAACGGCATAGTAGATTTGGTCACACTTTAGCATAATGAGCAATTTCTGGATATAGACATCATTAATGATACCTCCTCGTCAAACCCTTCCCCGCTCTCCAAATCCTCCAAACGAGCTGCCGGACGCATGATGCGCAATCTTCCGAATCGAGAGGCGACACAAAGAAGTTTTATGGTTGGATCGTCTCTCCTTCATCGATGGGCGAGGGCATTGTCGCTCAGCTCGCAGCGCCCGTCAAGCTTGGCCGGCAGCGGGTCCCCGCCGCTGCCGCGCAGGTCTGTCGGCTGGTCCAGGTCCTCCTGGGTCGGCCCATAGTCCGTGTACTGGGCCTCCTCTTCGTGGGACTCGGCGCTCTCTGGGATGGGGACCATGGCGTTCTTGGTCCAGATGTGGACGGCCGTCTTCCAGTCGAGGCCGTCGATGCAGCCACCCTTGACGGAGACCACGTTCTTACCCTGCGAGTCTGATGTTAGAGTTTACTGCACGCTGTGCCGACGGAAGTTGATGTCCCGTTTGAGGAGGGAGGAGGGGGGTTGGGGGTTGGGTGGGCAGGGGGGTTCGTTGAGAGGCGCACCGGAGTGGTGTGGATTAGCCGGGTGCCGCAGTTTCGGCAGAAGTAACTAGTATTGAGCGTAAGTCATCAGCCGCCGCGTCCCGGCCGTTCCTTTGCGACGACAACTTACCAGTGCAGCGTGGCCCCTGAAGCAGTCGGCCTCCTATGTTCCGAGATTGTCAGTGACGACGGCTTTCTTCTCTCACAACTCGCAGTTTGTCACCCTCCTTGACTCTCGTCATCATCACCACACCCTTCTGCCTCAACCCCAGCCCTCCTCAAACTCCCCGTGATCTGTGACAACTCACGCGTAGACTCCCATCAATTCGGCCTTGGGCAGCTGGAACTTGGGAAAGATGGCCGACGTGCCGAACGCGGAGCCCGTCTGGCGCTTGCACTCATCGCAGTGGCAGATGTACAGGCGCAACGGCTTCGGCAGCGGCGTCTTGAACCTCACCGCGCCGCACTGGCACCGCGCGTCCATTCGCGGGTTGTCTTTTTTTTTTTTTTAATACTGTTCCCTTTTTTAGGTTATTGATGGAAACTGTCGAGACCTATGGAGGCGTGTAGTCAGCGCGGAGTCACCGGCTGTGACGTCAGAGCCGAGGGGTTTGTTTTCGAGTACCGTTCTAGTTCCGGCGTGTATGCAAATATCATAGATGGGCGCTGGGCAGTTGTCTGAAGATTGAGTGAGGTCGTGGTCAATCGAGTCCCACTTGCAAGCTTGGGAGCAGGCCGATGAGGAGGAGTCGGCAGTAAAAAAAAAACCCCCGAAACGGAGACGCAGGCGCGGATTTATGTGCCAAGCGAACCATCTACAAAACCACATGACACATACACACACACGCGAGCGAGAGAGACTCAAAGATGCGAAGCCGATCTCCGTCCAGCAACCGGCCAACTACTAAATTCAACATGAAATGGTATGATCCAGGCGTCTTGCGTACCATCTTCCCGTCGATTTGAAACTACCTACCACCCGCGCAGCGTTGCGGTAACATGGGGCCGAACACGAAGTGAGTCACGGCCGGGGGTGCGGGGTCGGCCTTGGACCCTTTTTTTGGTGAGATTGGGGGAGCGAGACTGGCGCGAAGTCACATGGGAGGCATCCAGGGGGGGGAGGGGGGTTGTTCTCCGAGGTAGACCTGAATCCTCAGTTCACTATACAGACTCGGTTTACACCAGTTGCAGACCATCGCGTCTTATGGCGTTGTGGCTTGGTACATCGCGCGAATTGATTGATTCCCGTCTCGGCCGGCCCGATGAGGACCACGACCACGCTGTTTGTTCATCGGGGAGTGAGGGAAACGACGTAGTTGATGAGGAGTTCGTAAGGAATCAACCAAACCTCCAGGTTGTATGTCAGGGAACAACAGCCTCTGCGTCGGCATTGGTCGATCGCACGGAAACTTTTGTCGGTGGCAACGTTGCATTCTCGCTGGAGTAGAGGTATTTCCAACTTCACTTCTTGTCATCAGAACCCCACATTGCAAATCGTATGGGAGCCAAGGCCACTAACTTGATTGCGCAATCTTTATTATCTAGGTCACCGCTGCGTTCCACCTCGCCCGAGTTATGAGGAGCCTCTCCCCAACCAGGTGTTGAGTGACCAAGAACCTTGTAAGAGCAAGCCCAAGTGCTCGCGCGACCACGGCATCTTTATCCTCTCTGACCTCGGATACCACATCAATTCCCGATCCACCAGTGTGATCGAGGCCCAAGTCATGTGATCCGTGTCCCAGAGGCGTCCATACTCAAGTGTCCTGTGCCATCATCACCAGTCCAAAATAGAGATGCGAGAGCTTCCTTATGGGCCGCAAGCTCGAACCAAAAAGTCGCCGTCTCCCAAATCGTCCCGCAACAAAAAGTTTTATAGGCCAAGTTCCATGTCACTCTGATCGTGTCGCCGGATATTGGAATAGCGGGAAGATGTTTCCTACCACGACAGCTCTCTCAAAAAAGACCCGCTTGCTCAAATCGACCGGGCTCTAGCATGTCGGTCTTTCCCGGGGAAGGGTGGCTTAGCAGGAGATGCCGCGGTTGCGAGCGAGAGCCTTGCGTTGTCGGCCTCCGGAGAGCTTCATCTTGCTGGATGGGAGGAACGGCTTATACTTCTTGTCGAAGACGCCGCCGGGGATATGCTGTTCCTCTTCATCACGGAGGCGGCTCCAGATGGCGTTTAGCTTGGCAATGCTCTTGACGTCGGTACCAAGAAAGTCGACGTCCTCTCGAATATCGGGGGTGAGGAGAATGGTTATCATCTTAGGGCCATCGATGAAGACAAAGATGAGGAAGCGGACCACGACGACAGTGGCCCAGCCGACGACGAGAGCGAAGGGCTTGACCACAGCCCAGACGGTGCGCTTGACGGCGTCGGCAATTGCCGGATGCATCCACATGAAGAACAGAGTGATGACAATCAAGACCGGGACACGGAACTCAGGACCCCAGGCCGTGGTGAAGTCCATGCCACACTCGGGGTAGCGGGGAGTGAAGCGACCGCGCATGATATGGCCGCACATGATGGCTAGTCTTGGTCAGTGGGCGTTGGGGGTTGTGGTATATTGCACGGCTTACCTGATCTTGAAAGAATGTCAAGACTTAGATGAATGGATCTCTTATTGTTCTTGTAAGAAGCAATCGGTTCTCCTTGATGAGATATCAAGTACAGAGTCGCACACAAGAAGCTTGGTAGATGCCTTGGTTAGTCACTGTAAAAGTTGAGACACATTAAAGAACTCACCTTGTGTAAACCTTGCTCTTGTTCTGCCCTGAGTGTAGGTGATGTGTTGTGAGAAGTTGCTTTCAGATTGGAGGAGTCAATTAAGGATTCATGGAAAGAATAATGGCGGAAGAGTGAAAAAAAAGGGTTGGTCTGAAGGACGAGGCAGAGTCAGGTTGACAGGTGTTGGTGAAGAATCCGTTGCCTGTAAATTTGACTGAGGATGGAGGGTTACAATATCAAGAAGAGCTAAAGATGTGAAAGCCAGAAAGACACCAGGCTGGAGGAAGGTGCAGTAACTGTAGCAGCAACAACTCCAGATGGAAGGAGCGGCCAACTTACCTGCCGACCGCCTTCCTCAGGAACAGTGACAGTGAATACGGGTCATATTCACCAGATTTCCAGCCTTTCAACAAATGCAAAGAAAGAAAAATAAACATCATTGCGCCGCTGGTCAAAGAACAAGTACTGGTACCGATGTCCTACTTTCTGGTGTGTCGCCCAAAACACCTGTGGCCAAACTGCCTCATCTCACCCTGATCACCGTAGCCCATTATTGAGTCCATCATATCGTACAGCCCCCCCGAGCCGGCCAATGAAGGTCACCCATAGTCCCCGAAATCCCATTCGATTCTGACAACAGACAGAATCAGCAGGGCTCAGTTCTTCGCGGGTTCGCCAGGGACTCGCCTTTTCGGCCCGCGCTCTTCTATGAGCCTCTCGACACACCTGACGACAATCCTGTCCCGTCGTGGCTCCCGCCTCCCATCGTTCAGCATCCTCTCGAGCTTGGCGCACCACGCAATCTTCTCGTCGTCACCCCAGCCCAGCACCATGAGCTCGACCTCTAGCCTCCTCAACGCTTCCATCCGCTTCAGCCCCTCCTTGATCCACTCGGGCGCCGGCTCGCGCCGCCCTGCCATCCCGGGCGTCAGCCCTAGGGCCCGCGCCTCCGCGTTGCCGTCCAGCGCGGAGAAGGTGGCCGTGGGCTCGAACAGACCGCCCCCGACCAGAACCTTGAGCCTGAGCCCCCGGAGACCCTCGGCCCAGTGACCGCAAAGCTCGACCCATTCCTTGAGCGTCGGACCCGTTAAGTCCCGCCCGAGCATCTCGAGCCTCGCGAACCGCATCTCGGCGCGTTGCCACGGCTCTAGCCCGCGAGTGAAGGCCCGCGCCGCCCACAGGCCAGAGGAGAACCAGTTGACGAAGACGAACTCGTTGGCATGCAGGGGCAAGGTCCGGCACTCGTGGTAGACCTGCTTGCTGGTGCTCATGAGGCTTGAGGGGATCCCGCAGAACGGGCGGTACGGCGACAGCAGCACATCTTCTTTCCATGGGTCCGTTCCGTCATCCTCGCTGGTTGACCGGTGCTCTAGGGCCTTCTCTATCTCGGCGCGGCCCTCGCCTCTGACTTGGGGCTTGACGTGTCTATGAAAGTACGCACTTGTTATTGGGTTCGGATACCATGGCGCAAGTTGCGCGTGTTCCACCGGGTGCATGGCGTGAACCCAGCCGTATATCTGAAGTCGGATCTCGAGGGGGAGGTCCAGAAGGGGGCAGTCTCCTCCCGGAAAGCCTGTTGAGCTGGTAATATCGTCCGTCCCCGCACCCGATTCCACTACTGACGTACCCGGCATGGCGACCCACGGACAGTCCACTCCTAGATGGTATGTAAGACGACGAGCAATGGGTCACGGCAGACCACGCATATCTGGAAAAGGATGCTACCCGGGCAAATCACAAATCGGTCAGCTAGACCAAGCGTGAGACGGACCAAGAGCGACCTGAAGTATTGATTGCGAAGCTGTCGCCAGGTCGCAACGAAAAAAAGAAACACAGCAGAATCTGGAGGATTACGCAGTACGCAAAGCCGAGGGCGGAAAGAAAGGGGGGAAAAAAGAGCGCGCCCTGAAAACCATATATCGCCTTTGTCTCACCCGTTCAAGCCCCAGGCTGGGCCCCCAAAACGCTACTTGTCGAGCCAGCCCGTCTCCAAAGATCTCACGCGTCCCGTCTTACACAGTAAGCTGGTCCAGACGAAGAGGGATAGTTGCATGCAAGCGGCGACCTCGATTGGCCAACGTGGCGGTAGCTCGCCAGCCTGGGAGCATAAGCTGACCGGTAGCGAAGGAAGGACGAAGGAGCGCAGGTCGACCAAGGCCTGGTCCCGAGCTCGGCTTGGCGGGCGTTAGCCCGACGGCCAAAAAGATCTTTTGTGTCCAGCCAGTCCAGCCAATCTAGCCGCGAAAGGGCGTGGAAAGCGGTGGCGGTTGAACGAGAATACGACGAAGGAAGCAATATCGAGCATGCCTGGGCAGACGGATGTTCGCACATGTATGCCCGGCTGGCGTCAACGACCAAACGAGGGGGTGATGTGGGATTCAATCGATCTTGCAAAGCTCCAAACTTGCTCGAGACCCTACCTCTTCCCCTCCCACTCCCATCCTTAAGGGATGAACCCGGTCCTAGTCTGTGTGTCCTGTCGTCAACTCGCCTGTCCGTGCCGCCGACTCTCCGACAACGAGGTCAATCAACCCGGGGCGTTGGGAGGGGGATGTTTTACGTCTTACGTCATAGTATACTATACCTCTTTGTTTCTGTTCCTTTTTCGACTCCTTTTCCTACGCGGAGAGGACGGGTCCTACATGTTACCAGGAAAACCGACGTGCGAGCGCGCCCCCCCCCCGAAGGAATTAAACAGGGAACGTCGAGGCAGCCGCCGTATAGAAGAACAGCCCCGCCGTACCTCGTCCCCCCCTCCAAGAAAACCCCAGCGCCCCTCTCTGTAGATCATCTCGGAACGACATGTCTCTCTTCCCTTTGACTGCGTCGTTCCGAGATGCCCCCATTGGAGGGGACGGCGCGGACCGGCAAAGGCGGGAGAGATGGGCGTTCCGTCGTGCTCGTTGAAATAAAAAACCAAAGACGTAAAAGTAAACATGAAAAAGTGTACATCAGACTTCCCTTCCCCATCCCGCACCACTTCATTTGCAGCAGCGTCCGATAAGCGGTGGTGGTGGACTCGGCTCGGGCCCCGGATCCGGACAAGCCTTGAACTCTCTGGCCCCCCGCCCGCCCTAGCTAGCGGGCTAAAAGAGAGAGAGGGGAAAAAAAAGAGTATATGTTGAATGCATGGTGGTGCGCTGCCATCTCCCGCCAAGCTTCTTTCGGCGTCGCCCGTCTGGGGTAATCATTCTAGAAATGATGCCAAAAGCATTGCTAAAATTCAGCCCCGAACCGGGCCATTGGGCGCGTGGTTCAGCTCACCGAGGAACAGAGGAAGCACTTTCTGTTTCGAATGCATGCCTCGTGGGCACTCTCAACATTAACTATTCCTTCAAGACTATTCTATTTGCTCATATCACCGTCGCCGAAATGTCCCTAACCCACCCTACCCACCCTGAAATACGTGGCCAGGTGTGGGAGAGCCCGGATTCCGCTCGCCTAACAAGAAAGGAAAGAAGAAAAAAACACTTCCGAGTGCTTTCTTCACTCGTGCGCGTGATGTGTGCAAAACGTCGTCTCAGGTCCTACTCTCATGCTGCACATATAGATAACGAAACAGCCACCGAGCAGATCGAACGCCCCTTTAGGCTGTTGTGGTAACGTGCGAGCCCATCTATGCCGATGGGGCGAGGAGAAACCAAGCCTTGGAAAGGAGACGCTCCCCATACAAAATGCGACGAAAGCGAATGGAGTAGAATAACAAGTAAGCCTCCTTTTCGGTTTCTTCGACGTCCAAAATAAGTCTCGCGAACCCAAACATGCAAGCAAAGCCGCCCCAAGGACGGCGGGGGTATCAAAGCCTTCTCTGGCGAAAAAGTGGAAAGGGAGGTTCTGTTTCCAGATCGGGTGTATCGTCGAGCGGACGAGGGATGGCAGGTTGGACAGACCTGCAGTGGTGCTCAAAGAGTCAAGGGGGGCTCGGTGCAACGGACCGCGACTCTTACCCGTGCGACGAGCTCATGAGAAGTCATCGTCCGAGTTCCCGGCCAACCGGTCAACTCGCTGAACGAGCTCCTTTGTTTCCCTAGCGATTTCGAAGGCGATGGGCGGCAGCGTCTGCGTCCACATTCTCCACTCTCGGTCGCTGCGCCCGCTGGCGCCAACGTCTTGTCCCCGGTCGATATCCATCCCGCGCTCGCCGGCTTCCAGGAGTCGGTCGCGGCACGCGTTCAGGCGGGCAACCATGGCGCCGTTTCCGGAGGCGTCGGTTTCGGAGATGACCTTATCAACGACCTCGACAATGCCGTTAATCTCGGACGTGATTTGGTTGATTGATGCGTCGCTTCGGATGGAGCCAACCAGGTTCTGGATGTTCTGGACCAAGATGGCGGTTTGGTCTTCAAGATAGATCTTGAGGTCTTCGGCCTGGTTCTGCTGGCGCATGCCGTTGCCGTTGCCGTTGCCGTATCCATTCATCGGTCCGTTCTGATTCATCCCCACAAAACTCATCCTCCTCATCCCGTTCATTCCGTTGGGCCCTTGCGACTGATTGTATGCGTCTGCGGACTGACGCGGGGAGTTGACAGGGCTGTAAGCGGAGGAATCCATGCTGGTCCTGCCGCCACCCAGACCCCTGAATGGCGCCGCCGCCCCCGCCGGCAGCGATTCCTGGGTTATCGACTCCTGCCTCGAAGCAGTCCTGGGGGAAAAGAAGCCCGTCGAGTCCACGGGCGTGACCGTACCGTCATCGTCATCCTCGAGCTCCTCGGCGGGGGTGGACCGAACCTTTGCGACCCGGAGGATGTCGACAACGGCTGCGACGAGGTGTGTGGCGGCGGCGTCGAGCAAGGATACTGGAGTGATGCCGGCCGACGAAGCGAAGTTCTTGGAAGTTGTGATGAGATGATTGGCGGTGGAGGAGACCTTGCCCTTGAGCTTCGGACGCTGTTGGAGGAGCTTCTCGTTGCCTGCCGTCGCCGTGTCGATATCCTTAGTGATCCGGCGAACGCTGACAACAACCTGCTTCATGGCGTCAATGACTGTGTCGGGGTCTTCGGTTCGGGCACGCCGGAGTAGCTCGTCGATGGCGATCTGAAACTTGGTAACGTGGACGTCCTTAACCGCGCCGCCTTCGTGGGCAAATCCCTTTTCTCGAACGTACTTGGCCGCGTCTTGTTCAACAGTCAACCCGAGGGAGGAGGCGCGCATGTTGCGAAGCTGAGTCTTGGTCCGCGCGTATCGGTTCCGCCACTCGCGAACCTCTGCCTCGAGTTGTTCGATCGTCTTCTCCAGCTCTTCCTGCCTTTGCCAAGTCGAGCCGCTCTGTTGCGAGAGTATCTTCATTTCCCGGAGGAACTCACGAGCTTCGCGCCGAGCTTCTTCCGTGACCTGCTGTTGCTCTCGCAGAGACGTGCGCAGCTGTTCGTTCTCCATTTGCAGCTCCCGGTCCGCATTGCCGGACTTCGTGTTGGCGGCAGCCGCGCTGGACTGCCGTAGTTCGTCCAACTGCTCTCTTAACTGCCGGGTTTCGTTGGCGTGGTCGTCCCTCATCCGCTCCAGTTCTTGCTTCATTGAGGCGTTCAGGTCCTGGGCTTCGGCGAGCTTGTTCTCCAGGCTCAGCCGGAGATCAGCAAACTCCTTCTTTTCCGAGTTGGCGGCTGTTGATCTTGATCTCTCTCCGTCCAGGAGATTGTTCATCTCGTCGTCCTTCTTTTTCATCGCATCTTCCATGACGTCGAGCTTTTCCCGCAGTTCGCGAACTTGTGCCTGGTACTCGTCTAGCAGCTTCTTGTCGGCCTATCATTTGTGTTAGCGTCTCCACCGGATACGAGTAATAAGATGGGCGGGAAAAAAAAATCACCTCTGATGCCACGGCGCTCCGCTCCGTCACTTCACTTCTCTTGCTACGATTCGTGGCAGTCCGTTCAAGGCCAAACGCTTCGGCTTCATCTTCGTTGGGACTGCCGTCGTCGTCCTCTTCCACCATTGTGCTCTTGTTTGGCACGATTGTGTTGCTCTGGAACTGCTTCTGCATCGGGCGGTTATAGTCGCCGTTGGGTGGCATGCTTGGCGACGGCGGCACACCGTAGGGGTCGGGCGGTGGCGGACCTCCCCTCATTGAGCTGGCGTCGGAAGGTCGGCGCATCCGGCTCTGACTCCTGGGGGGGTAGCCATTCCCGTTGATTGTCGCTTGCGAACGGACCGATACGGGGCTGCCCACTCTGGGGATATCTCCAGCGGCAAAGCGGGGAAACCTCCTCTCCAGTTCGCAGAAGACGTCGGTCGCGAGGTCACGGAAACGCGGCGGTCCAAGCGAAGACAGTTTTTGCCTCGCCTGGTTGCGTTTTGGATGGAAGTTGGCTTCGGGTTGCAGGAAAGGGGGAGGACCGGGGGCGCCGGGACCCGAAGGTCGGCGGTTGAAGGATTGTCTCCGCAGCAGCTCGTCAAAGACATCGGTACTCAGCTCGAGGAACTGCACAGACGACAGACGCAGCAGCTTGTCCCGGGCCTTGTTTGGGGGTGTCGGCTTTCCTCCTTGGCCGCCATTCAGATAGTTCTTGAGAGCGACGTAGTGTTCGCCGAGTATGCCTTCGGCTTGCTCTTCGCGGATGCTCCTCCCACTTTCACTCCTCGCATACAAATTCGTGCCGTTGCTGGATCGGCCGACAGACGGCGGTGGCGAAGGGCCGCTGGTGCTTCGAGGCCCAGGAGGGAAAGCTCCATTCATGGCCCCGTTGGATCCTCCGGAGTCCGGGGGCGAGATGATGTTGCCGCGATTATTTGCGTAGGGATCGTCGTTGTTTGGGTATTTGCCAATGGACCATTCACTTCCACCTAGAGAAACAGGTGACAGGGGCGCATTGCGACCGTTCATGGTAAACCTCGATATGCTTTGGAGTCGAAGGCTTTCGCGTGCGGAGAAGAAGACGACCTGGAGAGAACAAGGACGCGGCGCAGCGAACAAAGGGAGTTTCGAGGTCGAGGTCGAGATCGAGGACGGAGAGCGAGCGTTTCAATTCGATCCAGGGCAGAGCAAAGAGGGCCTTTTTCTTCTTCCAGTCCGTTGCCCACACTCTCTCGCTTGGCGGTGACGGAATTCTGATCCAAGGAAGAATACGCTCGTACCCAAGACCGGGCCAAACCTCAAAGTCAAAACCAAACACGTACTGTGTGTCGCAGAAACTTTTTTTTTCTTCCTTTCTATCCCTCTTTCCGTTATGTTATTGTCCCCGTCGGCTGAAGGTTATGTCTCAAGGTGAAAAGGTAAGAGTGTCGATGTCTCGCTTCGAGGTGGCGCGACGGAGGGGTGAAAGGGGGGGGAAAGGGTTCCCGCCTAGCTGCTCTCGTTCAGATTGGACCGGAATTATGACACGGCATGACAAGGCGGCGGGAGGATATCGGGTCGAACGGGCTATTCGGATAACTGTACACAGTATGTTGACGAAAGGGGGTGCAGGAGGGGGAAAAAAGCAAATGCCGCAGAGAAACAATGGGACGAAATGCTGCAGCCACAAGTAGTAAGTAGTAGTAGTGGTGGTAGTCAGGTACGAACTGCAAAAATAGGACAAAGCAGAGCTCGAATAGAGCAAAGGGTTGTAAAAGAAAGATCAGGTGTTAGCGCGCGCGCGCGGAGAGCAGAACAAGAGATCGGAACCCGCGACGGAGGTAGTAAGGCATGAAACGTCAAGGTGACTGACTGGCTGGGACGCCTTGGCCAATGGACGGACCGGGAGAGGAACAGCTGCTTGGGGGTTTGAAAGGGAAAAAAAAGGGGGGGTGGAATGAGCAAGTCTAGTGGATTTCGGGGGGAAGAAGGATCTGGGCCGCTAGCGAGAGTTCAGTTGTTGCTGGAGACCTGGGAGGGATGTGCGCAATATGGACGCCGCGGTATGGCAAATTACCTAGGTAGGTAGGTAGGTAGGTAGGTACCTTATCATTCGTGCTGTGAGGTGGTGGTGTGGTGTGTACTACTTTGTAGGTATATACCTAGGTACCTAGGTAGGTACACTGCAATTGTGACGGGAATGGGAGGAAGGAGGGACTTGGTGGTTATGGACTGATCTGGGCGCTGTAGCTGGCACGCGACCGCAACCGATTGGTGCTGGGGGGAAGGAGCGAAAGGGAAATGGAAGGAGAGGGACGAGAGAGACTCCGAGGGAGACTCTGGAAGCGGAAGGCGAAGAACAGGGGGGGTGCAGGGGGTGTGGAGGGAGGGGAAATGACACTGGAGAACACAGCCGCTTGCTGTAATGAGTATTGCACCACAAATGCCTGACAACTGTGTGCACCTGTTGATGTCTACGTAGTATGGTGATTTGATGCATACATAGAAAGCAGGGCCTTGCTCGCAGCGATGCTCCTTTCCTATTTTGTATCCGGCTAGAATGCCTGCCAGATAGACAGGCATACAACTATGATTTTCATCTGTTCTCGGCTATCCCCAGAGCATAGACAAGTCGTCCTGACACTTGCAGCGCCCCAAGGCACGATATCCTGCAACAATGCCGAACCAGGAACCCAACATCTGGGCCCTGGTTGTGATGAATGACGCGGCGGTAAGAAACCACTCGGATGGGTTTATGTGATGCATGTTCCTGCAGATAACGGTGTATTGTAATTAGCATCCACAAAGACACGCACGCACGCACGGCTTACTTGGCTCGCCCATCCGCACAAGCAAGCTTCAAACTAACCTGCGTTTCTTATCTGCCCCATACCAGAGGAATGCGGCCCAAATTGAACTCGACCTGAAGTCAAGCCAACAAGTGCCGTCGCATGGGTGGACTATTCTTACAAAGCCAGAGATCGGTCAAAACAAGCTAATGCTGGGTGGAGACGAAGGGAAAAGAAAAGCCCATCGCCATGTCCCCATACTTCAGACTCTTTCCTACAAGTACATGAACCTTGCTTGCAATGTTACGTACACTAGTACCTGGGCTTCTAGCTTGGTTGGTTGGTTGCTTGCCCGCTCGCTCGCTCGCTCGCCCTCAACCCAGGCAGCCGGATGAGGGCGTTGCGTCGAGGCACAAGATATGCAGAACCAAGCCCTATGGGATCATAATGGGAACGGGGAGCGGGAAGGGGACGAGGGACGAGGGACGAGGCGCACCGAGAAAACACACGCACAATTCCGGATCCCCATCCACGATCTCTCGAGGTCAGCGCACCCCCGAGCAGCTCTTACCAGGATGTGTGGGTCTCGCTACCACTCGACGCGGTATTGGCAGGAATGGACCATTGACAATTGCCAACTGCCACTTTAACGTTGCAGCCCCCCTCGACACGTATGTGCGTACCGCGCTCCCTGATGAACGACTCGCGTGCGTTCGTTCATTCATCCATCCATTCACAGCCTCTCCAATTGATCCAGTAGGTCAGTACAGAGTTTCCTCGCATCGCCTATTCCCCACTGGTATCGTCATCGAGCCGAGCCCCCTTTCCCCTTCTTCCGCCCGCTCGTCCTGTTACGGGTAGTCCATGTGCCCTCCCACGCATCGCCACCTTTTCCCAGGTACCCGTCCTCTCCCTTATGCGACCGACCCCGCACACCCTGTAGGCCCAGAGCTCCAGGACCAATGCAACCTCTTCTGAGTAGGTAAATGCGTTAAACCACCCGTTGCCCTGATGGCTGGCGGCCTGCCCCCGGCCATTGCCGTCGCTGGCGCGCGCTAGCATCCAAATTCGAAAGTGTGGATCTTCACCAGGGGTCTGGCCTGCCGCCCAACGGTGGCAGTGTCTGCGTGGGAAATGGACAGGAGTTGGAGACAGCGACATGGGGGGCCACCGTCGCCCAGCATTGGCCATGGCCGGCCCATTGGGGCCTGGGCATATCCGCGTTGCGGACGTGCCCTTTCCCTTTCCCCTTGGAGACCCCGCTGACATGGATGGTTTTTAAGCATGGTCGAGATGCGATTTTGCTTGCGTCCCTGCGCGTGTCCATGATACGACAGGGCATCATCGGTTGGCCGTGACTTGGATGGTGGCCTTTCTCCCCCCGTCTCCCGCTGACGAGCGCCGGTTCACACCGTGTACCGTCCGAGTGAGTGTTCTTTTCTCTACAATTGAGCAACTGCTTGCAGTTCATCTTGGGGGGTGCCCGCTGCCGTGGATACGGGCCGGCTTTGGCGCCCAGCCTCTCGGCCTTGCTTCCAGCGACTGATGTGGTCGACCTACCAAGAGACTCTCAGCGTCACAGTACAGGGCAAGGTAGGACCCAGTTTGACTGCGGTGTCGTAAACCAGAATAAGGTAGGTACTCGGATCCCGTTAAGATTTCATTCCTGAACACAAAGTGGGCTTTTCGAAAAGAGGGTTCCCCTTGTAAAGCCACCCAACCCCCCTGTCTAGCCGCCGTCTGTGTTGGCACCTCGACCGGTTCTCTCTCCAGTTGGTACCAGTAGTAACAGTAATCCTCGCCAGGCCCCCATGCACCGTTTGATTGCCTCTAAGATTACACCTCATCTGCGCTTCCTACATTTTGCTTCGAGAAAAAAAAAAAGGACACACACTCTCGCTCACCAAGAGTCTCGACCCTTCTGGACCTCGCTTGGTAGGCCGTTACGAAGCGGGATCCCCGCCGCCACAGAAAAAAGAAAAAGGCCTCGAGCCTCGGGCTACTTCACGTCGATCATCTTGATGTCGGTGATCGGCTGGCTACACACCACATTCGCACCCGGAGACTCAAGCATAATCCCCGGTTCGGTTGCTTCTGATGGTTTCCGTAACGAGCCAATCACTCCATATCCCGGATCCGGGTCCCAAGTGGGGAAGAGGATTTGGGGGGCATCTAGCCATAAGGTGAGGCTCTGGGGCGACGTGTACTGTAACACAACATCTTCAGACCGCATCAACCCTCACCGTCGTCCGACTTGGGCACCCAGCGAGAGACGTGAATGATCTGAGAAGGGGGGAAAATTGGGAAGAGAGCCGGGAAAAGACGAGAGGGAGAAAAAGAAATAAAAATGCCCTTGCCCACCAACCACGGACGTGATACAGCCGAATACAAGTAAACTCTGTTCGTGGGTTTACCTACCCATTGCACACGGCTCGCGTGAGGCCGGCCGCCCCACCGACCCAAGGCCCTCGTCGGGGGTTTAACGTTAGCATTACCCGTCATCCCGGATGCGACAAGTCCATGTTCAAAATGGCTGTTTCATAGCCAAATCAGTGAGCTATATCTTATACCTTCTAGAAAGAAGAAGAAGAAGAAGAAGAAAAGAAGAAGAAAAAAAAAGAAGAAAGAAAAAAAAGAAAAGAAAAAAAAAGAAGGCTTGCCCATCGCTCACCCGCCCTCCCAGAATTTGCTCTTTTTTGGTTTCGTGAAGGGCGGAAAACGGAAAACGTGAGGCGTTTCTCATTAGGTACTGCCCTTCTATATGTCCCGCGGCAATTTTATTAAACATCCCGACGCAAGCTCACGGGCCAGCAGCAGCAGTAGCAGCAGCCAGTCTCCAAAATGATGGGAGAGAATGAATCGCCCCCCCCCCTCCCGTCGAATCTCCTTGCTGGAGGGGTTCCGACGGCCGCGAACGCTGCCCACCAAGGTTCGGCTGCCCGGACCGCGCAGGCATCCGCGCCCCGCGTTTGTGGTTTGAAACCTGCCTCGACAGAGGCTAGCTCGAAACGCAGCCTCACATGGCTTCCGGGGGCTGAACGGGCGGTAGCGGCACGCTGCGGAACCGTCCTCCGGGGAAGGGGGTCGGAACCGCAAAAATGGCGAACCGGCCAATGGGAGGGGGGGGGATGCCCGGCAGGATTGGGGGACTCTTGGTTCAAGGATGATTATTCTTCATTCGTGATCGTCATTGCAGTTCGTTTGTCAGTGTTCATCTCCCCCAGCTTTGCTTTCCAGCCGGAGGAGCTGCTCTGGAACATGCACCGTGCTTCGTCAAGTTCCTTCCCATGAATCGCACCTAAGACGCCGACCATATGTGGCACGTCTCAGAAGGTCCCCCCACCCATCGAGAATGTGCACTCGAAGCCTCCGTCTGGTCGCCGTTCCTACTTCTCAGCTATAGTTGTTGTCTATGCCGTCACCCCAAGGCTTCCCAACCATACCCACCAGTGCTGTGGTGCTTCCTCGCCTGACAATGATGTCTCTTGACTCCCAAAACAGGCAGCTGGTAGACAGAGTCGCAAGATGTATTCCCTTTCCAGCCTCGGATAAAAACCTTGCACGATCATTCTGGGCCGGGACATGCATCGTCCTCGTCCGCCACGAGCCGACCTCGTGGGTCGGAGCCGGATAAGAAGCTCCGTGGAATTGATTTCAATGTTGATATAATACGCCCGTCCGTTTCTCGGATGATATCAATATGTTGTGGGAGCCCTGTAAGGGATCACTGGGCTGATGTAATGTATCGTCTGCTTCGGTCCGTTGCCTTGTGCAAGCGACGGAAGCGCCTTTTCGCTGCCGTCTGACCCCAACGCGCGCTCAAAACCAAGCCAAAGTCCACACGGCCGGCAGATGCGGCCACCGATCCTGCCACGCGGCCAGGATATCCGGAACCCTCTCGTCGAAGCTCGCACGGCTCGAAGCGCTCCCGCTATCGAACGCGGCGGCGCCGACAGCCTCGCGCTCCTCGACGGCGGCGGCATTGAGGGAGTTTGCGAGGTCAAGGATGGCGCGTCCTCCAACACTGGCCTCCTCGTGGTTGTCTTTGATGTCAACATTGATGACGTGAACGGGGCGGTTCAAGGGCGCGCCGCGGTTCATGAGGTCGTCGATAACGGCGTCCCAGCAGCGCTCTTCGCAGGTGACGACAATGTCGACAATACCGCCTTCGACGCCGGCGCTGCCGCGGTCGTCTGTGTGGTTGAGGCGTGGCATGCCGACCTGCCAGTCCTGCCAGCGCTCGGGGCCCCATTTCACGTGGCGATTGCGGTCGACCATGTTGAGGACGCCGTTGGCGCGGTAGAGGCGCGGGTCCTTCGACTCGAGCTCCTTGAATATTGAGTCGTAGGATGTCTTGTTGAAGTGGTAGACGTTGGGCTGGGTGATGGAGGGTCCGGGCAGACGGACAAGAGACCCGGTGCCGAAGGAGATGACGGGGTAGTTTGCGTTTGCAAGTCGGAGGTGGGATACCATCGATCTGCGGGAAATGGCAAGGTTAGACCGTTGTTCATTACGCCGTTAACGTGAAGCCAGCACGCGGTACTGCTGCCAAGGTACGCTGGAATGGATGGGTGGTAGACTTCACATACCTATTCTGGTTACTGGCACAAACTGTGCAGAACTTGAGCTTGAAGTCTCCAGTTCCTGACTCGCTGCCGTTGTTGGGCGTTGTCGCATCTACCGCTGCTGTCGCAGTCACGCCCTGCGCGGCGCCAGTACCATTCGCGGCCTCCATTGTGCCCGTGGAATTTGCAGAAAGTATGGTGACAATCGTACGTAAAGTGACGATGGTGGTGGGGCTGTCGGAAACGGTTCGAGCCCCACGAGCTTGGAATGGGTATCGATGGGCGACGGTCAATAAACGTAGAGAAGGAAAAACGTGGAGCCGAGAAAGGGTAAAGCAAAACGAAATCGAGAAAGAAAAAAAAAAGCGCGGCTAGGTTAGTTAGTTACTCGGAATCGCGCCGGGTGTCGTCAGTCTTTTGGGAGAGAATTTTGATCTGCGTCTTGAATTAGCCAAGAATTCCGACACATTTTAAATGCTTTTGATTGCAAAAACAGATTCATCGCGATTTCAGACAAAAAGCGTATACGGTATAAAAGTGTGTCAACATGGGGGTTTAGACAGCTCCAATAATAAAAGACTCATCATGCGAGGTTGCTCGAAGGCATTTTTTGTGCTCGAGTTTTGCCTTACCTTTTGGGAGGGATTGATCGAAGCCCAATCCGTGAATGTGTGAATGTGAAAAGTCTATCTGGCCCTTGCCTCCTCAAGGATGTGTGAAACCCAAGATCTATCTGCGCTCCAACGTTGCCAGTCGTAGCTTTGAAAGCTTCGAAGCCGACGAGTTGTTGTTGCTAAAAAGGAAGAGTTTTGCAGAGCCTCAATGACGTTCTTTATGGCTGGAGAAAATAAACCCACCAGCTCGCTTTCCGGCTGAAAGTCGGCCCAGCAAGGGCATGCAGGGGTCGACAGATGCCTGAGGCTTGATACAGCCGGGCAGCCTCGAGGTACATAGTACCTACCTAGGTACCTACCTAGGTACTGTGGCTGTTCCGAGCGAGCTCGTGTGATTGGCTGTTAGGCGCTCGCAGATTCTGAAACAAACGACAGCTACAAGGGCACCAATCAACACCAACTCCAGGTAGCACAGCTGCAGATGCTGTGCGCAGCGTACACGGCCCAGAAATAGAACATCCCATCAAATGAGCCGCCCGGCCAAAGGATGCGCTTAGAGTCTTGACTCTCGCATTGAGACATTTGTCCGCCCTCAGCTGGACGTACACATACCTCCACGTCCTTATCACGCGTGGTGGAAGCCGCGGTAAGGCTGGGACTGCGAAATGAACCCTGACGGCTCTGGGCCTGGAAGCGTCAACGTGCCAGAGCTCTCACGGGGGTTTGCAGCTGGCCCATCGGTCCTGTGTTGAGCACCCGTATGGTGCTACTCTTGGCTTGGCTAGGCACCTAGGTAGATAAAAGCAGAAGGGGTCACTTTCGGGGTTCGATGGCTGAGTAGTAAACCCACCCTTCGCTGTAGTCAGCTTGATACGCTACCCGCTCGCTCTGGCCCTAGTCGGGGTGTCCAATGGGCCGTTGCATGCCTTCTGTGCTGTGCATGGGTACTGCTGCCGGTCTTCAGACGCATTCGTGGGGACACGGATTGGTGAGCCAATGTCAAGAGCTGGAACTGTTGACAGGTGAGGGTTGAGGTTTGTCAATGACGCTCGAGCCGCCAGATCCTTTTCGCTCCTCTCCAACCAGGCCAGCACCATTGTACAACCAGAAACAGCAGCGACTGCTTTTTTGCATGCGGCCGTGGGCGATTGATGGCAAAACTAGGAGCTTCGAGGAGAAGGCCGATCAGCGTGACAGTTTCACCATGCCCATCCCCCCCTGTGGACTGAAGAGAAAGGCAATTTCGACTAACGCCATCCATTGGTTTGTGGGCTGCCCCAGTAGGCAGGCACTGATGTTCGGGACGATTCAGCTGATTGGATGGTGCTTGGTCGACCAGTAGCTGGTCGTTTGTTTTGTGCTTCAGGCTGTCCGCTCTCGGGTGCAGAGACTGCACGGATGGAAATTTCCTGGGTGTAGAGCTGGATCGTAGCATACGGCACCATTGTATAGAGATGTCTTGGATGTCCGAGTCCAAGACCCTTGAGCGATATAGGAGATATTAGAGTGGAATGGATGACGGCTATGGATGGCATGGGGTTCAATGCCGATACTTGCCATCTATACATTTTGGTCTGGTTCCGTCTGTTCGCAATGTACGTGTCGGTATTAGTCTATGCTGCTTTTATTATGAGTCGTTCCATCTCCAGTCAGGCCCCCTTGCAATTAGCGCCCGCACATAAAGGTTCCATCGTTACGGTTCGGACCAACTTCCAAAGTTCCAAGAGGGCGAATTCCACGTTAGTTGGCGACCAGTCTTGGGGCCCTGCGATTTGCGCCAGGGACGTCCTCGCTAATCAGCAGTGGGCCGGCCACTAACTGACCATGGTGAGACCTGAATGGGGAAGCTGCGCCGGCTGGGTGTCGAAGTGGTCAATACCGAATTTTTAATTGACGGCAACGTTTGTGGACCGACCGTTCGACAGGCTTCTCCCTTCTATATTTGGTGAAGATTCTGAGCTGTTATTGGGGCGAAAAAGCACACTTCAGTGCAGAGCGGGACTCGCCCCATCGAGACTACTGCCATTCATCATTGCGGCGATACCTGCCCTCTGCGTCCTTGCCCCGTGAAGGTTTTCCGAGGCAGTGCACTTTGAACATGGACAAGTTGAGTTAGCCAAGCCGATGACGGTTTCCGTGTCAAGCACCGCTTTTGATCCGAAGAGAGTCTGAACAATGGATGTGCAAGCCAAGCGGATGCTTGAGAGATGGAAGCAAGAAAGTCACGGCATATGTCTCGACCTGAACTTGCTCCGGCGGTTGATGACGACTGGGAGGTAGAGACGTCGTCGACAAGGAAGGCGAAGCAAAGCAAAGCATAGGTAAACACCTGAAGGGGCCCGGTTCCCTCAAGACGGCGATGGGGCCGTTGGAAATTTGGGGAGGGGGAGGGGGAGGGGAGGACGGACGGAGAGGGCGACTAAAATCTGTTGAATCGGCGGTCCCAGACAGAAAAAAAAAAGCCGGAAAAGTGAAGCCACTGCGAGTACTGTACATACATGATCAAGTACAAGGCGGCGTAACTCCACCTGCGCCCAGACCTGCAACTGACCGGGTTACTACTTACTCTGTATCCCTACTCTACTACGTAGTACTGTATTTATCCGTATATCGCTGCTTTTCAGCCTGGCCTTCCATGCTGGCTGGGCTGGAAGACATGAGCCCCCCCCTTGCAAGAACGAGCTGCACAGCATCCGCTGTCCAGGCAAGTCTCCAAATATTGTTACCCACGACAACAACGGAGGATATACCCTTCCAGTTCGGATATGACATCTTGTATGCAATACGTACTATGTGCTACCTATGGCCGGGCCAGTGAGCGGCGGAAGGTCCCAGGTTCTAGCCCGTCCACGGTCCTGCCGATTGCAGAAGCTGGCGCTGACTCGGTTCTGGGGCGTTTCCTTCTGTTTGTGTTTATTTGCTGTTTTTGTGTGTTTCTTTGAGAGAAAGGAGGAAAGAAAGAAAGCGGATGAGTGAGATCTAAATCCTGCACGAATCCCGCCATCTACACAGTTAGTTAGTCACCACTCTCCTCGCCTGCTTCCCCTCCCTCTCTTACCTACCTTGTCTTGTCTTGCCTGCCTAGCAAGTCCAAGTTGTAGTCGTGTCCCTGCTTCCTGCTGTCGCTGCCGCTACCGGTTCTCTCTGCTGTGATCGTCTTTCTCTCTTCTTCCGCCCCCCTCACCTCCCGACACATCTTCCTCTCACTCTCTCGCACACACACACACACACACACGCACACACGCACCCTCCCTCTCTCTCTCTCTTGCATCTGCGCCTTCTCTAATATTTGCGCCCCCTCCTCCCACCCGTCCCATTCCCTCCTTTCCTCGCTTTCCCTCCATCAACACCCCTCCACCCCTTCCCGCAAGTTCCAACCGTCAACAGCCAGTAGGATCACTGCGCGACGCGCTTAGAGGCAGCAATTTGTAGTCCCAGCGTTTGGGGGTTCGAAGTGTCTGTTCTTGCGTCCTTGAGCTTTCCTCCTCGAGGTCACGAGTACCTTGGGATAGCCGATGAGTAAGTGGTCCGCCCGCCGGCTTCCCCCGTACAACCCTTCCCGAGGGGTAATTCCGCAAGCTTGCGTGCTCACTGGCGAAAGGGTGCCCTAATTAGACTACGACATCAAAGTACATATACTTGTGTCTTTGGCCTAGTACCAATACCTGAGGTGCCTAGCTTGTTGCAGCCCGTTTTGGTCCAGTCCAGTCCAATCTCTGGTGCGAAAAGGCACAGACGGCCGTTTCTGGCTGCGGGATACACGCACACACCCACGCACATACTCTCTCTCTCTCTCTCTCTCTCCCCTCCCCCCCTCCACTCCCCTTCTATCCTTCTCTCCGGGTGTCGCTCCGCAAGTACCTATTCCCCTACCTATTCTGCCCTGTAATATACAGCCACAGACAGGCGCGGGTGCCAGACAGGTCGCGCGGTACCTCTCTTTCCACACTCCCTCCCGCCATCTCACCAGCAAAGCGACCAGGGACTTTGACTCTTTCTCTCCCCTCGCTGCGCAGCGGCTGCCCAGCACCAGAGGAACCCAGCCGACCTGAACGCAGACGGGGTTATTCCCAACCTCACATCCTCCTTCCAATTCCTCCATATCTCCATTCTTCTTCTCTTCTTCCATCCTTCTTCTCCCCCCCTCCTTCTCCTTCAACCCACTGCACTATTTGACTCGCTTCATTCTTCGACCCTCCTCTTGTTGCACGCCGAGCGACCCCGCGGCCCGACTTCCGACCGCACCCTCGCTCTTGGCTTTTCGTTCTCGACGCTCCTTCTTCAATTTCCAACTCACAGCGTCGCGTGCGACGACTTTCGTTTTGCGACACCTTGCGAGCGAGCCCCGCTTGCCGCCGCACCTGCCCCTCCCAACCCAAACTTGATCTTCTTTTTCGCCTCCTCAAAGTCACGACCCTCGCAGTTGGTTCTGGCGGCGCTGTGCAACTCACGATTACGCCTGCGCATACCTTCGGACTCGTTGCCGCCATCGCCTGCCACCGGATTCTTACCAACCATAACCCCCTCTTCAATTGTTCTTGACAAAACACCGTCGACTGTCCTGCGAAGAATTTGCTGCGCTGGTGGCACGAGGCCGTAGGATCCGCTAATCGAGTGTCTGTCGTCCTCTTGCTGGCCTCCCCCAACGTCTGCGATAATCTCAGAATGACCACGCTCTTGTCACAAAACTCCTCGCCCACGACATCCCCACCCGCTGCAGCTTCTCCCTCCGCCAACCCGAACCCTCCCCCACTCCCGCCACTGATAACGTCGCCAGTCACCCGACGATCGATCGCACCGAGGCCAATGTCGCACGCTTCAAAGAATCGCTTGTCGCAGTACTCGACGGGCTCTGTCCCGTCGCGTTCGCGACCGCCCTCTCACCTGTTCCCAATGTTCCACTCGAACCTTTCCTACACCCTGGTGCGCGATTTCGCATATCCCATG
Source organism: Colletotrichum echinochloae (assembly GCA_016618095.1). NCBI lineage: Eukaryota > Fungi > Ascomycota > Sordariomycetes > Glomerellales > Glomerellaceae > Colletotrichum > Colletotrichum echinochloae. The sequence goes on along the minus strand of JADEZT010000001.1, from coordinate 2,886,099 downwards.
ATGCACCCCATGCACTACGGCCCTGTGCCGGAGCCGTCACACCCTGCCTCTGGTCTCAGCACTCCCGCTAGCGAGTCGCGCCGCCTCTCCGATCCTGCCGCCGTCTGGGAACCCAAAATGACCTGGGACACGGGCTCGTGGGGACCTGACGGCTTTGGCAAGGCTCGTGATCTGCCGCCGATGGAATTCCGAGATGGCCCGCCCTGGAGCGAAGACGAAGATCTGGCGAGCCCTGTTGTAAGCTCTAGGCACCGAAAGCACAAGTCTTCCGCCGCGGCCTTTGGCGGGACCTCACGCTCAAGAATGTCCCAAGACAATAGCAACGACGTGCTACACCCATCACTCTACGAGCGAGAGCGTGGCTTCTATGTCGGGACTGGTGGTGACGGGAGCGAGCGGTACTACCTGAATCAAGGAGGGGAGGCAAACGGGCCCGGTGGGGAATATGTCACCTACCCACCCGACGATGCGAGACATTCCAGCCATGCATACCAGCTGGGAGACCTACCTCCCCGGCAGTACGCGGAACAGGAGGCTTATTCAGACGCCTCCAGCTCCGCATCCTCGCCGGGGTTCCGTGGTGACGATCAATCCAGATACTCGCGGGACTACCAGTTCACCATTACATCACCTGACGAGGAGATGCACGGCAAGGCCGTTGCTCTTTTCGACTTTGAGAGAGAAAACGAAAACGAACTGCCATTGTTGGAGGGTCAGATTATATGGGTTTCGTACCGGCACGGCCAAGGCTGGCTCGTAGCCGAGGATCCAAAGACGCAGGAAAGCGGACTCGTGCCAGAAGAGTATGTCCGCCTGCTCCGCGACATCGAAGGCGGTATGAACAGCCTCACCGGAAACCTGGGCGAGGGGTCAACTTCTCCAAACGACGTTGGAACCCCGACGCAAGCGGAACATCAACCCCAAGGTCACACACCAACCGGCAGCCAGTCCTCATCGAACGGCTATCACCAGCCCGTGGTGTCGACGTTTTCTACGTCCAGCAAAGACCTTGATCCGTATCCCACGCAGCAACTCGGCATCCAGGCTGGACAGCCCCCTCCCCAAGTTATTCACTACCACGGTCAGAGAGGCGGCAGTCAGGCGAACACGCCCACTCTGGCTTCGCACCAGGACATCGGCACGATGCGTCGGGGCAGCCAGGATACGGTTGGCAAAAAGACGGATTCTCAAATCAGCCCCTTGACGGAAGCGATTACGGAAAGCAAGCTGGTAGATCGGTCGAGCACGCCAAAGGCCAAGACCCTCGGCGAGAAGCCTGTAGAGCCCGACGCCATGGACACAGACCGGTGATGCTGGAGAGGTCGGCAGGCTTTTTGCCGCAGCGTTCGAGGAGGGTTAGAATTTTGTGTTCAGCAGGTCCCCTCTTCTCGGGGGATCTACCATAAATCATGTACTATGAGGAACGTTAAGGGAGGAGCGTTTCTGATTTCGCTTTGATGATGATCAAGAGGCGTATTATTGTATTTCAGGAGACATAAAAGAGAGAGGAGCCCCCTGGTCGGTCGCTTTCAGCATGTAGCTTGGATGATGAAGCATGTGGGTGGTCACGGCCGACCCATTTGGGTTCAATGCAGACGGAAGGCTGTATGGTGGGCGGCTGGGTACCCGGCCACTGGCCACAGCACCCAACAAATGCGGGATGGTCTTTTTGCGCTAAGCTAGGCTCTCAGCATCTGAAGCTGGTTGCTTTTTTATATATAATGTATTGGGGGTGACCTTCCCCCCCTCGGCTTCCCCCCGTGTGAGGGGGATATAAACCAGCATACGCAGCATTCGGCATTTGTACATTTTCTTCGCCAAGATACATTGACGCTGACTACCGTTCAAGAGCTCGGGTCCCAATAATGCCCTTTTAGCACGTTGGCAATTGTATTGACAAATGCATCGCGGTTATCACTCGGTCCGGCCAACAAAGGTCACGCCATAGATGGCAGAGCTTGAGCAACTTCACGTGACATTTTACGTCATGCATCGCCCCACCCCCAGAGAGCTTTTGCAGATTGCCCAGCTCCAGAGCTGTTACCTGTCTCGGATCCAAATCTACCTACGCAAGCGTGCTTTCCCGGCAACAAATCGGGCTTTCCCAATCGACCGCCAGCTCTGTCCTCCCTCGACGCCAATCAATCCAACGACTATCAACGGCCGTGCATCTCCTCGTCAGCTCGATTATAATGTTCGCTCGATCTGCTTTCCGGGCCGCGCAGCCTCTGAAGCTGGTAAGATGTTCATTTTCCTCAATCGTCCCGGCCTCGCTTGCTGCCCTCCCCACCACCACCACCAGGGCGGCCGGTCGCGGGTTTGCGCTACACCATGAAGACATGTCTTGAACCCGCACTATTTCTACCACTTCAAAGGCTGAACTGCGAGAACTGACAAGATTCCATCGTAACAGCAAGCCCGCCGCTACGCCACCGAGCCCACCAAGGCCGGCGGCTCGAACGCGGCTCTGTACGCCGGTGCCGCGGCTGCCGTCGCGGGCGGCGCCTACTACTTCCTGTCCGGCTCCGCTACCGGGGCTGCCCAGAAGGCCGAGGCCAAGGTCAAGGAGGCCGCCGGCGCGGCGCCCAAGAAGGCGCTGACCGGCGGCGACCAGGGCTTTGTGTCGCTCAAGCTCGACGATGTCGAGATCGTCAACCACAACACCAAGAAGCTCCGCTTCAAGCTTCCCGAGGATGACATGGTCTCTGGCCTCGAGGTCGCGAGCGCCATCTTGACAAAGTACAAGGGCCCCGAGGACGAGAAGGCTACGTTGAGGCCTTACACGCCCACGAGCGATGAGGGTGAGTCTGCCCCCCCCTCCCCCTCGGATCCCTCCTTGGCGATCCGTTGGCGCCCAACCCCCCCCTTCCCATACTAACAGCTACGCAGACGCCAAGGGCTTCATCGAGCTCATCGTCAAGAAGTACCCCAACGGCCCCATGTCGACGCACATGCACGACATGACCCCCGGCCAGCGGCTCGACTTCAAGGGCCCGTTGCCCAAGTACCCTTGGTCGCCCAACAAGCACGACCACATCGCGCTCATCGCCGGCGGCACGGGCATCACGCCCATGTACCAGCTCGCGCGCGCCATCTTTAAGAACCCCGACGACAAGACCAAGGTCACGCTCGTCTTCGGCAACGTCACCGAGGAGGACATTCTGCTGAAGAAGGAGTTTGCTGAGCTCGAGAACACGTACCCCCAGCGCTTCCGCGCCTTCTACGTCCTCGACAAGCCGCCCAAGGAGTGGGTCGGCAACAAGGGCTTCATCACCAAGGACCTCCTGAAGCAGGTCCTCCCCGAGCCCCAGAGCGAGAACATCAAGGTGTTTGTGTGCGGGCCCCCCGGTATGATGAACGCCATCTCGGGTAACAAGAAGAGCCCCAGGGACCAGGGCGAGCTGGTCGGCGCCCTGAAGGAACTCGGCTACAAGCCCGAGCAGGTCTACAAGTTTTAAGTGTGCGATGGGGAGCCGCCTGGGGGAGCGTTAGAGGGGCGTGGACAGGGTCGCTCGCTACTGGGAAAGATTCTGCGATTGTATGAATAGCCGAGGCGATAGAGGCATAGAAGCTATTGATTTTTGAATGCCGATACATGCTGGTCAGGTGAGCCTGCGCTCCGATTTCACGTCCTACGGTAGCGGGACAGGTGTGCCGCGTAGTGCTAGTACATGGCGTGGGGGGCCGTCTCTGGGGGGAAAAAACCAGTTCTTTCGCATCTCCTCAAGTTCGAGCGAGTCAGAAGGAGTCCTTTTCGGAAGGGGGTTTCCTTCCCCACAAAAGATTTACGTCTTTTGGTTTTTGTCTTTTTTCCTTTCTTTCTTTTTTGGCGCGGAATATGGCAAATTTAATGTACTATTTTGCGAAATGTACAAAAGTAGTCTTTCTTTTTCGGCTGCGAAAACCGTGGGATAAGAACATGAATGGTTTTCGACTGCGGTTATCCAGCCTCCCCCTCCCCCCAAAAAAGATGAGAACAGGGACCGTTTTAGTAAACCAATCCGGATGGTCGTCAAACCGAGGCTTTGTTCGTTCAAATGCTCTTCGTGGCAGAGGCGATGCACTCGTTGACGATGCCGGCCCACTTGAGGGCGTTGTCAAAGTCCTTGGCCTCGATGCTCTCCTGGAGACCGGGGAAGACGGCTATAGTTGCGGATCAGCAGTTGTTTCCCCCTCCTTGGGTAAATGTACGAAAAGAAAGCAAAAAGGAAGAAAAGCGAAAGGTCGGGGCGAGAAGTACTAACCTCCAGCGTAGCCGGTCCACAGGCCCGGGGCGAAGACGACGTGCTTGAACCAGCTGCGGCCGTCGAGGCCGGCGGGGTATAGGAAGTGGCGCTCGAAGCCCTTGTAGGCCCTGTTGACGCGGACGAAGGCAAGGGCGACCCGGATGCGGCGCACCAGGTTCCACCACGGGATGCCGTTCTCGAGCTCCCACTCGACCCAGGCGGCGGTGTCGTCGAGGCGCTCGGTCCGCGCGCGCAGAGCGACGACGGAGGTGCGGAGGATCTGCAGGGAAGCGCGGAAGCGGGACGGCGAGCCGCGGGCGTCGGCGTCGGCGGCAACGACGCTCGCGCGGGCGCGGAAGAGCTCGTCGTCCGAGGCGGGCTCTTCGGCGTCGTCGGCGGCCAGGAGCTTGGTCTCGACCTGGTCGACGTAGGCGGCCAGGGCGTCGGCGTAATCGGTGGCGTTGAAGCGGATGACGGGCACGTCGGACAGCTCGGCGACGACGAGGCCCAGGATCTGGGCCATGGTGCGGTGGTAGGCAAAGCCGGGGTCGCCAAACTCCTCCATCCAGTGGAACGAGTCGTAGTTGGAGTGGTACTGGTAGACGGCCTCGTCGTTGTCGCCGCCGAAGCCGAAGTCGAGCGAGGGGATGCCGGCGAAGTCCTGGAAGGCGGTGAAGTCGGAGCCGGAGCCCATGGTGCTGATGCGGCCGTCCCAGACGTCGCCGACGGTCTGGCCGGGGACGGTCTGGTTGGGGGAGGGGACGAGGCTGACGACGTCGCGGAGGAGGCGGTGGAGGAGGGGCACGGCCGAGGGGTTGAAGTTGGGGCCGCGGACGCCGACGTCGACGTTGACGTAGGCGACGGACGCGGCCGAGAGCCACGGGAGGTACTCCTCCACCCACTCGGTGCTGCCGATCAGGGAGTACTCCTCGCCGTCCCAGCTGGCGAAGACGATGGTCCGCGTGGGCTTCCAGCCGCTGGCGAGGGCGACGCCGACGCTGCGGATGACCTCGTTGAGGACGGCGGAGCCGCTGTTGGGGTCGCCGGCGCCACCTTGCTTTCATGTCAGTGCTCACATGCTCATGGCTCACACCGTTCGTTTGACGGGACTCCAACTTACCGGCGATCCAGGCGTCGCGGTGGTTGCCGACGACGACAACCTCGTCGGGGATGGTGCCGTTGACGACGCCAATGACGTTCCACAGGGGCGTGGTGGTGTAGTTTTGCTCGTTGTAGAGGTTCAGGACGACGTCGTCGGGGGTGGGACCGATGTTGTACTCGACGCCCTTGTACTTGAGGCCGAGGTTTCTGTTCCAGTACTTGTTGAAGTCGGTCACGGAGGGGCCGTGGCCGTTGAGAGCCTTGAGAATGGGGAGGGCGTCGGCGTAGGAGATGGGGATGGAGGGGATGGAGGGGGTCGCGTCGTCGACGGGGGCGCGGGGGGCGCCGGGCTTGGAGGGGTAGCCGGGGGTGGTGGGGTCTCCGGGACGCTGGCTGAGGAACTGGGCGCTGCCGCGCTGGACGGCGCTCGGGTGGCGGGCGGGGCCGTTGGGGTAGGCCTCGTAGCCGTTCTCCTCGGTGATCTTGCCGTCGTCGCCGGGGTCGCTGTACAGGAGGGCGCCGATGGCGCCGAGCTCCTGGGCGCGCTTGACCTTGAGGCCGCGGAAGATGCCGCCGTACTTGGCGATGACGATCTTGCCCTCGAGGCTGACGTTGGCCCTGACGAGGTCCTCGTAATCCTGGTACGTGCCGTAGTTGACGAAGACGAAGGAGCCGGTCACGTTGCCGCTGGCAGAGTAGCCGTGGAAGGTGGGCACGCGGTTCTCCAGGCCAGAGGTCGGGTCTTCTTCGAGGACGTCCTCCTCGAGGGCGGCCTGGAAGTCGACCTTCCAGGACGACGAAGAGTCGTCCTCGTTGGACTTTGAGAGCAGAGAGAGGCTGTGGTCGACGGGGTAGTTCAGGTAGACGTCGTAGGAGACGATGCTGGACTGGACGCCCCACGACTCCCACTTTTCCTTGGTCCACAGAGCCTGGTAAGAGCAGTCAGTGTAAGTGAGTGTTCCTCGGGGAATGATGCATCAATTTCATACCTGTGAGTAGTTCTGGCCCGCAAGATGAGGTCCGGCCGTGTAATACCTGCTCCACTCCTCGGCCTTCTCGGCCGAAGGCACTTCGCTGAAGATGTTCCGAACCTCGTCATGGGTGATGGGGGCGCGGGTGATGCTGTTGGTCCATGTCCATCCGTCGTGGTGACGGTGGTGGTGGCGAGGGGGCTCGCCGACGAAGAGGGCGACTAGAAAGAAGAGGGACCAGAGGGTGAGGGTGGAGGAGAGGGCGATGGTGCAGAAGCGACGGAGGACATGATTCGGGTAACGGGGGCGCGGCGCACCAATGTAGACATTGGTGATGAGCGGCGTCCGCTCGTCAGACATTTTGTCGTGGTTGCGCTTTCTGTTCTCGCGTCAGTATGGCTGTCTTGTGACTTTAGCGATGGCCAGCCGTCGACTTTTGGGGGTTTTGCTTTGAGCGATGAGAAGGAAGTGGTGGTGGAGGAGGAGGAGGAGGAGGAGGAGGAGGAGGAGGAGGAGGAGGAGGAGGAGGACGGATGAGACGCGTGTGGCTGACAACAATGGTTGCATCATTGTGGGCCATGCTCAGCCACGGCAGCTCAAGACGGGGAAGTACTAATGACTACCTTGCTAGGCGTGACGATTCACGCATGGCGACAGAATTGGGCTACTTACTCGTTTTCCATGGTGAACTAACTGGGCGCACTTTTGGCAACAAACAGTCTCTGCGCGTCCTGCCCGAGATGTCGTTGAAACAGAGTTGGAGGTTGCTACGAGCATGGCGTGCTTTCGTCGACGTTATCAGCATCAGTCAGTGCGGTTCGCCGGCCCCACAGAACATGATTGGGAACCGGTTCTGGTGGAATTCTTGGCCTCCTTCCTATCTGGGGCACTCAGGCGAGGGTCCATTCGGCGGCGGTCCGGTGCCGATTCTTATTCGGAAGATGAGGTAGATAACGATAGTAGTGTAGGTAAAAAAAAAAAAAAAAAGGTTCTCCAACAAGGCGCGGAGGTACGGAAACGGTTTATTTTCTTTTGGCTGGGTGAGCGCCGCTGTCGCTGTTCAGACGGGCCCCGACATCCGTCCTGTGACGCCGCATCGACTGTCTCACGTCCCCCCCCGCCACTGATTAGGCTGGACGGCATCATAGGCGAACAGAGACACAGCTCGTGACGTCTGAGCTGTTACATCACCGTATCCTTTTTATCCGAGGAAAGATTCAGCTAGAGAAGCGCTATCGCCTTGGATTAGAGTCAGGTAAGACACACACACACACACACTCTCTCTCTCTCTCTCTCTCTCTCTTTCCAGGCTGTTGGCTGTGTACCGGCTAACATCGGCAATCACGCAACTGATTGGTGGGGTTCCGTCCAATCCGTCTTTTCCGCGGGCTGCTAGGCAACCACCACCACCACCACCACCTCAATGCATCATTAGAAATTGCCTGTGAGGTATCCGTCTCATCGTGTGTTTCTTATCCGGCAGTGTGCGTGTGTGTGTCGGGAACAGAGTTCCGAATGACTGTGGCGCGGCTTCGCTGGCGCTCACAGACAGAGGTCACCCCTGCGCAGCTTCGTCGCATTGTCCCCGATGCTCGGCCCCGGCTTCGGCGAAATCGGACACACGCCGCCGGGGAAAAAAGAGGCCCCCCCACCGGCACAAACTGGACGTCACGGCAATGGCGGGGGTCTTGTTGCCTTTTTTTTTTTTTTTTTCCTTTTTTTTTCCCCTCCCCCACTCTGAGGCGGTTTCCCATATGCACCACCGGCCTACAGCGAGAACCCCTGCCCTTTCCCCATGCCCCGTGGCACACCCTCACCGACTCTCCAGCACAACTACATACTGGTACGCCGTACCTAGCACAGAACACCTAGATAGTGTAAGCCTCTGCCGACAACGGACACTCACATCCCCCCTTCACATTGTAGTCTTGTTCAGCAACTGGGAATCGTCTTTTGCTCGCAGAACATTGCGCAATGACATACGTAGGCGACACAGGGCGTCCATCACATAAGCCAGACCCAGCACCTTGCTCGCGTGTCGCGCTCGCCTTTGGCACTTGGTCCCTAATCGCGTCATCTGCTAGCATGTCGTCGCAAGTTGGTTCCTCCGTAGCTCGCGCCCATGTACTAGTAATTCATGCCAAGTCAGGGTACGACAGGCGGGAGTTCCCACTTTCCACCTCGATACCACCCCCCGTCCCCCCCCGTCCCTATCCCCAAGCAGCCAAGTGGCTCGCCTACTTCACGAACGACGGCCCTTCTGACCAGTAACCCGCATGGCGTTCTTTCGTCAGCAGAAGTAGAGACGCGCGGGGATCGACGGTTGAATAACGAAAAAGGGTCCGATCCGGTCCCTTTTTCCGCTCACTTGCGGCCCACGACGCCCTGCAGGAAGCTGGGGGGCATGACTGTGGGTGGTTTCCCTTGGATTAGGCATAATGCCCACGCTATTCCCTGTCCAGTGCACTGCAGCCGCGAGCCTGCAGATGGAAAGTGGGGCATTGCCGCTGGGGGGGTTTTTTTTCCCCCTCTGTTTGCGCTCGACGAACCATTCCATTTCTTTGCTTGCCTGGGCTGTGTGTGTCCTTATGACTCTCTCTCTCTCTCCCCCTTCTCCAATTCTCCCACAGACTTTGCTTTAAAGTCATTGCCCGCCCTGCCTTTCCCCCTTTATGCTCCGGCCTGCTTGCCTTCGACATCATACTGCCACATCACATCTCATCACGCACATAGACTTGCTGTGTTTTCTAGAATCTCCGCTCTTGAATCCTTGGTTTTCGATCCGCTTGCTCGAGACCTCGCACGCCAGGCAGCCTTGACTTCCCACCAGCTTGCGTGCTACTCGTTGTGGTTTCCTCGGGCCTCTTTTGTCCCTTTTTGCTAGTGTCGCCGTCATGGCCAAGCCTACGAAGCCAAAGTTGCCGGCCAAGCAACTGGCCATCCTGGGTAAGAACGCCGCCCTCACATTTCAGAACATGTCTCAGCGATTGCTTTTAAACTGCCCTGGTATAACAAACCTCGACTCTCTGCCGACCACGTCTTGTGCTGGGCAAGTGCCGACGAGTCAGTTTCACACAGGCTAGCGTGGGGAGGAGGGGAGCCTTCGTAAGCAAACTCGGGAACGTTGCGGCGGGAGGCTTGGTGGAAAGTCGTGGGACCGCATTCGTTGGGATCGAGAGCGTCTGGGACGGTTGGATATCTGCATGTTTCGCCGCATTATTTACCGCCGGCCTGTCCTTTAGCCACACATACCTCAGAAACCTACCTCGAAAATGCGACGCAAGCGTGGTCCTGATCTTTCAAGGTGCCTGTTCACTGTGAACCCTCGGGGTCGACCACGTCATATGAGCCCAAGGTGGCCGCGTACGTCGAGGAACATGTAACGACTCGTCTCGACAGCGAATCGCCCCTTGGACACATCCCACGACCGTTTGCCGAGTGTTCCACGTTTCAATGCAAAGCTAACTGCACAAACAGCGATTGCGCGGTTCGCGGAACCTCTCGCCTTGACCTCCGTCTTTCCCTACCTCCCGGAGATGATTAGGAGTTTCGGCGTCGCGCAGAACGATGTCGCGAAATGGGCCGGTTACACATCCGCCGTCTTCTCTCTTTCCCAGAGCGTGACCGCCGTTGCGTGGGGCCGAGCCTCCGACCGGGTCGGAAGGAAACCGACCATCATCATCGGCCTCATCTCCACCATGATCTTCTTCGTCGTCTGGGGCATGTCCACCAGCCTACCCATGGCCATCGTCGTGCGAGCCATCCTGGGCAGTGGAAACGGAAACGGTATGTGCACCTCTTGTCACAATCCCTTGTCACAGGGAAAAGGGAAAGGGGCTAACGCCACGCTTCAGTCGGAATCATCCGGACCATGGTTGCGGAGATGGTCCCGGAGAAGGAACTGCAACCCCGGGCCTTCTCCATCATGCCCCTGATCTGGTCCGTCGGCTCCATCTTCGGCCCGGCCTTTGGCGGCTTCTTCGCCAACCCCGCCCGCCGTTTCCCCTCGGTCTTCGGCGACAGCTGGTTCTTCAACGCGTACCCCTTCGCCCTGCCGAACCTCATCGCCGCCGTCTTCTTCCTCATCTCCGTCGCCACCGCCACCCTCTTCCTGAAGGAGACGCTCGAGAGCAAGCGCCACAAGCCCGACTGGGGCCTCCTCCTCGGCGAGCGCCTCACCCGCCCCTTCCGCCGCTCCCGCCCTCCGACCTACCACCGTCCCCACGTCCGCCGCACCTCCTTCGTCGACGGCGAGGCCACCGCCCCCTTGGTGCCCACCAAGCTCCTCAACTCCCACGCCGGGGACCCCAAGCAGCCCGCCGAGGCGCCGAGCATCAGCGAGGTCTTCACAGCCCAGACCAGCATCAACCTGCTCTGCTACACCTTCCTCGCCCTGCACTCCGTGGCCTACGACCAGATCCTCCCCGTGTTCCTCAACTACCCCGTCCAGGCCCACACCCCCAACAACACCCGCCTGCCCTTCCAGTTCTCCGGCGGCTTCGGCCTCGGCTCCGACCGCATCGGCACCATCTTCACCATTTACGGCATCACCTGCGGCGTCATTCAGTTTTTCGTCTTCCCTCCTCTGTGCAACCACTTCGGCGTCATGCGCTGCTTCCGCGCTTGTGGTGAGTACAGCCATATTTACTACTGTGACCTCGGCTAACAAACGTGTCCCCCCTCTACCAGCCCTCACATTCCCCGTCGTGTATATGCTCACCCCCTACGTGGTCCTCTTCGAGAGCGGCGCCGGCCGCTACGCCGCCCTCATGGTGGTCATGTTCGTCAAGGCTTTCGCCGTCATCATCGGCTTCCCCTGCATGACGATCCTGCTCACCAACTCGGCCTCGTCGCTGCGCATCCTCGGCACCCTCAACGGCTTCGCCACCATGTTCAGCGGCTTCGGCCGCGCCTTCGGGCCCGCCGCCGCCGGCGCCGCCTTCAGCTGGGGCGTCGCGCGCGGCTACATCATCGTCGCGTACTGGTTCCTCGCGGCGACGGCCGTCCTCGGCGCCGTCCCCATCTACATGCTCGTCGACAACGACGCCCTGACGCAGACGCCCCCCGACGCGAGCGACGACGACGGCGAGGAGGAGGACGGCAGCGTCAGCGACGAGGGGTACGTCAGCGAGAGCAGCGGCCGCCTCGTCGTCGCGTCCGGCAGCGGGCAGCCCGCGCCGACCGAGACGGCGCCCCTCTTGGGCGGGAAGAGCGGGCCGGCCGGTTACGACGCCGTCGGCCCTTCCCGGTCGTAAGGGAGGCGGGAAGCTCGTTCCCCTTTTTTTGGTCGTTTGACTATCGAAACCGGCTTTTTGAAGACGAGAACACGAGATCCACGAACTGCTTGCTCCCTCATTCTCTCCGTCTCTCTCTCTCTCTGGTTTTGAGCATTGCGTTTCCCTACCCTTGCCCACCGGCATCATGTTTGTTTCTTGCTTGTTTTGCTGTCGAGGGAAGAACGAAGGACGGGAGGGCGACAGAGGCATATATACGGGCTGGCGTCTAGCATGGCAATGGGCTTTTCTTCTTCTTTTGCAGTCATTGTTGCTCCCGAGGGTGGAGGAGGGAGGGGCAACACCATACGAAAAGCATTGTTCAAATGGATTTTAGTTCAATCTCGTTCTTCTAGAGAGGTCTGTGTGTATCAGCGGCATTTCAGCGGTATACGATTAGCATGAAGCGTAAATCTCTCTCTCTCTCTCTCTCTCTCTCTCTTACCCTCCTTTTCTTCTTTCGTGATGGAACCCACGAGTCATCTAATCGCCATCGTGTACCGAGAACCCCTATCCGTTCCGTATTCGTTGCCCGCCGTCTTTGCCAAACATGTGTCACGGTCGGCCCCGGACCAAAACTTCCCCTATTGTTTGGGTCGGATCGTTAGTCGGTCACCCTCCCTTCTTTCCTGGAGGTTGAGTACGTTCGCCTCGGTTGGTCGAGAAGGAAGGCAGGAGTTGGAAAAAGTGCCAAATGGTAATGGACGAGGGTTTCAGAAAGGGAGAGGAGGGGTGTGGCCACAGCAATAAGGTCTCTCGCATCCAAGCTACGTGCCCACAAAATCAGTACAAAGAGCGAGCAACATTGAAGCGAGATATATGGGTTTGTTTCATCGAAACTTGGGTTTGATTTCTCTTCTTCCCGCCGATGGAGGGTTTTACTTGTGTTTTCTTTTGGTATCCATAACGCTGCATCGTCTCCAGGCGATTCGACTTCCTGCCGTTGTTTAGACTCCAAAAACTCCGTTAGACTGAAGAACTGCCGCCCTATAACCCCGTAAAGCCTTTTGTGCTTCGCACCTCTTTTGGCATATATGCGTGTGTGCTCCCAAGGGGGAGGCTTTTATGTTGTTCCTCAAGAATCCCAAGTGTTTTCTTTTCATCTCTCACCCCTTCCCCTGGCCTATCCCCCTTTTGATTCCCATCATCCTTTTTTATATCCCATTGACGTCTTGTAACCATTCCATCATGTCTGCAAAAGCTGCGTTTGCCGTTTCTCAGGCAAAGAGCTTCTTCTCGTAAGATTCCATGTTCACGTTGCCTTCCATCTGGGCGCTGGAAGTACGGAGCTCGAAGCGGAGGCTGCCGCTGTCAACAGCCTCGCGGAGCTCCTTGAGGGACTGGATGCCACAGTCCTGCATGGAGTGCTTCAGGCCGGCAGCCAGGTAGGGGATGAACTTGTTGATAGGACTGGGAAACAGTTAGCATTTCGAGCGTGGCATGGTAGTGGTCATGAATGCAAACTCACCCTCTGTGGGCGACCGAGCCGGTGACACCCTGGGCAACAAGGACACTGTCGCCCTCAGAGAAGTAGCGGGCAGTGCCGGCGTTGCTCTTCTGGCTGTCCTTGCCGCCGTTGCCGGCCTTCTTGTCCTGCATGGCGTCGATGCTGCCCATGCCGCGGTAGGCCTTGACGAGCTTACCCTCACGGGAGACAAAGGATGTACCGGGGGACTCGGTGGTACCGGCAAGAAGACCACCCATCATGACGGTAGAGGCGCCAAGGGCGAGACCCTTGACGACGTGGCCGACGTTCTGGACACCACCGTCGGCAATGCAGGGGACGCCGAAGCGGGCGGCGAAGCTGCTGACAGAGTGGACGGCAGCGGCCTGGGGACGACCGACGGCCATGACCTCCTGGGTGATGCAGGCGGAGCCGCTGCCCATACCGATACGGAGACCGTCAACGCCGGCCTCGATCAGGGTCGCAGCCTGCTCGCGGGTGACGACGTTTCCGCCGACGACGTCGAGGCCGGGGAACTCCTTCTTGATCCACTGGACCATCTCGACCTGGTACATGCTGTTGCCTTGGGAGCTGTCAAGGATGACGACGTCGAGGCCGGCGTCGACGAGGAGCTTGAGACGCTCCTTGTCCTCGGGACGGGTGCCGATGGCGGCACCGCAGAGGAGCTGCTTGCTGTCGGGCAGCTTGGAGGCCAGAGGGAAGTGCTGGTTCTTGTTGAGGTCGGAGCGGGAGATCATGGAGACGAGGTTGTAGTCCTTGTCGACGATGGGCAGCTTGCCCTTCTTGGACTTGGCCAGGATCTTGTTGGCCTCGGGGAGGTCAATGCCGTCGGGACCGGTGATGAGGTCGGTGACCATGACCTTGGAGATGGACTGGTTGACATCCTCCTCGAACTGGATGTCGCGGTTCGTGACGATACCCAGCAGCTTGGAGCCGAGCTTGCCGGACTCTGCATTCTTTTTGTTAGCCGTGTTTCCCAAACAAGGTTGCTGCAAGAGTAACGAATTCGTGTGGAAAGGCTTCGATCATATGTAAAAAAGGTCTCCTCAGAACGACATGGTCGTCAAGTAGGTGGAACGAAAGTTATATTGAAAAAGGTTTGTAATCATGAAAGCGAGCAGGGCCGGCTGGCCCAGGGCGGGAAAACAAAAAGATGAAGAGGGTTGACTAACCTGTGACGGGGAAACCTCCGAAACCCCACTTCTCCTTCAGAGCCTTGGCCTCGCCGACGGTGGTGTCGCGGCTGATGACAACGGGGTCGAGGATGAAGCCGTTTTCGTAACGCTTGACCTTGCGGACCATGTCGGCCTGCTCCTGGGGAGAGCAGTTGTGGTGGATGATACCCAGACCACCCTGAAGGGCGATGGCAATGGCCATCTCGTGCTCAGTGACGGTGTCCATGGGGGAGGAGACGAAGGGGGTCTTGAGGGTGATTCTCTTGGTGACGGGGGAGTCGAGGACTACGGCGGAGGCGGGGAAGCCAATGTAGCCCGGGAGGAGCAAGAAGTCGTTGTAGGTCAGGCCACCGTGCTTCTTGGTGTCCATGAGCTCGTAAATGTCGAGGCCATCGCGGCTCTCGTACTCCTTCAAGACCTGGAGGGCGGACTTGGAGTCGAGCACCTTGGCGCCGTTGACTCCGTTGGTGGAAGGCATCTTGGAGGGTCTAGTTCTTTTTTTCTTTCCGGTTCTTCTCAAAAGAAACAGGAGAAAGAGGAGAGGCAGAAAAGAACGGAGTTGAAGAAACGGCTAGTCGTTCGAATTGGAACAAGAAAGTAAAAGCCAGGCCGATTCGAAGACTAAGGGTGGTTATGTCTCTTCTTCCCGTAAGAAAGAAGAGGAAAAAAATCTTGAGACGACACCCCGCAGGAAATTTTTTAACGTGAACCGGAGCCTGAGCGCTGCGCGGGCGGCCAGACGAGGGGCAACTGCGGCAGGCGGTGAGGCAAGACGGTGCGGCGCAAACCCTGCAACCGGCAGATGTACTGTGCCAGGTGCCAGAAGCGACGACGGCCTTATCCTTATCGGGCTGTCAACAGATTATTTATCCTCGTACGACCGACTCGACTCGGATCTCCTACTTTTTCTGCTTCCCTGCCACGAGCGTGGTGCAACGCACATATTTTTCTTCTTCTCCTGCTCACCTGTGGCCTGCATACCGGAGAGCGGAGTGTTTCATATTCCCAACAGAATACGAGAAGCAGGAGAGCAGAGTGTTCCGACCCTTTGTGTATGTCTGGCGCAGCCAGGGCTGCTTATAAGCATAGCAGTTTGTCAGTGTCTGGCCATGGCAGATACAGTACCGGTAGACCTAGCCTTACGTAAGAAGGCGTCGGCTCCTTTGAAATGACGCAACAAAAGATGGGAAGGGAACCCTGGGGGTTGAGGGGCAGGAAAAAAAGCGGTTGCAGGCAAGATTGAACAGCACTAGCGTATCTTGATTGTTGCAATCTGGGAGGGGAGAAGAGAAGAAACGGGCATTGCCCTCTTTGATGTGTCACACACACGGAATCATTTCAATATGTTGCGTTTGTGTCAAAATTTTCAATCCAAACGGAAACCAATATACGCCTTGTCGAACGGTCTTGCTGCAGAGTTTGTAGCGTCTGGTTGGCCAGAGCAACCGACAGGCGGCAACCCCTGTTGCAGTTGCGCAGACCAGACTGAACTGGGCAGTGACTGACACGTCGAGCATCACACATGCCTGCGCTTGACGACGGGGAGGCGGTGGGACAAGCACACAAGGTACCGCCGAATTCATCCCTCAAGGAACCCGAATGCCTCGGAGCAATAAGACTGGAGACGGTGTTGTTGTTGCTTTTTCATGTCGCTTAGACTCGACTACCGGTAGCGTCTGGTTGAGGCTTGGGTTCATGTCCGGGCGGTGCAACCCAGACTCCAAGGGTTGGTTGGACCGACGTGGGCAACTTATCCAGTCTCCAAGAGTCTCGATACTCGTCAGCCTTATTCAAATTGATGGTCTGTCTGCCCACGAGCTCCAACGTTTTTCGGTGTGCATATCACCATAGTGCTTAATTGGCCAACTAAACATTACTGAGTGCAAGCTGTCGTGTGGGGGGAAGGAGAAAAAGGAAGATGGAAAGAAACAGTAGAAAAAAAAAAGTAGTGAGAAAAAAGGCCCCTAAGACCAACGCAAGATTATGATTGGCTGGTTCGGCGGCTTCGGGGAAAAAGGAACAAAGAAGAGACATCTGACACAAAACAACAGGTTTCGCGCCGTCGGGGGACAATAGATGCACTGAGAATCCAAACAACAACAAATAGCATAGTCAGCGTACGGATACTCGTGGTTGAATTTGTTTGTTGGCAGCGCCAGGTGAGGAGACGACGATGCCCGCGAGGTGGTGGCATAGGTACGCTGCGGCATTCGTACCTCGAAGATGCACCGATGAAGCTAGGAGACAACGGTGCCACAGAAAGGGGCCAGAACTCGTTAGTTCGTGGGGGGTGGTTCGTCACTTTTTGCAATGTCATCCATGCAGCAGGTTGAAAACGCAATCTTCATCCTGGTCGTCAGGCACGCCCCATCAAACCTTGGCTTGGGCAATAAAGATAGTCGCCCGATACACACAGCCTACCTACCAAAGTAAGGTAGCACGCTAGCACGCTAGTTAGGTACTCGACGACGTTTCTGAGACGACAGACAATGGGGGTTGAGATTGGTTGACGTGTTAGAGGGTTCTGAATGGAGCAGGCGACAACCGCATGTGTCAAATCAGAGGCTAAGAAAGACAACACCTTGTCCCGCTCCTCAACACTCGTTCCCAAGGGAGGCAAGGGCCTGGGTATATATACACATCTACACTAGAGTGACTACCTACTACGTAGGCAAGCATATCGGCCTTGCAGCTTTTGGGCCTCACCGGGTCATGGTCTTGTTGACATTTCTTGGGTTGCAGCCCCTGGGCAGAAGCGCGTGGCCCAAAGAAAACCGGAGGACAGTCCAATCGACGGAGAGCCGAGGCCGGGGGGAGAGGGCCGGAGGGCCGTGCAACGGAAGATTTGGGTGCATCAGAAACCCAATTTTTTTCAAGAAGCCCGGCGGGTGTGACGCAGGGGCCACCCTGAGTGAGCCACAAGCCACCCGGATTTCCCTGGCCCCCCACCCTTGTTGCAAGGGGGCTGGGCTGGGCTGGGCTGGGCTGGTTGCTGCCGCTTCCCACTTGCAGCAGTAAACAAACAAACTGCCTTAACAGGTCCCAACTCCCCCTCCCCTCCCCTCCTCCCCCCCGACCTTCAGTCGATCCAACATCCCACTCACACCCGGTCCATTTTGACGAGATTGCGACTGCGCTTCGAATGGCAGCGTCTTCACTGCACTGGCGTCAAGCGGGCTGTCTGTTCATTGTTGATATTCCGCCGCAATAACTCCATCATCATTGTCCTTGTCGACGGACTTCGTCTTCCTCGCTGTTGTCGACTTTTTTTTTATTCTTCTTCCATTTTATTCTCCTTGTATTTCTTTTCGTTTGCGCAGCGCGCGCTCCAGCTGCGTCTCGAGGACCCCGACCTCCCCCATTCTTCACTCGGACTTTCAACGTACCCGCCGCGCGCCGCTTCGAATTCTACCCCGACATTTGCTTGTCTTGTCGACAGACTCTTACGAGCATCATAGAAGAACGAGACCCTGACGTCCATCTTAATCCGTCTCGCTACATAACACTACCACCCACGTCCGGCAAAGGCGCCCTAATGTTGTCGTCCGAATTCCTGAACCCACACATTTTCAACTGCAGGCTTCCTCCGGTATCATAATCATTGCCCACCATGTCGCACCGACCACACCCTCTCAGACAGTCACATACCCTGGATTACCCCACCAGCATCAACCGTCAGTCCTCTACCGCATCGTCCATCGCTTCTTCAGGGCACTCGTTGTACTCTGATAACAGCCGAGCCAGCACTCAACTCTCTTCAGTTTCTAGCGGCTACTCGTTACCAAGTTCTCATAGGAGGGGCAAAAGCGATGGCTCACGGCTGCATCAAGTCTCGTTCGGAGGCGAGAACCACGACCGCAAGAGGGACCAAGACAACAATATCTACTCCATGGCCAGGCAGTCGCTCCGACCACTCTCTCAAGCTCCCGCATCCCCGTCCCATGCCCACGCCGCTGCCGTGCCGCCCAAGACGTCGTCGACTCCTTCGCCGCCTCGTTCAGCCTACCGTCATGAACGCACCCAGAGCGTTGATAGTGGCAGGCTCTCGCACGCTCAACACGACGGGAGTACGTCTCCTACTCCGCTATCACGAACTCTGGCAGTCCGCCCGAACTCCATGTTCATCGCCCGTTCCGACTCGGTCAGCCGTGGAAGCGCAGCCATGCCCCACGCGTATGAGCCCCCTTCCCCTGTACACTCTGCGGCACTTGCCCGTCCGGACCTAGAAAAATTGGGCAGATCTTCGACAAGCCAGCTGCGCACGTTATCCAAGCTTGCCCAGTCCGAGTCCGCCGATGAATTTGCAATCACAGCACCAGCTCAAGAAGTGGTAGGCCTGAGAGGCCGCCGCAGGTTGCAGAGGGCAGACCAACCCAGCACTACCCGCGCTGGGCAGCGCACCGGCGGATATGGATGGGAAGGGCGGAATTGGATGGATAAGCAACGCCAGTTTCTCCAGGCTTATGAATACCTCTGCCATATCGGTGAAGCAAAGGAATGGATCGAGGATATCATCCACAGGGCGATCCCTCCCATTGTTGAGCTCGAGGAGGCCCTTCGCGATGGAGTCACGCTCGCCGAGGTGGTCGAGGCTCTCAACCCCGACAGGAGATTCCGGATTTTCCGGCATCAAAGATTGCAATACCGACACTCTGACAACATCGCCATCTTCTTCAGATACCTGGACGAAGTCGAACTCCCAGACCTGTTCAGGTTCGAACTGATCGACCTGTACGAGAAGAAGAACATTCCCAAAGTCATCCACTGTATTCACGCTCTGAGTTGGCTTCTCTTCAGAAAGGGCATAGTCGACTTCCGCATCGGTAACCTTGTTGGACAGCTCGAGTTCGAGCATCATGAGCTCGAAGCGATGCAAAAGGGTCTCGATAAACTCGGAGCTAGCATGCCCAGTTTCGGCAACATGGGAGCCGACTTTGGCGTCGAACCCGCGACTCCGGAGCCGGAAGAGACCGAGGAGGAGAGAATCGACCGTGAACTGGGCGAGAACGAGGCGTCTATTGTTGAGCTTCAGGCGCAAGCTCGCGGAGCCGTCGTGCGAATGCGCCTGGGACACACCATGCAGCAGCTCTGGGACGTTGAGCAGGCACTCATCGATCTACAATCTCGCATCCGAGCCGATTTCACCCGTCAAGTCATTGGCTATCGGCTTCAGATGAGACGTTTTGCCGTCGACCTGCAGAGTCTCGCTCGCGGATTCCTCGTCCGAAACAAAATGGCCAACAAAGAGCGCATGTGGAGGATGCTGGAACCCGATATCTTGGAGCTCCAGAGTATCGTCAGGGCCAACAAGGTCCGCGATGAGGTACGAGACAAGAGATCTCAGCTGGCCCGTCATGCTGGACCCGTTCGCAAAATCCAAGCTGCACTTAGGGGGTTCTTGGTCCGAAAGGAGCTCGTTATCCAACAGCAGGAAACGTCACAGACATCTGGAGAAGTCCAAAGTCTTCAGGCTGCTATCCGCGGAATGCTGTTGAGAGGGCGTGTTGCCGACGACCTTTACCTCCTAGACAGACAGGCCGATAGCATCATCAGCCTCCAGGCCGCTGCCAGGGCACTGCTGACTAGAGATCAGATTTCGCGGGAGCAAGGACATCTCCAAGGCTCCGCGTCGCAATGGACTGCTCTTCAAGCAGCGATCCGGGGCCAGTCCCTTCGTACCGAAGTCGATGCAATCAGGTCGGAACTCGGCCAACATATCCCTGAGATCGAGAGTCTTCAAGCCGCGATCCGAGGCAAATCGCTTCGCGACGAGGTCGCTGCAACGACAGCCAATCTCATTCAGCACACTCCCGCAATCGAGATTCTGCAAGCAACGGTTCGAGGCAACACAGTACGCCTCGAAACCTCGGCGGCGAAGGCAGAGCTTGCCAAGCACGTCACCGAGGTTGCGAACCTCCAAGCACACGCCAGAGCCGCAGCCGTTCGACGCGATGTTGCCGAGATGCTCGATGACTTGAGCAGCCACGAGGCAGTTTTCGTCGGTCTTCAATCTCTTATCCACGGAATGCTGGAGCGACGTCGCATTGCTTCCGAGCAAGACGCTCTGTCTCGTGCCGAGCCCAAGATCACCAAACTCCAGGCCCGCATCCGGGGCTACCAACATCGCCAGCAGCATGCAGAGCTCCTCGCAGAGCTCGAGTCTCACACTCTGGAGATCCAGAAGCTTCAAGGTCTTGCACGCGCCATGATGGTCAGGGGAGACGTTTTCAATCTCATCTCGGAGCTCGAAGAGGAAGAGAACGTCATCACCGAAATGCAGGCTGCTGCCAAGGCCTTTGTCGTCAGAGCCAAGTTCGAGGAGAAGAAACGGTTCTTCAACGAGAACATGCAAAAGGTCGTCAAGATTCAGAGCCTCGTTCGCGCCAAGATCCAAGGAGACGCGTACAAAAGTCTCACCCACGGCAAGAACCCTCCCGTCAACGCTGTCAAGAACTTTGTGCACCTCCTGAACGACAGCGATTTCGACTTCAACGAGGAGATGGAGTTTGAGAGAATGCGGAAGACGGTGGTCCAACAAGTCCGCCAAAACGAGATGTTGGAGCAATACATTGACCAGCTAGACATCAAGATTGCGCTGCTCGTCAAGAACAAGATCACCTTGGACGAGGTCGTCAGGCACCAGAACAACTACGGCGGGAACTCGGTCGGTCTTTTGGCCAACTCGTCAATTGCCTCGTCCAACCACTTTGACTTGAAGGCTCTGAACAAGAGCTCAAGGAAGAAGCTGGAATCGTACCAGCAGCTCTTCTTCAACCTCCAGACACAACCACAATACCTCGCACGCCTCTTCAAGCGTATCCGCGAACAAGGCACCCCCGAGAAGGAATGCAAGCGAATCGAGCACCTGATGATGGGTCTGTTCGGATACGCTCAGAAGCGCCGGGAGGAGTACTACCTCCTCAAGCTCCTCGCCCGGTCCATGCGAGAGGAAGCTGAGGGCAGCAGAAACCTGCAAGATTACCTGCGAGGCAACTTCTTCTGGACCAAGCTCCTGGCCAACTACACACGATCTCCTCGCGATCGCAAGTACCTTCGAGAGCTTCTTGGCCCGATCGTGCGGGACAACATCGTCGAGGATCCGGCCCTCGATCTCGAGAGCGACCCTTTGCAGATCTACAGAGCAGCCATCAACAATGAAGAGCTGCGGACCGGTCGTCCCAGCCGGCGCCCCCTGGACGTTCCCAGAGAAATGGCCATCAAGGACCCAGAGACCCGAGACCTCTTCATCGACCATCTCCGCGACCTCCGAGAGATTTGTGATCAGTACCTGCTGGCTCTGGAGGACCTCCTGCCAAAGATGCCTTACGGGCTCCGTTTTCTCTGTCGCCAACTATTCGAGGCCCTCTGCCAACAGTTCAAGAAAGAACCGCAACAACACCTGCTCCAGATCGTCACGAACTGGCTCTGGCGCTTCTACATGCAACCCGCAGTCATTGCTCCCGAGAACGTTGGCGTTATCGAGAAGCAGCTGAGCCCTCTGCAGAAGCGTAACCTGGGCGAGGTCGCCAAGGTGCTTGGCCAGATCGCGTCTGGAAGACCTTTTGGCGGGGAAAACATCTATCTTCAACCGCTGAACGCCTTCGTGGGCGATTCGACGGAGCGGCTCGCTCAGATCACTCACGAGCTCATCTCGGTCCCGGATGCGGAGCACAACTTCGACATTGACGAGTTCAACGACCTGTACTCCAAGAACAAGCCCACCTTGTACATCAAGATGACGGACATCTTCGCTATCCACAACCTGGTTGCCGGTGACCTCCCGACGATATGCCCCAACCGTGATGACGTTCTCCGCGAAATCCTGCAAGACTTGGGTAGTGCCAAGAACAACGAGAACGAAATGCTCGCCGCGGGGTCCTCTGACATCCAAATGTACCTCACGCCCAAGCTGCACGACGTTGAAGACCCCGAAGCCGAGGTTAAGAGCCTCTTCATGGAGACGAAGCGATGCATCCTCTACATTATTCGCGTACAGACGGGCTCCAACCTCCTGGACATCCTCATCAAGCCCGTCAACCCCGAAGACGAGCACAAGTGGCGGTCTGTCCTGCACGACGACTTCGCAAAGGACGCCAACACGAGGGGCGCGTACTCGGACGCCCACATGGTGGACGTGACGCGCATGTCATACTACGACCTGAAGCGGATAGCTCTGGAGAACATCTTGAGGCTGGAGCACATGGGTAGGATCTCCAAGCATAATCACTACCAGGACATCCTCAACGCCATCGCTCTCGACATCAGAACCAAGAGCAGAAGACGCGTGCAACGGCAGCGGGAACTGGACGGTGTCCGGTCGACTCTTTCCAACCTGCACGAGAAGGCCAAGTACCTCGAGCAGCAGCGCAAGAGCTATGACGACTACATCGAGTCAGCCATGGCGACGCTGCAGAAGAACAAAGGGTAAGTCTTAACAAGCAAGATCGTGCCCCTCCCCCCCCGATGGGTGTCCCGTTTTCCCCACATTATCCGCACGGTCCAAGTGTGTCGCCATAAGCTGACTAAATCTCGTCATTGTAGGAAGAAACGGTTCTTGCTTCCGTTCACCAAACAGTACAACCACCAGCGTGAACTGGAACGCACCGGGCGGGTTCCCAAGTTTGGCAGTTACAAATACAGCGCTCGGGCTCTCGCGGAGAAAGGCGTGCTCGTCGGGTGGAGTGGCGTCACCGACTGGGAGAGGGTCAACCTCACCATTTCTTGCGACGAGGTGGGCGTCTTCTCCCTCGAGGGCTCTCGCGGCCACATTCAGATGCCGGGCGCCAGCGCCGAAGTACCGATTGAAGATTTGCTACAGGCCCAGTTCGAGGCCCACCAGTTCATGAACCTTTTCGAAGGGAACCTCAAGCTGAACGTCAACTTGCTGCTGCATCTCTTGTACAAGAAGTTCTACCGCACGCAATAAGAAAAAAAGAGAAAACATGCAGCAAACCGACACTGGGGTCGAGAGTGACGAAAAAGGTACATGGAACAGGGATTTGATGGGACGATGGGGGCATGGAAGCGATGTCGCGTGGGCGGGGGGCGTGCAGGACATTTTTCTTTTTTACCCTCTTCGGCATGCATGAGACGGATGTTACTCGGGGCCAGCCAGGCAAAGGCTTTCTTTCTCTTTCTGGGTCGTTGTTTTCGTCTTCTCTACGATATTGCATTGCGGGGGGGAGGAAACAAAAAAACTCGAACCAATTGGGAGAATACTGCTTGTGGGGAGTATATAATGAGCAAACACCAACGACTATGACAACGAGGATACCAAGGACGACAGCATCGATGATACACCATTCGTTTGGGTGAGGAGCAGCAGCAACCCATCCCTAGTGAAGGAGTGAAGGAGAGGGTTGCTGCTGCTGTTGCATCAACCCCTCCAAAGTAGGGAAAAACTCGGAATTTCGAAAAACGACGCATGGGGGGAGGGAGTCTTTTGGAGATGCGGCGGAGGAGGGGAGGAATCAGGGTTGCATAAGGGATTCCCCCCCTCTTTACGTTTCTAGGTCGTTTGTTCAGTTGTCGCCCTTTTTTGTGTTATTTTAAATCAACATTTTGAATGATACGGCCGGCCCTCCCCTCGCCGTTGTCGAATGCCCCTTGTTATTCTGTGCCGATGGTAGACGACGTGCTGGGTGCAACGGTGTCGGGATAAAAATGGGTTTTGTGACGCGCAAATTCAGAGGGTGAGTAGCCTTGCGGATAACGTGGCGTTGCGTGACCTCGTGAGCCGCGGGACGAAAAGATTGCCAAGAGCCGACTGCGAAACGCAATGTCAAGTCACGAGGGCAACGTCGAAACTACAGTCTTTGTGAGAAGAAAGAGGGGGGGGGGGCGATGGCACGCGAGTTGCGGGCGTTATGCTTCTATCCGGTCGTTGATAACCGTTGGCCAAGGGGGATGGATCATGGGTGGATGGGGTTGCGATTCCTTGCGGCCAGTCAAGGAAGAGCCCGGCGGGCAGCTCGATGTGCTGGCCGATCATCGATGGCAAGTCACGACAGCCGATTCGCGGCTCGTTCTTCCTTGGGCGGCTGGCCGGTGGCCGGTAGGTAGGGCTCAGGGTTAAAAAAAAAGACATTCTCATCTTCATATCTGTGAGGGCAATCAACAGCGGCCCGGCCGGCACGGTTGTCGGTGCGGTTACCGGCGCGGCTGGACGAGCAAGGCCCAGCACACCTGACCGCATGTAGAGAGAGGATGGTGTTGTTGTTATCGTCTTTCGTCGTAAAGCACTATATTGGGTTGTGGCATATCTTGTCAGCCTTCTCGACGAGGGAAGGTTGATTTGTTGTTCGCTGTTGGTTGGTGCGCTGGCGAGCGTGACGCTGCGAGGAGGGTGGGCCCCTAAGGCATGTCTCAGCTCGGCACTGTGAATTATAACTTGACGGTGGGGTTTGGGTTAGGTGCAGCTTGCAGATGCTCAGCTCTGGCGAAATGCGACGGCTAGGGGAGGGTGTCTGGGGAAGGATTGACTTAACATTGCGTGGCCGCGGGACCGTCGGACGGGATGCCTGCGCTATCCATAGGGACACCAGGTGCCTTGGCCACTCAAAGGTTCAGAGGAAGCGGTGTTGCTGTCCTGGAGCAAACGTCTGCCATGCACTTAAAAGGGTTGTGTGTGATGGGCTGGGTCGTCAGATGACCGTTTATGTGCAGTAAGCGTCATGGCACGACTCGGTAAAGAACGGGCTGGCTCGCCTGGTACAATAAGGGATGGCGGGCGTGCGGAAGAAAAGGTACAGATCGCGTCAAGCAGATTCGATCCTCGTCTTGTCGGAATCTCGCAAGGTTAGCACGGAACGATGACAGATGAGGTGCTGAAGCTGTGGCTGTTGGGTGAATGTGTTGCGAGTGAAACGGCGACTCCCTGGATGCCCGCTGCTAGTTGATGAAGCAATACTGGAGCGCGATGATGTGATTACGGTTTGGCTTGACCGGAACCCGGGGCCATAACGCCGGCGGTAAGTGGTTAGCAGAGTG
Organism: Colletotrichum echinochloae; assembly: GCA_016618095.1. Lineage (NCBI taxonomy): Eukaryota > Fungi > Ascomycota > Sordariomycetes > Glomerellales > Glomerellaceae > Colletotrichum > Colletotrichum echinochloae. Next base: position 2,860,899 of record JADEZT010000001.1, on the reverse strand, counting down.
TTGCGGAAATTGGGACGTGCGTCAGTGGCCAGTAGAAGATGAATCACGCAAACCTTGGGAAGAGAGAGATGTAAGCCACGCCCGGAGTTGGAGAACTTATGCCGATGGCGTGACCGGCCTAGCCAGGAGGGCAACCCCGCAAATGCGGGGTGTGAGGCGGCTCTAGGTCGGAGGTGGGCGCCATCACGACAGGTCCCGGAGCTTTCGGTGGTGGAAATAGTGAGATTGAATGTGTGTCGGTGGAATACAGGGACCTCGACCAAGAAAAGAAAAAAAAAAAAACCGGGGTCGTCCCGTGGCATCAGCCCGGGCTGCAGGAAGCAGAATGTAAGCCGAGACGAGGCGGCAGATCAGCGGCTGCGGACTGCGATAAGTTCCTCGCTGCATTCGTTTCCGTACGGAATATGGAGATGGGCCCCATTCTCAACCGAACTGCTGGAGCCTTTGCCCTGCATGCGTACACTGGTGCTGTGGGTACAGCTATACGTGTAGTATTTACTAGACACGACATTGAAAACGTGGTCTGCTCAAGACTCATCTTGTCTGTTCGTCCTTTGCCAAACCTTTGGCGTCCTTGTCTGTGGAGGTGTGGTCAATGAGTGGACGGAGGGCTCCGGTATGTTGTCGCGTGTGCGGTGGAATCAACCCCGTCAACCATGTAACGGTTGCCCAGGAAAATCAATTCGCAGGCCACCAGCTAATCGGAGGAGACCCTGGCAGGGTTGGGTGACGCTTATGCAGGTTGATGCTCAGATGTAAGAGGGCGACTGGGGTTTAGCCGTCGGGGTCCAGGGGTCCGTTTAGCAGGGAAAAGGTTCGGGAACACAGAATTTCGTGTTCCTCATTGAAGCATAACGAATGCCTTTGGTGTTCCAGAGTGCACGGCGACTGATCACGCGGGAGGCACGGGGCAGATGAATCCATGCTCGGTGTTGTTGTGCTGTAGAAAGTCTAGCCGCTCGTCGTTGTTGTTGCTATCGCGCTGATAATCGCATGTGCCAGCGATTTTGTCCACACCGCCATCTAATCATCGACATGGATGGGCATCGGTGGCTGGCCACATTGCGGAGGAGCAAGTTGCGACCTGACGGTAAATGGAGACCAACGGGGAACGTGTAGCTTCTTATGATGCAGAGATGCTCTCATGGCAAGCATCAAGGCGAAACATGATGATGTTGGATGCGACCTGGAGAAGTGCATGACTGGCAAAGTGTTTCTCCACTTGGAACGATTTCGCCATTGTCTGATTGACAAACGCCATAGGTATTTGGCACATGAGACGACGTCTGCTTCCCGGGAGGATCGAGCAGCAAACTACACTAGGTAGGTAGTTGAGGTGGGCGTGTCGATATCCGTATGTCGGTGGTGTGTACGTAATGGCGTGGTTGGAATTAGCGAAAGGAGAAGAAGGTCGAGGAAGTGAGAGCAAGGCAGAGTCATCCATCCAATCCACGGGTGGTTTGCTAAGGCTTCTTTCTGGCCGATGGCCCAAAAACCCCATTCCTTTCATTGTCTGGCTGGATAAGGAGAGAGAGATTTCTGTGTATCCCTCCCCCCTTCTCTTACTGGGGTGGTCCCGTGTTATTGCAGATGGTGGGTCGCTCAGGGGACAGATACGCAGCGGTTATCTGGGGTATCCTTATCTGGGGTACTCAACTGACCATTCCGTATTGACATATATATGCTATATATGCATTCAAACGGCATATGCATCTGGCATGGCCCCGTTTGGCGTTGTCGGTCTTTCCCTTTGCTTTCCCAGTCAGTCAGTCTGTCTCTTCTCTTCTCCACGTTCCCGTCGTCGCTTCCTATCGGGCTCCACGGGGCGCCGAGAGTCGAGGCGGATGGGATTAATTGCTGTCTCCTTCTCTCTGCCCCCTCCCCCCGTCTCTGCTCCTTCCATAGTGCACTTTCTTAAAGGACAGCTTCTCCCGCATACCTTCAGATTCAGTCCTTCTCTCTTTCCACTACATTGCCTCCAAGGTTTAGCTGCTTGAGCCCTTATACACTTTGCTGGTCAATTATTGCGTTGTCTTTGATCACGTATAAACTTTGATTATTGCACGTTACCAACCTCGACGCACACACCCACCACCCCTTCCTCATAAACAGCCAGACCGCCTTGGTGTCTACTACCACAAAGGAATCTTCCTGCCACCACCCCCCTCCCCCTTCCAACCCCCCCAACCCAACCCAGAAAAACCTCCAGCTTGTCTTCGGTGACCGGGCCATCTTGAGTTTCAAAGAGACACGCCATCTCTTGCTCATATTGTTGGTGTTTGAAAGCACAATGGCTCCCGATCTCAACTCCCTCCCCTCGTCGCCTATGGCGCAGCCTGCTCACGGTAAGCCGACCAACGGCAATGGCGCGACCAACGGCAGCGGTGCGACCAGTGCGAAGCAGCCCAACATTCTCTTCATCATGGCCGACCAGCTGGCTGCACCCCAGCTGAAGATGTACAACCCCGAGTCCCAGATTAAGACACCAAACCTGGATGCTCTTGCCGCCGAGTCTGTCCAGTTTGACTCGGCTTACTGCCCCTCGCCGCTGTGCGCACCATCACGCATGAGCTTGATAACCGGCCTCCTTCCCATGAAGATTGGCGCATACGACAATGCCAGCCAAATCTCGAGTGAGATCCCGACCTATGCGCACTACCTGCGCTTGAAGGGTTATCAGACGGCTTTGGCTGGTAAGATGCATTTCATCGGTGACCAGCTACACGGGTATGAGACCCGTCTCACTAGCGACATCTACCCGGGCGACTTTGGCTGGGTGGTCAACTGGGATGAGCCCGACACTCGTCTCGAGTGGTACCACAACTCGAGCTCCATCCTCCAGGCCGGCCCTTGCGTGCGAAGCAACCAGCTGGATTACGACGAGGAGGTCATGTACCGGTCGACCCAGTTCCTCTACGATCACGTCCGCGAGGGCCCCGAAAAGCGCCCTTTCGCTCTCACCGTCTCCTTGACTCACCCTCATGACCCGTACACAATCGAGGACAAGTACTGGGACCTGTACGAGGACGTCGATATCGCTCTCCCCAAGGTCCGAATCCCCAAGGAGGAGCAGGACCCCCACAGCAAGCGCCTCATGAAGGTTTGCGACCTATGGGACTACGACTTCACCGACGAGCAGATCAAGCGAGCCCGCCGCGCCTACTACGGCGCCGTCAGCTACGTCGACGACTGCGTTGGCAGGCTCTTGTCTGTTTTGAAGAAGTGCGGTCTCGACGACAACACCATCATCGTCTTCAGCGGCGATCACGGCGACATGCTCGGCGAGCGTGGGCTTTGGTACAAGATGAGCTACTTTGAGTCCTCTGTCAGGGTCCCGCTCTTCGTCCGCCACCCCCACGAGTTCGAGCCTCACCGTGTGACCAAGAATGTGTCAACGCTCGACATCCTTCCGACACTTTGCGACCTGGTTGGTACAAAGCCCGCGCCCGGCTTGCCAATGGACGGCACGTCGCTGCTGCCTCACTTACAGGGCAAGGCGGGCCACGACAAGATCTACGCCGAGTACACGGGCGAGGGCACCATCAGCCCACTCATGATGATTCGTGAAGGCCCTTGGAAGTTCATCCATTGCCCTGTCGACGGCACTCAACTGTTCAACCTCGAGCACGACCCCTTGGAGCTGGTCAACCTGGCGTCCCACAAGGCCGTCTCGGGCAAGTTGTTGGAGGAGGAAGCGAAGGCGAAGCTCGAGGAATACACGGCCGAGACCAAGGCCAAGTGGGACTTTGACGCCATCACCGAGCAGGTCCTGCAATCCCAGCGCAAGCGTCGGCTGGTATGGGGAGCTCTCACCCAGGGCACCTTCACCAGTTGGGACTACGACCCGGTTGATGACGGCAGGATGAAGTAAGTCAAGCTCTCACAACCATGACATTTATGACAAAGCTGGCGTCTAACGATTTCCCAAGGTACATCCGCTCGCAGATCCCTCTTGACGATCTCGAGCGTCGCGCTCGTTACCCTCCGGTAGATAAGTACGGCCGAGAGGTGGACAGAGCGACGAACGGCCAAAGAGTTTACGGCCAAGCTGGATCGCACGGCCAGTAAGGGCTTTTCGGTCTGTGCACTTTTATGATGATGAAGCTTTGTAACATGCATTTTCACGATGGCGTCTGGGGCATCTTGAAGAGGATTTAGAAACGCGTTTCACTTTTGTTATTGCAAACATCAGCATTGCGATTCATTGTGTTTTGAGTTTATAGCCATTCGATGGATCAGAGATCTTCTGCATAGTGTTACTTGATGGAACCGTCGGCAACAGGGCCTAAAAGTTGGCGGAGAAAACTATCACCAACATGTTACCACCTTGGAAGCCTCCTTGAAAGCCACCTTGAAAGTGAAGCCAGCCAGCGGGGGAACAACCTCGGGGCTCCCCAAGCTACAGGACCGCTGCGGTATGCGACTATCAAGAAACGTAGCCTCTGTTTACGTCGATCTCCCTTGTAACCCGCAGATGCTGTCCGTCCCGCATGGCCCCTGCTCCCCACTCCTGCAGCAAGCTTCACAGGATGCGCTGGCTGGTGCTGGTACTGGTACTGGTACTGATAGCGGGCACCGCTCAGCGCCCAGCCGAGCTCGACGAGCCCCACTTACATAACCATAACCCCCACCGGCCGGTTTTCTAGAACGTCACGTCGCCGACGGGGGTCAAAGCTTCTTAGAACCGCACCTCAACTTCAACCCACCCAGTCCCACCCCCTTCGACGACTTCCCAACGATCGAAGCTTCCGCATTTACGGCGCCCACGGCGACACGCGACCATGGAGAGGACCAATGCGCTAGGCATCTCTGCCGACGAGTTCAAGGCGATCGAGCAGACGCGCCAGCGTCTGTTCCAGCTGTCCAACAGCATCCAGGGCTTGAAGATTGACGTCTTGAAGAGCAACCCGCTCCCGCCCCCGTGAGTTCACATTCCATCATTCTCGTTCCTTCCCTCTCTATGCCTCGTCTACAAAACAAAGCCTCCAAAAAAAAGGGTGGGGGGGGCAAAACTTGTGCAAGGCTAACCGCGAGCCTCCTCCAGATCGTCTCTCCAGGCCCAATCCCAGATCCTCCTCCGCAACCTCCAGTCTCTCCTCGAGACGCTGACGGAGAATACCCACGTCTTCCAGCACCTGCACGTGTTCCCGGACGTCGCGTACCCGGGTCGCGTGCACGAGAACATCCTCACGCAGCTCCTCCGCAAGAAGCTCGAGCCGGGCGTCGAGGAGTGGGTCGAGCGCGGACGCGAGGCGACGAGGGAGCTGCGAGCGTCCGCGCCCGAGGGCGGCGGCGAGGCCGGGCTGGAGGAGGTCTGGCGCGAGGTGCGTGACTGGACCGTCGAGCGCGTGCAGCGCTACGTCCTCGAGGAGGCGGGCGACGTCTACACGGAGGAGGAGCGCGAGCGCGGCGTCGAGAACGTGAGGACGGGGCTGAAGCGCAGCCTCGAGGACGACGAGGAAGACGAGGACGAGGACGAGGAGAGTGACGAGGAGCGCGGGGGCGATGGCGACGTTGCCATGTCCGGGCAGGGCCAGCATCGGCAGCAGCAGCAGCAGGCGAAGCCGCCGAAGCCGACGGGCCCCGAGCCGGAGATGCTGTTCTGGTTTGAGGCGAGGGGGGACTTTGACCTGCCGCGGAACGTGGACCTGCTGAGCCAGGCCGGCTTGAAGCGCGGGCCGATGGGGGCGAGGAAGTGAGGGAAAAAAGGTGCAAACACCCCCGAGAGTCCGGGGAGGGGGAGGATATGATACCCAGCCGCAAGAGGTCGGCTTTTTGTTTTGACCAGTGAGAAGTTTTTACACGCAAATCAAAGCGCGTTCAGATGATCGAGGGCTGACCTTCGCTTTCGAGATGGCTACCGAGGTGATGCGACTGCCCATTGGTTTTGTTTTCTGGAACTTGAATAACTACGAAACTACGATCGCGTCTACTACGCAGGAAGTTCATCTGGCTCGGAAAACATCGAGTGAGGGTCTCTCAACTACCGCCGCACTCGGGGGGTTTTACCCCGCGGTGTCCGATACAGCAACACTTGCGGCGACCAAGGTTTTGATGAGATGGCGATTATGGGTTTGCGTGTGGGGTGGTGCCTGGTTTGGTGTCTCGCGAAGCTGGCTTCCCTGCGCCAGAGCGTGTTCCTGCCTTCGTATGAGCCGGTACGACAAACCCATCGCGGACCTGCGCCGGAGCCAAGTCGCATGAATCAGGAAGCCGAGGCCGGGCTAGATCCGCATCGAACCGGTAAGGCCTGTTACCAAAAAAGGTGGCGGACTCCAAACTTGCTCCATTGGATAAGAGGCCGGAGTAGCTGGGGGCTAATTCTTCGTACGGCTATAGGCCATGATTTCGGACGGTGGTTAGTATTTCGACATGCCGATTACCGCCGAGGTCAACGAGGCCTCTGCGAGAACGTCGCAAGCTATCACGTGGTCAATGGCTTTGCCCGCGTGGAGGTAGACCGCTCGCGGAGCAGAATCTACCGTGCATTAGCCCTGGCGGAACGGTCGGCAGTATGCCATCCCTAGAAGATGCATCACTTACGGCTCTCGGTTAGCAACCGTTCATACACATCCGCCGGGTCCCGTAGGTTGGCCTCTGGCGATCAGTGAGCTCCTATAGTGTCGTAGAGATCCGGTTGGATTTCCATAGGCGATGATACACAAGAAGTCGACCGCACTCTCTCTCATTGCCAGCCCTTGTCCGCGCCTCGCTGCTCCATTGTGTCCTGGAGGAATCCGGTCTTGCAAACAGTTTTCCCAACCAGGCTGCCTACAATGGCTTGGAATGATGTTAGGGTGAAGACGCTGATGCCCAGACTTTGACCAAAGCCCAGTTCCGACCCTCGTTCCGGGGTCGTTGCGCTCGCTCTGGCGTCAGTCTTTTTTGCGTCGCTTCCGGCGAAACATGAGAGTACAGCGCCGCATGGACTCTTTTTTCTCTCTCGCCTGGCCCATCGAAAGAGAGACTTCTCTATGGAGGAGCCCCCGTCTTGCGGGACTAAGCAAACCGATCTGCCCGCCTCAGATTCTCATTGATGAGCGGCGTGTAATGGAGCACTTCCCAATGTCATCGTCTTGCGCTCGAGCTTCAAAGGGATTCGTATACCGCCTGTTGGGACGTATGGAAATGTCGTGTCCTGTTTTGGAGCTTCTGGCTGTTCAGTTCGAACATGAAGTCGGAATAACTGAGATGCCCTGGGTACCCAAGATTTATGTGTGGGTCTAGAACGAACGCTCTCTCGATAAAACAGTTGAGGCGTTTTCACGCATTCACACTCAGTACGGCGTATTCCCTTCTTCGGGCAGCTCCTTGATCAGTCCGGGTGCCGAGCAATCTGGTCACAAAGGCCATTCTGATCGCCGGATAAGTGCCGTTGTGTGCCTCTTTTGAGAACGCTTGTCTGGCAATTTTTCGATCTTTCCTCGCACCAAGATATGCAAGGTCCTCGTTCCGCTTTTGAGGCGGGGTTGTTTGATGGCTATTTTTATGTCATCTTGTTATTTTTTCAGATATAATTGAGTGTACGTCGCTGATATCGTTTCGCCAGTTAAGTACACATTGCGATGCAATTACATGGCCTATCCTGTCTTCCAGGGTCGGCAATCCAACGGCATGTTTTGCGCCGCAAAGGCGTGGCTAGGAAGTAGACCTATCTCGAGGATCCCTCGTGTTTCTACGCGCGCAAAGTAGTGTTGGAACCTCATCTCAAACCACGTATTCTTTTTGGGGGGGTTGTTGGTTTGGATTTGGTATCAGCTTCATGTCCGTCTGATAGGCCGACCTGCCGCCGCATGCCCATCCATGTTTCCCCCTGAATTTCGCGGTAGATCCAACCAGAGTCCATTTCCATTAAGCCGCTGTCGATTGTGCAACTACGCAGCCGCCCGCCCTCGGGGACATGGCCTTCCAATGTGTCCGGCGGCTATATCTCCCTCGTTCATTAAAAACCGAGAAACAGGCCTCAAATCCAAACGGCTTCCAGTCTGTGAACGACGCTGTTTACACGAAAAATCCGCAAAATACTTGCACGATCTACGAGCGACTACAATACAGCAGCCGGAAGGACGGCCCCGGTCAAAAACAGCTCCAGCAACTCTCGACCCCTGACGAGAGTGACCGCAGCCTCGGGCTCGAGATGTCGTCCCATACACAAACCGAGCCATTGTCTGTCGATATAGGGCATTGGCCCAACAAAAAGAGACTGGTGGTCTTCGAAAAGGAGATCCCAGGCTCGGCAATCAACCAGTTTCACGACTGGAAGGCGTTGTTTGGCAGTCCGCTGTCGGAAACAGCCTCCAAGGCGGACCCGACGGCCTCGCACGGGACCACGATGGAGCTGAAGCACCTCGGAACGAGCGAGGCGGACGCGAGGCTGTACCTCGTCTTGTCGTGCGACGAGAAGCTGGAGAAGCACGTCAGGAAGTTCGTCACCCAGAGGCACGTGGTGGAGGAGATGAGAGGCCGGTTTCTTCCGCAGGTCATATCGCGAAGCCCGTGAGCGGGCTGTTATAAATCCCGTTTTTGTGTTGGGAAAACCTCAGGGTAGCGATGGGCTGACGTTGGTAATGCACAGCTGAACGGGGGATGGTCTATACATGTGTTGACATTCAGGTCGGAAAGTTGAACACTTTGAGAACCATAAAACCCAAGTTTGCGCGGGGTGGTAAAGTCGGTATATCGTTTATAAGTTAGGACCGTCATTTGATTGGGATTTGTTATTGTTACCTTCATCCCTCAACCAATCTTGCAAACGAACAACAGAACAAAGCGAGTGCGGGCAGACTGTCTCCGATCCGGAAAACCCAGACTTGCGTGCCTCTAATGTATGGTTGAATCCCGTCTTGCTAATGGGCAATACTGCTTCTTGGTATCACGCCGCAGCTGATGGTCCGAGTATCTTCACCAGAGTGTACTCGGCGCGAAATCACCTGAAACCCACAATCAACCGGAATCCGGGCCAAGCGTTCTGCACATTCTCGATTTTGAGATTAGTGGCAGCGCGGCCGAGCCGCCGAAGCCCTTCACCCGGCCATCTCATCTCTGAAAGCTCCGGCAGCCTTGGTTGGTAGGGAGGGTTTGGTTGCAAGGGTTCCATGGCACCAATGTCTCTATCTAGAAACCTTCTATTATGGCGGTGAGTATGGGCCATGATGATTGTAATGTGTTTTACCCGGCTGAGTTATAGCATCGTTGCGTTTGTGTAAAAGAAACGCCTTGGATACGTACCTGCCCTCCATCCAGCAGCATGGATCAGATAGCCCTCCAGCAGCGGTTCCAGCAGCAGCAACAAATCCCCGTGCCGCAGCCGATGTTTACGCCGCCCCCCACGTCCAGTCCCAGCAGCAGGACCACCACCCTCAGCCGTCACCCGCGCCCCCTGAGCGCAACGCATGCCGGAGGTTCGTCCGGTCAGAACCAATCGGAACTACCGGGAGCGCCTCCAATGCCCAGTGTCCACGAGGCGCCGGTCAACGCGTACCCACCCACAGTGAGGGGCGGTGTGAGTTTGTGCATTCGACGGGCCCGAAGTCGGACGGGATGGTCTTCGTGTCCACTACTTACGTCGGCGCTGGATCTTGTTGGGTCGTTTTGTAGATTCTGCCTGGAAGAGGTGAAAAGTGGTACGGCCCTGAGGATTTTGTATTGAGGCTGTATCAAAAAAAAGGGAGAAAAGAAAAAAAAGGAAAAAAAGAAAGAAAAAAGGGCGCTAGTTTGTAAAAGAAAGGAATATTTGAAATTTTCCGAAAGCGATGGAAGGTGACATCTCAAGGGTCCAGAAACCACATGCTGCCGACGCCGACTCTGCCGGATTCCCGAGTCGGCACCGCGAGACCGGGCCGCCACGCCGGGACCTCATGCCGAAGCCCACGTGTCCCAGTTCTCCGTGCTGAAGTCGGGCCAATACAGCCCCTGCAGGTCGTCGCAGAAGGACGCGTCCAGGAACTGCAGGTCAAGTACGGGCTGCGCCAGGAGCTCCTCCAGCGACGGCTCCGTTAGCGCCATGCCCGCCGTCGTGTGCACGGGGAGCGCCGGGCCGGACGGCGGAGGCGCCGCCGGACCGGGACCGGGACCGAACCCGAATCCGAACCCGAAATCGACCCCGACTCCGGGCGGGCCCATCCGTTGGGCGCGGAACGCCTCGAGCCCCGCCCGCAGCATGTCGGCGTGGTGGCAGTACTCCCGGGCGGCGAAGTTGCCGGCGTCCCCGAGCTGGGAGAGGAAGCGGGCCGACTCCTCAAAGGCGTCCCCATCGGCGCGGCTCTCGGGCCCGCCGAGCAGGCTCGAGGCGGCGAGGACGGCGAGGGCGGAGAAGAGGTACTGCGCGTAGAAGTAGTCAAAGGTGGCGAAGGAGCCGTCGATCCACGAGTCGGTGAGGAGGCGCGCCGAGTGCCGCGCGCAGCGGACGCAGGCCCCGGACAGGGTGACGGCGCTGGCGGGCACCTGCGTCTCGGTCGCGGGCGGCTCGGACGGCCACGCGGCCACCTTTGTGCGGAGGATGTGCAGCAGGATCGGGCGCGTTGCTAATATCGCGCACTTTTGTTTTGTGCGAAGGGGGGAGTGGGAATCGGTAGTCAGCCTAGCGCGTCCTCGGACCATATACAGGAAGGGGGGGGGCTGGGTTTTACCTGGTTAAAGGAGAGATGAAGAGAGATGGATGTTGGTTCCGTGCCCGCGTTGTCGATTTGCAGGTGGCTCGGCAAGTCCTCCACCCAGGAGCGGAGGTCTTTCAGGGCCTGCTGTACCCTGGTGGAGAGGGTGGCGTCTCCTTGGTTGCGCTGGCCGTAGATGGAGCGGACCGTCTTGGTCACGAGCGCGGCCAGACGCAGGCTGGCGATGTGGTACGCCGTGTCGCCAAAGTCTTGATCGAAGCCCCTGCTCGCGACCGGCTCGGACGGCAGGTCGATCCCGATGTCGCTGTCCTGTATGGCGGTCGGGTGGCCCAGCTTGGAGGCCCAGACGCGGTCGAAGATGTAGGTCGTCCAGAACAGCCGCTTGCGGTGCTCCCGGAGGTCCGGGTCGCGGAGCTGCGACTCCGGGATGTTGAGGTGCAGGCCCATGACGATGGCCATGCGCATCGCGGTGCCGGACATGACGAAGGCGCTGTATCGCCGGTTGAGCGCCAGGGAATAGAAGGACTTTGGAAGTCAATACATGCCCACGCGGTTTTCCCGTCACGGGGGAAAAATAAAGAAAAGAAAAGAAAACTCACAAGCAGGAGCATAATCTCGATGGAATCCGTCCCGGGGCGCTCGTCGAGCACGCCGAGTATCCTGGACGCCTTGGCGAAGTAGGCCATGCCGGGGAACTCCTTCTCGGAGGGGATGGAGCGGGTGGAATAGAGCTCGCCTATGGCGAAGAGGGCCCACAGCCTGGACCTGAGCATGAGGTCGCCCCACGAAGGGTTGTGTATGCTCTGCTCGAGGTTCTCCATGACCAGGCTCCGGCGAACGACGTGGTAGCGGCGGCTCACGTACCTGAGGGCGACCTCGACCAGGAAGCGCGATCTCGACGGGGTCGGCCAGGCCGTGTCCGACTTGACGAGGGACATGAGTTCCGTGTCGGGGGCGTAGTTCACGCGGAGCATGTGCCGTGGCTGGGGAGAAAAGGGGTCGGAGATGACCTGGCGGATGCGGGTGGAGAAGGCGGCGTCCGCGACCTCCCCTATCAGGATGGGCGTGCGGAAGACATTTGCGTTGATGAACCACGGCTTCACCTGGAGAGCCGCCGCCGCCGCCGCCGCCTCTTCATCGTCGTTGCCCCGACCGGAGGACAACGGCGTCGTTGCTCGATTGCCGGCGCGGCTGCCCGGGGTGACCATGTCGTCCTGCGTAGTGGTGACGGAAGCGGAGCACGCGGTGAGCTGGGCGACCTGGCTCTTGAGGCGCTGTATTTCGTCGAGAATCCCGTCAATGTAACTTGTCGCGTCGCGTAAGCCTCGGTATTTCCAGTGCACACACACACACACACACACACACACACACATGTTGTCAGGTCGTTTCGACGTTACCTTTGCCTGACCTTGACCTGCCTGTTGCGGCGCGGGTACGTGCACTCGGCACCCTTCCCGGCCTGCCGACAGTTTTGGCAGGGCCGGTCGCCGGAACACTTTACTTTTCTCGAGTGACACCTGCGACAGCTGTGTTTTCCGTCAGTAAAGAAAAAAAAAAGACGGGTTTACTCGAACAAAAGAAAAGCTCACGCGGTTGACTTGACTGGCGGCAGCGGCCCGTCTTCCAAGGGGCTTCTGCTGCCGACCTCAGTGCTGGGCGGGGTTTCGTTGCCTACCATGGCGAGGGAGAGGGGGGGGATCGAAGTTGGAATGCCGCGAACGAGAGAAGACTGCGGTGAGGACCTGGTTCAGCGTCGTGTGTTTCTCTCTCTCTTGGTCCATCTGGGAACAATCGCCGTGGCACTCGATGTGTCAAAGAGGAAAAGGCGCCTGCCTCGCCCTCACCGATGACGGCGAAACGACAAAGATGCCGATAGGCCAGTCTCGCCGGGGTGGGTGGGTCGCCAGCATTTCCTCATGGGGGAAGCGGGGGCCCTGTGCGCCCCGGATTCTCGGCGGCGGCCCGAGCTTGTCTCTCCGGTCTCGTCGGCGAAGCGAGGACTTTACCGAGATGAGTCATCCGCAGGTAGGTAGATACCTGGGTAAATACCTAGGTAGACACCTACCTACCTACCTAAGTAGGTAGGCACTTACTGCAGCATGCATGAGCTGTCTTGAAACCGTCCTGTCCAACGGGTGCAAGAAGCATTCCCTCTGGTCGCTACCTACAGTGTGTTGGATATAGAAGTCGGTGTAAGAATGGGACAGACATCATTTTCGGGTTTCCCGAATAATGTCATCTCTTCCAAGTGATTGAGAATCACATTTCTTCCGTCCAATGAATGAGGTGGGATATATATAAACCGACAAAACACCTTTCCCCATGCACCCCCCTCCCAAAGACTCCCCCATAATGCAAAACCCTCTTCTCCCCCATACATGGTCATCATAGGTGGTCTCTTGCGTACCTTGGGTACCTACCCGAGACAGGAACCCCCCGCCATACATCACGACGCATCCCTCGGCGGCGGGAGGACCAGCTCGTCCCGCCCCGTCACCTCCGCCGTGCTCTCCCTGCCGCGCCACAGATACCTCACGTGGAGCGCCTTGCGCCGCAGCGGCGCCGGGTCCCAGAACCCCAGCAGCGACCCCTTGCGCACCCCCGCCGGGATCCGCAGCCTGCCGTCCTCCACCAGCGCCGCCACCGCGAGCGTCACGTCCGCCACCTCCTCCGCCGCCCACCCGCCGTCGCTGCCGTCGTCCTTGACCCCGAACTTTGCGCTGAGCACCACGAGCCCGCCCCGCTGCCGCTCGACCCGCTGCCGCGCCTCCACCGCCCCCGCGAGCAGCGCCGCCACGTCGTCGGCCGCCGCCCGCTTGCGCGCCACGTACGCCTGCAGGTCGACCTCGGCCGGGGCCCGCGCCCGCGCCGCGGACTTGCGCGAGGAGGAGGAGGAGGAGAAGAGTAAGAAAAAGTGCCGCGCCGCCAGGGCGACGAGGGGCGCGGCGCTCGCGTATAGCAGGAGCGCCGGGCTGTTCCCGGCGTCGCGCGGGGAGAGGAGGACGGGGATGCTGAGGCGCTGGCCTAGGCGGGACCAGTACAGCGAGAGGTGGGTGCTGTGCGGGCTGACGCCGAGCTCGAGGCCGAGCTTGGAGAAGCGGCCGACGGTCCAGAGGTTCCGGACGGCGACGTACCGGTCGAGGAGGGTGTTGGAGCACAGCTCCACCTCGAGCCTGGCGGGGCTGGCGCCGCAGCCCAGCAGCGGCAGGTCGCGGCCGTACCGGAGGTAGGCCGCCGCCGCGTCCGCCGTCAGAGACGCCGAGGCCGTCCACGAGCCGCCGCCGCCGGTGGTGGTGGTGATGGTGCCGCTCTCCAAGTCCAGCCCGCGCATGCCGCACTCTCCCCTCGGGGAGTCCTGGTGGCCCGCGGACGGCATCCGTTCCGGCGACGTCGTGTAGCCCACCTCGAAGCTCGCCGACGTTTCCGTGGGGAACTCGGCGAGCAGCTGGTTCTTGCTCACCTGGGAAAAGTCGGTGAGGAACCTGACCGTCTCGCCGGGCCACACGCTCCAGTCGCCGCTGTCGGCGACGGCGTACGCGCTCCCGGCCCCCATCCAGCGGTGGATCCCGACGCCGACGCGGGGTGGCGCGCCCGTCCACGGCCTCTCGGACCGTGCGCTGCCCTCGAGCAGGATCGGGTTCGGGTCGTTGGGCAGATGGATCGGGTGCGATATCCTGGCCGTCAGCGACGGCTCCGGGAGGATTTGGCTCTCGACCTCGACCGCCGTCTTGGCGACGCGGTCCTCGGCCGTCCTGTGGACGATGTCCTGTCGGAATTTGAGGCTGATGAGAGGACAAGGGCGCTGCTCCGCCAGCTGCATGATGCGCTTCCGAGGTATGGTCAGGGGCAGCAGGGGTTGGTAGCGGTCGGCCAGCAGCGGCAGAGGGACCCTGTACATCTCCTCGACGATGCCGTAGACGGAGCCGGTCAGGGTCAGCTGGGGCGGAGGCAGGTAGACGACGGGCTCCCGCGGGCGGTCGGCGTCGGCCGCCTGCTGGTCCTCGTTGAGCGCAATGGACGGCACGCGCTTCGACGAGGACGCGGCACGCCGGCTCGTCGCCAGCGCCGTCCTCTCGATCATGCGGCCGAGCACCGGAAGGCCGACCGTAACGGAATGGCTCAGGGTGAAATCCAAGGGTGCGACGGCGGAGCCCTCGCGGATGGCCTTGGATGCGTCGAAGCGGATGCCCAGATCGGACGACGTCTGAACAACGTCGGCAGCCCGCTGCCTCAGCTGTTCCTTCAGCGACAGGTCGTATGCGTATCGATAGTCCTCGTCGACGGGGACGGCGGCGGCGGCGGCACTCGCGGCGTCCCTCAAGCGGATCGCATCGTACAGGGCCCGTCGGTGCGGATCAATCAGCGTCTCAAAGGCCCTCTGAACGCAGCCAAAGTAGGGCTGGGCGAGGGCGTGCAGGTTCTCGGGCAGGCCGTCCTTGTGCAGATACAGGACCAGGCGGTGGTAGGCCCTCCGGATGTGGTCCGGGGTCAGGGAGGGGTCCTTGGGTAGGCACAGCAGGTCGTAGTAGTCGCCCTCGGCGCCGTCGGGGGCGTCGGGGTCGGGGTCGGGGATGTTGGCGGCGACGGTGCTGTCGTCGGCCATGTCGGAGGCGAGGGTGAGGCGGTCAATGATGGAGGAGGCGTCGTCGTCGCCGAACTCGTACTCTTGTCGCGTGGCGGCGAACTGCTCGTTGAGGGAGAAGCGCGAAGAGGCGGAGCGCAAGCTGTGTTGCAGTTGCTGTTGGAAGTTGACCGGGTGGAGGTACGAGTAGTCATCCCATGCGGCCGAGGAGCGGGCGGACGAGTTTCTCGTGGGCCCGCCTCGGGTTCGGCGCACCCGGAGGCTGCCGGAGCGGCTCGGGGACTCGGCCATGATTGCGGCGAGAGCAGAGGAGAGAGAGCGCTGCGCAATTGAGGAGGAGGAGGAGAAAGAAGAGAAGGAGGGGGAGACGGCGGGGACTGTGACCGTGGTGACGACGATGACAAAAGGTTGAACAAAGGAAAGCTGTGCAGGACACAGACAAGGGAAGCAGGCCCCGTGAGGTTAATTACTCACGCTGCCCATGTTTACTGGTAAGTAGGTACTATTACTAGGTAGACAACAAAACATGCTCGTCGTCCAGCGCACACCAAGGGGGGGGGTTGCAGGGATCAATTCCCACCCGGCCAGGGTAGAAACTACTCGGGGCTGAGATTTCCAGTGTGTCAGGGACATGGACGTGGACATGGACGTGGAAGGTGGACAAGGACAAGGACAGGGACAGGGCACCCCCAGCTGGATTACGTAATATGGCCTGAGGTGCTGAAGACGCTCAGATTCTACTGCTATACAGGATTCGCACCGGCAGTTGATTGCTCCCGCCTACTCGTTTACTACCTACCTACTGTCAGAGAGGGTCTCGAGCCCATGACAGCTGTTTTTCTACTGTTGGCTGTGCCACGGGGACGGCGGCGGCATGTTGCGGTGAAGCGGGAGAACCGGCCCCACTCCCTCGGCTCTTATGCACCGTCGTCCGGCCGGCTATACGGGGCCTATAGGTCTGCCAGGCCTGCGTCAGCTGCCGGCCGGCGGCAGCGTCGTCGTCTGTCCTCTCCTCCTCTGTAACTCTCGTTCTGTACTCTGATGATATTCTGCAGTCGACGTGGAAGGGGTCCTTTTCGGTGTGTGTGTGTGTGTGTCTATGGGTCTCAAAGAATGCGCAACCAGTCTGAAGCGTGAGACAAAGGGAGAAAGAAGAAGAAAAAAGAGCATTAGACGACCATTCGAACCACAGCCCGGTGCCGCTCGACAGCCTCCAAAAATCCCCCCCCCCTGTCATGAGTCCTTGTACGGTGCCTCCACTTTTGCTTCCGTCAGCAACCGGCGGCAATTCCACACTCACTCGACGGCACGCAAGACGCAACCCTCTATATAAAATGTTGCAAATTTATTCCAGCCAGACTAGACAACATCGCTACACAGTTCCTCGTTATACCTTAGCAAACGCCGTGCCCATGCAAAAGCAGCAAATTCGTCCCCAACACTATGTCTCAACGTGCCCCCCCCTCCCCAGAGCTTTCGCGCGGCATTCAAGCCCCATATTTCATGTTTCTTCGACCAAGCAACGCTTTTTCCCTTCTCCCTCCATGATTCGTCGTACACATTGTACATGACAGAGTCAAACAACACATGCACCATATATGACGCCGTCTACGGCTACGGCTTCTGCTCCACCAGCGTCGGTGCGATCCGTCTCTTCTTGGGCTCGCCGCCCTCCTCCTTCTCGCCTTCGCTGGCGTCGCGCTTGTTCCCACCGGTCGCCCTGCCGCTGGTCGAGCCGCTTGCTGCCGTGGTCGCGGCGTTGGTGCGCGGCGTCTCGGGCGGCGTGGTGATGGGGACGCCCGTGACCTTGGCAGAGCTGGCGACCGCGATGCCGGGCACGCTGCCGACAATCAGGGGGGGGTTGGTGACCACGTTGGACGACTGTGTCGCCACCGACGACGTCGAGTTTGACCGCGCGGGCGACTGCGGCCGCTGGCTGACGAAGCCGGCAGGCGGTGGCGACGGGGCGGTGAAGGAGCTCATGGAATTGCGGTGATGGTGCGTCCCGCCGTTGTGAAACGGAGACGGGGGAGCGAACGCCGAGGTCGAGGCGGGGACCGGGGTGCTCTGGTTCGTCGACGACGACGTAGTCGGTGCTGACGTGTTACCAGCCACGGCCGGGCTCTTGCTGGTGGGCAACTCTCCTTGATAGACTTGGCCCAGCTCGCCGGGCGCGAAAGACAGGGTCGAGCAGAAGCCGTCCGAGGACGAGACCAGGAGCGTCAGTCCGTCACTCGACCTGAGCAACACCAAAATGTTAGGAAAATTTTCTCATCCAACTCGGCACGCGGAGCTACGACTTACCAGGCCAGGTCTGTGAAGGTGGCACAGTGGAGGTTGCTGACGATGCAGATGGGCGTTTGCTGCTGAGAATCGTAGAGGAGGACAGAGTCTTGGGTCGCCACCGCGTAGACCATTCTATATGGCAAGGCGAAGGCCGCCTTGGGGCCCGGAGTAGCGACGCCCGGCTCGACCTTGTTCGGCACGGAGCTCGACTCGGGGACTGAAGTAGGCGGAGGAGGCGGGTCCATGACCGACGTGTTTCCCATCGACTTCGAGACGGGCTCCGGCAGGGCCGGGATGGGGTCCTCGGAAGAAGACGTGTCGATAGTGATGTGCTTGGTCACGGGAGGTGACGTCCGCAAGGTGTAAAAGACGGGCGAGCATTTCACGACGACGGACGGCTTCTTGTGGCCGGGCAGGTGCGCAATGGGCGCCTTGTTGATGCCGCCTCTCGTGTATATGTAGACGGTATTGGTCACCTCGAACGTCGGCTTCGCGCCGCCCTCCGAGGCGTGCTGGGTCTGATACTGGCCGGCCGGGGTGAGAAGGAGGCTGCCGTCGGGCGTGAAAGTAAGACGCCGGAAGAAGGAAGACAGAGTCTCGTTGGCGTACAGGGTCGAGTTTTTCATGCCGAGGCCGCCCGACGGGTGAGGCTTCGGCGAAGGCTCCATGGGCATGACGGCCGGCAGGGGCATTGACGGCGCGGGGGACGGCGAGCGGCGTGAAGAGAACGAGGAGCGCCTGCTGTGGCTGATGACGCTCGGCGGGTTCATCGGCAGCGCAATCGAGGTGGGAGTGCCGGGGGCGGACGGCACGGGGGACCCCACGGCCTGTTCCATGGTCAGATGGGCTCGCATGCCAAAGTCGGGAGGCGCGGGGCTGTTTGAGGATATGCGGCGGGGCGGCAGGTCGCTCTTGCTGTGGCTCGCGATCTTGGAGGGCTTGTCGTCGTGGTTGCCGCCGAGGGTGTTCTGGCCGTCCTTCGTCTTGAGCGAGTAGATGTGGACGGATCGGTCGGACGACTGGGTGGCGATGTACTCGTTTAGAGGATCCCAGGCGACTCCTTGGACGTAATGGCTATGCTCGGCGATCTGGCGTACCAGAGTGCCTGGAACATGTCAGCGAGGAAGAGGGGAAAGGGCGGATCGGGCAGAACGCACCAGAGCTGGCGCTGTAGATTCGAGCAATGTTGTCCATGCTCCCGATGATGAAGTAGGAGCCATCGGGAGACCAGGCAAGGTCGTATATCTCGGATCCGCTAGATCGACACATGTGCTTGGTGCGCCAGGTCTCCTTGTCCTCGAGGCCCTCGTTACCGAAGGCGGGGCCGGTGTGCTCGGACATGACCCAGATGATGACATTGCCATCGTCGCCTGCCGAGGCAAGGATCTCGCCTGGAGGAGAGGAGAGGAAGAGAGTCAGCGGGTTGCGGCAAGAGGCATTGTAGGGAGGTTTGGATGGGTACCTTTGGGGGCCCATCGGACGACGTTGACTGCTTGGGTGTGCTTGGTCAGGGTGGACAGATATTCGACGCTTCGATCTTCGCCGTCGGTGTCGACCTTCCAGAGCTGGGTCGGGTGTGTGTCAGCCTCGCCAGGCCGGCCGTGTCAAGAGGCGGCAGGCAGGGTGGCCGGTTCAGGGATTGGACGTACTCTCACGTTGTTGTCTCCTCCGGCGGTGGCCAGACGACCTTTACCGTGTGGCTCGAAATGGGCCGAGTAGACGGGGGCATTCTGGTCGTGCCAATTGATGATAAGCGGCGTGCTCTTCATCGTGACTGCGTGTGTGTGCAGCCGTTTCGAGACATGTGCGGGATCGTGTGGGGAGAGTCGGAGAGGGTTCGTCGTCGGCTCGCACGATGGGGAGATTCGCAGGGCGGGAGGCAGTGGTGTGTTGTCAAGCGCAGCGAGGAGGTGATGGGAGAGTGTTGGTTTTGGATCGAGGTTTCGAACCGCAGAGCTTGGAAGCTTGGTGCGGGTCTCGCAGGCGAGCTGAGGTTGATTGAGGAGGGGCCAGCGGGCCAAAGCTAAGGTTGAGGCTGAGGCTAAGGCGCAGGTCGGACCTCTAGCTCGGTAAGAAGCTCGAAAGATTGGGGCGTCGGCGTTGTGGACGCAGCCTCTTGCAGCGCAGCAAAGGTAACGGAGGGCAGTGGGTGGTTCGGGTGGTGGTGGTGGTGGTTAGAATGGCTGAATCATGTGTGCACGCGTATGTGTTTAATATAGGTAGATACCCCAACGTACGACAGACAGGTGAAGGGGGGAAGTGGCCGGAAGTAATAAGAGAAGAAAGGGAAATTTAGAAAGATGAACAATTAATCTTGGCAGGGAATTGTCACCAAGGGGCCTAACAATGGATGAAAGGTCGTTCCTGAGCGGCAGGGCAGGGTTGTGGAGTTTTGGGGGGTGTGTGTTTGGATACCTACCTAGGTACCTACCTAGGTACCTTAGGTACCTGGGTGGCTCAGTGTCTCCCGGGGCTGCGGTTTACAAGTAACGCTCGGCCGGCAGCGGGGAGACGGACGGTGCCTCGACGCAACAAGAAACAGCAAAAGTAGGGAAGCTAAGAAGGTAAGAAGCAAGCGAGCAAAGCAACCCAAGTGGACGCTGTGATCTGCCTGTGGATTCATGGCCCGCTGGGGGGGGCTGGGGGGTGTAAGGCGACAGAACAGCAACGGCCAGCCCAGTAAGCAGATCGGCACCACCAGCGCGTGTTACCTACCTACCTAAGGTACCTGGGTACCTGTAGTACCTGGGTAAAGGCACCTAATGCCAAAAGGTGCACAGGTACAGGGAAGCAGCCGGTCGCAGGCCGTGTGCGACGTGTGGTCGTGAGCCAATCGGAGAGCAAAGCCAACAGACCTTCCTCCTCAGCTACCTACCTACCTATGTCTATCGCATATAAAGAAGTACGGATACAGCAATCTCTATCGATACAACACTAGTACGTCACAGTCTAAGCAGCCCTTTTACAGAAATATTTCCCTTTGTCTGTAGCCCTCCTCGGCGAATGGGATGGCCGTAGTGATAACATGGCCTCATCTGCTCACTCACATCAACCCCAATTCATCTTGTGGTTGTATTCATCGATTGGCCCTAGGGACCGGTAGGTTCTTACGTACATCTGGCCTAAAGACTTACCCGAGAGCCCTTTTGGTGGCGCAATCTCCAGCTTGCTGGCGGCGGCCGCGAACAACTTCCTGTCTGTTCTGGAAGACAGTTTAGTATGAAGAGTACGAGGGCATCATCCTTCCAGGACCTATTTACCAGTCGGCTGGCCCTTTCCATGTACGTGCCATGGCCACCACGTATACAGTAGCCAGACTGGGCGGGGATCTAGATCTTGAATCCAGTTGGGATAGGTTTCGTCGGGATTGTTGTCGTCTCAAGATATTGACCTATGTTTAGGGTGGGTGCTGGCAATAGTAGGCAGGTGCTGGAAACACTGGTCGGCCCTGGCAACAGTAGACAGTTGCTGACGGCTGGGCGCTATAGCCCTTCGGTCTAACATTGGGCCGTCAAGCCGTCTATACGGATACACGGTCAGCACCGTGCACGGATTGTCGGATTAATGTTGTTTAGATCCCGTGGTTCTAGCCAGGGCGATATGTTCCTGGCCGATACCCTCTTCGGGCCCAGCCCGTTACAGAAACGTTACTAAAGGGGGGTTGTATCCGTACAGAAGGTGGTAAACCACGCGCGCGACGATATACTACCTAATCACCTTAGTAGTGTACACAAATACTAACCATGTGGCAGGCGCCTACAGCCGGACCGGCTGCTCCACCACTGACAGCCACCCGGCAGCACTCTTGCCTTCTGGGTTCCAGCCCAGCCAGCCTGTCTCTTATTAACAGGCACCTTTTTCACCACAGTTGCGCCACAGCATATAACGCATAAATTCAAGGTATCTAGGTAGTTCAAAATTGTAATGAACAATATGATAATGAGTAGTCCTAATTGAGTTCATACTTTGTGGCTTAATTCACTTATACATAAGGTAGAGAGGTAGAGGAAGGCGGGTCACTCCCTATACATGTACTTTATATGTTTCAGCCAAGGTTTTGTACGTTTAGAAATCCGACTCGGCCTAGTCTCACCTGGTCTAAATCGAATATTTGCACTTGAACTTAATCTATAATCGTTATTTATAGTGTTTTACTGACAAGTAAACTACTCAGGATATCCACGTTTCCCCGTGTGTGTGTGTGTGTCTAGAAATAAACCGTTTACCTAGAGGGGCCAATACAAAGATCCCGAAACCCCACCTCCCACGATGTTTTGATGGATGTATCATTTCATTGCTGATATGCCTGTGCCCGTCTAGCTGTCCACCAAGACCCGGATCCCCTTGGTCCCGGGCCAAGGCGACAGGATAGTATTCTCGGCGTAGAAAGTCACGTCACGGATTGTCGTGTCAACGAGCCGCAGATTGTGCCTCCAGACCGGGGTGGCGAAGCCGATGTAGAGCTCCGAATAGGCAAGGTTCAGGCCGAGGCACATGCGCGTGCCGTGGCCGAAGACGGTCAGGTGGTGGGTGAGCGGGTGGCTGCCGTCCGGGCCGCAGGGGTCGCCCAGCCACCGCTCGGGTCTGAAGGCCGCGGGGTCGGGGAAGACACGCTCGTTCCTCAGCATGCGGTACTGGTCCATGCTGACGGCGACGCCGGCGGGGATGACGGTGTCCTTGTAGACCCATGGCGCGGTGGGGTTGCGGTTGATGCGGACCAGGCGCTTGACGACGCTCATTCCCATTCTCAGGGCTCGATGGGGAGGGGGACGGGTTAGCACATCGGCGTCTTCTTTTCAGAATGAGTGGTTGAGACGGGGGGTGGGGGGGCTCTGAACAAGGAACGTACTCTCTCTCTGACAACGGCGGTGAGATAGGGTAGCGTCTCCAGGGTCGCCCACGGGGGGATCTGGGCGGCGTCGGGGATGGCGGCGGCCAGCTCGGCTCGCAGCCTGGCGTGGATCCGGGCGTCGTGGAGGATGTAGAAGCTGCCGAGGGCGAGAGTCCAGGCGGTGGTCTCGAGGCCGGCGCCGATGAGGGACTCGGCCTCGTGCTGCATGCGCTTGTGGGCGAGCTCCTCGCTGGGCAGGTTGGAGGCCAGCATCTCGTGGAACACGGTGGCGTGGCCGGTCTGTCCTACGCGGGGCTTGTCATGGCCGTCGGCGGCTTCGTGGACTGCATACTGATTAACTTTTCGTCCATCTTAGCCTCATGGACAAACTCTTCCAACTGCTCGAGGGACGGCACGTCAAGCTCATCAACCCCATTCACATCTTCTCGTTCACTGATGTTGCCGACGCGGTGCGATATCTTCGTGCGAGTAAGCACATCCGAAAGGTTGTGATCTCGGACGGCCCCAAGCCCAAGATTTCGGTTCCTGTAAGTCCGCTTTCCTCTCTTGTTTTTTTTTCCCTTCTTACAAAATGAAGAAGAACAAAATGGTTCCTGGTAAATATATGCTAACCTTTTCGTTATAGTTGAGGTCGTGAACAAGTGCTTCATCCGCGTGCTACGGCTCTCGGAGCCGATGGACCCGGCCCGGCCTTTATCGGTATACGGCATCGATTGCTTGGCGGCGGTGGAGGTGCGCAACTGGGTACGCAACGAGCTGGGTGCGCTGGTCACCATCGTGGAAATATTGAACGCGTCCTCGCTGTTGGCCTTTTGTGAGAAGATTGTTTCAAAGATTGTGGTTGGACGAGTGGGTGTTTGGTTGTTGAGTTTTTGCTTCTGTCTACTTTAATTACCTACCTAAATGGTGCTCAGGACCTAGATATTAGTTTCTGATGTTGCTTTTGCATTTTAACCACCTTTCCGATACGTCATCTGGTGTACACTCGTTGGTTATGAAGGCATCAGCCATGGGTTCGCTCCTAAGACAAAATGGCCCCATCCGCGGTGTCTTTTCTTGCTTACTGATTTTACTCATCCGCACCGGGGATTCGCCTCGACATGGACGCAGCGCAACCTGCAAAAGGCGTTGGCGGTGAACAATGCGGCGCGGAAGACCCCGAAAGCAAAAGCAAAAATCAAAACCTCCCAATCGCGGACGGCCGAGGAGAGAGCCTCATCTAGCGCCCTGCGAAACGTTACACCGCGTCGGGCGTCTTGATCTGCCTTCCTCTTCTCCAGTTTGCCATTCGGGGAACTGCAGCAGCGGCAGTCCCACGTCGCCTGGCTGTTCGTTTCGAAACATTGGCACCATGTTTGGCGTGCGACTCTTTGGGCGGCACCCGCATGCCCGACCCCAGCTCCGTCGATTTGGTGGCTTCCGCGAACGGGCAGTAGAGATGCCGCGAAGCACCTGCCTGCGGTTATTGTGACGGGACGTAGGGCGTAGGATGTAGGGCGTAGGATGCAGGGTGTAGGATGCAGGGTGTAGGTTATCTCCGACCACGGCGAGGTGGTATTCTGCGACACGGTACTTTGCGGCACCTTGTTGCAGCTGTCCTATTCGATAATTGTCACCGCGGCAAAGAGACATACATCAAACCAAGAACAAGATGAGCCAATGGGCGAGTAGCTGTTGTAATTGGCATCATGTACGGAGTATCGGATGCATCGAAGCAGGATGGTTGGTGTGTCAGCAGCTGCAGCTCTTTGTGGAAGGTGCTTGAGGGTAAGGTGAGAGCGTGAGACTTGAGAGCGTCAAGGTTGAGGTGCGAGATAACGAGATGGCGTTCCCCCGCGGTATACCAATAACCCCCCTCCGGGGCATGGCAGCTGATAGCATGATGGCGGATACGATCAACATCTGTCCCTCGCCTCTGGAAGCGACAACCCAGATGCAGGTCAAGTCAAAATCGACATGGCTAAATGCAAAGCCCGGCGCGGGGCGCCAAGAAGGGCACCAACCGCGCCGGCCTGCAACCCTTGCAGAGCGTCAGCAACAGGCCGGGGGGGGTGGTTTAGCGTAGCGTAGTACCTACTTGGGTCAGCGGCCTTCCTTCCCGCGAACGTGTTAGCCTGACCGCCCTTCCGGCGGTTTCTCTCTCGATGATACATACAGACGCAGTGAGGCTTTGCGGCGCAGCCACCGTCCCCCGGTTCGCGCAAATTGCAGAGTAGAGCCTCTCACACCTAGCCCCCGTTACTCTCCTTCCCGATTCGGTCTATGAGTCTTTTCTCGGCCCCAACGAGCCGGCCGGCTATGGCTAGCTCGGCAAGCCCCGGCAGCACGGCGGGGACGGCGGTCCTGTGTCACTTTTTTGCCGTCAGCACCCCCTCCAGCGCAGAAGTTTCTGTAATCAGGTACCATGCGAATTGGCCTCAAACTAAGGTCTAGGTACTACCAGGTAGCGGGTATCAGTTGTGTCTTCCACTACCAAAAGCCAAATGGCAAATTCCGCCAGTGAGAACAACGCATGCTGCAGCTAACTCGGTTCACGAGGGTCAAGTCGATGGCAGGGCATGGGGTTCATGGTAGCATGCCAACCGGCACGTCGACTCGGAGGCGCGCATTAGGTCGTGTTAGTGTAGGATGACTGCATGCGGGGTGGAGCGCTAACAAGGCCATCAGTCAGTCAATTTCTCTCTCTCCGGAGCGACACATCCCCCCCGTATGATGTATCACACATATCAAGGGTCTGGAGAGGAACTTCTGCCTGGTGGAAACCCACTCGACACCCCTTCCATCTGACATCGCTTGATAAAAACAAGATGAAAAAAATTCCAACGTTTTTCCCACCCTAACCGGCCGGTGACTCAAACGGCCAGCCACAAATGACTGGCTGGCATTTCGGCCAATCATCGAACTCGGCCTGGCCGCTAGCTGCTGCTTTTCAAAGCAGAGTCCAGCAACGATGTGACCACAAACAGGTGCCGGATACGTTGTCGGTCGGGTCGGGTCTCGTACGGCGCCGACAGAGGAGGGCCAAATCAACGGCGGCCGGGCAGCAAGGACAACAGCTTAGTCCATGGCCGTTGGATGTAGGACAGACAGTAAAAAAAAACAAAAAAAACGACACGGTGGGTGACGTTGTATTGGCTGCCTGGAGTCTTGTAGGTAGACAGGTGAGTCGCGAGTCTGGGAGTGACGGCGTTGGGCAATATGCATAGGCGCGGCAGAGCAATGCAGGTCGGCGAGCTCGAACCGCGGGTTTGGACTGCATGGCTGTCGGATGAGACGAAGGAAGCTGGGAGACGGGGGTCCAATGCAGATAGGTACCTAGCTAGCTTATCGTGTTGAAGTATTGGGCATGATACTTTTACTGTGTTTTTCCAACTGTGTTAGAGTATTATTGTGTACCTGTGCGACCTTAAGAGGGACCGCCTGGACTACGTACCTCAGTACCTAGCTAGCTGTAACCGGTCAGCGAAAAGCGAAAAGCGGCAAGTCGCGGAGCAGAGCAACGAGCATGGGTGAAGGGTGGAGGGTGGTGGATGGGATGGGATGGGGGCCTATTTGCAAACCAAACCGTCGATTAACCAACCAATGGGTCGTTTCAGTCATTCCTCAGTTTCAAGGCGGCCCAAGGTTCCTCTATCCGCCCGGTATTCGGTAGCTACCCACGCTGCCTACCTACCTACCTAGGTACGTAGTAGTAGGCGGACAGGCAGTGGCAGTGACGGTGACGGTAAGCTTTGCGGAAGAAAACAGTCCACATTTTCAGAATTGAGTGACGGAATGGGGGGTGTCGAGGGTCCTATCCGTAAGCGGCACCTCGTTCCTTCCTTGCCTACTACCTACCTTAGCTAATTACCCTCCTTCCCCTACCTACAGTACTTTATCTCCGAGGCAGGTATTAACAAACCTAATCGACGCATGGCCGACTCCCTTGTCTGGTGTTTTCCTTCTTCTATTAAATCCTGGGGCTTTCCCGGCCGTTGTCTTGGCTCGCCCGTTCGCCGCTCTCTCTCCCTCTCCCTCTCTCTCAGCCCCTCTTCCCTCCGTTCCGTCGCCTGTCTTCAATTCCTGGGCTGCCGTACCCGTATCCCGTGCGCTCGCCCGCCCGCGTCCCGAACGCACCGAACCCGCCGTACCCGCTCGCTCCCCTTTGCTTTACGAACAAAGGCGGCAAACACGCGCCTAGGAGGAAAGGGGAAAAAAAAAAGATCGACGTCACAGAACGAAAATTTGAGACGGACGGCCCATATCCACCGGCTCCGTTTCGGCGCCGCCATCAGCCATCACCACTTGCCACCCTGCAAAGCTTGCAATACCAACTCGAGCCATCCCCACCTTCTTCTCTGCATCTCTTTTTTCTTGGACGGTGAAGCTGAGACGGTGCAAACATTCCGCGTGTCTCAACCCGTCCCGCCGTCCGATAACTCGGACAGAGTCGTGACCAACGCCCAACACCACCTCGGCCTGCGGTTTAGCGAGGGCGTCCTTACTCGAGCTACCTGGTCCGGTCTGGGATCCAGAGAAGCCGGACACACTTTGCCGATCCGGCCCTTGGCCTTAAACCGGGGGGGTCCGACCAGCTTACCAACCATCCTTGTTTGTGGACCTTGGCCAGCTCTCGCTTTCTGCTTTTTGTCCCGCCGCGCGCGCTCAAAAGACGACGTCAACCGCCACCTCGGAAAGACTCGAGAAAAAGAAGAAGCAAAGTCTTTTTCTTTTTACTCGCCCAATTGCGGCCCGCCCCTTCGATCCTTCAAATCGACCCTGACCTGAGAAAAAAAAGGAAACAAGAAATCCCATCACGGCCTGCTGCCGGCTCTCAACTTCCATCATGCAAAATGAATCAACCCTGCTGATCGACGTTGGAGCTGCCCTGGCCGTCGTCGCTCTCTGCTCGGTTCCCGCTCTCGCTGGCCTCGTCAAGCAGGTCAGAACCCGCAAACCCAAGGACCATTTCTATCAAGATGCCGATGGAAAGAGCACCGCCGAGTCTTCGGCCGCCTTCTCCAACCGCCGGCCAAAGACCTTCATCTTCCTGTTCGCCTTCCTAGGCCTAGCTGTGTCGTTGGCCAACTCCATCGTGTCCACGTCCTCGCTTCACGCCGGCAAGTTTGACACTCTGTTCACCTCCGAATGGCTTGCAACCGGTGCATGGGTATGTGACTGATCCCCTTCCGCCACCTCCGTCTTCTTGCGCTTCGAGATGCTGACTCGGGACCAGGCCCTGTTAGCCCTTCAGGCCGTGGGCATCGCCGCAACCAATGATTCCACCCACGCCTACAACCTTGGCCTGTGGCTCTGGTTTTCTGGACTCGTATTCGCCGCTGTCCAGCTCCTGCAGGACACGGCCGTTCTTGGCCGCCTCTTGGAGAACAACCCCGTCTCCTTCGGCCTCAAGGTCGCAAGCCTAGTCCTGACCATCGGTCTTGTCGTGGCGGCCGTCACTCTACCCAGGAGGCCGGACGTTTACTACAACGGTAAAGTCGTTGACCGCATCATGACGGTACCCGCCTACTCCCGTTTCACCTGGGCCTGGGGCGCTGAGATCATCGACCTGGCCACCAAGAAGAAGGATCTGGATGCCTCTGACCTCCCCAAGCCCGACCACTGGACTAGGTCGCAGGACTCGGCTGCCGCCTGGAAGTCGTACAACTTCGACTCCGACTCGAACCTTTGGTGGTCCATCATCTGGGCCTACCGTGTGCCTCTCTTCGTCCAGTGGTCCATCGCAATCTCAAAGGCCTTTTTGTCCTTCGCCCCGTCGTGGATCACTCTGCAGATCCTCGAGGCCCTCCAGCAGCGTAAACAGCTCGGCGAAGAAATCCCCCTGAATATCTGGATCCTCGTCTTCTGGCTCGGCCTCGCCATCTTGGCCGACGCCTGGGCCGAGGCCACCATGTTCTGGCTGTCTTGGGCCGAACTGTGCATCCCCCTCCGCGGCGCCCTGTCTGCCCTCATCTTCGAGAAGTCCATGCGTAGGAAGAACGTCAAGGCCGCCTCCAAGCAGGAAGCCGAGCCCAAGGAGGACGAGGCCGACGGCAAGGACGGCAGCAAGTCCAACAAGGACGACGGCAACGACGAGCCCGAGGACGACAACGTCCCCAAGTCCAAGCAGGCCATCATCAATCTGATCGGCGTTGACGCCAAGCGCCTTGCCGACTTCTCCGCCTTCCAGTTCCTTTTCCCCTCCAGCACCGCCAAGCTGATTGTCGCCATCTGGTTCCTGGTCTACCTGCTCGGCTGGGCTCCCCTCTGCGCCGGACTCCTCGCCTGGGCCGTTCTCCTCCCCATCAACTTCACATACGCAAAGGTCTACTCCAGGGCGCAGGACAAGCTGATGAAGATTCGCGACCAGAAGCTCGCCGTCGTCAACGAGGCCCTCGTCGGCATGCGCCAGATCAAGTTCTCCGCGCTTGAGCCCCAGTGGGAGAAGCGCATCCTCGACGTGCGCGAGAAGGAGCTCGGTGCGCTCTGGCGGGTCTTTATAGGCGACACTGTGCTCTACGGCATGTGGATCACCAGCCCCATCGCCTTGGCCGCCGTCTCCCTCGCCGTCTATTCCTTCGTCAACGGCACCTTGATCCCGTCCGTCGCCTTCGTCAGCATAGGCGTCTTCAAGAACCTCGAGGTCACCCTGGCCGTCATCCCCGAGCTCATCACCGACGTCATCGACGCCAACATCTCCGTTAAGAGAATGCAGGACTACCTCAACGGTCCTGAAAAGACCCAGACCGTCACCGAGGGCCCCGAGGTCGCTTTCGACAACGCCACCATCGCCTGGCCCGTCGACGAGGAGACAAAGGACGAGGACAGGTTCATCCTGCGCAACGTCAACGTCACTTTCCCCGCCGGCGAGCTGTCCGTCATTTCCGGCAAGACAGGCACCGGCAAGAGTCTGATGCTGGCTGCCATCCTCGGGGAGTCCGATCTCCTCTCCGGCACCATCTACGCACCCAAGGCCCCCGCCATGCACGAGCGAAACGACGACAAGGCCAACCCGGGCAACTGGATCATCCCCAGCAGCGTCTTCTTCGTCAGCCAGATCCCCTGGATCGAGAACGCCACCCTGAAGAGCAACATCCTCTTCGGTCTCCCCCTGGACGAGGAGCGCTACAACAAAACCATCGAGGCCTGCGCTCTGAAGAAGGACTTGGAAATGCTTACCGACGGCGACAGGACCGAGCTGGGAGCCAACGGAATCAACCTCAGCGGCGGCCAGAAGTGGCGTCTCACCCTCGCCAGGGCCGTCTATTCGCGCGCCGGCATCCTCGTCCTCGACGACATCTTCAGCGCCGTCGACGCCCACGTCGGCCGCCACATCTACGAAAAGTGCCTCACTGGCGAGCTCTGCCAGGGCAGAACCCGCATCCTCGTCACCCACCACGTCGCCCTCTGCGAACCCAAGACAAAGTTCCTCGTCGAGCTCGGCGACGGCACCGTCCAGCACTCGGGTTTCCTGTCCGAGCTCACCGAGGACGGCACGCTGCAGCTGATCAAGAGCCACGAGCAGCCCTCCCAGGAGGTTGCCGACGAAGACGTCACCGCCGTCAACTCGGAGGAGGCGTCCGCCATCGAGCCCGCCGAGTTTTCTGAGCTTAACGGAGACGGCGGCATCCTGAAGAAGGTTCCGTCAAAGGCCGCGCGCCAGTTCGTCGAGGACGAGGCTCGCGAAAAGGGCTCCATCAAGAAGCACGTCTACGCTGCCTATCTGAACCAGAGCGGTGGCTGGCCCTGGTGGGGGGTTGGTTTCGCGCTCTTCATCATCTACCAGTTCATCTTCATCGGTAAGTCGCGATGTCGTCGTCGTCATCGTCGCCATGTCCATACAAGTCGATTCATTTTAACTGACAACGCTCGCAACAGGACGATCATGGTGGCTTCGCATCTGGACCGGCCAGTCTGAACAGTCCGTCGTCGGCGCCTCATCTTACCACGAACCCCGGTACCAATACGCCTACGCCCTCACGCTCCAGCACAGCGAGCTCCACGTGCCGTCCGGCACCGTCAGCGTAACCATGGACAAGGACACCCTCTTCTACCTGGGCGTCTACGTCGCCATCTCGGCCCTTTCCGCCGTCCTCGGCACCGGTCGCTTCTTCTACTTCTTCCTAATGAGCTACAAGGCCAGCCGCAGCATGTTCGAGCGCATCACCGGTACCGTCCTCCGCACCCCGCTCCGCTGGCTCGACACGGTCCCCACCGGCCGCGTTCTCAACCGCTTCACCGCCGACTTCAACGTCATCGACAACCGCCTCGGCATGGACCTCTCGGGCGTCTTCGGCGCCATCCTCAGCGTCCTCGGCATCTGCATCACCGCCTTCTACGTCTCCCCGCTCATCATCCCGCTGGCCTGCGTCCTGCTGCTCATCGCCGTCTGGATCGCCTCGCGGTACCTGGCCGGCGCTAGGCCCGCCAAGCGCCTCGAGAGCACGACAAAGTCGCCCCTCTTCGACCTCTTCGGCTCCACGCTCGTCGGCATGATGACGATCCGCGGTGCCGACAAGGCCCAGGTCTACGTCGACGCCATGTACAACAGCCTCGACGAGTACGGCATGGCCTCGTGGCACCTGTGGCTGTTCAACCGCTGGATGGGCTGGCGCATGTCCCTCATCGGCGCCCTCTTCTCCACCGCCGTCGGCTTCGTCGTGCTCGGCACCCCGTCCATGACCGCCGCCCTCGCCGGCTTCACCCTCTCCTTCGCGCTCGAGTTCTCGCAGGCCATCGTCTGGTCCATCCGCCACTACGCCAACATCGAGCTCGACATGAACGCCGCCGAGCGCGTCGTCGAGTACTCGGACCTCAAGACGGAGGACCAGGGCGGCATCGAGCCCCCCGCGACGTGGCCCACCGAGGGCCGTCTCGAGGTCAGGGACCTCGTCGTCAGCTACGCCGACGACCTGGACCCCGTCCTCAAGGGCCTGACGTTCAGCGTCAACCGCAACGAGCGCATCGGCGTCATCGGCCGCACCGGCGCCGGCAAGTCGTCGCTGACCCTCGCCCTCTTCCGCTTCCTCGAGGCCCGCTCCGGCAGCATCCACGTCGACGGCCTCGACATCTCAAAGGTCAAGCTCCACGAGCTGCGCTCCCGCCTCGCCATCATCCCGCAGGACCCCGTCCTCTTCTCGGGCACCGTGCGCTCCAACCTCGACCCCTTTGACAACCAGACCGACGCCGACCTCCGCGACTCCCTGCAGCGCGTGCACCTGGTCGACTCGAACCCGCCGACGCCCGGCAAGGCGCGCTCCCACAACGGCGACGGTGACGGCGACGTCGCGGGTCCCAGCGCGGCGCCCTCCATCGACGCGTCGCAGAAGAACATCAACGTGTTCCGCAACCTCAACTCCCCCATCTCCGAGGGCGGCGGCAACCTCTCGCAGGGCCAGCGGCAGCTGCTCTGCCTGGCGCGCGCCATCGTCTCCCGGCCCAAGGTCATGGTCCTCGACGAGGCGACGTCGGCCGTCGACATGACGACGGACGCGCTGATCCAGCGCTCCATCCGCGAGGAGTTCAACGACTCGACGCTCATCGTCATCGCCCACCGCCTCAGCACCATTGCCGACTTTGACCGCATCCTGGTGCTGAGCGACGGCGCCGTCGCCGAATACGGCACCCCCAAGGAGCTGTGGAACAAGGACGGCAGTGTGTTCAGGGGCATGTGCGAGGAGAGCGGCGAGAAGGAGAAGCTGAAGAACATCATCTTTGGTTGAGACGGGTGGAAGCCCCTTTTGCATATGGTTGGTTATCCTCACGGGTCAGATATGAAAGAGCGAGAGCGGCATATGGGGGGCAAAACCTCGCGCGTCGCCCATGTTTGCTCTTGTGTTGTTATTCCATTGTATCATTTGTCGGCGCAATTCCCTTGTTTATTTCCCCATGCCTTTTTCTATTTTTTTTCTCTCTCGCCCCCGACCGAGTCTTTTGCAAACCCAAAGAGATTTAGACAAAGAGTTGGCATGAAAAGTTGGACTATTTTTGCTCGGAGCAAATGTCCCTAAGAACCTGTGTTTAGTGAATATAAAAACCAGACAGAACTGGAGAGATGGAATTATTCGAACCCTCTTTTTTCCCCTTTAAACAGCTGTGAAAGCCGAGGGGCTATCAGTGGTTATGAAGTATGAGACTGCTCTGTGCTCTGTTGATATCGGGAGTTATGTCACCTGTCCATGGAGGAACGCACCCGTGGCTTGCTTGCTTGCTCAGCCTCAATGCAAGCAACGCCAAGGACTTGCCAGACCTCCCAGGTCCAATCATCTGAGCACTAGATAGTCGCAGCCACGGAAGACCGCCTCGTGACGTGGCGCCAGGCACACCGCGCCGTGGGCATCGGATCATCTTGACCAACCCACCGCAGATGCCCTTCGACGCGCAGCGTTGATACCGGTCGCGGCCGGACTCTTTCCCAGGCGGCGTTCCCTCATCGGTGTGTCATCGGACCACCTCTCCAAAGCGCGCAGGCCGGAGGACGACTACCTACGCAACGAGGCACTTGGAGGAGTCATTTGCCGCTTGGCATATATCAGGACGCCCAATGCGATGACATCCAAGTACCCGACAGAAGACGGATGGCTGGATTATCGTGATCGTGCGGTCATGGGTTACTCGGTTCGTCGACAGGAAGAGTTTCGCGTGGGTTCCGGCCCGGAAACGTCACCCTCCGTGACGCCGCCCTTTCACGGACAAGCGCCCGGACTTCATGGCCGCGAGGAGCCGGCGTATGGAAGCCCTGTGCACAACCCGCTGAAAGCCGGACGTCCTCTGGCTCCCAGACGGGGCGGATTAGAGGCCGGTTCCTTTCGCTTGAGGCCCCGGCCCGGGTCCTCGGCGATCGCCAGCTCGTCGATTCACTCGACCATCTCCAGAGACAAGACGGGCGGCGAGGGGCCGCACCGGGCAGCCCTGCTGGCTGACATGGGGCAAAGGCTTCTGGGCTGCGCACGAAGAAACCCCCATGCCCGCCTTGCGGAAGCGCGCCACGGGCCTTCTCCCGTACTCTCCGCTGAACCGCGCCGCGCCAGAGAATGGGAAGGGACTCGGCCGACACCGGACGGAGAGAAAGCTCAGCGCGAATTTCAAATGGCGCGGGAGCTAAGATTGCGCCAGCGGAGGACCCACGGTTCAAGCATCGGCAAGCGCACCATCTCGGAGCGCAGTGACTCTGATCACGACGACTGGACGCCTCTCGACCCCGACGCTGCCGGCTCCAGCGCCCGTAGACTTCGACGACGAGTCGGAGATCGGCGCAGATTCCTCCATGAGCAATTCCAAGATTCGCCTCCCGCTCGCATTGGCGAGCTCGACGAGCCCGAGAGCCAAGGCGGGGGACATTCATCTTCTGCGACAGCGGCACCCTGGCACACCGCAGACCCGTCCGTGAGCGTTTCATTCGTCAGGACGACGAGGGGTGGTGATGGAAACAAATGTATGCCCCTTGTTTTTGAGTGTTCCGTCCTTGTGCATCTCCTCTAACGAATTCACGCAGCCAACAAGTCCGCGCAGCGGGGGTTGATCCAGCTGATGCTGCAGCAACGGCAACGGCAACAGGATAGGGCCGACATCAACGGCATGCCGATGGGCATGCAGATGAACCCTATGCGCGCTCCGCAGATCGCTCTCCAAGAGCAGCAAATGCAACAATATGCTCAAGGCCAGAAAATCCCCAACGGAGATAAGCTGCTACTGCTCCATACTCGGGCACATCATTCACAGCAGATGGAGCACGCAAAGCAGTATGTGCAACAGGCCCGGCAAGCAAGGATGGAACCGCATTTGCCGCGATACACCAGTGACCCATTATACCCAGTTCAGTTGCATCTTCGAACCGAGGAAGATGGCCCAGATGCTCGTGGACTTCCACGACGATTCGGAGACCCGCGCAGCACTGAAGCCCCGAGGAAAGATGAGTCTCTCAAGTGAGTCCCACCTACCGAGATCCAGTCGTTGGAGACTCTCAATAGACACTGACACACTCTAGGGACTTTAGTAACAAACTTCCAGAGCCCGAGATCCAGGAGAACTCTTTAACTCAGTCGTCCTGGCCCTTTGCCGATTTAACCGACCACCACATCGAGAGACAGCAGCTCCAAAGACAGGCCATCGAGATATTGCAGAACCAACAACAACTAATGGAGCGCGTGCGAAGCTTGCGGCCCTTGCGGGCTGAAATGCTACTGCTGGAGAGGCAAAAGACGGAGAATAAGGAAATACAGGCCGTGAAGAGAAGACGACCCGAGAAGCTCGCGGTACGGCGACAAAGGATAGCCGGGAGCCGAGAGCCCGGAGGGAGCATATGAGTATCCACTTGGATTAGATGGAGCAAATTTAGCTTTCGTAGGGAAAAGGGGGACTATCACCATCGGTGCTGGTCATGTTTACCTGTGAGTTATGGGCCTCCAGATGCTCATGGGGTCTGTCTGCCCGCTCTACGACGTCGATCTATGCTCACAGGATGGGGGTTTTCTCTAATGACACCTGCCTTGCCGTGGACCGTATTCTGGCGTTTTCTACTGCCAGGAACGGGTCTTTGCAAACTCATGAACTCGACGACTGAGGTTCGTTCGCGTTCGATGCCGAGTTCCGTTCCAGTGGTTTCCCACTCTCTTGTAACGCAATGACGGCATTCCACTCGCACACCCCTGACTGGTTTTCATTCCCCGCAGTGAGCTTGCGATACTTGGGTTTCTGTTCGAAAGTCTGCAGCCATCTGGCACGAGTGTTCTGCAAGTGCCTGAACGGGGATAACCCCGCGGGTTTGGGCCATGCGGCTACGAGGTCTAGCCGTATATGAAGTATTGCGGACTCTTGTGTCCTAGTTTGAAGTGATGCGCCATAGCTCACCTGGGAGGCTCACGGAAACAGACGTACAAAACGGAAACAGATGTATGTGGATATATGTACCTATCAACCCTACACCCTCTTCCCGGTAACCCAAGTATTGAAGATTGAGAAGAGAAACGAAACTGCCACGAGTTTACATGAAAAGAAGCTGACAGCAGTCATATCGCCGTCGCAGACGGCGATCACCGCTGTCTGGCATAATCCCGGATGGGCGGCTCGTCGGTCACTCCCTTCTTGAACTCGATGACGTTGACCCCGGCCAGCGGGATGAGGCCCTCGGTCAGCTGGACGTCGGTGACGTTGAGGGCCGGGTGGGCCAGCTGCTGACACACGGCGGCGAGGTCCAGACGGCGGGGGTCCGCCGGCCCGCCGCTCCTGAGGGCGTCGACGGCCAGCGCCGTAGCCAGGCCGTTGAACAGCAGGCTCTCGTGCGTGCCGAAGTCGCCCGCCGGGGTGCCGGGGCACATCTTCTGGATGTCGACGTTGAGGACGCCGACGCCGCGCGCGTCCCGCAGGAAGGCCGACGCGCCCTCGCCCGCCTGGGGCTGCACGACCTCGTCAAAGGAGGAGCTGTAGATGCTGGTCGTCGGCACGTACGCCGAGTCCCCGCCGCCGGCCCGCAGCGTCTTGACCAGGTCCGAGTCCGTCTTCTGCTGGATGAGCGAGGGCGCGAGGGGGATCTGGTCGACGAGGGGCAGGTCCGTCAGCGCCGCGACGACGGTGCCGTGGAAGTCGGCCGAGAAGGAGACGAGCTGCCTCGTTTTCGCCCGCATCGAGGCCCAATACTTCAGCCCCCACTGCGAGGCCAGGTTGCCCTGGGACCAGCCCACGACCGAGACCCTCTGGCCCGTCATCGCGGCCATGTAGTTGACCGCGTACGCAATGTGCTCGGCGTTGGTCTGCACGTCGCCCAGCATGGCCAGGGGCTCGTTCAGCCAGGCCGCCTGCCCGATGGACGGGTCCTGGGCCATGATCTTGATCATGTTCCCTTCGTACGTCGATCCGCCGAAGGATGCCGTGCCGGGGACCAAGAGCACGGGGTTGTTCCCGATGGTGAAGTTGGACGGTATGAAGATGGCGGACCTGAGCTCTCGCTCGCTCTTGGAGAAGGGCGGGTCGGCGGCGTCTGCTCGGGGGAACACGGGCTTTGGCGGCTCGGGGTTGCTCTGGCCGAACGAGCTGATCTGGCCCGGGGCATCAGGGCTGTTGATGGTCTTACCCTTGGTGCCGCCGACCGCCAGGCCCTGCTGTAGGAATGTCAGGCCGGTCGTCAAGAGGCCGGTGGGTCGAGGGCCGAAGATGCCCTTGAGGGTCTCCACGGCGTCGGGTATGTCCTTTGGCGTGCTCGTGGGCGTCGTGCTGGCCAGTCGGGACGCAAACATGGCCAGCTGGGCCTCCAAAACCGGAGCAACCGCCCCGATGGGGTTGAAAAGCCTGGCGTTGAGACCCGTGGAGTTGAGGGGTTCCGGAAGAGCACCGGGTGCTGCCAGAGCCACCGGTGTAGGCGCCGGCGCCGCGCTGATCACCGCGACCAGGCCAACCAGGGCCCAGAATAGAATCTTTGGGCGTGAGCAACACATCGCACCGGCCCCGGTAAGAAGAAGCAGAACATAAAGGAAAGAAACGGTTGGCACAACATCGGCCAGCTGGGATCGCGCCGAGGGACAACTCCTCTAAATATGCTTGCCATCTCGCAAGTCGTGCAAGGAGGATACCTGCTCATCTCTATCAAGCTTGCAAGTTTCAATCCGAGGGCCTAAGGCGAGGCATGGATCTTTCGATAAAAATCGGAAGGAAAAAAAAAAAAGTGTAATGGTATCACGGCACCGTGGTACTCGACGTTGGAATTCCGATAA
Organism: Colletotrichum echinochloae; assembly: GCA_016618095.1. Taxonomy (NCBI): domain Eukaryota; kingdom Fungi; phylum Ascomycota; class Sordariomycetes; order Glomerellales; family Glomerellaceae; genus Colletotrichum; species Colletotrichum echinochloae. The sequence continues at coordinate 2,823,882 of JADEZT010000001.1, read as the reverse complement.
TGCTAACAAACAAGGCCACCCGTTTGGTTTGCAGTCTGTTGCATTAGCAGTGTCGAAAACGTCCGTGCACGCGACATTGCCTTTTATTCCTATTACAATATCTTATAATCTGCCAAATAGAATCTTGAGGAAATTCAATAAAAGCTACTTCTATATATAATCTACTTGGATTATTTTTTTAATAGATTTTGTACTATTTTATAGCTTATGGATATAAAGAAAATCCTACTTATGCAACGGTAAAAATCCGACTTTTTGTAATGGTAGTGTCGTTGCACTGCAGTATTGTAGCTACCTAACAGACTGTACCTAATTAAAAGACCGGGGGCTGCGGAGCTTTTTTGTTTCATTCGGCGATGCTGCCGGCCCTTCTCGGCGGGGACCGGCTCGGTCCTCTCGGATGGCTTTCCCAATCAAGAACCCCTGGGAATTGGGTACGCTTGGGCTTTTAGGGCGGCGATGCTACGTATAGTACGGCATCATATATGGTAGAGCCAAGTGGGCTGGCTGGCTTTGTACGACGAGCCAACCATGATTAGAGAAAACGGGTGGTGTTGATCAACTACCGGCTGGATACATAGGCTGGTAGTAATAAGTTTCAAGGCAAGCCTTGTTCGCTTCCCGAAAGACGTATATCAAACGACCGACTGCCTTGGTTATATGATGCTGTAAACCAACGCCACGTAGCCAGGCCTCCTCGGCCCAATGTGTTAGTCATTGATGGGAAGCTGTCGTCGGCACGAGCTTCTCCCGGCTGTTCTCGTGTGTCATTTGATACAACCTGATCATGGTAGTACGCTTGCCCATCTCCAAAAATAGAGGACGGAAGGTGCTCGATGAGCCGCAAATAAGGTGAGCTTCGTCCACGACAACGCGGTCGATGGCATAGCTGCCGTTGAGAGAGTATACCAAGGTCCTCCTCCGCTTAATCAGCGTGGCCTAACTGCTCCGGGCTGATGATAATGACCGTCGTCGTGTTGCGGCTCGCGTCGGGGCTGTCCGGCTCCTATATGCAGACAGTCACGCTGGCGTCAACGAAACGGGAAACGATCTTGCGCTGGAGGGCGATGAGAGGCACCACCATGGCAGTAACGCCACTGGGCGACACGGCAGAGGGTGACAGGAATACGATGCTCTTACTAGTACCCGTTCTAGCCACATACACAACATTGCTATCAGCGTCTGAGAGGCCTTTCAGAACAAGACGCTGATGGTTTCGCATCCTGGGCGGGGCAGCGCCCTTGACGGCCCACACAAGGTCGTCCGGGATCTTCTTAATACTCAGCCGAAGGGCTTGGTGCTCGCGGCGAGCCCGCGAAAGGTCTGCAGCATCGGCAACGTCGAGGTCAAGGGCCGGTGGAGCAACGACACGTCCCTCGGCTTTCGACGTAGAGTCCACTCCGAGAAACGCGTGCTATAGCTGACTTACATGACGAAACCTGTAGTGAGACCCTTATAATACAGACCGACCGCCTTGGACACGCTCCTCGGCGGCCACGGACTTCGTGGCCAAGCCGTTTCGCCATGCTCACCACAAAGTCGCAGCTGACCCGCCCTCTCTGGTGCTGCTACGAGCCTGCTTTACTCAAAGTCGAAATGTCCGATGAATGCCAGGGGTGCACATCCAACGAGCGTAAACGGCTGCTCAGCACAGGGGTGTGCTCGAGGAGGGAGGGGGTTGCAACAGGCCTCAACTGACCGGCATTGACCATTAGGCCGAACCACCTCTGGCCAGCGCGAAGAAGTCGGACATGGGGTCAGGTATCTGCTGTGCGCTGCTGAAACCGCCAATACGTATATCGAACTGTCTGTCTCACGCGTCTCACGCATGCGAATCTCTATCGAATAGGAACTGGTCTCCTTGGCTGTTTGTCCATCTACGCGTCTGTAAACGTAGAGCTATTGTTGTCCCATTTCATAAACATGTCTTCCCGCCTCGTAAGACACGGTATCTGTAGTTCGTGTAAAAGTACCTCTAGAACATTGATATTAAGTACTGTTAGCAAATGTTTATTCTTCACGAATCCAATAAGCCAACCAGATCTCAGTCTGTACCTCGGTTGTTCACGTCTCCATCTAGATCTCGTGCTGCGGTTGTTACTCAGCTTGGCCTGATTGTCATCATGGCCGTAGTTCAAATATAGATGACAGAAGGAATGCTTCCCAGCCGTAACTCATTGTCGTCTTTGACGATACACGTTCAAGTCGAGACCGCATACGCAGTGCTCGGTATCCAATGTCCCTGATATCAATCTGGTGGATGCGCCCCCGCGACCCAGAAGCAGAAGAGAAAGAAAAGAAAAAAACACATCAGATGATACGGACAGAACCTTTCAAATGTTCTGAAGCCTTTAGTCGGAGAAAGCCTCTTCGTCCTCGCTCTCGCTCTCCCCAGCCTCCTCGCTGTCCCCGTCGTAGACGTTGCCGCTGCGCAGGTAGTCCTTGAAGCCGCGGCTCATCTTGACCACAGCCCGCAGGTGCTTGTCCGTGATGCAGACGCTCTCACTCCTCTCGTCGGCCGCGTCGCTTTCGGCGAGGGCCAGTGCGGTCTGCAGCGCGTTGCGGATCTCACGCCCGTTCCAGCGCAAGGCGCGGACGTCGCGCGCGTCGTAGGCGTACTCCCTCGCGGCGACGGAGACCCGCGCGCGCCCGCGCGAGTCCCGGTCCAGGCGCTCAAAGTTTTTGGCCCAGATGCGCTCGCGGTCGGCGTCCGTGAGGTTCTTGTAGTGCAGCGCGACGTGGATGCGTGACGTAAAGGCCGCATCAAAGGCCTGTACGCGGTTCGTCGTCAGGAATAGCACGCCGCGGTAGTACTCGAGCGCGCGGAGGAAGACGGAGACGAGTCCGTTGCGCGCAATGTCCTTGGCGCGGCGGCGCTCGAGGTAGACATCGGCCTCGTCGAGGAGGACGAGGGCGCCAAAGCGGCGGCCCAGCTCGAGGAAGTACGACAGGTTTTCCTCGACGCTGTCCGAGTCGACGCTGAGGTCGCCCGACGTCAGCGAGATGAGCGGCCGGTTGGTCAGCTCGGCGACGCACTCGGCGGTGCAGGTCTTGCCGACGCCTGGGGCGCCGTGGAGGAGGAATATGCGGCCCTCGCCCTTGTTCTTGATGAAGTCATTGGCCCAGGGCGACACCCTGCTGGAATCGGCCGCCGCGAACTTTCCAATGACCGCTTTGACCGTCATCTTTATTTCTTCGTCGAGGACGAGGTTCTTGAACGCCTCGCGATCGGCGACGACGGGCTTCAAGTACTCGACATTCAGATACCCCCAGCGTCGGTCACCGAGGAGGAAGCCCGGGATGATCTTGTTGCACGCTATGTAAAAAACGTCATTGGTCGGAGCACGCGAGCCATGCAGTTTCATGTTGTCCAAGTCGGCAAATGGCGAAAAGTCTGTACGATCGGTCTCGGCATCACACTCGTCGCAGCCGCAGCGCGGAAGGAAGTGAGGCAGGTGGTCTCGCCCAGGCCGGGTTTCTCGCGGCGGTGGAGGCCGCATCATATGCATCGGCGCCACAGGTATCTGTCTGCCTCGGAGGGGTGGCAGGACGTGCCGGTTCCCCGGGGCACGCATTCCCAGTCTCTCGCACCCCTCAGCGTCACAAATCACTCGCCCAGTCATCTGGGATTCGTCAGTCCAAGTGCCGGGCAGAAGATGCTGCTAAAGGAAGGGGGGGGCTTACATAGCCTGAGGGCCCGCGAGATATTGGTTCCTCGCGGCCTCCTTGCTGTGGCCGCGCAAGCAAGCCATCGTATTCCATGTACGTCGGTCGCTGCAGCAGTTCCCAGTAAAACTTTCCCAGCCTCACCTGCTTCTCCAGCATGGCTTGAGGATCGCCTGGGAACAAGCTCGCAGGTATGACGTCGAGTGAGTGTATGACCTGTTCGCCGTTCCATGCGCGGATGTCCGTTTGGTCCATCGTGCGTATGATATGATTATGTCTGAATTCTAGGAACCAGGAAACGACACGTAGCTGGCGAATGCGTCCGTCATTTGCGACATCGTGGGACACCGTGCTGAGGACGTGTGCCTCCCAGAGATCATTCTTCTTGACGTATACGACCTCACCAGGCTTCAGAGCCATCCAGTAGTTCTCAATAGTGGCCACTGGGACGCTCCGCTGGTGTCGCTCTTGCTCTTTGCGGATGGACTCCCCTGCCGTCTGCTCGATGAATTCGAGGAGGACGTCCACATGCTCCGCTGTCAATCGAGCGTACTCGGAGGAATGGTTGCCGGGCTGGTGGTAGCGGTACCTCTTCAGAGCCTCGCGGTGGTGTACGATGACGCGGTAGGGGGCTTTGATGGTGAATTTGTCCTTGAGCAAGTTGACATCAGGATAGTAAGCCACGACTGCCCTTAGGGCATTGATGAGGTACTTCGAGTGAATAATCATGTGTGTTCGTATGACCTGGGCAGGTTTCCTGCCATTCTCACCCTCACTTTCCGAAGATGAAGATGTAGAGTCATCTGGATAGTTGCTAGGACGGTTACTGCGCCCAGCTGGTGATCGGGGTACCCTGATATTGGTCGACACTTTGGTCACAATCTCAAGGATAGACTCAACGCTGGGGGTGCGAGTTTCGTTTCTGGCTTTTCCACGGTTGAGTATATTCTTGAAGGGAGTGACGCTTTTCTGGCCTGTTCGAGTCAAAAGGGTCCTTGAGAGATGCTGCCAGACTGGGGCTTACTGTCAAGAATTTTGTCGCGGTGATCGAGGTAATGCAATACGTAGACAATGTCTGCCGTTGGCTTGTTTCCGGATGCCTCTTTGAGGACCAAGGCTTGGTTGTCTTTCGATACAGGCCCGAAGCGAACCTCCTCGAAGCTGGCTGTAGAGGCAGTGTCGTCGTCAATCATCTGCGACATGTTAGCATGATTATACTGATTTCCACCGAGGCCTGGACTATATGTTTATCGGCAGGCGCACCTTGTCAGTTTTGCCACCCATAAATGGTCAACGTGAGCGTCGGCCTTTTTCTGGAGAGGAAGCAATTCGAATGGAGATTGGGGTATGGGGAAGAATAGGATACCAGAGACACTTGACCAGGCTACTACTGCTGGAGGAGGAGCTGTACTTTTGAGGCCTGAACGACTAATTGCGGCTCTTCCTTCCATCAGCGAGCAGTAGCGGAAGCCAATGATATAGACACAGGGTTGCCCCCTCATTGGAGCAAAAGATGAGGCGGACAGTCACCCCGCATCCAGGCATCGATGGCTGCCTCACAATGAACGATTGGCGGCTTCAAAGAAAGTCGCACTGGGCTTGCATGAGGCTTACTGTGGTGTAGGGCAATCAGGCCATTGGCCCCCTTTGGAGCTCGAGGGCGCCCCGTTGCCCGAAAGGTCGTGAGCTGGCAATTGGCATGCATGCTGACCGGGCTCCAAGCAAAGGAGAGCCTGAGTAGGGCTCTGATCCTTCCGCGCCAAGCCCAGCTTCCATCACTCCTGAGTGTCACGAGGCCGATTTCCATTGCCGCCGAAGAGATGGATGGGTGACGGTGCTCGGAAATGTAGACCGTCAACGACAGCACAAACAAACCCCCTGCCCCTGGGCACCGTATTGACCGTAACACGCAATAACCATGTATTTGTGAGCCTGCAAAGAAGCTGTTTGATAACCCAGGCCCGAGGAGCACGGAGAGCAAGCATTGCCTACTCCCTAGGAACGCATGCCCCGAAAAATGTGCCTCCCAACTCCTGCAGCGCTTGAAATGACGGCCGCCTTGGGCCCCAAGCCCCCGTTAACTCCGTTCCAAATGCGTCGGAGAAATTACAGGCGATTATTGATTATTGGCAGCCCTTGCAGTCGTATTGACGTTGCTGGCATGCGCAAGCAAGAATTTGCAGCACGTCAGGGTAAGTTTGCACGCCTTCGTCCAGCCGTCATCCTGGGCGATGCCGAGCTTGATGCTCACGTCCATGATCTTGTCGCCTTCGATCTTGTACGGAAGACTGAGCGGATGGCCGTCGGCTGCCGTCTGCCGATGTACGAAGGCACCGAGCTGCCGTACTAGTTCAAGGAACGCAACCATGGCGTTGTCGAACTTGCGGTGCATGAAAGTCAGACCCAGGGGCAAATCTCCGTTGGAGAACAGCTCCAGGACGTGCTTCTTCGGGGCCGGCGGCGGCGCGTTGCGGTGCGACCCTAGACGGCTGGCAGCTGGGGACGGTAGCTCGTATCGAATGATCCTCGAGGTGCTTCCCATGGGCTGCGGCTCGAACCCGTCAAACTTGTAACCTAGCTTGTCCGCCACGGTGACGAGCAGAAGGAGCGCGTGTCCCCATGCCGCGTTGATCTCGGGCCAATCGACTGGCTTGTTGGACAGCCGACCCAGTCTCAAGCCGTTGATGGTAGCAAAAGTGCCGTCATGGCTGATGCAGAAGGTGTCGTTGTAGACGTTGGAGCGCTGTAGCTTCTCGAGAAGCTGCGCGTCGTTGTCAAACTTGGAGTTTGTGCTGTCACGCTCGTTTTGGAAGTCGGCAAGCTTGGTGGCGAAGGCATTGCGCTCGCGCCAAAACTGCTCTTCTTCGCGGTCGAGTTGCTGGGATTCCTCCTCGAGAGCGACGATTTCCGCATCCACAGCCGCCTTCTCCTTCTCCAAACGCACGAGTTCGGCCATGGCCATGGCCTCGGCCTCCTTTGCCTTCTTCAAAGCCTCGTCCTGTGCTTTGGCGTCCTCCTCGCTGGGCTGATCACCCTGTACTTGTTTCAGAAAGCCGACGTAGGCGTCGCGCTCCCTTGCGGCAATTTCCAACTTCTTTTGAAGGCCCTCCACCAGCATGTCGGTGCATTCGACACATATAGGATGATCAATATCGGATCGCGCGGAAAGGATCTCAAACAGCTTGTTGATGCGCTCCATCTCGTGTGCTTTGCTGCCGCCGCGTTGTTCGTCTTGGCCCTTGGGTGCGCTCTTTGCGTCTCTCGAGTTCTTGGCGTTCACCGCCGAAGGGGGGTCGGGTCGCGAGAGAACCGGCTGGACGACTTGCGATTCCGTGAGGTAGATGAAGGACATGGTGGAGTCTCGTTGCGCCGAGTTGGATGGACCGCCGGCATGCCGCTTATTAAAGGTCGCAGAAGACGCATTTCGGGATACTCTGTCGTAGAGGACCTTTCGTTGGCCGTCTTGAGGGTGGTACGGTCGTGAAGAAGGCGTCTTCTTGGGCGACTGTTGTGAAGATGATGCTACGTTCGTCAGCTACCTTGCGCTGTACCTGTCCCGGATGGGAGGGGGGGAGAGAGCGTGTGCTGACCGACGAGAAGATCGTACGCGGCTGGGTTCAGCTCCTCAAGGGAGCTGTCCAGCTTGAGTGGCGTGCGACACTTTTGACAATACATTTCGCTGTAGCACGCATGCTTGCAAGATCGGAACTGCAGGTGTGGATGGATGCAGAGTTGAAGGTCTTGTGATGTCACCTAGGTAGGTAGCTAAGCGGTACGGAAAGGTAGGTAGGTACGGATGTCCTGCCGTCGCTAAGGCCACACCCCTGGCGTGCAGGGTCACTGCCTATCTTACCTAGGTACTTGGGTCTAGGCCCCATGAAAGTGACACCAATGTTAGGTTAGGTAGGTAGATTGGCATAGTCTTCCTCTTTTCTGTACAAGTCAAGTTTGAGGTACTTTAGTCGTCTACCTACCTACCTACCTACCTTCTCTCCCTTTGCTGGTGGTGGAATCAATAAGATGCCATCTCGTTCACGGTTGCTGTGTCTTTAGCGGCTCACAAGGGCCCTCGTAGGTACCTCTGAACAGCAGCCCCCCCACCGTGTCCGTGCATTTCCACTCTACGCGGACATCCAACGAACCAGTGCGTCGCGTTGAGGCGCGTCCTTCTGCCTCTCGAGTCCACTCAGTTTCCCATCAAGCTCGTTCGGGATTTCATCATTGCCGTGTTGCCGCCCACTATCGTTGATTTGTTCGCCCACCCCTGTTTTCTTAACAACATGTCTTGACGCGTTTGCTCCATCTTATAAACGATATGGAGCCTCCGGCAAAGCGACCAAAGACCGGCCCGTCGCCATTGGGACAAGGGTCGAGAGAAGAGGAAGATGATGAGCTCAACTATGAGCCCGATGAGGTGTCTCGGATGCGGGACCCCGGCTACCAACTCGAGCAGTCCCGTGCTTTCGCCGCCTTCAAGCTAAAATCGACGTTCGAGCACATTTTCAAAAAATATGAAAGAGACTTCACCGGCATCGGTGATGAGATTGATCTGAGGACTGGTAAGATCGTTACCGACAACGGTCACTTGTCACGTATGCGAAATGAACGGGACACGGGAATCCCTGATGAAGACGACGACGACGACGAGGGCATGCTGTTGGAGGACGCATTTGCTTCTGGTGACGACGACGACGACGACGACGACCGCCTTGACCAGTCAGATGACGAAAAGGAAGAAGAGCCGACCTCGAGGTCTGGCCCACCTCATCAACCAGCGAATGGTAACTCGGGTTCCTCTGCAAACCCTTGGGGGCGCGAACCAGAGTCTGTTGATCCGACATGGAGGGTTCCCGACATCAACCCCCCGACATCGGGTGATGACTTGATCGCAAAACTGTACGGAGCAAGGTACCGCTTCCCAGTCAGTTCCGGCTCACAGTCTGTGTGGGCCTCACGACAAGACAGCGAGCAGGAGAAGGCAGCCTCCGAACCTGCTTGTATCGGCATGGCGCAACTCGCCCGCGCAAGACAAGAAGCCTCGAGAATGGCAAGACCGACGTCCAAGAAGACGCTGCAAGCTTTTACTACCGATGGCGACAAGGAGGACGACATCCTGGGTGTTTCAACCGCAGACCGAGAATCCAGGATCGAGAAGAAGAAGGTGAAGGAGAAGAAGAAGAAGACCGGGGAAGATGCGACCAAGGACCAGACCCAAACGAAGCCCCCATTGCCAGGCTCTTCAGTCAAAGAATCCCGCCGTCATTCACCGCCAAAGTCTTCAACGGTGGAAAAGTCCATCTCGAAGAAACAACTTGTTCCTGCCAAGGTCCGAAAACCGAAAAAGCCCGCTCAACTGACCGAGTCCTCCAACCGAGGAGTCGAGGAACACCTTGCCGATGCCACGACTCGACTAGCCTCTACGCAGGGCCTGAACGGTATTTCAACGGTTAATGAGGTGCAAAAAAGACCAAGCCAACGCATCGTTGTTGAGATCTTCTCGAAACGCCCTCCAGCACACGAGATCACTGAGGTTGAGGATCCCGAAGATATGGACACATTCGATTTGGCCCAACAGGATACGGTCGCGGCCTTGAAGCTTGGTGGTTTGACACTTTCTGGGCCGGTTTCGAAGAGTCCAGTTCCTCGGGGAGCGCTAGTCGAAGCCATCCCTGACACGTCTGCATCAGTTGAAGCAACATCTGGGAAAACACCAGCACCACCAAAGGAGAAATTCGTCAGGCACGAGGTTGACCCGGCCTACGCCTTCTCCGATGATGACGACGGTATCCCTGTTACGCGAGCAAGAGCCGGACGCGGTCAAAAAGAGTGTACCGCTGTTCTAGTAACAGAAGAATCTACGGAACGAGCCGTCGTGGCCGGCATGCAGCCTTCCGAAAAGGCGCCTGTGTTGGAAATCTCGGGGGATCGCCAAAACTCTGAAGCACAATCAGAAGAAGGGGCAGTTAATGTCAATTCTTTATCTGATGCCGACGAATCAGCCGATGCTGGCCTCCTCGGTCGTGAGGTCTCACCGGCTGCCACCGACGTTCAATCAGCCTCCGCTTCTCAACCTTCAAGAGATGTATCCGATAAACACCAAACAACTGAGCAGCATGTTACAAACGATATAAATATGGCGGGCGCAGACCATGCTCAATCGACTGAAGATGTGGATATGCAGATTTTGGGGCTTTTAGATGAGATATATCAAGAGACGGAAACCTATTGGGGCACGCATGAGGGCGCTCGGGAAGGAGCCCAGCTCGAAAAGGTTCGAGAAGAATTTCAGCCAAACGACGTACCAGTAAACAATGCTAGGGAAGAAATTTCATCAGAGGTTATCCAGGAGAGAAACGAAACCGAAGAGCAACGCCCAGCAGGAGACGCTCTGCAGGAGAAAGACAGGGAAGATATCCTTCAAGAGAATGACAAAGGGGTTGTCGAGCCCTTCATCATCCCCCTCGGCCTCGACGAGACCGACGAAACAAACACAGACGAGGCCGGGCCCGAGCCGGAAGCCATGGATTTCGAACTTGCCACCTTCCCGCCCCTGGCAGAGGTACCGCGCCCAACAGGAGCCCTCTCCGCAATGCCCCGCCGAGGCCGGCCGTCTTCGGCAATCCACCCTCGACCCCTCGACAGCAGCGCCACCTCTGCAATGCGAGACCTCACCCTCGACCCCAGCAGCCCCCTCGAAGAACACACAGGCCCCGCCTCCTCCCCCGCGGCCGCCCACGGGTCCGTCTGGCCTCGAGCCTCGGTCAGTCCCAAGCGCGAGACGTCGCCCGAGACCCAAATGGCCGCCGCCGCTAGCCGATCTCCTCCCGCTCTTGCCTCGCAGGTTGCCCGCCCGGACGCTCCGGCTGTCGGGCAGACTTCGCCGGCACCCAGCCTGCCCAGGAGGAAACGGCAGCCGAAGCAGCCCAGCACGCCGTCTTCGAGACGACCTCGTATCACGGCCAAGGGCTCGTCCGCCAGGCAATCCGTAATCTCCCTCCTCTCGGAAGACGAAGACGACAGACTCACCCTGGACCTCTTCAAGACCCGGACTCCCGCCGCCGCCGCCGCCGGGTCCTCGGGAGACATTGGGGGAGGAGGATCCTCCTCCACGCCCGCCCTTACCGCCGGGTCACGGACGACGAAGACCGCCACGCCCGTGCAGCGGCACGTACCGAGCGGGGGCCGCGCAGATTCGGGCGCGTCCGCCACCGCCAGACATCGCAAACGCATGGCGGCGTGGGCGTTCGCTACCCCTTCCAAGGCCCGCCTCGGCAGCCCGTCGGCGTCGCTCATCCACACGCCGGGCGGGAACCTGCGCCGCTGCGGCGAGGAGGGGTTCCGGTGCGATAGGGATTTCTGTTTCACGTGCCTGTAATAGATATATAGATGGCGGCTAGTTGCTACGAGTTGAGGCACAAAAAAAGTAGAGTTGTTGCCGTGATGGGCGAATCGAGCCCGGCTGTATCGGTGATGAAAGGCTACGGCGTCATCAACCTTACATTACCTACCTCAAGACAGACAGGTATGCAGAGCAGCCAGCCAGCCAGCCAGCAGCATTGGCGTTGGCGTTGCTGATCAAAACACGACGCATGGCTTTTTTAGTTAACAAGGTCATGGAAGCATAAAGTGCTTCCTCATTAGTCGCTACATCAGATGAATACCAGAGAGCTTCTGTAAAGAAAAATCGTGAAAACCCGCATATGCAAAGCCGTGGACAATGACCCCGTAAGGGCGCGTGGGACCGACAAGGGGACCTCAACCTCGCAAACGCCTGTCCCCCCCATCCATGTGGTGAAGCCCGGATCCATGCGCAAGCCAAATTCCCTGTTGCTTCCGACACTTCCATCCCTCCTTCCCCTTCGCCTGTATTGATGTCTTACGCCCCGATATGCTCTGACATTTGTGCCGTTGCCCGCGAATGAGTACCGATCTCAAGAAGTCATTCCGAGCAGTCATTCCATGTAGTGACACGGGAAGCAGAATGACCATGCTCCGTTTTGCATCCGCCGGTCAGATGAGGTGTTGTTGTCTACATCCTAGGCTCACTTGAGGATACAGGATAAAGTCCCGATCGGAACATCAGCGGTGAAGCACCTGTTGCGTGTAGCCCGTATGGAGAGGACGAATCCGGAGCGTTGTTTATGGGTGTGATTAGGTTCCCCAAAATGGGCAGGTTGACGCTCTTGGTTCAGTTGCTGCTGACACCGGACGCAGTCTGGCTGGCCAGGTGCTGCTTGAAGACCTCGGGGTCCCGAACAGGGTTAAAGTAGGGGTGCGCCTGGGCTTCCTTGGCGGTGAGACGTTCCTGTCCGCATGTCAGCAGCATGTAATTGTAAAGATTTGCAGGCAAACATACCTGGTGGTCATATCTCAACAGCTTGTCCAAGAAGTCAATCGCTTCGTTGCTGACAAAGCGCTGATTCTCGGCGGTCACAAATGAGTGCCACGGCTTCTTCTGGAAACGGCCCAGGATGTCGTCGTACTGAGTGTCAAGCTCGATATCGTACTTGTCGAGATAGTCAAAGAGGTCGTCCGTACCGAGGACTTTGGCGATCTTAACGAGTTGGTCCGAGTTGGAATTACCGTGGAAGAAGGGTTCCTTGCGGAAAATCATCGAGGCAAACATGGCACCCAAGCTCCACATATCGAGACTGTAGTCATACTCCTGGAAATCGACCAGCAGTTCGGGGCCCTTGAAATATCTAGAGGCCACGCGAACGTTGTACTCGGTTCCCTGGTGATAGAACTCTGCCAGACCCCAATCGATGAGCCGCAACTGCATGACGGTTAGCCCCAAGCAAACATACTTGCGTTCAAGCAAGGACACATGCCTTTCTGTTCTCATGATCGATCATAACGTTATGAGGCTTGACGTCGCGGTGCATGATGCCTTTGCTGTGACAAAAGTCGAGAGCCTTCAACAGCTCGTTGATGTAGTAGCGGACATCGAGGTCGTTGAACTTGGGGTAGAGGCTTCGGAAATCAGTGTTGTTGACGTGCTCGAAGATGAGGGACGGCGTCTTGCTCTGATGAAAACGTTTCGTCAGTCCATGGCACCGATGTGTCGCGATTCGCAGAAAGCGACTTGTCAAACTTACTTGCGAGTCCCTGACCACATCTAGCAGAGCGACAACGTTGGGGCCTCCTGCCAGGTTCTGCAGGATCTTGATCTCACGCTTAATCTTCTTCTTCTTCACGGGCTTCAAGACCTTGATGACGCATTTCTGGTAGTTGACGACATTGATGCCTTCGAAAACCTCCGAGTACTTTCCGCGACCTGTAATGCTTCATCAGTCTTGATATGCTCCCAAGAGCTGTAGCCCGCGCGCAACGTATACGGGGGAAGGGGGCGGGAATGCGCATGCGCGCGACGCGGGGCCATCCCCAACAGAAGCACAAAAACGTACCAATTTTCCTGACCACCTCGTAGTTCTCGAGAACGCCCCAGCCTGAAGAACGAAGGGGTTAGCTGCATGGCACGGCGCAGAGAGAGAAAGCAAGGCAGCAGAATACGGGCGCGCCGTCGAGTCGCAGAGGCTCATCTCAGTCGACGCCCATGGTGGTAGGGTGGGTAGAAAACCTACTAATGTTGACACTGTCGTAGTCCCAATAGCTGCGGGGCATGTTCTGGTTGACATCTGCGTAGACCCGCGCCATGATGGGCTACTGCTGTTTGCCTGCGATTGCACGCAGGGCTCGACAAGGGACGGGTGGTGATGTTGGCGTGAGGTTGGAATTTGCGGCGAGGGAGGAGGGGTCTCGGCGTGGCTGAGGTAGCCTGGCTGAACGTGGAGAGGGTGGTGGTAGGCAGTGTGGTACATAGGAGAACGGGGTAGGGAGTAAATCAAGGTGGGATGTCCAAAATCAGGCTTACCGGCCAGAGATTCTGATTGGCTGTCGACCGAGGCGGGTTGGTCTCTTTCCCGCCTTATCGTCCAGACAGACCGCCCGATAAGCCGCAGTGATTCGTGCACATGTACCTAGACTGTGCTCCTTCAGCACACTTCACCAACCAAGTGCCCAGGAGACACCTGGAACCAGCTGGTGTCTTGGCAAAAGCATGTCTGGCACATGATCGATCGAAACAAAGGTAAAATTGACCTCACTCGCGAGATTGGACTTCGAAAGAAGGTCATGGTCAGTCATGTCAAACCAATGGTATTCTGGATACTGAGCGTATCGCAACAATCATTTTCCATTCATGAAAATGCTTACTCCCATCTGTCTGTCCATCGCCGCGTTTCTGTCTTCCAACTCCAACCATGTCTGCCCACTGACCACTCATGCTGACCGAACTGCCATCTGCCAATAATGCCATTTCACCTGATCCGCTGGACGAGCACTTTATGCTTTCGCCAGTAGGTTCCGCCCTGGGATGGCAACGCCTGAACTGACTCTGCAATCCACACCATCAATGGTCACACATGCTTTGTGCCTCGTCAGTCTGCCTAGCGAAAGCGTTAGCAACTATCCAGCTGTAGCGTGTTGAGAATTCGCAGGGAGTAAAAGATGCATGCTTTCAGAGAGAAGATTATTGCTCGACATGTCCAAGCTCTGTGAGACTCGAGCTGCTGACTGAAGCCAGTAGCCGTCTGTCTCTGGCTGTGGATCCGACTAAGGATGACGATACAAAGATTTCATCATAGCATAGGCAGGAGGGGGTTGAAGAGGGAGAAGGAAAAAGGGATGCCCGCATACCAACGATCGCGCTTGCGTCTGGGGCGCTACCAGACTTGCTGATTCCCGGCCTTTGTTGCTGTTCAAGTGTTGGTTTCTCGTTTGCGCATCTCAAGCCCGTGAGCCGATGGAGGCAGACGTTCTCAACATCGGGTGTTCAGGTCGTCGGCAGATCTAGGAGCGTGTGTCCGGCCCTTAGTTTCTGCCGACAGTTAGAACGGTATTGCGTGCACAAGAGGTCCACAGGCATTTGTCTGGCCTGTAGTTCTTCCTGGCAGCAGCAACTGGCATGCATGGTGGGTCTGCGAGCATTCGTCTGTCAGTCCCTTCCACAGACAGCCTGAGCGGCGTGCATAGGAGGTCTAGAGGCGTGTTTACGGCCCATAGTTCCTTCCCAGAGGCAGCCTGGGCATTGATAGCGATTCGTTGTGTTTCGGTCCGAGGAAGTCAATCATAGTCAAGGGTGTCGAGCCCTGCTTCGACGACGTCCCAGGTCCGTTTACGGAGATCGGGTTTGGGCTCTTGGGGTTTGCCTTTCCCCCCCTTTCTCTTCTTCTTGCTCTTGGCTGCCCTGGTCGGCTGGTAAGATGACTCGGTAGCCTTGAGGCTACCATCATCGCCTGTCTCACCAGCTTGGCTTGGGTACGGCACCGTCGAGCGACGCTCAGCAGCTCGCTCTTGCTCTCGCCTCAGAGCTTCAAGCTCCGAGTGTCGAAACATGGCAATTTGCTCATCGGTGAGCGTGCGCTTCACGCCATCAGAGTAGTAGCCGAGGCCGTCGTCCTCCTCCATGATGTCGCCATCCTCTTCGAACGAGGGGCCAGCCTTGACAGCATCCGATTGCTGGTTTGGGTTGAAAAAATCGGATTTGAAGCTCTCTAGTGCCGCATCGGAGAAGTGCGTCTCGAAAAAGGCCATCAAGTCATCCTGTGAAAGAATCAATAAAGTACAATGAATGCGCGGCGCGATTGAACTTACATTGCTGACATTTGGTGCGGCAAACTGTGTCCGCATTGGACTCCTCCTGCCGCAGCCATGTCCTCTGACTGAAGTAATGATTGGCTACTTGTTTGCTCTCTTTTTCTCTTTTTTTTTTCTTTCTTTTTGGTCCGAGAGGGTAAGTGAGATGTGTAGGATGTGGATTGTTGGAACTTCTGAAGAGGAGGATTGCGCAGAAAAGGTACCTGACGCGTTTGGAGCTTGGATCACGTGTGGAGACCCCCCACGCCTTCACAATCCATCGCGCTTGAAGCCGAGGAGCAAACGTGCAACTGCCAATTATGCAAATTGCTGGCATTTTGCATAATGCAACTTCCAACAATTATTTCGAACAACACGTCGCGTCCCCCTCCCCGAGGCCCCAATTGAGAAACTAAGTCCGGCTTAGCAGGGCGAGGGCGCTTTGGAACGCGCGGAGCACTTCTTTCACTGTGGATGTGTCAGTCGGTCGAGAGGGAAAGCTGTGAGGAGGAGTAACTTACTGTGCTCCTCCTTCTGAGCCATGTCCTTCTCTGCCAAGTTGACATATCTCTGCCTCGTGCGAAGGCGCTTGGTTGCGCGTTCGTTGTCATGGGCACTCGAAGTGGAGGCCCAGACGTTGAAGTACTGACGATTCCGATGTCAGCATGCCTGCCTGCATGTTCGACTGGTGGTGGTGGGCTTTGAGTTGTTCACTTACTTTGACGAGACTGTCGAACTCGACCAAGAGCTCTCTCTCCCTCTCATCAGCCTCCGCGAGGGCCTTTTCGTACCGAGCTTCGAACTCTTCCCAGTCAAAGGAAGGGAAAACTCCCGGCGTGCTTGGGGTGTTGCTATTGTTTTGGCCGTTTGCCAGTTGCTGATCCAGTCGCGGCTCAGGCGTCTTGGTCTGGAGAGGCTTGGGTCTCCGAGACCCGTTGGTTTCCGCGTCGGCCATATTCGTAGTAAAAGTGAGGATAGTTCTTAGTCCTGAAAGGTTCCTATCGTGAACTTATCAAGAGAAAGATGGGTGGAAAAGGTTGTGCTGGTGCCGAGTGACTTTCTGGGTTATGTTTTTGGGACTCTGTAGCCTTTTGGAGTGATTGTTCGTGATCCTACCACTTGGAGTATTTGGTGGAGAAAGAGCGCTGGCAACAGCGGTCGACTCCCTGTGGGGGGTACGTTCTGCGGTGGGCCTTGCCTGCTGCGTGCCGACCTAGGTAGGTACCTAGGTACCTAGGTACCTACCTACACAAATACTTGTGTACCTACCTTAGGTAGGCTGATGCTTGGCTGAGAACGGTGTGGCGTCGATAGGAAGTGTGGCTGGCGCATGGTTAGGGAGAGAGTGGGCTTAGGGTCACCCCTGCTGCCTGCCCGAGTCCGCTGCGCTGCACCGACAGCAGTTGAGTGTTTCCTGTTCTGGGCCATTCATCGCCTCTCACCCGACCTCGTCCCCGTGACTCGGCGAACTTTCAGAAACAACTTGCACTCACAGGTCGTCTGAGCGACTCACACCCCGTACCGGAAGCCGTCGTATATCAAGTCGTTGCTTCCTTCTTCCCATGCAGGAAGAGTTCCTTCATAGTCCGCGATCCGCCTGCCAGAAACACAATCTCCACAACGTCATCCCAGCGCCGCTTTATGCATGCGCGCGCGCCCTTGTTGAGTTGAACTTCGAGTCGCCGCTTCCCTTGACTCGACTGGTTTCGCCAAAAATGAACTGCAACATCTGCCAAAGACCTCACAGCCCCCAGCGGCTGCCTTTTTTGTGTGCCGTTGACGCTCGCAATCACTGTTATGAAGGTCGCCTCAAGAACCTGCAAGCGTTGATGGAGAATGAGAGTCTTCAGAAACAGATCAATGACCTGCTTGCTCAAGACGGAACCACCGGTGCGCTCAACCCGGTTGTCGCTCTTGAAAACTCGCTCTCTGAGCAGAAGATGGCCGAGGATCGAACGGACCAAATCATCGCCCAGGCCGATAAGCTGAGAGATGAGATCGCTGCTGCCAAGAAGGAGATTATCGATCGCAAGGCTGCCATTTCTCGCCGAGAGTCGGATCTCGCATCTGCATCGAGTGGCATCGCTCCTCGGAGAGCCAGACAGCTCGAGGAGGCCGAGCGCTCTATCTCTATCGCCAAGTACAAATGGGGCCGTAATGCTGAGCAAATGTCGACCACACGGTCTTTTCTCTGCAAGGAAGCTGCTAAACTGTATGGTCTCCGCCGTTTCAAGAAGGGCTCGTCGTCTCGATACGAGTACAAGATTGGTGGCGTTGACGTGATTGATCTTTCATCTATGAATGGTAAGTCTCATGCCCGGATGCTCTCAGAGGTGGTACTGACTTTGCTCTGCAGCGACGTCGCCTGAAGTCTTGTCGACCTCCCTGGCCAACATTGCCCATATTCTGGCGCTCACGTCTCATTATCTCACCATCCGGCTTCCTGCGGAGATCACGTTGCCCCATCGTGATTACCCAAGGCCCACCATTTTCAACCTCGCCTCTTCATACCAACACGGTGATGTTCCGTTTCCTGGCACTTCAACCATCCCCAGCTTTGCTTCGGATGAGCGCGATAGCCAGCCGCACTACATCCCTCGCCCGCGGCCCCTGTTTGTCGACAAGTCTTTGCCCGTTCTGGCCAAAGAAGATCCGGCTGCCTATTCCCTTTTTCTGGAGGGCGTGACGTTGTTGGCATACGACATTGCTTGGGCATGCAGCACTCAAGGGGTCTTCGTGGGGGACCACAACTCGTTCGAGGATGTTTGCCACATGGGACGCAACCTGTATAATTTGCTCATCGGTCAACAAATCCACGGTAATCAGACTGGTCGGCTCTATCCCCCGGCAACTTCGTCGCCCGCGACGAAGCACGATACCCTCGACCAGGAAGAACTTGGCAGAGCCTCGTCTTGGGTGGGACGGTATTCCCATGGCACAGCTTATGCGTTTCTTGGTAGTGCGGAGGGATCCGAGTTCGTTCGCAGCTTCAAGCTTCCCAGCCCCCTCAAACTTGCCGATAAGCTCAAGAAGAAGCTTGTTAGTGAGGTTGCCGTTCCGGAATGGGAGGTTCTCGAGGATGATGCGTGGGCTATTGAGGATGGCGAAGGCCAGGCGACTCGGGCTGGTGGTGGCGGCGGCGGCGGTGGTACAAACGGCTGGACGAAAGTGAAAACCAGGTAAACCAAACATGAAGTGCTGAAATGATGTACTCGAAATGACCATTTCATTGCTCTCGGTGAGCCTTGATTCTTGCCTCTTCTGATGATAACGTGGATGGGTGTTGGTGTTCTTTTTTCTTTTTTCTGTCTTTTCTGGGTCCACAACAACTATTTTCTTTCTTCACTCAAAAAACCGCGTCGTCGAATACTGCTTCTAGTTATCTTGAGGCTCGGGGAGAGGCTCTTGGCGGGCCACACATTCCCCCCAAGTCTCCACAAGGGATCCCATATCCGCAACGACATGCAGCTTGGTCATCAGCTCGACAACCTTTTTCATCCACTCGGTCGCATGGCGCTCGAACGCGTGCCTGGGAATGTAGGTATTGTCCGGGAGCGCATGCTTGCCTGCCGGGCTCAAGAGCTTGCGCCATTCCGCGAGCGCCTTCGACCTCAAGTTGTTCAACCGTACCCGATCGACCTGGGCCTTCGGCAGGAGGGGCCACAGGGCCTGGAGTCTGTGAAGCAACTCTCGCCTCAACTCGGGCGTTCCGGACAACAGTAGGCGGTCATCCCTGGCGGAGACTCCCTGCGATGCTAACATGGGCGGTGGTCTGTTCCTGAACTGCTCCATGGCGGGATCAGGCGGGGCGGCGGCTTCCTGCTCTTGTGCCAATAGCCAACGACGCTTCGCCTCGAGAGCCCGCTGGCGGCGCGACTCGTCATCTGCAGCTGAGAGAGTTTGGAGTGCTCGTTTTGGTAAGGGTAGAATCTTGCGGGGCGGTCCGTCGAAATCAAAGGGCATCGAAAGATCAACGTCTTCGTCATAATCATCGTCAATCACGGCCACCTCGTCGTATCTGTGCTTCCGGGCTGGGCAGTCTGGGAACAACCTCGCGGGCAATTTGAACGAGGGCGGAGTGGGCTTCGAACTGCTTGGGGCTCCAGCCATCGGGAAAAGAGTCACCGTTCCCTGAGACGCGGCGCCGCTCACGAGGCTGGGCGGTCCTGGTATGCACACGGCTGGCGAGTTACCGGCCTGCGACGTCGGTGTTGCTGGCTGCTGCGGTCGCTGTTGTTGACGTGGGATTACAGGTTTCCGCTGTACCATTGGGTTGGCTTGTCTGCGTCGAACGATAATGACTGGTTTCTTGTCTCTAGACTCTGGGACCGGGGTAGGTGCCTTGTCAGACATGGTTTCGTCACTGATATCGTTGGATGCCTGCGGATGCAGTGTTCCCTGCTGTGAGCGATGCTTGGTCGGCAGAGGAGTTGAAGGTTGCTCGGCAGTTAGAGGCTGCGTGTTCTGTCCGTCCAAGACGTTGGTACTAAGTGCAGTGGAAGGAACTGAACCGCCTCCCATTTCGATATTGTTGCCCGTGGGTCTTAGGACCTTCTGCGACGCGTCTGTCATGTCGACGTCCTCTAGGCTTCGGATTGGATCCAAATCATCCAGCTGCATCTTGTCTTTCGTAGCGCTGTTTTTGTTCTCGGTATCGACTTCCATCTTGTCTTTTCCAGTATCGTCCTTGGTCTTATCGTTCTCGATGTCAATCTCCATCTCGTCTTTCACAGCGTCATGTTCCTCGCCGCTTGTTTCGTTCTGGACGTCAAAATCCATCGCATCCGTATTAGCGTGGTCCTGTTTGGTCTCGTTTTGATTCTCGACTTCGAATTCCATCTGGTCACCCAGGAGAGTGACAGATTCTCCCTGGGCCTTGAATTCGATGGTATCAGGCACGGGGGAAGACGTAGGAGGGGGTTTCTGAGCGGGTACGTGACTATTCACAGTCTCCACCAACTTCTGAATCACAGAGGAAACAACCTTGTCTGTGTTGTCTGACTTGTTGCTGTGATCCTCGTCGTCGGCCTCTCCATCTGACCCAGGCTCAGACTCTGGAAGAGGTGGGAATCCATCGTCCCTTCCGTCGACATCATATTCATCTGATTCCGGAAGCGATGGAAGTTCAGCATGGCTGTTCTCTTCATTCCCACTTCCAGAGCCGGTTTTATGGTCCGGAGTGTCATTTTCGGATTCCTTTGGAAGGCAGTCTTCATTTTCTTTCGCTTTCAAGTTGTCGTTCTCGGATACCACGGGGAAGCGGGGCAGCAATCCGAGGGCTTGGCTGAACAACTGAGGGCGGGATCAAAGGAGACTTCGCGAGCGGCTGCGAGGGGAACCCTAGAAGTAACACCGAGGGGGTTAAAGGCCGAGGGAGTTCGTGAACGCCGGTGATAGAGCTCTCGGTCTGCTTGGGAACTGGTGGAGGAGGATTGGCGGTGGAAATTTCGATGGGCTTGGTTGGGGGTAAACTCAGAGACTGTGTAGAAGTCGACGCATAAGAGGATGGCGAGGCCGATGCGTTATTCTTCGGAAGAGCCCGGATTCGGGCCAGCTTCCGAGTCCGAACTTTGATACGAGACTGAAGTAAAGACCGGACTGAAGATGGGGCCGGAGACTGGGCTGAAGAAGGGACTGGTGTCGGAACATCAGTGGGACTCTTGACGCGCTGATCAATGAGCTGATCGACGGGCTTTTTTATGGTCTTGTCGGCGCTAGATAGAGCCTGGACGACAGGAGCCTCTGCCTTGTGTCGAACTATAGTCTTCGGCATGCTGTAAAACGTGATGCCGAAAGGGGCAGCTTGGTTAGCCTTTTTGCGGTCGATGACATCCGAGATGCGGAATTCGGGCATTGGCAGTCTCGCAGACATGGTCGGAACTCGGCCGGTCATCTTCAAGCCCTCGTCGTATGGGCTGACAAAGATCGGTTGACCTTGCATCAGTTCAGCTTTCTTTTCCTCCAGCATCTGTATATATGCATTGAGTCTCTGGTTGCGACTCTTGAGCTTCTCGACTTCTCTGCGTTTGAGCTCTGCGGTCTGCTGGTACTTCCTCATGAGCCGGGGATTCGTCATAGGTTCCCGCTGGTGCTTGTGTTTAAGTCTGGGCGTGTTCCTTCTGAGCTGTGTCTTGATCTGCTTGGCCTTCTTTATCGGATCAACTTCAAAACTCGATTTCTTCTTCTCCTTGTCATCCTTGGACGGGTCCACGGAATCGGTAATTGAGTCGCACAGAGCCTGATTCGATGACGAAGGGAGCCTAGGAGTGTGGTCAGCTCGCGGGGTCAGGATAGATGAGATTTCAGGCGCTGAGGCTCACATAACTGGGACAACGAGACCGAACTTCTCAACCTAGGAGAAGTTCAGAATCGTCGTTCCAGGCCAGGTACCAGGAGTCCTGGGCTTGTTGGGGTCGCTGTCTGGCAGGGCACGCCACTGATCCTTGAGGCTTTGTGTCGCATCCTTGAACATCTCGCGGACAGTGAGAATGAGGAAGCTAACGATGACCCAAATGGCGAAACCAATTGTGGAAATTCCAGTCATCCAGATGATTCCATACAAGATCGGACCAAAAATGATGCCGAAGAGGTCGATAAGGATATCCAACAGTTTCTCCGCCTGGGCGCAGACCCAGTCGAGGATACCGTCCATGTTGGCTGTTCTGATGGTGACAATTTGAGGTCAAGTCGGTTATTGCGGGATGGGTAAAAGCGAGAAAGAGATTTAGTTGTATCGATGAGACGAATGTCAAAGAACTATGCGCGAAACTTCAGCAGCAATAGTGGAATCGATACAAGACTAGAGAAGAGAGAAGAGGAGAAGTTTTTTCCTGCAAGCCCAGAAGTGCGGAAAGAAATTCATAAGGCGACAAGTGGGCGGTCTGGTCGTTGGCCACGTGACGGGTAGGCGAGCGAGGGCTTCGGGTTGTTCATCTTGATCTGGTTGGTTGGTTAAAGTGGAAGGGTGAAGGTGAGGTGAAGTGATGGGTGAGATGGTATTCAGGAGTCGAGACTGGCAAAAGGAGGGCGGGTAAGGACGGACGAGGACGGAAGACGGGGGCTGGTATGGATCGTTCCGGCTGTTCGGTAACTTTGGCCAAGGAAGGGGGCAGATGTGGATAGATGGAGGTAACGGGATGTAAAGTTGATATACTTGGCTTAATTCATCGAGCCTCGCCGGTTTCTCGTCTGTAACAAAACACTTCGCCATTTTTGATTCATCACCATTACCAAGACACTATATCCCTACTGGAGAGAAGGTTTGGGGTTGAAGAGCATGAGATGTACTAATGTACGATGAACTTGAAGGTGCCTTAATACAACGGTGACATATGCATGTAATCAGCGAAGTGCAGCTTATGCAAGTTGCTATCATGCTCTCTGGGTATCCGCCATAAGCGCCATGGATCCGAAAACACTGCCGCCAAAAGAAACATCCCGCCATCATCAATCATTACAAGGATGAAAATAGCCCGGCCCTAACCCTGCTTCCTTCCTCTCGCCAGGAGCCTCTCATGAAGGTCGACGACCACATCGCTCCACGACGGAACGCCCTCCTCCTGAGACAATACCCGGTCTCCCAGATGCGTCGTCAAGAACTCTCCCATCTTCCCAGTGTTGAAGTGCTCTCCATAGACAACCTTGGCCTCGGGATGCAGGGTGAACTCAATGCCGTCAGACTTGCTCGAACCGCGGATCTCGAGGGCAATTTCCACCTTGGTCTCAATTTGGGATAGGAGGAGGGATGACTTGACAGCAACGGACGAGTCCGACGTCCTGGAAACGGCTGTGGGAAATGTGATGTTGAGCTGCCGGATGTGGTTGGTGGTGCAATTAGCCTTGTCCCATGCGGCACGAACCAGGTGGAGGAGATCCGCAATTTTAGTGCGGCTCTGCGGCAGTCCTCGAATGTGGTCCCGGATGCACTGCAGGAAAAAGTCCCTTTCGGTTGTCGCAGGCACAGGGTTGGTCTCGCGGTTTGCGGCTATGTACCAAAGATCGATCCGCGAGTTCTTCTGGCCATGCTGGAAAGATGCCAGATCAAACACCAGCTCGATTTCTTGTCGGTACGTCATCGAAATGGTGCTCCCGGTAACCCCGGTCACAGCCCACCCATGTTGCTTTTCAAGAGAATCCACTCGGGCTGCAGGCCATGTTAGTCTTGTAGGATTAGGAATGCAGTCGCGTACGGAACTTACCCTTGAGCGTACTGATCTCGCTAATCGACCAGCCCCGACATTCCTCCCGAATCTTCTCCGCTTCCTTGATATCCTCGTGACACTGCTGCTTCTCCTGCTTCAACTCTTCAACGTCTTGTTCTGCCGCTTCCAACTCCTGTCGGAGCTCAGCAACGCGCCGTGTTTTCTCTTCTACATCACTCTCGATGTTGGCCAAGTCAGACCTGGCGGCCTCCAGCTCTTCCGGATCGCAGTCGGCAAGCTCTTCTGCGACGGCTTGCAAGTTCTCGTGCTCTTGTTGAAGAGCGGCGAAGCGGGTCACAATCGCAGGCAAGACAGAAGAGAGCAGCTTTTGCTGTTGACCAAGGACCTTGTCGTCAACGGCCATGCCTTCAGCGATCCTGACAAGGCCCTCTCTCAGACCTTCCTGGAGTTTCATTCGCCACTCGTACCACATGGCCTTGCTCTCCAGGCGAGCGTGAGTCTTGCCGTTCTTGAACTGGTTGTCGAGGATGTTCTTGAAGTCGGGCGAGGCAGACATGTATTCGCGGAACAGCGGCGGGTTCTCCTCAAAGGTCTCCGATTCGATCTCCCGGACGATGCTGCGACCTTCGGAGATATACTTCTTCAACTCGCGGCAGGAATGTTGGTAAAGCTCAAGCATGGGCACCGTGCAGGCGCCGGCCACGACGCAGCGCTCCATCGACAAGTCGTCTTTGCCGCCCAACAGCCCATCCTTGAGCATTTCTGGGGCTTGCGTATGTCTTCGTTTGGTTGTTGTCAACTCCATGAAACGAATCGAAGTCATGTTCAGGAAGTCTTGCAAATGAATACGCTCTTCGGCCTGTTCGTTCATGAGCTCGTTCTCGTCTCGGGCAGGAGAACCATCAAGATTCATCGGGGTGAGACATTGTGTCATCTTCGACGTCTTTGAAGCGACCGTGCGATTTTGGTGACTTGACCGAGGTCGCCGTTTTCAAAGGGGAATCGGAATGAGTGGGCGTGGCTTTCGATAAGGCGTCTTCCTCCATGCTTTTTCTAGTTGACCGAGTCACTCTGCGACCAGTGGTCTCTGCCTTACTGGGCGGCTGTTGCAGCTTGACATTCTTGACAGGGCTGCCTTGATGGCCCTTGAGCCTCTTGACGCCATCATGGTCCTCGGCATCCTCATCATCGAGCTCGGCGGGTCGCTTGCCGAGTAGCCCTCTTGCGCTCCCAACGTGAAGACTCTTGCGACTTCGCATCCGGTTCTTCTTCGGGCTCAAGCTCTCAATCATTTCTCTTAGGTTCAGGGTCGCCTCTTTCTCATTCTCGCCGCCGTCGGCCTCACGTTCGAGTATCTTCCGGCCGTTTTCTTTGTCTTCCTCTTCCTGGCGGTCTTTGTCGATCTCTTCTTCGATGACTTGTGGATCGCCAAATCTGACGCCTCGGGCCTTGCCGGGTACAAACTCTTTAACGGTATCGCCAAGGGATCCTCTGCGGTCCAAAAGTGCGGCAACTCGAGGCGAGCCCAGTCCAGGTTTATCTGCACCGATACCAGAATGTCTGCGGGTTTGGGGAGTAAGGACGACTGTCGGGGTCCTTGCGCCGGTGGTGGGGTCTTGCTGAAAAATGTTCAGGCGGCTAGCCGCCTTTTCGGGAGAGGGAGTACCAGGCTTCCTGACTGGTGATTTGGGGCGGCCTCGCTTCTTGAGTGATTGGGGCGTCTTGACCGGCGAACTGTCGAGTGGGGTCTCGGCGACGGCACGAGTGGGAGCTGAGGACTTTGGAGGGCTGGGCGTTCTCGTTCGATCCGGCGACATTGAAGCAGCGCCTGCGTGTGGCATACTTTGGCGGAGACCTTTGCCCTGGAAAGGATTGAACCCGGGACTGCTTCCAGCATCTGATGCTGAGGATGTTTGTTTCTTGACCGAAGCAGCAAGCTTTTTAGCAGGCGATGCAGGCTTGCTCAACATAGACTTGGTCGGCGTGTCCGGCTTGTCTACTTCCGCTTCCATGAGTTTCTTGGCAGCAACCCGAGCCTCTGGAGATTGGAGTGGTCTGATGATGCCTCCGACAGCCAAAGTCATGTCCATACCCGTCGTTGTTTCCTCGTGATCCGACGCTTGGGAAGACGGTAAAATTCGGCCGACAGGAACAGTCATGTCCATTCCCATAGTCTGCTCTTCCTGCCCAGGCGACTGATCCGCTGTAGGCAATATCTTGCCAAAGGGAACAGTCATATCCATGCCCCCTGTGACTTCCTCCTCCTCATCTGCAGGTTCATCTTCTGCCGAAAGAATGCGGCCCACGGGAACGGTCATGTCCATGCCCATTGTCTGGTTGCCGTAGAATGTGTCGTCTGCGTCAGGCAAGATCCGGCCGACGCCAACAGTCATATCCATGTCCATGATTGACTCATCTGGGTTGTTGCGGGAGGTCATCGTTCTCCGGCGCGTCTGTGTCGTGTCACTCTTGGTGTGAGTCGGCAGCAAGCCACCAATTGCGCTGGTGAATTCCATAGACATGTCCTCGTTATCGTTCCTGACGGCGGACAGACGACCATTGGCTTTGGAACCCTGGATACCTCCTACCACTTGAGTGAAATCCATAGTCTGATCCTCAGAGGCTGTTTCGGCCAATGCTGACTTGTTGTTGTCCTTCGACAGGATGCCCCCCAGCACACGGGTAACATCCATGGACATTTCCTCGTCAGGATCGATGTCTTGAGACGTCTTGTTGCCGAAGATTCCTCCAACGGCAGAAGTGGTGTCCATGTCCATGTCCATGTCCATATCATCCTCTTCGTCGTTTTGAGGAGGGGTGTTCCGGACAGGCGGAGGTGGCACGACGTTCTCCTGGTCCTGACCTGCCTCTGCTTGGGGCTTGTCTTTCTTGATCCACCCGAAAGAAGGAATCACCTCCTCGTCGTCACTGTCATCGAAGGCTGACCTTTGTGTGCCAGCCTGCCGTGCAGCCGTTCGAAGTGCATCGTCCAGAGTGTCTTCGTCATCGTCCGTTCCGGTCGTGCGCGAAGACATGACCGACGCGCCGGTGACTTCGTGGTCATCGACTGTCATCATTGTGCCGTCGTCATCGGAGTCACTGTTGGAGTCCGAGGCTTCTTCTTCGTCTACAACTTCCTCCACGGCGTCTGCCGGCTCCGAGTCGGAGCTGAAACCGGTCGCCATGGTGTCTCCCTCATCTTCTGTGAACTCCATCAGGGGAGCGGTAGAGCTTCTTCTGCGCTTCTTCTGGTGCAGCTCTCGCTGGTTATCTGGCGATTGTGGAACAACATCATCTTCCTGCTCTTGCGGTGTCGATGGACGATTTGGCGGCGCTTCGCTGGAGCTGCCAGCGGCGGATGACCTTCGGCGCGTCGAGTCGGTTGATGATGTCGAGTCCTGCATGAACTCAATTTCGTGAAATGTATGAAGGGTGGCCTCGGCTGCAAATGACACGCGGCGATTGGCGAGAGACTTGCGACGGGCATCTCTGCGCTCCCGCTCCTTTGCCGCGGCCTGTTGTTCCTCCTCTGTACGCAGCGCAATCTTGGATCCAGAACCAGTGAGATCGGTGCTGCCCGTGGTCGTCGGAGTGCTCGACCTCGGCGGGCCGAGGTCGATCAGGTCTGACCCACGCTTGCGATGTGGCGGTATCTCGGGCAACAGAGGCATCGTAGGCTTCAGAATCGATCGAGGCGGGGGCCGTGAAGGCACGGCCAGGGACTGTATGTGTTAGGCGCGGTTGCGTGGAACTGGTAGAAGAGAGCATACTCACAGCTCTGCGGTTCCCATTTGTATTCTTGAGGGCATCCAGGCCTCCTGGGCCAATACTCTTGCTTCGCGACTTCTTGCGACTCTCAGCAAGGCTGCTGTCCACGTCGATGGTCGCGTTCTCTTTATCGCCATTCTTCCTCGCCGAGCCGGTCGCTCCAATAGACCTGCGTGTCCTACGCGTCGATGGCAAGGTCGCGTCGCCGAATGAAGCCATGTTGAGTATCGGTGTTTCTGGTGACGGGCTGGGCTTCAGATCGGAGGAGCGGAGCACAAGGCGTGCGCATGTCACTTCTTTAAAGTATGGGTGAGTGAGCGCGACTTGCTTGTATAGATGGTGGCGTGAGCGTGCTAGGTCCCCCAAAAAAGCAGGGTGGGCTGTCAGGGGATGTGTTTACGTGCGGCGGGGGATCTGATTGGCCTGTTGGGAATGATGTCAACAGACGCGCTTTGTTGCTGTGGCATCAGCTGTCACCACAGACGTGGAGACTCTGATGCAGAGAATTTTCAGCCACAGTGGAGTTGTGCCACACTATCCCTCAGAGGGGCAGCTTCTGCCTGAGGCTGGAGAAGGCGTGAGGTTAAGTGTGGCTGAGGATGGGATTGGCCTTTTCGGGGCCCACCCACCTTTCGCTAATTTTTTCGTGCCCTAAGCTGGGCCACATCTCTTGCTCGTCACTCGATTTTTCCGCAGCTTTGGTTGAAAGCGGCTCAGCATCAACGACTTCTAACCTCAACAGCACCCACACCGCCCAGTCGACCCGACCGCATCACGACGTCAAGATGGCTACCGAGTTGACCGTCCAGTCCGAGAGGGCTTTCCAGAAGCAGAAGGGTATCTTCCTTAACCAGAAGGTCAAGGCGAAGTCTGCTCGCCCCGGCAAGAGCGGCCGCAGATGGTACAAGGACGTTGGTCTGGGTTTCCGCACCCCCACCACTGCCATTGAGGGCTCCTACATCGGTACGTTTGCGAGCGAGAGCGATTGCACCTTTGTTGGAGTTTTGCGCGCGCGCTGGACGGACGACACATGATTACGACGAAATTTTGCGACGCCCTCGAGGGCTGCAAACAGCGAACATGCGATCAGTTGGCAAACGGACCCGAAGAGATGAGAGGAGGAATCGAACGACAATCACGACGAAGAAGACACCACGCGCCGCATACTGGGAACGGGAAGATTTGCAAGAGAAAGTTATAGTGGCTAACGAAGGATCGTCTGCAGACAAGAAGTGCCCCTTCACCGGCCAGGTCTCCATCCGCGGTCGTATCCTCACCGGCACCGTCGTTTCCACCAAGATGCACCGCACCCTCATCATCCGCAGAGAATACCTCCACTACATCCCCAAGTACGCCCGTTACGAGAAGCGCCACAAGAACCTCGCCGCCCACGTCTCCCCCGCTTTCCGTGTTGAGGAGGGTGACCAGGTCACCGTTGGCCAGTGCAGACCTCTGAGCAAGACTGTATGTTGAGACGATATAACCACAACGGCCGCTGGCCGGACCAGGGCTCTCTCCCGGGAGACAAGTTTACTAACGCTGAATCAGGTCCGCTTCAACGTCCTGCGTGTCCTTCCCCGTACCGGCAAGGCCGTCAAGAAGTTCAGCAAGTTCTAAATTGGCTCATTGGCATTTACGGCGTGACTGCGGTGTGGGTTCTTCATTACATACCGGATGGGAGGTCAACAGGAAAACTGCATCCACATGATTGTGTTATAGATGCAGAATCAGAGACCAAATGAATTCGATCAGCCAAACATCTCGGTTGTGAACTAGAGGTTCTATTTCTCTGGCTGTCTTGGGCACACGATGGGCTTGTGATTTTTGCGGGAACGGAAAACTGCGATACGCCTCAGGTCGAATGAACGAAGAAAAAAATGATAAGGAATGGTTGGGCATGCAATTTGTTCGTGATACAGTGATGTACTGCCTCCGATTCCCTCTCGTTCATAGGCCTCGTACATTGCATTTTGCTCAAGGACGACGAGTAACATGCCAATTGTTGTCGCCCGGAGTGGTGTACTATAGTGGTACAATACATTCAAACAAGAACTCCAGGTTTTCGATATGCCGGATGCCACAAAATGGAACGAGACGGATAGTATCGGAGTTGTACTCGCTCCCGCACTGGAAATCTTATGATCCAGTTCAATATCACTATCCGAGCAAAGTATTGGAGGCGGAGCATGATTGTTGAACCCTTGAAGTGACAGTGCCCAGTACAGTGCAGGTTTCGAGCACCACACAGTCCATTCCTGTCTTTCCAAGCATTTGATTGGATCACAGTCGGCCACCTTGAAATTCTCCCAGAGCTACAAGTTTGCGACGAGAGCCGCCCAGCTCCCCAGACAACACACCCGAGATCCCCTCCCCCCCTTCCCCCCAGAAGAGCTCGCAGTTTTCCTGCTCCCGAAAGGCTCACAAGTCGAAATGGGGTGGTTCGACGGCTGGTTCGGATCTGGCGCGCCCGCGTCCGACGACCCGCTGAAGTCCCTCGACCCGAAGCTCCGCGAGTTCCTCGAACGCGAATCTCCGGTCAAGATCCAGAAGCAGCAGCAGGCCCAGGACGCCCAGAACAAGGCCGGCCGGGCCGCCGAGGCGGCGGCGGCGGCGGCGGCGCACGCGTATGCACAGTCACAACAGGACGCCGCGGAAGCGGGAGACCGGCCAAAAGTGCCCAAGGAGAGCCTATTCCAGGACGGGCGGTACGCGCACCTGTGGAAGACGTACCGCCCCTACTCGGAGATCGAGGCCGAGACCAAGACGGACCACGAGAAGCTCATGGACGTGCTGGAGGGCTACAAGCAGCGGAAACACAACATCGGCAAGGCGGCGCTCGAGAACTGCGCGATCCAGCAGGAGGAATGGGTGAATTGCATGAAGAGCGGCGACTGGGAGGACCGGCTGCAGATGTGCAGACACCAGGTGCAGAAGTTCGAAAGGTGTTATTCGATGCAGACGGTAAGTGTCCTCGCAGCTGCCGACGGGAGGAGGGGGGGTGGAGGCTTCATGATCACTAACGCCCCCACCATTAGAGATTCCTCAAGGCCCTAGGCTACCAATCCGTTCACAATCGACCAGCGCAGGTAGAGGAGGACATACAGATGCACGCGGACCAGCTCTATGCGCGCATGATTGAGCAAGAAAAGGCCGCCGAGGTGGCCAAGAAGGAGGGCCTACCCGCGCCCAAGTTCGACCTCGCGATACCCACCTCGCCGGCGGGCGCCGATCCCGCCGTCCCCGAGGTCAAGCCCAGACCGGACCTGGAGAAGTCCTGGAGGGAGCAGCTGGAGAAGCTGCCGGAGGCGGAGCGGGCGGCCGAAGAGGCGGCGCTGCGGGCGGACCTGCAGGCCAAGGCGGACGTGGCCAGGAACGTGCAGAGGCTGTGGGACGAGCAGGAGAAGGAGAAGGAGAGGCGCAAGGCGGAGGGCAAGGCGACGATTGTGGATCGCATCGCCGGGGCGTTTGGCGGCGGCAAGTGAGAGGCGCGGCGTCTACGGGTCCGTCCGAGAGGGTGCCATGAGACGACCATGGTTCCCGAAGGACAATGGCATCGAGCCGTGTACTGTACAAAAG
Source organism: Colletotrichum echinochloae (assembly GCA_016618095.1). Classification (NCBI taxonomy): domain Eukaryota; kingdom Fungi; phylum Ascomycota; class Sordariomycetes; order Glomerellales; family Glomerellaceae; genus Colletotrichum; species Colletotrichum echinochloae. The sequence continues at coordinate 2,793,073 of JADEZT010000001.1, read as the reverse complement.
GAGCATTGTGGGTGTCGATACGGCCGTCCTTGGCGTGACAGCTTCGGCCATTATAGAAGTGACTTGTAGACTATCATGTACTTCTAGCAAAGCGTTTTTTTTTTGTGGAATGCGAAAACAAAAGAAAAAGAGCCTACCAACATACTCTCCCCCGAGCCGGAGCCGAAGTCGAAGCCTCAACCCTCACGATGGAAATCATCATCCATTTCAAGGCGGTCCATCACCGGAAATTCCAGAGTTGCCCAACCGATACAGTGAATTGACAAAAGGAAAGGGACCAAGAACATGTTCACTGCCCGTGAGCCCTAGCATCACCGATGCCTAGCAGCCGCGATTGTCACCACCCCCAACAGTTTGGCCACATCGGACGGGGAGGGCCTGAAACTATGGCGTACGCTGACAAGCTTGACGAGCCGGACCGAATCAGACATGGTCCGTAATTCCCTCGGCAGGGTCAGCGTGGCTCGGCGCACTTTCATCCCATCTCGTAACCTCGTTATCCCAACGAGGGAGCCCAGGAAGTCTAAGTCCAGCTCCCCGGTCCGTCGAAAGAGCGTGGGCACAAGGAGAGAGGGGGGAAAAAACGAGAAAGCTAGAGTTTGTGTTTCCAATTGCGCTCAGAACGGCGCGATCAGCGATTTCAGACGCTACAGTTCGGAATTCGACGGGGGGGGAGGAATCTATCTAGCTTGCGGCCACCAGCCCAGCGTCAGCTGCGGTCAGGCCATTTCCCCCCCCCCCCCTTCTTTCCTTTTGCTGCTGTCTGACGGGGAATGCCGGAAACCCGGCCAGCCAAAGAGACGCTTCTCGAATATGAATATGACTGGCCGCGAGTGGAGAACCTGGAGCAAGGACATGTCCCCCCCTACCCGCAACAGATATCCAAGACGGATGGGATGGTGTGCACTAGTTATCTGTGACTGGCACAGCTAGTAAGTAGTGCCGCGTAACATTTCACAAGACTAGTGAGTTCTACAACGCCCCTCCCCGTCCCCCCCCTCCTTGGGCACTCGCTTCGCCCAGCGAGGAAGAGACGGGAGGGAAGGGCCATGAAGAGTGAGTGGCCGCTGCACGCCAAGCTTAAGTGGCATGGGCGCGGTTGGATCTCTTGGCAGACTCTTGGCAGACTCTTGGCGGTTTAGAGCCTCAACGTCATTTCAGTAGCATTTCCGAGAATTAGTTATCGAGGGCGATATCGGATATGCATTGTTTTTTATTTTGATAAATAAGTGTAATCCAACCCTGCTCTAATGGAAGGGCTAACTGATGATAGACAAAATTCGCCGTAATAAAACGCCGCAGGCAAGGGGGAGAAAAGTTTGGGGGGGTTAGCGGGTAGAACAGGTTAGTCACCGACTCGTGTTGTCTCACTCAGCTCCCCACCGCCGGCTCTTCTCCCCCCCCCCAAAAAAGCTTGTATTCGTTTGACCCATGTCTTCCAAGACTCTTCGTCACATCGTTCCCAAACCAACACGTCTAGCAGCAAGACTCTTCGCAGCCGCAGAGACCGCAGCAGATCTCGCAACCGGCCTCCTCACCACCGCGGAGGCTCATCTCGGGCTGGGGCTCGGCGGACTGTCGCGATGGGATGTTAGTCAAAGCTCCCGAGACCCCCTACCAAGATGGCCGGGAAAGGGGTAGAAAGAGGAGAGGAACTCACGGGCTGCTGGGTGACGACGCCGTTGTCGATGGGGACCTCCATGGGGGCCTGCTGCTGGGGAGCCTCGGGAGCGGGCATGTTGTTGGTTTCGAGAAGGAGTTTAGAGGGGTTGTAGAAAGAGGTGGTCTTTGGTGTACGGTCCAGAGGCTTGTGAGTGGTATAGATGGACGTGTAGCGATATATTGGTGAGAAAAGTCAGTGGGAGGATGAGCCGTCCTCTCTGGCCTTATGTACTCTTTCGGTCTGCACAACCCGGCAGACCTCTGCTTGTCAACCCTCTCTCTTCTGGGCTCTTCCCCGTGCCTGACTGGGCTAGTCAGAGGCCGAGGATACCTCACAATAATTAGCCAAAGGCTATGTACACTACACGGGTTCTCCCATGCCCACACCCCTTATCGTCCGCGTACTGGGTACCTCCTCCACCGGCCCCGGAAACAACACAGAGCCACCCTTGATCGGATGTAAAACGGCAACTATAGGGCCCTAGACACCCAATCATTCGCCCCCCCCCCCATGTGCACCAGCTAAGCCTAGCTTCCCTGATCTCTAGCCGGCCAGGGACTAGGGGTCGAAGGGTCAGAGCGTGATGGTACCATATACGTAGTATGCTCAACAAACGGGGCGCGGAACGATTGGCGCAGTAGGAAATCTTTAGGAGGGGGGCGTGGACTTGGACGCCGGGTGAAAGTTAATTACAGGGCGCGACCGCCATACTGCGGGAGAAATGGCGGCACTCCCCGATAACGGTCACCCCGATGCACGCTGGAACAGCAGACACCCAGAGGAGATAGAATGTCCTCGGGTTACGCTGCTTGTTTTTCCTCTTTGGGAAACGAGTGTGCCAGTTCAACTAAGGATTAGGGTGTGCATTCGGCACCGCCGCAATGCTACGGTGATGCTGTCCTGCCCCCCGTCGTTGGCCGGGGGAAGACTACTTGAACATGGGTAGTCATTAATACTTTTCCCGAGTATCCTCCCCTCCGCAAGAGGCCTCCACGCTGTCCTCCGTACCCACCCGAGCATGTCGTAAGTAGCAACAAACAACAGACAAACCGCCTCGAGGAAACTTGGACGTGGTATTGCCGAAACGAACTGTCATTGCGTTGGTCTCCAAGGCCCCTCCTTGCAACCCCCCACACCTTCTTTTGCCGCTCATCTGCCTTCAAGAGCCACAGCAGCTCGCTCAAGGAAAGCGTTAAAGTCTTTGATCTGTTTCAGCGCCCCTCCTGAGCCGCTCTGCGAACACGCTTGATCTGTAATTCTGGATATCAGAATCTCTAGGTTGGCCAGCTCTGCCGTCTTCTTCTCTGCTGGGCCAAGCTCGGGTGCCGCACGACCGCGCTCCACGGCCAGATCGATGTCGTGCATCTGTGAAGACAAGCTTAATTGGTTCTTTTTTTTGACACACGTTAGAGCTGTAAGGCTGACTTAGAGAGCGACCGAAGAGACGTACCATTGCTTCCTCCGTCATCTTTTCGTGCTTGATTCTGACGGCATCCTTCCGAAGTGCCACCTGATCCCGCTCCGCTCGGATGCGCATGATTTCGTCCCGAAGAGCGATCCTCTCCTTCTGGACGCTACGTACTCGCTTGCGCAAGCCGTGGAGTGCGTCGAGGAGGATGGTCTAGACTCGAGTCAGCAGTGCCAACCTGGCCTCAAACACTCGACACTCACATGCTGGAGAAGACGGTTTCTCAGCTCTTCCTGGTAAGCCTCTAGAGCGCGGATCTGCACTTGGTACTCCCTCTTGGCGGATTTATCCTGCGCGTTTCGCACACCCTCTTTAAGGGTATCCAGGCTCGTCTCAATCATCTCGTCACACACCTGAGTCAGAACATCCACCGTGTTGACCCCGCTGCGCCCAGCAAATGGTATGTCCAGGTTGAGCACATCGGCGTCGTCCTCGTCGCCTTCCGTGACTTGCACTCTTTTTGTAAATCGCTGGACGGGAATCGTAACTGACTCTTCAGCTCCATCAGCCCCTTGCTTCTTCCTGCGCTTTGGGGCAGCCTTCGGTGAAGTGTCCTTGGCTTTGGAAGATCCCTTTGGTCTTCCTCGTTTCTGTTTCGCTGGGTTCTTTTGTGTTTGTTTCTTCCGTCTTTTAGGCAATGGCTCATCACCATCATCTTCGTCGGCTATGGTCGAGTCTGGTTCGGGGGAAGGTGGTTTAGGGCTCCTGCGTGGTCGTTTCCGTCCTAGTTTTTGAGCTGCTTCCTTCGCGCCCACCTCTTCTGCCATGGTTTCTTCGTCAGCTCGCTCTGCTTCGCGTACTTCTTCCACAATCGTTTCCAGTTCCGGCTCCAGCCCTGATGAAGATACTGGCTCGGAGACGGGCGCTGTCGGCTCTTCCAACTCCGCATCTTGACGGTATGAAAGCTCGGGAGATCCAGTCTTCCGTAGAGACCCGACCGTTTGGTCCGGCGAAATTCCATCCAGCCCATCGTCCGCAGACGCGGCAGAGTTTCGACTCCCGCGGGAGCTGCGAGTGCCAGTTGTATTTCTCCGTACTTTGCGCTCCAAAGGGGAGGATATCGGGACGGTCTCGGTTTCGTTATCGCCGGGCGAGAGTGCTTGCTGTAATCTGACGCTCGATACGAGAGCACTGCTGGTCGCGATTGTGCGTCTTCGGCCGCTGCCTGGTGCATCCGAAGGGCTTTCTTCCACTTCGGTATGTTCCCCCGTACCCCTCCTCGACACCGGTGAGACGGGCGGCGCAGATGCAGCAGGCCTCGGCGGCGGCAGCAGGGACTCGACTGGCTCGGTGTCATGCTGTTCGACGGCAAAATTGGGGCTTTTGGCGGTTTGCGTGACTGCAGGGCGCACAGATTCGGTAGAGGACCCCTCTTCGAGCTCGTAAGGGTCGCCCTTCCCTGAAGACTGCCGCGAGGTTGGGCTCGCATTGTTCGTCGCTGGTATTGCCGGCCGCGCCGCATCCGTGTCGAGTTTCCGCCTCTTGGCTGACGTGTTCGGTGTCGTTCTGTGTGTCGGTCTCTCCGGGCTGCTCTGGGGCGCGATTCCGGTTGCTGTGAGGTCGTCGCCAAAGTCCAATTGAAACGAAACATCCTCAACCTGGCCATGTCTTTGAATTGTCAGTCGAAGTCTTCAGGCAGAAATGTTGGGATTGTCCTACCCTGCGCCTCGCATGCGCTGTTGCATGCGCTCCGCCCGGGCTGTCAAACATCAGTCTTTGCTTCGGCGGGGTGCTGCACGCGCCGAGACTCACTGGTCATGGTCGCAGATTATAGAGACGTGGTTGGGGCGACGGTGCCCGCAAGTTAATCCGAATATGGCTGTAAGATCATCGAAGCCGGTTTGACGTCGAAATTGGGTTGTTGTGGTTCAGACACAAAGCTTCCAGCTTGAGCCGATAGCAGACAAATGAATTAGAGTCGAGGGGCGCGTCGTCTTGATCACGGCGCAACACGCGCCTCCCCTTTACGCCATGCATCCCTGCAACACCCCTGCCGTGTGGTCCGTGCATCGTCAACAATCCACCAGCTCTGGACTCCTACTACGTTCACAAGTCTGCATCGCAACATGTGCGTTAGTTGACACCAAAATGACCTATGGCACTCAGACTTTGTAGCTCCGGCTATACGATACCACCACTATTTTCAGTGGCTTCCAATCGATCGGTATATCCTGGATCACTCTGCTCTTTTTGAAGGCAGCTCAGCATCGTTACAAACAGTAATCACTTTCCAAGTTCTCTGACCAGGACTCCATATGGTTCCCGAACACGTTCATTGCCCTTCGATTTGAGCTCTTCATAGTTATCGGCAGTTTGGTGTTTGAAGAACGCCTTGGAAAATATCCATCCCCGAGACCAATCAGTCCTGTAAACACCCCATTGATATCCTACGTTTTCTCAACACGAGAAGGCAAGGTGACTGATCATCAGAGCTCACCACACCCCTTGGACAACCTTACATTTGCAGGTCCTCAGCGACATCCTCTCTAACTAACCTCATATTGATTTTGCTGTCCCTCACTCCTTCCCGCTGCGAATCTCTTCCATAGCACCTGCTCTTAAAACACTCAGTATCATGCGCTAGTCTACGACATCATATCTTCACCTACAGCGGTCGCTTTTCCGTACATATATCTACCTTCAGCCCACTTGGCTCTCCGCGTGTTTGAGCCATCACAGCTCGGACCGACATAAAACACAGCCGGCCACTATGGCGGAGGTTGAGACAGCAATCGAGACCATCAAAGAGCTTCACCCAGCTTGGGACGCTGCTCTGGTGGTCGCTAACGATAAGTCGCGCAAGAAATTTCTCGTTTCTTCTCAAGTTCTGAGAATCGCTTCCGAATATTTCGACGTCCTTTTCGGTCGCAATTTCCAGGAAGGCATCATGACCCAAGATGGATTGAAGCCAGACATCCGACTGCACGATGATTGCCCTGATGCAATGGATGTCATTCTCTCCATACTTCATTACTCTTATAGCAGCGAGTGGCACACAATGAACGCTGAAAAGATTGCGACAATCGCTGTCCATTGCGATAAGTATTACTGCACTGCATCGCTCATGCCGTGGATGGAGAGGTGGCTTGCCAACTTCAGCAAGTCTATCGAGCTTCAGGACATTGGATACCTCCTATTGGCTAGTTCCGTCATTGGAAAACCACGAGTCTTCCAGAAGATTTCACGGTTGGCTGTGCTACGAATGCCTCTCGACTATGACTTCAACTCTTGGCTTGGAGACCAAACGCTGGCCAACCTATCAGAGAAGGTCACGAGTAAGTACATACACTGCAATATAAGAGCCAACATGTTTGATTCCATGTCTAACATTTCTCAGACTACATCACTTCGAAGATGAAAGAAGTCACCCAGCGCCTCTATTCTCTTTTGCAGCAGACAGTCACCGAATTGGCGGCAACCCAATCCGCCGTCCGTCGGATGTACAATTACCGCTGCAGCAAGTGCTTTCGCGTTTACGGAAAGAACCAATCATCATACTGCCCAAACTGCCCAAACTTCCAGCCCAGCGCCCTAATCCACCCGGTCTTCTGCTGCTGGGAAACACGGGTTGCAGAATGCACGCTTATCTTGACGAAGCACCAGCTCTACCCCAATGAGAAGGCCTGGCGAGAGGGCACGATTGATGACATCGTCCGCCGATTCAAAATGGTCCGGGAGACACCCACTCACAACTGTGACTTTGGTCAGCAATGTCCTTTGAGGCAGCAACTGAGATACCTGGAGGAAGCGGTAGCCGATGTTTCTGGACGCATCCAGGGCCAAACATTGAGTTCGGTCTTCACGGACGAGCCCAACATCGAATCTCACGATGATGGCAAGGGCGAGGGCGAGGTTCACGCCAGCTAAGACAGGGAGACTTGTGGCGGCTCCAGTGCTTGGTCACCCCTCTAAGAAGTATTTAATTGCTCGCCATTTAGGCGTCGAACTTTGGGGTTGATATTATCACGGTAGTTCAGGAGCAAAGCAAATTAAATTTGAGACATTCTAACTGGGCCCCTTTGGAACGAATAGTAGATGACAATGTAGTTCAGTTCACGATTCTTGCGATCCCTTCCTCTTTTTAGTCTATCCACACATTTCGCCCGATACTCAGCAGGCATCGAACAGAGGAGAAACAGTTTCCGCATCAATTCCAGTCGTTCTTTGCTTGTCGTTGGGCTGGATCTCGAATGAAACATTGTGTGATGCTGCAAACTTGTGCAATCGTGCTTCCATTGCCAAAGGATGCATGTTCGAGACGAACCCTTTTGCCTGATTGCTTCAGGCATAAAACATAAAACAGCTGTCACCCAAAGGCATGTATGTTTCTTTGTTATTTTCCTCGGGCAGGCAGTTCCCATTTCCGTTACCGAAAGGTAAGAGCGGCGCTTTACGGTAGCTTCTGAAGGAAGGAAGTCCTCTAAGATTATACACTGCCTGCCTTCTGAGCGAGCACATACGACACAGATTCCCTGTTTGCCTTCTGCCGATACGCTTCCTACAGCGGCCTTCTTGTCTACTCAACTGTATATATTTCACCTTTTTAGCCCGTTCCCTCGATTCCCACCGCGTCCTCCCCAGCTTCTCGACCCGGCTCCTCGGTCCCCGTCCACACCATGGCCTCCCAAGACGACGCGACCGAGTGCAGCGACAGTACTAACAGTGAAGACATCAATCCTGCACCCGAGGAGTGCACCGCCAGGAAAGAGCTTGGTATGGCCATGGACATGCACGCCGCACAGGCCGAGCCTATCTATCCCGCTGGCGACCTCTTCGTCATCTTGCTCAGTCATGAAAAGTCACCCATAGCTGGCTTTCAGTTGTCTTCAAAAGTGTGCAGTGTGGCCTCAAAAACCATTGCCACATTGATCGATACCGCCAACAGCACCCAGGACGGACGCAAGGTGGCCAGGCTCTACGACTGCGCAGACATTGAAGTGAATGCTTTTCGATGCATATTCTCTGTCTTGCACTACACGAATACCGACACCTACAGGCATCTTACAGCCAAGGACCTCTTGCAAGTCGCCAAAATCAACTCGATCTTGGACTGCGACAAGGCCCTCGCGCCGTGGATCTGCCTGTGGTGTGACTCGATACGTCAGGAGATAGCCGGCTGCGATCAACCGAAGACGAAGGAACTGGGCATGCTGTTGAGTTCAGCAATCGCCTTCAAGGAGGAAAAGGAGGTTGCCAAGCTGATTGCGTTTGCTGCTCATCACCTTCCGATCAGTTTCCTTGAAACATGGAGGGCGAACCCAGATCTCGGGTATTTGCACGAGAACAGAGCTATCAGTAGGATGCCAAACTTAACCCATACCTTCTTTGATCTTTTTCATTACCTTCTTCCCGAATGCCAGATATGTGGCATCGAAACCTACAAGATTACATAGGCTGACAGATTGTGACCATAGCTGAACTACACAAGAACGTGGCCAAGTTGTTCTCCTGCATCCTCGAGCTTCTCCAATCCGTTGACGGCGTCTTGAGTACCCGGAACCAAGTGTACACCACCGGCTACAAGCTCTGTCCAACTTGTGGCCGACGGCATCCAGGCACCGCCAAAAAGTGTCACCCTTGCCGCGAGCTTATGCTTTTGTCGGAACTCTGCACCAAGCAGCATCGTATCGGCGATTATCTGAGGATTCTAACCGACAAAAGGCTGTGGCCCCTGAGCACCCTTTGCAAGGACGATACGACGATTTCACACATTGTGCAGCGGGTCACCGGTATGTCGCTCAATATCCTGCATAATTGCGGAGGCGGAACGAAGTGTCCCCTGCATGTCCACATCAACGGCCTGTCGTCCAAAGTCAAGCGCGCTGTGGACGGGGTTGTCCCAGGCATAGAGAAGGGAGTCCAAGGTCAGGCTCGGGGAAATTGCGATGGAGACAATGGTGTTGATGCCGCTGGAAGTAGCAACGATAACGTTGCCAACTGAGACGGAGTGCGATGTATCATGCTCAAAGGGTCAGTGATGGACCTACTGATCGAGATAGATTCCCAGAAGCACGGAGTAATAGAGACGAATTGTGACATGAAAACTACAGCTTTACCGCCGTCTTTTACTCGCTTTGCTGAAGTTGGAGCCCTGGGTATCTCCAACGCCAAACATGACCAGACACACTCTGAGTTTATCGAGAACCGCATTCTCCCGTTGTAAAACACACACCCTGAACGCCCAACAAGTTTCCGAAACGACCCCAAAGCCCTTAAGCCCTCTCATGATCCCTCAGAGGTCATCATTGGGGACCCACTCCATGTTGCTGTCGATGAATCTATGGCTGGGGTGGCCGTTAGAACTGTGTAATGTGGAGTTGCCGTCTTTGGAAAGCTTACTTCTTGAACGCCTTGTCAGTCAAAGCCTTCTCTCCGTACTGGGAAACAAGCATCTCCTTGTACTTGTACGGAATCTTGGCCTTGACACCCTCAAAGGTGGTGTCCAACAGCGGGTAAAGGTACGGGTTGCGGTGCCCATGGCCACTTTTGGAAGCCAGAGCACCGACTCCCTCGAGGCTGTCCTCAACGGTAACGTCGATGAAAAGGCCGCTGTCTATGTCGATCCATCGGGCGTTGGCATCGTTGCTTCCATCAATGGCGTCTTTGCCCCGGTGGAGGTAGTTGGGGTTCACCTCGAGCTGGAAGAAGCGGCCGTTGGGGATGGAAGGGTACTTGTAGTAATAGGTCGTCATGTTGTAGTAAGCGGCGAGGAATTTGATGCCGTTTTCTGTGACTTGCACGTGTGCGGTTGAGTCCCAGGGGAGCATCTGTGCTGTTAGTATTTTGACCGTGAACAGGGTGTGAAGCTCTCAAAGTCTCGGTCTTAAGGAGAATGGATGGAACGAACTTGTTTGTTCCACCACCATCCCAGGAGGGAGCCATGCATGAGCCATGTCTGGACACCCAGGTCGTGGAGCGTCACCAGGTAGGTCTGGACCAAGACCTTGAGGGCGTCGCGCTCGGCCGGTTTATTCAGCGGCTTGGACGCGAAGCGCTCATCGTAGCGTGCAGAGAAGCTGTTGAAGGTTGTCAATATGATTATGTACAACAATCCTCAAAATGATGTTGGTTGCAGGCCATGGAATTTCGGGATAGCAGCCGCTTGGGTTCACCCCGTCGGTGTTTCTCATATCAGAAATAGACAGGGGGACGCGAGTGAAGAATTCGATGACATACCTCGCTTCGTGGAAATAGCTTGCCGACTGGCCCCGCGCTTCCTTGCGTACCGCCGCCACCTCATTATCGGAATTGGATGAAGCCAGAGGTCTGTCTTGGATCGGGGTAGTGTGAGCTAATGTGATGCCAGAGACGATCGCCAAGAGGAGGCGTCCGATATGCATCTTGGACTTGTTGATCTTGGCCTCACGAAGAATTGACGCTTGTTGATGTTCCAGAGTGGCAGTCCAAGGATTAAAGACGGCGAGGGCGGTACGGTTCCGCCGTCTGTTGGACTTGGCTATCTGTATTCCGGGATGACTGGGCAAAACGTCATCGAAGGCGCAGCGCAGAGCAGAGCAAGAGCCCCCCCAGTTCGATCCTTCCCACCCAGTTTCTACAACTACAAACTGGAAAGCGTAGTGAGTTGAGTAAACAATGATACCGAATTTTCTCGCAACGATTCAAGAAAGATGGTTTGCTGAAGAAGGTCTCTTGAGAATACACACTGGTATATGAATATAGTCAAGGAAAACATCTAAACCAACAAACAGCCAGCCAACAGCCTGGATAGGGGGCCCGTTTGGTTTTTCTACATACCCTCATACACTAGCCCTCGCCTCACCTTGGACCACGGGAAAGACCTGATACTACCTACTCCAGGGTGGGTGACAGCTCGATTCCAGCAGCGAGTTGCAAGCCCCCGGAACGCCCAACGGGGTGGCGCGGCGTAACGGCACTTCAGCAGCGAGGTAGAGTAAACCCCAACCCCCACAATCGGCAATGCGGCATTGGGATAAGCAAATACAGAATCCATCCGCATCACACACTGCTGCAACTGAGTCATTTTCAATACGGATACACCTTACCCGTGCCCGCCCCCACTTTAATTGGAACTCGAGGACTCGTCACCCACTAAAGTGGGTGCTGAACACCCATACGTCCATAACACCCATATGTCCAAAAAAGTGATTAATTGAATCTATTCCCACCCTCAACCCCTCTTCAGCAAGCGACCACAGCCCTCATCATCAATGATATATAATGGCTGTAATGTCCCGTCAATTCTCATCTTCCGAGCCTTTTTTGCGGCCTCAAAAACCACCTTTTTCGTGGTTTGGCGGATCTTTTGCTCAAGGGACTGTATCACCTTCACAGCCTTCGCATACTCGTTTTCCTGCCTCTGCCTCACCATTTTCCTTCCATCTTTGACTTGGATAACCCCTCCTGTTTGTAGTTGTGTATTTCGTGCCTGACGACGAGCTCTGCGGACCTTTTCAGCTAAATTGGTCCTTGAGAGATCTCTCTTGACCTGGATCAATTCAGACCCTTGGGTTAGGGCCCCTCTGATGAATCGATCTAGATTGTGGTTGAATGGCGAGACCTCTCCAGTCAGCTCTTCGATTTGGTTGCTGATGATCTCTGATGCCTCAGAGAGCTTATTCGCCACTCTTCTGAGTTTCCTGATGGTTGTAGGAGTACTGAAGGAGGAGGACGACGATCCTGTGTTGGGTGGTGTGGTCACTGTAGGAGGGGTGCCATCTCGGATTGCGATCTTCTCCAGCACCACTTGTGGGTTGAATGGGTTTATCCCAGTCTTCTTAAAAGCTGATATAATAGTAGATTGCTTGAAGGTTTGTTTACGAATGGACTGAATAAAACTGAGGAACTCCAGCTTGGTGATGTTGGTACAGCCTTCCCGGACTATGGTGTCAACTGCAAGGCTGTGGTAGTGCTTGAGAGGCTGAAACACTACCACATCCAGTGGCTGAAGGAGATGGGTTGAATGAGGAGGGAGGCCAAAAGGAAGGATCTCATGATCCTCACAATACTGTAGGAACTCAACAGTGTGATGAGAGCCATATCCATCAATCAGAAGGAGCCTCTTGTGGCCCTGGGTCCGGTTCTTTGAGTGTATATCGAAGTGCTTGATCCAATCGAGGGACATCTGGTCATTCGAATAACCAGTTGGCGATACTCCAATTACTGTATCCGCCTCCAAGTCCTTGATGCCATACCATCTGCTCATATGAACAGAGCCACTAAGGATCAAGAACGCAGGGATATAATCACCTGCTGCGGATATGGCCTCAATCGCAGTTGCTGACTCTCTGTTGGTTGGGATGGCGAAGTAATGGGCCCTCTTGCGTTTGGTGATGACCATCTTATCCTTCCCAACTCCTATTTGGAAGCCAGTCTCGTCCATGTTCCAGATATCAGAGGGTTGTATACCATATACCTTAATGGTCTCTTGGAGCATCAGAAACCAACTGTTGATAACCTCTATATCCTCAGACTTCTTCCGTTCCATATCAAGGGTCTTCTCTTTGGCGTAGAAGTACCCATGCCTCTTGATGAATCGACTGGCCCACATAGGGTTGACAGTTGGAGGAGGCATCTGATGATCTTCATGGGACTTAGCCAAGAGGTAATTGGCAGCATCCACAAGAAGCTCTCGCCGTAGGGCAAGATTCATATGATCCATTCGATCAATATAGTGACAAAGAGCCTTCTCCTGGTCCCAGGTAAGCTTTCTACCGTGGACTGGGCGGTCCTTAAGAGATGGTGTTCCTGAAAGCCTCCGATACAGCTTCTTACGTGGTATCTGGTATTTCTCAGCCACGGCAGTAAGCTTTAAGTTCGGGTTTTCACGAATCGATAGAATGGCCTCCTGGATACGCTCCTCTTCAGTTTGATTGAATTTGGTCATTGTGGTGGCTTGGATCGAAGGTGGTGATGTTGATGTTGAGCTTGAGGGATTTTTTGGACATATGGGTGTTATGGACGTATGGGTGTTCAGCACCCACTTTAGTGGGTGACGAGTCCTCGAGTTCCAATTAAAGTGGGGGCGGGCACGGGTACTATTTCTGTGATGTAGATACCTAGTACGGGGGCCCAAATATCGGGCTAACTAGAGGACACGTCTAGCCCTTTGACACATAACCAGGCCGCGTCATGATGCTACCGCCGGTACTGCCATGAGTGCCGACCCGCTGCTGCGCACTAGAGCCATCGCGGGTGACCCTAGCAAGGAAGGCTTCATGGTTGAAATTGGTGCGGCGTATCTGCTGACGACGCCTACTGCCGCGCAAAGCATGTGCTGGATACTGAGACTCAAAGGCAGCCAAACCTGTAACCTCCTGGCTGGAGGTATCTCCCATATATGAAGAAAGTTGCTCGGGAAAGAAAAAAAGAAAAAGATAGAAGAAAAAATAGAACAAAAGAAGAAAAAAAGAGTTCGCTTGGATTAGAATATCCGCATGTAGAATATCAGGTTGACAACCATGTCGCTGCCCTTGCTTTGGAGTTTTGGTTTAGGCTCAAGCTGCTCAACAGGGTTATAACATCGTAGGGGACATTCCATCCTTCTCTGATGCCTTGCTGTAATCCTGCGTCAACTTGTGCCATGGGATGGGAGCGAAGCCATGCCATCCAACCTCGATTACAACCCTCGTTAGCAAAGGAGCTAGTCTTTCTTAGTCTTGACACGACAAGCTTCATTTTCATACCTGCACGACGACTCGTAAGCTCTGGAGCCAGACTCTCATGGCCCCGCTCGGACAACAACAGGATCGATCGTCCCCCCCCCCCCAAAAAAAAAACTCTAAGCGTCAATATAGAAGCTCATGGCTCGGCCCATCGTTGGGGGTCGGCTGGTGCCGAAGTACATCATCGCCAGCCCGCGTGTCGAGCTAGACAAGTCATCGGAACCGACTGCACCGTCACACAACCTGTTGGGTGGGTGGTGTCTTGGCAGGCACACAGTCGAGCCAGAGCCCCCATAGGGTGACCCCAAAACAAAGCGGCCACAACGCTCGGCCGTGATCACTCTGCTGTAGGTACAACATCAACCTGCTAGATATACTTTGCAGGAACAAGGTTCTCCTTGCGTCCTCCAAAAATAGGCGTCCCAAGCCGGCGGTAGCTCCTCTTTGATCACATACGTAAAAAACAAAAACAAAAATGGCGACCTCCAACTTTGTCATAAGCCAATACCCATCCGAGGCCTTTGTTGAGAGCTGCGGCGCAATCGCTTTCAACTTGTCCAAGGAACCCGCCGAAGTCTGCCTGCTGCGCTACTTGGCTACAGATGAATGGCTCCTCGCCAAGGGCAGACGCAACTGCAACGAGTCGAGGCACGAGGCGGCGCTGCGAGAGGTCCTCGAAGAGACGGGCTTCCGCTGCAGGCTTCTTCCTGTCGATATGGCCACGCGGGCGCCGGGGCCGGATGACGATGCCGACGCAGCGGACGTGGCCACCGCGCGTCGAGCCATCATGGAACCGTTCATGTTGACGACGAGGAGCCTGGATGGAGCAGCCGGGGTGAAGCTCATCTGGTGGTACGTCGCCGCCGTCCAGGACGACAACGGGACGGAGGAGGGCACGGAGCGAGGGGAAACACAGTTCGAGGCCAGGTTCTTTGGCTACGCTGAAGCCGTCGAGAAGCTGACATTCGAGTCCGACCGCGAGGTGCTCAGGAGGGCCATTGATCTGGTCAACAAGACAACCTCCTTGTCGCAGTAGCAACCTATCTCTATTACTTCGTAGTTTCGAAGCTGTTTAGGGAACCATCGTCTCATGCCCCCGCCTGACACTGTATTTCTCGATTCGGCATAGGCTTCGTAATGCGTGCAGCAGGTTGACAGGCACCGACTGGGGAAATCCAGGTCCTCAATGGCGCTACCTATCCCCACTGCCCATCAAACAAGGGGGGTTACATAAGCGACCCTGCAAGCCATGGGCCAATCAATGGCATTGGTCGCGGCGCTACGTGACTGGGGGTTCCGGGTTGTCGTCACCTTCCTCCAGCACGGATAAGGTTCAGGCTCGAGCTGATAAGGCCAGCTGGGCAGCTCCAGTCGAGGGAGTGCAACTGACAAGCCTCACCTCCGCATTCCACCTCGAACACACCTACTCAGTCTCGACTGTTTCTTACGTCGTGTAGACATCCTGCTCCTTTCCAAGCTCCGTTGAACGAAATCGACGACACCACCCCGAGCCATCATCCGATCCGAACATTACTCCCTCCCCCTTCTGTGGGCCAGCTCGCCGCCGACGTGTGATGTGAAACGGAGCAGCCCTCACTCCCGTCCGTTGCTGCGTCTCCCGAGTCCTTTCCCCCTCCCTCATTACAAACTTTCCGATAGACCGGAATACAACTGGCAAGCTCGACTTCCAGTCCAGCACCATGACTGCATGGAACGTAAGTGCCTCGAGGGCGGTAGTCGTCCTCCGAAGCGGCTCGCTGACTCGCCTGTCCAGGTGTTCCGATACATGGGAGACATCTCCCACCTCCTGTCGAAATGCATCCTGATGTTCGCGATACACCGCAACAGAAGTGCTGAGGGTAGGTTGGCGAAACCGTCCGAGAAAATCCCATCGATACTGACCGAGTGTGTGTGATTGCGCGCGCGTAGGCATCTCTCTCATCACCCAGGGTCTATACGCCATTGTCTTCTGCACACGGTACCTCGATATATTCACCAGTCAGCCATTATGGAACTTCATGTTCAAGGTCTTCTACATATCATCGTCGTTCTACATCCTCGCGGCGATGCAGTGGGTCTTTCCTCGCACCAGAGAGCGTGAAATTTCCTGGAAGGTCGGAGCCGGTGTCTTTGCCGGCTCGCTGCTCTTGTCTCCTTTCGCCATGCTCATCTTTGAGAACTGGTGGAGCTTCCAAGTCGTGAGTCTACCAGGTTGCGCATTGGTCTCCGGCTGGGGGGTTTTTTTTTTTTTGCTAATGTCAATCCGACAGTGGCTTTGGGACTTCTCCCAGATTCTCGAGTCCGTCTGCGTCTTGCCTCAACTCCTCCTGCTCCGGCAGACGACCGTCCCGACCGTTATCGACTCCTTCTACCTAGTAACACTCGGCTCCTACCGTGCCTTTTACCTCATCGGTTGGATCTCCCGCGAGCTCGATATCAACGACAAGGCCCCGAACACGGTCTCCG
This sequence comes from Colletotrichum echinochloae, assembly GCA_016618095.1. Classification (NCBI taxonomy): domain Eukaryota; kingdom Fungi; phylum Ascomycota; class Sordariomycetes; order Glomerellales; family Glomerellaceae; genus Colletotrichum; species Colletotrichum echinochloae. The sequence continues at coordinate 2,776,833 of JADEZT010000001.1, read as the reverse complement.
TCATCTTCGGTATCATCCAGACGGCCCTCTACGTCGACTTTGCCTGGGTATACTACACCCGCCAGCGCGTCAAGCTCCGCAACGGCGGCGTCGTCGACGCCGACGATATGCGCCGCGGCTGGTTGCTCAACAGGATTTTCGGCAAGCGCATCGATGTGCAGTCTGACGACGAGGAGAGTGCACCGGCGCTCGGCGACAACGGGGGCCAGGCGCGCCGAGGTGGCCGGCCCAAGTGGGGTGCCCGCGGCATCTCCGTCAGTGCCGACGAGGGCGTCCTCGACACCGACAGGGACAACCAGCGCCGGGCCGAGGAGCTCGACGGCGTTGTTGACCCCGACGCCAAGATGCAGGATCCCGACGAGCTCGCCCGCGTGCTGGACGACGACGACGACGACTCGAACCAAGCGGCCGGTAGCAGCGGCGCGCCCAATGGGATTCATAACGGTTCGGAGTGGCGCAGCTAGACTTCGGATCAGGAGACGGCTTCTCTACGAGTAGACACGGTCGCACTGCTGAAGTCGGTTGAACCACTGGTTCTGAGATAGACACCGGGACAACGTGCTCGGGTAGCAACAAAGGATTGAGCCATGAATTGACGGAGAGAACGCACGCATGCGCGCATTAGTTGCCTTGAGTTTCCTGCTGGGCTTATATGTTGTAGCAAACAG